>OW026412.1:10000000-11250000 GCA_932274075.1 Diarsia rubi | reverse complement strand
GGTGACATAGGCTACTACTTTTTATCCCTGTATTCCCACGGGAACGGGAATTACGCGGGTGAAACCGCGTGACGTCCGCTAGTAATTTATAAACAGAAAGAAAACTCATTTAAACATAGGAAAAAAGGTAAAGGAGTTACATTAATTAAAAATAAGGAAAACTGAGTATCTTTATAGATGTGGGGAGTGTGTTTGTGTGAGCATAACAGCGCTAGAAAAAAATAACTGGGATTAATTAGCACACCTGATTAGAAAACATTAAAAAGAATATTTACTGTGAAAACAACTAAATTAAAAAGCAAATGTGATTATGAAATAAAATAAATAAAACTAAAATAAAGTAAGTAAGTAAGTAAATTTTAAAACTAATACTAAATAACATACGTCATGTGAGATGTTAGGTTACATGACTATAGCAGCTATGGAGTCTGGATTTGTGCCCAGTTGATAGCAATAGATTGTTAAAGTTCTATATAATAACATAACGAAATATGAGTGTACCACCAGTCTCACGGTACATTACTTTTTACCTTTATGCCCTGATTAATAAGGTTGAAAGGTAGTATCAACCAGTGGTGGGTCCAGTGGGTAGGTATCTCTGCCGAACTTTTAAGGATTACAAGACGTATTGGTATGTTATGATGATTCACAGACGACAGATAAAGGTAACGGCCAGTACGAGTTCAAGTGCCAGCATGGTCCGGAAGAGTGCTATGGGAACAAACTGCATGCTTGTGCCATCGACTACCTGGGTAATATCACCAAAGCAATCTTCTTCAACGCCTGCATGATGGAATCCTCCAGGTCTGCTCATGGATCTGACGACAATGCTGCAGATGAGGTAACATGAATTGTCAAGAATAGGGATGTTTACTGACTTTAAAAAAATATGATTCTAATTAGTCCGTCTGTTAGATTATCGAAAAATATTGGATACATATTTTTTCTTTTTTCACGTAAACAAACAATTTTTTGGAAATCTATATGACGGACTAATTAGATTTTTTTTGTTAACTACCCTTTTCAAATCGAACTAAAACTTTTAGTATTATGTTTTACAGCATGTTGCAGACAGGTGTAATTGTATTGTGTGACCACCAATCGCGTAAAATAACGGCTTTCTCATACATTAGAGTCGAGTGAATGAAATTTTGCAATGGACAGCAGATTTTTTGTCCGGGATTACATCGTTGGTCTTTTATAAAAAGTGGTTCTCCATTCACAGTAAAAAGTAGTTTCCGATAAAAAATATCTTTAGTAATTATTTACAGAAAAATCAAAAACCCTGTAAACATTTTTTTCTTATTATTTTCAGTGTGGAAAGAGCATGAACGTAGAGTCAGAAGTGATTAAGAAATGCGCGAAAGGAGATAAAGGAAATCAACTCCTTAAATATTATGGAGATGAAAGCCACAAGATTGGATTCGGTTACGTTCCTTACGTTATGATCAATGGAGTGGAGTTTGATGCAGATAATTTCTTCGAAAAAGTGTGCGCATCTTTTAAGACACTCCCACCAGAGTGTGCGCAAAACGCTTGAGTAAATAAATAAATTCCTCTCGCAGGTCTCATGTAAGAAATTTCTTATGAAACAAGCAGTACCTTTGTGCTCTTCTTTTTTTATATTTTATCTTTTTTAGTATTTTGTGTGTATATAAATAAATTAAACTTGTAACTTTGTTTTAACTGTGTGCTACCTTAATAAATACAAATTCTAAGTCAAATACTTTTTGATTTTACACATAATATTCCTCTGCATTCTTTGATCCTTATCAGCAACACTATCATTAGTCCAGACTGAGTTTTCAGCTTTGCCTCCAATCAAAAACTCGTTTGTATAAATATCGAGGGATACAGCTCATCTGTCACATTTTAGTATAAAATAATGGGTTAGAGTCTTTGCCTTACGATGCATTATTTAACAAAATCAAACGGATCGGATAGATATTTGTGTGTTCGACAATGACTGTGTGTCAATAGTTGGTACCTACAACTATGTACAGTCACGAGGACTAAGATGTAACACTTACCAAGATTCGAGAACGATATTCACGTAGAATAATAGCAACTTTGATAAACTATCTATTTCATTTGTACGGGATCCAAAATAGTATGATCATAAATATCGTAACTGCTTATATGCAATTATTTACTGTATACATAACATCACTTCTATAATCTCCGAAGGGTTACGCAGAGGTGTACGTAACATCCATGTAAGTACCTATTAGGGGACGCGACTATTGCCAGATAAAATTTAAAATTACAATCAAAACATAAGTGGAATACCACTTTTAAAAGTAGCCACGTGTGAACATATTAGCGCTCGGGACAGTACCGCAAAGCTCTTCAATGGAATACCAATTAAATTATCGGCAGCGGCAGGTTTCTTTTTTTATGAAATTAAATAGCTCTATAATTAATTAACATGATCCTCAAGGATCAAGATTTAATTGATCGAGCTCTCCATTTGTGGCTGCACTCCCCATACCATGTCGGCCACCCCACTTGGTTTTTTGAACGTATGGGGACTGCCACCTCTCATTACTTTTTCCAAGAAGGGACGTTTAGTAATTTCTCTACTTTAAGCTTTACCTGTGCAAGTAATACACTTTCTCTCTTTAATATTCTTCGACATAATAGTGATAGTTTTCTAGTATATATATATAATATATTCCACAACTATCACACAACGCCATCTAGTCCCAAGCTAAGCAGAGCTTGTGTTATGGGTACTAGACAACTGATAAACATACTTATATATTTCTAAATACATACATATTATAGATAAATTACACCCAGACACAGAACAAATGATCGTGCTCATCACACAAACATTTGTCCTGGGTGGGAATCGAACCCACGACCTCCGGCATAGCAGTTAGGGTCACTAACCACTAGACCAACAGGCCAGTCTAGTAAACGGACATAACTTCTTCTTCTGGATTTTTTAGGGTTTCGTTTTCGTTTGGAATCCCAAAACACTCGCAGTAATTGTGAACATATCAATCATAAAAATTAACTAGTTTTTGAAAGTAGAACTTCTCGCATTCAAAACAGAGTACCTACTCTATCAATAATTTTATTTGCAGAATGAAACACGGTGTCTGTTTTTTAGACATTTATCATGAATACAGGGATACATAGTTATGTTACAACCTATGTAGGTAACCCAGGGTGAAAAAAAAATTAATAATAATAATGTAGCTTTCTAATGGTGACGGTTTTTTTTTAATCGGCGCAATAGTTTTTGAGTTTATTCATTACAAAAATACACACAAAAATATAATAAATCTTTCCTCTCTATAATATTAAATAGATGAGGATTGCAAACACCCTGCTGATTGAAACAGAACCTCCCGGCTGATAACTACGTGAAAATTTAATCATGCAACTTACAATCCTTTTTCTCTCTCGTTCAGCGAGGACAAAATAGTTTTTTTTTTATTTCATAATTAATTATAACACAGGCATTTTTCATGAAGTTGAACATTTTTTGCATTGCTAATTTGCCATAACACGTCATATTTTACCAGCATGTTAATAGTTAATATGTGAGAAATGTTAGAAATGATACTCTTTTAACTGCCTGAAAATTCGAATATTTCTGTTCAAAAACATGAAATTTAATATTCTAAGAATCTGCTGTAGACGTATATAAGGGTGTCAACATACAGCGAAAAGAATAAAGGATTTCTGAAAACAGCACTATTTTTAGTACTTTTCTGTTCTTGTGTGCATGAATGAATAGTACATTGTTACCTTAAGGGTGAAAGTAACTTATGAGCCCCAATAGTTCGTGGGACTAAATAAGTCTTTAACCCGAAGTAAGCACTGTGCTTTTCATTACGAATACAAGGAAAGTAAAATGGGTTTTTTTTGGTTGATGGGAATAGGCTTGCTCCCAATTACATTGGTTGATGGCAATAGACTTGCTCCCAATTACATCGGTTGATGACAATAGACTTGCTCCCAATTACATTAGTTGATGGCAATAGGCTTGGTCCCAATTACATCGGTTGATGGCAATAGACTTGCTCCCAATTACATTGGTTGATGGAAATAGACTTGCTCCCAATTACATTGGTTGATGGCAATAGACTTGCTCCCAATTACATTAGTTGATGGCAATAGGCTTGGTCCCAATTACATCGGTTGATGGCAATAGACTTGCTCCCAATTACATTGGTTGATGGCAATAGACTTGCTCCCAATTACATTGGTTGATGGCAATAGACTTGCTCTCAATTACATTGGTTGATGGCAATAGACTTGCTCCCAATTACATCGGTTGATGGCAATAGTCTTGCTCCCAATTACATTGGTTGATGGCAATAGACTTGCTCCCAATTACATCGGTTGATGGCAATAGTCTTGCTCCCAATTACATTGGTTGATGGCAATAGACTTGCTCCCAATTACATCGGTAGATGGCAATAGTCTTGCTCCCAATTACATTGGTTGATGGCAATAGACTTGCTCCCAATTACATTGGTTGATGGCAATAGACTTGCTCCCAATTACATTGGTTGATGGCAATAGACTTGCTCTCAATTACATTGGTTTATGGCAATAGACTTGCCCCCAATTACATTAGTTGATGGCAATAGGCTTGCTCCCAATTACATCGGTTGATGGCAATAGACTTGCTCCCAATTACATAGGTTGATGGCAATAGACTTGCTCCCAATTACATCGGTTGATGGCAATAGACTTGCTCCCAATTACATTGGTTGATGGCAATAGACTTGCTCCCAATTACATTGGTTGATGGCAATAGACTTGCTCCCAATTACATCGGTTGATGGCAATAGTCTTGCTCCCAATTACATTGGTTGATGGCGATAGACTTGCTCTCAATTACATCGGTTGATGGCAATAGGCTTGCTCCCAATTACATTAGTTGATGGCAATAGACTTGCTCCCAATTACATTGGTTGATGGCAATAGACTTGTTAATTTCCTATGTTAAAATCGATTCTTAATATAGTATCTAGGTGCAGCTGATTCGTATCCCGTCAACTGTGTCTTAAATTAAAAAAGTACCTCTCATGCAGAAGGTTATGCGTTAAAAATAGGGATATGCCATAATAGGAATAGGAGTACGCCATAGTTCAGTGCGACGGAATACCTTACAATATTATTGGTAAGTTTGTTTGCACAATGATCTTCAAAATAAATTTAGATTATAGATGTTTATATATAAACACAGAATTATGTGATTTTTTTCTATTTTTTTTAATGGTGTTGAAAACACAAAAAAACAATCCCCAGGAACCTTACTTTAAGTTGGTAATTCCTTAAAATAGTAATATGCGATAGTGAGATTCTACGTCATTGTTCTCTACGACGCAGCATTTATTCAATTCTATACATGATAACTTTAATTTTTGTTTTTCGTTTGTACAAAATAACTCTCAATATTAGTTATTGATTTTTGTCTAAAATTCGAGACACAGTATTGAGTGAAAAAAAATGTAGTTTTTAAATTTTATGTAATCGAAATAAAACAAAATTATAGTGTGAATAAGTTCTCAATTAAAATGCAAAGAAACGGAACAACAATAATGGCTACCGTTTTATCGCTTTATCGTTAGTGTTGCTCCGGTCGCCTGCTCCAGGGGACTACTTTGTTTTGTTAATATTCAATCGTGATACTACATGAATAACAATGTTTTCACTTGAAACTCTCATACTTTCCTTATTAAGTTTAACATTTGTTGCAGTAAGAACACAAGACGATGGTAAGTACACTACAACATTCATGGATGTTTTCAAGACTCCTTCTGTTCTTCGACCTTTAACTTTTTATTTATTTGCAGATATATTCTCAAACTTATTAGACGGTGAACTAAATCCAATGCAGAATTTGAAAGCAGACCTGTACTTTATGGAAAGCAAGGTTTATTTTTCTTTATTATTTATTTAGTTAAACTTTATGCACAATAGTGATACATAGGCGGACTTAATGCCACAAGGCAATCTCTACCAGTCAACCTTAGGGTCAAAAAAGACAACATTGTGGTAGGCTACAACCTAACCAAAAAAAAAACAATATCAATTAAAATATGTTAGTTAACAATGAGTTAACAATGAGTTTTGGTTATGTTAGTAATATGTTAGTTTACATAAACTAATAAACAAAAATGATCAAACACACATCTACTTAATTATTTGTATAAAAATATTGAAAATGAATAAACGAATCCTCTTTGTTTTAGATACAAGTCCTGGCACAAGAGAAAGTAAATATCAATTTATATTATGAGAGCCTATGTGGTGACTGCAGGCTTTTTGATACAATGAGTTTAAGACCAACAGTGGAGAAACTAGCTTCGTATCTGAACCTGCAACTTTATCCGTACGGAAATGCAAAGGTACTTAAGAATATAATAAAATAAAATAAAACTTTAATAAATAAATGGTCTCGAACATTTATATATGTTCGCAGGTCAAGCCTAGCTAATGATTGCCTGCTATCAAGCATAAATAAATGATTATTTTATACTATCGACCTCGATTTTGTTTAAACGGAGTGACTTGAATAAACACTACCAAGTGACATTGTAAATACATCATTACCGTACACATACTACAATGACATTAATTAAGTAAGAACGCAGAATATTTACTCTCTGTTAACATCTTGTATTCGTTTTTTAGGGTTCCGTAGTCAATATGGAACCCTTATAGTTTCGCCATGTCCGTCTGTCTGTCTGTCTATCCGTCCGCACTATATCTCAAAGACTCTTAGTACTAGAAAGTTGTAATTTGGCATGCATATTCAAATGAGTTACCCGGACAAAGTGTTTTTTACGGTATCTTCAGTGCACATTAAAGTGGGTATGATTTTTTTTCTCGGGAAGTCCCTTGTGTAGAAAATCATTGGTCTTTAAAAAAATATTGCAAGTTTGCTCACACAGTTTTTCGAATCAGGAATTCGTTTGTAAAATATTAAGGTTTAAAGTGCAAATTTTTGTTAGACTCAAATGTGCCAACCTAAACCTAAACCTATACGGCGTATGAAAAAAATCATGGTGGTAGCATATACAAGATGATTTTATTCACTAACACCATTTTTTTTTAAATCTATACGTAAAATTTTCATATTAAATCATTTTCTCGAAAGAATTATCCGCTCTCCATGAAAAGTTAGAACTTTGTTATGTGATATCTCAATATTTTTGTATTGAGTGATACTAAAAGAAAAAACCACAATTTGGACGGTCACTAAAAATCATCTTGTATGACAAAAAAATAAAAGGAAAACTATCACAGCTAAGTAGGCTTTACAAGTTTACAAGTAATAGTCGACTAAGTTATAAAATGTAACTTGTATAAAATATTTTCCTATACAAAATGTATGAGACCTCAGGTCTCAAAAATGCAAATGTAAGTTTGTTTTATTTTTACAATAAAAATCATCGTTCGGAGGCAGGTAGACAGTAGGGTGGTTAATCAGTTCAGTAAGTTCACATATTTTGATGAGTAACTACGAAACACTACATTGTGCGTGGTCCGACATGCACTTGGCCGGTTTTTTACAAGTATAGGCGGAAATACTTGACTGTTAATTAAATAATAAATACAAATCCTTTTTATTATTATTTTCACATGATATACATTTTTCAACATTTTACAAAAGTACATAGATCATTAAAACAACATGAATTACAACAACAACAACATTATGAATAACTCATCAGCATCAAGCACATGGTCCAGGTTGTCGGGTGGTCAGGAGTGCAGAAGAAGGAACCTCCTCATTTTGCGTGTCGTGTCGATTAATTCTGAATAATGCCCTTGACCCAGCCGCATAATGAGAGTCTTCATAAGTGTTGATTGAGGCTCTTTGCTGTAGGTCTATTAACCATAACGAACATCGATCGGTACATTGATTCCAGAGTCTACGTCCAACACGTCGATTTTGATTGTTTTTTTTATTTACATTTTGGAACAGCTTCTGCACAGCACTCTCAAAGATCTATCACCTCAGCACCAGGTTAATTTTCTAGAATAGTACTGTCCGTGATTATAGGTCTATCCCAGTACAATTTCGAATATCTATGATCGAGAACTGCGTCGGGTATGTGTACTTGTGCCTCCTACAACTCTGCGTAACCTTTCAAGGACATAAAGAAGAGGAGGGTGTACAGTTATGTTATGTTTCAGACGATAGACAACGGTAACGGCCAGTACGAGTTCAAGTGCCAGCACGGTCCGGAAGAGTGTTATGGGAACAAATTGCATGCTTGCGCCATCGACTACCTAGGAAATAACACCAAAGCGGTCTTCTTTAACTCCTGCATGATGGACTCGTCTCAGAAGAATAGGGGATCTAACGACGTAGCTGCTGATGTGGTAAATTGAACTGACAAGAATCAAAATTAAACTAAAAAATGTTGTAATATGTGTTAAAGAATGAAGCAGAAAGGTGAGGTCGTATTTAAAGACCATCAATAAAATTGTTGTCAAGAAAAATAACAACTTTTCAAACAGCAGCAAATGGTGAAATGCATTGGACAGCTCAAATTTTGTCTGCGATTTTACGGCTTAAAAAATGTGGTTCACCGTTCACAGAAAAAAGTAGTTTCAAAAATTAATTGTTACCATTTTAAATATTTATTTTACCCTTAACTTCAGTAAAATAGAAAACCCTATAACACGTTTCATTTCTGATTTTATTTTCAGTGTGGAAAGAGCATGAACGTAGACACAGAAGCAATTAAGCAATGCGCGAAAGGTGATAAAGGAAATCAACTCCTTAAATATTATGGAGACGAAAGCAAGAAGGTTGGATTCAAGTTCGTTCCTTACGTTATGATCAATGGAGTGGCGAGAAACCAAGAAAATTTCTTCAAAGAAGTGTGCGCAGCTTTTAAGATACCACCACCGGAGTGTGCGTAAACCGTTTGACTGAAGAAATAAACGCTACTTTAAAATAACTGTATGTTTTATTGATAACGCTGCAATGTGCCAGTATTTTGTGTCAGCTTTGTTTTTTATTGTAATCATTTTATATAATACTAGCTGACCCACGCAACTTCGTCTGCTGATAGATCGACTATCCAACATAGTAATATTTTTTCAATTAGTTTTCTAATGTTTAAAGAATATTCAAAGTCGTCTTAGTAATTTTTGAGTTAAATTGTAACAAACAAAAAAAACAATCTTTCCTCTCTATAATATTAGATAGAACCTTAGATTACATGATTAAAGTGATAATTACTATAAGTAGGTACCTACCTATCTCTTACTGTTAAATACACAATCATCATCATCATCATCAGCCTATATTGTTCCCACCACAGGGACTCAGGCCTCCTCTCTAGGAGTGGTATGAAATAAATTACAAAAAGTAATGCGCCTGATTGGGTTCGAACCCACAACCACCTGTTCGTAAGTTGGGGCCGCCACCACTGGGCCACTACTGCTGCCAAAACAATATACAATAACACCTTGTAAATAATATGGTGCAATAAATATTTTGAATTTCCCGGAGGCCAGAATCTCCACGTATCTACATCGGGACGCGATTACCGGCGGACCGCGTAATTATTTTGTCGCGCGGACATTTTAACATTGCAATATCTTCTAAGATGTTGCTTCTAAGATGTTGTGATTTGTTTAAACTACACACATCAAAAGTGTCTAGGGATCAACATATATTTTTGCAATAACTTTTCTCCTGATTGATATTAATTAAAATTTTCTTTAAGGATTCATCAAATAAAGTGTTTTCGTTTATCACAGTAACGATAAACCAAGTCACCTTTGCATTAATAAAGAAATTTGCCATTTTCCTAATAAAGGGATTTTTGACATTTGAACCACTAACATTAAAGTTCGAAAAAAAGACTGAAATAACAGTTTTCTTTAAAATTTTAATGGGTAACTTAAACAATTAATAATCCGTGTTTCTACCGCGAACACTAACAACACAAGAACATCGGTTTGGCATACTCAAAATGAGTTCATCCAAATCACGCTGTGGAATGGCCGCCCATGTTCGTTGCAACAACAAAAAAAGGTCTTCTTGCGACTGGATACCCTCCATATTCGGCAGAGCTCTTCTCTGTAGCATATCCCATGCATGCTCAATCGGGTTCAAGTCTGGCGACTGAGCAGGCCAGGGCAGGACATTGATGTTAGCTGCGGCGAGAGTCTGTCTTACAACTCTTGCGGTGTGCGGTCGTGCATTATCATGCATTAACTGAAATAAGGGACCGATTTGCACTTGTAGAGGAACGATGACGTCTGATACAATCGTCTCAGCATAAATTTGAGCGTTGAGGTTGCCTCTGATCCAAATCAACTCAGTTCTTCCGCCGATCCAAATACCCGCCCATACCATGATGGTTCCACCACTATAAGGATGGAATTCCTGGCAGGATTTTAATCGCTGTTGGCGTCCAGGGGTTATCCAGTGTCGTATACGTCTTGTATCCGGTCTCATACCAAAACGAGACTCATCAGAAAAGCACACGAAACGCCATTGTTCTTCTGCCCAATTTCTGTGTTCAAGAGCCCATTGATATCGAATCCTACGATTGTGCATTGCTATAGGTGGTACTCGTAGCGGTCTTCGGGAATGAAGGTTCACTTCATGCAAGCGGTTTCTGACTGTTTGGTCGCTAATTAAGTTCCCTGAAGAGTGATGAAGCCTCACGGCTAACATCATGGCGGTTATTGTTGGAGCTCTTCGAGTTAAGATTTGAATGTATCGGTCTTGTCTCCGTGTGGTGCAGCGATACTGTCCTCCATGGCGCTCAGCCACGGTACCAGTGCTTCGGTAACGTGTCCAAAGTCGACTGATAACACTCTGACTTGTATTCAGAGCTAAAGCCACAGTACGTTGCCGGGAACCAGCTTCTATCATTCCCACGGCTCTGAGCATTTCTTCCCTGCTTAAATGACGTCGCCGCTCCATAATAACGTTGGTTTTAATCAGTAGTAGGGAAACAGTAGCACTAATAATGTCTTCAATGCGTTGTATGTTTTTATAGGGAAAATATTGACAGCTGATTTTCATCTTTTACTCGAATTTGATTCACAGTTCCTGATTCAAATTATGAAATGCACCAAAAAGGATCCATATAAATTTATAAAATCATAAATTTATTACAAAGCCACATCTCAATCTCAAGAAATCCGCATAAAAATGCTTGATCCCTAGACACTTTTGATGTGTGTATATAGACTAAAAGGAGCAAATATTCTATATTAGATTTTCGTTCTAACAAACACATTTATTTAGATATAGATTAATACCATATGGGTTAAATATTTTGAATTTCCCGGAGGCCAGAATCTCCACGTATCTACATCGGGACGCGATTACCGGCGGACCGCGTAATTATTTTGTCGCGCGGACATTTTAACATTGCAATATCTTCTAAGATGTTGCTTCTAAGATGTTGTGATTTGTTTAAACTATATAGACTAAAAGGAGCAAATATTCTATATTAGATTTTCGTTCTAACAAACACATTTATTTAGATATAGATTAATACCATATGGGTTAAATAAGCTTCGCAAAAAATAATTATATTTAACCTAACAATTCAATAGTAAAAAATGGGTACAGTGAGTCAATCTTAATAGATAGATATATGCTGTCGCGAATTTCTTTGTAGAACTTTAAAAGAGAAACATTTCTTTAGTACATAATATTTGCATAACTTAAACCATTTTCCCAGCGCACGCAACGGAAGCTCTCAAAAAGGATTATCGTTTCCCGTTTTTGCAACATTTTTCATTTGTGCTCCACTCTTATTGGTTGTAGCGTGATGTTATATAGCCTAAAGCCTTTCTCGATAAATGAACTATCCAACACAAAAATAATTTTTAAATTCCAACCAGTAGATCCTGAGATCCTAGCGTTCAAACAAACAAACAAACAAACTCTTCAGCTTTATAATATTAGTATAGATGTAGTGGTAGTGATATTTCTCTAAATGATATGGTGAGAAAGGAGGTGTCTCATGAGATGACGAGAAACAGAGAAGTATGGAAGAAGAAGACATGATGCACCGACACCAATTGAATTGAAAAGGGCAAGAGAATGATGTTAGTCTTAAAATTAAAAGCAAGATTTATAAAACACCAGCGGCCCGTCCCGGTAGACGTTTCGCACAGGTAGACGTTTTAGTAAGGATCCTTAATCTATTCTAGCAATAAATAAAGCCTATGTTACTCATAATTGTGAAAGAATTTGAAATCGGTGCAGTAGATCTTGAGTTTATTCATTATAAACATACACACAAAAATACAAATCTTTTCTCTTTATAATATTAGTGTAGATTGGTTAGGCATTGCATGTGGGAGAAATGAAAATGCTAAGGGGATATTATTATGTGATGTTACGCGAATTGATAAAATGAGAACTGAGTGGGTACATAAGAGTATGTGGGTACATGAGAATAAGAAAATTGTCGTGAGAAAAGAAGGAGAACTTAAAAATAAAAGAAGACCAAGGAATAATAATAAAATAAAAAAAATAGAGAATGGACTGTGTGAAAGTTGAAGACAAGAAGATGACGAGTATGGAAGAAAATATGTATATTAGAATTCTTATTCTTATCTATATAGGTCATTGTAAGTAAGTGTAACGTGCACCTAATATTTTGATGGGAAAACTTTATAAGCTGGTACTTGTGATTTTGAAACCCCAAGCTATAGAAACTTAATTGAGCAAATACCTACAAATTATTCAAAGGAAGAGAAAGAAAAAGATATTAAATAACTTAATGCTACTAATGTGAGACAATGCAACCCCGTTTATCATTGTATACTATAGGTTAAAATAATAACCGAGGTTAAACTGCAAGAAGCAAGCAGATAGCCTCAAAACCATGTCGAGGAAGCACACGATATGAGGGCAAAGACATTTACTTAATTCTCATACTGAAGACAATATACTACCGTAAGTAGGTAATGATAAAAAAATCGTCACGTTAACTATTATCACTATTGGTCATAGGCTATTTGATACGACAATCGCATTGTCACCAAGTCATCTTTATATTTTCCTGGAGATGCGAACTTCAGTAGTGATTCAACAGTGCACAATGTCTTGTTACAAGATAGTGTTACTTCATTTATTAATCGGACTTGCGTTATGTGACCCCTTGAATAACGGTAAGTACTTAAATATCTCGAGATTATTATGAAAGTTCGTAGACATAGAAAGTTTTCAAATAATGAGAATTGTTTTAGGACACTCATCTAGAAGAAATAACAAATTAGACAACAGAAATGGAACTTCAAATGTGAGTGAATGAACAGGTTTTCGCAACAAAGTAACATTTACACAATACACTGTAAATTATTTAGGATTCTTAACTTAACACATTTCAAATAACTTTCAGGTCCCTACAGAGGTAGCCCCAATAAAGGACAAAGTTGATATCAAAGTGTATTATGAGACTTTATGCCCGTTCAGTGTGAACTTCTTCGTGTACCAGCTAAAGCCTACCATGGAAAGGCTGGGCCCACATTTAGACATACATTTAATACCCTACGGACACGCCAAGGTACGTGAAACTTCAGTATCATTATTTCTATAAAAATGTTTTATATTTATATAATGACGCTGTGTTGCCTAGGCATTACTTCACACGAAAATAATTGTCGTTTAGAGAACAAACGTCAAAGTGCTATTTTTATAACCTACTGCATTAATTACCGTTGGATTCTTTTCTAGATTAACTACTTTTTTATGGCACTTTTACCCGACTATGGCAAAGGAACGATTGTAATAGCTGAAATCGTATGTCATGTAATTAACAACATTTTTGTAAAATAAATTTATTTTCAATTACTACTGAAATAATTTATATTCTGTTATAATTGTTATCATTCAGTGAAGAAAAGTTTAGAGTAAAATTCTTAATAAAAAGACACAAATGACTTCCTCCCTATTATAATTAAATATTTCTACGCCTGCACTTACCCAAGAAGTGGTGATCATACGTGTATTAAAATTTATAATATTATAAGTTACGCTATGAAAATTACTACTTAAACGATTTTAAATTACACTTGGAACATAATATACGTCTATTACGACTCTTAACCCTGTTGAAGTGTCCCCCTTCAAGCATGTCGTATAGTGAAGTGAGGAAGACAAATTACTTGATGACTGTAATTGGCATTCAGTCGTACAAGTCTTGGTGTAGGTAGCCACGAACAGTAAAGGAATCTGGAAAACTATAGAATATGCTCAACGTAATTTAGTTTATTTACAAGTTGCACTGGGAAAAAAATAAGAAAATGTAATGGGAAACTTGCTGGTGTAAATGATACGGCTAGGTTTGTACCATGTCTGTACCCTACAACAGAATTTCCTTTGTAGGGTACAAACATGGTACAAACCTCTCTTAAGTACAAAAATACCATTGGTAGTGCAGGATTTTGTTTTTTTTTTAAATGTACCCATATTAATTATTGCCATTAATACTGGGTTTCCTCCGTGCCTCGGAAAGCACGGTAAGCCGTTGGCCCTGACCGTCATGTGTTATCAGTCAGAGGCCCGAAAGACTGGCAACCAGTCTTTCCAAGGGGTACCGTATTACCCGGTACTAACTGGGTTTTAGAGATCAGATAGGCAGTTGTTCTATGTCAAAATACTGTTATTCAGCTGCATTCGGTTAGTCTGGAGGCTGACCCCAACTTATTTGGGACAAGTCTAGGTAGATGCTAATGATTAGTTATTGCCATTTTTCAGACTCGTCGTGTCTTCGGTGGCTACAAGTTCAGCTGCCAGCACGGGATCCCGGAGTGTTTTGGGAACACAGTGCAAGCTTGCGCTATACACATTCTCCATAATATCACACAGGCAGTCAACTTCAATACCTGTCTCATGCAGAACACCTCGTATCGTACCGGATACCAATACTTCATTTATGTTTTTCATTGGGTGAGTTCAAAGTCTGACAAGCAGTCTTACCAAAGGGTATCGGGCTGCGGGTTGTTAGAAAGAGATACTGCGGCCCAGACACAAGGGGCTAAGAAGGAACATGGGTGGTTTTTAGTCAGTAGGGGTCTGACACACTGCTCTGCCCAGCGGGAAGAGTCATTTGATGATTTCCAACCACCCAAAAAAAAAAGTGGTATCGTATTACCCAGTATTAACTGGGTTGAGGAGGTCAGATAGGCAGTCGCTTGATTTATAATACTGGTAGGTACTCAGCTGCATCCGGTTAGACTGGAAGCCGGTCCCAATATATATCCCCATAGTTGGGAAACGGCTAGGCAGATGACGAATAAGGGGCTCGTGGTTAAAAACAACAGCCATGCGGTTCGATAGAAGGTTAACATTCGCTTGCCAGGTCGGTTCGTGGATAACTATCGAGCCTCAAAAAGCACGTTAAGTTGTTACCACTCTTACTACTTATGGCTACCTGTCCTAGGGTTTTATATTACCAAGATACAGAGGTCAGATAGTTGTAGAGGCAGGCGCTTGTTTGAGCGAGTTTTTGATTAAATGGCAAGCAAACTCAAAACGCATTGTCCTTGGCTGTAACTACATTAAATAAGCTATGTAACTAAGAAACAATATACACACATCAAAAGTGTCTAGGGATCAAGCATTTTTATGCGGATTTCTTGAGATTGAGATGTGGCTTTGTAATAAATTTATGATTTTATAAATTTATATGGATCCTTTTTGGTGCATTTCATAATTTGAATCAGGAACTGTGAATCAAATTCGAGTAAAAGATGAAAATCAGCTGTCAATATTTTCCCTATAAAAACATACAACGCATTGAAGACATTATTAGTGCTACTGTTTCCCTACTACTGATTAAAACCAACGTTATTATGGAGCGGCGACGTCATTTAAGCAGGGAAGAAATGCTCAGAGCCGTGGGAATGATAGAAGCTGGTTCCCGGCAACGTACTGTGGCTTTAGCTCTGAATACAAGTCAGAGTGTTATCAGTCGACTTTGGACACGTTACCGAAGCACTGGTACCGTGGCTGAGCGCCATGGAGGACGGTATCGCTGCACCACACGGAGACAAGACCGATACATTCAAATCTTAACTCGAAGAGCTCCAACAATAACCGCCATGATGTTAGCCGTGAGGCTTCATCACTCTTCAGGGAACTTAATTAGCGACCAAACAGTCAGAAACCGCTTGCATGAAGTGAACCTTCATTCCCGAAGACCGCTACGGGTACCACCTATAGCAATGCACAATCGTAGGATTCGATATCAATGGGCTCTTGAACACAGAAATTGGGCAGAAGAACAATGGCGTTTCGTGTGCTTTTCTGATGAGTCTCGTTTTGGTATGAGACCGGATACAAGACGTATACGACACTGGAGAACCCCTGGACGCCAACAGCGATTAAAATCCTGCCAGGAAGTCCATCCTTATAGTGGTGGAATCATCATGGTATGGGCGGGTATTTGGATCGGCGGAAGAACTGAGTTGATTTGGATCAGAGGCAACCTCAACGCTCAAATTTATGCTGAGACGATTGTATCAGACGTCATCGTTCCTCTACAAGTGCAAATCGGTCCCTTATTTCAGTTAATGCATGATAATGCACGACCGCACACCGCAAGAGTTGTAAGACAGACTCTCGCCGCAGCTAACATCAATGTCCTGCCCTGGCCTGCTCAGTCGCCAGACTTGAACCCGATTGAGCATGCATGGGATATGCTACAGAGAAGAGCTCTGCCGAATATGGAGGGTATCCAGTCGCAAGAAGACCTTTTTTTGTTGTTGCAACGAACATGGGCGGCCATTCCACAGCGTGATTTGGATGAACTCATTTTGAGTATGCCAAACCGATGTTCTTGTGTTGTTAGTGTTCGCGGTAGAAACACGGATTATTAATTGTTTAAGTTACCCAATAAAATTTTAAAGAAAACTGTTATTTCAGTCTTTTTTTCGAACTTTAATGTTAGTGGTTCAAATGTCAAAAATCCCTTTATTAGAAAAATGGCAAATTTCTTTATTAATGCAAAGGTGACTTGGTTTATCGTTACTGTGACAAACGAAAACACTTTATTTGATGAATCCTTAAAGAAAATTTTAATTAATATCAATCAGGAGAAAAGTTATTGCAAAAATATATGTTGATCCCTAGACACTTTTGATGTGTGTATTTGAAAAGTACATAACATTTCACTACGATTAATCCATTATATTATAATTAATATTCAGTCACGGATGTTTAAACTAGCGTATACAATTGTAGGCGTTTATTTTTTTATTGAGCTATTAGCACTACCTACTTTATTGAACTTCACTTCTAATACGTTTATTTGGTTGATTTAAATACTGTTCCATTGATTGAATTAACCCTAATTATTCCCTATTGATTAATATTCTGCTCTGCTAAAAACGGCCCACTTTGGTGATAAGGGCATTTGGTAATAGGCAGTAGTGTTTTGTTTTTGGTAGGTGTTATTACACCTAAAAACCACTATTGTGGTTTTCTACCAACGGCGGGCACTAGGCACTGCTTGAGTACCTGAAGCGTAAAGCGTTTGAAATTAACCCTTTAGAAGAAAGGGTTAATTTCCAGCGTTTACAGTGTAAAAGAAAACCAACGTACGACATCTCCACAAATAATTGCCTACACCAGTTCCTTTAAACAAAACAAGTAAGAACAAGGTATAATTGACAGCACAAAGCGTAAACCTAAAATAAGCTCCAGACCAGTTTCAGCCTAGTTAAATATATCTAATTCTGCAAAACAGGTAAATCAGCTAATGACGTGTGCTTCGAGTTGTTTCTGTCAAGTCGTAACATGAACTACTATTTACCAGTTTGTTTCCAGTTTTAACTGCAGTTCTGTGGCTACTGGCTAGTACCATTCCGAAAGCTCGAGGCATTATACCTTTGTGTTGGTTTTTCTGTGAGATGAGTGCATTGTACAAAGAAGCTGCATATCACTCCTGTACTTAAAGTAATAGGAACATTGCATGTTTGTTAAACTTCACGCGTATTGCTCCTTCTTTGATGTTGCAATCTGTTTTCTATGATATAGTAAGGTATTTTTTTTAGTCCGTCTGTTAGATTATCGAAAAATATTGGATACCTACGTGTTTTTTGTTTGTTTTATCAAATTAGTAATAATTAACGAAAATTAAACGTGTCAAAGATAATCAGTAGGGGCTTTTGACGTTACTTTATGGGTAAAAAAGTACTAACCTTGTGACGTCACACGACTTGGCGCAACTTTCCGAAGCACTGTATCGTCTTCATCTTTTGTTTGAGTGAAAAAAAAAAGTGTCCATTATTTTTTGAAAATCTATCTGACGGACTAATTAGATTTTAGACGTACAATAGGGTATTTTTGGTGAAATACCCTATTGTATGTCCTTACTACATCCATAAGAACCAAAAAGAAACAATTATGTTTTAAACTTTTTCATTTTCTTTTTCAGTGCGGTAACCAGCACGATGTGAACGTTCAAGAAATATGGGAATGCGTGAACAGCGAGCGTGGTTCTGTTCTCTTGAAGGGATACGGAGATGAAACTCAAGTCCTTGCACCATCTTTCGTTCCTTTTCTGACGATAGACGGATCCACGGAGTACCAAGACCAAGCCATGAGCAATTTATTTGCAACAGTCTGCCTACTGCTCAAGCCGATACCAAGGGAATGCACGATGATTTAATTAAATGTAGCATTTACTTATTTGTATATTAGGTACTTTATTTTGTAGATATAAATAGTTATGACATTCGGGAAAATTTCAATCACACCTTAGTCATTATTTCTTGCCTAACTAGTTCAAAACAACGTGTCCATTTTCCTCCCGTATTTTATGTTTACTTCTACAGTATAGTTACTCGTAAGTAGTCCATTCAATGATCTTAGCAAACTTAGAAATGTTACAAACGTTTGCCTTTCTTATCCCAACTTAAACTGATGAGAAATTCCGTTCAGGTTTGTTGTTGCAAACTAAATACGGAATTCTCTCTAGATAAAATTGCCATTGGCACATTAGATGTAAAGAAGAGGCTTTCCACGTATTCAACAACGATTGTAACTCAAGACAAAAGAGAATCGATTCCCGCCACGAAATCGCGGCATTCGTATGTGTCGAGCACGAACACGAAGCAATGTAGCCGAAATCCTAAATGGTTGAAACTATTGTTCCGTCGTCGTATAGCTCGGCAAACTCGGGCCTTTGAAGGCTCCCTGGGAATTGTCGATGCATGTGGACACTTTCCCACACGCTACCACCGCGCCCCGTCTTCGCGTCTTCGATGGTAGGTACTTCAGCTGGCACTTTTTTGGCTGTCATTCGAAACAAGACTTAGCGTAAACTTATGCTTCAAATTGTCAATTATTATATAAATTTAGTTAAATGCGGTAAGCATTTAACTCTAAAAGTGGTAACCAAGTGCTCTGTGCTAGTTACCGATCAAAATCTCCCTCACAAACCGGAAACAATCCTGTTGCTGATGTGTTAATGTTTTTTTGTTGACGTTAGAATCTTTAACTACATGAATAGGAAATAATATTAAATATGGTTAAGGAAAATAATAACACATTTTCATAAACGATTGCCTAACCGACAACAAAAGTTATGTGGGTCGTTAGGTAATTATTAAAATACAAACCAGAACGGCAAGTTTGATTGGTAGCTACAATGGTTTCCTGGTAACATATTTTTGCCTACTCAAAGATTTTAAACTCCTAAAGTACCAACCGATTCATTTCAGTACATTTATTTAAATCCATAACATATCATCACGCATGTAATCCTTGCACGCTTAGACAGAGGTGTAGCTTAAAGTACACCCAGGTCACATTTAGCCAGTTCTGTAATATTATTGGAGGAAACCTATTGTCATCAACCAGCCACCCGGCTGCGAAATTATTAATTACTAGCGGACGTCACGCGGTTTCACCCGCGTATTCCCGTTCCCGTGGGAATACACGGAAAAAATATAAGCCTATGTCACTCGGGGATAGTGTAACTTCCCAACGGTGAAAGAATTTTTCAAATCGGTCCAGTAGTTTCGGAGCCTATCCGTTACAAACAAACAAACAAATCTTTCCTCTTTATAATTTTAGTATCGAAAAACTGAATATTACATTGCCTAACCTGGGAATTAAAGCTTCTCTCAGTCGCGCTAGCGAACCCAGCCGAACCCTGTACAAGAACAACAAAGCAGACTTATATCATAAAAGGTACACTATATTTAATTTCAATTACCTAACTTGAACCACAGAGCACCGGTTTGTGTCG
Source organism: Diarsia rubi (assembly GCA_932274075.1). Classification (NCBI taxonomy): domain Eukaryota; kingdom Metazoa; phylum Arthropoda; class Insecta; order Lepidoptera; family Noctuidae; genus Diarsia; species Diarsia rubi. The sequence continues at coordinate 11,229,772 of OW026412.1, read as the reverse complement.
GCGTTCCAACATCCGTTGCAATGCAATCGAAATAGGCGTTTCAAACGTGAAATATTTAGTGAACCATTCAGATAGAGTTCATCAAGGAACGTGTTTTGTACTGTTAAATACATCTTTTTATGTCCTTTTGTAAACAACACTTAAATAAGAGGAACAGACTACACCCAGATGGAAAGCATGGTATGCACCGAGGACGTGCATCGGTGAATCATGACACAAGCATTTATTGAATTCGTTTCGTTATGACTAAGAGAGCATTGTGACCATTGCCCACTGGCCATACCCGTTTTTATTAAAATCCACACTCGATAAAACCGAGGAAACATTGTAGCCAATGAGTAACTAATAAAATATTAGGTTTGAAAGGCGTAACCGCCATTTTGGACAACGATTTGAATGCAGTCATACTTAGTTTTTCGTTTTCTTTCGATGGTATATTAAAATTTAGATATTTGCCAAGAAAAAGTGGTGGAAACAACCAAACCATTTGCATTGCCATATGAAAATTGTATTAATCAAAGGAACTGTTTACTTACACTCTGAATCACAAAGTTGGATCCCTATCGGGAATCAAAGTAATTAATACTCAGGGCATTGTTCCGACATAGACTTCGTCCCACGACGAATACCCAGAGGTCCAATTACTTCAGACACAGTTGTCATATTACAGGTCAGTAAAGTGGTCTTTAACAGTTTAGGATTGGACATAATCGCCATTATGTACCTTTGTACCTATAGAAAAAAACAATGGCATTTAAATAAATGTAGGTTCAGTTAAAGTGTTGGAATAAAAATTGTTACACCAACATGTATACAAGTTACGATTTTCTCTTGTTACGAACATACTATTTTGGGACCCATAAAATTATGATATAGATTTTTAATCAAAATTGCAACGAAATCTCTCTCAAATCTTCTTAAGTGTTGTATTAGTGCTCATGACTGTAGAATAGAAACACATTAAAATTTAAAGCTGGTAAAAGGCCTTCAACAAACGCTTTACATAAAACAAGGGTCAGTTTCAAACTGCTGGGGTCCTTGCAGGTTATCGAAATACGTACTTAATTCTACATTACCATGCCAAGCCAATTTCCCTGTAGCCAATGTATGTTCTGTGGGTTAATGTTAATTTTATTTCGTGGTGATCTTCAAATAATTATTATTTACATATTTTAGATCACCACTCTAAATTAGAATCAAGACTTCGCTTAACAGGTAAGCTCGTTTGATTCCCATTTGTTTCTTGAATAGTTTTTACGATCAACGGTCAACAGGCAAAAAGAACCTTCAATTTATTGATGATCGAAATGGCAAACTTGTAATCTCTGCCGCACTATTTGTAGTTAGTTTGCAAAGATATCAGCTAGTTTATTTCTAAACTGTGGCCTCTTTAATATAATATAATTTTCCTACTTCACAAACGTTCAAGTTATAAATGAACTCAATTTAAAGGAAAAAACTCAAATAAATAGTTGTTTTAGTTGGTACAATTGTGTACAAAGTGTTACGCTGACGTCGGTTGTACGTGACTCAACAGCAAACCGATACTTTGATTGACAGGAATCCGCAAATGAAATCGACAATGATGAAAAAACTCTTACAAAAACTTATTTCTACGACTGTACATAAACTAGGCGAGTTTCTATACTAAATGAAAACAGATGGCTGGGGACGAATGAGAATTTATTAATTCATTGAAATTTTATCGATTTGCGACTTCTTTATAATACCCACTTACTAAGAAACGAATAAGAATCATAGTCAAACCATATGATGCACATGCATGACTGTACCGGGAAGTATTTAAACCAGCTGTGGCAGTCGTCACGTTTTTATCAATTCTATGTTCTTACGAAGAATAAAAAAGAAATAACAATCATATTGCCTGCAGTTCATCATCCAACAGTTTGACACATATTATTATCTAAATTTAACAGTCGTTCGATAAATATTAACAAAGATTTCACGGTTGCACCCATCTTCTTCCTAGCCGGGTAACGTCCGGCTTGATTAGCGACGATCGAAGTTTCAATGAACTTCTCGAGACAAGTTTACTGGCAATCGTTATTTTTATCATAACTTAAATATTATTACTATTACATAGTTGAATCTACATCCGACTTGAGTCCTACATTCCGGTTAGTAAATGACTTTTCTTTTTTTTTTTAAATTGCGGCGACCGACGGGAAAGGTTAAATACCTTAAAAACAATGACTCACAAAATTCTCACAATAAACTCATTCATGTTTTCTACAACATTAAAAATATCTAAAATTCACTGAGCCACTGACCTACTAAAGAATCTAAACACGAATAATTGCATGTAAATGTGTGATTGCATAAAAAATAATTAGCAAACTTGTTTGACAAGCTTGTGTTTTAAGCAGCGGTAATGTGCAATGCGACAGCGAACCTTTTGAAACAGCCAGTCGTACGTCGCAGCGAGTTGGCAGCAGCGACGCACTTCCGTGCAGAGGCGTACTTGCACATTCCCGATTATTATGAGCTTTGACAGACCTTGCATGTTAATTAAAAAGTTTGCATATAAAACAAAAAACTAGCGGGATATTGCCCGCGGCGCTACTGAGCTGTTCGTAGAAATTGTGGAGCTGTTTCATGCAGTTCGCTTGTTTTTGTTCGTAAATGAACGTGCGTTGAGGCACCTATGTGTATGCTCGCAGCAGAGTTTATGGAACCGTTATGTAATGTACCTACGCACATATATGATAAGATGAAGGTTTCGAAGAATTACGATACAGCAACATCATACATGGCTACGTCCGCAATCAAATGTAAGAATGTATTAGCGTATATACATAATGAATATGATAAATTGACGTCACACTGCGGTCTAGTCATTCGTATGGAGGTCCCCTATTCACTGGTTTACGCCTTAGTAGTTCGTTAGAATAAAAGCCTTGACTTCGAAATTGAAAGCGGACACCGCCACCGCAAAATCTTACGTACATACCTACCTGCCTAGGTACAAATGATTTATACATTTATGTAGAAACGTAGAGTTTTCTTGAAAGAATATGACGGGTTAAATGTAATGTTTAAACATAAAGGGTATAAAAGTCATCATCATCATCTGCCTAGCCTTTTCCCAACTATATTAGGGTCGGCTTCCAGTCTAACCGGATGCAGCTGAATACCAGTATTTTACACGGAGCGACTGCCTATCTAACCTCCACAACCCAGTTAATACTAGGTAATACTATACCCTTTGGTAAGACTGGATGTCAGACTTTCAGGTCACTTACTCTCCGTAACGACTGCCAAAGATCTATATATGGCACCCGGGACCAACAGCTTAACGTGCTTTCCGAGGCACGGAGGAAACTCGGTATGTAATGGGCGGTCACCTATCCACAGATCGACCTAGGCAAGCGCAGCTTAACCTAAAGATCGACCCTAGTGGCAGTTCTTATTAAGCCACGAGCTCCTCCGCACAGCTGTTTTTGTAAGTACTAGTTTTTTAGGTTGTAACTTTACTTAAATTACCTCCATGACCCTTTTACTATTTAAAGCATCCACTAGCACAATGTTTTAAGAGTGCTACATAGAGTTTTACCGTAAAATTAAATTTTTGACCCCAAAAAATAGGTCGTTTCCCAGCAAAATTTTTTGCGTAGGGGTACTTAGTTTGATGTACAGAACGCTTGGTTGACGTATGTGTGAAGGGTTGATTTACACCCTGTATACTAGTTGGTTAGGTCAAAAGAATTTGGTTTATCTACAAAATGTATCACGGTTTTACTTGATACTCGTACCCAATAAGAAATTTTCAAAAATGAAAGCTTCGTCCTCCTTCTCTCTCCTCCCCAGCCCCCCTTTTAACTTCCTTCTTTTGTCTCTCTTTCATCTTTCCTTTTTCTTAACTCCTATTCTGAAACAAAACTTTTAAAAATGTGAAGATACTCAGATATTAAGCTAAATATTACCCAACACTTAAAGAATTTTTTTTTTCAAAACTCGCAGCACATAAGATGTTTATTAAATCCTGAAAAAAATCTTCAATATTAAGATACGGTAATTCCCTAAGATTCTGCATAGCTAGTAAGCTTACTTAGGTAAAAGTTGCATCCCCGACAGCGACAATTGATATTCCAAAGTGTCAGCATTTCCGCAGATTTCCTTTTCAAATAACTTTCTACAGTAAAATACAGCAACATTAATAGTCTGCTAGACAGAAAATGTCGCTGCACGTAAATCACTGGTGTTGCTTGGCGTTCATATTACTCATTTATTTTGGCTAGCATCCTTTGAAAAATACAGTCAGAAACTACTTTCATTAGGAGTGATGTTGTAATCGATACTATACGTAGACTGTATAAACAGTAATAAACATATTTTTCAACACACTTGCTCATAAAATGGCGCTATTTTCACCGCCATTAGGCACATAATGACACCTGTAATCAATCTGTGAAAACTAAAATGCAATCCGTGAAGAGCCAGAAAAAAAGAAAACACACTATTTTAGTCTATGGCCGATCGCCATTGTTAATGTGCGCACGCATAGGACCACTAAATATTTTTCCAGCCATTGCGACAAAATTTTTACAACTCTGTTTCACTGTTGAAAATTATTTTTTAGTATTATTTTCTTCACAAGTGTGTTGAAAAACGTCGTATGAAAAAGTGTGTATTGATGATTACCGTCCTCGGTTCTCTTAAGATCCTCACCTAACGGCTCGGGTCCCAGTGTGCTTCAGTGGTAATCACCAACATTAAACACTCGTACTATAATGTACTATTAATTGTGTTTGTCCATCAGGAATTTCTCAGTAGAATCCACGGAGTAAGGCAATAGGCTCGCCCCCTATTACATGCGACTTAAACGTAACTGGGTGGGGGTACAAATGGATACACTGAATGCTTAGGCAGGTAAGCCTTCGGGGATAACAGGCGTGATGCTATGTTATGTATTATGAGTATTTATGAGGCCGTAGCACGAGCGCCTGGTGTTAACGTCACTGACGTAACATAAGTACGTCAAATATAACTATCCCATAGCCATGATAATACCCATATTTTGCCTGTTACTATTAAGTCTCAAATAAAAGGGGGTGTGAGTATTGCCATCGACCGAGCACAAATCAAGACGTCACAAACAACTATCCCATAGCGTATTAGTTCAATAGGGTATTTCACCAAAAAAATCTAATTAGTCAAAAATATTGGATACCTACGCGTTTTTTGTGTTATCAAATTAATAAAAATTACGAAATTAAAACGTGTCAAAGATCATGAGTTATGACTTTTGACGTCGCTTTGTAGGTAAAAAAGTACAAACCTTGTGACGTCACACGACTTTTCAAAGCACTGCTTCGTCTACATCTTTTGTTTACGAGGAAAAAGAAAAAATACGTGTACATTTTTTTTTTGGAAATCTATCTGACGGACTAATTAGTTTTTTTTGGTGACGTACCCTATTATATGCGCCAAGTACAACCATTTATGAATAAAAGGTACTTAAAAATATGTACCTAAATGTTAAAATTATGTACTTAAGTTAATCTAAAAAATACTGTATTGACAGTTAACTAAAACATAACATTGTGTTATTTTTAGGCAACTTTGGCCTTTATATCCTACTTAGGTACATATCCTACTAATATTATAAATGCGAAAGTTTGTTATGATGGATGGATGAATGTTTGTTAGTCTTACACGCAAAAACTGCTTAACGGATTTGGATGAAATTTTGCACACAGATGGTTTATCTGGATAATTTATCCTGGTAGTTTAATCCCGTCTAATTCCACGCGTGCGAAGCTATTATGAAATTAATCAGTATGATATAAATGCAATTTTTTTAATTTACAACACGCACTCTTGTTAGTAAAGCAGGTACCTAGGTAGTTTGTCTATTTCGCGTGCCATGGAGTGATGGCATGACGGATGACGCGGCACAGAGCGAGGCTGCCACAAGGCCAAGGTCCGTATTATGTAAATGATGATGTTTGCGCAGCGCACGGTCAGCCACGATAATCAGCAGATAATGAGATAACTACCATGCTGTGGATCACACGGCGCGGTGTGGAAATATTGGGTTTGCCGACCTGGTATTTTTTATAGAATAGATCTCATGCCATAAATGTCTTGTTAAATTGCAGTACTGAAAATATTAATATACCGATCTCTTTTAATTTTTCGAAGTATATTGGGAGTTGGGGAGTGAGATGGACCATATAAAGGTAAATTATACACCAAAGTTTAAAAAATACCTAGTAGTTCTTTTCTCTGTTATAGCCAGGGGAAGTACTTTTGTGTTATTAAAAAAGTACTAACTCGCAACGGGCGGTAGTACCTTAACAATGGAAAATAAATCAATAACATGTTACTTCCATTAAAATTCCCAAAACTGCTGTTACGAGATACATCTTCGAGTGAGATTAGATGACAATGAAATCCAATGATGCAACAAAGTTGATGATTCATGATCATGATAGTTGTAAAAAATTGTAAATTTTAAAACAGCCATGATGAATCCAACCCACTTAAGCAAAATACGTCTTACATTTAAACCAAGAAGTCACCAATTTGCGATAGCCATGTGTCATCACTATCAACTCATCATCATCAGCCTAGCCTTTTTTCAACAACTTATGTTGGATAAAGGCTAGGCATTATAGGCTTCTATCCTTGCCTTGGCCTTCGAATCAGAGATTGGGGAAGGCGCACTAGTCACCATGATCCCCGGTGCAAGTGTGAGAATAGAACACTGGGTTTGCTTTTATACAGTTAGAGTCGGACAGACCCCTCCTCTCGCCGCAGGACGGAGGGAAATCCATGAGCATTTACCACCGTATAAAAACAAAAATAAAGCTTCTATTCGAACCAAATGCTGCTGAACGCCAATTTTGGGGCAATAGCAGACGTATCAGGAGGTTGACTCTAAGTTTGAAACTTGTTCAACGATTTATTGAACAAGATTTAAATTGCAGTCAAAAAAAAACAAAGTTCCAGACAAGAAGTTTGTATTTGTAGTTCTAAAATCTACAACTGGTAATTGTTTAGATATCTCTCAGTACAGTACATCACCTACCACTGCGTTTTGTGCTGCTGAAAAAGAGAGGCAACAAACAAAAATTATATTAAACTAAAAAGAAGGAAAATAAATATAGTGTCCACTTAAACAGGGGCTAATATACAACAGCCCCCTATCAGCCGATGTGTCGCCATTACAGCGTTTATGTTATAAAACATAAATTGTATTTTATATACCAGGAAAACGCGAGCAAAACTGATAGAGACACGGTGAAATAAAAACAGACACTGTACTAGTAGTAGGTATACATATTGAATATTATTTGTCAAAGTATTATATTGCACGTTTTCTGCATTGCTAAGTAACGTAATATTTTGGAAGCCAATAGTGTTGCGAAAGAGGTATTTTCTAAATTTAATTTCTATTCTAAAATAATCCGTTAAAATGCCACAAGCAAATACTAGGTTGAAATTATTTTCATCAAAAGCTTGCTTGGCTAGGTATACTAATAAATATATTGTGAATATATACACTTTGCAAGCAATCCATCTTCTATGGTAGAGCTAAAAGACTATAGGTACAGTCACGATCACTGCTATGTATGTTCACGATGCAACTTTTAAAAGTGATTTTCTCCTACCGCGTTGATTAATGTTTAATTTTTTTACGAACATAGCATTTTAGAAGCCATATTATTACAATATAGGTCTTATCTCTAAGTGGGAACCGTTATATTACAAGAAAATAGCTTTGGATTTTTTCTAACTGTACACTTATTTGTGCTCGTGTCTGTACTTACCTAGCAAGCTCAGTTCCCAGGGGGTCGTGGTCGGCTGACCTCCGTATATAAGGAATCGAAGCGAGAACGAACAACCTGATCAATTGTTAACCTGTCTCACTATGTAATTGAAAAAAACCAATTAATAACTAGTAATCTAATTGTTTTTGTAAATGATAACTAGAAACTACTACTTAAAACATAGTAGGATACAGAAAATGTAGAAAGGTACTGTACATGTTACTCGACATTTATCATCACACCTGTAGTCCCCGACGGGTTAAGCAGAGGTGTATACATTGGGACACAGATATTTCGCCAATAATTTTTTAGGCACATGTAATATTGAGCGAGCCTAATGTCATCAAACGGACACAAATCAAGACTCCGTAGCTGCTAAAGAGAAATTCCTGATGAAGAAACTCTATTACATTTTGCCCTACCCAGGAATCGAACGACCTCGTGTTCCAAAGGTGCGCTTGGGACCACCGAGGCAGAACTCTATGATACTCACTAAAATAGTACAGATATCAGTCTACATGACTGTATCTTCCTATTCGGATGATATGTTTCTTAGAAAAGAAGTAGCAGTTTACTATAGAAAGTTTAGAATAGTTTGAAAATAAACCCCAGATCCAAAGGGAGCTCGTGGCTTAATAAGAACTGCCACTCGGGTCCATCTTTAGGTTAAGCTGCGCTTGCCTAGGTCGATCTGTGGATGGGTGACCGCCCATTACATACCGAGTTTCCTCCGTGCCTCGGAAAGTACGTTAAGCTGTTGGTCCCGGGTGCCATATATAGATCTTTGGCAGTCGTTACAGGTAGTCAGTGATCTGAAAGTGTGACATCCAGTCTTACCAAAGGGTATCGTATTACCTAGTATTAACTGGGTTGTGGAGGTCAGATAGGCAGTCGTTCTATGTAAAATACTGGTATTCAGCTGCATCCGGTTAGACTGGAAGCCGACCCCAACATAGTTGGGAAAAGGCTAGGCAGATGATGATCCAAAGGGGAGATTCGGTCATTTTAGCAATAGACCAACAGCCAGTAAAACATAAAACTGTAATTTCTACACAATAGGTATCATCTACCCCACACCCTACACAATACACTAATTCGTAATACCTCCATTTCTTTTACAAATATAATACATGCAGTGTAAACAAAGCAAGGGAAAAAAGAGGGTGCATTGTATCGTCCCCTGTTCTGGCAGAATGCCCACAATACGTGTGCCCGACGCCACGTGCGACCTTACCGAAATGAGTTTACCTACTAACAATATTGTACGGACATCTATCGGGCCATCCACCCCAGACAAATATTTTAGCGAATTCGTGCAAGTATTGATTTGCTATTTACCATGTAAGCTGGAGCATTCGATCTCATGATATAATAAATAACATGATCAACTCTCTGTAATAATTAACTGACTTACTGTTGTACTCAGAGATATTTAATGATTACTTAAGCTGTCACTTAGTAAAGATTTGACATACTTTTGTATGACAAAACTGTCAAAAGCTTTACTAAGTGATGGCCTAAGTAATCATTAAAACTCTCTGAGAGCGGCAGTTAGTGTCCAAATGGGACTGGGCAGGTAGAATTTTCAGGATGGATCTGCTGGACAGATGGGCCAAAATCCTCACAAAATCGGTGCCTGAAGACAGATTAGATTGCTGAAGATGAGATTGTTCAGAGAAGGCTACACACCGGAAGAGTTGGAAAAGAATGTATCAGACCTTTGCACAGCAGTGAGACACCAGACAGAATAGACTAATTAAAAGCTTCTGCCCACAACTTTTTCTGCGCGCAGTTAGGATTGAACCTCATCTCTCAGAACTTGAATCCCATTTTTCCTTGCTCCTATCCTTTTCTATTATTTTGTTTAGATTTCGAAAAACAGATCTTATTAAATATTTATTGATGATTTCGTTTCCTTTCCGGTAATTTCATAAACACATTGATGACCCATGCAATGAATGCCTATAGCTTGGACAACATGCATATTAAAGTTTTGAGTAATTAAGTTTTATTTGCCATTTATGAGGTAATGTTGTTTTTTATATTAGAATAAACAGTTACTTTATCTAAAGAGTTACGTTTTCTGTCGCTCAGAACCATCATTTCCTAGAGTAAGAAACAGAGCGTGCTGCCAATCGCGTCGTCGATACTGCCGCCTGTGATTGCTGCAGCAGCTGGTATTTATTTCGTTATTTCGTGTTGGTCCCATGGAGAAATTGTTGCTTGTAATTGTCCCACCGCTGGGCAAATGCTCCATATCCTTCTAGATCATCTAAGTGGGCCTCGGTGGCCAGGACCCATCTTTTTAAGATCTTTAAGGCCAAGCGGTTGTTGTGCATGCGGGCCACGTGAGCTGCCGAATCCCATAGGAGCCTGTGTAGTAATAGTAAAAGACTGTAATTATAACATAATAACGTCATGACAGCCACAATAGGTGTCTACCCATATACTCGTACCTACATTATAACAAATAAGTTTACTTAGCAAGTTAGTACCTAACGTTATTCACGAATAGTTGGATTTATAATTAACACAATTTCGCTGTATTTGAGCTCATGTTGACATATCAATATAGCGGTTCATATACGGTCTCATTCTCATGTACTATAGTCTAGTTCAAATTAAAGCATAATTACTGAGAAGTAGAATTGAAACCTAAAACATACATAACATCACTACTTTAATCACCGAAGGGTTAGGCAGAGGTGTACACAACAGTAACAACAACAAACAGAAACATGAAGAGAATACACACACTATTTAAAGTGTTACATAAGGCCATCCTCTAAGTATCATCCTAGAGGTAACCTCCACATTTCTAAGGAAGGAGTAGTAGAACGCATCACACCACGACATAATAAGCATTTTAGTCTTGTCACTAGTTCGAAGAGCGAATTGCAGAAGAAATAAGAATAACACGTTTCATTGCGAGTAATGAACTAATGACTAATTAATAACTAGGTCGGACGTAGAGAGGTCAGTTTTCATGAACGATGTTATCACTCCATGATTTAACGCCCAAGGTTTTAGGAAATCGTACAATTATGCTTTAAATAGATCACTTGTGAGTTGTGCAACATACTGCTACACACATGGACTCATGCAATGATTCCACAGAATGATTCAGAATAGCGGACGTAGTAGGTAATTTTATTATGGTTATCAAGGATCTAATCATAATTATAGCAGGTATGTTAACGTAAGCTGCTATTTATTGGCACGTTGAAAATTTTACACCATAAGGTGCTGTTAAAAGTGAGCTAAGTATTACGGCATTATATTCAACACTGTTTTTCAACTTTGGTAGTGATTTGCATCAGGTTCTTTTATGTTAATCTGTTTTATCGTGCTGGTGGGCGTAGGAACCTATTTGCGTCATCATGTGTTGAGCAGCGAAAGATGGTGCCAACAACACAATGCCAAAAATGATCCATATACTGGCTCGTTTGAAATTAATTAAATGGTCATACTTTATCTATGTCAGCATTACGGGTGTCATGCACCAATTCGAATGAAGTATATTTAGATACTTTACTTCCTGGGTACTATGTTAATTTAGGCAACACGCACGTACCTGTGCACATTGGTACGACTTTGTCTTTTCTTGGCCTAGCGTAGTATGAAGCCTTATTAAACAAGAGGCAAGCTGCTACTAGTTTTGTTACCACTGTCGACTGCATGTAGGGCAAAATACCTTGGTTACAGCGGAAAGAAGAAATTATCACAAAAAATTAGGTAAGTAATGTCGTAGTCATTCTTCACTAACGACCTCCAAGATTCGAAGACAAAAAGTGCTTGTTAAACAACAGGTTACTTTGAGTGAATAGGCTCCTTCTAATCAAATGAGCACCTTCTTCTATCACGTCTTCACTAAGTAAGTACTAGGTGATGTTTTTAACACGTGGGTATATCATTAATAAATAATATAACAAAATAGTTCATTCAGTATTAGATAGGTATGACCTTGTCTCGATTTATGGTAATGTCGTACAAACTGGCCAACTACAGCGATTAGACCATTGGTCATTTTGTCGTGTAACAAAGGATAAATACATGGTTAGACAAAGACACTATCCATCTCTTTACAATAGGACTAATAGGTACCAGTGCCAGTGATTGCATTTTGAACCTTATAGCTTAGCAACTGAAACTCGTTAGTTAGCGTTAGATTTTTAACAATATGGGACACAATGTGATGGAACGTTATAGAAGGATGAGACGCGCCTTCTTGATGACGTCACGGCTCGGTCCGGTTGATTCATTCATCCGTTTACAATCGCGTCGGCGCGGGCGCTGCGGTCGACCCGGCCGCCTCGTGCCTGGCCGGCCAGCCCAGCGATGCGCTTACGCATTCGAAACAAATCGTCTATAACCTCGTCTACCAATAACGACCGCACATAGAATGAATAATGCATACCAATTCTAATCTGCCCACATAAAGACAATAAAGATACATCCATGAAAAGCAAACTATACTAAATTGGGAATAATATCGGTAGATATTTTTAACATTCCATAAAATGTGCATATCTAATTCAATTCACGAACAAAAAAGAGCAGGTAGGTCGATCAGAAATACCTAAGAAGGTTAAGCTGTAGGTATGTATGTGTGAGTAACAGCGTTGGAATTACGAGACACCTGTGTAATATTGTGTAACTCAGTAGAGAGAGCACCAAGCAGAACCTAAGTAGGCGAAGCATTTCGGAGTACAATTCAAGTGCGGTGTAGTCATCAAGTGAACAGCTCAGCGAATGCTCAGCAGACATTACTAATGAAAACCATGATTCTGTTCGTATTTGCAACTCTGCACACGTACATCAGGTGCGCGGTGCCATCCGGCGCGCATATTCTTAAAAAAAGCCTTCAACATCGTGACAACTCAATATTGTTATTGACTGAACCGTTGCTTGTATGTATTCTACTTGTCACTCGTTGGTAACTATAAATACTTGAGATTTTTTAAATCTCGCTCAGGTCGTTGCCGTTTGAATTCCATAGAAATGTCATATGTCATATTATATCAAACTATGACGTCGCATCCTGCTCATTAATGTGCAAGTAATATCATTGTCGCACATGCCGTGGAAGCATTTATCAAAGCAGTGATAAAAGGTTCACTGTGGTGCAAATATTACAGCAGTAAATCACTGTTGTGCTGTTACTGTATTGCAAACTATAAATCAATCATCGTTCACTTTAATGTGTAAATTATAAACGTGTCGTCGTTATTATGATTCGTTTCGGACATTAGGGTTCCTTATTTTTTTGACGACTTCGTCGAATTATTTTGAAGCGTGCAGTAACACGGACGTAAATTAATCACTGAATCACACGGCACCAGCACCGGTTCCAAGAGTTTTTTGTCGGATTTCCAATGTTCATTTACGATACCGTTCATAATTATTCATTACGACATGGCATGGCATCGTACATTTGATTTTCTTTTATGTTACCTACCCCACATGAAATTCCGAAAAGGAAATGTTACGTGAGTGAGGTCATTTTTGAAGACCGTGAATAATGTGGAACAATAGTGTCGAACAATACAGAAGTTGTACTGACCGTGGCCGGTGAGGATCATTAGGGGAGTTGTGTGGAACACGCGCGAGGCAGGCGTCGTCAGGCGGCACCGCTATCACCTCAGTCAGCCCACAGGCCGCAGGGGTGACGAACCTGCGCGGGACGCCGATAAGCTACCAGCCGTGTTTACTCGCTCCACGATCATTATAAATCATATACGTAAAGGCAACCTCTGACCCCTCGTTAGTGTTTAATGCTCTACTCTAATGGTCGACGAAGCGAATCGAAGTACGACCAATCGACCAACAGCACAGTCTCTGAAGTACCTACTTACTAAATCATTACGTGACGCAGTTTTGAAATAGAGATTATCAGAATAGTTGGCTTCAAGATAATTTGTTTGTGTATGCAACCTTTTTTAGGTATTAGTTGAATAGAGTTCATCATTTTGAACAAACCTGTCATAGAAGTTTCCTAGACCTGTAAACATGGACAGTTACATAAGGTTTTCTTTGTTTTACCACGACTGTCTGGGATAGACCGATAATGAAGCTGTTTTGTAAGTACAGTATCATTACTTTGAATTTGAAATGGACTTCGTGCAATAAAAAATAAATGGGTGAGACGGAAAATAAACAGGAAAAACAGGACATAATTACTTGACATGTAGGTATATTTTAATAAGCAATGTGAATCAACGTAACCGCAACAAAATAGGATAGTATCGTCTCTTGTTTATAAAATGAGTAAAAGTCGGTGGCCGAGTGGCTGACCACATTTCCTGTGATAGGCGACACAGCGCAGCGCACAGAGCGCAGTGGCCGCCGACCGATGCGCTGATAACCGCTCGTCAAATCACTTCCGTCCCCCGACGCATCTCCGATGACACCCGAACTAAACACGAGTACGAAGTTCTAATTTTAAAAACAAATCCAAAGAAAAACTTGCCTCTTATAAAAAAAAACAAGCCACTATCAGTTAACAAGTCAGTGAAGACAGTTTACGCAGCACACTTATCTTTAAACGCTTTTTACATCTCCGTCTAATTACGTACATTAGTACACGGAAGATAACAGGACTCGACACTCGAGAGCAGACATACAACTTGCAGCAAACGTTTACGTTACTGTATAATAATAATAAAAGCCATCGCCATGAGCCGGTACGACAGTACTTAGAAAACGTCATAAACAAAGGAATGCTCAATTGGAGGCATTATAGGAAGTTGGCATAGATCGCAAATCATTAAAATATCTAATATTCGTAACATGTGGGCCAGTAACGTTGAGTGGCGATAATGCGATGTCATCCGATATTAGGGTCAATTGCCTTACACGATATGTTGGGCTAGTCTTTGATAACACTATTTAAACTGGTGTGCTACCGACGATGTCTATATAAACATGGAAATTATCGTTACATAACGATATCGCCGCTGACACCATTTCTATGTACTGTAAATAAAGTTATGTGAAGAGTTGCTGTTATTCGGCACCTAGTGCCTTTTCGTTTTAGATATAAGCCGGCAAGATAAGTCTATACCTGCATTGCGTCTACACAACGTTGCTGTTGGGCATACGCTGCTTCGCCGCCGCGTAGCAGATAGCCTGTGCTGAGACTACGCTGGGTCTACGCCGCGTAGCAGTTAGTCTACGCTGGGCCTACGACGCGTAGCAGTTAGTCTACGCTGGGTCTACGCGTAGCAGCAGCGTGGCCGCCAGCATGCACTAACGCTACGCCGCGTAGCAATTATCCCACTCTAGACCTATGCTGCGCCTTCGCTACGTTTCCGTTGGCGTACGATGTGTGCTAATGCTAAACAGACCGATGCTGTAAAATACAATAGCTGTACTGCTTTGAGGAAATTATCAAATATAATGTCGAAAATGTTAATGAATTTCTTTAATGTTGTAAAATCTCAGTTTAATTAACTTGAATTGTTACCATAATTGCCAAAACAGCGTGAAGCATAGAGTACCATAAAATACTTTTTCTCCTTCCAGCGATACTTCCTTTGCGTGTGAGTTGATTGATATTAGATATGAACAAAAACAGGTTAACATTCAACAAGAAAAGTAGTAGTGAATTAAACAAGGGGGTGTTTATTCCTGTGGTAACTCTGGCGTGGATTTTGTAACTCGATTTAACTTAGATTATCGTGAAACGTGTAAAGAGAAACCACCTTAATATGTACCTACTTATAAGCACGCAACCATATTAACAAATAATAAATAAATGATCATGGATTAAAAGAATTCCATTTACTGTCGAGCATAAGTAGGCATTTCACAACCATCCCAATCGTAACAGAATAGTTACTAGAAACCGGTGTGTTCCAAACGTGTCGATATGTCATGTCGGTTCGTAAATTCGGATTACACACTAAACATTCACTAGAATTTGGAAATTACTCATTCACGCTGTGGTTTTCCGCACTGTACGGTTGAACAGTTTGATTGCAATGTCGACCACATTGCATTAAGCACTGGTCTTGATACTGGTACTTAGACTTGACTTAATAGTTTCGAGTATAGATTTTCAAACCACCGTACTACTAACTGTTTTTGTTTAATTTCGTATGCATACTGTTACTTTGTATTTACGAATTAAGCGTCAAAAATGATTCATTCTTCTTTTACTAGGACACCGGCTACTCTACATACTGGCAACGTATCTACATCACATCCGTTTTCTTTGTGATGGTACTGAAATGGAAATCGTCTCAGTCGATCCATCATAGGTGTCGCGGCAGTGGCGCCGAAGAACTGATGTCATGGTCACGCGCGCTTGCGTCACGGCAGCCGAAGCGGCGCAGTTGCGCGGGCGCAGGCGGGTGCGCCTGAGCCAGGGTTGCTAGATCAGGCTTGGGCTTATTTTTTCTCCAAAATGTCCATATTTTCATAAGCAAATATGCATTCCACCTTTTATCTACGCTTGGAATTGAATTTTGTGTCTTTGTTGTATAATTATGTTCCCTTAATTTCCTGGGATTCACAGACTGAAATCTTGGGGTCTTATTTATAAGGATTTAAAAAAATTAAAAAAATCTACCAACGTTGCGCGCTCGCCCGTGCGGGCGCACACTGGCTGTCTTCGCCACGGTGCACGGTGCGCGCGGCCTCACCGTGCCCCAGCCACTGGCTCCACCATCAGTGACCACTCATCTGACACTGATAATCTAGGTTAAGAGGACAATAACAAAAGTTCCTTCAGGCGTGAATTTGCCTAAAACGTGTGCTTAAACAATTCAATTTTGTGTGATACCAACTACAAGGTATATGTATACATAAAATCGAATGCTGTTGAGTCAGTCGGCGGTATGGAGGAGTAAAAGCTATACAATTTGACTTATATTTATGATACAATGAGAGAGTTCCCATTCATTAGGTATGATTTATGGAAGAACTTTAATACACACACGGTCTCGTATATCCTAAGAAGCCCCCAAAGTGATGTGGAAGTATCGTGGCCGCCGATAAAAGATGTTTACTGTAGATAAAGTTTGTATGTGGACATTGTGGACACTCCCGGTTCCAAAGGAACTTTATAAGAAGAATAAATTAAAGGGACCGCATAAGCAAACATGCCAAATATGGACGAACACGATTAATTTTAGTACACCATCGACGGTAGCGGCGCAGTTCTGCATAATAATTCAAGGCACTATTAATTTATACACGTATTATCGGAAACTGGTACTTGTGCGATGTCTATAAATGTCTATAAAGTAATTTGAATTGTTATAAGTCTTGATTTCAAAATAAAAAGCTTGCATTTACTCATTTTGCGCCGTAACAGCTAACAACCGGCATCGGGACAAAATCAAAGTCTGAATTGTAATTGAATGAACGCATAGCGACGTGATGCAAATGGATCAAGGCCTTACAGTTCCGCGTGCTAACGGATTTTCCAATAATTGAACCCGAAACTACCATTAAACATGGATACTGCAAACGAGCTCTGACATTGCAATGCGACAGTTTCAAAAAGTACTCTACTTTCAAAGGTAAACGTAAGCAGTGATAAATTTGAATAAGTAATTTATGAAGTCAGGTTGCACCAGTTTTTACGAAGTTTACTAGCCTAGAGCAGAGAATGCTTGGTCTGTGTCCACGCTACACCGGTAGTACGAGTACGTACCTTAGTTGGGAGTGTTGGGACGTGTCTTTCAAGATTCTTGGCGCACCTTGAGTTATTATAAGCGTGTGGACTTCCTCTCGATTAATTTCTTTACCTTTACAAGGAGAAGGACTTTCCCTTTGATTGATATGAAATATAGCAAGTTTGAAAGAAGTTATGGGGCTCTATGAAGGAGGCTTTTGTTCATCAGTGGGCATCTTCTGACTGATGATATGAAATATTTATTATTTCCATTGGAAACTAGTGTTATTTATTCAATGAACGCTGATGAGCTCCAAACATCCATGGGCTGTCCATGCTAATTTTTTTGTCACTTCCCTTTTTTACCTAAAAACCACATTTCTATTCGAAATACATTCGCGATTTTATTTCCGATGTCCGTGGTACTGCGACGGACAGAATTCACATCGGTTTACACTGACACGCGTAAACAGCGGAGACGGATGACGGGGCGGCCCGTCCCACGGCCCATTATTTAAATCCCTTTGGACGTGAGTTCCATTATCCCCCTGCGCCAGCTAGCCCTTGAGTGAGTGGTCATGACGGACCGGCAAATACGATGCGGATGAACAAAGAAAATAGCCCTTTCCGTTCCGACGTGGCCAGTTCCCCGTAAACGACTCTTTAAAACTTCGTCGGTAAATGTCGAAACGAGAACTTGCATGCACATTGTTTAACACACAATTTGTTGACAAATGATTAAAGGACTAAGACTGACTTATGACTTAATTTTCGAGGATCATGAGGTCAGGAACAAAGTCGGTCCGAGACATTTTTCCATTACTTTGAAGGGTTTTGTTTGATTTTGATGGTTAACCAATTGACGGTCCGACGACTACCCTACGATGTAGATTGAATACTTTGTGAAGCTTTATTTACAAATTCTTTTGAAAAACCTATGATGAGTACGTAAAAATAAAAAAGGGTAAATATAATCAACGAAAGAAATCAAAAAAGTGTTCAAGGTATTCAATTTTATTCTCGGAACATTATAATTAGTTAAGTAAGTACTTAATAGATAACATTTACATTTATTATCTACATCTCTAATTATTTTCTGGAAACCCACTATTGGTTCATATAATTAAATTGGTACCTACCTAGTTAACATTTAATAGTTTATTTTATTTAAATCAGAAATAAATGGAATAGATCAATAACTACATAATTAATTAGCGACTTATAATAATGATTTTAATGCTCGTTAAAACATGTCTAGTCGAGGAAGGAAAATGTGTAAACCCAAGTTATTTTCAATAAACCGACCATAAATAATACCCAAAGATTAATTATTATTACACATTATACACAATATACAATAGCTATAAAGGGTGTAAAAGTACCTTTATTCGTTTATTCGTTTTCACACATAGGTATTATATTCTATATTTAGAATTAAGATAAAAAAATAGTGGCCCGCCAATTAGCATACGGAACAGGGTCCGAGTGGTGGTCAGGGTTCTTCCAGAAGTACTGCTTTCTGAATTAAGCCCAGCTGCCATGTACCTATATTAATTATTATTCACAGTAAGAAAAATATCTAACCGCAAAGTTTGAATGTCTCTTTATGGACTAGCTAGGTGAACAATAACATTTATAAGGATAATATATGAAAAAATAGGAGAGCGCCAAAGATAGGCAAACTTATATAAACCTATTTCAATATTTTCGAACCATGTTACTGCTCACCCCCTATTACATTATGCCACCACTCTGCGAACTTCTGTTATATTTCGATTCGTGCTATTATTAATTGCATGGTGTTCCCACTTTTCTAGCGATTGTCTCAGGTAGGTAGGTACTGAATCACTATACAGGGTGTAAATTAAACCTTCACACTTACGTCAACCAAGCATTCTGTACGGTCGGTTACTAAAGTGGATAAGCGACCGCACAAAGCAATAGCTTGACGTTTAGTTTTGACTTACGACCTTTTACTTTCAAGACAAATATTGTCGTCACCAAATGATTGTCGTTCATAATTTCAACACTGTAATAAAAGTTACGATGGCCTAGCGGTTTAGCGCGTTCGGATAGATCTATCGCGAATCAGTAAGTCGTGCGTTCTAATCTCACGCAGATAGTTTTACACTTTTTGTAAGTATTTACTTGATTGGAAGTAATGAGACAGAAATATTATATTCTTTATAAAGATAAAGAACATTATATTTCTATATTTTCTATTTATAATAATATTTATTTACAAAGTTCTTACTTGTTCGCTTTGTTCACACATTTCGTAAAGTTTGAAAGGTAGATCATAGAAAAAATAAGTCAAGAATTATAATTTATGTGAGGTAGACATGAGTTTTATGAATATGTTACTGGATGAACGTTGTCGATTGGGTTATAGACTTGTAGTTGTTGATTAGTGACGTGTGGTTTATTAGATAGCAGTATTGTTGTTGATATTTCTCAATATGCAGGCACATATGAGGCGAGGGCGACTATTATTGCTCCGCATAAAAGTGATGTTAATAGAATTACAAATATCAGAAAAAAACTGGACTGAATGTGAGTATTATATTTAAGAATTGTAACTTAAACTGTTAGTAGAAATAAAGACATAATACCGTTTGGTGACCTAATAAATTCATTAATTGTTTTTTAAATTCATCATGAGGCTTAAAAGATAAATAATTAGTGTTTGTTATTGGATTCATAAATGCAGAGCGAATGAAGTCTTTAGTATTTTATTATAACCGCCTAATACCACTTTTGTTTTGTTTTAGAAGAATACTGTTAGTCTCTGAATCAAAAGATACGAGGAAGAGGGTCGCCTTGCTAATCGACAGCGAAGTGGAAGGCCGTCGCTTATTAGTGAAACGCAGCGACGGCGGTGACGACATAATAATATAATTATGGTCAAATAAATGGTTTCACACCTACGGGACGCCTCGCGGAATTATTCGACACCTCATCTCAAACTGTTCTCCGTGCCCTCCAAGCTAAAGGCTTGCATCACAGAAGACCAGCTAAAAATCCCTTCCTGACAAATAGATAAAATCAAGAATGATAACGTTTCGCACGGGTTTATTTAGATTTTTACTGGAATACTACCATATTTTCAGATGACAAGACTTTTTACAATTACGGCGCAAAGATAACACCCACTGCCCTGATAAAAATGTTACCTATCCTTTATACACACTCATAATATTATGAGTTCTATGCGCAAACGTCTACATGACTGCATTGAAAATAATGGGGGTTCTACAAAATATTAAAATGCGTAAATGTTTTGGTTTTAATAATTAAACGTGTATAACATATTTGATGATAATAAGTTATCCGTAATTATTTACTAATTTTAAGTTGAGGTTTAGTTTCAATCTTCTTTTCTTCAAGAAAATGATCAATTAAGCTATAACCTTAAAACGACATTCATTGTGACGTTACAAAAAAACAGGTTCCTAAAGTCTGAATCATATTAGTTGTCAATAAACTCTGCTAATATCTATATTATGTGGGTATCATCAATTATATTTCTGTGATAAAATTATCTTTTCCTTGTTAAGAATTGACTTAGTGGGTATACAATAAAAAATGTTAAGAACGATTACAAGAGAACTGTTTTTATTTAGATAGGATTTGACGTCACAATTCTCATGATTGTTAATTAGACAATTTTATAAATAATTATTACGAATAAAACGTTGTCTTGTCATTAAACACGACTTTTTTTC
Source organism: Diarsia rubi (assembly GCA_932274075.1). Classification (NCBI taxonomy): domain Eukaryota; kingdom Metazoa; phylum Arthropoda; class Insecta; order Lepidoptera; family Noctuidae; genus Diarsia; species Diarsia rubi. The sequence continues at coordinate 11,208,629 of OW026412.1, read as the reverse complement.
TACCTTACGACACAACAACGAAATGAAAACATAATCACAATCACATAAATAGTTAAATAATAATGCGTTGGGTTTTTATCCTATATATTTAAGTTCTTTAACACCGAGAGAGCTGGAAAGAAATGGGGAGGCATTTGCCCAGCAGTGGGACAAAATAGGCTAACCAAAAAAAAATTTAACTTCTTAAATAAAATAAGTATTATAATGGATTTACAATTACAAAAAGAAAAAAATGTTTACAAAGAAACAAATAGCACTATCTTGTGGTGTGTGAGATTTGAACTCGGACCTCATTGATCATAAATCCATTGCTTAGCCCAAACAGCTATCGACACTTGTAAGTTAAACGCGAATTTTAGCAATTGATTATAATGCGTTTGCTGCGATTATAACGAAAGAGACGGAAATATATTTTGTTGTGCTATTTCGTGGAGTGCGACGCCCGACACGCGACCACGCCGACGACATGATACGAGTACGATAGCAGGCGATCTCTGTGGCTGTGGTGTGCGTACTGTATAGCGCCAGACCACTTACACACACAAAAGTATGGACGCTCGCCCGTGCGTTCACAGAAATACAATCCTTAGCGTGCCCATGCACTTGTCTTGCCTTACTGTACATTTAACTAAGTACTCCTACGCAAATTTTTTTGCAAGGAAACGACTTTTTTTTTTGGGGTCAAAAATTTCATTTTACGGTAATACTCAATGTAGCACTCTTAAAACATTGCGCTAGTGGATGCTTTGAATAGTAAAAGGGTCATGGAGGTAATTTCAGTAACGTTACAGCCTGAAAAACAAGTATTTACAAAAACAGCTGTGCAAAATTTGGAACTTTGACCCCCAATATCTCCGTAACTAGGGGATTCCCAGGTATGGTCTAGAACAACAAAATGATCGCAGTGATGGGGAGAACAAGTGCCCTTCGTTTGCGTTAAGGGTACTTTTACACCCTTTAAACCATACATTTATATGTGTATTAACTATTACTATACTAGTACCTATTGTCTTGTACTTTACTATTACTATCCTCTATTGTCATTATTCTCATACATACGTGTCTTGAGCCCTACCCCATGTATTTATTAAACATAGAACTCTAAACATGAAGTAATTCTAAGCATGCATTGGTATCGCACTTTGTACTTCGTCCCCATAAAATCACCATTTTGAATGTCTATTGAACGATCGTATGTTTCACTAACGCGCCTATGGACAAAAAACTAGGTAAGTGCAAGTCGGACTCGTAAACGAAGGGTTCCGTACCACGAAGAATGATTAAAATTAAAAACTGCCGAAAAACTGCCGGTTTGTATTTTAGCTTGTATTATTAGAGAAAAAAGTGTGAGAATTGTAGATAGGCTAATAAATAAATAAATTATTTGTTGTAATAGCCACCATAGTAATACACACTCTGTAAATTTCAAGTGTCTATTTATTACGGTACAAAAGATACAGCCCTGTGACAGACGAACACACAGCGGAGCCTTATTATCAGGATCCCGTTGGCACCCTTTGGGTATGGAACCCCAAGAATCACTATTCGACATTTCACCTTGACAACAATGCAGCGCCGGTCACCGGAGTCACGTTTTATTAAATAGTTGATAATTGCCTCGTTAACCTTTGAACATTGGCACTCATGCCTATCGTTATACTAACGCGCTACTTTTACCTGATTCTGGCGTAAAACCGACCTTTGTTTTAAACAGCCACAACATTGCATTGGTACGGTACATATTGATGCAAGTGTGCAAAGTTTGTCATTACAGTCGAGGTGTGATTGCAGCCCAAGCCGAAGACGAGGGCTAAATGGTCAATGATAAAATCCTCTCGTGTTTCAAATGATGATTTTAACTTGCACAGAGAAAATTACACAAGTAAACTTATTATATTTTGCGCTGCTTTTCAAGCAGCCTAATAAAATATTAATGTAGTTATCGCTGAAGAATTTTCACAAGGGAATACAAAGTAAAAAACATGTTACAAAATACTTGCATAGTGAACCTAAAAGCGTTACAATACGAGTATGAGCCACTTTTCAAGCAAGTCTGTTGGAAAATGATTTGATTCGGTTGAGATCCATATTCCGCATAACGAACTGTTTGCATAATCCATTGTACTCTATGAAATTAGGTCACAGTGTGTTCATCATCTGCCGGCTAAAAAGCGGCCAAACGTGTAAAAAAACAAAGTTCGAATTGAAAAACTAGGTTAAATTCTTCGAAAATTGATTTAAAAATCATAAAAAACTAGGTCTTTGGCCACGCTCGACTCTATGGAAAATTCTGGAGAAAAACTATGTTATCAAAACATAGCTTCTTGGTTCTTCTAAATAACCTCTGAGCATGAAATCCTTCAACAACAGTTTTCTTTATGATTTACCAACACGGTCTTTGAAAACAAACAACAACAAAGTCCTCTATAACAGTAATTGATAGTCTTAAAACTGTACCGAGTTTAAGTGGCATTCTGGTTCATCTGCAATTATCTGTCGCAACAACGAAAATAACGTGGTCAAGGCGAGGTAAGCAAAAGTGTTTCAATTAGTAACATTAGCGGTTAGCGTTAGGTGCAGCTGTTCGGAGGGCACAGGGCGTAGGCAGGGCACTCGCTCGGAGACTCGAGCGACAGTAATTATCGCAGCCGTGTCGACGACTCAGAGGAGATCGTTCACCCCAGGGCCGCTGGGGTCGCACAATACTCAACTGTCGGGATCGCGCCGCGGCTATCACAAATCTGGGACAACTGCACGCACTCGTCTCGCGGCTGTACTTACTCACTTTACTCACTTACTCACTGTTCGCCTGTTCGGTACACTACCACACTCCACTGTGCGCAGCCGACGACGCGACGCAAACTTCGTAATTGGTCCTTAGTAGGTTTTCATGTCATTCGCCACCACGATGCAAGTCGTCGTACTAGTAAGATGCCTAATGCACATAATGATGTATCAGTATATTCTGTTGTGGTTTAAAACAAACTATTGACTGCTCTATCGCCGCAGTGATAGAACACAAACCAAAATATAATAAACGAGTTTGGACCACAGACTTCACTCGCTACGAACTTGTGCTATCATCGGGACACACAGCTTTCAAACTTTGGTTCTTGCAGTTCAGCAGAAAGCTATCACAAACTTTTTCATACTTTTCACAGTTTGAGATCTAAGGATACCGTGAGATGAAAGTTATTGAAAGTGTAAGTTTGCCTTTTAACTTTTCGGTCCATCGTGGGAAGGTTGCCGCCGGGATGCACCCTTTTACACTAGAATAGGTTCGGCTAATTTTCCACTAGCATGCTTCCTCGGTATTCTGTGCCGGTCGAAGGCGTCACATAAAGGTTTCTGTTTGTCACAATGTACGTGGTATGTATGATGGATCAAGCGAGTAGGTATGTGAGTGTAGATGTATATGATAGAGATATTATAATAGGTAATTATTCAGGTAGGTGCATACCGTGTCGCAAGACTGGCAGCTCGCGAGCGCGGCTGGCGCGGCCGGCAGGCGGGCGAGGCGCTCGGCTAATCGCGCAAGTCGACGGCTCACGGCCGACAGCCGCCCACTCTCCGTTTAAACCCATATAAAGTATTCGGCGCTCAACTGCACAATAATATTCATATTTTTATACATGTCAGTGTAGCAATATGCTAATTGTGAAACAATCACTGACATATCCTTTCGAACAAAGCAATAACGCTTAACTTATCGAAACACCCTTATTTATGTTAGCCACGCAATATGTCATTGTTAATTACGATTATGACCATTCAAACAACCGCGGAGAGAGTGTTTTGGAACGATAATGTATGTACTTACCTATATTTACACATCGCTTCATAAGTAGGAATCGACATGTGCTGATATGGCCATATCCTTTTTACGCTGTGCTTATGTACTTATAGGTAGGTACCTACTGGCCGTCAGTCGGACTTCTATCTGCATGTTGTTCTAGTGCATTCTTGTGTCAACTTTGTTTAAGTCTTAGCTGACTCATCAAGGTTTTTACGGCACGCAGGATGTTTAAAATTTCCATTCTTTGTAATAGCTTTACAACAGCTCCCAACACTTACTTTAATTTCAGGAATATTTTTAGCTAAACTTATTTTTAGACCTTTTTAATGGCCCAACGTACTTGCACTTGGCGTCATCATGATAAAACATTATTTACAAAGCGGTTCTTCATTACATGGAAAACAATAACTACTGTGTAGTCAGCCTAGCATTGTTCTAGTCTTCAACTAGTCTGTCAGCATTCCGCGCCTCAGCCGTCGGTTTAGACAGGACAGTGCGCGAGCAAGTAAAGGCAGCTTTACCATATAAAACAGAAGCCAGTGATCTATAAGAGGACCCGTCAGCCGCCTCATTATAAGGTCGATTGTTATCAAACAATAGGTCATTACCTCTCGCCCATTCCCGCGATCTCAACAAACTCTAACATTATGACAGTGCCAGTGAAAGCTTCCTAGTACACACGAAATTGAGACTATTATTTACCTTCGTCACCTCTCATGGGCTGTTCCTTGTAGAGTTGTGGTCTGTACATATCTTAACTTAACTATAACAGTTTAAACTTTCTGACAAATGGTTTGAGTAACAATCAAAACCTATTTTTTTATGTTGAAAGTTAATGTTTACTTGCAAAGGCAAGAGAACAAAGTATTACATAGAGACTTACACAATTGTCTAAATGAGTGTAAAGTTTACACTCCAGACAAGTTACCAGTTACCTACCAGTTACTCTAGTTTACTATAATATACTACCAAAATATTTACTCATGCACCTGCTACTAGTCTGAATAAAGGATCAACTAAACAAGGCAATCAAACATATGTAATAAATAGCTATGCTAAACAAGTACTTATTAAATTATAAAACAGTCCTCAATCCAGATTATTGCCATAAGTAATCTGTGATTATAACCGAGAATCACCCAAAGAGGCCCCATTTATATGTCTACCTGATAAACTAACTTACCCCTCTCTTTAAAGGGTTGTCGACCTCTCCTATCTGCTGATGCCCTATTAGTCTACTTAGACAAATCGGTATCTTTGGATTAGGCACATATTATTTATTTTTTATTTGCCTTTACTACTTATCAACTGTTAATAATAACGTGAACGATAACAATATTGTTGTGGTAAGCCAACTAACTACGCCTTCCGCAAAGTCGTTTTAATTGATTTTTCATGATGTTTCCTTCTTCAACAGGATAAATCTGCATCCTGCACAAAGATGCAATCTATACCGTACTCAATAGACCGATACGTATTATTGAATAATTATGTATTTTCCGTAAGGGAACTACATCAACTAAAACCTACTATAGCAACTAGGTAAGTACTATTTATTTACTATACATATTGTAGATTTTTAATCTGGCACTGTGTAATACAGCACAACATTGTAACTTGAAAAGCCGACACTTTGGACTCTATAAAGATAGCGAAATTGCCAACACGTGCAATTAATACCAGAGATAGCAGCTATAAGTTGCGGCTCTAACACTTCTGGGATGATTTTACCTTTAATTTTGTTACACTGGTCAGTGTGATAGATACAGTCAAACACATAAGTAGGTACGTAAGAGATAGCATGCTGTCGTGTTTTGTCGTCATGTGCGTTTGAGCGCCGCACCCGCCTCGACACAGCTTCATAAATGAGTTAATTAATCATAGTTAAACATCGCCTAATTCCAACAATATCACTGGCCTAATAATTCTGCCTTGTAATGAAACAGTTTCATTCAGTGTGTGAGTATTCTACTATTTTTATAGCCCCGAATTTAATTAACAATTGGGCGTTCCTCTTTATGATAAACACTTATAATTAATGAATTACTTAATATTAAAAGGGGTTATTAATACAGGTGCCATATTATGCACAATTATCTAATAATGAAGGGTTAATTTGTTTAAAACAAATGCTCCCCCATGTCATACAAATACTGTTCGTGTATAACACACAGTCATAAACGACACTAAAAGAAAACAAAACCCTTCCCTGAAGCGACTGAACGCAGTTTGAACGTCTTTATTGTTGAACAGATTAGTGACCAAAATTAGTCGGTCGCGGGTAGTTTAAACAAGGGAACGGAAGACGAGGGGCGGTGAGGCGGCGCGAAAGGAGTAGAACGCAAATAGCCACGTGACCCGGCCATTGACTCGGTTTATCCTAATCCGTCCCACTACTCCAGTTCAGAGGAGGGCTGAGGACGCGCATCACTCCCAAATCCGCTCCCCAGTTCTTTAGTCAGCTACTCCAACCCATTATGAACTTTCACATGACCTAATACCGCAGCTGTGTGGTCTCAAACGAGCATCTGCACATTGACTGTGACTAGACCTAACACTACACATTGTTAATTCTTATACTGAGTGAGCTACATACGATTAATTGCCCAAACATGATATAAAATACTAGTAGGCAACTATATTGTTTGTATCGCACCATTAGAAACAGATGTGAAAACGCTAACTGCGGCCGCTGCCGAATGAAAATAAATATCCCCATGGTCGATGCAAACAAACACATCAACCTACTTTTATATTTAGAACGAAGGTACCTACTTGAAACTTTGCTCATTCTTCCGGCCGCTATGGCAGATGAATCCATTTGATTCATATCACATGCTGACATGCGGTAAGTTAAAAAAATTGTTTCAAGTGCTCAAGAGTATAATGAAACTTTTGCGTAGGAATATTTCCTTTCCATGTTTCCACTCGTGTGCACCGCTCATGTCCTTATTTTTTCCACTCTCATAAACTCTCATTACGGGCAAAGAGGAAACAGGTACGTTGCATAATGAATCGTATCCCATTTGTGATACCCTTTATTGTGCTGCAAGCCTAATGCCGGATTATGGTAATGTTTGTGGTGACCGCCGGAACTCACCGAGTGGCTTGTCTGGTTTGAAATGCTCCATTAAAAACAATTAAAATAGAAAATACAGTTGCCTTTTTTGATACAGTGGATTTATTACAAGCGCTTTGTCTACTTTCGTAATGTTCAATGTAAGTTCTTCAAAGCAGCGCAATAATATTAACTTTTAAAATCGTCAGACAATACGTGATTGATGAAGTATGAACTAATCATGAACGGACGGTCATAAAAGTTGTTTGACTCATTAAGAATGCCTCAGACATGATAGGAGACAAATACTTAGTTGGTGGCTACAGCGAAGAGTGAAGTCGAGTCACTCAGACAATGAGTGTCGCAGAGACGCCTCCGCAAGTCGATTGTTGCATATGCAGCTGCATACTTACAGTATGTAGGACGCGAAACTTGTCAATAAGTATGAATATCTAGAAATGTTTGTTGTGAAACATAACTGCGATATAAAAAAAACAGTACAGTCGGCAGACGGCAGTCGACATGGGGAGCGTGCTCAGAGCAGCAGTCGGACGCACACTTTCAACTCAGGGTTCACACGCTTTGTTCAAATACAATGACTCTCTACGTTCTTTTTGTTTTCGTTCAGACGACCTTTGTTGATAATAAACAATATCGCGACTTTAATGAAAGAAATCATGTAGCGTGAGATTTTTATATCATTTATTTTGCAATTGACGCATTCCTATTCCATTGAAATCTATGTGCCGCCGTAACGCGCACTTCGAATTTTCCAAGGATTTTCCAAAGTAGCCCAGTTAACTATTGAAATAAAATATTCTTGTGATTTGCACCGTGAAACTACTCTGCAACAAACGCAAGGATTTCGCTGAGTTTAAACGTCCGCGGTATTGGTTAACGTCAGTGCGCCTGCGCCCATTACGCCCAAAATACACGCCACGCGAGCTACACGCGCTTAAAAAGCGTGTCAATCAATTTACATTAGGGTTATGATGATGGCGCATGGCGCTTTATAGAACCAGCGTGAAAAACTTGGTCAGCAGTAAATCGATTACAATGATGCAATCGTGTTCTTCAAGTTCAGTTGTATTCGTCATTTAATTAGAATTTTGGTAGAGGAAAGTTGTCGACCCGTTGGTACAGTTGATGATTGCCTCACTGCTCAGTGTTCAGCGCTCAGTGTGCAGTGCTGCAACAAGTGCGTTATGTAACGTTATTGTGTGAGATAGCACGCGTGACATTTGCGCCGGCTGGGGGGAGCCTCCAGCTTCGCCCCAAATTGACTTCTGGCCTTCGAATCACTGAAGTGGGACACCGGCTCCACTCGTGCGGTTTTTATGATATTATCTGAGCGCCATTCGACACCGATCATGAACAGTGCGCATGGCCACTGTAACCTGTCATCTCTAAATAACACACCACTTTGACCACTTGTATCGTATTGTCTACTTTCTAATGTGTATGACAGATTGCGACTGCTAATAACTACTTATATTTTATTGACAGAATGAGAAGAACACCTGCAATGGGGTTGTTTTCTCTCTTACTAAAACTAGAAATCGTTCTGTCGGACTATGAAGACAAAATGTGGGAACCTTCATCACCTGACTTACATAGATACTTTGATACGCGTGTATCTTGGGAATAAGTAGGTCCTGTACTTGTGACTTTACAGTTTAGAATAGGAGAAACTAAATGTATCAATTTCATTCATCCATTTTCTACAGGTAGGTATTTGGAATAGTTCAATTACAAAGTAACAATACTGATTTCAGGGCTGTTGCATCCCGAAGTGAAAATGAAAATAGCAACTTGTATATTGATCAATATCAAGTGTGTAAACTACTAAAAGCAAAATAAATGTCTGCGATTCTAGGATGAACTGCAAGCATTTAAAATTTTATTTTATAAAGTGAGCTATCTCTATTACGATGAATTTATATAAAAGCGATCTGCTCATTTTTGCTTACTTAACAGAGGAGGTTCGAGATCTAATCTTACCAAGCATGTTAAGAAAACAAGGACCGGTTTCGAAAATATATCAATTGGAAGCCCTCACCCAGTCGCCCGTCGTCGCATGTGTAATGTTATTGTATAGTTCAGCCTTGCCACACCGCACGACGTGCCTGTTATATGACACTTCGCTGATGACCCCATTGAGGAACGTAAAAGCTCCTTAAAGCTATCTATCATGTCTACTGAAATAGGCCAGCAATCGAGGACTAAAGTAGCGACGCCGTCATCGCTACTTTTACTAGGTTGACATAAAATTTGGCAAAGCGAAGTTAAGCATCTTGGTAGGAGATCTATAGAAACCACAGCATCTCGCGATCCTCAGACAGACCCTGATACGTATGGTGGCTATAATGATTAAAATACGCAAATCTTGCCAATTTCCAGAAGAACTACACCATTTACGGATTTAAAAAACAAGCCCTTACGGCACTGCACCGACTTTGCTACAGCAAATAACGAAGTTGTCATCGGAACGCACAGCCCGAGGCCGTTTTACATGACTAGCCAGAGCCACTAAAAGGGCCACGAGTGACCAAAAATAAGTTGAAGCTCGCTTGCCTCAGCCGAGGAGATGACAGTTCTCCAAACACGATGACGACTTCTTCAGGGGCAATCACGACTAAGGTTTCAACCCTAGTAGTCGAGAAGAACTCCGATCCGGTTGCTTGTTCGCTTTCCAGACTACTATCACCCATTCAAAAACCAATAACTATCGGTTAAATCAAGTTTTAGTTTAGTTCTATCGATGTTTCACAAAAATCTGTGGACCACTGTAACTATCTGCATCCGTAGATGCGCAAAATGGAATACTCTACAGGAAGGAATACCTTAATTACTTTAACTGTTGTGGTTTTAATATCAAACGAATGAATTTTAAATACCGTTTTTAAGCTTGTTGACCATTTGCATAACAGCTCACGAAGTTACTGGTATTGAAAATGTTGTATAATCGTTTCAAAATGAATACCAGTTGTAGACACCACTCTCGATTTGAATATACTGCCTCTTGTTTATTTCCAAATTCATTCATGAACTTGTCAATGAACTAGTCACAACTTTAGGTTAGTAAAAGTTTTTTTTTAAAAAGAGTGAGAAAATAATTTTAAGAGTACCTAAATTTTTAAGTATTTTAATAGCTTTGTGCTCAGTACATCCCGCAGATGGCTTGTCTTTTCTCGAAAGAGGCCTCAGAAAGGGTAGGTATTCAAAACATCAAAACAGGATACCAATCAACTTCTCTATAAAAAAGGACTTACGTTGCGATGGGGCTCTATTTTAGGAGTAAAACAGTTTTATCATTGTTTGAGAAGCTACCTAAATAGTCTGGTGATTTTGGCCCATTTTCGTTATGAAAGCTTAGGTATCTTGTCGTTAAATACAAACTTATTAGCACATAAACGAGATGTCCAATAGGTGCAGTTTTTGCGATTTATACAAATATTTATATTATTATTTACTAACATAGATAAGCTCGACCGCTCGACGTCTTGCATAGAGACAAACCACTGTGTGCCCTTGGCAACTTCCTCGTGGCTGATACTCTATACAAACAACTGATCATTTCCAACATTTGTTTATGGTTTTCCTTTTGAGAATCACGTGCGCACGCGCTCAGTCCGTGTAAAAATCGAATTACCGTTAGACATGTGTCATCGCGTCCTCATTGTGGCCGCAACAACTCTGCCGCAAACCTGTTCTTGCACTCATACCCCTATTATACTCAGGTACAATTACCAAATTCGCAACCCAGATTACTCCTACATCAAGACATTGACGAACTAAAGCCTCTTGCGGCTTGCCATTGTCATCAAATGAACAAGTAAACTACATTTTAGGTTAACTGCACCGTCATTTATTTCACCTTGAACTGGATAAGATGTTTCGGTTTGAGTACAAAGGTCTCTCAAAGGTTACCAGTACAGACTATAGTTGCAGAGTGATATAAAATTACATCAAGCATATTATGTTTGTTGCAGCTCTGCAACCCATTGATTATTCCAGGTAGGAGTAACATTTTAACAGGTTTTGGTCATATTAAAATGAAAGATGGTGTTGGTACCGAAATTATCTATGATTACAGAGATGACGTGGTGTTTAGCGACAGATGTATGTTCCTATCATCTGTTTACAGGCGTGTGGTGGGCACCTGACGTGAAGCAGATGCAGACGTGGGAGCCTGTGCCAACTAGACGGCAGTTGACGGCACCTACTATTGTTAATGTTGTATTAACGGTGATACAACCGCCGAATGGCGAATTATTACACTTATCCAACAACAATGCCGAGCTAACTCGAACATTAAAAGCCACTTATGTCGAGAAAGAAACTTGAAATAACGTATTCTTCAACCTCATTCACTCAGGATGAGCAGAATGAGAAAAAAAACTACACATAGTAATTACGAACAGTCAATTCTACAATATGCTTTTAAAATGTGTGGATACAAGTATGATTAAGTTCTAGATCGAGTGGTAAAGATATAGAAACTGGTGGTTGCATCTTTCCTGTATATTATACTTTCGTTCTAGTAGCCGATATTCGGAGCCGGTTCCACATGAACGCAGCAGCGGAAATCGAAACTCCGCGCTATCATACCCCTACAAGTTGAAACAGGCAGATTTACAGTTAAGATTCGTTTGACCCGTACTTTAGCCATGACGACAATACTATTCATATTACTCACACAGCTAAGCCTGGCATGCTATCGTTATGTCTTAGCTCAAGTCTTCAATAAATCTTTATCTTGTCGACGACATTCTAGAAACTCTAAGTGCACAACAATCACAGATCTGCAGATATGTAATCAATGAGATAAGATACTGGCAACAAAAAAACATTGTAAATACCTAAGTAACTTACAGTAGAATCAACTGTTTTAATGGCCGCTTAATTATAAGTCATCGAAGCAGATATTATGACGACGATTATTCAAATTAATATGACTATTTACGACCAAAAACGTCGAATGTGGTTCTATGAATTTTAAAACTGAGGCTACCTTGCGAGGCACCTTAATATTGTGGTTTAACTAAGGTGTAGAATGACGCTGATAAGCTCCTCCGGACAATTTTTATAGTTCATCCTTTAAACATCACAGGTCTTTGCCTTGCTGGAAAACTGACAAACATGGACAACACAGTTTTATTTTCACAGGCTGACATAATTAACAAACCTCACCTTATAAGACAATACCAGGTAGTCTCATGACTTGGTCTGACTACTGACTGGGTTTTTCCTCAAAAGCATGATTGTTCACAGCACGGAGTAAACAATAACTTAAGGTAATTAGAACGAATATTACCGTATTTTAGAATTTCATAAAAAAATGTTTCCCAATAAATGGGTAGTAAAATTCAACGTCAAATGGGTGACCTTTCTGAGAAATATGTCATTTGTTTATTCAGTGAAGTGCATAAATGACAGGCTGTGACTCAACCGTAATGACGTTGGAGACGCTGGACTTCCAAGGTAAATAGACAGGATGATTAAGAAGCACACCGATTTATCGTACCAACAAACGTACCAGTTACCGACCACCGTCACTTTCTAAAGATAAATGTTAGTCATCACCCGGACGTGTAGCTTTACTCTGAAGGCAACAACAATAACAATTAGTGTATCGTTGTTTCGGCTACCGGAATGTTCTAGTTCATTGGAATGGTAAAATACCTTGTTTAAATACTCAGAAGATATTATAGACGGCTCTCAATCCTCGTTAAACCTACGTACAGACAACAACGCATGAAACTACTGCAATCTGACAAAAATCTTTAATAGATTTTTAACTTTATCGCTAACGCATTAGATTCAAGGTCGATTAAGAAACTTTGTCAGTTTCGGATAGCTTGATGTACTGGCGTCTGTATCTATAGCAAGAGTATGTTTACTCTTTTTGCTTTTTTTCCTTGACAAGATAACCCAGGAAGACGTCATAGTGACGACGATATACAAACATCGATTGAGCATACACTTATATTGACAAATCATCAGTTCCTACATGTATTTCCTCGAATCAGTCGTTTCCCATTGAATCATTCAGCATACACAAGATGACAAGCGTAGCTTAGTACTCGTAATCATCCATCCATTAATTCCAATCAGATCAAATCAGCATACTTACAAGATGGCAACGTCTAGTCACAACTTAGTATTCATAGGATGCTAGCGCAGAATATGAGAATTTTGGGAAGAGACCGTCCCCGACCTAAAGATCTACCGTTAGCCTTTAAAACCACATGCAAGATAATTAAGTAGGTTCACAGCTTTGTGAATATTATTATTGTACACGTGAGTTAAATAATCCAATCGTAACTTTATTAAAAATTTTCATCGGATAACCGAATAAGTTGTGGTACAGATTAGGTACCCCAATACTGTAAAATTTTCCCAATCAATGGAACTTAATTATTTAGCGGTAGGTCAAAAGTCTATTGTTATTGAAAATCGTTTGTGCGTCTTGGATGGTTTTTGCCACAAATTGTCAAGAAAAAGCACAACACCGAGAGAAGTGGAAGAAATGGAGGTATTTGTCCAGAAGTGGGACAGTTCAGGCTAATAAAAAAGATAATAATGGGATTGTCAAAATTCCGAGAATTTCATTTTATTCACTCATTACTCATTCATTCAATTCGAGAGGCAGTGTTTCCACTGAGTCAAGTGCTATCTCGTTCGCATAAAACAGAAATATGCAGATAGTACGTAAACATGGTCTACCAGCTAAACTGACTCATGTCTTTGTTATCTAATCGTTGTTTCCTCTTGCACTGCCATTTAGTATTGGCAATTTCAATCGTTTTTTAATTAAATCTCAGAATTATTTTCAAAGTTTTTTTTTTTTCTAGAATGTAATGTGGTGAATACGACTTTAAATAATAATAACGCATATCGCTCTCATATTAGTCTTAAAACAAGTAAATAAACGTGGAACCTCAAAGATGTATCAAACACTACGAGACATGCTATAAAGGGTGTAAATTAACCCTTCACACATACGTCAACCAAGCATTCTGTACATCAAACTAAATACCCCTACGCATTTAAAAAAAAAAACATATTTTACGGTAAAACACAATGTAGCACTCATAAAACATTGTGCTAGTGGATGTTTTGAATAGTATGGGGTCATGGAGGTAATTTAAGTAAAGTTATAACGTAAAGAACTAGTATTAACAAAAACAGCTGTGCAAAATTTGGAACTTTGGCCCCCAATATCTTCGAAACTAGGGGGTTCCCAGGTATGGTCTAGAACCATAAAATTATCGCAGTGGTGAGGAGAACAAGTGCCCTTCATTTGCGTTAAGAGTACTTTTACACCCTTTATAAATAAAATAAATATACATAGGTATGCAATTTTAATATTCATTAACTATTATCTGAACTAATTCCGGTAGTTATAAAAAGTATGCGGTCTGTTTTTATTTAATACTGATTCCATCCATCCAAGAATAGACAGTGGGTGTAAAAATATCGATGTGCAAAAAGTTTTTATTTTTCCCTTTTTAGATGTAGTAAGTATATCACACAAATTCTTGCCCTGAATCAATTTTACATAGTAATTACATAGAAGTTATATGTAGACCATCATGTTAGCGTATGATAGGCCAAGAAAAATAAAAAACCAACCTACTGACTTTAACCGAATTTGAGGAAATATCTGCGGGACCAATCGGAAAGTAAATCCTCAATCGATTTAAAGAAAAGATTTTTTCAAATCGATTTATCAATGACGGAGTAATAGGGTAACAAACATAAAAAAATTCAACCTAATTAAAAAACCTTCTCCTTTTATTGAAATATCACACGATTCTGGTTACCGACTTCTACACGGCCAATTTCGCGGGTAAACCTGGGTGTAATTATATATATTTGTGAAAAATATGGATGTTTTTGGGTCGAGTGACTCATGTGAACTTCAGCCTCTTCCATATATGATACCAATGGCCTACTTAGTTGCTATTAGCCATCATTTGCTTTTGCAGGTCGCCGGGTTTTCTCGATTAATTTATTATGAATTGTGGTTATTTTTTTTAATGTTGCCCCACTCTAATTATAATATTTAATATAAGAATTTCTCCTGTATCGTGGGTGCAAACATTCAACTCACATACACAAATACCCAGACCCGGGACAACTATCTGTAGGCCATACCAATAATTTGTTCCGTGCGGGATCGAACTTGCGACACGCAGCGCAACAGTCCAATCGCTTAGCCACTGTGTCAACCGTGATTTGGTTATTGTGTGAAACGACCGATAACGACAACTTAACTGGTAGGTATTGTGCCTACGGCATCAAGTCCGCCTCTGTACGTTTGTGCTTGAAGTGTTAAATAAATAATATCTATCATAAATAAGGTGCGCAGAATTGTGCATTCTTTTACAAATATTAATTCTAAACTTGCCTGTTTCTAAATATTGTTTGCATAATACCTAATTCAGATTATTTATAAGTAATAAAAGTCGCAGCGTTCGATAACATAAAATCGTTTTCACAAAAGTGTTGTTAGGTTTGTACTTTATTGTCATCAGTGTCTTTCTCAATAGATCGGTGGTGTTAGTGTGGAACTATAAGGGCATTTATGAATAAGTAAAGAGCACGATTTATATTCAATACATTTTTAAACATTTTTATGAATAGGTACTACATTGTATGATAGGTCTATGAATACATAAAGCGCAGCTACTCGTGTAGTGTATGATTGTATGAAGAATGTTTTAAATGTAGTGAAGGCAGCAATAATGTGTGGAATACAAAGAGCATAATACATGTACAGATATAACGTAACTATGTATTTGTCACTACTAATGTATAGCAGTTAGGTCGCCATAATAATATGTATATTAGTGTTGTGATAGTGTGCGTGCGTAGTATTGTGTGATGTGATGTTATGTTCACATGTACAGCGCTTATCGCCGGGCAGGAAGTGGCTTGGTTTATTATTCGTGTCGTGCATCATGCGGCTGCGTGCGACGCGGGCGCACCGACCCGCTCCAGGATAATTACTTCGCCCGCGCGCGCCTCTCCTCTCCCAACAGATACCCAGGGCGACACTAACGGAACATGCAGATAAATCTCTAATTAACTGAGAAAATCATACACGTCAACGTTTACTTAGGTACTAGATACTCCGAGTATAAATATAACGAGGCGGCCTCATCAATCGTAGTTATCAGCGCAGTTGTGGACATTGAAATGTTGACTAGGAAATTGACTAACTATCGCCTGGACAACATGTTCTAAACCTAAACAGATAAGAAATAAAATCAATCGTTAACGGTTATCGGGTGCTCAGTAAATAGGTTTCTTGAATCTATTGAGATTAAACGGAAATCGAAACAGATAAGATGATGTAGGTACTTTTAATTAGCCATATTATACATTTATATAAATTGTTAGAACATTAATTGTCAACACAATGTACATTCATACTACATATTCAGCCCTGGATATTTGAACAGTTGACTTATTCACCAAAACAAACTAAACTTGTTCTTTAGTTAGCAACCTATTTATCTAGAAATTAAAAAATGTCCTTTTAACTGCGGTACTCAGTGATATTTAATGATTACTTAACCCGTCACTTAGTATAGATTTGACATACTTACTTATGTATGACAAAACTGTCAAAACCTTTACTAAGTCATGACCTAAGTAATCATTAAAGCTCTCTGAGTGCGGCAGTAAGACCAGTGTTGAACAAGATGCATAAAATGTCTCCAATTTTATGCATCTACCTCCCTAGTTTCCATATTAACCAACACCAGTATTGAATTATCAAGATCATGGAGGATGATGATTTGTTTAAAAATTATCGGATAAAAGTGTTAACAAACCCTAGTCAGATTATAATCCTGACGTTATTGATCACTCACAATAGAGGAGTGGGAAATATAGGAAATCATATAACATTTATCTGAATTGAGAAGGTTTCAACTTTATATCTCACCGGATTTACCAAAAACGTTCACTAAAATTCTCAAACGAAAACATCTACACCTGATATAGACGATTTAAAATAAGGATTTTGGGTATATTGTTCTAGTTTTATTTCATAGTGTGCAACTGATGAGCAATGTCAGAGATAATAATGGGCTATTTATAGACATAGCCCGTCAATAATATAATCCTTTATCTGTTTATCAGTAAATTCCAGTCCAATGAATGTCAAGTCCAGAGGGACAACAATGTCTCGCTTCATGATTTTATCTATTTAAACAACATAACATAACATCACGCCTATAATCCCCAAAAGCTTAGCCAGGTATCCCTAATAGTACCCCCCCCCCCCCCCGCATCTCTAAACTCCATTTCCATCACCAATCACCAATATTTATTAGCTATCACTTTATTTAAAGGAATGTGTTCTGTGCTATTTTCTAGTCGATGTTATTAACTGACTTTTCAGTGGTAAATGTCTAGTCTCAGATAATAAATTATCACCATATATTGCACCAGCTCTTTACATTGTAGAGTAGGTACCTACATCTCTTTTTTCTATACTAATTAACATAATCAGCGCAGAAAATTGACTCGCGATTTCCTAGTGATGGTTAAACATACTTTTTTCACGTTGTCATGTAAACCTAATCTAATTCAAGTCACTATTGCTCTAGGCTTTAACCGTCCTATAATTTAGTTCCTTTAACCTACCTACTGAATTTCAAGATTGCGGTTTGATTTAATTTTGGAACTGGAATCAAAAAATTTGAAGATCAAAACTACTACTAACGGCCTCGTCAGTATATATTGGCCCGTTAGTCCATTTATATAATCAAAAGAGTTTTGAGGATCGAACTTTAATGACGAGCATTGATAACTGGTTCACAAGAATAGCAATAACAGCATCTCTTATAACAATATTACTTGACGGTTAGCTAAATGGGTGTTTATCTTGTTCATTGTTTAGTTGGATGTGGACCGCAGCGAGGGGCTCCCCACTCCAGCTTGCCTCCCGGGCCAACTGGTTTGACGGCAGGGAGCTCCGCGACTGCGGGTCAACCACTCACCTTACTTACTGATCCAAACACGTAGGCTCATCGGCGAAACACACCTACGCTAACTATACTTTCTTGCTGAATTTGCACCTGAGGGAGACTATGTTGGTTTGAACTTGGGAGCTGCAGTTATTGTTTTTTTATCCCGTCTTTCTGCCGAATTACGCAAACGATGTTCGATACCGTCTACCGTATACTTTGTACATGGACTTCTGTGTCTTCATTGGACTGAGCTTGACTTGCTTTCTTATTTTACGACTCTTCTCAGAAATCTAGAATAATGATACACTCAATCATGAAAATATAGCCATTCAAGTATATGTATATAACATCTTTGTGAGCAACATGAGATCCATTTATGTTTGCACTTAGCAGAGATCTGTACGACAAAAACAAATAAAAGTAAATAAAGAGCAGTTAGTGCGCCCGCACCGCAAGCAACTTGATCTGCACGCGCTCACGTCACAGATCACTGTGCCTTTCAAACGACTTGAAAAGGTTTACACTCGCTAACCTAACCTTGTTCAAATTTAATAAAATAATTAGCGAAATCTTCGGTTTCTAATTACACAGTCTATCAACAGTTAATTTTAGAAAAATCTGATGAGTCACGCATTGAATTACTTTTCAAATTATCACATCGACCACACAACTTTAGCTTCTGTTGAGAGAAAAAAAAATAACATGTCTAGTTAAAGAGTTCAAATGTCTACAGAGAACCGGATGAGCCAATCAGCGCGAAATGAGTCACACACATACAAGCGAGCTCTCCCGAAGTTCCGAGCGTACGACGACACCCGCCCGTATCGTGAGCACTGTGGAGCTCTGTGGGGCTACCAGATAACCATCTCCCATGGAGGGCGATACCACCGGGTGAGGAAGCCATTGTTTCTGGGAATTTGGAAACTGAAATATTGTATACACTTACAGTCCTTTCATAGTTTGTTTACTACGCAAGCCATAAGCAACCTTATGCGATTAAAATAAGTATCATTCTGAGAGTGATGCTAAATCAGAGGTACGAGATATAACGGCAAAAACCTTTAAATAGAATCATTTTGAGCTAGCTCATCTCACACCACACCATGGATGTATAGCACACAGTGAACGACATGTGCTCTTAAAAAACCCTTCATAATTATAATCCAGGGTGAAGATAATGTAGGGGTGCGAGAACACCAGCGACAGGTTGTGTCGACTCGTATCTCGCTGTATTGAAACGAGACGGGATGCCAATTTGCCGATATTCTGTAAACTGTCGAAGATCACCAAATGATTTTAAACCATAGTGAAGTTCAAAATCGAATGACAAAATGTGACAGTTTGTAGCAACTTGATGCGCTGGCGACTACTTATACAGATTCTATCTAAAATTATTTATGAGAAGAAAAGAACAAACGTACTTGCAAAATACATATTTCTTGCGTCAACTTCGTTCCTATACCTCGTAGCACGGTAGTAGTTTGAGTTTGCTTCGATTTTATAAAGACCTTATTAAACACATATAATATGTATTTACATTACCTTATGTAATATTGGAAATAAACTGCGAACAACGGTAATTGTGTGGTCAATTTTCCGTTTTCCATTCTCTATGTATGTTTTATGCACCGTGTAAGACATTTTTCTAGCTCGTAAATTGTAAACGTAAATTCCATTTAAATAATTTTATATTTCAATGGATGCTGTGCCTCGTGCTGCTCTGGCTAAACAGATATCGGTCGATCTTTAAAATAAGCTGTGCTTGATTAGGTTAATCTGTGGACGTCGGTGTTGGCTGTCATTTGTGGATCTTAGACGTCGCGTCGTTTGGTAGTCAGTACCCCAGACCTAGTACCAACTGGGTTCTGGGGGTTAGATATTATAGGCAATCGTTTCATGTAGAATACTGGTCTAGGCAGATAATGATGTGTGTCGCATATAATAATAATACATATTATATCAAGTGTATTTGTCTTCAGTTTTTTTTTCTTACGTATTAATGAAGTAAAGTGTGTAACTGTGTCTGGCATCACAGCTCCCGAACGGATGAACCCATTTCGATTACGTAACATATAATAACATCACACCTGTAATCCCCGAAGGGTTAGGCAGAGGTGTTCCTAATAGTACACCCACATTTCGCCAGTTATGTTTAAAACCCATGTAATAGGGGGCGAGCCTATTGCCATCTACTGCCTTTGCCCGACCCGGGAATCGAATCAGAACCTCATGCTCAGCGCTTGCGACCAAAAGAACAACAAGGCAGTCAAGACCAGTTCCAAAAGTTTGTTGCTTAGTTACTTTGATGTATACAATCCTTGATATTTAGTTTCGTGAAGTGTCTGTTAAAACATTGTAGGTACCTAATTAGGGGTACCTGATGAAGGTTGCGGGGATCCGCTGGATGCGAGACGCACGGGACCGGTCAATGCGCCGGCACTTAGGGGAGGCCTATGTCCAGTAGTGGACGTCTTATGGCTGAAATGATGACGATGATGATGAATTAGGTAGAAGTATGTATTATGTTAGGCTTCTCTCTAGGTAGACCGATGACCTAGTAATAGTTGCGGGGATATTCTGAGACGCGCAGGACAGATAGCATAGCATATGTCCAAAAGTAGACGTGTTTCGGCTGACATGATTTTGATCATGACATTATTTTCAGTTCAGAAGAAACTGCAATAGCAGTTCCCAATAAATTTCTTATTTTTGGTAATGAATTGGAACAATTTGTTCGAAGTATTGCGTGAATGTTCTTGAAATCGCTTTCTACGTGGCGTCACGTCGTCGGTCGCAGCTGTGATAAGCTAACCTCCACTTGCGTAAATTGTTGAATAACAAAGTACTTTTTTACTTATACCATGTATTTACAATCGAAGTGTATGAGTTCTTTAGTAGGTATGAAATTATACTAGTAAATATACTGGAGCGACGAGCTGGACTTCCATCAAAAGGGTTGGGCCCAAATAGCCAAAGGAAAAATTGTAGAACAGGAATAAATGGAAAGAGGCAGGAAGACTTTTGCAGTAGGCTCATAATAATAGTTACTAGGAGGTACTTGATTCTTTGGAACCGAATATGCAATGAACCCGTCGGGGCTGTCCGAAACAGATACCGCGGCCTCGGTACAAGGGTTAAGAAAGAACTTTGCAGGTTTTTAGTTAGTAGAAACACGGAAAAGTAGAAGTCCGACACTCCCTACCGCTCTGCCCAGAGCGGGAGGGGATGTATTATTTATTTATTTGATGATTTCCCACCCCTATAAAAAAATGCAATGATAAGTCTGTTCTGAAGAACATTATATTTAACTAGGCAGACGTTGCAAAAGCACCTCCAGTGGCCGGGTTGAACTATATCTGAGAAAAATGATCCCCAGAAACACATAAAAACATATTATTTTCTTATATGTGTATTGTTATATAGGTTAAGTTAGTTACGTACGACACATAATCACTGAATTCTTTTCCGCTTCTCACACACTATAGTCTACATTTCTTATTTCATTTCTCCTTTTGCAGGTCTGCTGGCAGAAATTTCTTGAGAAATAAGCAGTACCTTTGTACTTTAATGTTATATTTTATAATTTTCCTATGTTGTCTACTGTGTGTACATAAATAGTTAAATAATTAAATAAATAAAACCTGGCGAAACCGAGTATTCTTTTGATTTAGTACCGAGGAAGTATCGATACATTATCGAGAATAAGAATCGATGCCACAGTTGCGTCGTTAGTCGTCATCGTACATCTCTACTCGCATTCACGCTGTTGTTATCGCCAGCCATGACTTTGAAACAAAGAACTGGCTACTGATGTCAATAGGTTTTAACTGGCATAAACACAGGTACGACGTAAAACAGGTAACCTTCAAATATTTCCTGATCAGTAAGTAGCATTTTGCTTTTGGAGATAATTATGATCACTAGACAATGCTGCTTGCGATTGTCGTCATATTTAAAAATCACTTCAGTTTAAAAACCCATTTAAATTGGTACCTAGTGCACATGCACAAATAACTCACGGTAATAAAATGTATATTTTTTAATTTTTAGGGTTCCGTACCTCAAAAGGAAAAAACGGAACCCTTATAGGATCACTCGTGTGTCTGTCTGTCTGTCTGTCCGTCTGTCACAGCCAATTTGCTCCGAATCTAATGGACCGATTAAGTTGGAATTTGGTATACATATGGATTTTTGTGACCCAAACATGTACGGCTAAAGTAAATAAATGAATTTTGAATATGGGGGTCGCTTTTACGGGGCAAATAAGAAAATTAAAAAAAAAGTTTTGCAAACTGTACCATGTGCCACATCAAATGAAAGGGCTTACTATGAGGGTCTCAAATATATTTTTTTAATAATTTTAAAATAAATAGTTTTAAAGTTATTTAAGAAAATAGACGAAAATTGACCGTTCCCCCCCCCTTATCTCCGAAACTACTGAGCCTAAAATTTTGAAAAAAATACAGAAAATAGTTCTATACCTGTAGATTACAGGAAAACCTATAAGAAGTCCATGGTCTAAAAATTACATGGTGAATTTATATATATAAAATTCAAAGTCCTGACTGACTCAATGACTGATATGACTGAACGCACAGCCCTAACCGCTGGACCTTTTTTAGTTACCAGAAACAAATTTGGGTCAGATTTAAAAAAACATGGTAGATATATTATATTCATCGTACGGAACCCTCTTCACGCGAGTTCAACTCGCACTTGACCGGTTTTTTTTAAGATTTTTCATTCTGTTATTTCAAAAGTTAGAGGGGGGGACAGACCTTTTACCATTTTGAAAGTGTCTATCTTTCAAACGTTTGACTATGAGAAAAAATGGTTATAGAAACCTCAAAGTCATTTTTAAAGACTTGTCTATAAACTCCCCACAAGTATAGGTTTGATGAAAAAAGTTTTTTTAGTTTCAGTTTTATGTATGGGGAGACAATCCCCCTTAATCTCTTAATTTTTTATTTTTGTATTGAAATCGTAAAGCGGTTCACAGAATACATCTACCTACTAAGTTTCTACTGTGTAATCCTAAAAAGTTTCTGAATAAATTGGCTGTGACATACGGACGGACAGACAGACATGACGAATCTAGAAGGGTTCCGCTTTTGGCCATCCGGCTGCGGAACCCTAAAAACTTGAAATACATTGCATGTTGAATCTTGCTTTAGGAGCCAGTTTTCGAGGAAGTGTATCGAAATAGTACATTGTTACCTTAGGGGTGAATGCAAAGCGGGCCGCACACTACCTGAACGTGCCCCAAAAGGTCATGGCCGTAAGGTTGGTACGGGGGTACCGCACGATCTCCCGCGAAGCGGCGAACCTCCTTGCCGGATTGCCGCCGTGGGATCTGGAGGCGATAGTCCTCGCGCGCCTGCATCAATAGCGCGCGGAGGCGCTGCGCCGGGGGGTCACTCCGCTGCCGCGGCAAATTGCTGCGCGGCGGACAGACCTCCGGTGCGATCTCATGGCGACATGGAGACAGCGACTGTCCCAACCCCGTGCAGGGCACGCCACGATAGTGGCGGTAAGTCCCCTCTTTGAGGAGTGGCTTGAGAGGCGCCACGGCGCCCTCACCTTCCGTCTGACGCAGGTCCTCACCGGACACGGTTGTTTCGGGAGGTATTTGCACCGAATCAGGCGGGAGGAAACGCCCGGATGTCAACATTGTGAGGATCGGCCGGAGGACACGGTGGAGCACACAGTGGAGGTGTGCCCCGCTTGTCCCAGCCGCCGCGGGAGGCGCTCCGGGCGTCGGGGGTCCCGCGATGACCTCCGGCCACCGTAGACGCGGGCCTGTGGACGGTGAGTGATGGGCTAACTCGCCGTCCGTCCGTCTCACGACGAAAACAGGCCGTGTCGACGGCGCGTTCGTGTTCCACGCGCGCCTCAAAGAGATGTCAGCAACATGGGAGGGGCCCGAAAGGGCCGACGCCTGTCGGGGCCGCGGGTAGTCCACCGGTTATCGCGGCCTCGACATAGAGGGCGAAGAAGGAACATGGGTGGTTTTTAGTCAGTAGAAGTCTGACACTCCCTTTCGCTCTGCCCAAGAGCGGGAGGGGTTATTCGATGATTTTACACCCACCAAAAAAAAAAAAAAAAGGGTGAAAGCAAATTTGTTAGGCCCAGTGAGGGCGCTAATAGTTCGAGGGACTAAATAAGTCTTTAACCCGAGGTAAACACGACATCGGTTGATGGCAATAGGCTTACTCCCAATTACATCGCTTGATGGCAATAAGATTGCTCCCATTTGCACTTGTTTGTTTTAAATAATTTGACAGCTGTCAGTTGAAATCGATTTTTACTAAGGTTGAAAAGTATTACTTTCAACCCGCTCCTCAGGCAACTTCAGACCTACTTTCCGAGTATGAGTAATGAAAATTTATTAATATGCGCGTGATGCCTTAAGTATCATGTCTCACATTTACATCCACGAAGGACAAACTATAAACCAGAGCTATATAAAACTATCTACGAGACGGCTACCATGCATCTATGCATGTTCTACAGGACACAGACTGCACAAGTGGACGGATATTGTTAGATCATATCTCAAGCTATACATATAGCTGTGTGCATAGATATAATAAAGTGTCTATAAAGCGCGACTTTGGCAGTGATCATCCTATCCCATAATGCATCAACACGACTTACATCTACCCGCTTTGATCGAGCAGGTACCTGAATGATCCCAAAGTACTATTCTTCCGTATGCCACGCCTTGCCGACCGTCCTCAATGTACAAGATGACACTTGCAACTATTTATTAACTGCTATAAGTGGGGTTGTCAGGTGCCCGGTATTTAACAAATGTGTCAGACCTGTCCGGCTTCTGAGTATGAGTTCCTGGGTTTACGTCCCGGGTCGGGTAGTGTAATAGATTTTTTTTTCATACGGAATTTCTCGGTTGCAAACACGTAGTCCGGATTTTGCCTGGTTTGTGGAAACAGGCTCGCCCTCTATTACACTGGCGAAATGAGGGTAGTATTCTACGGTACATCTCTGCCTTATCCTTTAGGGAATTACGGCCGAGATTTTATTTTGAATGTTTAAATAGTTCGCCCTGTTTTAAAAGCTCACAGTAAGGCCATAAATAAAATAGTTACGATAAGCATGGCAATGTCCATTGCAATCACGTAGGTACCGTATCGGATTCTTCCGTAATCGTAATAAAAATAGTCGGTCGGTCGGACGGCGTGATTCATCAATCATCAATGAAGGTTATATCAGCAGAGATATAGATGACCGCTGGGCAGTGCCGGTGGCATGGCGGGGTAGAGGGAGGGGGGGGTTATGACGTCAGATGCACGAACATCACTCCGCAGCCCTGTGCGCCCGCGCCGCGTCGCCGCACCGTGCACCGCTCTGAAGCAGTCAGTGCTGCTCCCACGTTCACTTTCTATTGAGCCATCACCGCACCGACCGGGTTCATTACGACTCTACAGCTGGTGCCTATTCATCCAAAACTATAGGTAACTGAGATAGAACTTATAGAAAAATAGTTATGTGGCCATAAACTTACCAACCTATTCTACTAACCTCATCTGTTTTAGTTTCAGCCGTGGGTAATGCAGACTGAGTTTATACCCATGAAGTTTTTAAAAATTTATTTCAATAAACAATTGGCTCATTTTTCTAATTCTATCGTTTATTTCAGATTCAGGTATTATTCACACTTTAGAACCGTGAACACTGTTGTTTAACATCGACAATTTCCCAGATCGCAGTTTGTTCCTTCTATCATAGCTACATGTTAGTGTTGGCGGTTCGCCATCGCAGTAAACACACCCGATTCTTGACTATGACGGTCGGTTGTGAGACACGCTTCGCATATTTCAATACAATTAACTACTTGTAGCTGCTACACCAGCGATTTTTTGCCAGTCTCGTGTGAGAATATGTATACACGATTTCACCGGGATGTTAACGTTGTGATGATACCTTTCGCTCGATTCGAAGGCAGATAAAGAGCAGCAAAAACAGTTGTCCTACTTCCCAATGACCTTTGTTACAACAGCTACTTTATGTACCTGAAGTAGGTACCTACTAGAAAACATTGGTCTGTCAGCCGGCGTGGGCCATTCTTGCAAAACGTTGTTTCAGTGATGAAAATAAGTCATCATTCCTAAAACTTCCCACATTTAGGAGTAGGTACACGATAGTGTTAGTAGTAAAACAACAAAAAGATTAACTTCGTAGGTACATTCAAGCCGACATTGAACTTTGTGGTGTCTGCGCAAGGAAATTGGCACAGGATCAAATGCCAAAACTTAGTCGTCGTCGGGGAGCTGAGCTTTCAATACTTTTTACTTGCATTTTGATTGAAAACTAATTAACTGCCGCACTTAGAGAGCTTTAATGATTATTAGGCCATCACTTAGTAGGTATAGGTTTTGTAATCATTAAATATCTCTGAGTAGGCAGTAAGACCAAAGTGAAAAATGTATACTGACATTACTAAAGAAACAAGGATTTGAATAGACCATAGAGTTAGGACTTTGTATGGTCTATTCAAATCCTTGTTTCCATCAAATGATTATTATCAACTCATTACTATTATAAATTTGCTGATTACAGAATGAGCAGTACGTACAATTGAAAAAGACATAAAAATACTAAGTTAATAGTAGGCACCTATTTGTTAACATGTTACAACTCGTGGACGCATTTTAGGAACTGAAAGGCATAGAAACTGTACAGCACTAATAATGCGACCCTCATAGCTCACCCCTCAATCCACGTGCGTCCCTTTACATGTTTTATGAATGAGCTTACCAATTTATGCAACTTCCCTTCGTTACTTTTGAAAGAAAACAGTAAGGTTATTTAAAAAAAACACTGTTCCGGGATATCGATGAGCCCGAACTTTGCACACTTTTTTTCTACCTTTATAGTAAAACTTTTTTTCCTCTTTGGTAACCGAGCCGAATTGTGAGCCTTTTAATTAAATATTTTTTTAATATGGTGCCTAATACGGTTTAAACTGAAGGTGGCTCATTAAGCTAAATTATAGTTGACTAAATTAGAAAAAATACACACAGGTACTTAGAAATATAACAAAACAGGTTTCTGGGTCCAGACGGCAGCTAGAAATTTGACAGATTCTAGCAGCTCATAGCTGAGCACACCAGGTGGCAAGAATTACAACAAAAACGAATCCATCCAATAGCAAAGAAAAAGTATTAGCGAGTGCGTTATCTGCGACAGAAGTAGGTACTCATCAGAAGTGAAACCATATCGAATTCAATAACACGAGCAGGTGATTGGTAAGAACGTGCTAGTTATTATAAGACTTCGCGTGCGTGAATTGGTGGTAGGTAGGTACTATTGTAACATGCGATGCGGTGTCGATACCAACTATTTAATAAGTAACAAGTCAATTTTGAGAAAAGTGAAACTGTTATATTCGTCATTCAATTATAAAAAGAACCTAAACACGGTTACTGGGGTTACCCGACGACTCGAATAGTGGGCCAGTAGATTGCACTCTTTCTGAAATCATCTTGTATTCTGTAGTCAAGTGCAAAACTTTAAAAACCGACCAAGTTAACTGTGTTGGATCGCACACATAGAAAGGTACATTGGCAGAATATTGATTGTATTCTCAGCCAAAATAATTTGATGTTTAAAATGTTTGTGCTCAAAGAAACTGGGAACCAAGTTATATGTAGGTAGTAGAACCGACTCTACCCTACATAAAAAAAAACCGGCCAAGTGCATGTCGGACCACGCATGTAGGGTTCCGCAGTTGCCCATCAAAATATGTAAACTTACTAAAATGATTAACCACCCGGCCTACCTAACTCCGAACGATGATTTTTATAGTAAAAATAAATTAAACTTACATTTGTAGTTTTGAGACCTGTGCCTGCGCTCCCATACATTAATAATAGTAAAATATTTTATACAACTACATTTTATAAGTTGTTCGACTATTACTCGTAAACTTGTAAAGCCTACTTATCTGTGATAGTTTTCCTTTTATTTTCGTTATATGTATATGCTACTACCATGAATTTTTTCACACGACCAAACACAACCTTGTGCGTTACCCCAGCAAAATGTTGTGCTCTAGAGAGTTGAGCCTATACAAAATAATTAGTGTGTCAGAAGGCGCAATTTGTTTACTAATAGCAAAATTTGTGTGAATAGTAGTTTTAAAGTTATTTAAGAAAACAACATTTTGCTGGGGTAATGTTTTAAACGATACCTACCGCAGCAAAATCATTTGTCAAAAATCGTTTCAGCCCGGAACCAAATACATAAATAAATAGCTATTGTTGCGTAGTAAATGTGTGTAAATAGCTAAATTTGTGTGTGCTTTGTTTCTCAAGTTATGCAAGATTTTGCTGCGGTAACGTTTCGGGATATCCCAGATCTAGGAAACGGCTCAACGTAGAAGTATGAAAAAATACCAATAAGATACCTGAATTTGTTTAATCATTACTTTTTGATTTTGTTGTAATGTAATTAAATGGTTTTTTTTAACGTTTTATAATCCTACATTTTTGAGAATTTTCCTCCTTTTAGTTTAGAAATTAGATGGGGGGGGGGGGGGGGGCATTTTACCACTTTGGAAGTGTCTATCTTTCAAACAATTATTGGCTTTCGACAAAAAATGCTCATTGGAACTTCCATGTCATTTTTAAATACTTACCTACTTACCTACCTATCTGTCAACACCCCGGACGTACAGGAGATATTTTTTAGTTTCATCTCCATGTGTTCCTTCCACCCCGTATATTTTGCCAACTGTTTCCAAAGGTTTGCTATCCCTGACTTAATAAAATTATTTTTGAAATAAATGGCACAGAGTATAGTCAACTTCAATGTTTAATTTAGGATGAAAAGTGGTAGTTCCCTTTATTATTAATTTTTTTATCTGGTTTTAAGTCATTTTATTTTTAAGCCTCTTAATCTTATATTTTTTTAATTTTTGTATAAAAACCGTAAAGCGGAGCACAAAATACATCTAGGTACCTACCAAATTTCAACTGTGTAGTCCTAATACTTTCTGAATAAAAAAGATGTGATATATGGACACATTGATATGATTTTTTTTGCCATTCGGCTACGGAACCCTAATAAAAGTATTTATATTATATAATATTACGCCAATATACAGGCAACCGTTTTCACGTCGGTGTTCCTTCCACCCCGTTTATTTTGCAAACTGTTTCCACAGGTTTGCTATCCCTGACTTAATAAAATTATTTTTGAAATAAATGGCACAGGGTATATAGTCAACTTTAATGTTTAATTTAGGATGAAAAGTGGTAGGTAGTTCCCTTTATTTTTATTTTTTTTATCTGGTTTTAGGTCATTTCGACCTAACGCGCCAGGCGCGTCATGGGCACTCATGGGCCTCCCGTAATGCGTCAAGGGCATTGAATCGGTTAAACATAATTTTACCTGACACCAAAAAGATAAGACCAAACAAATCGTGTCAACGCAGCTGCATTATGCCACAGACAAGCTTCCAGTGTTTTGCGATTTATAAAATACGTTTTAATTGATTGCCCAACTGACAGAAACACGGGATTAAATTTGTGAATGTAGAACCATTCGGTTACCATAGTTGTGCCCCAGTGGGTCAAATTTTACCATCACTAGCACAGGAAAATCCATTGTTCTTTCAATTCAATTGTGTGGAATCAGTCATATGCATACATGAACATTAGATACGGTATCACACTGATTAGATTTTTATGTTTATTGGTTCGTTGGAATACTTATAATATCATATTACATTATTAGGCATGACTTGTATAAAGTTATCTGTCTCGGGCGTTTTTCCGGCTGCACTAAAGTCGGAATGCAAAATAATAAGCACAGGTGCTAAAATTATTGCATTGTTTACGTAGGTACTACCTACGAATATAAGCAATCAAAGAAAATAGAGATATTTTACGATGCAGTTATTAAAAGACAGACAGAATGTAGTGTAAAAGATGTACAACACGTGTTACGTTTACATGCTCAGCTTACGAGCTAAGAACCATCGTCACAATAACATATAGTGAGAGACGTCCATTGTTTGGTGGCCGTCCGCCCGAAATGTGACCACGTGTTCAACAGGTTTTTAACTTATAATATCTCTACACAATATTTCCGTTACATTGCATCCTCTGGATTATCTGTAAAGTAAGTAGCTAAATTGTTTAAATTTATATTTCGAATCCTACTACATTATTTTTTCTTTCTATATATCAAATTTATCACGCAAACCATCAGGTTTGCGTGATAAATTTGATAATCATTGTTTACCTACCCACATACTGTAGACGAAATGACTAATATACCATGCCGTGTGATCATATCAATATAAACCTTAGCGTGCTCCCAGTGCTACTGTTCCTACTGATGAAAGCTTGCTATCCATTCAACGTTTTGCATAAATATGCATAAGATGTCATCGAAGTGATTATGGTAGTGGTATGGCATGCCTATTGAACGAACCGCGAACGGGCCATGTTGGGTGCAAGAAATGCCTGTCAAGGGTGTGCTTGCACAAGTAGCCAAGGACTACATGGCTATTGCAGGCTGCAGCATAATCGAAGACAGCAATAATTAATTAAGTAATTTGTGACTTAAATTGGTGGTAGGTAAATAGGGTATTTGAAAAAAAATCTAATTAGTCCGTCACATAATATTTCAAAAAAAAAAATATTGGGCACGTATTTTTTCTTTTCTCACGCAAACAATAAATGAAGACGAAACAGTGCTTCGAAAAGTCGCGCGACGTCATTCACATGTCGATCTTTACCCTCAAATATCTCGATAACGCGACTCTTTGGGGTACCTACCATGTTACGTACCTACGTTACGTTACGGTATGTCCTCTATCTATACATACCACTTTCATCGTGGGCCGCTATTTCGAAAAAAAAAAAGAAAATTGGGAATCAAACGAGCTTAGTAGTTCCGAATGCCTACATTAACTTAGTTTTCCTGAAAGGTTAACATTTAATTAGGTATACTAATTATTGCAGCTTTGGGGTTGTTAGCTAGTGGTGGGTGGGTAATAATTATTTTTCAGATCACCACTCATAAAATTTGAATCAAGACTTCGCTTAACAGGTAAGCTCGTTTGATTCCCAATTTTATTTCGTGGTGATCTTCAAATAATTATTGTTTACATAGGTAGATGTTTAGAGTTGGCTGCAATAATTATTAAGTAATTGAATAAAATACAAATAATTCTGGATGTCAATTTGTGAACATTACTTGTGACTTCCTTACTTATGGAATATTATAGCCTCAGTAAATTGGTAACTGGGCCGGATTCCCAGCCGCCGCGCAAATAAAAAATCAACAATGTCTGATTCAATTGATGCCAGCTCTGATTTGATCTGCTGTTTGTGTTGTACTGTGAGAAGTTAGGCATGGAGTTAAAAAAAAAAATCAGTTTCACTTCAATTTAATATAACAAACTTTGAAATAATAGGGGTTGATATTCCTAACAACTGCTTCATTACTCCAATGGGTTAAAATAAAGAGCTTGCAGAACAACAAATATCTTTGTTTTAAATTTTGTTCTAAGTACCTATATTATCAGTTTATGACCCTGAAATGAGATTTTGATAGATTTTATCGGAGTCAAATTAATTTATTTTGTGATTTGTATAAGTAAAAAGTAGGTATACATACAAAATGTCTCTCCAATTAGGTACCTACTTACATAAAATTGAATTGCTTTAAAAAGGTAAAATAAAAGCATAACAATAGAATCTGATATTAAAATTACATGCATCAAAATGTCAAAGTTTTGACGATGTAAGTAAAAAACGTTATTGTTTAAGTAACTAGACAGGTGCACACATTATTGGGAGCGTGCACGACATCAGCACCATTTCGCAAACGAACTACCTACAAGGGCCATATTATTATGTCAAATAGTGCATGGCATTTGCTTATTATTTAGACTGTAATGATACTTTTTCCTGGTAGGAGCCAGAAAACTGTAAGGTCACAGTCTAGCCCCACGTTTTGTATAAAATAAAGTGAATAAAAATGGTTTAGAAAGACAATAATTAGTGTTTTTTGAGGCATCAGTCTGTTAAAAAACAGTATACGGAAAAATGGACGTTACGGTTTTATAAAAACTGGTTTTGAGAGTGTAAAACACGAAATAAGTTTCCAGTCGCAAACTATGCTGAAAAAAGATAATTTGATTTTATCTGATCACGTAAGGAATGTTGAAGAGCTAAGAACTAATGGCAATCGTTATCTAATACGAGCCAACATCATTCGTCGAACATTGGTGACCTTAACCCTATAAAACGAGTTTAAACGTAACTTTTCTGCTAGCCTAAATCAAACGTACATTTTAGTATTGTACTGTAGATAAAGTGCATCTTTTAATTTATTACAGATAAATAATTCTCAGGTTGTCACTGGAGTAAAATGCAGCTGCATTTATGATCCGAGCGGCAAATGCTAACATGTTGCTGCTTTAATAATTATGTTACATCAACAATATAGCTAATCATTCAAAAACAAGCTGTGAACAACAATGGGGAAATCCCAGTATTATTCTTTTAAGATATTTATTATGTTTTGTCATCACAGTGATTAGTATAAATAAAAGTTTTGAAAATAATAGGTAGTTGATTGACCAGACGAGATTGAGATTGATGTTATTAATTTCCTTCTTCCATTATTATTTTATTTGTTGTGGTATCCAAGACTTCTGTGGTATTTTCAAGCTTTTTGTGGTTCTTAGTTTGATTAAGCATGTATTTCTAATATCTAGCTAGAGCATCTGACTCGTAAACATTCTTCTTTCAATTTACTTTAGGGTGTACCATTTGTAAACTGGAAACATAACTCGGACTTGCTTGAGCGTCAAATTGAAATGTTTTTCTATGAAAATGTTGACTGCAAATTTTATTGTCAAGTATTGAATACCATGGCGATCCATCAACACTAAAACAATAGTTATTAAATGTCCTACAAAATATAGAGCAAATAAAATTGATTTGATTGAAATTGTTAAGATTATGTCAAATGTCATTTATTTATTTCTTATTACAGCCCTATTACATGGGTGCACCACTGCCTAACCCTTCAGGGATGTCAGGCGAGATGTTATGTTATATTCACGTTAATTTTTGCAGTTTTAATACACCAACAATAATGACCCATTTCCAGGACAATATTTCCAAGTTTCATTATGCCCGTTCTGGGGCACATTTTTCACAAATCCAGACTATGCCCAATACTGAGAAATTCTTAATGGAAAAAATGCTCCGCACACCAATACTGGTGCTCTGCTATGCATGATCCAGGAATCGAACCCAGGACCCCATTCCCAGTGGCGCCTGCAGCCAATAGGTCAACGAGGCAGCAGACCAACAATGCAAATAAAATGACATTGGTCATTATTATATCAGTTTTCACTACTTTGTATATCAATAATTGTGAAGGTCTGTTTTTAAATTCATTTAGGCTTTTACTCTTTCATTTGTTTAGATATTTTAGTGTACCATCTGGGCGATTGCAAAATACACACTTTAGTGTACATAAACTCTGTTTCAGTGTAGTTTACCTGAGCAATGCAGGCTTTCGACAATAATATTATTATTGTTTTTGTCAAAAATACATGATTCATAAATATACAGTGTAAAGGTACTTGTATATTTTCAAAATGTTACCCATGAAGGTATTACCTCAAAATATAAGTGTATACTGCAAGGTAAAAACAACCTAACGGTGGAAAGCCACCAGCAGTACGGTCTTATTTATAATTTTACTCAGCATATGGGTAAAGAACATAGGAAAACTTACAAAGTTTCCTAAATAATTGTCTATTTGAGTTCTCCATGACACATCCTTATTAATCAAAACTCCAGATTTGTTACTTGAAATATGTGGCACCTAATACTTATCTCAATGTTCTAACCACAATCCTTCATGTCAGCACTCGTGTACACTCCCCCCCCCCCCCCTTTGTTTTCTATATTGTTTCACTTTAGTACTTACTCATACTATCATAGAGTAAAAGTAGTAAAGAAAACAAATGCCCAGATGAAAAGTTAAAATTCTTCTTTAGTCTGTGTGAATCCTTGATATTTTATGTTTGCCCATATAAATGAGGTTACATGCTTACTACATATAAATGAGTGGTTTGCATGTCTATGATGTATTAATCAGACACAACAAGTTACCTGTCTGTTATTATTAGGTAGGGTCTAAGTGATTTTCCCTGAAAATACTTTAAGGCATAGTTAAATTTTAATAGCATTTTAAATTACAACATGATTAATTTAATATTGTACCAATAGATTGCTAGGTAAAGCAACAAGTTACTATTGGGGATGTTATTTTAGATTGGGCCTATACAATATAATGGTAATATGTATTATCTTCTCCTAAAAGGGGGGGGGTGGGGTTTCAGAGTTAAAATAATTTGAACTGGAACTAAAAAAGGTTTGGTTGATAGTCATAGACAGGCTGTTAAGACCTCGAAATTCTGTCAGTCTATAAACCTTTTCCCTCTCAATACTAATTGTTTTGAGTATTGGGACATTACACTGCATAGTATTTTCAACCATGTTTCATATCACCATGTTTCACATATTGTTTGCATTTGGTTGGTTATGTGCTTAGGTAACTTTAATTTATAACCAATGATGCTTCCATAATATCATACTTAATGAAGAAGCTGTGAAAGAGATTTCACTAATTGTGGCCATGACATGCTGAGAGAATCTCATAATAGAGCATGTGCAATCATGATAACTCTGTGTCAGCCAGCAGAATGCAAATAGGGCTGTCGAGTAACTTGTATTCGCTGATAAGATTTCAGGTGGCAAAGTATGGTCACGCATTCACTGCAATATTATATACATTAGCAAGACTATAATGCACATTTGATATGCAAGGTTGTCTCGCAACCATTGTGCTCATAGATTAAAAACATGTTTATAAATTTATCTGACCAGGGTCAGGATTTAGGGTTCGACTGTGAGGTCTATTATAGGTATTTTTAGTGTTAGCATTGTCCAATGACTTTGCTAAGGGCATCTCGTGCCACACACTGATATTTTGCTATGCAGCTACTAACATACGATACATGTTTTAAATTTACATGGAAATGGAACTCACCCGCTATGCCGATTATAGATATTTTCAGTGTTAGCATTGTCCAATGACTGCTAAGAACATCTCATGTCACACACTGATAGTTTGCAATGCAGCTACTAACATAGGATACATGTTTTAAATTCACATGGACATGGAACTCACCTGGTGCCGATTAAAGATATTTTCAGTGTTAGCATTGTCCAATGACTGCTAAGAACATCTCGTGTCACACACTGATAGTTTGCAATGCAGCTACTAGCATAGAATATATGTTTTAAATTTACATAGAAATGAAACTCCCCCGCTATGCCGATTATACATATTTTCAGTGTTAGCATTGTCCAATGACTTTGCTAAGGACATCTCGTGTCACGCACTGATAGTTTGCTTTACAGCAAGTAACATAGGGTACTTATGTTTTAAATATACATGGGCATGGAACTCACCTGCTATGCTGAGTATAGGTACCATTTACAGTGTTAGCATTGTCCAATGACTTTGCTAAGGACATCTCGTGTCACGCACTAATCGTTCAAGTTCCAGCTAGTACATAGGAAATATATGTTACTGGGGTGTCGCGCACCCACTGGAAAAATACTTTAAGAAGCTTACAGCACACATGTGGTTTACAGTGTTAATGGCCCTCGTAACGCTTGAATAAGCACTGTAGATGTCACTTATCCTGGGGTCAGTTAGAGCCAGGCATTCTTACGCCTAATGGTAGGGCTACAAGGGTTACAAGTTCACTGCTGTGGTCGGCTGCGTGAGCGTCGTCCGTAGGTATTTGCTCAGATTTCTGCGTCTCAGGTTACGATTTTCACTAACGATGCGCTTAATACACTTCCTGTCAACAAAATACTGAGTGTATTTTGTTATTTCGATAGAATTCTAGAGTAATCATAATTAAAACGAATAATTGGACGAGAAAGAACTTTTTTCTTGCGGTGTCAATAACGCGCGAAAAAGAAAAGTGACGTTTCGTGTGTCAAACGGGAAAGGACGATGCAAATGTTGCAATATTTAAAAAATATTTTTTATTTTTTTTATCTAAAAATCGCGGTGTTAATACGTCGTAAGGGAATTACTACCTATGTAAACAATAATTATTTGAAGATCACCACGAAATAAAATGGCGGGCAGGTTGTTATGCCACATCGGTTCCATCCCCTTTCTGGGTACAAACCAGTAGGGTTTTACTTAATTACAGGATTACTGTAAACCACCTTCCTCAAAGACTAAAACTGCCATTCAATATATTTTGGAACTTAATTGCAACGACTATGAACTAAGGTAGTAGTACCTATCCACTATTTCATCTACTCAAGTAGGTACCTACCTACCTAAGTGACAGAAATTATTTAATTTTGGACAGAAAAAAGCTCACATGTGAGCCTCCTGGGTAACAAACAGGTCATGTTGCTTTATCATCTTAATTATGGTACCGGTATGTTAGTCAATGACACAACTTGCGCCATAGTGTCTGGGAGCAGCCTGCATCACAACAACATAAGTCAAACCATGTTAGGAGCTCAGTCAAGGCAGTTCCTGCCTACGCATGTTGCGCAATTTGTGCACCAAGTAGGTAGGTACCTACCTACGAGTATCAGACTTCGACGAGTCGATCCGCGTAATCCTAGGTATCTGAGAAATATTGTTAGGTATACTTAGCTTGACCGTATTAATTGGAGAATTTTTCACCTTTTTTGGTAGGTAGGTACCTACCTACTTAACGAAAAATGAGGAATATCAGGGTTGCTTGTTCCAAAAGTGCACGCCTTCGATAAATTCTATTCAGTTAATGAAAGCACATGACATTTAATTAAAAGCATTTTAATGTAATAATACCTCTGCAGCCGCATTGATTGTTTCCATGTGAACGTTCAAACCATGAGAACAGAGGAGAGGACCGAGCCATTCTGTCGTTCGTAAGTAGGTACCTACCTACCAACTGTGTAAGTAAACAACGGTTTCATTATTCGAAACAGCACAAGTACCTACCTACTGTGCCAGAATTAACGATATTCTGGCATTGTAACACAAGATTTCGAGAGGTTTGTTTTTATACTGAAGCAGGAACTTGCTAGAACAATTATTTTTGCAGCAGTTGAATAACGTTACCCAACATTATGGTATATTTTTTATTGGACGGACGTGCTACGTAGCGTTATGTTATGTAGGGTATTTATAGCCGCCCCACACGCAGCAGCAACGCGAAGTGTGCGGGAGGGAGACTCGACGAGACGCATCTATTCCAGGCGAGACCTTGCTTGCTACTCGAAAAGTACCAAGTCAAGAAAGCGTACCTATCCTTTTAAAAAATGGAAAGGTCAGATTAGATTTCAGACATTGCCTACCTATGGATGGATGTAGGTACTTATGTAGGTCCTCCTTATAATAAAATCGTAGCGAAGTCTTACTAACCGTGGTGACCTGAACATACTGCCGGAATGAAAATCTTTGAAATAAACAGCTACTTACCTATACTTTGTTTTTCGCTTGGAGAAAAAATTGTATTTTAATATTTTATAAGTAGGTAAATGAATACAAAAAGATTGATATTTTTCAAGCGATACCTACTAGTTGTAACAAACCCTTTTGAACCTGGCTGAGACACGGGCGGGAGTCGTTAAATGTGTGTTAAATGGTAATAAAAGATACAAGAGTCAATGGCACCTACAAGTTTTCTTTTAGCAGCAATTACCTACTTGCATCACGTTCATGTGACGATGAACTGTATCCTACAAATGTCATAGGTTGCTATAACTCCTCTGAGAATGAAGCGTAAGCTTTCTGCTGAATTGTGGAAGTCTTCAATTACCTACTAAATGCATTTTTTCTCATATAATCGTTCCTGTATAAATACAAGCTGCTGGACAAAGAACTCCCCCAAGGCCCCAAGTCCTATCAAGTTCACTTTTCCCGCGCCGCCGTCTCGATCCTTCCCATATGATAGAAGCCTTAACACCCTTATCTCAATGTCATGTTTATGTAATAGGTATATAAGTAATAAACTTATGCAAATATTTGTGTGCAATTTACAAACATTTAAACGAAGTAAGTACCTAAGAACCTTCAAAGAAAGCAAAGCTATGTCTCCGTCGACCGATTATACCAGAAATTTCCTATTTAGGGAAAAAAAATACTGTAGTAGGTATTACTTATTTCGCACGAAACGCATTAGTTGCACCTACCTACTTAATTACAAAATAACTACCATTCCAGTGGATGCAGTCATAAGCCTACATGACATGACACCTTTGAATCCATCAAGGAAAGCTAACAACAAATCTAAATTGTAACTGGTTCAACCGTTCAAGCAAATCATTAGGGATAATCCATTTTCCAATACCTGTTTGCCGCTTCAATAAACTAACAATAAAATTATAAAATATAACAACAATGGAGACACTGATACAAATAAAGCTTTGTTCACAAATCAAACCGCAACTTTGCGAGTGCAAGAGTATTTCTTATTGCAGCTAGTAAAGTGATTTAAACTTTTCTTAGGTCCTGTTTAGTTCCGTCAGTAAAGATGGAGATGGATTCAGTGGCTAGTAACTAATCGATGCACAAGGAAGTAAACACGATATTACAACACCCTACCGTCAACGTCCGGGCGAATTAGCTCCTATCTGGGCCACTAACGGCACATATATAAGCAGTAGTAGCGCACGAAAAGACTAAAGCAATTTATCGAAGTATGGCCTTAAACTCGATAACGTGCCACTTGAGCCACAGATAGTGACGGCCTGCACTGAGGAATTAGTTCACTACTGAATTTCAATGACGCAATAGTAACACTGAACATTTAGGCATTGCAGGATTGCAGGTTAGTTTATGGTTGTATCATGTATGTTGACC
The DNA here is from genome assembly GCA_932274075.1 of Diarsia rubi. Classification (NCBI taxonomy): domain Eukaryota; kingdom Metazoa; phylum Arthropoda; class Insecta; order Lepidoptera; family Noctuidae; genus Diarsia; species Diarsia rubi. The sequence continues at coordinate 11,169,832 of OW026412.1, read as the reverse complement.
AAAATATTAATAATGATTCGCCACCGCGCGATGCTTCGTTACAAGATAAACGAGTCTTAGGTCTATTTGTGAATTAATCAAGGACTGATAAAAACATCGATTGATGGTTTTTATGATAACGGGAATACCGAATGATAAAAACTTACAAAGCCCACCTACAATATTACAAAAAAAAACTACTATAATTAAAGCCAGCAGAAATAATTAATTATGCGTAACAGTGTTATGGCAATAATAAAGTAGATGAGTATTGCAGAAACGAGGATGGTTGCGCTCGCCGTACGTCACGGTCCAACAGCTGGTTACCGTTTTACAGCGCGCGCCAAGAGCCCAGTCGTTTAACCGTGCCACTTGGCGATTGCCACAAGGAACCATCGCGTTTTAACGTAACAAAATTCAAACTAATGAATGCAATTACTGCCGATTAGGCTATGGCTGCACACATATTTTATTTCAGCTTGTTGAACATCTTACAAAACTGGACTTATTCTAGCACTCAACACAGGTTGGTTGACTGAAAACAATGAGTTCAAACTTTTACTTGTTGCCTCATTCTTAAACAATACATTGTCACCCAAATGTATAAGTGCATTTAAAGTTGCTTTTAAAATCATGTGTAAGAAATATTGTTAACAACCAGCAGCAATGCCATACCAGTTGCACACTGCAATTTAATCCCGTGTAGTGGATGATATGATCTGCACAGTTGAGCACCCACTTGGTATGTGCTGGACAAATGAAATTAAGCAGAAAGTAATAACATATTCAAGAGAAAGGAATTGCACCAACAAATCCACTGTATTATTTGTTTTATATTGAAAATATGAATATACTTAATTATTAAATTAAAAAGCAAATGTTTTTTTCTTCATTTTCTATTGATTTAAGACAAAAGTTTTTGGTATATTTAGTCATATATGAAATAGTATGCCTGATATTTTGTTTTTATCTTACCTACAACTAACCCAACATCAGTCACACCACAATAAAAGAACAACATTTGATTACTTCTAGTCAAAAATACTAAGATAACAAACACACCTCGGTATGTCTCAAGCAAAAGACTCCATCACAATCTTACAGAACCAATCTTGGTAAGGAAATAAGCATCCACAAATTTAGAGTACTCAATCAAAGCGATTCTTGCCTTGCAAGACCATCTACATGGCTTTTGTATAACTTGACCGAGATTATGTTAGTAGTACTCTAATAGACTGACTGTGTCCTCCGAGTAAGATTTAGTGTGTCTTCTTGTGGTAGTTGGATAAGAAACAATAACCTCATCTACTTGTTATTTATGCTACAAATCACATAAAGCAAAAGTGTTTGTAAAAACAATTCACAGAATAAACATCATTTATCATTAGGTCTTGGCATAGTTCACTGTTTGTACTTAAATATAATGATGATTGTAAAATATCAAAATGGATTGATTACCTTGTTACCGAAGAATAAAACTTCACTGTTCAATCTCCCACTTAAAACTTTTATTATAGGTATTTTGTTATATGTATTATCACAAATCCTGGTAGACTTTAAAACACAATCACGCAACTGCCAAAACATACTGCTTTCCTTGATTACTGATTTTTCATATAAACATAATTTAAACAATAAAATATAATCTGCGACATCACTTAGGTGTAAGTTCTTACATCATCCTCATCCTCGCACACCACTCTACACAATCATTAGTTTATTGCATATTGGATGGCCTTTTAATTTTCTAAATTGTCCTCGCCCTTCAACATCATTAATCTCATGAAATTATATACAAAGTTGACTAATATTACTTTACAATACATGTTTCTGCTCCAGACACTGCTATCGCTAGTGTCGGCAAAATATAATGATGAACAAAATCAAGCTTGTTTTTTTTTGCATTTGAGTAGCTATTCATCCTCCAATAAGGATATTTGTTCACATTTTAACCATTATTGCGGGAGTATCTACCAGTAATAAAGTATGAAAATATAAGTAAAGCACCTTGATTGGACAATGGTATGTATCAACGATATTAACAGTGTGATATGACGCGCATCGCGGCCGCCGGGGCTCCAGCGGCCGGGGTCGGCGCGCCGTCGCCGAGCTCCCCACTGGAGACGGTCGGCCGTCGAGCGGAGGCAGGCACGATCCTGCCTCGCTTTTGCAGTCTTACGAGAAATAAATGCCACATTACACTCTAAATATTAAAGCACTGTACAACAACAATAAGTTTTCTTTTCCTTTTCGGGGCTAACGTTCATTTCACGCACAATTTCGGCGAACATTTCGTTGACGTTGGTACGGCTCTTGGCGGACGCCTCCACAAAGGGGCAGCCCCACATCTGCGCGAGCGCCGAGCCCTCCGCGTTCGACACCTCGCGCTGGTGCTCCAAGTCGGCCTTGTTGCCCACCAACAGGATGGGCACGCGCTCAGATCCTTTCACGCGCGTTATCAATTCCTTCATTGGTTTGATGTCTTGAAACGTTTGATGATTCGTTAGTGAATAAACTACTACGAACCCTTGTCCATTTTTTATGTACAGATCTCGCATTGAAGCGAATTGTTCCGTGCCGGCGGTATCCAATATTTCTAAAACACATGGTGAATTGTCCACTTCTATTTCTTTCCTATAGAAGTCTTCTATTGTGGGGTCATATTTCTCCATGAAACATCCTGACACGAACTGGACTGTCAAAGCACTTTTCCCGACCCCACCCGAACCCAACACGACCACTTTGAATTCACGCATTATTGTGTTCCTCAAATCACACTTGTCAGTCTACACAACGTTTTAGAAACGTATTCTCACTATGTGCTATAAAAATGTCATTGCTATGTTGGTTTATGACTCACTCGGACACGATCACAGAGAAATGTACACATAGAGCAAGTTAATTGATAAACAGCGACGCCATTTTAGTTGGATGAGTGGCAAAACAACTTCGACTGCATCGCGATGATATTACTTTAAAGATACAAACGCGGAAGCAAACATCTACCAACTGACTTGATCACTGATGGCTAGACTCAGCATTACAGCAGGTTGGTCAATGCACCTTATTGCAATGGTTTGATTGGTGAATGGAAAATAGTACCAAACGGATACTAGTGCTACCAGCACAAAGCAATGTATTCTACCCAATCATTAAAAACAATTAAAAATACTTACATCTTTGAATTTAATTAATGAGATGAAGTTGAATAAAGATGACAAACTGCTTTATTTAATCGAAACCTATAGGCTTAACAACTGTTCCGTTGCAAAGTTGTTTTTAATGTCTTAATAAAAATTGGTTTATTTCTATGACACTAAAACTTGCTTTTGGTATCATATTACCACTTGGCAGTTCAAACTTATGTATGGCAACTTTTTACCGGAAACTATTTTTTTCGTTATGTTGCCAACTCTGTTTTTCGTTCGGAAATAATATAAAATAACAAATAAATTGTTAAAAATATATTTTCTTTTGGATCTCAAAAAAGAACAACCCTTGCGAGTTTGCAATAAAGAGTGAGTATGGTTACAACCACGCTCAACAGAATAAATGGTTAGTACCTATATTTTCTATCTAGGATGGAATATTAGTCAATGCCAGTACCTAAAAACCATAGAATTAAAATATCATAATTATTTTATCTGGACCAAAAAAACAAATAATAGGGTATTTCACCAAAAAAATCTAATTAGTCCGTCAGATAGTTTTTTTTTTTGGTGAAATACCATTGCTTGTGTCCCGTGTCTGTGCCATCTATGGACAAAATTACAAAAGCAATCCCAAAAGTTCCGATAATTATGTTAATTATTTCACCAAGAAAAAGAAAATAAGCGAGAAATGATACTTGACTACTTGAATATGTATAATGATCTAGTACCTAAGGGTAAGTATTAAAAAAAGATTGCGTATTAAGATACCCGATTTTTTTAAAATAATTTTGTAATTGGTTCTAATTATTATTTTCGAAAATGAACCTGTTTTTACCCGACTGCGGCGAAGCCCAAAAGGAGGGTTATGTGTTGTGTGTGTATGTATGTATGTATGTAAGTATGTATGTAAGTATGTATGTCAGTATGTATGTATGTAAGTATGTATGTAAGTATGTATGTAAGTATGTATGTAAGTATGTATGTAAGTATGTATGTAAGTATGTATGTATGTATGTATGTCCGTTTCTTTGTTCCCTCATAACTCCTAAACGGATGAAGGGATTTGAATGAAATATACGTCGTTAGATTCGTCTTGATGGCGCGAGTGTCACTGGCTACATTAAAATAAATAAAAAAAGATAATTGCTGGTTATGGGGGCCAAATCGTGGATTTGAAAAAATAAAAAAATCCATTACCATCGAGTAGGGAATCAAAATGAAGGGTTTTAAAAGGAGATTACAAAAATATATGACACCTATATGTTTAAAATAAATTAAAAGTCACAAATTCTATAAACAAACACAAAATTTAAATCATCTGCGAAGTATTTTACGCGACCAACGAAAGAACAAACACTGAAGAACTAAAAAGTAAGAAACAATAAAAGTAGTTTTTGAATATTAAATTATGAAATGAAAATAGAATGGACCCCGCCTGCTTCCAAGTTTTGTAAAATTTAAAATGTGCTTGTATTTGGTTCAGTCTTTTCAGTCGGGTTTTTTAGTTTTTCAACTACTTTTTTTTGTAGATTTATCTTTCAAGCATTCACCATTTCGATACCTTATCAACTTGTTGTCTGTCAGATTCTAACTGACTAAAAACTACCCCAGTGTTCCCTTCCCATACTTGCACCGGCAATAATGGGAACTAGTGTGCCTTCCACAATCCCCGGCTATTGCCGGTACGCGTCTACTGGCCTTCCTCCTCATGTCAGCGGTGGGGAGGGAATTGTAAAACTTCACCGATGCTCCATATGGGCACATGAGGAACACTACGCGCCACCTCCTCGGGTCCATTTACTTACACCCCAAGTGTGCCGTCCCTCTTTACCCGCTTAAGGGGTATCCGCCAAGGCCCAGTTCGGCTACTGCGTGTCGGGAGAGTGGCCTCGACCTCTCTTATCCTTTCCCCAGCCTCCTTCTGTGACATGACGGTTTCACAGTAGGAGATCAACGCATCCCAAGACTTAAAAACAGAACAATTAAATAAAAACATGATAGACAAAAAAATATGAATGATTCGCAAGTTCTGTAACAGAGATGGATTTACTGAGTAATTTAATTAGTTGTATAGTATAATAATAACACACAGTTTACACAGCCTAATACTGACCGGAATGTTGCGAATAATCGTATCTTCAAATTCATGCAGAAGCTCCGCATGAATTTGAACATCTTACAAAATAATTGCAAATGTTCATGCGGATGAAGATGTAGGACATTTCGCGGCAAAAAAAAATAGGCGAAGCCTTGCGAGTGCGATTGACGCGTGGCTCGCACCTACATCATTTGCCTTTTTGACCATTTTAAGTATTTTTAAGCGTAGATTTCGATGACAATATACGTCATTTGTTGCGGTTGTCGTATAAATAATCGGTTTTGAGTATGGCTGCCTGTCCACTGAAGCGAAGCGAGGCTGCGGAGCGGTGAAACGGAGAAATATTAACCAATAGGCTTGCATAAAACCTGCCTTCTGTTCCAGTGTGCGCGGATGTGAAAACATATAGTTAAAAATCTAGAAAAAACTGAAAAGCAAAAAACAAGAACATTTTTAATCAAACAAAACTAGGAAGCGGGTGTGGTCCATTCTATTTTTCATTTTATTTCATAATTTAATATTCAAATGAACTCCGCCTGCTTTTAAATGTGCTTGTTTTTTGCTTTTCAGTTTTTTCTGTTGAGTTTTTTAGTATTTTAACTACTTTTTTTATTTCTAACTTTTGAGTTCTCTTGTGTTTGTTCTTTCCTTGGTCACGTAAAATTTTTCGCGGATGATTTAACTTTTGTGTTTGTTTATAGGATTTGTCACTTTTCATTTCTTTTAAACATATCTATATTATGTATAATAATAATAATTCTTATTTATCTTATTATTATTTATATAACTTCTTTAAATATTTATTTCTTCTGTACGTGTGTTTGTCACTGAACTCCTCCTAAACAGCTGGACCGATTTCGATGAAAATTGTCGAATGTGTTCAAGTGGATTCGGGAATGGTTTAGATTTACAATTGGACCCGGTAGGTGGCGCTGCTGTCCGGGCAGGACTACGTCTGCCAGGTAAGGTAAGTGTTATATAATTTTGTAATCTTCTTTTAAAACCCTTCATTTTGGATACTTAACCTACTCGATGGAACAGGAAGAATTTTTTTTTGAACTCCGCGATATGGTCCCAAAAATTCGCAATTTTTGTTTGTTTTTTAATTTTAATGTAGCCGGTGACCATAGAGTATAGTAAGTATCCGGTGACTCTCGTGCCATCAAGACGAAACTAACGACGTATATTTTATTCAAATCCCTTCATCCGTTTAGGAGTTATGATTATGAGGGAACAAAGAAACAGACATAGATACTGATACATACCTGATACAAACATATATACACATCAAACACTTATCCTTCCTTTTGGGCTTCGCCGCAGTCGGGTAAAAAATCGGAATCCGCAACATCCCTGATACTGACTGACAAAATATATAAACGGAAGAAAAAATGAATTTTTAATCATCGTTTTCGTGATTTAATTTTTCCTATCTTATAAATTACAGCAACTATTAGCATGGTTACGACCCGGAAACTACCTCAATGATTCAAGGTCACATTTTGTCATCAAATTCTGGCAATTCAGCTATTGTTTTTTTTTATAATTCATTTTTCGATGTATTGTATGTGTACGATCAAGATCAAACGATCCTCTAGAAAATAAAGTTGGCAACACTGTGCAGTATGTTAAATTGTTATTCCTCCTCGGCTTATTTAATGGTTGTGTAGCTAGGTATATTGGTAGATTGGTACTGTACAGTATTCATTTTTTATTTTGCATTGAAGTCATGCTAGGCGTGGTGCCGGTGAACATCTATTTGTCGCTAAATATGTGTAGTTAACAAATGAGGTTAATGAGGACACTAAATTGAGTGTAATTACGACACAGTGCTTTTATTGAATTGAACTGTTTTTTTGTAACCAAAACCTATATTTTTATCATTGTGGATAAAATGTCGCACAAACAAACACCCTATTCCCCAAACTTCCCTCCTTCTCAAGGATATTCTCCTGCACCGGATAATAAAACAGAAAACTATCCAATGAGTCCACAAGGTGGTTATCCTGGCCCACCACCATCAGGTCCTCAACTGCCACCTGGAGCTCAACCACTACCAGGGATGCAGTCTGGCTTCCAGCCTGGATTTCAACCTGGTTTCCAACCAGGGTTCACACCTGGGTACCCGCATCCTCAACCTGGGTATCCCCCACAATCTGGATATCCCCACCCCGGCCCCCCTCAGCCGGGTTATGGTCCTGTTGTTCAACAGCCGGGACCTCAGGTACCACCAGGTAAGAAAACCATTCTTTTTCATTCAAATGTACAATTTTACTAGCCTCAGATTTTCTTTATCCTATTTATTCAGAAACTTTTAAATTGTAAAATGTTGATCATTACAACCCCTACTAATAACTTATTGCATATATTCATTCATCTTACATCATTCTACTTGTCCAACATAATCTCATAGAGGGTCACATTTAATATTTCTGTGATCATAGTGGGCCAAAAATGATCTCGTTTTTTATTTGTTGTATTTCATGAGTGAAAAGAGCTTTTCTGAGATGTGCGAGAGAAAACAAAATTGTAATACCTAGCTACGCGTAACTCACTTCTCATCACACACTATTTTCTAGGTTCATTAATGGTATAAAGAAGGACCTAAACATGTACAATTTAGTCAATGATATATGATCAAAGAACTGGTATAGGGAAAGTTTAATACTGCTCAGGTTGTATCTTTGCCTATGTATTGATTTGCTAAGTTACCTATAACATTTTTTTACTTGATCTCCGGCAATACAATGGTCTTCCCCAGCCACATGATGGCCCTGGGGCCGTATGTTGAATGGGTTGGTCTTAAACTATACATCTAGAATAAATAATGATAATGATAGACTGTATACCTTAGCAATTCTTAAAGTAAAATTTATTTACAAAAAGTTTATTTATTTTCATGTAACTTTGGCCAATCTATAAATAAATAAAAAAAGTAAAACCCACTTCAACAAAAATGTGTAAATAAACATAGGAAAAATCTGTTTCTAAAGTTGGTGGCAAAAAACTGCAATAAAACAAACAAGTCACCGACTTCAGGAACTGATTTTTCATTTCTTGTTGAAGTTGTTCTTGTTTTTAAAAATAAAAATAAAAAGTTTTGTTGCCTATCTCCGAAGTTCTTCTCCTACTCCGAAAAAGTACTCTTCCAAAAACTACTCAAATCACTTCAAGTGTGCCTATAAAATTTTAAGAGTTCTCTCGGCTTCTCCAGGATCCCATCATCAGATTCTGACTTGATGATCATGGGACCACCTGGGAAATATACTCTTTCAAACAAAACGAAAAAATACTAAATCGGGCTGATTTAGTATTTTTTTGTTTTGTTTGAAAGCCATTCTCGAGTAATCGGGGATTATACGTAAAACAAAGATCCGACGAATTGAGGAAATGAGGACCTCCTCCTTTTGGAAGTCGGTTAATAATTAATTGCAATTAAAACTCGAGAACGGCTGAACCGATTCGGCTAATTTTAGTCTTTATAATTATTCGTGGAAATCCAGGGAAGGTTTATACGGTGAGAAAGTGGCAGGTAGGTAGGCAGGGTAGTAGGTAGGTAGTTAAGAAAAAAGGCATCATTCATTCTTGGGGTTTATTTAGGTTTCCGCACTTAGCCCTTGAAGTGGACCATTGTGCGTGAGCCATGGTGACCAACCAGCCCACCTCCCTCCAGAAGCAGATCAGATTTCTCAGATGTCTGATCGGCGGATGCCCTGAGGAGACATCTGGCTGGGAAATCTGATCTGCTGCAAGCGATCTTGGTGTTCCCAGGGTCTCCTTACGAATCTTGGTAACGCCTGTGCACTCAAGGAGCACATACGCCACCGTTTCCGCCGCCTCCATGCATGCTTTGCACAGGGGACTGTCAGTGATTCTTAGGGTGTGGAAGTGTTTATTCAGTGAGCATTATCCAGTAATGGTCCCCGCCACCAGACGTAGGCTATCTCTGTCCAGGCGCAGAAGGTGCCTGGTCAACTTTATATCCAGGGATGGCATAGCTGGCATCTTGGTAAACAGAGTTGAACATTCCAAGTGGTTTGCATGTCTTAATGTTTAGGTCGTCGGAGAACACCCCGACGCCTGTCCCATCGTCGGTTTTTGATCCATCAGTGTAAAATCTTAGCTCTCTTGTACCTGAGTAGTCACACCACTCCTCTATGAGCTCTGTTGTAGTGTTTTTGGAAGCAGTGGGTCTTCAGGGTTCTGTCGATGGGTGATTCATCATCGGCTGTTCTTTGATTGCATCTTCTCTGATGCGTGTGTGTTTGATTCTGGAATCATTTCTTAGGTTGCCGGATACTTCGAGTCTGAAAGTCGCTATGGCCGCCTTCTCTCTTACGACGAGGTGTAGGGGAGATAGCCCTAGCATCACCTGTAAGGCAACAGTGGGGGAAGTTCTCATGCTGCCGGTGATTGCTACGCAGGCAAATCTTTGTAGTTTCTCGAGATCCTTTCGGGTTGTACTTAGGTTGGTCCTGGGCCACCAAACTAAATAGCCGTATGTGATGATTAGTCGAATAACTGCGATGTATAGCCAGTAGGTGATTTTGGGGTTTATGCCCCAATTTCTTCCGAGGAATCTCTTACATTGCCATAGGGCTATACTGGCTTTTGTGATGATGTAATCAGTGTGTTTTGCCTAGTTCAGCTATTTGTCCAAAAAGATACCCAGGTATTTGGTTTCAGTCGATAGGCTTAGGGTTGTCCCAAAAAAGCTAGGCAATTGTAACGTTGCCAGCTTCCTTTTGTTTGTGAAGAGGACGAGTTCGGTTTTGGTAGGGTTCACTGCTAGTTTGTATTCTACTATTCTTAGAGCTTGGCGCATAAGGTTGCATAGTGTATTTTGTGCCTTTTATTGTTATGGTCAGATCATCAGCATAACCCACCGTCGCCCGCCCGCCTCTGCTATTGAGACGTTTGATGAGGCTGTCTACTACGAGGTTCCATAGTAGTTGCGAGAGGACACCACCTTGGGGGCAGCCCTTCGCCACTATGGCTCTAGTGGTGTCGTTTACCGCAACTTGTACGGCTCTCGGTCTGAGCATATTTTTGATTCATCCTCGCAGGGTCGAGTCGAGTCCACATCGTGTTCCTCGAGGGCTGCGATGCTATGGAAGATGGTTTTGTCAAAAGCGCCTTCTATGTCAATGAAACTCTGCATATTCGATCTTGGAGATCGCACTATGCAGCGCAGATTCTGTTGATTTTCCTGTGGAAAAAAGGCATTACATGAAACTTTCATCCACAGGGGATGAAAGTATGGAAAATCGTCATTAATATTTCATGCTTTTGAGGATGCCTACGTCAGAGGAATACACGTGCGCGAAATTTTAAGTTTCTAGCCCTTAGGCTTCAAATAACCCCTCCCGCTCTTGGGCATAGCGAAAGGGAGTGTCACTACTTCTACTGACTAAAAACCACCCATGTTCCTTCTTAGCCCTATATGTCAAGGCCGCGGTATCGGGGTATACGGGCGTCGGCCCTTGCACCCTTCCATGTTGCTTACATCTCTTTGGGGCGCGCGTGGAACACGAACGCGCCGTCGACAAGGCCTGTCGTTGTCATAAGATGGACGGACGGCGAGCTAGCCCATCACTCACCGTCCACAGGCCCGCGTCCACGGTGGCCGGAAGCCGTCACGTGGCCCCCGTCGCCCGGAGCGTCTCCCGCGGCGGCTGAGACGTGAGGTTCTCTCCCTCTCACGTTCCGCCACCTCCTTCGCCAGCATCACTGCTTCGCAGAAGGAGGCGACGGCGTCCCATTCATATTAAAGTACAATTTGTGTTAGTAAATAGAACCTTAAAATTGTATTAGTAGCACTTCACTTGTGCACTATGTCACTGATATCATTATGATATTAAGTTACGCACCTGAAAACTCCTCGCCACACACTCATACTATATAGTATAGTATAACGGGCTGGTGTCCACAACTCCACGTCTAAAGCGCTTATATTGAGTATTGGTGGGAATATTATTTGATCTAACCCAGCTCCCCGAGAAAGTTCAGCAAGTGTCGGGCACGCCAAGATAGTGGCAGTAAGTACCCTCTTCGAGGAGTGGCTTGAGAGGCGCCACGGCGCCCTCACCTTCCGTCTGATGCAGGTCCTCACCGGTCACGGTTAAAAAAAAAAAGGCCCGCAAGTGTTACTGGCCATCTTATCTTGCGGAGAAAGCCATTCACTCATTTACACACTCCCAGTTGCAGCAGTATATATAATTAATAACACAAAGCCTTTTATTTCTCATCTCAGATACAATTTTTACAGTAATTACTACTAGTACTTACCTATTTATAGTTGATGTTAGTTTTTTTAAGTCTTTACCTTATCCTAGTTAGTGTTAATATTGTAGGAGTATAAGTTACTACAACTATGTATAAAATATGTTAAGTTCTAGTTTTATTACAATTATAAAATGTTTGTCTAGTTTCTAACTATCTATAAGTGTACTAGCGGACCTGGCAGACGTCGTCCTACCTGGACAGCAGCGCCACCTACCGGGTCGATATGTAAATCTAAACCATTCTCGAACCCACTTGAACACATACGAAAATTTTCATCAAAATCGGTCCTGCCGTTTAGGAGGAGTTCAGTGACAAACACACGTACACTCCTGTGGTGCTAATAACTGCAACACAGTTACTAAACTTAGGTTTATCGGAAAATTCATAAAGATATAGCCCCCTTACGCTTAATTTAACATTTTTATATAAGTAACATTAAAAGTAATTTGTAACAGTGTTATAGATAATATTGTTGTTAATTTGTTTAGTCTTTGTCTTATTTGTTCTTCATACATTGGAGTTGTTGACATCCACACAGATAAGACAGTTTACTACATATTTGCAATGATACCCTTAGTTTCAAGAGTATTGATAACATGTTGCCTTTGCATTACGTTCAGTGGCATTTCACAGAGCACATAAACCTTACCTCTTGGTTTTATTCTAAATTTATCAATAATTTTGCCAGTATGTTAGAAGACCCTAAACATTTAGACTTATTCTCAAGTAATTCTGACAATAAGACAAGTAAAAAGTGTATGAAGTGGCTCAAGTCCAAATATATTTCTAACAAAAAAAAGTGTACACCGATAGGTGATGTGAGACATAAGAGAATTTATTTTGAAACACTTAGTGTTTCTAGTGTTAAGAGAAGTTTAAATAGAATTTGTAGAAAATTCTTCAAATCCCGTTCTAGTGGTTATGAAAAGATTTTGTCAGATGAAGAGAAAAGGTTACAATTTTTTACAGACCATAGTTTGGTGGAGGGTATTTACTCATGAAGTCAAGTAAATAATGATATAAGTTTATTTACTCAATTCTTTATTTTTATCTGTCTTGTGTGTCTAATGTTTATAAAAATTGATGCTATAACAAGAGGTAATTTATTTAATTTTAATCTATGTAATAATATTTATAAAACAATGGTTCATTTATTTATCTATTTTGTAAATTAAAAGGTAGTCTTTTAGAAAAACATTATCCATATTTTTTTTTTTATTATTTTGTTTAATTAGAACATGTTTTGTTATATTTTTTTCCTTAAAATGTCTACATATCTTACTTTCTACAATTATATTGTGATAATTCTAATCTCGGCGAGGGGGGCCAGGAGTTCATAGCACAGGGTATCCTAGTTTCGATTCCTGACTCCCACAAACCTTTGTACCTCCAATATTTGTAACACCTCTATATTGTGGATGTATTTTGTGGGAGAAAATAAAATCTTTATAATTATTATTTAATTAAAGTAAGTACCTATAATATTGTTTCAGGTGGATGGATGAGCATTCCGCAAGGGCTCAGCAACTGTCCGCCAGGATTGGAATACCTTTCTATGATTGATGGGCTACTAGTACACCAAAAAGTGGAGCTGCTAGAAGCATTTGTGGGTTTCGAAACTAATAACAAGTACACAATAAAAAATAGTGTGGGGCAAAAAGTCTACTATGCTGTTGAAGACAATGATTGCTGTACTAGGAACTGTTGTGGGCCCATGAGACCATTTGACATGATGGTTATGGATAACTTCAGGAATGAGGTAACTATCAATATTAAAGCAGAACATGTGACAAAAAATATTATTTGCATGTTGCGTCATAGCCTTGATCTAAGGAGTTCAAACAACTCGATTTCTTTGTTTGTCTGTTTGCAAGCGATTTCAGATTGATTGGGTGTCCAACACGAGTACGTTGTCGGCTGATGACTATTTTGGAAGTGACAGAATGGTCTGAGTTTGAGTTGTAGGCCTTCGAACCGAGTATCGACGACTCGGTTATGCACATAACCGAGCTAACAGAGTTTCAACTCAAACAATACTCGAAAACACTGTTTTTACCCTTAGGTGTCGGGACTCGGGATTACAGTAAACGGATAATATTCATTTATTTCACAAATATTTCTAACGACAGGTGATCCATCTTCACCGTCCGTTGGCTTGTGACTCGTGCTGTTGCCCATGCTGGCTGCAAAGCATGGAAGTTTCTTCCCCGCCAGGCACTGTGGTTGGTACAGTTGAGCAAGAATGGTCGATCTGCAAGCCTTGCTACAGCATCAAGAATGCAGCTGGAGACGTTGTTCTCAAAATCAAGGGACCGATTTGCACTTTCTCATGTGGTGGAGATGTAGAATTTAATGTAAGTATTGTTTTTAAAGCAATATATCTTAAGTTTTTCAGCTCATTGATGACTCAAATGAAGTCAATGATTCGTCCCTAATTGATGAATCACATTTTGCCTGAGGAAGCTATCTATAATATTTTTATTTATAGGTTGCTTTAACTTCATTATTCTTCACTCGGGTCCTGGTTGCTCATATTGACTATACTAAAGAAATTAGTCAGTCAACATGATGTCTAGAGTATTCGTAATTAAAATATTCAGTCAAGAAGAATCAATATTCTTCAATGTGTAAAAACACAGTTCTAAATAAACTTTAATTCCCGAAAACCTCCATAGGGCTGAAAATTCACGACCAACCAGATGACAACCGTTATCTGTAATTTCAGGTGTACTCCAAAGACGGCGAAACTAAAGTGGGCAAGATTACCAAGCAGTGGTCGGGATTGGGGCGCGAAGCATTTACTGACGCCGATTACTTCGGCATTACCTTCCCCATGGATTTGGATGTGAAAATAAAGGCAACCCTTCTTGGAGCTTGTTTCCTGATCGTAAGTAACGAAACTCCTAGACTAGACTCTCTTAGACTCAATACTAGCGCAACCGTGTGGGCACACAGGTTGTGCACCTACCAGGTTCATAAGCATAATCAGCCTAAAATGTTGCTACTGCTGGAACTCAGACCTCCGCTCGAAAGGGATTGGGATAGAATCCATCACGCGGGCCGGGAATGCTATAGAATCCATCATGCGGGCCCAGTGCGCGTTGATAGATGCATGCTTTTTCGTTCTAGGACATGCCGGTTTCCTCACGCTGTCAACTATAATAATATATAAACGCCATCCAGAGTTAAAAACGGTAGAAAAATTATTACGAATACCATGCACACCGGAATTTTTATGTGTAAAAAGACTAGCATTTTACCCACGACTTCTTTCACGTGTATTTCGTATTTCGCCTACAATCATCACGTCTTCCAAGTTTTCGACATTTTATTATTACGATCATAATTATTTATTTAAACAAGCTTAAGTTTAATGAGCTAACCCTCTAAGTCCGCCTTTGTACGGTTTTTGTGTGCGAAATGTTTAAAAAAAGAAAAACTAGTAACCGTAGTCGTGGCGGGTAGTAAAAAAAACAATACATTCAAAATTACACAATATTTCGTAAAAACATCGTTTCTTATCTACAGAGAGGACAATAACACAACATACAATGTACAATATAATAATATAAACGGCTCTTATTGTTTTTGGTTTATTGATCTTAACAAAAGATAGGTATCACATTCTGGAGGACTGATACAGTACGAAGACGTCTAGACATAACTGTATTGGATAAAACACGCTGTTCTTATGATTAATATAATAATGATTACTTTTCAGGACTTCATGTTCTTCGAGAAGTCTGGAAATCGGGAGTCCGATCGTCCTGGCATGCTGTAAATGAAAGAAGAGTGAAACCAAGGCAGAATTTTGGCTGTCCCATCAGTGAATTTTTGATACTACTATATTTTATATTTCGTTTTTATTTTTTTATTGCTTATATTCTTATGGATGATTTGTTATTTTTGTATGAGTATAGAATCTCTTAACTCTGTCAATTTAAGTAAAAGGGCGATTTCATGAAATTCGGGCGAGTGGATGCTGGTGGTACTGGTGTTGTCTATTATTTTACATCTTGTTGTAAAAGTTGCTCTGTTTTCACGGAATCACCCAATGATTTAGTTTTAGTCACTTGCCGCGTCAAGTACGTTTATGTTGCCGGGTAATACGCGACGAGGTCTTAAGCGGAAGACCAGGGTATCCCGCGAATTTCAATGTCAGAGGTTGTATTTTTATGATTGATTCATTGCTACCGTAAGAATTAAGTATGAAGTGTAAGGTAGAGATGCAATATTTTGCAATATATTTTAAAAACCTGTCCAACGACATCCTACACCATGGTAATCGCGATAAAAAAAAACATCCCCACTTTAATGTGTACCGAAGATACCCAATTTTTTTTTGCCACATTATTGGCGTAACTCATTTGTATAATGTTGCCAAATAACAGCTTTCTAGTACTACAAGTCTTTGAGATATAGTGCCGACGGACAGACAGACGGACATAACGTAACTGTAAGGTTTCCATGTGAACTACGGAACCCTAAAAATGAGTTGTCATGTCCGGGTTCTGGGCTCTAAAATCCGGGGTTTTCACGCGTCTTGTCCTGGTTACCAAATTTTTGAGATGGCAACCCTACCCCATATGCCAAGTTTTCATGAAATACGAGTAGGTAGTCATTGTTCAGGTTGATAAGGAGAACTTAAGGGTTATAATTTTAATAATGGTTATACATAATTCTGTAAATACATATTGTTTGCGGTCGCAAATCAATCGACAATACCTACAACCTGATACTTGTTAGTACTATTTCTCGAGAGGCGCTGCTCATTTTCAGGGGCAGATTCTTCCATACGGCGTATTCGAGCTGTAATAGTAGTAAAATAATTTTATTATTATCCGTGTTGTGACGGATTAAAAATACCTACATAATGTCTGCACCTATCAGGTTGTAGGTAATTTATGCAAACTGCATCTAACGTTGAATTTTGCCGGCTTCACCTTAAAATGTTTTCGGACAGTCACACCACATTAATAGCGCCTCGACAATGTTGAGAGAAGTGTATTTATAATACTGAAATTACTTTATAAGCGTAAAGTAATTTCTAAGTAAAGGTAAAATTATTTTTTCAAAATGTCGAGATTCTTCATATCAACACCCGTTCAGACAACCGTTTAGGCATTCTAAATTGTGAGTTTACTTTCACGCGGAATAATTTAATTTATCGACTAGCGGCTACTGGGCTGGAAAAGTGCGCTAGCACTGTAGCGCGCGAGACGGGAGAAAGGCACGCGCGGATCAGGCGTAGTAGTTCGGATAAGCGGTCGGTCGTTGATCAACGTTCTGATAATCGACGCTCCACTGTATGTGAGATGTAGAAAGATCGAAGTAAAAATATATAATCAACCGCATAAAAATAAACCAAGGCGGCTAAGAGGTGACCAGCCCAGTACTCAAGTATCTCACAAGATGTTAATATCCATTGTAATTAATGGGCCTACCACACGCTCACACTTCACCACAGTCCCGGTCTGCGCGAGCTTCCCGCACGAAAATACTAAACGCAGACGGCGCGGCGCTATCACACGCTCATTTAAGTACGCGCAGGCCTCATTTTTGTCTAAATCGTCGACGTGTCAACAATGTTCCCCAGTGAATTAAAATTTCTTTAATCCTCGATTTAATTTACCAAATTGCAGGCAGAGGTTTATGTTGACTTAAAAAATCAGTTCAAAGTCGCGATCATACGTACGTACGTCTACCATTTTTAAATGACGGACGAACACTACGACAAAACGTACCTCATCGGCCGACGCCTAGTCGCCTAGCCTCGACTGCGGTGTGAACACTGAACGCCCAACCACACGCACAGACAATTACGCGCAGGCAAGTAAAATTTCTAGCAAGTCGAATATTGCGCAGGCCGCGCCGTGGGATTTGCGCGTGATACAGTTTTCCCAACCACACGCACGGTGTTCCGTGTTCAAGCCAGTTTGCGCAGTCAAGTCCGTGGTGAAGTGTGAGCGTGTGGTAGGATCCCGCTTCCTCCGCACGCTGCACACATGGTCGAGTTATGAGTGGAAAGCGGGACTGAGCATGTCCCGCCAAAATCGGGACGTCTGGCAACGCTGATTCCCAGCTACTTTTTGGGGCTGATTGACTCCATTACTGGTATTAAATCGCCCCTTCGCTCGACCACTTGAGTCCGTTTACCCGGTGACTGACGGCCTATTTATCTTAAACATACTTACTTATGAATTAATAATAAAATTTTGATAATGTTAACTGCTTAACTATTTACATATTGCCACACTTGTGAGCGTTAGAACTATCTCGAATATTTTTTTCTTTGTTTATGGTTGGACTTAGTCTGCTTAGCGCTGAAATCAGCAGATTATTTACGCACAAATCAAGATAATGTATGTTTCGATGGTTAAGCAGGAATGATCGTCATTCGAATATTTACTACAACAATGATTGCTTTTTATACGTACAATGCGTGATAATTTAAATTAATATTTTTATTTTTAATTGACTAGGGCAAATCTCTAAACACAAATGGCCCTTTAATTTGTTTTAGTATATATTTTTGTATTCTCTACGGAATGTTAATGTTTACTAGAGTTCATTTTACTTAGGATTAGGTCTTAACAATGTAAACTAAGCTTACCTTTTGCTTTTTAACAGGTGCTAATGAAAAGCTTTGTCCTTATGCTAAATGCCTAAAATTGTAGCTTTTGTCATTTTTATTATTTCTCTATTCGTGTGTATTTTTTTTTTGAGTGATGTATCTTGATGCAGGATGTTTTTAATATGATATTATGCAAAACACTGTCTTCTGTAGGCACATGCTTCTTTTAGTCATTAGGTATATTGAATATAAATTATAATATTCTTACATAAATGTATACTTTCGGAGGAGTGAATACCAAAAGGAATTGTATTGTAAAGATCTGAAAAGGGTAGTTATACAAACTATAAAAAATGAGCTTATTCAAAAATTTAATAAATAAATTACCAATTTGTGATTATGCTTAAACAAAAACGACGAAAACAAGGTACAAAAATTCAGGGAAATCAATTATTATACCAATTTTAATTAAAGACAACCACAACTTCAAATAAAATATTTTGAATATGAAATTTTGTCAAACTAGCATCACATTAGCACATTAGTATTCACAATAATGGACATACTGCTGGAATAAAAAGTATAGTACCTATTTTTTTCTACAGATTGTTGACTGAAGATTACATTTGGCACACAGGTGTATATACACCTGTGTGCCAAATGTAATCTTCAGTCAATCAGTAAAAACCATTATGATGGTACTTAACAAACATTATATAAAATCAAGTTATTTATTTTGATCAGCAAATTAACATTAATGATAAATAATAATATATTTTATTATTTTATATTTAACAATGACACTATGACACATCACACAAAAAACGGCTTGCCATGTTTCTCTGATTATTCAGAAGAACATGGCTAGCCGTTTTTTATATGTTATTTTTCCTCGCAAGTGTTTTTGATGCGTGAGCATGTGTGTTCACAAGAATTTGGCTTATTATTATTTGCCATCCTAAAATGTATCTTTGTAGTGACGCGAAATGAATCTGTTTCCTACCTATCGCGTATAATGTGCCTGTTGTAACTATTCTCCTCCATTTTCTTAGTATATAATATATAACGTAATAATTATACAACGTTCAATAAGTAGTAGGAGCATTTTAAATATAAAATGTTAAACAATGCATTTACCCTATTAACGTAAAGTTACTATTACAAATACTGCACACTAAGAGAATGAATCGCACAAGAAGAATGCACTACGATAAGGTACAGTGATATTATACTCGAATTGTTACATGTGAGCCAGTGAGCGTATGATGCTCATCTGAGCGTCGGCAGCCTACAAATAAGTACCTACACACTATTATGTACTTTTCTAAGAAACTTGTATTGCTGTTTATGATATAAATGTGTTATTCAACTATAATCGTGTGTTTTTATGCATTTTCTCAATAAGTAGTTGGCAAAAATTGCAAAAGTTTTTCAAAGAACTAAATTGTCTTTGTATTTTCCTATTTACGGTATATTATGCGGCCAAATGAAACCAATAATTAACACATATTTATTAGTCCTTCATCTTCAATAATTACTAATAGTCCACTTAACAACGCAGGTGTAGAGTGCGTGAGCTGGAACCTAAGCAATGTCTTCGGAAATATATTCAGGATGCTGAGAGGGTAAACATTCTAAAAGTCCCCGCCTCTAGGGGGGCGCCGCACAGTGGGCTGAAAATCGGCTTTCATAGACATTCGATTTTTTTTTCGAATTGGTCAAATTTTTTGATTGGAATTGTTTAAAACAATCATGACCTTGAGGTATAATTGGTATGACGTCATAGAACATAGTGGAAGATAGACTTTTGATTTTTTTTCAAAATACTTGTATGGGAATTATCATAAAATCTTCAATATCTCAGCTATCGCATATTTGCGCAAAAGAATTCT
Organism: Diarsia rubi; assembly: GCA_932274075.1. NCBI lineage: Eukaryota > Metazoa > Arthropoda > Insecta > Lepidoptera > Noctuidae > Diarsia > Diarsia rubi. Next base: position 11,149,852 of record OW026412.1, on the reverse strand, counting down.
TTCACACAAAAAATCTCCTATTTTTTTGCTAATTTTTGATATATTTCACTTTTATGGCAGAGGTGCGATGAAAAAGAAAAAAAATAAAAATAATTTTATTATTTTTATTTCTTCATTTATAACGATTATAAATGAATTGAATTACGCATTAAAATAATATAACAAAGAATATATAGCAAAATAGTCTAGGCCATCGTGAGCCGCTTTTTTAATCATTGATTTTTATACTACCTAGCAGAAAAACAGCATCTTATACGTAAAAAAAACAATTCTTAAATTGTTGACAACAAATACTCGACTTTATCGGAAGCCTGACCCTTTTAGCCTATAACAATTACTGAAAATTATTGCTAATAGGTACCTACCTATTAACTAATAGGTAGGTGATCACTGATCACCTAATTTAAGTTTTATTATGACAATGAAGGGTTTTTAGGCTAATTACTAATCGTTCTCCAGAGGAACTTACAGAATCACTGTGCAGGTGCCTAATGAGTTATAATCATTAGGGTTAATTTAGTTCTGTACAGATATCTCACAGGTATTTAAAGGGCAGTATTGGGAACAATTATTCAGTTCACATTGATTTCCCCTTGTGTTAACAGTGAAATTGTGCTTGCAAAAAATGGAGAGTTTATCTACTTACCTAGATTTCTTCATGATTTTGAAGAATTCGGGGAAGTACAGTGACAGCCTTGCACTATATAATGCTGTAGTTTCTCGTTTGAACTTAAATCTCTCCGATGAAGATAATTTAACATTAAAAGAATATTGCAGAAGGATTACACTAGCTATTACAAGGAAATGGAAGCAAGCCAACAGAAAACTGGAGTGTTTCTTAAAGGAACACAAAAACTGGCTTGAGACTGATATTGATTGGCCTAGTTGCATAAAAGTACCTGCTGCTTCAGGCATTGTGGATTCTGAAGTAAATGCCATATCTCCTCAACCTTCCACATCTACATCAGCAGCAATATCAGTTGGAACAATGACAAAAAGAAAGGCACCAACTCGTAAACCATTTCAAGATCTAGGAAAGAAACAAAAAAGAAGGAGAATTACAGATCAAGAAAATTGTGAGTCCAGTGAGATAGCATATGCTGCTATCATAAAGATGAGACAAGAAGGAAAGGAGAATATTGCTTCAGCACTAGAATTCATGTTGACAAATCCAGGAGCTGCTGATAAGTTCAATAATTTAATTCATCAATCGTCGGCCAAGCAAGTTTTCACACCCGAGAAGGCACTTGGCATATTTCTCTCTTTAAAATTATCTAAGTGGCAATATATAACATTGAAAGAAACAGCCATACGTGAAGGCGTAAAAGATTTGTATCCATCTTATTACAAAGTTCAACAGGCGAAATTACAATGTTATCCTTCCAAACAAACAATAACAGTGACGGATTCATCAGCAAAAATTTCTCTTCAAGGATTATTAGATTTAACAGTCAAAAGAATCTTCGACAGTTTACCTGAGGGCGTAGAACAGAAACAGTTAATATTAATATCGAAGTGGGGATTTGACGGTGCGTCTAGCCAGAGCAGATATAAACAGACAATGGACAGTGAAAATGATGATTCTAGTGTCTTCATGACATCATTAGTTCCGTTGAAACTAATCAATGGCAGTGACACCATATGGAAAAACCCGAAACCCTGTTCTTCATCATTTTGTCGTCCCGTGCGATTTAGCTTCATGAAAGAAAGCAAACTGGTTGTCAATGAGCATTTAGACAGTATGAAAGAAGAAATAAAAGCGTTGAGACCGACAGATAGTGGCAGCAACAAGGTCACCCATGACCTTAAGATGACCATGATCGATGGCAAGGTCTGCACTTACATCTCTGAAGCCAAAGCCAGCTCAGTTTGCTATTTATGTTTGGCAAAACCTTCAGAGATGAACAATTTAACGGAAGTGTTAAAAAGGCCTGTTTCTGAGAATTTATACGAATTTGGGCTGTCTTCGTTACATGCACGCATCAATTGCATGGAATGCCTTTTAAATATTTCTTACAGACAAGATCTTAAAAAATGGATGGCAAAAGGGGAAGAAGATAAAGCTATTCTGCAGGCAAGGAAAAAAACAATCCAAGACGGTTTCAAGCGGGAACTGAACCTGATCATAGGTGTGGTTAAACAAGGCTCAGGAACAACCAACGATGGAAATACAGCACGGAGATTTTTTGAATTTCCGGAAAAAACCGCAGCCATTACGGGTCTGGATGAGAATTTGATTCGGAGATTTGCTGTTATTTTACAGGCTATTACATCAGAAGAAAATATATATATTGAAAAATTTAAAGAGTACTGCCTAAAGACAGCAGAGAGGTATTTGGCACTTTATAACTGGTATTACATGTCGTCAACTGTGCACAAGTTACTTGTACATGGGGCAGATATTATAGCTTGTAATGCAGTAGTACCAATTGGGTGTCTTTCAGAAGAAGCATCAGAGGCTCGTAATAAGGACTTTCGAAGATTTAGATGTCATCATTCAAGAAAAAAGAGCAGACAATGTTCTAATGAAGACATTCTAAACATGCTTCTTCTCACTTCAGACCCTCTCATTTCTTCAGTTAGACCAATTATGGATGTAAAGAACAGGAAAGCTCTCTTCGCTGAAACTCGGGATCTTTTGGATAACCTGCAAGAACCCGATGTCGAATTTTGTGATATAAATCAATTAGATTCCGAATCTGAATCAGAATCAGAATGTAGTGATTGTGACTAACAGTAGGTTAAGATGTTTTTGTTTATTTACTAACTTTTTATTAGTTTTACTTTTGTTAGTATTAATTTAGAGCATGTCTGTAAATAATCAATTAAATTTTATTTTTAGAATGTATGTAAAGTACTATTTTTGTTCTATTTTTTTTTTATATAAAACTATTTAAAATTTAAATGTAAGTCATATTTGTAGTTGTATATTGATTATATGTTTAACTGTTATTATACCCTAATGATAATAACCCATTAGGCACAGTGATTCTGTAAGTTCTACCTCTGGAGAACGATTAGTAATCAGCCTAAAAACCCTTCATTGTCATAATAAAACTTAAATTAGGTGATCAGTGATCACCTACCTATTAGTTAATAGGTAGGTACCTATTAGCAATAATTCTCGGTAATTGTTATAGGCTAAAAGGGTTAGGCTTCCGATAAAGTCGAGTATTTGTTGTCAACAATTTAAGAATTGTTTTTTTACGTATAAGATGCTGTTTTTCTGCTAGGTAGTTTAAAAATCAATTATTAAAAAAGCGGCTCACGATGGCCTAGACTATTTTGCTATATATTCTTTGTTATATTATTCTAATACGTAATACAATTCATTTATAATCGTTATAAATGAAGAAATAAAAATAATAAAATTATTTTTAATTTTTTTCTTTTCCATCGCACCTCTGCCATAAAAGTGAAATATATCAAAAATTAGCAAAAAAATAGGAGATTTTTTGTGTGAAAGAATTCTTTTGCGCAAATATGCGATAGCTGAGATATTGAAGATTTTATGATAATTCCCATACAAGTATTTTGAAAAAAAATCAAAAGTCTATCTTCCACTATGTTCTATGACGTCATACCAATTATACCTCAAGGTCATGATTGTTTTAAACAATTCCAATCAAAAAATTTGACCAATTCGAAAAAAAAATCGAATGTCTATGAAAGCCGATTTTCAGCCCACTGTGCGCCGGGGAGGGGGTTAAAGTTCCCACTTTTGAGTTTTTCGCTAATATCTTGAAAACGGTGCGTCGTAGAGAAAAAGTATTTTCTACGTGATTGAAAGCTAATAAAATTTACTACAAATTTTTTCTTATTCACTTTTTCGAAATAGTAAAAAAAAACTATAAATTAGATATATTACTGATGGCATAAGCTGGGAGTACCTCAAAGCGGTATATAGCAGTGAAACAACAGAAGATTTCTTGTCTAACCCTTACAATAAAAGTCAGCTCATTTCCTTACTGCAGACAAAGCTCTAAGAAAACGGGATACAAACTCTCCAGGCCACCGATGATGCTGATGTCCTTATCGCAAAAACTGCTGGGGAAAAATTGACTGATAGTTCTGTAACTGTCGTTGGTGAGGATGTCGACCTTGCTGTGCTTTTGATAGCTTCCACTCCTCCCACCCAAGACATCCTGCTGCTGAAACCTGGCCAAGGGAAAACCAAAACAATCGCACTATCCACCCAAGAGATACAGCAACATGGATATTAACATACATATTAACATATTAACCTTGATTTTATGGACGCGTTTACGAATTCTCGCGGTTCAATTTTAATTTTTGAGTCTTACCTACTATAAATATTTTGGGTTCGTCGAGCTATATTTTTCAACACGAGATCCAGCTAAAAAACGACACAGGGTCCACCCACGACGGCGGCCGAGTGCAAATTAAGTTTTTTTCATTTAAAATTTTTGCGTAATTTATCATGACAGTGACGGGTGAGTGGGTGACCACTAAAATGAACTTTAAGCAAAGGGCTTAAAGTTCACGCAATAACAATAAATTTGCCGAAAATTTGTGTTTGTTTGTTATTTTTTTGTCTGGCTCTGCTTGTAATAATTTGATAGTTTTTGTAGTAATTATTTGAGTTGAACATGTCTACTTCCATAAAACATTTTAAAATAAATTAATTAATAACCCACAATAAATTTTGTTGACCCGCCTGCACAGATAAGTTGTTTGCAGTGCAATTAAGTAAACTTATTGGTTCACTGTCATCACACCTCACCTCATAACTATAGAATAAAAACCAACAAATAAAATAATGTCAAATAGTACAAAAAAAAAAAACAGAAAAATAATGTTAATACTTTATTTAATAAGTTTTTCAGTAAAGCATTTTACACACCCAATATTTTTACTGTAAAAATGGAAAAGTTTTAAGTTAATAACTCCAGGGAATCAGATTTTCAAACACCCTTTTCATCCCCCTTAACTACCCCACCACTAGAGCGACGGTTATAAAAGGGTTGACGTAGACCAGAATTAGTTTTAGCAAGCATGAACAACACGAAAACTTGATAGCTGAGTTGCGAGTGTAACGTTATGAGAGGCCGCCGAGACTGTGTTCTGTTGACTGTGTGGGTAGACTTTACATCCAAATACAATTTTGCCTACAATCTTCATCAGGTTTGAAAAATTCGCCGCCCCTTCATATTTTTTCCTACTGCCCCGAGAGTAATGAAAGCACATTACGCTCTACCAGCCTATACTGATGTATGTTTGTTCCTTTGTGGCACTCTAAGAGACCAAACGCGTAGGCCGATTTTGATGATTCTTCGTCAATAATTTTTTTTTAACAACGACAAGGGCTGCGATATTCTACTATATAATTGTATGCCCCTTTTTTCTTCCTGTTTAATGTCACAATCATATAATCTTGCGAATGCCACCAAAGACATGGCAGATAAAAAAATAAAAAGCGCATTTCGAAGCAAGCAAGACCAATTACATGTTTTAATAATTTAATATTTCAGTGGGTCTGCTTCCAAATGCACTGGTATTTTATATATTTTTATTTTAACCCGCAATCTGAAGTTTAAGATAGGCTCAATTCTATCTCAAACGTCGCTCGCTCCCCCCCCCCCCCCTACATACTTTTTGTCAGGTGGAAAATCATAGAATAACCCCTTCCGTTCTTGGGCAGAGCGAAAGGGAGCATCAGACTTTACTGACTAAAAACCACCCATGTTCCTTCTTAGCCCTTTATGTCGAGGCCGCGGTATCTCTTACTACATCAAGCAGCCCCAACAGGGGCCCCCCTGCATACTTACTTGGCCATCAAGTTGTCATGCTGAATATATTTGCTGGGAATCTCTGGTCTAGGTCTACCCATCCATTAATTTATGTCATAAAATAATTATCAAACATTTTTTTTTGCTTTAAATGCAGATTTCTGTGTACAAACTGAGACTTCTGCTTGGTGGTATGAGAGATCAGCAAAACTATTTTCTTGGTGAGACAATTTCTTAGCACATTTCAGCTCCCGATGATCATGCTTCATTACCAGTGGTCTTGGTAAAGGTGTTGTAACTTTCTTTATCCAATGACTCTGTGGCAATCTCTGCTCATCTGGCACATTAATCTGTATATTACAATGGATTATTCATTACTAAAAAATATTTTAAGTTATCCTACAATTGTATTAAATAAAATCATGCTCAATATAATTATGTTGTTGGAATAGTAGTAATCAAGTAATAGTAGAGCAAAAGGTCAAAGAAAATATGATGTGCATGCAATGTTTTTTCATGGAAATAAATGTGCTGTATTAACTTACCACTCGAGTCTTCTTAGCACTCTTGTATGCAATTGAGGGCAAGTTGATATTTTCTTTATTACTTGGTTGAGCTGGTGGGACAGTCTTGATAAATTTTGGAATAGATGATGTTCCAGGTAAGGGTTTTTTAGGATGGACATCTTTGACTAAAGGTGCTATTGGACAGTTCTTTATGTAAGAAGCCACAGGGCTGCTTATGTGCTGATAAGCATTACAGCGACTTGGTGTCTTCTTCAAAGTTGATTGTTTCTTCAGTGATGGAGGCTGAGAAGGTGTTTTAAATAATAGCTTTTGTTTTATGTCCCTTGGAGTCGTACTAGTTTCAGTATTCTTATGAAGTTGATGAGGAGCAATTACTGGCGTATTCTGTTGATGCACTGCAGAATTGGAAGCTTCATGCTTTTTACCTTCAGTCAACATTTTCTTTGGGGACGAATCTGATGTAGTTGGTTCCTTTTTAAATTTAGTCTTCAGTGTAACATCAGCTTTTTCAGTCTCTTTAGTACTGCTTGGTGGATTATTTAAAATATATTCAATAACTTCTAATGTATTGTTCAGTTCTCCAGCATTTGCACTGCGTCTGGGTGATAAGCATAGTTTAGCAACCATGTTTTCCATTTTAATAAAACTATCTTCATTACCTTTCATATCCCATTCAGAACTATTCAGTTCAGATAAGTCAAGGGTAGAATTTTCAGTTTTATTTATTAAATTAGGTTGTGAATGAGCTTGTAAGATTTTGAAACTTTCATTGTTATATCCGGAATTATTGGGGCTGTTGATTGGCGCGCTTACACTAAAATTAGGAAAAAATAATTAAGATTAATTTTTGAATATTTTCTCCCAAACACATTCTCTACTATGTTGCGTTTGAATGTATTCTCTATCTATACTGTAGTTCATAAGAAGCATCTAGTGGTGACCCACATGCAACGCGATTTGCGACAGCTGTCTGAGAACAGCTGCCGGCAATCAACAATACGGAACACGTGAAATGAAGCTCACACAGATCAAACAAATATAAAGGCCTGGATCTATGCAACTAGTGCACCCTTTGCAGGAACCAAAACAGACAATAATATGATAAAAAAACGGATCTTACGATTGCTGTTTATCCCATAATATATGTTTTTTTAATTCTTTCAGAGTCAGCTTGCCGAAGTAAACTTCATCATCACTTAATTCGTCAGTACTAAACATATTATTAATAACAGTAAGAATATGTTTACTAATACAATACACTATTATTAATGAAATAAAGGCTGTAATAATTAAATAGTATTTTACACATTGAAATTGAAAATAACACATAACGAACTTCTTTCAAAATATGACATGACATAGAGTCTAGAGTTCGACGAGATGTCATGTCATGTCATAGAGACTCGTTGGCCTGCGAAGGTGAGAAATTGAATTTGATCATGGACGATGACGAAACAATTATATTTTCTTATATATTTATTCAGCTGCATCCGGTGAAACTGGAAGGAAGACCCCAACATAGTTGGAAAAAGGCTCGGCAGATAGTTTTATATTATAACTAGCTGATGCCCGCGGCTTCACTAGCGTGGATTTCGGTAAAAAATCTATACTAATATTATAAAGCTGAAGAGTTTGTTTGTTTGTTTGAACGCTAAGATCTCAGGATCTACTGGTTAGAATTGAAAAATTCTTTTTGTGTTGGATAGTCCATTTACCGAGAAAGGCTTTAGGCTATATAATATCACGCTACGACCAAAAGGAGTGGAGCATAAATGAAAAATGTTGCATAAACGCGAAACGATATTCCTTATTGAGAGCTTCCGTTGCGTGCGCTGCGGAAATGGTTTAAGTTATGCAAATATAATGTACGAAAGAAATGTTCCTCTTTAAAAGTCATACAAAAAAGTCCGCGACAGCATATATCTATCTATTAAGATTAACTCACTGTAACCATATTTTACCATTAAAATGTTAGGTTCAATAGAGTTATTTTTTGCGAATCTTATTTAACCCTTAAGGTATTAATCTATATCAAAATAAATGGATTTGTTAGAACGGAAATTTAATATAGAATATTTGTGCCTTTTACTGTATATAGTTTAAACAAATATCTTAGAAGTAATCGCAATGTAAAAATGTCCGCGCGATAAAATAATTACGCGGTCCGCTGCGCCGGCCCTCGCATCCCAATGAAGATACAATTCTGGCCTCCGGGAAATTTAAATTCAAAATATTTATTGCACCATAATATTTACAAGGTGTTATTGTATATTGTTTTGTGAGCAGTGGTGGCTCAGTGGTGGCGGCACGGACTTCGAACAGTTGGTTGTGGGTTGGAATACGCATTTATGATTATTAAATAAAATTACGAAAACCGACGAGGCCGTATGAGCTTGATGCCTTTGCTTTTCCGACAAAAAAAAAGTCCAGGAATTTGCCGGGTTTTTGTTTTCTTCAAATACCTAAACGAGAAGTTTATTTTACTTTTAATAGTCATTATTTTATTAAAGTTTATCTCATATTATTATTGTGTTAATTTTTTCGCAAAGAGTACAAAAAGTAGAGTATTTTCCTCGGTGATAAAGCTGTCTTAGTCTTGGGTGAACTTCAATCCCTCGCTACATTCGCGATTTAAATCGTCATCGTCACCCGCGACAGACGACACTGCTTTATTTGTCCCACTTTTTTTTTGTGGGGTGGGAAATGGACAAATAACCCCTCTCGCTCTTGGGCAGAGCGAAAGGGAGTGTCAGACTTCTACTGACTAAAAACCACCCATGTTCCTTCTTAGCCCTATATGTCAAAGCTGCGGGATCTCTTAAAACATTCCGCAGCCCCGACGGGCGTCGGCCCTTGGGGGCCATTCCTTGTTGCTGACATCTCTTTGAGGCGCGCGTGGAACACGAACGCGCCGTCGACACGGCCTGTCGTCGTCATAAGACGGACGGACGGCGAGCTAGCCCATCACTCACCGTCCACAGGCCCGCGTCCACGATGGCCGGAAGCCATCACGTGGCCCCTGACGCCCAGAGCGCCTCCCGCGGCGGCTGGGACGAGAGGTTCTCTCCCTCTCGCGTTCCGCCACCTCCTTCGCTAGCATCACTGTTTCGCAGAAGGAGGCGATGGCGTCCCATTCCTCCTCGCCCCGGACCATGGCTTGCACCAGGGCCAGACGCGAGAGGTCGCCGCCCGCCCTGCTTTAATTTTTTTTTTTTTTTTTTTGGCGGGTGGAAAATCATCGACTTTAGTAAATAGGTATGAGTTCGTCGAAAATGTTACAGCGTCTTAATAGCGATGTAGATAATAATTCGTCATGAGTAGTGTCATTAAGACACGGCTTTTCTTTGTATACACGACGACAGATCATTACTAAGATGACGACGGCTTTAAAAATCAGTTTATGCGGATCTCTCATTATACTCTGAGGCGTAGAGAAGGGTTGGTTAGTTGGTTAGTAGTTAAACTTCTCGAAGACGTGGATGTGTACTACATACAATTATGAATATGGGTGTGAAGTAATTTTTTAAAAGCTCATATCATAGCAATAAAGTATCATACAATAAAAACATTGGGTGTACCCATCCACGTTTTATAGAAGTCGAACTGACCCGAATATATACAAAATTCTCGATCTCATTTTTTTAGGTTGTCCGCTTGACGTGAAATGCCTCATAGATTACCCGCGGTAGAGACCAGCAAGAATCGTTGGCATTCGCTAAAGCATTTCCCAGTGACTTTATATATTAAGTCCTTGGCATCTCCAGGACCAATGAATTCGTTGGCGTCCGTTGGCCCGGTGTCAGGCCTCCGTCACTCCATGTACTTGCGCGCTATATGTGCCTATCGCCCAGCCGAGCGGTCTCGGTCCGCCGGCGGATCAAATTCAGTGCGGTTTTCGCAAGCGAAGCGCGCGCACGCCGTTCAATTTTAATAGTGCTGTTCGTTCGTACGCGTATTACGATGCCGTGTAACGTGGTGCCTTATGTGCTGTAGATGGGTGTAAATCAAGCAAAAGAAGGGATAAACACCTAACATTTTTCCATTTACCTGTCAATGAAGAAAGGTAAGTGATAAATTATTACTAGTTTTTGTCGTTTACATTTTTTTCCATTCACATACCGTCATTAGAGACATAATTAAAAGACAGTAGGTGTGCGGACACCGGTATCCACTTAGAATTTGACAGTTTAATAGGTATATACTAAGCATTAGCTTGCCTTTCAGACACAGATTTACATAATTTTGTTACATAGAAACGTTATACCACAGAATAATTAATAGTACAAGGTACAGAAGATGCACTCTTCGAAAGAAAACATTCGAATATAAACTGCTAAACTAACAACTGCAATAATGTTCATAAAACATTGCAAAGTCAAACATCTCAGTTTGGCCTGTATGTCTGATCACCTCCTTTTTTTTAAGTTGGTTAAATATTTTATAAATGATAAAATTTTTAACTGCCACATAAAAGTCAGAACATATTCACAGTTCTCAATAACATAGATAAAAAGTTATGTTAATTTAATTTTATCGAAGAGGCAGCCCTGCGATTACTGTGGAATCGCGCGGTGCGAAGCAATCACTGCTGTACGCTTGAGCATTTAGGCGCATTTTAGCATACAGTGGTTGTTGACGCGAGGGAGTAGGCAATTATCGTAATAGGTATTGGAAATTTTCTACTGAGTGAAGTATATCTGTACTAATGCCCGAAAATTCGATTTTTTTTTTTACGTTTTTGTTATTTTAGAGATTTTTTAATTCCTACCGGTAGTTCCTGAGTATATCGCGTTCAAACAGACAAACTCTTCAGCTTTATAATGTCAAGATGTTAGGATAATTGACTGACTAAAAAAAATATGATTCTGTTTAGTCTGTCTGTTAGATTATCGAAAAATATTGGATAAGTGTTTTTTGTTCTGTATCGTCTTCATTTATTGTTTACGGTAAAACAGAAAAAGTACGTGTCTAATATGTTTTGGAAATCTATCTGACGGACTAATTCGATTTTTTTGCCAACTACCCTATTCGAGAAAAAACCAGTTGTTCCTAAAATATAGATTGATTTATCACTTTCACGCTCTTGCTTAATAATAACTGCCACTCGGGTCGATCTTTATGTTAAGCCGCGATAAGTTGGTCTGTAGATGGGTGACCGCCCATTACATATCGAGTTTCCTCCGTGCCTCGGAAAGCACGTTAAGCTGTTGGTCCCAGCTGCCACATAGATCTTTGGCAGTCGTTACAGGTAATCAGTGACCTGATAGTCTGACAGCCAGTCTTACCAAGGGGTACCTATCATATTACCCTGTTTTCTTTTTGTCAATTTGTTCTGTCCTGTGTGAAACTTTCCAACTGGGTTGTGGAGGTCAGATAGGCAGTCAACGCAAGCCCCAACGTATTTGGGAAAAGGCTTGGCAGATGATTACTTGACAAACATGATGGACAAGTAATCAAATAAATAAGGGTTCCGCTCACAGGGTTACAAACTAAAACCTAAATAAAAATAAAAATTATAGTATTAGTAGGTTCATCCTATTACAACACTTTCATTACTATAAAAATATTTAAGTACTATTTTAATAAACCAAGTTATGTTTGCAGCATATAATTTACCTATATAAATTTCAAAAATATTTTTTCTCGATAGCCCTACTAGATATTAAAAAATACATAAAATAACCCTCCTTTTGGGCTTCGCCGCAGTCGGGTAAAACAGTTTTCAACTTGCAGCACTTACACGATAACTTCGGCATAACATAGTAGCAGCATACATTGTATAGCAAGAGCAGTACATACTAGTTAATACTACAAAAGAATACTAATATTCTATGGGAATGCCCGCGAAATTCGATTTTTTTTACGATTTTTGCGATTTGCTGGCGTGAGGTAGTATGTTAAATAAAATAGGATTTGCGACAGTAACAAATGTGATTTTACAGAGTTTTAAGATTAAATTCACCAAAACAACGCCCTCAGTTCATATTAATGCCTTTTTCATCAAAAAGTCACATTTGATCGGCTAACTGCAAAAAATGTTTAAAAAGACGGATTTCGCGGGCTACCTTGAAGATTTCACTTTAATTAATCAAATCTTAAATTAATCAAAACCACTTGCTACATTTTCTATGAGCTATAATTTTTGTTCTTGAAAACTTGACTTATTGAGTACTGTTTCTAGTTCAGGTACAATACTATGAGTTGTACTTGTGTGTATGATGAAGCTTTAAACATTTTTTTTTATATGCAAACATGTATTCATATGAAATTCGGTTTCTAGTTACCATGAAGCACTAAGATCTACACCAACACCAAAAAAATACAATACAGTGTGATATTATTGATATAGAAAGCTACGAGTTATTGTCATTATGAAGACAATATTTTCGAGATCATTGTTATACTTAAACAGTTTTATTTGAGACTTTTTAGCAACTCTGCAGCTCGAGTATTTGCTTGGTGGTCATCATTTGATTTAGCAGGATAGCTTGCAGCTAGTTGTAAATAATATTTAGCTTGATCTTCTTTATTGAGCTTCATGTAGCAGTGGCCAAGTCTTAACAAGTTTACACTGTAGAATCTGGGCTGTACTGTTTCTGCTTTCAAGAAATATTCAAGCGCATCTTCATAATTGGAACATGGTGGGGAAGCAAATAAAACTTCAGCTATTTTCCTGTGATACCAAGGCATCTCAGTAATCTGATAACACCATTCACCTAACATGTGCAGAATTGTTGCATCATTAGGATTTATCGAAACTGCCATCTGAAAATAATATTTCACAATGCTTGTTTAGATCAAGAATAACATAGTTGTCAATGACTTAGTGTTGTTTTATATGAATATGACATACATCTAGATGCTTCTTCACATTTTCTAATTGTTTTATTCGCTCTTTCATCCCATCAAGAGAACTTTTTGCATCCAACAGTAAAGCATACCACTTGTGTACAGCATAATGGTTTTCAGCATCTTGGGTATCATTCAGCACTTTCGATATTATACCATAAGCTTGGAGAACAAGTTTTTCTTTGTATTGTTTATCATACTTCGATTCTTTTGACATGTTATATAAAGCTCGACACACACGCCATTGAACTTCTATATTACCTGTTTCCTGAAAATATGGATTTATTGAGACCAATATTTGATTTTGAATAATTTCCAAGACAAAATATATTATCGAATCATAAAGTTCAAGAATAAATTAACATATTTTCTTTCACTCACACACACCTACAATAACTAACACACACATTCATACGTTTTCTAGTATGAACATTATTGTAGTATTTTTTTTTTTTAATTGTAATGTTTATTGTAACTTTTTGTAAGGCACAGCAACTGTTGAGGTTATTAGTGAGTGAAGTTCTGCTATTCCTACCAAGTTATTATAATTCTTTTGTATGTGAGTGAAGTTCTAGTGTAGTTCTTGCTTTATAGGAATAGCAGAACTTCACTCACTAGATTGTGTCTGACTTGGTACAAACTTATTTTTATATATGTATATAATTCTTTTGTATGTGTGTTTGTCACTGAACTCCTTCCAAACGGCTGGACTGAACTGGATGTTTTTTTTACGTGTGTTCCAGTGGATTCGAGAATGGTTTAGATTCACAATTGGACCGGTAGGTGGCGCTGCTGTCCGGGCAGCAGGACGACTTCTGCCAGGTCCACTAGTATTAATGAATAAGTCTGTGTGTGTATGCCCCTTGTACTACAATCTCACTTTTATTAAATAAGTTTATTATTATTATATTTGCTCTTTTTTGTATTTACATTGTATTATTTTGATTCCACGATTACATGGTCCCTCACAATGGGCCTCATCAGAAAGCTTAAAGTCACCCAAAGGGCAATGGAGAGAGCAATGCTCGGAGTTTCCTTGCGTGACCAAATCAGAAATGAGGAAATCCGCATGAGAACCAAGGTTACCGACATAGCCCGAAGAATTGCCAAACTTAAGTGGCAGTGGGCAGGGCACATTGCTTGCAGAACGGATGGCCGATGGGGCCGGAAAGTTCTGGAGTGGCGACCGAGAACCGGAAGACATTGTGTTGGAAGGCCTCCCACTAGGTGGACCGATGACCTGGTGAAGGTTGCGGGGACCCGCTGGATGCGAGACGCACAGGACCGGTCAATGTGGCGACACTAAGGCGAGGCCTATGTCCAGCAGTGGACGTCTTTCGGCTGAAATGATGATGATGAATGATGATTTTGATTCCAAAATAATATTGAAATAAAGTTTTATATTATATTTTCAAAGCTAAATGATGTGCAACTGGAATAGCCAACAGAGAAAGTTTAAACAACCAAAGATTTTTTACTACAATGAGTGATGAATGTACAAAAGCAGGATCAGGGTAAGAAGGTTTGCCATTGTCAGACACTATATTGGAAACATACAATTAAGTATGACAGTTACCTACCTTTTCAGGTTTAATTGTACACAGCCATACACCACAACCTTACCTGATGCTCTGACAATAAATTATAGCATTCCTCATAAAAGCCATTGTCAAATAATTTATCTGCCTCTTCTAATACAGGTGCCAAAGGCTTCACTACTTCTGGTTTTTTTTCAACAATTTTTTCGCTGGCCACAGGCCAAAGTGAAAATGCTAAGGTTGTAGACAATAGCAGCATATTTTTGGGAAATGTAACAGTCTGTAAGCAAAAAATATGTTAATAAACTAATAAGACATTTACATAAAATTCAAGGTCCCTAATTTTTTTTTAATTACCTGAAATATCATGTTTTTGGGGCCATTACGAGCATTGATTTTTCTATAATTAAAAACTCTTTGAACTAACTTAAAAGTTACAGGATTTAATTTGTAAAAAATACTCATGTTCATCAGATAAACAAACTGGTATGTACAATCAATCTAACTTGGATTATATCAAGGGCACAATGTGAATTGAATGAGATTACTAGTTATTCTGAACTGATGTCTACGGTTCCGTTGTATTCGAATCAAGGACGTTCGAATACAGTTTTGTATTTAGCAACAAGAACATACAACCACAACATAACAAGAAGAATCAAAGTTTATTATTGGTTTTTTATTATTACTCAACTAACAACATTCAACTTTGACTTGACAATGACATTAGGACAATGAAAATTTTTTTATTTTTTGTTTAGTTCTTGACGGAACAGGCTAAGGTCTGAGACCATGCTGCCTAGTCATCAGTTGGACAATGACAAATTTTTGTGACAATGACAATGACTAATAACCTCAGACTAAGGAACTAATAACTATCAAAGTTTTTTTTTTGTGTTTTAATAACCTGGTTATTGGGACCTAGTCAAGATCCAAAGATTATAATGTCAGTAATTTATTGTTGCAAGTTTAAGCTTGTTGAAGAAATGGTCGATGTTTATTATCTGATGTATCGATTTTAAATACGAATGTCAGTTTATAATTATAAAACGCAACGCTTGATCTTGTCTGGAACGCAATCGGTTTGACCTGAGAGCGCCTACGCACGGAGTCAACCGCCTCGGTATGAGCACTCTGTCGCTTATACTTATCAGGAAATACAGACTCCGGCAGGGAATTCCACTCCTTAGATCCCGTAGTCACGGGCATCATCATATACCTCGGGCCACCGTACCGGCCGGCGGCCCACAGACGTAGAAAGAGTAGTACCGGCCAACGATAACAGTCCATATCTTCCGGGGGCGCAGCGACATCCTGACGAAAAGTTGAAAGCGCTGTAAAAATGAATTGCAGTGGACACAATTTTCTCAAGATTTTTTTACTTTACGTCCTTTTTCATTGACTTGACGTTTAATCTGTTTCAAAATTATGGGGAACGTCGCGCCGACGCGTCGCGCGTTGCTTGCGTGAAAGATTTATTTTCTTTTACCAGTGGCAACAATATTCAAAAATCAATTTCTACGCGGTCCATGGGCGGGTGAGGATTGTTGACAGTTCGATAAAGAGTGTGTTGAATTGGTGTTTCAAGAGATGTTTTTGGTTTGAATATTGGATTCCTAGCATTTTCAACATGCAGAGATCAGGTAAGGCGATGCTGTTATTATTTTAAATAAGTTAGATATATTGCGTATACAATAGCGTTTAATTGGCGCCAATTTCTTACTCATTTTCTGATTCGACCGATCTGAGTATTAGTTCAAATGTTTATTTACAGCAATTAGTTGTTTTAAATGATGTTTCCTGCTCTATGAGTAAATAAATAATCAATAAACATTCGTGTCATGTCGTTTGTCAGATAGATTCAATGGTTTACATCATCACTGATCTGACCAAAGGGAAGATCGTAGTCGTCTTGAGTCGTAATATCTTCTTTAAATTATCATCACTTTTTTACACGATAATAGATAACAAATACTAAAAATTACACGAGATTCTTATAAGTTACCATGCTTTTTTTCAAAATTAGTTTTTAGGCTTATATTGAGGTCTGAGGGTCATCTTTGGTAATCAAGATTCATGAAGGTTTAAGTTCTCATAATTACTGGTAGTATGTCAAAAAGTCTGTAGCACCAGATGTTATCAGTTAGTTGATAATAATATTTGCAGATTAGGATGTTAGGAAAAATGCAAAGGTTGGGGCATGCAAGTTGGTCAATACTTAGTTCTATTAGCGACTTGGTTTCTATCTAAGGATGTTAATGAGTCAGTTGTCACATGGTAAAGCCTACAACTCATGGTAGGAAGTTTCTTTATCATCTTGTGTAGCCCATTATTTTAAGAGTGTTATGAAATTCCAACATACTGATTTGCTCTTAGTGTTGATTTAAATGAATGAATGTATATGTTTTGCACACATTTGAATGTTGATGAATAAAAAAAAAAGGTAATTAAAAAAATTGGTAAATGTAAGTTTTCTAATTACAATTAATTTATCACTTTTAGTAGAGTTCAAGAATAAGTAGATTATTAGTGGCACAATCACTAACACTATGTAGTCTTCCATTTACTGTCTTTGTTGGCTGAAATAATTATACATTTTAGCCTTGAACTTTTTCTCACCGCTTAGATTTCTACTATTCTTTGTTTATTGTCAAGCTAAAGTAAAAGTAATTACTTGATTTTCAGTAATTACTTCAAACATTTTTATGCCAAAATAACAAGATTTTTAATGAAGTAAGACCCGTCAAAGTAAGCATAGCTAATAATTCTAACTTTTCACATTTCTAACTTCTAGGAAAGAATGACTTAACTATGGAAGAGATATTGCATCTTAAATAATGACTTTTACTCAAGTAATCACTTTGACTTGTGTATAGATTTAGGTGTTATTGTTGTAATACATAGTTATGCTCTTGTTAAAGCTTTAGAATGATGTAGATATTTCTTTATCACCAACGCCACCTAGTATCTCTTGTTTTCAAAGATTTAGAAGAAAGAAGCACCCTTGTAACACCTTCAAAATTGTTTAATTCACAACATACAATGCTTCTAGTCTCTTCTATTCAAAGATGTTAACTGTAGTAATAATTATACATTTTGGCTGTTAACTTTTTCTTTGGGTAGAGATTTTATGTGTCCATATTAAATAATAATCCTCCTCCAATAATATTTAAAATTATGTAAGTCTCAATCACCTAGGTATATTCCTTTCATCGCTTGCTTTTGAAGATTTAATTTGTGGTAGTTTTCATTCTTTCAAAGGTTTTTTTCCCTGTCACATTTTTACTCCAGTCAACAACAAAAATAATACACACATTGTGCAATATTCGCAATTGTTTCAATTAAATCTTTTTTCTTCCCGAAGTAATCTTTTTAGCTTCCTTAAAATTAATTATTTTTGCTGACTCTACTCAGGATGGGTCCTGCCACATCTTTAATCATCTTTCGCAAATAAAAGTTTTGCGGTGGGCATTATTCAACATTTTTAACAAATTACGGCGCAGTATTACGTCATTTCTTGATTAAAATTCTGGTAGCAGTAATATTGTTCTGCTTATCACTTCATGTGGGGATAAAATTAATGGGTAAAAGTTATCAGTAGGGGTATATATCGCATGCTATAATTCCTTCCTGTAAATATTGTAACGCGAGTAGAAACATTACTCATAAAAAGTAATAAAACCAGCTCCTCACACGCGCATTTTAAAACACATTTGACGCTTTTGTGCTTAACCGTGTGTATTGGATAGACATATTGTGCCGTGCTCAAGGAGCGTGTGACCTCATCCCAGGACGTGTGCCCTCACGCGGAAACTGACCACTATGTTGCCCTCGTTGTAATCCATACCTTTCCGCAAGTACCCGGCACACCCGACCGCTCCGCCCAGTCCTGACCGTCCTCGTAAGCCATAAAACTACTAAGCAAAACCTGACTAAATATTTTCTGTGATTAGTACATTTGAGCTCGTGGCTTAATATTATCAGGCGCTCGGGGTCGATCTTAAGAGTAAGTTGCGCTTGCCTAGGTTAGTCCGTAGACGGGTGACCAATGTGACCATTCATTACACTTTCTTTCTTTATTCCTTCGTCATTTGATTTTCCTCTGTGCCCCTCTGTGAAGCTCATTAAGTCCTTGATCCCGGCTGTCAATTGTACAATATAATAGGGTAGCTGCACCTATTCCGGACCAGGGTGCTTACTCTGGAATATGGAGGCATGACGAAAGATTTTGAAATCCTCTTCCGTAATGTGGGTACATCTTTTTTATTTACGAAAAAACCTTTATTTCAGTAATAAAGTAAAGTTTAACGAAGATATAAGCCATTTTTGAAAAAAAAATTAAATAGAGCGCGAAAACAGCTCGCAGTGTCATGGCGTCGGGTCTGACGTCACGCCTATGTAAACATGGAAATGTCAAAGCGCAGCTAGAGGAAACTAAAACAAACATTACCTTAATTCGTGTGTTAAAAATGAATAACAAAGTTTATAAGTGGTGTGCGGTGCCTCAGTGTAAAAACACATCAATAGCAATAGTTTTAGCATTACATTGAATGCCAAAAATGTTGTCCTCTGGACCTGCATAGCTGACCCGGTGATTATGATAGTAGGTTGTTACTATGAGAAAAGATACTAGTACATGCTTTGTTGTTACAGAAATTTACTCCTTTTGTTGGTTATTAACTCAGTAGCAAACTTTTATTACAAGTTGCGAAGGAGCTAACCTCAAAAATAAACTGACAAGTTTATTGTAAAAATAACATATGAAAGTGAAAATAAACTAAACTCCTACAAGCTCAAAACGAGTTTGTTGTATTTTTATAGTGTTAGATACTTACAAAATTTACTTACAGGGAGGTTTTCATATTTCGGAACTCGGACGAGCAAAATTCTTTATTTGACCCAAGGAAATCGCCCAACATCAGTAAATCTATCCTGGGCAAATTTGAACTGTTTGCTTCAAATTTACAAAGCCTGATTCCATTGCTAAAGATGTTCACAAAGTATTGTAGTAACAAAAAAAATATCCAAATGCGTAATCGGCAACAAAACAACACAGTGAGCTAGTGACAGCTAGTGATGTTTACATTGGCGTGACGTAGTGCGCTATGATTGGTGTTTCAATCAAAATGGCCGATATCAGTATTTTAATCTTTTATTTTATTAAAAATCTTACTAATCTTAATTTTTTAAATAAAACTAAATCAGTGTTTTAAATCCTTCTCGTATGTAATTTCCCCTAATATCATTAAATCATTGATTCTTTGACTATGTCGTCACGCCTATTCCGATAGATCGACATTGCTCAAACGTCACTTGGTTGAGTTAAACGACAGGGATTGGCTGAACTCACTGAGTCTAGCCAATCCCTGACGTTTGACTGACAATTCCAATGCCGATCTATCGGAATTATATTCGAGAGTAAGCACCCAGGGCCTAGTTAGAATATTGATTGACTGTAAGAATTCTATCATCCGTTTTCATATAAAAATAGCTCTGGGCTCTGGTTATTTCATTCTTTATACTACAATAATTATCGGTGATGTAGGACAACCGGGATATAAACAAATTCGCGTTTATTTCGACGTAAGTAACGTAGGCGTGCTCGCGATTGTAAAACTACTGAAAAAATTGTAGACACATGTTGACATTATTTATGGGTTACAATTACAATATTTGAGGTGTTGTATGGATGCAATTCGCGATGATGTATTAAAACAGTTAGGTAATTGCATACATTTTTTTAGCCTGTTTTGTCCCACTGCAGGGCAAAGGACTCCTCCATTCCTTCGGTCCCGCCGCTTCGGCCGTGTCTAGTTCAGTAATTGTCCCACGGGATCGTACTACCAAGATAAAAAGTACCCTATAATATGTTAATCCAGGTTAAAAACTATGTGTGCAAATGTCATCCAAATCCGGTCAGAGTAACTACATCAAGTAGAACTGTAGAATTCTGATGCTTTCTATTAAACGTCTTTCATGCAAGGTAAAATTGTTGTTTGCCAATGCAGATGGTAATAAAAGTTAATTAACTACCACAAATACATCTGCGTCGTATTAGGTAGAAGCAGCTCAAAGTCCTTATTTGTTGTGCATGCCTGTCATCGTGAATGGAATTGACCTTCATTTTATTGCTTTGCTTCGTAAAAATGCAGACTATCACTATCACATTTTATGCACATGTTCCAAAAAGATTTTAATTCAAAGTAAACAACAAATGAATCAGAAAATTTAAAATGCTACTATACATAGATCTACTAGGTCAAGTTAGATTAACTGGCGAAACTTTATAGGCCTCAGTATACATAGTTTTTTTTTCACTCAACTCAATCTTGACTCGAGATTTCTTCAGTTAAATTGCCGGTATACTTCTGTATTAAAAGATTTTCTTCAAAAGCTCTCTAGTGGAGGATGTTTATCACACCATAAGGTGTAATTATTATTGAACTAATTTAAAACCTTCGAAGGGGTCACTGTACTCATTATGAATGCAAAACCTACAGGAGCCACGTACGGTGGTCGCTGCACGGTCAGCCTGAAGCGGACGGCTAGTATTCGCTGACTTGCGAATTCTCTACATCGAGTTACTTGTATTCAACTTTGAGTAGTCGAGCTCATAGTGCATTTGCACGCTCAGTACAGTATGTATCGCGAACGCCAGCTCAGTCCCCGGTGACGCGCGCGCACATTCCCT
This sequence comes from Diarsia rubi, assembly GCA_932274075.1. Classification (NCBI taxonomy): domain Eukaryota; kingdom Metazoa; phylum Arthropoda; class Insecta; order Lepidoptera; family Noctuidae; genus Diarsia; species Diarsia rubi. The sequence continues at coordinate 11,128,497 of OW026412.1, read as the reverse complement.
GCTCTGCGTTTCCGACGCAAAATACATAGTTTCTAGTATCTCACATACGTAAACATCTTGTCACGTCTCTGTCTTATATTGATGTACACAACTAACACCTAAATAACTTTGTCCCACTATCCATTTATCAATATTTGCTAACAATCAGTTCGATGGACAGTTGGGTCATCGTAATCAACGAAAAGTGTAGTGATACAACTGTGTTCTACTAGGATGTAATTTTTTTCTGGGGATAATGAGTTTTTTACTTATTATTTATTATTGAAAGACTACGAGAATATTATTCAGCTGCCATGGAAGCAATGGAGACTTCGTGTGCATCGTGTAAGGTTTTTTTTTTCATTTTGTATTTTTTTGTCTAGTTTAATTTAAGCTGTATGTTACAATTCAGCTAAAAAGCCTTTAACTTAAAAGCGATTCCTAATGTTTAGATATAAATAAAGTATAACCAAGTAGTTCCAGCAGAAAGTGTTTGTTTGGCATCCATACCGTACAGCAAAAGTTTCATGAATTAATAAACACTGCACATGGGTTATCGCCCCTCTTAGCAGATAAATAATCAATATGACAAGGCTAGAATGATGAAAGTGAAGAAAAAACCGTTTATTTTAATATTTAATAGGTCACGTCATTTGTTTTACTATTGATCAATGACGATATGAAAACAATCGGGATTGAAAACAATGCGGCATACAGTTTAAGTGATTCACTGATTCGTGCGTTGGCTTTTGCTATACGGAGTAAGTAGCTAGTATGTCTCGCTTTGCCACACATAGTTACGTTTTATTTGACACCTTACATTATATTCTGTTCGTAAAATTAAACAAACTACGTAAAATTAGATAATTGTTCATGGACGTTGATTTCATGAGCACAGAAAGCCTCGAGGACGTAGGAACATGTTGTCTTCCTTGTCTAGGTATGTGAAAAGCATTATAATTTAAATAAAATATGTGATTATGAAATCTATAGAAAGTGGTGAAAATAAAACCGATAGAGAATCTGGTCCCACCGAGCAAATTCTCATTACCAACATAAAATAACGATGTATACCTATATTAATTAATAATTTATTTTTTACATGTGCTGCTTTATCAACTGTGCAATATCAGCGGTGAGTACTATTTTTAATCCAATTAGATATAATTATGTATATTTTAAATTCTTATAATGCAAGGAAATTAAGTGAAGCGCTTTGCAAATTAACTAAACTGGTCAAACGTCGGTATCGGTATCGACAGTATGTCAATTTGATAAGCAATTAAATTCCCTTAGTAAACCTATATATTAATTGTTATAGGTACTAGTTAATTTACATTAGCATTCCAATCAATCATTTGTTTGAACACATTGATATCGGTAGCAAGTGATATCGAGTTGGAATTATTAGGTCGCTAGGACCGTTTAACCGCTGGCCACGTACAGTATGCCTTGCATGCGTCATTTGAATTACGAGTAGGAATTCGCGACCGCTATTCGGCCCTCAGGCGACGACTCGGGTGCATCGTGCATGGAGCAAGCACCATGACACCGATACCAAGTCCCTATGGTGGCATTGGTGACCGTCAGGGGCGCGGACGACGCCGCAGTCACACATCGCTAATGATTGCAGTGACGAATACGTTCACGACGCGCCTCATATTGTTTTATTGTTTCAGTAAGCTAATTTATAATCGTGGAACGGTCGTTGCCAAGTGATGTGATTTAATTGTGAAAATATCCAATCAATAAATAAACAATTCGAGTATAAGTCATCCAGTTCATAAAACAATAACTTAAGTGTAATTCGTATGCGTATCTCTCTCGTCTTCTTTGAAAAAATACTTAACCATACTAACTGCTCCAAAAATCTAATGCATGCGACGTATTTTTGTTGCGGCATTAGATGGCAACACAAAGGGTTGTGTTATTGTGTAAACAACAACTACACACAAGTTCTAAAGAAAGTAAAGTCTTTAAGTAAATAATAACGTACCTTTTCGCGGTGCTGACCCGTTTTATGTATCCGATAGTTTTCTGAGTCACTTATGGTGTGTTTATTAGTGAACCAACATTTTAACTCTTATCAGTGGTAGTTCTACGCTAAGTGATTGTCGTAATCGCTTGAATCACCCACACGGTCTTCACTCGAGTCTTCTCCGGATGTGATTTGTCGACGAAAAAATGTGGTATCGCGTTTGTTAGTGACTAGTGGAACAATATTTGCTGTAATTAAAACAGTATGTTTTCCTCTTGATCGGCATATGGATGTGCACTATATTTACAGTTAAAAAAATAAATATTATAAAACTTTGTTTGTCTGTGAGTGAACTACAAATATTACAATGACGTCTTTGTCGGATTCTCCGTTGAATAGGTCAAGAAACAGACCTGTCTTGGCTCGTTACAAGCCACAGGGGGACGCCACAGACCAGGTGAGGACACTAAATTAGTACGGATACTGAAGTAACGATGATCTAATATAAAAGGAACGCTTTCCTGTTCTGTGACGGAAATATAACTGTTTTGAAGTTATGGATTTACCCAATATAATACCTATATTATACTGACAGTGTCTACAAACGTATTCCAGTATTTATTATATTGAAATTGTAGTTAATGTCTCATATCAGTATGATATACAGTGATTCTTTATAATGTGCACATATCGAAATGGGGGAATCTATGCTTAATTTTATCGACGGAAAAATTATTAAAAAAAATCTAAATATTTTTTAATATTTTATATGGAATTTTTAAAAATTTTGTCTGCTACTGTGACCCCAGTGTAAACAAAACGGTGTAACTTTTAAACTAAATTATCTATCGCGATGAAACAAACTCCATAATGATTGGAAGCAATTAGGCGTCCTCGTAAAATGAAAATTGTGGAAAAAAACTACCCTCAATTGAAAATAAACACGTTTTATGATCAAAAAAACTTTTCTTTTTCATAACTTTTTACATAAAATTGTTTCATCGTGATAGATAATTTAGTTTAAAAGTTACACCGTTTTGTTTACATTGGGGTCACAACAGCGGACAACATTTTTGAAAATTCCATAAAAAATATTAAAAAATATTTAGATTTTTTTAAATATTTTTTCCATCGATAAAATTAAGCATAGATTCCCTCATTTCGATATGTGCACATTATAAAGAATCACACTGTATTTGTAGAGAGGAAAGAGGTCGCCTGTGTTATTATTAGTGCTTCAAAACTTAAAATTTGTCAGCTGCATAGGATTCTAGTTAAGTATCAGTTGTTTCATGACTTTCATGTTTCATTCTTCTACTATCTGTAAAGTTCAGTAGGTTTATACAACCGTCTTACGGGCGTCATTAATCCAAAACTGATTCCCGAGCAAGCTGGTTTCAGACCCGTCAAGTTCTGAAGTACCAGACTTTTAAAGGGTAACAACATATTGAAGATGGCTTCGAGAGAGGAATGGTCACTGGTGCTGTATTCGTGGACCTATCAGCTGCTTACGATACAGTCAACCTCAAAAAACTGTTGTGCAAGGTGGAAACCTTGATCAACGATCAGAATTTCATCCACATCCTCAGAGAACTTTTCCACAACCGCCGATTTCAGGTCCACCTCCTCTCTGAAGAAAGTCGTTGAAGAGCACAGAAAACGGCCTACCTCAAGGTAGTGTCTTAGCACCGCTTCTATTTAATACCGTACCCCAGCTCACTGACGAACGCTTAAGCTGTGGCGAGATAGCGTTTATAGAGAGATACCCAACCCACTTGTGCCACTTGCCGAAAATCATCCACCTGGACACGAGTTGAGAGAATTTCAGGTCAGCCATGAGGCTGACCTGAAATTCTTTAAACAAACACCAGTCACAGGCAGGCCGAAGCAAGGAAAACCTGTTCAGGTGGAGATTCATAGATGACTCTGCCCTAGAGTGAAAATGTGGTCTTGCCCCACAATCTATGGGGCACTTGAAATCGTGCCCAGCCTGTCCTGTTTCTTCCTCATCATAGGAGCTGATGGAGGCTACTGAAAGTACCAAACTCGTCGCCAAATTTTGTGCCGACTCAATTTAAGTTGTCTACCTACACGCTAAGAAGACGAAATAGGTTTATATTAATCAGTCAGTGAGTGCTAGTTAACTGTTTTATTTATACATATACCTACCTATGCTCGAGCGTAATGGGTATTTCCCATCAACAACTGTAGGAGATGAGTGTTAGGGGTTGCGTTTACAAAATATCGTCCGAATGCGCGTTCCCAATGTTGGGTCGGAATTGACTCTTTCTGTCCTCAGCGACTCTCTTGCGATTGAGTTTGAGTTGGAGAAAGTTCCAGTCTTTTGGGACTAGCCGAGCGGTAACATGTTTGATACCCAAATGATAAGTTTAAAATGGTAGGGATCGATTCGTGAGAGACAGAAAGTTCGGCAGCTATCTCTCTCAAAGTTGAATGAGGATCTTCAGTCACTATTTCCTTCACTTTTGCGATGTTAACTTCAGTTGCAGACGTTGATGGCCTACCAGAGCGAGGCAAATCTTCCATCACATCTCGACCGCTTTTGAACGCTTTGTACCACTCATAAGCACGTGTGTAATGCAATCTCGATCTCGCGAGATCCCGATCACCCGAGATCTCGGCCGAGATTGACGAGATCGAGAAGCAGCAGTAGTCAACGTCGCGTGACAGTCGCTGACTGGCAAAGGAAAGTGTCCGCATACGAATGACATAAAATGCCGTTTTACATAGCGACTGGTATAAGTGTCGATTAGGTACTATCTGACAGCACTCTAAGCATTATTTGAATTTTATTTAAGAAGCCAAATCACTCTTAAGTTAGTTCAGAGTGATCACTCGTAATCACTCCTAATTTAGGAGTGATTTTGGAAAGAGCAATTTTTGTAATTTTGTGTTTTCATTATCTTTGTCAAAATAAGTACTTTCTTTAAGAGATTTTACTTGTCTGATTTTTTGTGTTCATTAACTGATGAATCATGAATTTTAATGTTAAAAAATATAAAAATTAAAACTTTTTTCAATTATTTATGTTGTGTATTACTCGCATCATAATCACAACTACTAAGCAGTTTCAGTCATCGAAATTCAGTTTTCGAAATCTCAAAAATACCGACATCTCGCCGAGATTGAATTGTTGATCCCTCGAGATCTCGACTTCCTGCACGTGTTTTTGGTAAATTCAATTCGCCGTAAGCCTTCTGTAACATTTTCAGTGACTCCGAACACGAAATTCCATTGGCGATGAAAAATTTGAGTCAAACTCTTTGTTCGATGTTTTTGTCCGTAATGAAATTCGCTGTACACACTAGATATGATTTAACTAAAATAGCATTTAATAACAGAATAACAGATGCAACTCAAACTCCGCGCCGAAATAGAAAACAGTTGTGCCAATCTAACAACATCAAAAAAAAAAAATTTGGAACCATAGACAGATCATCCATTCCCGATACTTTTTTGACTGATTGTAATATGATGATATTCAATGACCCCAAAAATAGTCATCAATATTTGTTTCGTAGTTTTGTTTATACAGGCTGTTGTTTTGCATTCACGTTACTGCACCTTGTATATTGATATCCTCTCACGTCTTTGGAGTTTCGCTAGCCAATTAAATTTAACCCTGTTTATTTTTTGCTTAAAGCAAGCTTAGGTCGCTCCACTCAGCTTCGAAATAGGCTGGTCATTGAACAGTAGTCGATTTATGTATGGTTTGTTCTATTTCTGAGTCGGCTTAACTTCACCGAATTGTTTGAGTTGTTTATTGTATAATCGTGCTTTGTGTGCTGGGGTTTGTTTTAGAAACATTGCCTGTTAGTACGATCGCACGTGCCTGTTAAGCTTAGCGGCACGCCCGGTGTACTATTAAGTCGCAGGATAGTTGGTTTGTTTTTTAAATAACTAAATTCTTGAAATTACCTCGTACCATTACGAAAATATTAGTTTCCAGTTATTCTGTCCTTTTACCTCTTCCTCCTCCTCTTTGGTCCTTCGGTCCTTTTACACCAGATTTTTTTCTGGATTGTATTTTTGTAGTATAAATCACTTGATGTACTAATTCTAATTACACATCACAATATCGTATTGTTACATGTTATTATAAGTATTGCAGTTGCTCCATGCAAAATACTTGTATGTAAGCTGCCGGTTAGATTGGAAGCAATTAGACTGATATATTTGGGAAAAGGCTAGGCAGATGATGTTGAATGCCCTATTCATATTTCTAATTTGCTATCACTCCATATGAAAGGTAGATACACAAGAGACACACACACACAGATACAGAAGAGTTAAATAGTATTTTAAATAAGATTTTTTTCCCTTGTGAGACGCCTCTGGCATGTAAGCTGATAACTAATGATGCCCAAACGCACACGCACAGGATAATTACTAACCTCAATTGTTTTATCACGCCTAATGTCAACACGTATTATTGACTTGCCAGGCTTCTTATCTGAAGGGCTAAGCCAGCCAGCACAGAGTTACACAAGCCGAGTTAACGTATCGCATACAAAATTTACACATAATTATGTAACTTAGGTTATACAAATGAGGATATCTTTCAACAACTTTGTGCATCAGCTGCACCTAAGACCGCTAACATGAACAATGGTGACGGAACATAACGCGTCAACTGTGAGATTACTGATCAGTCTTTGAAAGTCAAAACTGATCAGTTTTTCAAATCTTAGGCGAACAAAGTCTTTGTCACATTAAACAGTTAAACTAATGTTATCAGACCATACATATCATATTTTGGTGTAACAGAGACACAAATTAAAAAACTTCAATCAAACATTTATGAAAAATTATTGTATTATGTGGAAGCATCACAACCATTACTATGTTCAATCATAAATTACTCAATAAATGGTGTCAGCATGTCGGGTCTGTCGTCATATGTTTTGATTTAGCTGTAGGTTCGTTACTAAACAGAGGGCATCAATTCAGACCGCAACACATAAGTGCACATTGCACATTTAGCAATGTGGGGGATTCACACAGAGCAGACAAGAAAAATAACTGGAGGAGTAGGAAAAATAATATGATTTACTGTATCTCTTATGAATTCAGATTTCTCTATACTCTCCATGTAACTGTGTGTGCCCGGTTGAAGGCAATAGGCTCACCCACCCCCTAATGTTCATCACATGGTGCATAAACATTACTGGAGAAATGTGGGTGTACTATTAGGGACCCCTACCTAACCCTTCGGGGATTACAGGCGTGATGTTATGTTATTGTTCCTGGTACAAGAATCACACTGTATTTAAGTTTTCTCGAAAAAAAAAAGTAATTATACGCGTTTGATTATCCGTATGTTTACGTGTGCGGTGTGTTCTATTTCAGTTTGTGCTACGTATACAAGGGCATCTTTATTATATCTTTCAACGTGTTAAAGGTTCAACATAAAGTATGTTGAACCTTTCAACATACTTTCCTTACGCTCCCGTATATCTTAATAAGAAACCACTATGTTTTTCTGTTGATAAACATCGATTGTTTGTAGCCTGCTGAAACAACGCTCTCATACTCTCATTTTCTGATATGTAATGAATACGGTTTCTAAAATCGTCGCGGTGCATCGTAAGTAATCGAGACTTCGATGCATTCAATATTAACATATTAATTGTGTTCCAATCTCCCAATATCTTTTCAAGTTTTACAACTACAATTTTACTTAATAAAACGAAAAAAAAGAGATTAAGTAAAATTGTATCTTTCGAAAAACGTCTGTCTCAATACTTTACATTACAGTATGTTATTTTGGCTGGAATGCCACCGTACGGAGCCGACACATAGCTTGGCAAATAATAAAATAATCGCCTGGGCTAAATTGTTTTTTTTTTTGTTAATTGAAACTAGTAATACAGGGCACAGGGTGAAGTATTGAATTATTGATGGATACTTCACACGTAAGCTGTTCTCAGGTCAATTTCCTCTTATGGTAAAATTAGTGTTGAATCAACGCCACCTGGTTCTCCAGTAATAGCATTACGTCCATGTGTGTACGATGTTTACATTCGATCGCGTCGATCGCCTCCAAGCCGCGTCTAGCGGTAATGAATGTTGTGCATGCCTGATACAATACGTCAGCCACATCCGTTAGATGGCGCTTGTTTGTTTACTTCGCAATGAAACCATACATTCTGTTCCAAAACTCTACGATGAAAGTGTAAACATACAGTTTTCTGTCAAATTCTTACCTCTATATGGACATAAATAATTGAGATGTTTATCAATATTCAAAAGGTTTCAACTTTATATCTCAGTTTTCGCAAATAATGCTGACGACCAAGTAATCCGTGGTTTCAACATGTCTGATAAATCGGAATGCAAATTACTTGAATATAATTAGAGCAATAGTATTTGTCATTCAGAGACGATACGATCGTACCGGGAGGTACCTATGTGTTGGTGTAGCATGCACCGAGGGGTTGTGCAAGGAGAAACGGTCGCAGGATTGGGGTGAGAAGGCGCATGCGCGGTGAGGCGGTCGATGGCTGGACCCCACTGCCATGTGAGATGAACACGTGTCACTTAATTGTTGAATCTTTATTAAAAAAACAGAAGTAACGTTGCTGAAGTAACGTTAAAAATTTGGTAATTTTTAACGTTACTTCAGCAAAAGTGCGTGCGTTTCGAAATATGTACTTATATTCTTTTTCGCCACTGAACTTCATTTTTTTCGAACGGTCTCTCCATAGAAATCTAATAAGAACTGCCTATGCCTGAGGAATAAACTATGAGGGTATCCACCTATCCACACAACACAATCATTCGTTGTACCTTAAACGCACTTCCGCTAGTAGTCGCCTCAATGCTTCTTGGATCCAGGCCGATGAACTAGACAGCGTCATTTCCTTTCTTGTTAGCAGACAATTTATTCTATATCTAAGGTTGAGGCCAAACAAGCGTAATTTTGTGAGTCGTGACTTCGTGAGTCGCAGAAATTGTGTGCTGTGTTGTGTGAGTCGGCCGACAACTCATTTTGCGTCGCCATGTGAATCAAATAGGACTTTTGTATGAAACCTTTTGCAGCAGAATTTCTGCGACAGAAATTCTGCGACTCACGACTCACAAAATTACGCTCGTTTTGCCTCACCCTTATAACGTGAGGAATACTGTCTATAGTTAAAAGTTTTTGCTACATTCTCGATGAAATGACATTTGGCTCTGGTCCCGTTGGAAGAGAAAGTACGTAGTTCTTACTTATTTTGTTTTGTAACTCGTCAATTTTAAGTGTTGTGAGTCAGCCTTCGGGTCTGATACAATGATCGTCAACAAGTGCTTCTACATAATCGAAAGTTTCAAGCAAATTTTTTAATCGTAAAGACGAAGTAATGGCTGATTTTACTGTCACTAGGTACCTACTTAAAACACCTAAAAGTACCTATCATACAACAAAAAGGTACCATAAAACAGTATTGCGATCAAATGCCTTAAAAATGCGTTCCCAAAACAGTTGTCACGCCAATAATATGTTCCGCATGTATAATGTTGACCTTGACAGAGAGCGAGCAACAATGCATTTTCAACCCTCGGGTCGGGTGGTTTTGCGGCAATAATCCTAAGATGTAGTGGGGTCGGCAGCGCTGGCAAGCCGCGACTGCACGGGACGGAGGCGTCAAGTGCGGGGCGCCGTACCCTCCCGCGCTCCTCCTCGCCTCCGCCGAGCTGTCAAACCGCCTCCGTCGGGCACCCGGCTTGAACGCACCGGCACAGCGCCGCACTAATTCGCGACCGTATCGTAGTACGCAGACAGTGACTCAGTGTGTGATTTTGTAATACTCGCATGACGGATAATACTGTAAGGAGATGAACGGCAGCACGACCACGGTGAATGGTGGCGCCGTGAATGGGACCACTGGTGCCCTAAATGGAATCGGTGCCGCGCCGCGTACAGCTACTCTAGGAACTCCCAGCAGTTATGCGTATACCTCCAGCGGCTCCCTGCTTGGCCGCAGTGGTACAGCCAGACCTGTTCCTCCGCCAACATTGCCTAAATACAGTGGATCGTTTAGCGCGGGCAGTACCACTGGTCTCAGGGAACGAGACAGAGAGGGTACTGGCGGATCCCATCGTCTAGCCAGCCTCGAAAGATTGGCACTACGGCAACGTATCATTGAACAAAGTGCAAATAATCAGGTGTCCGTCAGCGGGTCGACAGTTCCTGCACCACCGAATGGACCCACCTCAGCTACCGTCACCCTTACTGACACCTCAACGGTGAGTTCGAGACCCCTTGCCGTTTATCATGTGCACCCTCAACATTTCCCCTAATCGTAGTTAACCCCGAAAAGGGACGTGTTATTTTATTTCGTGCAACCCTCTCAAACTAATGTTTTAATATTGTATCATATTGGATTTTGATGCATATCGCCGTCATAGTCATTTCTAACTAGAATTAGTTATGTTATCTTTAGCACATATTTATCTTTGCTGAGCTAGGATCTTCAATTCCGTAGTACTTATCGGATGATGCAACGTGCACTAAGCCTGAAACTAGTTAGTTTACATTAAGACATATCAATACCATAACCGCATAGGTACCAAACCGTGTCAGATGTTGTATTACATAAAGAATCCTGTATCAACTTCACTGGATGGATTATAGCGCTACTTAAAAGTAGTTGTGTTGTATTATTTATTACAAGCGGTCTTGTAATAATTTAACTTTAGAAACTATCATGCCTCCTGTAATGTGTACTTAAATATGATACTTAGCAGAAAATAATATATATAAACACTATTTTGTATTTTAGGTGAAGTTGAATTTTAGAAGAAAAAATCATTTTCATTCATTTCTTACGTGTTTTTGCAATTCTCTGGTCTATTTCACATTGCACGTTGATCATTGATAGTTGGCCGTAATACTTAATTATGTAGGTACTTACTAAAGAAATAAAATAATCAAATATTATATCTCCTTATGTTCCGCCGTCCCAAAGAATGACTATTTAATGAAATCATGACGATTCAGGCCATCATAAACATAGAATATTGTATTGATGACTGAATTCTGTACGTATATTTTATTTTGTGGACGCTTATCAATAACTCACCAACATACAACCTGGTACTGATCTGCAATTTTAACAATAATAATAAGCGGTACTCTTGGACACGGCTCGTATTGTTAGGAGGTTCATTTCTCTGGGGCCCTGGTAGCTTGGACCTGTTCCCCGTACCGGTGGTCTACAATTAAAAAAAAAATATTTTTTTTTTATTGATTTTTGTAAGAAATATTTACAAATTTACTAAATTTGTATAAAAATAAAGAAAAGGAATAATAAAAAACCAACTTGCTGACCAACCAATCAACCAACTGTCAACTTTGAAAATCGCCCATGCTATCCCGTCCCGAGCATGTTCTTTTTGAAAATCTTTGGCAAAAAATGTTTATCAAACAATCGAAAAACATACTAGTTTCCAATTGTTTGTGTTTGTAATTTGGAGGCCGTTTTCTTTGACCAGACGCATCTTCGACAGATCTTAAGAATTCAAGTATTGGCGAAAAGTCCACTCAAACCACTGAATCTGTGTCAGATTTACTGTTGTCACAAACAAAATGAAGTAGGTATACAAACTACAAGATTCAATGTAACTTTGTACTCTTATGTAATAATTGCTATTTCTTCGATTTTAGATTTCCACTGTGATATTTGATTTCGATTTCAGTTTATCAATTGTTGGATATAGTGCCTTCTAAACTTGGCACAAGAGTCATATTGCAAAAACTACTTAAATGAAGCCGTAAGTGGCCTACATTTGATCAGTCCAAATGATCCTAAATATGGCACTAACGATCACCTACGTGCCTTGAGTACAGTCAAAAACATAAACTAGTGTGTAATGTAGTGTCAGATATTTTATGCTGCCAAAGTGGTATCAGAGACCTATATGCATGCCAGATGATGCCTGATGCTTATAATGCAAGACATGCTTTCCAATATATTTATGCACGTGACTGTACCAAGGCTCCGATACGATGCGATACGCAAGAAGCGAGCAGTCTCTGCCCCATGTTCGCTTATTGCAGTTTGCAGATGAAAGTTTCACTCGTGGCACTGGTGACATCATCTTCCAATGGTGGTCGTGAGTTCGTGACCCACCCCATCTGTTTTTCCCGTTTTTTGTAATGTTGTTCTGAGTAAGGACATGCTAGCAACCATTCCCACGCAGTTCCTCATGTGACAGGCAGGACTGGTTCGGAGTGCGGGAGGGGTAAGCGGGTGACTGACCCTGTGAGTCCCCGTGTCTGCAGGGTTAAAAATAACCTCGAGCAGCGGCGAGAATTCTGCTCGCATGTGTCGAATTCACTAAACAGACATTAACTGTTTCACGGTCGCACCCTGACCTGAAAATTCAAGGAACATCAAATACTTCTTGATTAAATACCCCTTTGTTTCGCTCAAAATTCCATCCTTATGAGTAACTCTGGGTGAATAAAAAAAGATTAAAAAGCAGACCAAGAGCGTGTCAGAATCCAACAGAAAGGGTTCATTAAATCCGTAGGTAGGTACCTACCCAACCAATACTGAAAACTATTAGTCAGTATAGACTAACCTAGCCTATTTACTATAGACTAGGTTACACTTCCATTTTTACGACAAAATAAAATTTCAAGACCTCAATAGTTCATTCAACCGTCGTGGCTTCATGAGGGAATCATTCATACATAACCCCTGTATATTATATGAAGGTTTCTTTATCACACTGTTTGCTGAAGTCCAATTTCTTAGAATTATTATCGGTGAGTTGTTATCGCGAGACGCGACTATAGTGCGCCAAGGAGTCAGTAACATTTACTCAATTGTCCTATTTTTGAACAACTTGCAGTCTTTCACAGTGACTCAAGGACTGGCTCGAGTCTTAAACGTTCATATCGGCTTGCGCCTTGTGGGGAGCTTTTTTGCTGTAGGCTTCTGGTAAAAAAAAACTCCCCACTATTATAACAAGCGCTCAAAATTCGTGCCGGTCACTGTACACTCTGTGGAGCATTGCTTAAGTTTCTCGTGACGCATGATTTCTATCATTACCCACAATAACATATTATTGTTTTACGAAACGAATTTCGCTTGAAGTTTTTCACTAACCGGCAAAAGCGGTTGGGGCACGTTCTCTCTTGCATTGTAAAGCCCAGTGCACAAAAAGCTAACCACCGTTGAGTAACGACGTGTTCTCAACTTTGATACAATCGGGTTAAGAACCATTTTACTTTTTATCGACAGTTTGGTTTACCCTCTTTGGAACGATTGCCTGTTGCCTTTGTGTGTCTGGTAAGCATAAGTGTGACGGGCTGGATCCTTTTGCGTCTATACTATAGATATAGTCATAATTAACTCAGCGGTACCTGAGTTTAAGGAGTCCTTTACACACGTGGTGATTTATTTGTGCCCTTTTGGCGCAAACATTCCTATAACATAACCTGAGTTTTCGTTTATGAATAAATAAGTATTAAGTAGGTGGGTGGCATTCTAAACTAAAAAAAAATGTTAAGTACATATAAATATTTTACAATAACATGTTCTGTTAATCACACGCATTTGATAAAACCCTTGTTTTTAACCAAAATAACAACTTACATAAGTACATCTCTTAGGGCTTCGACGAACGATAAGTAATCCATTCACTTTATTTTTATGATAATAGATACTGATAAGTAGATAACATCTATGTTAGTAGGTACCTATCAAGTTGGTAAAAGCATCGGCACAAAATCCTAGTAATCACCCCGTGTAGGACGGGCCCGAGCCGTGCGCTGTTGTGGCGCGCCAACCGGCAGCCGGTCGCGGTATCGCTTGTAACTTAACCTCAAACTGACACAGTCGTGAACGGTGCTTCATATTACAACAGTTCATTTCTGTTCAAAAACTTACAACTGACGTTTAAAACAGTGATAGTTAATTCGAAATTGCCAGGTTTTAACGCAGGTAACACTGGTGAATTTCGTCGGTGTGTTTATATGACAACAGACAAACAATGGTGTTAAATCGATACGGCCAGTGTATCAACACAACCAAAAGGGCATAGAAAAACTACAAAACTTACATTGTGTGAATGTGGAGTTCAAAATGTTACTTATTATATCGTTCAACAAGTGGTTTTTTTAATGTACTACGTGAGAATCAGACAAGTTTGTGAGCGTATCGTTAGTGTAGCGTCGTTTGTGTTTTTGTGCCATCTTTAATCGTGGAGGAACACTCGAATGAGTTCAAAATGGAAAACCGAGCATTTAGTAACGGACTTCAAACGAAATTAACAAGATGTTCAAGCAGCGTAGGAGACACTGGGGCTGATAAAGCTAAAGTTGGATGGACGAGTCCACGCGATATCTGGAGAAATTTATCATTACGCAGGAAAGCAGAGGTGAATAAAACAATAACAATGTCAATAACTTAAACACTATGAATAGGAAATTCCGTAAGTGATCAAGCAGTAAGAAATGTGCCCCTAGAACTAGTGCTATCACTCAATACTTGCGTATTGGCGCCATTAATTAAACTGTTGCTTCGCCGTCCAAGTATAAATAAACTGCTGTTGATAAGGGAGTCACTTAAGCAATTGAACCTTTGGAACAGAATGTCGTTTGTATGCAGTGTGCAACTCTATGCTGTCTATTGTAAGCGTTGTATAATACAGGCACACCGCACAGCTGTCAATAAGTAAACGATTTACTTCCCGTTTCTTCAGCCAGACCTTGGGTCTTAGTGTGAACGTTAACTTCGATTTAAACTTGGGTGAAAATAACGGGAAAAAACATTACTTTTAGTATAGACATTGAACGTTCATACAGTTTATCGGAGTTAACTTTAATACGATCAAATAAATAAATTTTCACCTTACCCACTGATGGCCTCGTGCGAGTTTTAACCTCCCGTATAAAAAGAACACCTTTTTTCTTATGGGGGTAGATATAAGTTTTTTTAGTACCTATATTTTTATTATTGACTATGGAATAATTATGTTTGCATACATTGTCACCGGACGTCGCTCCTTCAGATTATGTTTTTTTTTCAGAATAAACTTCTTGCAGGTTGATGTTATAAAGCGATCGAATAGCTATAAAATAAGAAGTCGCTCAAACTACGATACTGAACTAAGTAATTATTATCTAATGTTCGTTGGTTCTCCGGTCGATGACTCGTCAATAGCAAATAAGTCACACTCGGCTCGGCATCTTTGCTTTATACTTTATCCATACGTCTTGGACACGTTTACTAGATTACTTTCAAAGTGATTCAGTGGCCTACTTTTCTCAAATACTGCGAGTGTCGATTTTAGACAGACAGATCTGCATTTTAATCCAGCAATGAAAAGTGCTTGGCTCTTTCTAAAAAAATACCACATTTTAGGGTTCTTAAATTAGTCTGAACAGGCATCTTCTGGGCACACTTATTCCATCATATACCTTATCCACATCGCTTACGATCAGGCGTGAATGAGGTCAAGAGCAGGCCTGTTTTACAATAAAAAATAAAAGAATTGTGCTCCTGGGTCAATGTGGCGTCACCTGGGGGAGGCATTTGTCCAGCAGTGGACGTCTTTTCGCTGAAATGATGATAGTGCACTCCTGGGCAAAGACCTTCCCTCATTCCTTCCATTATTCTCAATGCTATTTTTCCAGCTTATTAATGAGAAAGCTATCCAGGGCGTCCCGCCATAACCTCGGTATAACATCTATGTATATAACACATACTTTCTATCACAACGTAACGTACCTAATCCATTGCTTTACAGTTCATACAATTTTTTTGTTTAAAAAATTTGTGGGCTCGAGAATGATCGCAATGACTGTTGTTAAATCGTCAATATGAAAGGTATTTTCGCCAGTAACAAATTCACAGTATTTAACAATGTCTAATTTTATTCAGAGGTAGGTAGTTGCTCGTTTGCATAACGATATTTGGGGATCATAGCCTACAATTTCGATGTAATGATTTTAAATGTGTGGAAATGCAATTGAATGGATTCAACTAGCTCATTTGAGTTGCATCTTTCTTTATCTAGAAGGTAGGTGTTCTGGTTCGTAAGCCTGTTGCAATAAGTCTTACATCAGCAGTATCCTTTATAGGTACTCGTACCATGCCATCAAAACTTAAATTTTCTCGACATCTGATTGCAGCAGCCTGAAGCTCGTAAACATCATCCTGATTTCTTATCAGTATCACTTATCAGTATTAAAAATTAATTGGGGTCCAAGCATGAGGTATTTTATACTTCGCTACTTGTCATCTACAGGAAGAATCATAATTGAGTGTGTTCTTTTAAATGCAGATTAAGTATGGCATTGGTGTCCAAACAGGGTTGTCTTGAAGGAATCAACCTGTCGATTAAAACTGCTAATTGTGAGCAAAGTTTACTGTTCCGGACATCAAAGTGATACTTTTCGGATAGCTTCAGTACCCATACCTTCGGCAATGAAGCGTCCCCTTTTGGAACTCCTTATGTTTTTCATAAGTACGGCACTTGACGTACAAAACTTTGTTATTGAGCATAAACCTTGTACCTTAATTGGTAATTATTTACGTAATAACCCATTTATGCATACGCGCAAGTTCACAATGTTAATTAGCAGAAGTGACAATTAAATTAACCTCAATTAAAAAAGTCATGGCCAGTGGCATTTATTGCTTAATGAGGCTATGACATGATGACTGCTTTCCTCAATCGCACTATTTTTCAATGAAGTAAGTATTCATTAAACCTGCACATATTTTGTTGTGTGCTGGTTCTCTGATACCCAATCCCAAGTTTATGTAGGATACGCTTTAGATGTCTAAAGCTTAATGGCTAGATTTAGTTTTTGTTTTCCTTTAAATGTAAGCATCATTACACGAGATCAGCTAGGAAACAGAAGTCGAATTCCTGTTTCATATCTGACGTACTTAACATACCAACTACCACCCAAAAATTTGTACATTTAAGAGAAGCAGCCTGTAAAACTTTAGTAACTAAGTGAGCAGCTCGATTTAGTTTCATAGTTTCAGAACGTTGCCCCAGTTGGAAAATATTCTTAAACGTATTCATTTTTCTAAGCATCGTCGTTCTAGCTAGAATATCAAAACGTTACGAGATTGACTGAATGAACGCATTGTAGTGAACCGTATAAAAATACAAACAAGGACAACTATGTTTGAAGTCTGTAATCATCACTAATGTATGTAATGGACTTTCTTTTAGTTACTTACATGATGTTTGATGCTCTATTTCCCCCCATTAATTATTGTTAACGAGGTGTTCCTAATTGCTATCGTGCGATGGTTTTTACGTGTCTTCGTAATGATGTGGTTTGTTTAGGTAATGACAGTACCTGTCTTTACATTCTAAAAGTTTGGTCTTCTGATCAATGAGTCAAGGTACGAGTTTTATACAGGGCGTAAATCAACCCATCACACAGCCGTCAACCAAGCATTCTGTCTATCAAACTAAGTACTTGCTGGGAAACTTTTTTGGGGTTAAAAATAAAATTTTTCGTTAAAACTCAAAGTAACACTCTAAAAACATTGTGTTAGTGGATGCTTTGAATAATAAACGGGTCATGGAGGTAATTTAAGTAAAGTTAAAACCTGAAAAACTAAGATTTACAAAAAAGCTGTGCAAAATTTGGAACTTTGAGCCTCAATATCTCCGTAACTAGGGGGTTCCCAGGTCCATACTTGGGAACCCCCTAGTTACGGAGATATTAGAACAAAACAAATATCGCAGTGGTGGGGAGAACAAGTGCCTTTCGTTTGCGTTAAGGGTACTTTTACACCACCACTTTTGTTAGCATTTAGTTTATAACGGTTTATTGAATCGCAAGATTGTTGAAATTTAAGTAAGGAATGTGTGAGACAATTATTTTAGTATGAACTATTCATTGACTCTTTTTCTTACTGTTTTGATTTGCCGTAATACTTAATAGCGTGTTTTTTTTTATTAACAACATAACAACTGAATGGCAGAACACTGAATTCACTAGTATTAGGTTAATTAGTTAATTCACGCTAAGAAGAAGTATTAGGTAATCTACAGACATTATTTGAATAAAATAAGTAGCTTGCCACGTTATAGCAAAATACGTGCGCAAACGTATTTAAATACTTGTCGGGTTTGACTTCGACTTTATCTCGCATGAATAATTCAGTAAACACTACGATTGCATTCTTGCTTTATTCCAGAAAAGAGCCTTAAAGTATACGTTTAAAGCTACTAAATACAAAAAAAGTCACCATCTTCAAAAATAAAGTTATTTGCACTTTCCAGTATATGTTTGGAAATCTGTTGTAATATTATTTTGCTTTGAACTGCCGCGTTACATACGATTAAAAGTCCCAAGCTTAAGAGTGTAATCGACTTTCTTTATGGATGTTATTCGTCCATGATTACGTGTATGTAACCTACAATTTGATTGCACATTGTAATATTGTTCCTCGGTGTGGAACGATAGATGCGCACGTTAGTCTTTCTTATCCACAGACCTACTTACTGGCTTCGTTCTCATAGTTTTTATCAGCCATTTCTTTGTCCTAGCTCCATTCATGGGATTTATTCGGAAAATTTCTACAACGTGTATTGTGACGTACACCTAGCCCAAGCCAACGGAAAGCCCAAGTAAACGGTCGAACTATAACTACACACATCAAAAGTGTCTAGGGATCAACATATATTTTTGCAATAACTTTTCTCCTGATTGATATTAATTAAAATTTTCTTTAAGGATTCATCAAATAAAGTGTTTTCGTTTGTCACAGTAACGATAAACCAAGTCACCTTTGCATTAATGAAGAAATTTGCCATTTTCCTAATAAAGGGATTTTTGACATTTGAACCACTAACATTAAAGTTCGAAAAAAAGACTGAAATAACAGTTTTCTTTAAAATTTTATTGGGTAACTTAAACAATTAATAATCCGTGTTTCTACCGCAAACACTAACAACACAAGAACATCGGTTTGGCATACTCAAAATGAGTTCATCCAAATCACGCTGTGGAATGGCCGCCCATGTTCGTTGCAACAACAAAAAAAGGTCTTCTTGCGACTGGATACCCTCCATATTCGGCAGAGCTCTTCTCTGTAGCATATCCCATGCATGCTCAATCGGGTTCAAGTCTGGCGACTGAGCAGGCCAGGGCAGGACATTGATGTTAGCTGCGGCGAGAGTCTGTCTTACAACTCTTGCGGTGTGCGGTCGTGCATTATCATGCATTAACTGAAATAAGGGACCGATTTGCACTTGTAGAGGAACGATGACGTCTGATACAATCGTCTCAGCATAAATTTGAGCGTTGAGGTTGCCTCTGATCCAAATCAACTCAGTTCTTCCGCCGATCCAAATACCCGCCCATACCATGATGGTTCCACCACTATAAGGATGGACTTCCTGGCAGGATTTTAATCGCTGTTGGCGTCCAGGGGTTCTCCAGTGTCGTATACGTCTTGTATCCGGTCTCATACCAAAACGAGACTCATCAGAAAAGCACACGAAACGCCATTGTTCTTCTGCCCAATTTCTGTGTTCAAGAGCCCATTGATATCGAATCCTACGATTGTGCATTGCTATAGGTGGTACCCGTAGCGGTCTTCGGGAATTAAGGTTCACTTCATGCAAGCGGTTTCTGACTGTTTGGTCGCTAATTAAGTTCCCTGAAGAGTGATGAAGCCTCACGGCTAACATCATGGCGGTTATTGTTGGAGCTCTTCGAGTTAAGATTTGAATGTATCGGTCTTGTCTCCGTGTGGTGCAGCGATACCGTCCTCCATGGCGCTCAGCCACGGTACCAGTGCTTCGGTAACGTGTCCAAAGTCGACTGATAACACTCTGACTTGTATTCAGAGCTAAAGCCACAGTACGTAGCCGGGAACCAGCTTCTATCATTCCCACGGCTCTGAGCATTTCTTCCCTGCTTAAATGACGTCGCCGCTCCATAATAACGTTGGTTTTAATCAGTAGTAGGGAAACAGTAGCACTAATAATGTCTTCAATGCGTTGTATGTTTTTATAGGGAAAATATTGACAGCTGATTTTCATCTTTTACTCGAATTTGATTCACAGTTCCTGATTCAAATTATGAAATGCACCAAAAAGGATCCATATAAATTTATAAAATCATAAATTTATTACAAAGCCACATCTCAATCTCAAGAAATCCGCATAAAAATGCTTGATCCCTAGACACTTTTGATGTGTGTATATTACTTTTCTTTGAGATTTATTCGAATTTAATTATTCAATCATAATATCTTACTGTAGACTTAATGCCTTCGGTCATTATTTATTATGCGTATTCCGTCTCAATGTGCTTGTACCGTGTACTTTGTGTTGGCTCCGGTTTGCCTACGCTCGTGCATCCTCCGCCCATACATGTTAATACAGCACTATCTGTACATCAAAAGATTAACCAAATCGTATTTTCTATGGAGAGCGTAGGTTTGTAAGCGATCTATTTTATTGCGAAACAAATTCAAGTGGGTACCATGTGAGCGTGTTCACGATTCTCACGGTTTTCACTTGTCTGTGTGTGCATCGATTTGCTTGTGCGTCATAGCTTTCCTTCTTCTTCTTCTTCTTTATGGGGTTCAGGTTTCCGCACTTAGTCCTTGAAGTGGACCATTGTGCGTGAGCCATGGTGGCCGATTACTCCAACCAGCCCACCTCCCTCCAGAAGCAGATCAGACTTCCCGGCCTCCTCAGGGCATCCGCAAGGGATCTTGGTGTACCAAGGGTCTCCTCACGAATCTTGGTAACGCCTGTACACTCAAGGAGCACATGCGCCACCGTTTCCTCTGCCTTCATGCATGCTCTGCACAGGGGGCTGTCAGTGATACCTAGGTTGTGGAAGTGTTTATTTAGTGAACAGTGTCCAGTGATGGTCCCTGCCACCAGACGCAGGCTGTCTCTGTCCAGGCGCAGAAGGCGCTTGGTCAGCTTTGTATCCAGGGATGGCATAGCATCCTTGGATTGCCTACATCCTGGTGTCAAGGTCCACCGTTCCTCCGCTTGTATGCGAGTGTGGTCTTTTAACCAGCTTCTTAGCTGCTTGAAAGGGATGGGCACAATGGGTTCGGGTCCGTACGGTTTTGTGCTGGATCCTCTTCTGACAAGTTCGTCAGCCGCATCGTTTCCAAGTGATCCACTGTGACCTCTTATCCATTGTAGTGTTACCGTGTTGTGATTTAGTACCGTGATACGTTCTAGTGCCTTGTGGCATTCTAGTATCAGTCTCGACGTGATCTGATTGCTCTTTAGGGATTGAAGGACTGAGGCACTGTCGGAGAGTATTCGAATATTAGTATCCGTAACCTCCCTGGCCTCTATAGCGTGTGCCGCTTGGATAATACCTACACACTCTGCTTGATAAACTGAGTTGAGCGTGGTTTGGATATCTTAATGTTTAGGTCGTCGGAGAACACCCCGACGCCTGTCCCATTTTCGGTTTTTGATCCATCAGTGTAAATCCTTAGCTCTCTTGTACCTGAGTAGTCACACCACTCCTCTATGAGCTCTATGTTGTAGTGTTTTTGAAAGCAGTAGGTCTTCAGGGTTCTGTCGATGGGTGATGCCATCAACGGTTGTTCTTTGATTGCACCTTCTTTGATGCGTGTGTGTTTGATTCTAGAATCATTTCTTAGGGTGCCGGATACTTCAAGTCTGAAGGTCGCTATGGCCGCTTCCTCTCTTACGACGAGGTGTAGGGGAGGTAGGCCCAGCATCACCTGTAAGGCGGCAGTGGGGGAAGTTCTCATGCTGCCGGTGATTGCTACGCAGGCAAATCTTTGTAGTTTCTCGAGGTCTTTTTGGGCTGTACTTAGGTTGGTCCTGGGCCACCAAACCAAAGACCCGTATGTAATAATTGGTCGGATAACTGTGGTGTATAGCCAGTAGGTGATTTTGGGACTTATGCCCCAATTTCTCCCGAGGAGTCTGTTGCATTGCCATAGGGCTATACTGGCTTTCGTGATGATGTAATCAGTGTGTTTTGCCCAGTTCAGCTGTTTGTCCAAAAATATACCCAGGTATTTGGTTTCAGTCGATAGGCTTAGGGTAGTCCCAAAGAAGCTTGGCAAATGTAACGTTGCTAGCTTCCTTTTCTTTGTGAAGAGAACGAGTTCCGTTTTGGTAGGGTTCACTGCTAGTTTGTACTCCTTGCACCAGTCTTCTACTATTCTTAGGGCTTGGTGCATAAGGTTGCATAGCGTGTTTTCGTGTGTGCCGTTTATTATTATGGTCAGATCATCAGCATAGCCTACCGTGTAGTAGCCTCTGCTATTGAGGCGTTTGATGAGGCTGTCTACTACGAGGTTCCATAATAGCGGCGAGAGGACACCGCCTTGGGGGCAGCCCTTCGCCACTATTGCTCTGGTGGTGCCGTTTACCGTAACTTGGACGGCTCTCAGTCTGAGCATGTTTGTGATCCATCCTCGCAGGGTCGAGTCCACACCGTGTTTCTCGAGGGCTGCGTTGATGCTGTGGAAGATGGTTTTGTCAAAAGCGCCTTCTATGTCAATGAAGACAGCTAGTGAAGAGCATTTGTGGTCCACTGCACATTCGATCTTGGAGATCACACTATGCAGCGCAGATTCTGTTGATTTGCCTGTCGAATACGCGTGTTGTTGTTTGTGAAGTGGCCGCTCCCGGAGAGGTCCGTCCCGAATGTGTCGATCACAGAGTCTCTCGAGGGTTTTCAGTAGAAAAGATGTTAGGCTTATTGGCCTATACGCCTTGGGTTGTGTGTAGTCTGGTTTGCCTGGTTTGGGGATGAAAATGACTTTCACCTCTCGCCATGCAAGCGGTATATATTTCTGTGCTATACAGGCTTGGTAGATGATGGTCAGCCATGGCGTTAAAACGTCTACTCCCCATTGTAGCAGGGCGGGGAAAATTTTGTCTAAGCCTGCGGATTTATATGGTTTAAAAGTCTTTATTGCCCATTCTATTCTTTCAACAGTTACTATGGTGCGGGCTCTGGCCCAGTCTTGGTCATTTGGTGTGTGCGTTGGTTCACTTGCCCAGGTTCTGTCCTCGGAGAGATTGCAGTCTGGGAAGTGCGTTTCCAAAAGGACTTTACTAGTTTCGTGGTCCGACTTGGTGTATGTGTTGTCTGGGGTTTTCAGCGACCCGAGGGTGCGATCTTGATCGGTAGATAGGATCTTTCTCACACGCGCGGCTTCGCTGTTCGATTCAATTTCTTCACAGAATTTCCGCCAGGCTGCTCTGCTGGCATTCCTGACTTGTTTTTTGAAGGAGTATTGTGTCATCTTGTATGCGTCCCAGTCTTCTGGTAGTCTGGAATTTTTGGCTCTGTTAAATTGTTTTCGCATGGTTTGCCTAAGCTTACTGAGTTCCGCATTCCACCAGGAGTTACCTTTGCTCCTGGTGTTTGGGTCCTTTAGTTTGCAGCAGGCGTGGTAGGCTTCAATTATAGATTCCGAGAGTTTTATTACGGTGTCTTCGAGTTGTTTGGGGTCTATTAGAATTTGGGGCGTTTGGTGCTGTGTTAATAGGGAGGCCAACAGCCGTTTGTAACCGGGTACATTGGTACGGCGTGGGTTGCGTCTAGGTTCGGGTTTTTTTATGTTAGCTATTAGTGAAAAGCGAATCCTTCTATGATCGGAGCAGGAAGGCTCGTTGGATACATGCCAGTCAGAGATAAGTTTCGCCGCACTTTCCGAGGCCAGTGTTAGATCGATGATCGTTTGTCCGCGCGATGTGACCCAAGTGGGTTCTGAGCCACGGTTCGCGATGTTAAGGTTAGTTGAGAACAAATATGTGCATAGTACCTCACCTCTAGTGTTGGCTTTGTTGCAACCCCAAAGCGGGTGATGGGCGTTTGAATCCGTGCAGATGACCAGGCCCAGGTTGGTGTCTTCGCAGTACCTTACCAGGTCGGCCATCCCTTTTGGTGGGCAGTCTTCATCCTCGCCAGGCATGTATACCGAGGCCAGGACGATATCAGGTGCGTCGCCGTCGGTTTTAAGCCTGACGGCTGTTACGTCTCTGCAACATAATTGCGTAAGTGTGGTGGTGGGTACATCTTTGGGTATGAAGGCACAGGTTCGTGGTTTATCTGTGCCTTGTGTGTCGAGGATCAGCTTACCTCCAGAGTTGCCAAGGCCACATATTCTGTTATTGCGGATCCACGGCTCTTGGATGAGTGCTATGGTTCGGGGTTCCATCTCCAGTGTCCTGCGCAGGCAGGCAGTAGCTGCCTGGCTATGCTGGAGGTTGGTCTGGATGATATGTAGGGGACGGGATGGGGGCGGCAGTGGGGTGGAATTAGGGGGAGATTGATCCATCGGACAATACACCCCCCTCTTCCAGCCCATGCTGGTCTTCGCTGGGTGCTGATGGCGAGGATGAGAGCAGCTGCTCCGTCCACCTTGATGGTGAGGCTGGCATCCTCACACCGTCAGTGTCAGCCATCGCCGTTCTGGCCATCTCCTCCTCCAGTTGCGCCATCGTCGGGTCGGCTTCAGTCGGGGTCGGTCTCGTCTGTTCAGTCTGTGTGTCGGAGGGAGGGGTGTTGGGGAAGAAACGCACGTATATCGACCCAAGTAGATACGATATCCGTCGCTCCTTCCCCAAGACCTTTACGACCTCGTCCTGTGGGATACCCAGGGTCAGGTATGTCCCATGGTTATCGCCACCGACCGATGTCGCCCTGTACAGGGACCACCTACCGATGTCATACCAGGGGTTCTGGCAGGTCAGAACCGTCTGGAGCAGCGCTATGTCCCCATTGTACCGAGGTACGAAGAGCGCCGCTCTAGTCCGGGTCGGTACGTCGGTCTGTCTCATGACTTTCAGTGTCGCGTCAGTGTCCGTCAGTCTTATTCTGGGTACATTCTGGGTCAGCCAAGTCAGGGCGTTGTCGTCCTCGCACCAAATATGTACCGTGCCATCCGCTACCCTTGGGTAACCGCGGAAGGCCGGGACTTTGGTGGGGTCGGTTCGACACGTCTCCACGATGAGGTTCTCAAGGCTGGTCTTGATGTGCTCACCTTCATCAGTCGTCATGTCTCGGGTTGGAGGCGAGAGGCAGATCGCTACGGCGAGTCGCGCAGGAATATCCTTTGTGGCCCGCGCGTAGGTTCTCTGCTCCCCTTGAGCGGCCTGGGTTCTACTACGCTTGGCGTCCCCCTGGAGCGCACTAGGTGAGGCCGTGTCGTCCGGGCGCTCTCTCTTCGCCGCTCCCTGTCCACTTGGACCGGGTTGCGGTTCTGAGGAGCCTGGCACAGAGCTTTGTGCCAGGGACACCCGGCGTAGGAACCCAGACCGTTTGCCCCGCTTCCTTTTTGTGCGGTGTTGGTCTACGGTCTCGTCGCGGTTCCGGTCGTTTCCTCCGGATGGTCCTGGTGCGGGCAGTGACCTCTCGCGCAGGGTTTCCCCTTCGCGTGCTGTTCCCTGCCCGCACGTTTCCGCGTCCGACTGCTTCTCGCGCTGGGTTTCCCCTTCGCGAGTCTGTAGCCGGTCGCGTACTCCCTTACAACTGACCGTTTGTGCTACGCGCTGGCTATTGCCATCGCGGATCTTGCTCAAACGGTTGTTGAGTTCTCTTTCTCTGTTCCGGATCTTTCCGCGCTTCGTTCTGAGCATACGTACTTCGTCCACAGAGATGAAACCAGAACCATCAGATTCCGCTTCCTTTCCCGTCCCGAGAGAGTTCATGTCTCTCAGCCTTACCTCGATCTTCTCGCGCTGGAGTGCCAGCGCGCGGAGTTCGCTGCTAAGACTGGAGATTCGAGCTTTATTGTCGTCGTTGTCAGGGTTATTTGTCACACTGTTCCTAACGATGCACTGTTGCCAGGCACTCGTGGAAGGTGTGACAGTCAGGGAAGTTGGCGCAGGATTTGCAGCCGTCTTAGTGTCAGTAGGCGCAGAAATTGCAGCCGTAGACGTGTCGGAAGGCGCGTGAGCCGCAGCCGATGCTGTTGGCGCCGAAGCAGCCAGCCGCGCAGAAGGCGCGGCGCTAGTAGGCAGATTGGTGCCCCCCCCCAGATTACGGTGGAGGCAGACCGACGAGTCGGTGTGGGATTCCCCGGCATTGCCGGGACCCACCTGGGGAATATTATTTTTTCCTTTCTGCGACATATTGGGTTTGTGGGCTTTTTTGGAGTTGAGGTTACCCGTCCTCATGGACCGAAAGGAAAAAGGGGAATAAGGAGGGAGGGACTGGTCGTGGGATCATGGGAGTGGGGTGTGGGGTTACCCTAGGCCTGGTATTTTGACCTTCGGGTAAAATGCTAAAAGGCGCCTGGGGGTTTTTGTTGCGTCTATTTCTTATGGAATTAGACCGAGAACAGGGTGGCAACCACGTGAAGGTGAATCCCCCAGACTTGCCTTGAGGATCTACACGACTGTAGCGCTCCCCCTCAAGACCTCGCCACCCTACCGCCTCTGAGGGAGGCAGTAAGGTAGGCCTGCATCTATACTACCAAGCAAAGCATAAGCAAGGCATGTCGTTGTGCAACCGCAAAAGCATAAATACAGACCCCCCCCCATAGCTTTCCTTTTCCTCCCCATTTTGTGTATATTTGGTACAGTTCAGTGGTTTTGAAAATTTGGCTCTTAATTAAAAAAATATAATGAAAGAAAGGTTGTTGACGTTCGAAAAGGGCTGCTAATCAGCCTTATTTGAATAAATGACTTTTTGATTTTGTTAGTTACAAATATTTTTCTTATAAATAATGAAAGTAAGAAAAGTTTTTTTTTTATATACTTTAAAATCACCTGAATTTATAGCGTATATAATTTCACGTTACTTGCAGAGAGGGATAACCAAAGTAGCATTTTCTTATTATTTTAGACGATTGGACTGAAGATGTATAATTATGTCGAAGACCAAAGTTATGTCCAACAGAACACCTCACATATTAAAAGTAGACGGGGAGACAATATAACATGTCCAGGAATACCTTTACTTGGGCCAAGTCTCTTTCCAGGCGAGGCAAGACAAAGAAGTCGCAAGACGAACAGAAAACACCTGGAAGAGCTACTGGATTGGGCACGATATGTCTGCCGCATGCCGGACAAACTGTGGGCCAAAATAGCAGGAACAGGAAACTGGTGCCCTGGTCGCGGCAGGCCACGAAGGAGATGGCAGGATGAACTAAATCGGTTCCGCCAAAACGGACGCTCAGGTTCGCGAGAAGTGGAAAGAGTGGAAGGAGGCCTTTGCAAGGAGTGCGACAGAGCAGACTAGGAAAAAAAAAACGATATCTCAGCGAAGTCTTATGGTACCTCATGCCTGCCGCTCTGTAAGTCTAGGTCTACCGAAACTGAAACTGCAATTTAGCGCCGAAACTTGCTGATACTGAAAGTTTGGTCGGACACTAATATCCATTTAATTAGATGACCAAAAGTTTAAGAGTTAGCGCCTTACAATAATTACTGCAGACCAGCCATCGAGCTGTACTGTAGGCTGCTCAAGTACAGCAGATCCAAGCGTAGAATCCTTATCTTGCGAGTCCAACTAGCTCTCTTCTGTTTTTGGCATGACGCCCACGCCAAATCGTATTGTAAAATGACCGTGAATTCGTACTTTCATCTTCTCTGAAGTTTATGAAGTTTCAACAGGCAATATCTGGCCAAGTTGTGCACACAGGTGTGCGACAGTTTGACCGCAAACGTATCTTATCGAACGAGACTACAACTTTAGCACTAATGCTAAAGTTGTAATGTCTAAACATTAGTACGATTTTTTATGCACAATACGTCCTCAATATCCAAATAATAGACGTGGTAGTAATAGACAAATGAGGCTATAGGTATAGAACCTACAACAGGAAGAGTCATCATGATTGCTCAGCGAACGAGTCATGTCTCCGCAGTGTGGCGCCGCCACCGCGAGCACAGCATTGCAATTATACTGAAAGTACCACAGAGGCAGACTTTTTTTTTTTATCGGCCGAGGACGCATGCCTCCTTCGTAGTCGAGCGACAGAGCTGCCAGATGAAACAGCTTGTTATTCTACGCGCGACTCGAAAGATACCGTTCTTATGTTTCTTAGTACATACATGGAATCACATGCATGCATAGCAAACAAAGATTAGGATTATTACAATGAACGGAAAATTGTTGTTGAATGTTAAACAGTTACATTTACCTCATTAAGATAATGCAACAAGGATGGTCAGAAATGAATGATCTTTTGTATATCCTTATCCGAATTTTGGTTATTGACGACCGACGTTTCAATCAGCGGACAACATGGCATTGTCGCTATCCAATCACTCGTGTAATTACTGCATCCATAGCTTCGTATTTAGTACTTCAAATTAATGTTCTATTCGTTATTGAACTAAAAGGGTGGAGCCGTATGTTATACTTTTTAAACTTTCTTTGTTATATTTTAGGCCAGTATCTCCGTGATTAGTTGATTACTGATATTAGTTCTTCATTTGGTAATGGAAGCTCGCGAATAATTGCATTCATTGCATCATATTTTGACATCATCATCATTTTCCAGCCCTTACCTTAACCCATTCAATTTGGGATCGGGGCAACACGTTTTATTTGTCCATTCTTCCCTGTTAGACGTCACGGTGGCATTTATTCCTTTCTCTTTCATATCATTCTTCAGAAAGGACTGGTGCGTAGTACTCGTAACCGGCGGCGGCGGCGTGCGTGTATGGTCAGATGTATGAATGTGGACGAGACAAAAGGAGTATGTATGGATCGTAGCAAGTGGCATTCTGTGCTTTCTGCTTACCCCCATGGGAAAAGGGCGTGAGTTTATGTATGTATCTTTCTTCACACAATCCATTCATCTTTTCTTTGGCCTTCCTCTCCCTCTCCATCCATCACATTTTGTTTTTTTTGGAACTGGGTTTACCACTCCTTGTTAAATTATCGTCATTTCATACGTCCATTGGACTTGGGCAAGTGTCGCCACATTTATCAGTCCCGTTCCTCTCGCATCCAGGGGATCCCCGCAACCTTTACCATTGCAGGACCACCTATTGGGAGGTCTTCCAACGCAACGTCTATCGGTTCACGGTAGAGGTCGCGTTACGTTCGCGTTAAACCAGAACTTATCAGGCCAATCAACCTTTACATAGTATGAGTATATTATGCACTGAATTTAACCTACTGAATGAGTCAAATATTTTGGATGACATGTTATTTGCCAGTTATTTACTAATTACGCAAACGGCTTTAGCTACGGTTTAACAATAACCTAATCTCTAGTAAATATTAGTCAGCGACGTTTTCAGCTTGTGTGTCAGCGAGGTTGCCTCGCATAAACAATAAAATGCTCTATAAAGTTTTACTCAGTTGAGTGAACGACGACCGTGATCGTGGTCTGTGCTGGCTGTATGCCTAGTTTCCATATGGATAAGTGATATAATTTATCCCTATTGGCTTGGAATAGTGTTGTGTATTAGTAAAATAATAATATGGAATATTATTATAACGTGCATTCTCAAGTTCGCATTTACGAAGTCAAGCTGTTGATAAGTGTGACGGTGCCTCTATCTGACATTGATCAATATCGATAATAGTTAGTATTGTTATTTATCAATGACTACAAGTATCGGTAAAATGCTGAACACATTTAAGAAAAGACTAAGTTTAAGGAAATCCAAGAAAAAAAAAATAAGTACAGAATTAGTGTGTGACGCTGACGATGTAAGTACAAATGTTATGTTGTTGACGTAAACCACTTAGCGGTGCCGAACTGTCAAAAATTTCAAATTGATTGAGTGATCGATCTCGTGTTTCAGCATTCGATTTGGCTGTTTATACGTGCTTGCTTTACAAATAAACAAATTCCTTACAATGTTTGGTCCGTTTGATTATTTACGTTACAGTACAATGTCTGTGCTGTGGTAAACACTGGCCGGATGGTAATACCGAAGCGTAGAAATCATTCAGTGGGCATTTGGTATTCTGTCAATAGAGACTTAAGTTGTCGAGACTGATTTTGTAAAGTGACTTGAATCTTGCATTGATAAAATGTGTAATAGTGGAATGTAGAGTCGATGCGTGATGCGCCGCGGTTCGATGCTGCAACTGCTTCTCGACTGTAACCATCACATGTCGGACACAACTCTGTATACTCCAATCTGGGTCACAGTTCCGAAGAAAATGGTTAAAAACATTCAATATTATTTTAGTTTTTGGGAAAGTCTATGTTTTTGTTTTAAATGTGAAATGAACCAAAAAATGGTAAATGAAAAAAAACTTCAACTCAGTCGCTGCCGTGTAAGTTTAAGGTGATATATTAACTGGGTTCACCATATCCCAGTTGGGAATATGGTGTGGTTGGTGTTAGCCTGGAACATCGTTTGTAGATATTATTAGAATCAACCGTCACAGACGTATTACGGTCGTCGCACTTCGCAAAACTGCATACTTGTTTGCATATCCACTTTCTTACTCGTTTTGCATTTGCCTAAACGGCCGTGTGGTTATATCTAAACTGTATGTTCGTTTGTTCTTGTTTAGTTAGCTAGTTATCTAAAATTATTTAATTAATAGTAATAATAGAATAATGTTATTGAATTATTTGCTCTTTTGCTCTTGCAGCTATTGTCTATCAAGTCTTTGATCTGTTGTTTTATGAGCAAGTTGACATAATCATTGTGCGGTTTCATGTTTTGCAATATACCAGATATCATCATCGGTATTTAATAATTCTCCTAGATGTCTTATTTTGAACTTTGTTTTATTTTTTAGTTAAAATTACATACTTTTAAAGGTGGTTGATGTTCATTGTTCGATTGTGTTTTTTTTATTTCTTATGTGATTGTTTTATGGTATTGCAGTAAAGTTCACTATACAGTGAGAGAACATTATGATGCATTTTGTGAGTCACCTACTCAACGCTTTCATTCTTCGCACCTAAGTACATAGATGATTACTATTAGGTAGATAATGGAACGACGTGGTTTACTCGATCGATGCAACGATGCGTGCACTGTTCATGTGCCTTATTGGTTTTATTCAGTGAAACTAACTCGCTATTGCACTTAAAAAATATATCTTCACGAGTACTATCATCGAAAAAGTATCTCCATGTTCAGACCATCATCAATTAGGCTTTGCTGTGATAAATATGGGTTTAACTTATGTATAATCCTATGTATGCTACAGTATACTTATTTAATTATGCCTTATAAGTATATTTTACTACATTGTCCAGTAACGTTACCTTGGAATCGGTGAGTCATCTGACTCGCATGGAGCCGGCAGCCGGCTAGACCGACTCGTTCAGGTATACTTACTTGTCATGTCTGTATTTACTGCGACGATGTTGCGACTTGCGATTGCCATAATATACATACAAGTTCATACAACTCTTCATTATTTGACTGTGAATTTACAATTTCACTCAGAGGGAAACTCGTTATTGAAGTCTACTTAATGGGAATCCTGCGTTCGTAATGTTCGTTAACAAGCATGTAAGGGAAACACGCATTTACTATCTATTGTGCTAAGTCACGTCACAAGCTTAATACAAATATTTTCCTTGCATAGACGTACCTGTGTTATAAATAGGAAACATTATTAAAAGGTAACATTACTACAACGCTAAGAATGGAAATTCTTTTGTTGTATCGACCTGCCATCATTTTTATTGCAAAACACCTCTGTTTTTATGTTATACTTATATAACTTTCTGTTTGTTTCCAGCTACAAAGTAAACGCGAATTGTTCTTCAAGTCGGACTCAGTGAGTGCCGGCGGCGTGAGCGCGACGGGCCCTCCGACCGGGGCGCCGCCCGCGCCTCCCTCCGCGCTCAAGGATGCGCTGGCTAAGCGCGCCGCCACGCTGCCCGACCAGCTCGAGAACAACCACCATGACTCCAACGGGACCCTCAACAAGC
Organism: Diarsia rubi; assembly: GCA_932274075.1. NCBI lineage: Eukaryota > Metazoa > Arthropoda > Insecta > Lepidoptera > Noctuidae > Diarsia > Diarsia rubi. Next base: position 11,096,700 of record OW026412.1, on the reverse strand, counting down.
ACAGCAACAGCGTGTCCGTGGACGCCAACAAGCCGCCCAGCTCGGCCCCGCCCCCGACACCCGCGCCCCCCGTACCCGTCACTGCGCCCCCCGGCGGCCCGCCACCGCTCCGGAGTACAGAAAACATTATCAAGGTAAGAACAGGACAAGCCTGCTATACTATTCTCAATTCTGGAAAGCCAGAAACAATAGTAACGATTACTAGAAAAACGTCGATACAATGAATGGCGACACGGTAAGAATGTCACCGCGAATGACTATCGCACTTGAATAAACATTCGGCAAAATCGGTGAGCTGCGCACGCGTTAATGTTTCCTCTTCCTGCCTTATAAACCGTTCCATATCGACTCATTACTGCCGAACGACTCTGAGGCTAATTTCTTGTAGAGCGTCTACCGTGTTGGTTTGTAGGTACTGTTTAGTATTCATTGAAAGTAATTGTGACGATTGTGCCTTGGGTCATGGTCCATTTGTGTTTGACATAAACTAGAAAATGTGTCACTTTTGACAACGGGGCCCGTAGACCGTGACTGAACCGATACTCGTCGATACTTGCATATTACGTGGATGATTCAGGAGTAGTTGGCTATTTCGCCACGCTAGTACCTAATTGCAAACAATCACCGACACGCCGATCAGTATCTCATAACAGTGTTCTGTTCAATATAAGCAGGCACTCATAGTAATAACAATTTTTGTATTCCCTCGAGGTTATACAGGGTGTATATTAACCCATCATACAGCCATCAAGCAAGCATTCTGTACATCAAACTAAGTACCCTTACACAAAAATTTTTGCTGGGAATAAACTTGTTTTTTTGGGGCCAAAATCACATTTTACGGTAAAACTCAATGTTGCACTCTTGAAACATTGTGCTAGAAAATGCTTTGAATAGTAAACGGGTCATGGAGTTAATTTAAGTAAAGTTATAACCTGAAAAATTTATATTCACAAAAACAACTGTGAAAACTTGACCCCCAATATCTCCGTAACTGGGGGGTTCCCAGGTATGGTCTAGAACAAAAAAAATATCGCAGTGGTGGGGAGAACAAGTACGAAAAGTAGCCTTAACGCAAACGAAGGGCTCGTTTGCGTTAAGGCTACTTTTATGCCCTTTATTATTTTATTATATCTATCTATGTCAAATAATTATAACCATAAATAATAAAACTACATAACGCTTTCTGTTAATTTTCAGAAACCTGACCACCCACCAGTCGCACCAAAACCGGAATTACCTAAATTAGAAAAGCCAAAAACCAAAGAATTAGATGGATATGTCGGATTTGCAAACCTGCCAAACCAAGTATACAGAAAGGCAGTGAAAAAAGGATTTGAATTCACGCTTATGGTTGTTGGTAAGATCATCATTACAATAATATTCCAGATTTTCTAAATGGCATTTTTTTAAATTGATCAAGGTTTCCCCCTTGTCTCAAACAGAATTGAGCAACCTGAACTGATGTAGAATCTGGCGGTTAAAATAAGATTAAAATGCACATTAGTCACTCCATTATTATGCTACCTATGCTATGCTACCTTCTCGAAAAAAAAAAAGGTTTTTAATTAATCAACGTGTTTATTTTTAGGTGAAACGGGTTTGGGCAAGTCAACGTTAATAAACTCATTGTTTCTGACGGAGGTGTACGACCGGGATAAGCACCCAGGCCCCTCACTACGCGTCAAGAAGACGGTGGGCGTGGAGACCAGCGTGGTCATCCTGAAGGAGAACGGCGTCAACCTCACGCTAACCATCGTCGACACACCTGGCTTCGGCGACGCAGTCGACAACAGCAACTGGTGCGTGATCCAAAACATCCTTTCGATTGCTCTGCGTGCAATAATATTGTCGTAAATGAACACCCAATACGCGAAAACTGTTCAAAGTCGTTCAGTAAACAAATAGTAATGATTGTTTGCATTTTTCAAGCTGAACAGTTTTATTTCGTTACCAGCGATAATATATGTCTTCATTTATGACTTATCATTATTATTAACGAACTTCACTTTTGTCATTGCAGTTGGCAGCCTATCATCGACTTCGTTGAGTCGAAGTATGAAGAGTTCCTGAACGCGGAGTCCCGCGTGACGCGCAAGGCGGCCCCGCCGGACACTCGCGTGCATTGCTGTCTGTACTTCATCGCGCCCAGCGGCCACGGGCTCAAGCCGCTCGACGTCGAGTTCATGCAGCGGCTCGGCGACAAGGTCAACATCATACCGGTCATCGCTAAGGCCGATACCATGACCCCGGAGGAATGCAAAGATTTCAAAGAACAGGTTGGTAGGAAAAACATAGTTGCTCGAGTTCCTTCAGTTTCGGTTTCTCCAACTTAAATATGAGCTGACATCAACGTACATGTGGCATATATAACCTCCTCCATTTTTGGAAGCCGGCTAAAAAACAACGGCCATCGGCGAACCGAATCCAGCAAATAATTAACGCATTCGTTTCCCACTTAATAACTACATTTAATCATTCGTATGCTCTTCTCTTTGCAGATAATGAAAGAGATAAGTCAGCACAAGATCAAGATCTACGAGTTCCCGGAGAGCACGGGCGAGGAGGGCGAGGCGGCGGATGCGATACGCGGCCTGCGCGCGCGCGTTCCCTTCGCCGTGGTGGGCGCCAATACTGTCATCGAGCGCGAGTCGGGGCGCGTGCGCGGCCGCAAGTACCCCTGGGGCGTCGCCGAGGGTACGTGCGCCTAAGCATACACCCAGTGTCAATCTGCCATCTCTTAGTAGTCAGTCGTCCCGTAGTAGATATTGCGGCCCACAGCTTATTTCACTTTGATATTTCAAACCGGCACAAGAACCCAAACATTTCGCATGTTTATTTTCTAGTTGAGAACCTGGAACATTGTGACTTTTTGGCGCTGCGCAACATGGTGATAAGGACGCATCTTCAGGACTTGAAGGACGTAACGAGCTCAGTACACTACGAGAACTACAGGTGCCGCAAGCTCGCTGGTCTTTCTCACGACGGCAAGCCTCACAGGATCAACTCCAACAAGTAAGACGAACGTTGCTATCCTATCTGTCACCTCACTTCGCTCTCCATATCATAAACTCATTAACATTGTGCTAACTAACTTTTTGAACCAAGTTTTACCTGTTTCTCTGGTCTCAGTAGATCTTTCCAATAATATTTTGAAACAGGCATGATTAGACGTAACAACCTAAGTACACGGGGTTAATGGAACGTCTATTTAATGATATTTTGACATTTGTTTATTTTATTACTGCTGTCACCGCATTTAAGGTGACCAGACTTATTTTTCGAAATTTCATGGACTATTAAATCATTTTACTAACAATTGAAATGGTGTTTGAGTGATTCATTTGATTGTTTCTTCATTGCTGCATGTCTGGTCACCTTTAACATTCTTCTATACTGTCGCAGTTGTGTGCTACAGAGTTTTATTTTATTTTTAATACTTTAGATTTTATTAAATAGCTCTGCATTGATATTCTTTAATTATTGAGCGTTCTGTGCTTGGGCATGCAGAAATGAAATATTAATTGTTAATGTCTACCATAATCTTTATGTGAAACATGAATTATTTAAAAAAATACCAACTTGAAAGAGACTTTTAAAATTGCTGTTGCTTTTTTTTAAATAACCATGATACGTTTCATTTATCATAATAACTTGCAGTTCACGCGCTTACACAGTGGCATAAATAACAATTTATTCCTCATTATATTCATTGTGTTTAAATAGTGATGACTGCAACTAATTTGCGTGTGTTACACTCCACTGCACACTGATTTCTCAGCAATAATTTGTGTAATAGGTACATGAATGTCTTGTAAACGTCTTGCGACTGTAGGCGGCTTACATCACTAGGTATTTAAAAAGCAAATTAACTTTTTTCGGTAGCACATACCGCATATTAATGTATATGCGTTTGGAACGACATTTTGATGCAATAGTCGTCTTTTTGTTTATGTCGCATTGTCGCTCTTTTTTTGTATAATTGATGTGTCTGTTATTGATGCCACTGTGTAGCTTGCGGGGCACGGCGCGTGTCGTTAACTCTGGTTGTGTTGGTTCAGTTTGTGCCCGCAAGGATTGATGAACAGTTTCATGACCGTTTGGTAAGTCTCGTCGCGTCCGACGTATTTTCATAACTGCAGCTTGTACACATAGCACTGAATTATTTGTTTTGGCCCACCTCTGTTCCCAAACATTCAGTTTTTGATAATTCTCAGAAGTTCTTTTAAGATTTTACACTGGAAATATGTTTGAGATATCATAGAACTGATTGATTTTCCCTTTTTCCTATGCTTTGTTCATTATGCCTGAAAGCTTAAACTTTAATAGATGTGATATTATGCTAAAACTTGAATCAGTTGTTCCCTCTTAAAAGAATAGTGGAAGGTTAAGCTTGCAAGCAGTTATTTTTTTTTTTAATTAGTAGTTTACATGGCGAGTTATTGAGACAGTGCAGTATGCGTAGGTAGGTAAGTACTATTGCAGCTACAAGAAAACGTTTTAAAGAAACTGTCTAGATTTACTTGTTAACATTCTTCATTTTGGAAACAAAAAATCTGCAATGGCAACTGTCAGTAAAACTTTTTTAAAGGATCATAATTTAAGCCACTAAAAGACCAACTAAATGATTTCTTATGAAATTAATTTTTCTTTCCCTTTTTTAGCCACGCTACTCCTGCTTTTTTTGCGATTTGCGATTTTGACATTTCTTGTTAGTACTCAAACTCAACAAACTCAGGTTTGAGACTTACAGTTATTTGATCCATAAAAGAGACAGGATCGATAAGTTTTTGTCCATTGGCAGATTGTATCATATTAAACAATATGGCCAGTCTTCTAAGTACGTATTTTTGTAGCTACAACGGTCTAGGTACAGTGGTACATGACCTTACTGTGCTGTCTCAAGAATTCACCCTATGTGTATGTATTGTATCTAGATTTTGGTTTTGGTGACATGCATGCTTTTGCCTTGATTTTATCAACTTACTACAGCAGATAAAACCCAATGTATATTATCATCTGACACCCAGTCTTACCAAGGGGTAGTGGGGATCTGAACGGCAGTCGCTCCATGTAAAATACTGGTATTCTGCTGCATCCGGTTAGATTGAACGCCGACCTCAACATACGAAAAGTCTAGGTGGATGATGATGTTAAATAACTTTATCCTGATTCTTAAACGAGGAAATTGCTCTTGTCCACTACGAATAAACCCAATTGAAAAATCCGATTAGGCGAATTGGCCGTCGTTTCAATGTACTGCGACCCACATTCCAGATTGCGCTTTGCCCTCCTTTGTCTTTAGAAATACCTGTTGATGTGATGTTTTTTTAGACAGGATATGAACATGTTTTTGTTACGAAAGTTGTATAATACAGGCCCCTTTTCGTTTTTGACCGTTTTTGCATGTCTCTAAAATGATACTTCTTTCATTTTAGTATTATCATTTTTTTTTGTTTTAATCAAGATTTTTAATCCGATTCAACTTTCGGTGGTCATTTAGATTAGAGTTTTAAGTGTCCATATTTGTTCCCAGGAATCCTTTGGCTCAAATGGAGGAAGAGAAGCGAGAACATGATCAAAAGATGAAGAAAATGGAAAGCGAAATGGAACAGGTCAGTACTAGGTGTATTAAAAAAAAAAGAAAATCGTAAAAAAGCACACGGTTTAACAGGATTTTGCACATTTTTGTTCGGATTATTTTGGTTCAACTTAAATAAATTTAAAGTGCGTCCTTACAAGCATACACATATTTTGGCACATCTTTTAAATTTAACCGCATCGAAGGGCTATGAAGAAAAGGTAATATCTTACTAAAGTATTTTTAGATTGAATATTTCCTCCGCAACCATCAAGGCTACATTAGGAACAAAGGTGGGGCACATTCAATATACAATCTCTTTAATGTAGCTAAAAAACGATCATATTTGTTTTTAAATTATTGTTAGGGGTGTATCGTATATTGATGCGGTGACGTACGACCATCTTAACTAATATTATATAGAGGAAACATTGGATTATTTGTTAGTTACGATTTAACTTAAAAACAACTTGGCCGATTTAAAAAAATCTTTCGCCATTAGCAAGCTACATTTTTACCAAGTAATTTAGACTATATTATTTATTCAAAATACACGCGGGTGAAGTGCCAGTAAGTAAGTTATATAATTGTGTGCGTTACAGGTGTTCGAGATGAAGGTGCGCGAGAAGCGTGCCAAGCTGAAGGAGTCGGAGGCGGAGCTGGCGCGGCGCCACGAGGCCACGCGGCGCGCGCTGGAGGCGCAGGCGCGCGAGCTGGACGAGCGGGCGCGGGCGCTGCACGCCGAGCGCGCCAGCTGGGAGCGCGAGACCGGCCTGTCGCTCGACGACCTGCGCCGCCGCTCGCTCGAGGCCAACAGCAAGGAGTAAGATCAACATTTTTTTTTACTAGGTATATCTGTAGCACCAGTTTTACCTAGGGATATAGTATTACCCAGTCTTAACCGGGTTGTGGAAGTCAGATAAGCAGTCGCCTCATGTTTTCAGTTGCATCCATTAAGACTGGAGGCCGAGCCCAACGTGGTTGGTAAAGACTAGACAGATAATTATGTCGTCATCGACTTGTAAAATATTTCCTTTCGCATTTTGGTTATCCCCCCCCCATTCGCTTGAGGAACGGAGACTGGAAGAAGGGAGGACAATTGTGCCTGGCTTGATCCTAATGGAATTAGTTTCGGTTTTCGAATTTAAACTTTAGAGCTACAGTTAGTGGACTTACGGTACAGCAAGTACTGCATAAAGTCTTTGCACTTGTGGCGTATATATATTAACCGAGACGCGGTGCTGTGTATACAGTAAGATATACAGTAAGATCCCAGATTTAGACAGAGTCACACATGTTTTTTTTTTTAAAGTATGCAATTTATTTGGGAATCATAAAGAGTAGGTATCTAGAGATAGCTTCATATTATACTCAAACTCAACGCTTTGGAAGTAAGTTTGATTTAGGAATACTTTATTAAGTGGACCTGCACTTGGCCCTATCAGCGTACTACATTTTTCGTTTCAGCAGTTGTACAAAATTCTGACAACGTATTTTCTCAACAGGATTCTTTAGATCATTGTTGATTGTATAAACATTTTGACATGTGAGATTTCTAACGTATGTCTTTTAATGTTCCAGGACGGTCGACGGGAAAGATAAGAAGGACAAGAAAAAGAAAGGTTTGTTTTAAAATCGACCTCACGTCGGCCTCGCACCCACCGTTACTTGCGCGTGACTAACCTCGCGGCGCTCTCGGCGCCTAGCTGTCATCGATCGAGTGCCGACTGTCGGTTCCCGCGCTCGACTAATCTCGAAATCAGTATCGAAAACGAGGTCCGAGTACAAATAGAAGTTTGATTCCTAATATCGCGTTTTAAATTTAAAAATAGGTAACAAAACATGCCTTGGCGTTCTGCCTTTATTATTCGTGAGTACCGAATTACCCGAGTAGCTTTCGATCGATGATTTTCTATAGCTAAACTTTTACGCTAGTGATTTCGACCGGGCGGTCTTCTGTAACACCAAAACATTCTCGATGAAGTTAAATTATATATGTCTTTATTACTGTGACTCACCAAACATAATACTTTACGTATTTTATTTAACTCTATTCTCTTTGTAAAATAGATACTTAAATTCTTCTGATTATTAGAATTGACAAGCCCTTATTTTATTGGGACTGTACATATCGTGATTTAAATTGTTTGAGAAACAGAATTCATAATTGATTGTATTTAAAAATCTAGATATGACTTCGGGTAGCGAGATTGTTTAAATTAAATAATTTTGTATTTGTCAACCTAATTTTGGGTTAGTTGTATAGTGCCATTTTCAGTGTTGGGACGAGTAATGTACTGTCGTAAACACAAGTATTTGTCAAATGAAAATTGCTTTTTGTCTATTGTCCTGCAATGTGTGTTCACAATAAGAGTTTGTCTCACTAATTACTCTACTTCAAATTGGTACTTTCTATGAGGTTTTTCTGTGACTAAATCAATCTTTTGGTGACTGTTTTGTTTATGATATGGGTCATTCTTAATACCTGTCTCTTTTTCTTCTCATAAAATTGCTTCAAAATTGTTGGTAATCTAATAAAACATAAAATCAAGTAAATACAACATTGACATAAATATGTAAAGTGTCACTTGGAAATGTTTTGATGTTTGCCAAAAATATTGTAATTTACTATATTCCTGTAATTTTACGTCACGTATTGAGATTTTTTACGTCATTTGCAGATTGGTCTTTTAAGAGTGTCGCAACTGGAATAGATAAATAATTAAGGACCATAGTCCGCACACGACGCACTTAACTTATTAGTATCTAACTTATAGTTGTATGGACTTAGCATAATGAAACAACGATTAATGAAGACTACAGAATGTTATAACTTTGTAACTGACATGCGTTGAGGAAGTTAATACAAAATTTACCACAAGTCTACATTGTATGAGATTACTTTTGTATGTATTTTATTTGTAAGACTTTTTCCATGACAAAGCATTTATTATGATAAGTGAGGCCTAATTTTGTACTTCTGGCTTTCCAAAGGATTTTGTAAAACTAACATACACCAGTTTTTGTATGATTATTTTATTTTTGGTGTTTAAAATTGTTAAGCTGCTAGCAGCGTTGGATTTAGCACTAACAATATTACAGCTTGTGAGTAGACATTTACGTCCATAAAGATGCCAAATAGCTTATAATAACGGTATACTTTAGTTGAAGATGAATGTCTAATGATTTACTGTATCTATTGTATTATATGTTCAGTAACACTAGATAGACAACAAAGTCGTAACGTGATCGATTCAGCTCAATATCTGGGTAAAGTTTAACATAGGCACTAAGATCTTATTTTTACTGATAAATATAGCATAATAAAATAACAAAATAATAATATTTGAAAAGTATGTTTACCGCTTTTATTTACCGCTATATTTATAAGTAGAGAGAGAATACTCTAGCTATTCTAAAGTTCGCATTAGGTAATACAATACACCATTCTAAATTTTAAAGGGAATTAGATAAGAAATATTTTTTACTTCTATATCATTACGAAGTGTAATTCGATTTTGGGATAAGCCGGTGCAAAGTGCATGTACACGCCTGTTGAGGTTTGCGTCACACGGCGTCTGTTATAACTATACAAAGTTATATTGTGCTTAGTGATATTAAAGTATGCTCATAGTTCAGTTGTGAAATAGAATCTAGCTCTAGCTAGTTGTTAGCGTCTCTTTATAGTAACGGATAAGGGAACGTGTAAGGATCTCTCACCAACAGAAATTGGGGAACGCATAGAACAGTCAAGTATTTGAAATAAAATCTATGCTTATTATATTGTCGAACTTTCACTGAATTATTTGATTGTCTTCAATTCATGCTATTGTTTTAAATTCAACTTAACCCGCGTTTACATTACAGTGCAACATGTTTTCTACATATAATGTACTATGCATTGTTTATCGTTTACACCTAAAACAAGTAACTAGTCTTAACAGCTTGTTTTCTTGACTTGTCAAAACGATGACAAGATAGCTTTTTCAACAACAAGATGTGCCTACGATACAAATGTTGTTTAGTTGACATTTTTAATACAAGTATCCTATTGTATATGCTGGTGCACGCGGGGTAAGACTCATATTCAACCTTATAGGTACCGCTTATCAGTTAACAGACTTATTTTAGGTTATGTAAATATTTTGTTTAGTCATTATAATCTACGAGCAAAATATATATTATCCTTTTATGTTACTTAATGACACGTTATTTATGAAACATGCATAATCTTTATTTAATCAGCATGCAATGTTTAGTAGTAGATGATGGAACAGTTGTATATTCTGGTCATTGCAACACGAGCTATAATACCACACGAGAATTTGAATACCCAGTTATATACAGTGAGATTATAACACTAGTGTGATACTATTGTAAATGACTCGTGTCTTAAAATATCTTGATATGCAAATGTTTCGTAAACTACTTTTGTATTATTTCCTCCACTACAGTATTGACTTCCGCGTTAAATTTAGTACTTTAGGTAATAAGATTATGGTTAATTTTGTATTTTGTGTAGGGCTGCGGCCCACTACCATACAGATCATTTGCTTAGTCATTAGGATGGGCTTGTGATGAGTGTTGGAAGAGGAAGGAAGTTCAGACGATGTAATATATTGTACCTTTGAATAAATATAAATAAATACGTAATATATAGGAGTAGATCGTTTTATTTAATCAACCAAGCAAAATCGGGGAGAAACATTAAAACACAGGTTCTCGTATGAATCTCTTTTTATTTGGTGATGTAATAGATCACGTACACAGTGTTATTACATTCGTCGACCACATCAAAATACAATCCATAAATTCACGAACAACCTCAAAATATTCTGTTACGTAAACAACGTTACTACATCTAGATATATCATTAAATATCTTTGGCAGCACTATGGAAAATATACTTCTACTTATAATAATAATGAAAATGCAACTTTAAATATATTATAACAATCACAACAGTTTATCGACAATACAATCTTTATACACAAAGTAACATTAATTTGATTTAAAATATTCGACGATACGTGTTTTAACTAAGACATCTCATCACTGAATTTATTTCTATCAAAACTAATTTATTTACAATACTTATTAATTTTATCGGGGTTTTACTCCTTCATGGTGATCAATTTACACGTTACATGTAAGAGAACAATAGAAAATATATGTATGTAGTTATTAAACTAAATACTTCGCACATCATTATATGTGTGTTGTAAGCAGTGGTTGGAGTAGGCAAATTGATTTTTGGTACTTGCATCAAGAGATCATAACATGGACATGATTTTTTATAAAGTTTTATTGAACACCTCATACACGTGTAGGAAGACTAAAGAACCTCTTGGCCGAATTTTAATACAAGGAAAACATCTAGAACTTCTGGAACTACAGATCCTGGGGATCCACTGTCAGCTCATATAGCAGTAGGTATTATTTTAATCTTACTTCAGTGTGGGCTAGCGGTGGAGTTAGATGTCATGTAACTCCTACTCTTACTGCCGCACTCAAAAAGCTTTAATAATTCCTTAGGCCATCACTTAGTAATGGTTTTGACAGTTTTCTCATACAAAAATATGTCAAACCTTTGCTAAGTGACGGCTTAAGTAATCATTAAATAACTCTGAGTACGGCAGTAAACACTGACACTAGTGGCGTTGATGTGATACTGCTATAATAATTTAGACGCCTTTTATAGTATGCTAGTTCCACCTTCTGTGATTACTAGAATATTAAATATTTTAGTCACGGAGGCGCAATGTTTTGAAGTTGTAAAGTCTCCGAATCGCTGAGGCATGCCCGTGTTAAAATATACCTATGTCTCGCATCATTGACCTTTACTCAATCTACCTACTCAAACCACGGGGCTTACCGTCACCTCTTATATTCGTAGCAATATTATTTTTATCTTGCTTCCGGTGTGGATGGAATAGGGTAACCAAAATTAAGACGATACTACGATAGTGCTTCGAAAACTCGTGTGACGTCACATCGCACTATATTTTTGACCGCGTAGTAACGTCACGAGCCTGCACTTATGATCTTTGACGCGTTTTATCTTTGTCAAATTTTAATTATTTTGATAAAACAACAAACATAGTTTTCGTAAATCTAACTGACGGACTAAACATAATATTTTTTTTTTTGCCAGGAAACATTCCTATTAGAGTTATACACCTTGTTTAGCACTATAACTTTCCCACCCTAAAGACAGGTAAGAATATAATAATATTGCTTTAAGAGGTGCTGGTATAGTCCCTGATTATAAGAAGACTTCTGATACGTGCAGGTACATGGGATATTATTTATTAAATTAGATTTGTTTATTTTACATATTATTGCATTTTATTATTTATTGTATTGCGCGGTACATAACCGTGATATTAGGCATTCGACTTTCGGAAGCTCAGTTTTTATTAGATTAGGAATATTTAATGATAATAATTCGAAAATATAGCCACTTCTAAGAATGTATCAAGTTATTTGAAGTGCAAATAATATTTTTATACTGTTTCCTTATTCCTAAATTGTTTCCTTGCATTAGATTGCTCAGCGTCGAGGTAGGTCACGTTCATACCTAGGAGGCTAGGTATATCTCAGGCCGTTCGTTCACTATTAACTAATTGTATCGCGCTTGAAACTAATGTCTCTTGCTAAGTGATCATTTGCATTTAGCCATAGGCGATCTCAAATTCAGCGTGTATCCTACATCTAATTATATAGAAGAATCTCTTACTAAAACTGCGTTTTCACGATACCAGCACACTCGGAGTGAGTGCGTTCGTAATAATAATACGAGCTCACTTGTATTAGATATAGCACCGGAATATAGTTCATATCTTACGAGTATAACTGCTCCGAGGCCTTTGTCCAGCAGTGGTGGTTTTATGGCTGGTGATGATAACTGCTACTACCCGTGTCCTTGCTGGTGGTAGCGTAAACTGAACCCTCCACCAGTGGTGTTAGATGCGACAAATCGTTGCAACTACCCCCAGTAGGGACAGACCGGTAGAGAATCTTTTATTTTATACTTTACCTCAAAAGAAATAACGCAACCTATGGAGACATAGAGGATCACTTTGTTGTCCAATATTTGCGCCTCTCTTTTTCTCAGGTACGGCTCAAAACTAACAGCTACTCTAAACACGTACTTTCAGACTGGCTGAAAATCATATCAAATAATAGTTTAACACTATAACATCAGGAATTTGAGGTGAGCCAGCGAGAGTCTGCTGCTCTAAATTTGGGGATCTAGTACCTAACTGTAGTTGGATGTAAAGTAATTTTACATATCTCTTGCTCTGTAAGTACACCCTTACACCCCTGAATGCCGGGGTGTATGACTATCATTACAGCATAGGTTTTGGAATTTGAAAAAAGAACTGTCATACTCATACTGCACGAAGAATATTTTTAAAAAGTTAATTTTTTTTTTCTCGGTATCGATTAAAAAGAAAAGCAAAATTACTTCTAAAATAACAGAAAATATAAACTTAAAATCACCACGTCAAAGCACATCATCTGAGCCATTTTTTAATGAAGAAAATAGTACCAGTCAACTGCCGCCATTTACGATGCAAGAACCTCAAGTCACTCAAACTCAAGTCTTATCATCACAAACTCATATTCAAACTATAAATATACCTAAAAAGAACGTGACCATATCTCTTACAAATTGTAATAATTTTACTATTAATTTTAATTAAATACACATTTTTTTCTTCTTAATAAATGTTCATTGAAACCTGCTGTCTTGTTGTTTACTTACCTCACAATCGATATGTAAAGCAGAGTATTTATCTCGGGCGTAAGCATCAATTGCATACTCGGGTTAATTAGCGCCTTCGCTTCGCTCAGGCGCCAAAAACCTCGTATGCAATTGATGTCATACAGCCCTTGGTTAATAATCTACTATTCTTGCCACCTCTTCATGTCAAGTTACTGAATATGATGGTCGACTTGCCACACATCAAGTTATACAAAATCAGTAAAACCTAACCTTGCTTTTTATGAGCTTCTCTTACGATGAGATTATGCGCATGCACTAAGACCAGTCAATCTATGCAAATTTAAATTACTCGCTACGTCCGTACGAGTAGCGTCCGAGCGTTGTACCGTGAAAACGCAGCATAGTCTCCTCCGACGAGGTCCCAATTCTTTTTAAATCTTGTCTATATTATATCTTACCTATAAGTAAATAATTATTCAGTAATTATGGTTACTATGTTGGTGTTCTTTCGTGTTACTAAAGTTAATTACTATAAAAACTTTGAAATTAAAGGACGTTGTACTAAATCTCGATAAGTAGGTATCTTGTAATATCACAAATCACTGTATCGCTAAATTCTACTTATACACTAATCGATAAATTATGATATCGCTATTGTGATGACCGTTAATTATTGTGTAATTCACTGTTATTTTATGAGAAATCAACGAATTCTCGTGGAATATTTTTGTAACGGTGCTAATTAGCTAAACGCTAAATTCTAAGCAAGGAGGCACAATGGCACATCTATTGTATTCACGACCTACAATATACGTATGTACTCCGATGATACTATGATTCATAAATTATACCATGTATTCGTTAACTTTATACCATGAAATGACCATGTCGTAAGCTGTGACTGTCAACTGTAGCGAGGCTGCTGGCTCTCCTTTATTCTAATCACTCACAATTTAAGTAGGAACCTACTCACAACGTGGACCGACGAACGTTCTAAAACTATTGAGCTTACATGTTTCGATTCTTATAGGGTTCAGTTTCAAGATCAGTTGCGTTGCGTCCCTATCTATTTTCCCATTCAAATTATTGTTCTGGCGCAATTCATACTTGAACTTACAAAAATGACGGTCGATTCTACTATTTGCATTAAGCAATATAATAAAGCCGATCAGCTTTAATTTAAATATCTTAACAGCCCTGCCTAGAGCATTCGCAACCATTTTATCTTACAATTTGTATAAAAGCAATATGTTGGTATATTATAATTAATTTATAGCCCATGAATCGATAAACATGTCACTCCACTAGACTTAGTGAAACACCTTAATAAACTTAATTGTTAAAACAGTCAAAGCAGTTTACGCTAATCTTTGTTTCTAACGTTACGTGGCCACAAGTTCGATTCACAACTCTTTCTTTATAAAGCTTTATCAAGCTCTTTACATTAGTTAGTATATTGTGATAACTAATCTAATCATCTCGTATTACAATTGAAACTGACCTATTCATAATATTATTAGTATGCTAGGTTAATACATTAAGTACTCTAAAGTAACTAAGAAGGCATTAAACAAGATTAAAGATTAGTTAAAAGTAGTCAGTATCGAATTAGATAACAATTTCGTTAAATATAACTATAGATAATTTGAAAGCCAACATCGTTCACGTAGTTAGTTTAGAAGAGTAAATGCTAAAAGTATGTGAGAAACAAGCGAAGTGTTATATAGACCGATATAGTGAGGACGAGCACAGAAGACAGGCACTGTTGTGTCGGCGAGATACAGAATGAGACACGGCTGCAGCGGTGGCGAAGCGGTACTAACATGGTTATTATGTTTTTCATTATTTATCAGTTTGGCAGTTACCTAACCTAAAAAAGGGAGAAACTAAAAAAGGGGTTTTTTAGTTTCTCTGTAGCCTAAATCGTTGACTTCTAAGTAGTTACCAACACTGAGTCAGGGTCAGCGCACACCGGGGACGACAGGGAAGAGCATTCCATCTTTAGTCTTTAGTGTAGTGGTCTTTATTCATACTTAGCTAGTTGCAATGTTTAGATTCCATTGGAATCTGAAGATCGGGGTAGTGATAAAACGTTGCGCACAGATGTAGGTACCCGTTGTGCGCTCGCTTTTAAGGATGTATGCTATTGATTAGGACCCCGTTAACACAATACATCGGTGTTAGGTTTACAGTATAATTTTGAGAACACATGGCATTTCCATACCGCACTTGTTTTTAACCGAACATTGGGTTATTGACTTACTTTACTTCTTTAAAAAGCGTGCAGGACACCGTGTGTGAACGTCGGTTTACACTGTAGTAGGTAATATCTGGTACAAGATATATATTTTTTGTATATGATATTATCTTCACGTCAGTCTTAGAACTTTAACATACACAAAAAGAATATGCCCTAGCAAGATCGCCCGGTGTATTTAACTAAGGTACAATTATTCCGCGCGCACGTGCTTGAGCTTCAGTTTATTTTCCCTAATATTCTATTATATACCACTATTTTTATTGCACACTGGTAGATCATGAGTCATACTCCTAGGAGTATCCAGGAAAAACTATCTTAGTAGGAACATTTACAAAGGATACTCGTATCCCGGTAATTTCTTAGTTACGACCTTTATGTGGGCGAAACGGCAGACAAAAGCTGGTATACTCGTACAAGGTAGAAGGAACACCGATGCTAAAACGGTTAGTTCTAAAACCCTTTTTTTTTAAATTACCTGCCGATGAAAGTTGTACGTGGTATTTGTTTTAGCGCCGGTGCCCCTTGCAACCTATAAAGCTAAGCGCACATTAAAGCCGCATCGGGCCGCAGCGCATCGCGTTTCAATTAACTAAACCAAGGAACTAGTCCTAGAATTTGTGAATCATTTCAAGGAATGCACCGAAATATCAATCACCCTGAATATATATATGTATAAATGTATGTCAACTGCAACAACTTTGGTAAATATATAGTTTGCAATGTTCATTGAAACAAAGGATCTTCGGCTTCAATGGATATTGCAAATAACATGATTAAGTTTACTATTTTAATTAGAAAATCTTTCATTGTCTAGATGTGCATAAACTACTGAAATGACGGTCAAGCACTTCGACACTTGTATTTCTCTTTTAACATTAAAGCTCTTAAAGACTACTTAAATACCGACTTTGTCGTTTGTCTGTAGGCAGTTGAGACTATAACCTACAAACTGATATGTTCATTATCGCCTTAACTGATTCGTTGATCAGTGGTGATGCAGACATGCTGGGCGATGCGCGTCTACATGCAGTGCCAGCCTGAGCAGTCACATTGCAGCATGCAAGAGCGGCCGTCGCACCACGAGTGCCCGCGTTCTGCGCCGGCGGGGCTCGCAGGCCCAGTAGCCGAGGGTCTATATAACACTACGCTTCTGGGCGACGTGGGAGTTGCTGGGGCAACCACCAGAGTCAATTTCCCTTATCTTAACATTAAACATCCTCCCGTCGGAAAGATGACGTACGACATTCATTAACCACGGTACACACATGCAACACACATCTATTTGTTCCGTTTCACAATCATGCAATGTTTTCAGCCGCACGCGCAGCCTGCAAGTAATGTCAATATGACCGTATTCTAATGTATGTACACGAACTTGTTGAAGGAGAAATGGCTAAGAATGCGATAACATCGAATGCAAGAGTAACACTGTGTCGTTCTGAAGTATAATGTGGTAAAGTAGCATGTTCTGAAATGTCGCCACCGATGCCAAATGAAAGTGAGAAGCTGCCGTGCATAACGCAAAACAAAGTGCAACAGGGCCACGGAGAGTGCAGTATAGGGTGCAAAGAAGTAGGTAGTTAAGATGTAAACAATAGTAAAGGACCAGCATATATTACATATCATATAAAAGTAGTAGGGTTAGAGGTACTTATAATAACAGGCTTAAGAGAGGGAAACTTAAAAAAATAGGCTTCTCTGTGTTGTTTACGTATTAATTGTAACAAGGTGTAACATTATGAAAGTGTAACAAGTATTATATTTATTGTACGATTTCACTCTTCTTAATTATTGATCACAAATTGTTCTATTCGAGGCATTAATTATAATTAGGTATGTCTGCAATTGTCTGTAAGTAAATGCCTTTCTAATCTATCAATAAGTTAATAGTACTGAGAACTACGTTTGAGAAAAATGATGTATTAGTAAATATTGTGGTGTTAACATTGAAGGCCCTGATTATAGTAACAATCAATTCTTATAATATATTTATTACTTTTGATCCACAGCCAAATGCGTTGTGTCCGCACGCTTGCGATCTAGCAAATATACTTATAGTTGAGTTGAGAAGACGCTTTGTGTGTCGCAAGTGCTCTGCAGAAACTTACTTTGTATATCGTACTGTCCATCTTATTATTAATTAAATTGCTACAAACGCTATAACCGCAATGTTTGCGAGTTACGGTCATTTGTTAGCAAAGGTTGTCGGTGTTCGAGTACCACACGGAATAACATCTGACTGCGGTATTTTAGGCATTGCTTCACAGTTAGACACGATTTCGTGTGGTCCCCAGGACCAGTACCGCGCTTGATATACATAAAACTGTGAATATGTAGTTTGTTGTGAATATACCTTATTTTGTACGAATCAATTCGGGCAAAAAACACATGTAAGCCACCCGATAGATCAAAGGTGATAGTATATCATATAACTTTTCTTACTGTATAATCTGCAAAGAATAAAATAATTACTTTATTTACGCGTCTAGTTTGTGTTTTAATCTTCGTCGGAATCTTAATCGTCTGCTCTCATAACACAGAAACGGAAAAAAAATGAAATATTTAAAAGATGAATTTATTCGATCTGCGTTGCCGTTCCCAAAGGCTGCTATGAGTACCAATAATACCAGCAACACTACTCGGCACAAAACGTGGCCTTCTGTGTGCTCTTCTGACAAATGTCGTTCACATTCGTCAGAGAAGCACAGTACAGGAGGCCACTTTTTGTCTTTGTTTTCTGCACAAATTCTGTACTTATGTGTTAATAGGTACTGAAATTGCCAAGAACAGTTGCTGGTTCTCATGCTGTGCAGAATTTCGCGAGTTATCTTAACGGATCCCCCTATAACCAATTTTTCTACCTAACTTACTCTTTTCCATTAATTTCAATACAATATAAAATCACCTTGATCCCTAGACAATTTGATGTGCGTATTGAAGGCATTGCAGGACAGCTTTATGTTTACCAGCGCGGTGATGGTTCTTCCGACTTCAGGCGACGAGTTGTTTTAAGACGTTTAAGTCTTTAAAACAAGAGGAAGCTGACCCTGGTCCGGCGCGCGTCGCCCTTGCCGCGCCGGCCCATGCCGTACTGTCACATGGCCGTATCTGCGCTGCTGCCACCCGGCTTGGCGTCACCTCCGCCGCCCCCGGCTCCATCCTCGTCCCGCGCAGTTCGCCCGCCCCCTGCCGCACCCGCGGTCAGACCCGTGAAGTCCAAGTTGTACTGTATGCCACAACACAATAGTTAGCAGAATTGTAATTCTTTACGACCAAGAGTGAACAAACAGGGGATTTTTCAGCTAGAAAAATCCCTTCCTCTTGACTAGAACAGCTATTTGCAATTTCGCATATTTTCCGATAGCTTTATTATACTTTTAATTTCAAGTAAAATATGCCTTTAATTGGTCTCATTTTTAAATTTTGAGTTCACACAAATCTAAATGCTTAAGTACCTATACAATTCTCAAAATGACAAGAAACACCATGCTCGCGAATTAACTTGTGTTAGGTATGTAATTACTAGTTAGATTTTTGGTTCACGATTCATTCGAATTGAAATCATGGTTCGTAACCTCAAAGGGAAAAACGTTTTCCAGAATGAAAATGTAAGAGACCGAGTGTGTTGGTTTTAATTGGCATTAGATAAATTGTAGCAAAATTACTTAAAAGACAAAAATAAACTGATTCACTAAAAGTTCATATTCTGTGTATGAACTTTAAAGTGAATAATTATTAAAAATACCACACAGATTCTAATCTAATAATAATAAGTTATCAATTGCAACATCACACCAACAACAGTAATAATAGCTATGGGTTACGCCAAACAATGCTACACTAATCCACGGTTAGTAAATTAAATGATCAGTCTGTTAATGATTGCATTGGATACAAACTGAACTGTTAAACAAAACCACAATTCTGAATCCACCAATACCTACTTCAACCATTCAGTACACTATTTTCACTCTTATACGTGGATGCTTTTTGTAAATTTGGCTTCCAATGCATAGGAACTCTCTCAGGCATACATAGGGAAAACTGAAAACAAATGTAACAAAATACCACATAAAAAAAATAAAAATGATCCATGGAAGAAGCATGAATCTGGACATAGTGGGCATGAAGGAAATACTGAGTTCATATACACTTATGTACCTAACTAACAGGGATCACCAACGCGGAAATATGTTTAGCTTACCCTGAGGAGCACAGGTTCTACTAGCTGGCACAAAATTCTTGCACGAAAGAGGCATTATTAGCATAAATATGTATTCATGAAGGAATATTTTCGTAGGCACATGATTATAATTAACATGCTCATGTAAACTACGGATACACAGGAAAACATAGATACATAAATACGGTGAAATGATGTAAGTAGATGCGGGTGCAACATAGAGACAGACCGAGGCGTCTCTCGTCTGTGCTGATGTTTTGTTTATGGCTTTGTCCAGCGGAATTAGACCCTGGCGTGGACGGAACCACCCGGTGCATGGAGGAAGGAAAAACAGATATAAAAAATAAATACAACAATTAAGTAACAGTAAATAAAAGTGGGATATTTCTTATTGAAACTGCTCTATTACTATACGTTTAAAACTAATATTCTAAGTTTTAAACTAATTAACTAATGAGATTAATTCCTGTTGTCATTCAAGCAAATTTTCTAGTTTTTGGTACAATAATTAATAAAAAACTGTCTGTTCGATATAATTTTTAATTATATGATTAGCAACAAGGAATAAATCTCGTAATTAAATCACACTGTTTCACCGTTTTCCCGAAACTCTAACAATCACGAATGAAAAAGAATCTTTAAAGTACTTAACAGGTGCAACACTCTGGTGCCTTTTTACCACTCCCACTCGGGCCTCCCACGGCAAAGGAACCTAAGGAACATTATGTTCCAATGCACTAAAATCTTTACATTTCCTAGAAATATTACTAATCTGTCAAAATGTGCGATGTGTTGCTCGAGAAAGAAATTGAAAAATATAATTGTATAGTCAAATAGATTTAAGGAATGAGCGGTCACCTTGTTCGCGCAATCAAAACATGTCGTGACGACTTTACTAATAACGTTCATAAGATGTTTGGTCTCCTGTATAACGTTGTCTACTTTGCTGAAGGTGGCTGCGCGCCCAACCGTCGGCTCTTTCACTGTGAATTGTAGCTGTTGCACATACGTTGGAACCTTATCTAGATGCTCTAGCAGTTCTTTTTTTGTTGCTCCCGCAGGTACCTTAAAATATATTTCATAAGATAGATACATAAATATATCATTTTACGATTCACGTTTTGCATGCTTGGTGTTCGTTTACCTGATAAGAAAATTGTCGCACAATTTTATAAAGTCTATTGGCTTCCTCCGCAAAATATTCCGCTTGTGTGAAGAGGTCTTGAGTAGTGTTTAGACGGCCTTCACCTTTTGTGAATTGGTACATAGCGAAGGCCATGGAAGACATATTTTTTGCCCTGTAATTTATGAAGGTCACGTTTAGGTCCGAAGATATATGGAACTTTTACCTACTTAATTTATTAGTGATTCTTACCTCTTCACAATATCGTTGTTTTCGTCCGCAGCTGCGCCCTGCCATTTTTCAGTCTCGGCATCCATTTCAGAGGACATCATTTTCATTTCTAAACCTGACTTCGCGATCTTCGCTTGCTCGTCAGAATCCAGCCTTACCGCTTTCAGAGGTTTGCTTGTCGTCCCATGTTTCTACGAATTAATATCGTAATAGTAGATAAGCGGGCGGATATTTGAATGCAAATTAAAACATCTAAAATAATAAGATAAAAGAAAAAGTACGAGATGCTCTAGATAATAACTGCTCCCTGAAAATAGCAAAAGAAGGAATTTCGTATCATAAAACTTGGATCACACATTTAAAAGACGACAACGGTAACAAACAAATGAATAGATCAAACATATTCGATATCTGTACGAAATTGTATAAATCCCTTTACTCCGACGATACTCGACCACCCACAATTCCCGGCTATTGCTGTCCTGATAGTAACCACCCATTTAGCACTTACCAGGATAAAAAACAATAGGTCATGCGGCGAATACGGCATCAGCATAGAGTATTTAAAAATAGGTGAACCTATCCTCCTCCGCTATATCACCAAACTCTCTAACAACATCTTACAGCTTGGTAGCTTTCCTAAAGATTTTTGTCACTCAAATATCATTTTGCTCCACAAAAAAAGGGTGATAAGTCAGACATTAATAATTACAAGCCCATCAGTCTCATATACATTTATAAAACCTTCATAAAAATAATAGAAAATCGTATTATATCCGGTGAATTAAATAAACACCATCCTCCTGAACAAGCAGTCTTCCGCCCTGGCCTTTCTTCTACAGACCATCTACAAACAGTCAACTAAATCATAGAAAAACATCTAGAATATAATCTCCCACTACACCTAGCTTTTGTAGAGTGTTCAAAAGCCTTCGACAGTATTTCACATCCAGCCATTTTTAACGCGTTAAGCAATCAAAACATTGATCCCAGTTACATACATTTACTACGCAACATAATTTATACAACAATAGTATAGCCACAATAAAATTAGAAACAGCAGGTGCAAAATTTAAAATAGAGAAAGGAGTTAAACAAGGTGACCCGCTATCTCCTAAACTGTTCACCAGTACTTTCAAAGAAATATTTAGGAAGTTGGCAGCAAATTAGAGGGTAAGAGGCATTGTTCTCGGCGAGACGAGATGATCAAATCTACGTTTCGCCGACGACATGGTTTTCATTGCTTCCTCAGCCACAGAACTTCAGCTTATGCTTCAAGACCTAAGCGATACAAGCCTTGAGGTTAAACTGAAGATGAATATGTTGAAGACCAAAGTTATGTCCAACGGAACACCTAAAATAAAAAAGTAGACGGGGAGACAATACCTTTACTTGGGCCAAGTAGTCTCTTTCCAGGCGAGGCAAGACAAAGAAGTCACAAGACGAACAGAAAACGCCTGGATAAGCTACTGGTCCATGAAATAACTATTTAAGGGTGAGTTGCTTTTAGCACTGAAAAGAATTGAATTCTGAATTCTTCCCGTCTTGACCTACGGTGCACAGACTTGGTCTTTGGCTAACATCCAGAAGTCCAAACTCAGGGTTTGCCAACGAGCAATGGAGCGGAGTATACTAGGTGTTACTCGTAAATTAGCGGATCGTGTTCGAAACACAATACTACGTTCCAAAACAAAAATAGCTGACGTGGCCCAAAAGGCTGCCCAACTCAAATGGGCAGGACATGTCTGCCGCATGCTGGACAAACGGGGGTCAAAATAGCAGGTTGAACATTGAGATGGGGTCGCGGCAGGCCACGAAGAAGATTGCGGGATGAACTAGATCGGTTTCGTCAAAACTGGAAGGAGGATGCGCGGATTCGCGAGAAGTGGAAAGAGTGGAAGGAGGCTTTTGCCCAGGAGTGGGAGAGAGCGGACTAGTAAAAAATAAAAAAAAACTTAGTTCAAAATTAAAAGAAGAAAATTAAATAGTTATAGGAGGTTATGTGAAATCAATCCTGATGAAGGCTGATAAGGTAGTACTCTGTTTTTGGTTTAAAGCTTTTTATTCTCGAGAACGTTATTATATATAAACCGATATAAATCAAAGAAAATCGCGCATTTTCCGGAAAAAAAAATTAAGAATAAACTTGCCAATGCATAATTTAAATAATTCAAACGAATTGGGTTATTAATTTGACTATCGGTCATTATTTTGTCAATATTTTTTTCCCCACCCCATGAACTTGTCACAAGGTATTTCTATTGTCAAAATAAAGTTAAGCTCCGGTGAGGGCTCTTTTCGCAATCTTATTTCCGATTTAAACTTTAAAACTGCAATTTATGTATGTGCATAATGCGTTACTCACTCCCGGCCTAGGCAGACTGCTGTACTGCTGCTTGTCGGGTCGGTCGTCCGTTAGCTGCAGCAGCTCGTGCGCTAGCCGCGCCGCGTCCGCCAGCAGCCACGCCCACATGTCCACGAACACGTCCAGGTTCTCCCGCGCGGCCGTACTGCCCGGGTGCGCCGCCAACGTCCGCGCCGCCGTCACCACTTGCGGACCGTATATCCTAAGGTTTATTTCTGCAAACTTTGCACTCACTTGCAGAGTCTCCGACAAAGCTATATGCCTGAGTAATTTGCAAACCTGTTGATTGAAATATTTACTTACACGTATGTCAGTTCTATGCGTTCGTGTTGATTGTTACTAGTTAAGATTCAAGCAGTTACCTCTATAATGTGATCTAATTGTTCATGGAGCCGGCTGGCTATATTGTGCAGTCTCTCTGATTCTCTCTCACCGCAGGAACTAGCTGCAAGAGAAAACGTTTTGTTGCTCTTATAGAATCACTTTACGAATATTCATAAAGACCACTTAAAACGGAGCCATTCGTTTTTGATGCAAAAGCTGGTAAAAGGTCATGCAATTTGTTAATATTGTTAGTTAGGACAATACTCTATACCTGCTTGTTTACCTATATATGCTAGGTCGGTGGCGAGTCTCTTCGCTTCGTCAGCGAGGGGGGCGAGGTCTCGCGCCTGGTCACGCGCTGCGGCCACGAGCGCGCGCTCCAGGTCCGACGCGGCGCTAGTCGCGCCCGTACACGCACTCTCCAGCGCCGTCGCAGTACCGTTGGCACCTTGTTCTTCCTGAATTTTTCATATTAAATGAAATCTTTGTAAGAGATAATCATTAAAAGTGACAGTGGTAGCTTACCAGCGACACGGCGACGGCTACTAATCTTTCTAACTCATAAGCTATCCTTTCGGCGAGGGCTAGTATCCGTTGTCGATGTTCGTGCGAGGTGTAGGCAGAGTCGGTGAAGTCGTGCGTGCGCTCGACGAGCGCGCGCAGCGTGGAGGCAAGCGAGCGACGGCGCGGCAGGTCAGCGCCACCGCGTGCTCGCGCGGTTCGCACTTGCCCCGTCAGGCCACGCAGCGCACCCAGGGCCGTGCCCGCTTCCCATTGAGCAGCCTATACATTTACCACATATTAGAATCCACACAACAATATCTTCAGTTTAAAAATATAGAAAAATAAAAGGTTCCTACCTTGCATGACTTACACTTATCTTACCACGGGACGACTAAATAGGTAGGTGTACCTAAGGTACAGGAATTAAGTAAAGTTTTTAGCTTCGATTAAAGTGAAAAATATTTTTTAAGAATGTATTTATTAGTGAAAGAAATTAGTGCTAGTTTGTCTAATAAGCGTAAATGTCTTTTAAGGTCTAAATCACATACCTACTTCATAATGATTTATGCAGGCTTTACACAAGTTTTACTCACCCCTGCCTCTAGGAGATACTTAGTGTTGGATTCGACATGATCGTCAAAAGTTAGTAAGTATACATATACGTACCTATAAAGTTATTAGGTAGCGGGAAGCTTAGCCAGGCCTTTTTAGCTAAGCTACTTTGGAGCGTGATCGTTAGCAGAATTTAGTGACGAGTTTAAAAAAAATCTTTTTGATCGTTACAATCTACAGCTACATTTATTTAATACAGGTGCTTTCTACTGTTAGTATACGAGTTTAAAGACTCAATGCTTCCTCAAGTCCAAATATAAAGAAGTCCTGAAATGTAAACGAGAACAGTAGATACTAGAGTAGATATTGATAGCAATCAAAGACATTATTCCACTTACTAAATTGAATATTCAAAAAAATAAATAAAGAAAAGAATTAAAAAAAAACATGATTTCACAATACCAGTAAAGTATGAGGAAGCAAATTGCAGAGGTACTAAACATACAAATTCACAAAACGTTTTTAATAAAAATAAAGCTTAAAAGAGAACAATCTAGTGCTTATTTTGTACAGTAACAATAATTTCTTACATAAAATTAAATGCACTCGACTACCTGCTTTCAATAAAGTTATACCTGTTCATGACTATCCGAGAAAGGTTTCATCTACAAGGAAAGAAATAAAAGAGTGTTTATGTTCGAAGAATACGCATCAGAAAGTGACACAGCAGAGTAGCTGAGTGTCAAAGTAATCAGCAGAAGAAAAAGATGTTAACTCGATAAAAGTGATCACATGTGTCAGAATTAATATCGATTACTGTAAATAAGAAGTGTTAAGATTCATACATGCTTTGATTAACTTGTAGTAACACCGAGTACAGACCAAGTAAAAAATTAAAATTATTTAAGATAATTTTAATTTAAAATCGCGAAATTAAAAAAAAAATCCTAATGCACATTGGATCTACGTAGTACTTGATGAGTTTTCAGTGGAAGGTTTCCAAGTCGAAATTCTGGGAATCGAACCCAAGAAACAGTTTTCTTTTTATCTTCCTTATGCCACCTATTTAGTTTAGGGCAACGTTCAAAATAATGTATTTGGCGTTATACTGTAATAATGGTTGTAGGAGATTTGTGAAGTCCCAAAACTTATACATTATTTGTTTATTTTTTTGCTACCCTTCCTTGTGTCCCACTGCTGAGCAAAGGCCTCCCCTTTCTCCCTCCAAACCTTTATATCACGTGCGATCTCTGGCCATGTTAGCCCTGCAAACATGATCAGACCTCGACGGCGCTATCCAGCCTCAGGCGTCCAGTGTCTGACGATTTTTGCCCATTTTTATTTATTGGGTGTAAAAGTACCCTTAACGAATGGCACTTTTTCTCCCCACCACTGCGATCATTTTATTGTTTTAGACCATACCTGGGAACCCCCTAGTTACGGAGATATTGGGGATCAAATTTCCTAATTTTCCACAGATGTTTTTGTATTTCAGGTTATAACTTTACTTAAATTACCTCCATGACCCGTTTACTAATCAAAGCATCCACTAGCACAATGTTTTAAGAGTACTAGATTGAGTTTTACCGTAAAATGTGATTTTTGACCCCAAAAAAAGAAGTCATTTCCCAGCAAAAATTTTTGCGTAGGGGTACTTAGTTTGATGTACAGAATGTTTGTTTGACGGCTGTGTGAAGGGTTAATTTACACAATGTATAGTAGAAAAAACAGTAAAGTGTTAAGTTTATATACGGTAGAAGCTCAGAGGCTTTTTAGAAATCAAATGCAGTATGAAAACGTTCGCTTAAAAAAAGTTGAAAAGTGTCAAAAACTAATAACGGAGTTTTTAGCAACTTTAATTTACTACGTACGGCGACTAAAAAGGTAAAACTTGACGAAGATATTGCAAGCTTTCACAAATTCTGACGAATCTGCGGTGTCTTCAGGCATTGAATTGAAAACAGCTGTAACATCCAGTTATGACAGTACAAATACGTTAGCGTCTCACGTCGCTTCGAGAGCAGACTGCCCATCGTGATAGCGAACTGATCTGTATCGCTTGCTACGGCCTACAGCTCAGCCGATGTACCATCGATGTGATCATTTTTAAATTACTTTTCTATTCGCTCTCCTTCGATCGAATCGATCTGTTGAGAATGTGTAGACACACATCTCAGACCAGTTTTGCAATCACCCGAAAGAGGTTCACAACTGGACATCGAGCGTCCCCCCGCATTGAATCGTCCTGTGCTTTTCGTATTCGGCCAAAACCCCGTGTGATTTTCTTCAAGGAAAATGAATAGATGGGAATGCAGTTTATTTCGTTTTTAATGAAAAGTAAAGTTTAAGTAAGTATAATGAGTATTTAATGAACGAACTATACATAGCTAAAAATCAGATTAAGGCAGTTTCAGATATTGTAGTAAGTTGGCATATTTTCACAGTAAGACAAAAAATGTAATGATTTCCTCCTTCATCAAGTAAAGTTAACAAAATCAGAGCTTGCAACTGCAAGATTACACATAATGTTTTCCTTGTTTTGTATAGATAGCCCAATAATCCTTCTGTAATTCGCATTATTACGGTAGGTTTGTATCTGTAATTAGCTGGGTAAAGTTAGCGACAGTTTCTCCGTTAGTTTGTACATATGTTTTCCGGAGTCCGGAGTGCCGCTGACTGCGGAAGCCTCTCTAGTGTCTCATGTAATACAACACTAGCTAGGTGGCTGTACTGTAAATACATTGTACATCGAGCTATGTTGTAGCGTAACACTACCTATCACTGAGAAAATAGTTGTTGACTATTGTTTTTATTTTAGTCTTGTTTTTTGGTACTATAAAGTACCCGGTTTATGTGCTACAAAACCTTCAAAATTACTTCGTAGTAAATTTTTTATTTGGACCTTCTGGTGTATGGGCCTGTTTCACCAACTACGACCAAATGTCTGTTAACTTACTTGGCAGATGATTTCATACCGATTCCATTACATTTTAGAATTTATTCGGTAAGTAGTAGCTATCCGGATATTGTGATCTTATCGTATCGTGTCTCTTAGGCATCTTAGATATTTACTAAATAACATAACCTAAAAAATGCTCATATAGAATCTACATCATCCATATTTCAGCAAGATGTGACTATCTAAGTTTTAAGTGTCGATCTATTTAAGTATGGAGTGTCGCAAAATTTCCTGAAACGTGCATTAACTACCCTGCGGAACGTGCTTGATGGGTTGTGTAGCTCCATTAAACTTGTTTAGTATGTTTAGACTATGACATGTTCTACCCGGTTAATGTTTACACTGGCATCACCTTACCTAATGGCTTCTTGGCTTACATTGCCTTAAGCGATATTTGTCGTACTAGAAGAACATCGAACTAAGCAACTCAACGCAAAAATTACCGCTGGAAAAAAAAAATGGAGTGAAAAATCGCGGTTTGCGGTAGGACAGGACTCAATGTAACACACACAAAGAGTGGTACTGATGAATATATTAGAAGTATGTAAAGGACAGTTAAAAACTTATTGTAACTAGAATGTTTCCAAGTATGGACCGGAATAAAAAAACAATGCAATTACGTGACGAACGAGTGCATTTCTGTGTCGTTAAGGGTCTTTTTACAAACAATGTAGTTGCAGTATGACCCGATTTTTTATAGCAGTTTTGCTCGCGTGAAATTCAGATATTTTGATTTTTCACTAAAGCTCGCTTCACTTTCTGTATTCACAAAAACTCGGCTATCTGCGGAAATGTATCAATTCCTCGTGATATGTTTCAATTTTTTTGTCTGATTGTGTGTCCAAAAGCTGTATTTTCAATGAGAACTTCAAAGAATCTGACTTCATTTTCTATTTCACCGATAAATTCATATTGGTGAAGTTTTGATAGGTTTATAAGCCATTTGAAAAACTGGAGACCTTTTTGTACCCACCGTGACACATTAAGATATAATTTCTAGTATAACTTGTCCTCTATATGTATACATTTACCGTACAATAAGAGACTTGCGAGCTAACAAAGCTAGCAACAAATCTAGCCACACGTGCAGTAGCTTAGAGTCATGAAGACTAACACCTGACTTGACCTTTGGCACATCTGTGTCTTATCCGATTACGGAGATGGTTTTGATTATTGTAGAAGACCATTCAATGAAACTTTAATCCCATAGTTAAAAGACAAAAAAAACAAGGATAACACTACTACAACCTTTCAACCTGAAATACGAATTAAACAGTGATCTAACACAGAACGATAACACATTGCCTATGGGTATTGTGATTAAGTAATAAAGTATGATCGTAAACATAATTAATTCAACCGCAGGCATACATTCGTGAATCGGGATTGTTCCCGAATCCCGCTGGAATACACGACGTAGACTATACGGTGTTCGAAGTCACGCATTGTGGACATTATTTACTGCATCTATTGTTGTTGGCCTAACTGTGCCACGCAATTTACGCCTCTATCTACATTTTCCTAGAAGCTTCTCTGAGGTTTTATTGAGTTGCTTATAATGTAGGTTTTCTAAAGGATTGCTCGAATATATTGTCAAACTTTTCACCATTATACGGGTATCAATTACCACATGCCGTAAAATGTTTCGTGTTAACAGAATTCTCACTGTGTAATTTTTTTATTTGTACTTTTCAGCAGTAGGTACCTAATGCTCAATTCTTGTTAGGTAAGAAAAAATAGAAGAAAATAAAAAAAAAACACAAAAACATTATTTGTATAGCTATACGTCATTGTTATTCGGGCAAGTCGTATCATTGGTTGAGGCGCGTCTTCCTTATCATAAGAGTGTAGTTATAGTAAAGGATAGAAGTGTGACATCAAACCTCGTGTGTGCTGGGTTCCTCGTGTCCTGGCAGGCCGTCCCTCACCACGTAGTGGATCAGATCCATAGCCCTTCTCATCTGACAAAACACCGTGTCCCTGTTCTCCCGAGCTGACGCGCTACTTGGATGCCTCATACATGTCTGTTGATGAAAAATATTTAGTTACTACTTAAGATAAAAATAATATAACAACACGCTTGTAAGCCCCAAAGGGTTAGGCAGAGATTTACCTAATGTTTCATGTAATAGGATGCAAGTATTATAAGCCATCAACTGGGTACAAATCCATTCTCCGTTGTTTTTACTGAGAAATTCCTGATGAAAAAACCGCAATAAGCTCAACATGTAATCAAACCTAGAACCTGATACTCAGAAGCCGTGCTTGTGGCATACTTTTGATTAAATTGGAGAATAGTTCTAAATCGTCATCATCATCGAAATGTAGAGAATAGTTTAGAGGTAAAGTGTCGTTAATTGTTTTTTTTTTAAGCTAGAAGTGAAAATCTCAATTGCCTGAAAAAAGTCTTTGGTTTCATCTTTGTTTTTCAAATATTGATAAGTAATGTAACTTGTGCCTGTAACTGTTCTTTATAAATAATAAAGTTTTGAGTTCTAAAATAGTTTGATATTTAAAATCAAAAACCACTAAGATTTTTACTTTACATACATGAAGAATCTTAATAAACTAGTGTAATCTACACTTTTATATCTTTCGCGATTCTTCCAAGTCAACGTGTCACCCGGGAGCCGCGGGCAAATCTGTCTTGAACAAATATTTTGCTCGTTTGAACACAAAGAGACTGCGGTGGAAAACTCGTCTCTTCTATGAATGAAACCCCATCACTTGACAGTGGCTCGTAAAGGGCGACAGTTAACTAGGACGGTGGTTTCGCATGTGAACTACGTAATTAACAACACAACTAGTCCTCTAAGAGTTAGGTACCAATAGATGTACCTAGATATCTGGGGGCATGGCAGTGCCCCCACCAAGTCGAGCCATAAAGCGGCACGGCCGTACCATCTTTTTCTCGAACCAGCTCAGGCCATTTTCGACCTCCTATAACTTCGTTGTGGATAAAACTAGAAGCCTGAATTTTTTTTAACCAATTAGGCATTGTATAAACACGGTATATTCATCCATGGTTTGATCCATGTAATACCAAGTCAGTTACTTTATTTAATGCCTACTTAAAAACCTTATGTTTTAAATAAAAGACTGACTTGGCCATCGCATCGCATTGGATCTCACTACTTTTTTCGGTAAAAGAACTGAGTTGCGCGGCATGGCTTTTTTTACAAGTTTGGTTTTGGTGGGATTATGATATCATCATCAACTGCCTAGACTTTTCCAATAATGTTGCAAATACGAGTAGGTCCGCTTCAATTCTAACCAGATGCTGTTAAAAACGGGATTTTACTTAAATCGACTGGCTATATGCCGTCCACAACCCAGTTAGTACCTACTGTGGGTAATATGCTACCACTTGGTAAGACTGATTGAGTCGATGATGGAGTCGTACGTGATGATGGTACACCCATATATCGCCTGTTATATGTAAGTTTCATGTAATATTATTATTAATGCCATTAACCGGGCCCTATTCTAGAATCCTTACCTGCTACTAAGATATTCCTGATCGAAAACCCAATAACACTTAGCCCAGCCCGGTAATCGAACCTAGAACTTCTTGCTCCGCAATCGCGTTTACGATCACTAGACCAATTATGAATGGAATCCCATCAGTTAATAGTGGCTCGTAAAGTGCGGCAATTAACCAGAAGGGTAGTTATTTTCACATGTGAACTATACCAGTAGGGCTATTGCGTATCTTTTAAATGACAGTGGCTAACCTATAGTGCCTATCAATTACTGTCAAATGGTTCCATTTTGTACTAAACCATAACCAATTTGATAGTTTATCCATGGACAATATGATAGCCACTGACATTTAAAAGATACGCAATAGCCCTACAGGACTAACTTAACCATGAAGATGAAATACGCACAGTGGTTCACAGCACGGTTCTATGTTTAGTTGATTTGTGCTATGCCTATAACTTAGATTCATTCATCTATCTTAATGTACTACTAGCTTGTGCCAGCGGCTTCGCCCGCGTGGAGTTCGATAATTATTCTACGGGATAAGAAGTATCCTATGTGTTAATCCATGTAATAAACTATTTTTGTTCTAAATTTCATCCACATCCGTTCAGTAGTTTTTGCGTCAAAAAGTAACAAACATCCATCCATCTATCTATCAATACATCTATCTATCAATACATCCTCACAAACTTTCGCATTTATGATATTAGTAGCATCTTTTGCCCGCGACTTCGTCCTCGTGGAATATAGCCTAAAGCTTTCCTCGATAAATGGACTATCGAAGACAAAATATTAACTCTAACCAGTAGTTCCTTAGTTTAGCGCGTTCAACCAAACAAACAAACTCTTCAGCTTTATAATATTAAATAAGTATAGATTAAGGCTAGCCCTTTCCCAGATATGTTAGGGTCGTGTAATATGCAAGTAAAAACTCGAAGCTTTTTTGACCGAATAGTAAGATTGCAGTATTTTACATAAAGCTTCTGCCTATCCGAAATGAACATCGTTACGATAGCCCTTGGATCGCCCATCGTTACGATAGCGTTATAGGGGGCGAGCTGATTGCCATCCACCACGCACAAATCCAGACTCCGTACTGTGAAATTTTTGATGGAATAACCCAACCATATACTTAATCATCTGACCATATAAAGCATCACATTTATTTCGAAATATTTCGACTGTTATATTCAGTTTAAACAGCATTTAAGTCACAATCTCATAATTACATCGTCCACGAGGTGCAACCGTTGGGTGCGGTTTAAACAATCCCTATTGAAAGTGCACTTGTATGCCGTTCACACAATCGTTTAGTTGCTAATACCAGTAATAGCGAGTTGTCAGTGCTATTGCGGCGGCCTACATTTGTTCGGTCGGTTCGGTCGCTTTCTGCGAATAGTATTGATCTAAATATGAACTAACGGACATTATTAGAGTACATTTATGTGCCCATCATTAGGTATGTGAGGAGGTCGTGGCTAAATATTAACAGCAGGTGTCGCGTCGATCTTCAGGTTAAGGATCAGGAGGTTCAGGTCCTTGGATGGGTGACCACTGACCACCCGCTATAATTATTTATACTGAGGTTACTCCTGTAATAAATAAATACGTTAAAACGTTGGTCCTGGCTGTCATTTGACCATTTTTGACAGTCGTTAGAGGTAGTCTTACCAAGAGGTATCGCAATACTAACTGGGTTGTGGAGGGAGGTCAGATAGTGAGTCGCTTCTTATAAAATACTGGTCTGAAAATCGACCTCAACATCGTTCGTTCAAATTTTAGATATGTTAGAATACTTCACTCTCAATATAAATAACTTCGCGGAGTACCAATACGACACGATACGAATACTAAACTAGTGTGCATAGTTCACAAGGAGGGCGTTGGGAACTGCGCATAGCAGACGAAGACTTGTGTAGTTTGGCGAATGATTAAATTGTTCTACGGCTAATATCAGCAATATGTATACGTAACCTAGCGAGTTTATCTATTATCACGGTTTTTGAAGCGGTGATAACGAAAATACAAGATGTCGCCGAGGAAAGTTTTTGATTTTTAACGAAACTCTATTTATGGCTTTGTTTGTAGGATTAATTATGATTTAAAAAATGATACTGATACACATCTCCCGTGACGGCCAACTTTTTTTATACATGTCAAAGATAAATTATTATTTAAAGAAATCCAAAGTTTAACTGAGAATCTTCTAAAATAAGGGGTCTTTCTACTTATAATTTTACCGTAAGATCAACTATGAAATCGCGATGAAAGGAGAGAAATGTCAGTTATTTCAATTACACGTTTTAGAGCGTCGCGTCGTCGGAAAAATGAAAAGTCTTGTAAATATGTCATATGAATGGTTGGCGGAGGCATCGGTGCGCCGCAATGTGGCGCCCGCTCGGAAGCGCTGACAAATTGTTAGCTTTGCCAGTGTTGCCAGCACACAGCTGACTGCGATTGTTCACTCACCCTACTCATCACACATTTGACACCAGACGTATACAAGGTGCAGTCTTGTATCATAAACATAACATTACGCCATTACTCCCCGTTGTTTAGGCCGAGGTCATAATTGCAGTATGAAGCTGCTGCGTATCCGACATCCACAGCCCAGTTATAACGATACTATCGCTTTACCCAGGACTGACAACATCGTTTCGTGGTAAATGACTGCCGAGACCAAAAGCTTAACATGGTTTTCGAGACACTGTAAAAACTCGGTATTTACAGTATGTTAGTTTAAACGAGGGACAATATTGAAACCCGATACTAATAAAAATATGAACAAAAAATAGCACTGATAAATAACAGACAGAACAATACCATACATTTCGGATCCATTTTGTTTTTGTTTTGGTTTTCAATATTTAACAGTATTTCAGAATAGCGCCTGCGTCGTAAAAGTGCGTTTATAGGGCGTGACTCAGACGGGCCGCGTTTAAACACGGGAGGTCGTGGTTCACACCTAGTGTTTTTATTTATTTTCTATTTACCCACCCCTTTTTATATTAATGTGGGTCGAGAATATTTAGCAATGTTACCTCCCTGAATTTGATGACGATGCAAAACAATAGACAATTGCAGGAAGCTGCCTACGCTGTCAAAAAAAAACAGGTAATAAGAAGACGAATCTTGGGATAGAGCCACTACAAAACAGCAGGCGACTTTGCAGTTTTTTTAAGTTGAGCAAGTGACCTGTATCTTGGACAACGACAGATCTCCCTATAAAACCGCTCACGCGCTCCCTCAAAAGTTTGCGTTATCTGGGCACTTAAGATATATTATTTCTTAAGCCCCAAGGAAATAAAAGTGCTCGGTCGTATTTACTTTGGGTAACGATAAAAGGTCTTTAAAAACACGAAAATAATTTCGATATCTTCTTAAGAAACGACTGATTTTATAGCAGCATTTTGTGAGTGGTATCTATTTAATTACTTTTATATATATGGCGAGATTATATGCTGACTGAAAGAGCTTGATTTAAACAGTCTCAGTTATAAAGTCATAAACACGAATGTCACAAACTACAGCGGTTTTGTCAAAACATCATCACCTAAATTGCAGATCCTCTTGGACTGACTGCTGATGAAGCAGAGCCATAATTTACTAAATTGAAGCTTGGTATCAGCTTAGTCAGACAGTCTTATAAGTACAATTTTGGCTATAAAACGTATGAGAAATGGGCGTCCATAAACCTTGATGTCACAAACAACGCTGTGTGGTTCCGAATTGGGTTTGGAACCTACATAATTGATGAGAGGAGCGGTGCCGGCCAAGCGACATGGTTAAATTACGGAACCACGGGATTCATCGGACACTCGGATTGATAATTTATTACTGTTCATTGATGTTAATAAAATAATACCGTCCCCGAACATCAAGGTGTTTCGTTGAGGGCTTTTCAATCCAATGATTGTTCAAGAGTGTAATCTAATTTAGCAATCAGGTTCAGTGGTTTTGATGTGGAGTTACGGCCTCTCAAATACGACACATGTGCACAAGTATCAGGTGCGGTCTGGTTTACTGATGTGAATAAATAATTTAATAATATATTTAAGTCGGTTCTGGGACCCATACTGCGGTAGTCAGAGATATTTAATGATTACTTAAGCCGTCACTTAGTAAAGATTTGACACACTTTTATATGGCAAAACTGTCAAAACCTTTACTAAGTGATGGCCTAAGTAATCATTAAAGCTTTCTGACTGCGGCAGTAGTCACGTAATTATGGTATCTGGTAAGAAGATCAGGTTGTGTTATGTGCAATGTTATAACATGAAAGAGCTATGTAAAACCTTATAAATCTATAAAGTGTAGAGACCGATTAGATCACAATAATTGTTGTTTGGTAAAGAAAATAGTACAGGCTTAATCCCAAAAATTTCTAAGCGTCTGTGTGTATCAAAATTATAACGAAACCAAAAAAATGCCAATTAACCTATTTCCGTGGCTGTATTTAGATTAAACGTGTAATTTATATAACCTTTTAACGAGAGTTACTAACGAGATTTCGTTGTGAGGCTGGGTTGAGTGAAGGGGGTAATGCATAATAAAATGAATAATGATTTACCTTGGAGGAAGTGAGCAACATTAGAGTGGACCGTTCTAGAACGTTTCTTGCTGCGGCTACTTGTGCTCTTCTCCTCTCATCACGCAGGTCTGCTCGTCTCTCCGCCGTCAGTCTCGCTAGCTCCACCATACCTCCTCCAAATTCCGTGAACGCGCGCACAAACTCCGCGAAGTTCGACACCGACTCCAACCGGTCCAGGGAACGCGCCACCTGTCGCATAAAACACGAAACAAAGACACAATAACAAAGACAATGAACGTACCGCAAAAATGAAACAAAAGAACACGGAACTGCCGCGCCCGGTCGCAATAACATAGCCAACTAACTACAGACCGTAAGGACGAAGTTATCTCTCAAAGTTTCGCAAAACTGTAATAGAACTGTACCTGACTCATGGGATACGAAACAGTTTAACCGCGTTTGCTCCATTATAGTGCAGTAAAGTAGTTTCACTTCGAGAGACGCATAGGATTCGAGCATTCGCAATGAATGGATGTTGCGTTTACAAATAAATAATCCGTACTTACGCTTTTATTATCGACCCGGCAAATAGGTCAAGGCCTCACTTCGGAACGAAGCTCGGAGGCAGAATGTTGATCTACAAGTAATTCGGGGTGGATGGCATTTCCATATAACTTTGTCCATTAATCGCTTACCCTCGGATTAACAAGTTAATATAAACCTACGTATAATTAGATAACGGATCACAAAGTTGTTATTGGTAGGTACCGAAAAGTTGCACTACTGTATAATCAGCCTTTTTAGGTTTGACTACATTGCTACTCCTACATTTGATTTCGATAACACTAGCGGTTTAAAATTAATCTCTGTATAATTAATTAATTTATTCGATTCTTTAAGCATATAAATGGAGTTGTAGATTTGAAACGTTGTCCATGCCATAGGCATTAGTCATCACCCAAACGTGGTACAAATTATCTACCAGTCAACCTTTGGATGATGCAGAGACAGATATACACCTATCACGTCGCCCGCTAGCAAATAAATTAAGAACTCAGTGACTCAAAGTCCTCATAGTTTCAGAGTTGGCCATCAACGCCCACTTCAAAACTACACCCTGTATTCTCAAAAACAAATAAGAACAACAAAAGGAACACATTTACAACGTGAAGATACTGCTAGCTTCTAGCGAACGTGCTTGTGAACTTTGACGTTGCCATCCTGATTTCCTGGGGGAGCGCACGCTAGAAAGGGATAGACTGAATGAGGAAAGAACAGTGAATAAATTCAGAGCGAAGAGAGGTATATGGAAGACGATTATGTGATGAACATAGATTACCATTAGCAGTCGCCAAAGTGCTGAAAGTGGAGGCTAGATTAGTAGGCTACATATGAGCGATAAGCACAGAAAACCAGGTGTTCAACAACCTTTGCGATCTGCGCTGGAGAATTTACGTCTTCTTAAAAGTGCCTTCTGTTTCGGTTTACTGTCAGAACTCTTCAAATTTCGAAATATCGAACCCTTGTTTTCTGGTAGGTGGAGTAAAGCCGAGTGGCCTTCATGGAACGATATTGTTGCCAATGCGAGAGTATTCTGTATTTTTTGACTCGAACCTTTAGTCATGAAAGTTAGGCCACTCATTGAAAGATCAGAATTACCTTATCCTTAGCCAGTAGTAGCTGTCGCACGACGACCATGTCAGCCAGCAGCAGCACCCTGGTGACGGCTGCGAGCAGCGCGCGCGCCGACGACACCATGCCCGCGCCATCTGCGCCCGCGCACACGCGCTCGATCGCGCGACCTGCAGGACAAGTGAAATTGTCTTTAAGTTATGTGGACCAACTGTCGTATACGTGGTCAGGTGGTAAAAAGAACCACCACCTAGCAGGTAACGAAGTCACCAAAAACTGTGCCTGGGAAATTGCTTTTATTTTTGGTGTGAAAAAATAAAAACAATGTTTATAGTTCAGAAATAACATTTTTAAACTTCTATTTTTTAAAAACGTGAGGAAAAGTTTGAACTTAGACCTGCACAACCAGATGGTTTTCAGGTAATGTCCGATACAAAATGATATCACAAGAAAAGGAGTATATATGTATTATGTGTCTCGGCTCCGTTAAAGATGGTGATGGTAATTTTACACCCGTTTAAAGTATGTTATAAAAATTACAGAAATGAGATAATATTTAAATTTATTGGTCTTGATGATACTCGAATATGTTTGTAGGTGTGTGACGCCTTTTGTTTGGTTAGATGTTGATGAATGAAACGATAAACATTGAATGATTGTAGGACAACCATATTGATTTTGAAAAAACTCATATTTATGAATGGTGAGAAAGATATTTAGACCACGAAAAATCATGAGGAAATATAAATACAAAAGACCTCAACAATACCTACATTTCTTTTGATATTTTATCAAACAACGAAATGGATCCGCAACGGAATTAATTGGAAAGCTTATACACAGAACAGTTATCAATTTATTAAGTTTTTGTAATTTATAGCTGTGTCTTGGCAGTGGAGACGGGTGCCTGGCATTCATTTCAAAGTATTAAATTCCTGACTAGTGTATTACGTGTCAAAATTAATAACTACCTTTGCTCGTGGCTTTGCTCGCATTGTAGCTGGAAATTATCCCATGGGAACATTTAAACTATAGCATAAGACATTTAAAGGTAATGTAGCTTCCTACTAGTGAAAGACTTTTTGGAATCGTATCAACAATTCCGAAGATAACGCCCTACATTCAAACTTAAAAGTTTATCCTTATAATGTTATTGTAGATGAGTTCTCTAGCAGAAACTGCAAGACGTACATCGGTAGACATGTCGTGGGTCGGTATAGATGCATTCGGTATATTTTGTCGCTTAACGAGCTTCTGACGACCGTCGGAGAATCTTGCAATTTGCCCAACTAAATACCCTTCTTTTTTGGGTGTGGGAAATCATCAAATGATTCCTCCCGCTCTGGGCGGAGCGAAACGGATTGTCAGACTTCTACTGACCACCCATATTCCTTATTAGCCTTTGTGTCCGAGGCCGCGGTATCTCTTCCGAACAACCCGCAGGCAGGCATCAGTGCTTGCCCTTTAATTGCTTTTTACTAACTCAGATTTTGCAATACAGTTGCTGTACCAAAACACCATTCTTGCTATAAGGCTAATCATCATCAGCCTATAAATATACCCACTGCAGGGACTCAGGCCTCCTCTCTATAAGAAGGATGAGCTATAATCCACCACGCGGGCCCAGTGCGGATTGGTACATGTTACATGTTTTCGATTTTTTTGTTTCTAAGACACATTTGCTCACGATGTTTTCCTTCACCGTTTTGAGAGCAGTGATGATGAAATAAATTATATATTAAATAAAAGCGACCATCTATTTTCAGGTATTTAATCCTTGACGCAAACCAGTCACAAAACATTGCGTGTGATTCTTATCATCTTATTGATCACTATAAGTTTCCTGCAATCAACAAAATGCGTGCGTGTCTGTACTCGTATTATTTACTCTAGTCTAATATCTAATAGGTCTGAAACAAAGGGTAATTGGTGACAAAATGTTTGTTGACTGACTAAGTGCTTTTGGGTTTTTTCATCAGGATAGTTTTAGAAGCAACCTAGGAGTTTAAACAGAAGTGGCAAAATATCTGTTTACTAATTTTCTATGTTTTGTATTATTAATTTTTCATCGCAAAGTACACACACAAAGTAAGACAGATATTTAATCTGAGCCCAAAATGTATACCCCACAAGGATTACAAATGTTGGTTATGTTCATAGGATAGCGCTTTTCTTCTCAATTGTACAAAAGAATTTTGATGTGGATTTCACCATCACATAAGGAATTTATTTCGAAATGTTTGTGTATTGTGTATAATTAAATAAACATTAAACTGACATAAAATAAACAAACCTCAATGCTATGTCAATAGGTGAAAATCGTGCAAGCAAGGCCGGCCCGCCACTCCGCCAGTTATTTATACAACCACAAGTACACACTGTAATTGTTAAGATTATTTACATTTGTTGACCTTTGCTGTTATTTAGATTAGAATACGCAAACGTACTCAAAGCAGGGTACTAATTAACAGAGCTTCTGTAATGTTTCCCGTTTTGTGTTGTACTGTACTACACAGTCACAAAACGAAGGTGCGCGCCATTGTTGTTTTTAATGAGCAATTTGTACTGTATATATTAGTTTAGTACTTTCAGAGTAGTAATTTAGCCCCGCTGTTGCAAACATTAAAATGTTAACTGGAACTAAATAATGATATTTTATTTTTAATAAAGAAGGGACGAGTTTTATAAAGGACTGAAGCGCGAAGCTTATCAGAATTAAAATATAATTTCAAAGTGTATTGAACTCATCACATGAAGCGAAGAGTTGAATTGAATGGGAGGTGGGTGGGCGGCGGTGGGGTAAAGTGAAGCGCAATCAAACGTGTACGTGTTTTGATTAGGAGTCGTGAGGCTTGCGTTATAGCGTATTATTGTCGTGGCCGGTCGGGAGCCGCCGGACCGTTGGGGGCTGGACCGACCCCACCGAACACGGGCGGTAATGAAGGTTTCCAGTTTGCCACCCTCTCCTGGATTACCCAAAAAGTTTATACCATATCCGGTCCCATTTTATCGCAACTATGCTCCGACTTTCAGACACTATTTTAAAAGGTAATAACGGGAACTTTTCTTCGAAGAAGAGTTTTCCATTATTGTATCGCATTATTGACCCAGCTTCACAATATTTTTACATTACGGGTTCCCGTCAATACAGCAACGGATAATGGCGGAAATATAAAAGGTAAGCGAAGTTTCTTTTATCGACAGTTTTTACAATAGAAAGTGAGTTTATTTACAGGAGACGGACGGTAGTCAAACAGGCAGACATTAAAAAAAAGGTAACTTGCTACCAGTGGCTTGGTTTTAATACCAATGGCCACATTAGAGGAGTATGGAAGAAAAAAACTGGACAAGTGCAAGTCGGACTTACACATGAAGGGTTCCGTTATATCGTAGCAGGAAAACCCCATGATTCTTGTTAAAGCGGCAGCAGAATAAAATACTCTGTGATAAGTTTGTTTTTCATAGTGTTTGTATGAATGACAAAGTTATATTTTCGGTTATTTAAATGTGCTCTATCTTAAAAACTATTTACTATACATCATTCATACCAATTTTAGTTAAAAGTTTTTTAGATTTTTAAAAGTTAGAGGGGGAGGGGGATGTCATTTTACCACTTTGGAAGTGTGTATCTAAGAATCGGTTGGTTTTGAAAAAAAAAAATGGTTTTAGAAACCTCAATGTAATTTTTTAAGACCTATCTATAAATAGTATTTATATATTATACCTCTCTATAAATAGTATTTATAGATAGGTCTTGAAAAATGACATGGTATTTATTAAATACCCCACACGAAGAGGTTTGAAGAAAAAAGTTTTTTTTAGTTTCAGTTGTATGGGGAGACACCCTTAATCTTTTATTTTTGTTTAAAAATCGTAAAGCAGTTTACAGAATACATCCACCTGCCAAGTTTCAACTGTGTAGTCTTAATAGTTTCCGAATAAAATGGCTGTGGCATACGGATGGACAGACGGAGAGACAGACAGACAGACGGGCAAGCAGACAGACATGACGAATCTATAAGGATTCCGTTTCTTGCCATTCGGCTACGAAACCCTAATAAAAAGGTGTTGCGCCGACTCTAAGTAACGTGAAAAGGGGAGGAAGTTGATGGTGACGGCAATACTAAAACTTTAACTATTTTATGTGTTTAAATACCAATGACCTTTCTAATACACTATAAAAAGTATTTATATAGAGGCCTGTCCATTTTTCAAAAAGCTGATTACATGATACAACGTAACGTGAGTTCGTAGAACTGGGTGCTACGGAGTGCTACGATCGGCTACGCCATGCTACGCGGAGTGACAAAATTGATAAGAAAGTGTGTAGTAATGCAATATTTTTTTTTATTTATTGTTCACAAATATACATATTTTAATAATGGGCGTATTTAATAAGAATGGCAAAATGGAAAAAAAGGAAAATGAAAATAGGTAATGGGCACAATTTATTAAAAAGAAGTGCCTGTTTTTAGATATAGATTTTAACAAGTAATCTAGTGAACAAGAAATCTTATGTCACAGGCGTCTTCCCTCCAATTAATGAAGCCTTAAAATGTCTTTTTCTTTTTTGCGAGGTGGTACAGCTCAGCAACGGTGATACCGGTCCATTCGTAAATGTTTCTCAACCAGGAATGTGTACTAGGTTAGTGATTTACATTTTCGTAGTATTTCAACTTTATGCCGTGTGTTTAACGTACTTATCCGCTAGTGCGCCGCCAGGCGACGGTCAATTTAACAATAACTGGCGTGTTGACACGCAATTAAGCCTGCACCCGCAGGACAAACCTTGCATGCCAGTGTAGCACGCTAAAAATCACAAGCGAACTTCGCTTGTAACCGTCAAACAACGCCAACAGACTAAATCAACGGCATTTTACTGTTCGAGGTAAATTCCAAAACCCACACCGGGTTACGTTGTTGTTTTGTATGTAACAATAAATCGTTAGTCTAGCTTTTAGATGGCTTTTTGTTCGCCCACAAACAACTGAATAGCCTGGTATTTTTGTGAATATAAAAATAAAATAGGGTAAACGTAAATCTGTCGCACAATGTCCATATTGTTGCGGTAGATATCGGTAAGTAATAGAATATAAATGGTGTATAA
The DNA here is from genome assembly GCA_932274075.1 of Diarsia rubi. Lineage (NCBI taxonomy): Eukaryota > Metazoa > Arthropoda > Insecta > Lepidoptera > Noctuidae > Diarsia > Diarsia rubi. The sequence goes on along the minus strand of OW026412.1, from coordinate 11,054,130 downwards.
GTATCCTTAACGTTGCCGAAAGGCACTTGATCACCCCATCACTGGGATATTTTGTTTTATTCTAGACCATACCTGCGAACCCCTTACTAATAACACTACTCAAATTACCTCCATGAACCCTTTACATATTCAAAGAATCCACTAGCACAATGTTTTAAGAGTGCTACATTGAGTTTTACCGGGAAAAGTGATTTTTCTCCCAAAAAAAAAGTCGTTTCTCAGCAATAATTTTTGCGTATGGGCACTTAGTTTTTTAAAACAGCGTTCGGTACTTCTAATGAAAGATATCCAAGCAAAAAGAACACTGATTAAAATATTTTTCAAAGAAATATGTTTAATTTAACCTAATAAAAAATTGCCCGAACTGGGATTCGAATCCACGACCTCATGCTCACTAGACGCAATTGCTACAAACGAGGCAGTCTCACCTTACAGATAGGGCTGATATATTTTTATCGTTAGATTCCCTCTAATGACACCAGAGCAACACTTCAAATGTAAATCTCGCTCGCGTTTGAACATTTTTATTATGTTTGTTATTATTCTTTAAAACACTTATTTCTTCAAAAACAAAACATGCTGGAATCGAATTACCCCACCTCCCCATAAAAACAAAACATTAAAAGGTAATTTTGGAGTAAGATGTATTAAAAGTAAAAGCAACGAGTACGACAAAAATAGAATCAACAGCGCGGAGGGCTTACACGCAAAAGTGTCAAAGACATAATAAATTGTAGAACGTAGGTGCACGAATCTTGGATCCACATTTGGCGCGTCTTTATTAATCTCATTTAGAACCGATTGCCGCTCCAAACGACCGAAAGCGATATCCGAGGATTTGTGAAATTTCGAACGTATTTCGCTCTGTAACCGGTTTTTCTGCAAATGTTAATGTCTTCATTTGGATGTGGATATCGTTTTCCGATAATGGTAGACTAGCCTAACGTTTGCGCGCGATTGTTGCGCGGTCCGTGAAAACGATCTCGTACAGAACAGTTGCGTGAGAGACAGTATGTGTAACTAAGTGCCCCAAGTTGTATTTAAAACTAGGAAATCGAAGTCGTCGGTCATATCTAGCTACTTTACGGCCGTATACTGAAACGCTATAAAATATAAGTAACGCTCAAATCTAGTGGTCTCGGTCGCTCTATGCTGAAGTAACAGAGACAGAACAAGATTTAAGGGCAACTTAAAATTGACTAGCGTTTCAGTATTCGGCCGTTAGCTAGCTAATTAGCTATCGCTTTTTTATTCAAACTCAAAAACTAATTTTCAACTCAAACTTATTTATTTCAATTGTATCACTAAAGGGATTTTTAATGCCATAAAAACAAAAAAAACCGAAGCTACAGTCTCAGTCACAAGGTATAATAACTTGTGGAAAAGCACTCATGTACAACATGTATGCAATAAACTGATTTGATTTGATGAAAATACTCCATGTATAGTCTTTCTCGAAATCAGAATATTGACACAAACAGCTTAAAACTAAAAATACCTAGACACTCGAACTCAAACTCAAACTCAAAGCATTTATTTGAATTAAAACTTTATAGGCACTTTTGAATGTCAGAAGAACAATTCATAAAAACAAATCTACGAGTGCAATACGTCATTCCGAAAGCCACCACGCCGAATCACACGCCGCCGAATGCCAGCAACAACGAGCACCGCGAGCACGAAAGCACGCAGCGACGCACACCACTACAACGAATGCACGAGACCCCGAATCACGGAACAACGAATGCACGCCGCAACGCGCAACCGCCGCCCCGCAACCCGGAGCCCCGCGCACCCGCCGCCACGGCACACGCCGCCGCACGCCCCCGCACCTGCAGCACTCGCCGCCGCAAACATCCGGCGCCGCGCAACTCGACGCAGTAATCAGTAACAGAACGACGCATTGCACTCTAAAGCTACAGTCACAGACACAAGGCATAATAACTTGTGAAAGTACTGTAGTTGCCCATTCCCTAGCGTAGATCTCTATGGAGAAGAAAGGGCAAGAAACTCCATGGGCACTCTTTTCAATCAGAATATTATTACAAAATCTTGGTACATTACATCATTCATGTTGAGATGGTATATTATGTGAGAACTATGTAGCAAGACGTGCAAGTTAAGAGCGTCCGGAAAAAACATATAACAAATAAAAATAAATAAATAAACCATGGCAACTAAGAGATGACCAGTCTCCACTGACAGCGCCCGTTCACGAACATGACGCCTGGATCAGCACCGTTCAACTCAACCATTTTGAAGGGAATTTAATGATCCGACACATGCGCCACCATCAGCGAGACATTTAAGTGAGCATGACATACTCTCAGACACCAGGGCAACGTCACTAAAAAATAACTAAATGTAAAAAGTGGCTTTATAGTACATAGTACTCACACATGTGCCATGCAATTATATAACATTAAGATATTGAATCTATACAATGCAAAGATATTTTTACAATCTTCTGCAGCCTCTACAATAACTTCTCATGATAGGTAATCAATGGTTGTGGAGCAGACCCAGCATTGAGCCAAGCATTTTTATCATCAATTTAATCCCCTAACTTATAATATGCTTGCCTACGCCATACTCATATTCATGAGATTAAACATAACAAAAACAAAAATAAACAATTCTATTCATGCGAATTTCCCGTTTATTTTTGTTTGTTTGTAAGGTCAACCTTAAGTAAGTTGACTGGTAGAAAAGGCGCATGTCATTAAGTAATCATAAAATAAATAAAAAGCCACAGCTGCAACTATCGCAGGCCATAAAAACGACTGTGAGCAAAAAAGTTGTCTATTGGCTTGAGTAGCAATTTGTAAATTGGGGCAAAATGGTTGCCTGGCCGATAGATTGGTAGTGCTAGCTGGCTAGTAGGCTGTTTGTGTAACTCGACCTGTCGCTCGGACACTCGGTGACACGTAACTCTTGACGAGCACAGAGGTTTTTGCTAGTTTAATGGTTCTCACAACACGCACTACACTACACACAATATTATCTCTTCTTTTCTGTTTAGTTTTTATTTTTTGTTATGTGCAGTTATGGCATGTGCCTACAAAATATGTTTTTCATTATTCATAGCTACTCGGAAAGAAGGTCTGAAGTTGCCTGTGGAGCGGGTTGACAGTAATAATTTTTAACCCTAGGGAAAACCGTTTTCAACTGACAGCTGTCAAATTATAAAGATAAACTAGTTCTATTTTCACATATTGAACCATGTTCCAACTTTCTATACAACCACTTAATTGTAAAATTTAAATAACATAAAGTTAAGTATTCATTAAAGAAGTTAAAGTATTTTAATAACTTTCTTATAATTTTTAGTTTCAAAAATTTCTTTAAAATAACATAGATTTGGGCAGTATATTTACTATTTTTTCAATAAATAAAAAGAAAAATATTGACTGAATAGCTGCTGACTGGCCACAGAAAAAAAACAATCGATTTTCTTTAGCTAATTCATGTTTTTATTTTTACTATCCTTGTCTTCGTAATGAAAATACAAAGTTTACCTCGGTATAAAGACTTATTTATGCCCTCGAACTATTAGCTCGGGACTAAATAAGTTACTTTCAACCCTAGGAAAACAATGTATACTATTACTTCTTTCCTTTCTTAGGCTCTGGTGTCTATCTGTCCCTCTCGCGGGTTTTTATGAAACCTTTCGCCTGCGAGTCTGACTCGCTTTTCGCTTGTCTTTTAATGGTCCTGGTAACACCCCTGCCCAGCTTGCTACGAATCGTATGTTCCTTTAAAGCAAAAAAAATGGTAGCATCAATATTAACGATTCTTTCTTCCCTTTCGAGGCCCTTTACAACTTCCCAACCGGTATAAAAACTTAACGTAGATACTTCCTAACATTGAAAGCAATGTTTTGATATTGGAAGCCATAGGGAAGTATATCAATATAATTATACCATGTTTGTTATTGCACACAACGTACCGGATGATTGGTATTAGTAAGCCGCGGGCTCTTGTTAGGTTCTTGTCTTCCCGTCATATGATACCTTCAACAACATCGAATCCAATTTCATTAAGTATCGAAACATAAAGTAATAACGTTATAAGTACACTTTTTTACTGTTGGAAAAACTTTAGGAAATAATTTTTTAAAGTTTTCTTCAACAGTAGGTAGGTAATTATATTTTCAACACACTTGCTCATAAAATGGCTTTAATTTCACTGCAATTAGGCACATAATGACACCTGTAATCAAACTGTGACTGTTTCATTTATTATTCACAAGTGAGTTATAGGTTTTTTTATTGGCTGAGTTGCTTTGTTTTTAACAAAGTTTCGAGTCCAAATAAATTAATGTACCTATTGCTTGCTCATTTCATGCAACTTCGTATTTGAGTAGATAATTTCAACTTGTACGTTTTTAATAAATAAAACTAACACTGAAATATAACTTTTTATAACTTTATTTAACCTTATTATTAAATTTCTTTGTAATAACTTTATTAACAAAATTGCGACTTCAAAGTTTTATTTAAACTTTGAAGTTGCCATTTTGTACGTGGCTAAAACGCCATCAGCGAAAAGCAAAAAAAAAAGAAACCATATTCTTGTAGTCTATGATCGTTCGCGATTGTTAGATGCGCGCGCATAGGAAAACTGATTATTTTTTCCCGCCATTACGTAAAAATTTTCACAACTCGTTTTCAATGTTGAAAATGGTATTTTAGTATTATTTTTTTCACAAGTGTTGAAAAACGTCGTATGATACACGTGTGTTTTGATGATTACGGTCCTCGGCTCTCTTAAGACTCAATAGCTCCGCAGCGATAATCACCATCAGTACACACTTGTACCTTAATGTTCTATTGGGCCATCGTCATTTCGTTTTTTTTTTGTGTTTTTTATTAGTTTAGGTCAATGACGTATTATATATAGACACGTCATGAACTAACATGGCGGCGCATCAAAACGGCGAAAATATTATATAACTACTTTTACGCGTAAAGAAAGGGAAGGAAAATATGACACCGTACAGCGGGATGCCTGTTGATGCCTGTTGTCTTTATGTTTCGCGCAGGCTTACACACACGATTTAAATTAAGAACAAACGTAGCATCGCGCGAGAGGTTGGTGCGTAACTAAGCGCGATGTGGCCAATTGGCTTTATTTCATGTTGTCATTTTTGAGGGCGGACAACGTATCTATAGTTTTAATATATCATTGGTTTAGGTAGTGTGTAGTTTTTCAAAAGATGCCGTTTTGGTTTTAATGCCCCAGGGGATATAAAGAACTATTCCTAATTATCGATGGCTAACACAATGATTAATGATTGTCCTATTAGACATTTATGTAGTTGATGACTCTTTTAGGTGAACTTTGAGGAAAACATTACAAATAAAAGAATAGCAATTAGATATTAATATAGGTCGCTGTTGGCTTTAGTTTTTCATTGAAGAATAAAGAGATGGTGGCATTTATTTCTCAATAGCCTTTTTATAGAGAAAAAGATGCTATCCATCAGCAAAATGGAACGTATGAAATAACATAACTTGTGCATTTGCATGTTTTTTCAGAGCATGGAATATTATGCAATATAAAATTCATAATCTTAGAATAATATATATGAGTGCATTAAAAATTCCACCTGCAGACTTAAAAATATCGCGCCGTTTTCACAAGAAAATAAAACTCGGACATTATTACATATTTATTATAGACAAAGGACTATTATTTTCAAAGAATTATTGGTAGGTTATTGTCGTTCAGTGTAAAAGTATAGCCATAATTTATTTCTACGGTCGCTGCCGGTGCATATCCATATAATTAGTCGATACAGGCCATCAACCACGACAATTACTGTACTTTCGAGAAACAATGGAATGAGCTTTTCTTTGTATTCCAGTACACAAAGCCCATAGGCTTTGTTACTTGTTAGTGCTTTACATTTTGCGTTACAGTATTTTTTTGAACTATTAACTATATTTCGAAGCAGCACATATTTTTAACCGATGTCTAAAAAGGAAACAGGTTATGTATTATGTTATACACTTCTCATCAAAAAAATCGAAACACCTCGCAGTTTATGATTTGATAAGGATTATCAGAAAAATGTGTATATTTAGGAATAAATGTAAAATGTCATTTAATAGTGAGTAGTATGAGGTTTTTAAATCCTAATGTTAATGTTCTAAATTCAAATGAAGTCTTCATAGGTTTCGTATTTTGTATAATGAGTAATTTTTACCCTGTATGGAATATGAAGGAAATGGGTAAAACAACACGCGTAAATGAAAAAAAAATGTAAGAAACGTTTATTTAATAACTTGTATTCCCTCCGCGAGCTCTTATTACTGCTTCCATACGGTTCTTCATCGATCGGATGAGAGTCACGATCACATGTTGTGGTATATTATCCCATTCCTCTTGGATTGCATTTTGCAGCTGGCTAAGTGTTTCTGGGGCTGGATCTCTTGCTCGAATTCGTCTCTTTAATTCATCCCATAGATGTTCAATGGGATTCATGTCCGGGCTTCTTGCTGGCCATACCATAATGGAGATACCGACTTCGGTAAGATAATCTCGTACGACGCCCGCGGTGTGAGCTCTAGCATTGTCGTGCATGAATATGAAGTCGTTGCCAATAAAATGTGCATAGGGCATCACATGAGGTTCAAGACACTGTTCGATGTACCGATGAGAGTTTAGTGCAGGCAGCCGTGGCCCAGACACAAAGGCAAGTTCTGTCTTACCGTCGGCGCTGATTCCTCCCCAAACCGTCCACGAACCGCCACCATAGCTGACCTTTTCTTCAATGCAGCATTGTGCAAAGCGTTCTCCATCTCTTCTGTAGACCTTGTTCCTTCCGTCGTTACCATACAGCATAATTTTACACTCATCAGAAAACAGTACTTTGCTCCACTGAAGGTATGACCAAGTTAGGTGCTCGCGTGCAAAGTTAAGGCGCGCTCTTCGATGGTCTGTAGTTAATTTCGGCCCATTCGCTGGCTTATGCGGTGCCAATCCGCGTTCCTTCAACCTTCTTCTTATTGTAGAGTCACTTACAGCTACTCTTCGTACAACGCGAAGCTGCTGCTGCAGTTGAAAAGCGTTAAGGCGTCGATTTCGTAAAGAAGTTGTTACAATAAATCGATCATCTCGCTCAGAAGTGACCCGATTCCTGCCAGATCCTGAACGGCGCGTGAACGAACCAGTCTCCCGATAGCGTTTGTAGACTCTATGAACAGATGATAAGCTTAGATGCAATCTTGCAGCCACAACACGCTGACTAAGTCCAGAATCCAGCAATGCCACCACTTGGGCGGCTTCTGCGGGCGAAGTATCCATATGTTTTAGAAAAAAAAGTTTTTTCAGACGTCCCAAAGTCACAGTAAATGAAATAAGAAACAAAAAGTTTAAAGACAAGCGCTAATTTTTAGTTTTTAAACGAGAAACGTACTCCAACCCTAAATACACATTTGTCTCAAAACAGTGATTAATTTCATTTATAGGATAAACAAATGAAATTCTAATTTCGAATTTTGATTTTTTTCTTCTTACTGTAATGACCAAACTGCCAGCTACACAATAATGTTTTTTTTTCATGGAATTAATTCTCTTTTGTAAAAAATTAGGACAAAAACAATAAAAACGAAAGTGTTTCGATTTTTTTGATGAGAAGTGTATGTTATAACATAACATCCCGCCTGAAATGACCGATGGGTTAGGTAGAGGTGTACCTAATAGTGCGCCCTCATTTGTTCAGTAATGTTTAAGTTCCATTACATGGGACATGCCCTAAACCGGGCGCAAATCCAGTCTCCGTGACTGCTACAGAAAAAAACCAGATGGAAAAACCCAACAAAAACTGGCCCGAACCGGGAATCGTACCAAGGACTACATGCTCAGCAATTGCCCTAAATACCAACGAGACAGTCGATTATATTTATTTACGGTCAATTATCAGAACCCAGTGTCCGATAAATTATTTTATCGCGGTATTTATTAAAGTTGAAAAAGCGAGATTTATTTAAATTGTGTTATGGTAGCTTTTAGTTCATTTAAATGCAAACCTAATAAGAAATAGCGTTGGTCGACTAACAATATTGATTTCATCTATTAGGAGCCAGAGTAGGCGAGCTGCTCATTTGAATAACTGAAATAGATTTGTTTCTGAATTAATACAACGTCGTTAGGAGGCTTGGCTCGAAGAATTAGGTGACATTTCATTTCTCCTTTAGCATGTCTGCTGGCAGCAATTTCTTGAGAAATAAGCAGTACCTTTGTACTCAAATATTATTTTATTTTATTCTCTCTATTTTACTCGTAATCACTCATACTTTAGCAGTGATCTTGGAAATAGCATTATTTGTAAATTTTTGATTTCACTATCATTATCTTTGTTGTAATAATTACTTTCTTTATAAAAGATTTACGGGTCTAAATGTTTGTGTTCATTAACATAAGATGAGTAAACAATTATAAATATAAAGACTATTTCTCAATAATTTGTTGTATCATACTCGCATCATACACAACCAAAACTACAAAGCAGTTTCGACCATGTTTCAGTTATCTAATTAAAATAATACTTTTCAAAATCTATTCGAAATCTCGAAAATCTCTCCAGATTTTGCCGAGATCGAATTTCTGATCCATCGAGATCTCGACTTAGCAATCTTGTCTCGAGATTGCATTCCCTAATTGTACACAGGGGGTCCCACGGCTATGCCACATGGAGGAAAAGTACCTTGAATATTTTAGATGGAACATTACACTGAAAGAATATTTTAATTTTTTTTAAACAATTTAATCTGCGTTCATAGATTTTTAAATAATTGCATGGTCGAACCTGGAATCGAACCAGCTACACGGGAAAAAAATTACCCTGTAGCTTTATCATACCGATCGAAAGGCTTCATCATAAGGATTTTTTGTGCTAAATAACATATTGTCAGGAATAAAAGGAAGACCATGAATTTAAAAATTTGATGTGTTTAGTTCAGAAAAATGAAAAGCTGACATTGCTGTAAGGACATACAACTAACATTATAATAATATTTTTTTATGGGGTTTCCTCCATCTGGTATAGCCGTGGGACGCCCTGTATATGTTGTGGCATCTAGGACATGTTTTGAGCAAACCTCAAAACATGTTAGTCCGTCAAGTAGAATTCCAAAAAAACAAACAATGAAGACGATACAGAGCTTTGAAAACTCGTGTGACGTCATTTTCTAAGAAATTCGTATGTCATTTTTTACCGGTGAGTGACGTCACAAACCCCACTCAAATCTTTGACTCGTTTTATCTTGGTCATTTTTTATTGATTTTATAATACAAAAAAATACGTATCCAATACTTTTCGATAATCTAACAGACGGACTAATTAGAATCACATTTTTTAGTCAGAAAACATCCATAGTCTAATACTCAACAGTTCCATACCATTTCATAAGCGCCAGAACAAAATCGCAAATCTAGTAATAATACTAATCAATATTAATCTCAATTTAAATGAAAAATTATAAACGCCATTGTCGGGTCATAAATTAATTATAATTGTCATCATCGTTATCTTCGAAACAATCCTAAGTGTTAAATAATTAATTATGTCAATTGCGGCATTTAGCGGAATTAGAACCAGCCTGATTAGGATGCGCGATGGCCGCCCTAAGTTTATCCGTCCGCCCTGACGTATTATGAGTTCGTGTCTCGAAATCTAATGAAGTTATTAGCGTACATATGTTTAATATACGTGATATAAGTGTGCACTTAATATAAAGAGCTGTAACGTATGTTCTAGTAATATTGTGGTACATGCTGATAAGATATCCACAAATATGATAATACTCAATTATGTTCCCCAAAGAGGCAGCACGTGGTTAAGATAATATAAGATAACATAACGCTTGCAATCCTCGAAGAGTAAAGCAGAAGTTTTTTTAAAACTCAATAACGCTTTAGACGAAATGAAATCGAACCCAGGATCTGATGGTCAGCAATCGGGTTTGTGATCACTAGACCAGCGAGATTGTCTAGTCAGAATCCTTAAAATAATATCATATAAATAAATTGTTTCACCGGGCCTTGGACTACGAAATCTACATATTTCGTAGATTCGTAGACGTTGACTACGAGCGTTGGCCAACTCCGTCGACTGCTGCGTCAATAAAACATTTTTGTTTCATTCGTCATGCTTTATTGGGTAAAGGTACCTAATTAATACAAGGTACGGTAAATATAATGTACTAGTCTTAAGGTTTTTTTTGGTCTGCTCCTCGGTTTTAAACACTTAACAGAAAAGTTGCACACAAACAGTAGAGCTACCTTTACATTGTAAGTAATGGACATTTCGCGGGTTCCAGTTTCAGCGGTTTCACTAGCCTCATATTTTAAAATGAAGACGAAGAAGCCATAAACACAAAACTCGTGAACCTTTAATATAAATAAATATAATTAAAATAAAAAAAAAAAAAAATCTTTAATCTGTTAAGACTTTACTTGAAACACAGTTAGGTGCTGTCTACCTAGTCGATTTGTGTTGTGGGTAAATGATGCATCGCTGTTCATAATAAAATACTTTCTTAAACGATATAACAAGTATTTTTGAGCAGTTATAGTCTACGGGTGTGATCATCGGACTCCAATTATCAAATCATAGCTGTAAATAAAAAAAAATATATATATTATTTCACATAGGCCAGAAAATGTCGAGAAAATGGCGCACGGTGCGGGTTTCGGGTTTCGAGTTCCACCTCAAGACACGCGCCTCTAATTTTTTGGATTCATGTGCGTATTGTAGGTACAATTAATTTGTATCGGTGCAGGTAAACATTGTGAAGAAACCAGCATTCCTGAGAGATATTTCTCGACGGCATAAAAACTCTGACACTAGCTAAGGTACTTACCACACGAAAAAGCGAGGGAAGCAAGTATTTTTATTATGAACGACGAGTTTAATACAATGTGAACTTTTCAGCCTCGATTAGAAGATAAAAAAAATTGAAATCATCAAATAACTTCTCCCGACTGACTAAAAACTAAACATGTTCCTTCTTAGCCCTTTGTGTCGAGGCCGCGGTATCTCTTTCGAACAACCCGCCGAAGGGCGCAACCCACAGCCTCGACGATCATCAACAGAGACCTTTGAGACCGCTAGGCCTCACTGCCCACACGATAAGAAGAAGAAGAAGAAGTCCTGTCCATAACTCGAGCCAGCCCGCGATTCAAAGCCGGTTGGTTCAAAAACCGTTCCTAAATAATGAAATTGTTCCGATCCTGCGTGTCTCTTGCTGCCCTCCCCAAGCGACGCCCTAAACCGAGGCTCGTACACAACAGCGTGTAGTTGTTTACTTAGACCTTACACGCAAGGCACCCACAGGATCATCATCAGCTTATAATGTTCCCACTGCAGGGACTCAAGCCTCCTGTCTAGGAGAGGGATGGGCTATAATCCACCACTCGGGCCCTGTGCGGGTTACCCACAAGATAGTTTGGTTAAATAGACAATGAAACCTCCTAGGTTAACTTGCGAGTAGTCTACATACTTCATTTTTTTTTCGTCCGAGTTATACGTATACCTAAATTGACGATCAGAACGCTTCATAAATATCAATCTTTAGTATCTACCTATATAGCTTGTGATACACAAAGCTATAATAGTTACGAGTATCTCTACCGTAGGTATATGCATAAAGTATGAGAACTGAAACTACCGAACTTTACAAAAGCTCTTAATCCTTAATAGATTAATCTCCAGGCAATCAGTATTCATTCAATCCTGAATTATTAACTTCCCTTTAATTTAAATGAATCCATTAGGAATGAAATTTGCTAGTAGCAGTAGGTAGTTTAATACTCTTATTTCTACGTGTATATACGGGAGGACTATCTCGAAATTAGTTCGTGTCGAGGGATTTATGAAAGTATTAAATAGTTCTCCTAGTCTGTCACACGTAGTCTAGAACAGTCTATGAGTTACCACAGTGTGCTAGAACGCATAGGACATAGGAAACATAGAAAAATAAAATTGTTGGTATAAGTCATTGATATCATTGGTACATTGTTATCATCACGGGAATGTCCTGGATGAGGCTGGCGCAAGAACGTGGAGCTTAGCACAAGCAATGAGAGGCTGAAAACAACTCACACATGACAGCTGTCTTTTTATTTGTCAGTTAAAAAGTGGAATGATGGATTGAATACGGGGTAAGCGTTTGTGTGGTGGTGGTCCCTTCCGCTTTGTATAAAAAACATGTTTGTTCATATTTTATGCGCTGCCACACCGTTAATCCGATTGCGATAAAACTTTGTCAACTTATTGCTTGCATAGTGCAAATAAAACATACGCTGGCAAAGCCGTGGGGGAAACTGGTATGCAATAAAACATTTAGCAATAATGTGTCTTTACTATTTTATTCTGTGTAGCGACATTGTAACGGGTGTTTTGTCGTTTCACACCACGAGTGGTTCGGACCGCGGTGTGAAAGTCTGTGAAATGCCGAAGAGCTCTTAGGAATAGGCTGTTACTTAATTTTATTTATTTATTAATTATTAAGTATTATCTCTGAATAACCTTAGTCTTATCATCATCATTTGCCTAGCTTTTTCCTAACCATGGTGGGGTCAGCTTTTAGTCAACTGGATGGAGCTGAGTACCACGATTTTAAATAATATTAAATTCTTTATTTCGCAGAAAAGTGAACAATAACACTAGTAACTATAATAATGCTAAGAGCTGTGTTACCAGTAAATTTAAAACTAGCATATTTTGAACTCTGGTACTCAAAGTTAGATCTAACTTGTGTTATGAGTACCAGTGTTCTCCATGGAAATTATTACGCAAACGTAGGTACACAGGTTCCCACGAGGGGGAAATGGACCGACTACCTGCCACAACGCAACGCAAGAAGGAAACTGGGTTTTGGAATGGCTTTTCCTCCATACACGAATCATTCAGGCAAGCACGGCTTAAAATAAACATCAATCCAAGTAGCAGGTATTATTAAGCCCCGTCGGGGCTGCTGAATGCTGTAAGAGATACTGCGGCCTTGACATATAGGGCTAAGAAGGAACATGGGTGGTTTTTAGTCAGTAGAAGTCTGACACTCCCTTTCGCTCTGCCCAAGAGCGGGAGGAAAAAAAAGGTATTATTAAGCAACAAGCTCCTCTAAATAGTCTAAATTCATTGTGTCAAATAAACGGGCCCGCAGCCGTACGGCCGAGGAATGATTATGAGGTGTGACACCTATCCGCTTTCGTACTCTGGAAAGCTCATTAATCTGTCAGTTGCTGTATCAGATCCGCTTGTCAGGCTTGTCATTGGTCTCCGGGGCGTACTGGATAAATTCAGGCATTTTTAGAATTTATTTGAATGGCATGTCTCAACTTACAAGCGACGAGTGTGACGTAATTGTTCCTGTCGAATATATCAAATGTCAATTAACAAATTGAAAGTTAAATAAAAGCTTGTAAAAACATTAACGAATTCGAACGGCACGTGTTCTTTCCGTCATTGCGGTTTTTTTTTAATGGACCATATCTGGGAACCTTCTAGATACGGAGATATCGAAGGTCAAAGTACCAACTTTTCCATACTTTGTTCTCACACAAATGTTCATGAACCCTGTACTATTCAATGCATGTATAATGTTTTGAGTGCGTTTCAAGCGCTACCGTAAACGTTGAAATTTCCCATGAAATAAAAAACGTTTCTCAAAATAAGACAGAGATTAAGACAGAGAGATAGAAGACAGAGAGAGAGAGAAAGCAGATTCACAGTGTTACTTAGTTTGATATATGCTTCGTTGATGAGTTCGCTGTAGCTACATTTTACCTGCATGAAGGGTATAAAAATACCGATGAGCTATTTACTGTCCGGAGCATCCATCACGACAATGTTGTGAGTGTGTTACCGTAAAACGTGATTTTTCACCCCAAAAAAAGTCGTTTCCAAGCATTAATTTTTACGTAATAGGGTTAATTAGTTTTATGTAAAGACTTCGTGAAGGTTACGTTTACACCCTGTATAATATACAGAAGAACAAATAAATGTTACAGCTAGCTCCCGTCTTCCATAAATCATTTAAGGACTACAAACACGTGTCGATACAACAATACCCGGTCACACGTCCCAAAGCCAGCATTTTCTAATACGCGTCACGTGGCATTGCCTGCTAAGGCTCGCGCAGCTGCGGCCGCTGCGGATGCTGCAAATCCGTATTTATGGACCGCCTCCATTTGTGTCCCGCCGCAGAATTATGGAACGTGTGGCCGGAAAGTAATGACATGTCGCTGTCCTCATAAATTTTCTGTTAAAATATATAGGGTGTAAACGCGACATAGCGGCAGCAGTCATCTACGCGTTTTGTGTCTACGTGGATTGCTGGAGACAACTTTTTTGTTCACGGTGGTATGCAAAACATTATATGTATGGTTGTATTCAATGATTTGCGGGCCGTGGAGGTAATAATATTAATTGATAACATTTAATAGGCACATTTTTTGCCAATAAACTTACAAACAGAGGTATGCTTCAAAACCGGGAAGAACAAATGGCTCTCAACTTTGATAAGCGTCATTTTATTACATCAGATAGTAAACTCATTCGCGCGTAATTTCCATGCGCGTAATAGTTTATTATTTAGTTTGTGCAAGCCGTAAGTGGTAACCGTTATTATGATGTAAAAAACTAATTTTGGAATCAGTTTTTTAGTCGGCATGTCATTTGTGGCGATAAGTGGTTGGCCACATTGAATTACTGCAAAGCCAACGAAAGAAAGCAATACGTTTTATGTAAGAAAAAAAGTTCTGTTTGCTATGTCTAAACATAAACATCGTGCTGAAAGTATTTTAAACTTTCATTGACAGTGTTCTTTTCTATTTTTCACAAACACTATTTATTTTATGTTTATAATAGTGAAGTTGAAATGTTTTCATTTATTTGCTCTCCAAGCAAATAAATGGTTTCCGCTTCTAATATGACTTGTTTCATGCACAAGTCACTATTTTCATTGCTAGTTTTATTTTCAGTCGCAATTTTCTAGCGTTCCTTTTCGTGTTGTTTCTTGCTTTTGTGAAAATTGTTTTGAAAATTGTAAGTAGTTTAAGCTTTTAATAGGTTGTATGTGGGCTGTACACAGTGTACACAAACAATCATATATTTCAAGTGCTTGGTTGAAATCCTACGTTAGTTGTTTGAAAGCCCTGACTGGAGGACTTAAATTAATTTGAGGTCACTACTGGGTAGTCCGGTTGAGCACTGAGCAGTCTTGCAACATTAACGAGTTCAAACGCGAGTGGCCTCACATTAAAAAAGGCCTTTATAAAAATAAAAACTATGGAAACAAACAACGAATGCATGTAAGTATGTAGGTAATGTAACGGTATAATTTTTGATTAGCTACTTGGGCAAAACATTTTATCTTAAGCCTATATATGTAGACGTTACCAAGCAGCATTGTAAACTAATGCACGTTCGAAGTCTGGTCAAAGTTCCATTTAAAGTACCTGCAATTTGAAGTATATCACAGATGTGTGTCTCCATTGCAACTTCTGCAGGTTAAAGTTACACTTACATAAAATCTACTTTCTGTCGAATCTCAAAAACTAGTGAAAATAATGTGGTACAGTTCTCACCTCACCTAACAGCATTTTACGAAGAGTTTTGAACTGTGAAAAATTGTGAGAAAAATGAGTAATTGCAATATCTCGATGACACTTGGAAATTTTTGGCAGACATCGGCAAAACTGTTTGAAGGTGAGTATCGGAAAATGTAAAATATATTAATGATAGACATGTCACTTTAAAAATAAAAATGATATACTTACGTTGTTTTTTTATTTTAAAGTAGTCAGCTGGTGAAATTCATCAAAGTCGGCGTCACTACAACAATAGTCTTCAGAAGCAGTAACTGTTAGAGTTCTTTGATTCTCTGACGCTGGCGTGTTGCCAGAGGGTAAAATGACAAAATTAGTAGTAACTTTTTAAATTCATCAGTAACTAATGCAACTAAAATGTTGCCTGTATCCGTCTTGTGAGAACCGCCGAGTTTATTGCATTGGTTAGGTTTATTTACACCATTTGTATTCCGAAGCTAATTTGTAACTCGCTGGCTAGCGCAAACTGGGTGAAGATCCTTTAGGAACACGCTATGTGTGTACCTACCAACACTTGGAGTGACTCGGCTGAATGTTTCGACTGCTAATGCGATCTCGTTAACTCGATACACACAGTATTAGAAACAGGCTGAAACTTCAACATTAGTTATTCAGTAAAAGTTAAGCTGAGTTCCTTCCGCGTCTCACGAGTTCACACTCGATTAGAGTGTATCGATTTCCTAATCGTGATGTTGAAGCGCGAGGTGACATGAGTTGGGTGAAATACAACGTTGTTTTAAGCTTCAATGTGGGAGGTAACGCGATCTTTATTAGAATCGAGAAGTTTCACGTTATTCTGACGTTCACGTTCGTTGCCTTCAAGGAGTGGCACGCACTGTATATTATTCTCGCTTTATCTAGCCAATAACGGCACCTCATTACCTGAGAGCACTTGAAGTACGCGCGGAATATTTTACGCTGAAAAATGCTAGCACTAAGGCAATTTTGCGGGGGTGTCGTATGCTATAAACATTCTGCTCACTTTTTTATATTAAGGACCTTAATTCCGATATCTAGAATATCTACTAGATAAGTGAAGTTTTAACGATCGCCGCTCAGTACGTAATCAGTCACAATGCTAATCCATTGATCGATTAATCCATCGCTAGCACGTCATACTCTCGTCAGTGCAATAACGTATCTACGATAAGAGGAATTGCGGCCATACATAGGTTTCTAGTAATACAATACAACATAACAAAGTTATATTGGTGGCAAAAGGCTATCGACCCCCTATTACCTACGTGGCTGTGTGACTGGCTAAATGTGGGTGTACTATTAAGGTACACCTCTGCCTAATCCATCGGGGAATACATGCGTGATGTTATGTTATGTAACACAATGGACTAGCAGGAAAGTAACGCTTAAAGATGTGGGCACCAAAATGACAATAACCCTCCTTTTGGGCTTCGCCGCAGTCGGGTAAATATACAAGTTGTTGTTTTTACCCGACTGCGGCGAAGCCCAAAAGGAGGGTTATGTGTTTGGCTTGTATGTATGTATGTCCGTTTCTTTGTTCCCTCATAACTCCTAAACGGATTTGAATAAAATATACGTCGTTAGATTTGTCTTGACTTGTCACTGGCTATATTTAAATTGAAAAACAAAAATTGCGGATTTTGGGGCACATCGCGGATTTGAAAAAAAAAATGTTTTCTATTTCCATCGAGTAGGGTATCAAAATGAAGGGTTTTAAAAGGAGATTATAAAAATATAAAACACTCATTATGTTAAAAATAAATTCAAAGTCACGAACCCTATAAACAAACACAAAAGTTTAACCATCTGCGAATAATTTTACGCGACCAACGAAAGAACAAATAAAAGTACTAAAAAGTTAGAAATAAAAAAAGTAGTTAAAAAACTAAGCAGAAAATCGGTTTTTTCCGATCAGTGATGATATTTTAGTAAGTGGAAAATTTAAAAACAAATTTGTGATATTACGCTTTATCTCTTACGCCTTGTACACACCAATAGGGTGGTTAACATAAAAAAATCTAATTAGTCCGTCAGATAGATTTCCAACAAATATTGGACACGTATTTTTTTTTTTTCACGTAAACAAACAATGAAGACGGAACAGTTCTTTGAAAACTCGTGTATTCTAAGACATTAGTATGGCATTTTTTAACGGTCAGTGCCGTCACAAACCCCAACTCAAATCTTTGACGAGTTTTATCTTTGTAATTTTTTATTGATTTCATAAAACAAAAATGATAATCTTATATTTTTCGATATTCTAACAGACGGACTAATTAGAAGCACATTTTTTTAGTCAGTAAACATCCCTATTCTTTTTAGTTTAACTGGGCTTTTATCCGCAGTTAGCCTCTTGATTGGGCCATTGTGCGTGCAACCAATTCTGTAGAACGCACACAGTTACGGCTGTCACTTTCTCCGTCGCGGCGGAAGATTTATTTTCCGTCACAACACATATTGGTTTGCGTCAAAGCGTCGGTTTACTACTCTTTCCGCTTTCCGATAACGTATCAATATCCTTCACACGAGGCTTTCTTCCACGGAACATAACGCGTAAATTCCTTTAATATTTATTTATGCACTCCCCGCACCCCGCAGATGTAAGAACTCCGAGATGTTTTTGGAATAACAAAGTTACGTTATGAATAATATGTTATCCTCATTGGTTATCCTTCTTGTAACAAACTGTCAGTTAGAACTGACGTTGACTGAGAGGATAATCTTTAAAACAGTTTGAACATCGTGTTAGTTGTTAGTTAAGGTCTTAAAGTTTACTCTTTGTATAGATATAAAAATGAACTTGTAGCGACATGTAAACCGCAAGTTAAGAAATTAAAATCTTCCATCAGGCAAATTGTCCTCGACATTATAAGCAAGAACCCGACAGTAAATTTCGGGCTGCCCTGTTGACAATATCCTAGGTTCCTTCCAGTCAGTCTAGGACTTTCCCTTCGAATCAGAATAAGTATCAGGATATACCCTGTGCCTAATATTTCTAAAATGGGTTTGAAAAAAATATAATATTATTGTAAAGCATTAGGTGTTGGATCATAGAACCTGAATTTACGATGGAGCAGCCTATTCAGTACGGATTTAAGCTTCAAAAACTTTTTATGACCCTCTCAAATGAAAAAAATATAGCCTTCAATTTTTATTTGATATAAATAGAAAACAAAATATTGTTCATTCACTGTAATAGCCAGGGGCAGAGGAATCTAATATTTTTCATGAGCATCAAACGAGGAAAATATTTACGATATTGTATGAATTATACGAATTGCGTCTTTATTTCATACTAATATAGAATACAAAATGTAGGAAAAGAGATATCACGTTTCATTACGCCCGTGATTTGTGTCTCGCGAAGTTAAAGAAACTTATTTGAGAACGTTAGTTGGTCTCGCAACTTTATGTATTGCAGATTGCAGCTGTCTTTTCCTTTTGTACGCACAAAGTGTTAAAATTAAAATACAGTTTTTCTTGACTTAGGTTGGTCGCAGAACATTAGGCTCGTAATAATTTACTGCTAGCCACAATCTGACCGTTCAAAATCGCTTGGATTACGTATAGCTTTCAATTTCCTGTAGCCGCACATCGGAGCTATCTAGCTTCGCATGGAAATCACGACTGTAGCTATAAATCAAATGTGTCGTGTACCAGCACCTTCCTATTTCGGCTGTTGTGTATTTGCGATGAATGGTGTTGCTGTGGCTAAAATTAAATATGCTTTAAGCAGGATCGCTATGGTATCCGATTGTTTTTTTTTTATATCTCTAATCCCCCAAAGAGTTGGGTAGAGATATAAAAGAAATACTTTTCATTAGTTCTGTTTAATTTCCTTGTAAAAGATGGTGAGTAGGGTTTTTCATCGAGATTTATCTATGAAATGGAGCATAGCATACCAAACAAATCATAGTGGCGAGCTTTTTGTCATAAACTGAACAGAAATCCAGATTCCAGATTTTGCCCGACATGGAATCGAACCCAGGACCTCACAGAACCCAGCTCAGCAGTCATATGCTTGCCCCAGACTAACAGAATGCACGTAAAATTACAATTTTTATTAAATTAAAATGATTCGCACAGAATATGCACGTGGGCGGCTTTGTTAAAGCTTAAGTTGAACGCAATGGCACGCAGCCAACTGTCACTTATATTTCAAGTCACGTATACAGCCTACAACAAACTCAACAAATAATGTAAACCACCAAAGTAGAAAAATGTAACAAGAAATATTTATGGACCTGCTGAAAATAGAACTCTGTAAATGTACGATACTGAAATAGACGGACCTTTTTTACGGTAACCTTTGTTAGTGGGGAGGAGCCTACATTGCCGAGACTGTAGGCCATAATGAGAGTGTCTAGCCTTTAGATACGTTTACAGGTGAGTACTCCGGTAACCCACGAGATCACCAGTCACACCTGTCTTGAGAAGTAGAGAGGACCTTATTTTTACGACCTTACCTTTGTCGTAGTTGGTAAGCCTGTGGTTGATGTAGCAATCGTTATGTCAAAGATACAGTGTGGTCTACTTAAAGCCCGCCAACAAAGACATAGGAAAATGACTACGTCTGTGTTTTGTTACTGTCCTTTATTTTTTCAACCAACATTCTCCATGAATGTTGAAAAGGCCGGCAGGTAAAGGTTTCAAATCAATATAGCAGGAAGTATACATTTCCCATCCAGACACCGACGGCTTCACCGCGCGCCGCAATTCAATTCCACGATTTCCCAGACGCAACTCAATTTTGTATCGATAATCAATCGATTTCAATGAAAACGATACAGTATCCAAAACAACAACCGATTAACGATATGTATATGCTAATTTTATACTACCAAAGGAAATAGCATTCATTTACTATTTTGCGTGTAACTGTAAATGCATAATGCCTGTCATCACGGATTAGAAGGTGAGTACATAAATGATTGTACTCGGTTACCTTCGCAGTCAGGCATGCATAGAGAACCACTCTGTTACGTGGCTGACAAATTTACGAGACAGGAATACCAAAAGGCCACGTAGTGCCTATTGTACGTGGTACAGTAGACATGTGTGGTTCTAAAGTGCTAACTGGTGGATACATGGACCATTAAAACTAGAATGGCCATAGGTGGACGGTAAAGGCGATAAATTTATGACCCGTTCATTTTCAGCTGTACAAACTCGAGTTCGTTTTCTAATTAAACAATAAATAAGGCCCAATTTACGTCAAGTATTCTGTTCACAATTTACAGTAATATTTCCCTATTATAACTACCAACGAAACGTTTAACTAGAGTGCCAATTAGTTGTTCAGTACCGACACAGAACGGATAATAGTCTATCAATAACAGTGTTAATTAGTGCGGATCGAGCGTTAACCATCGCTCGTCCGTAATCCTTGGTTAAACAACGATATTAATCCGATTGACAGTCATACTACGATTTTGATAGGCTTTAAGCGCTGTGGTCCAAACTCGATTGATTCTGCGAGCGCTGAATTTAAAAATACACTAGTGACTCTTTCTAAATTCCTCGAGAGGAAACCGACCCTAACACTAATTTTAATATGATTCAGGCAACGAACATTTTATCAGCCTAGGGTAATTTATTAGTTGCCAGTAACCACCAGTGGGGGCAGACAGGCATAAATCCGTTCCGACTATGTATTCTTATATTGCGCCCAATTTTCTGTAAGACGCTTACGAGTGTGTTCAATAATATATACTTACAGTGAATATCCATCATGGTAAAGCCGATACAGCCCGGACAATTCTCTGAATTTATTTCATTTGTATTCGGCTCAGAGAAGTGGGACATCTGCTATTATGTAGGCAAGCAGAACGAATTTAACAAGCTGTTTACAGACGTGACAAAATAATTTCATATCACCATTATTCTTTTTAAGGTTTAATAAAAGACCACAGACTTATTATATCAGAACACATACTGGACATACATACGTGGCGTTTCATGAAAGTATTATAAAGGAAGGGCGGTTCTAAAATATTTACAATAATAATAATATTCCACAATATTCCACAACTATCACACAACGCCATCTAGTCCCAAGCTAAGCAGAGCTTGTGTTATGGGTACTAGACAACTGATAAACATACTTATATATTTCTAAATACATACATATTATAGATAAATTACACCCAGACACAGAACAAATGATCGTGCTCATCACACAAACATTTGTCCTGGGTGGGAATCGAACCCACGACCTCCGGCATAGCAGTTAGGGTCACTAACCACTAGACCAACAGGCCAGTCAACAACAATGTGTACTATACTTATAAATGGAAGAGAATAGTGTTCGCCTTACGCCACTGATGGGGATCCACGAGAGTTTAAAGTAAGTAGTCAGATAACGAGTAGATTCCGCTAGCGTGACTTCTTAAATATCCCATTATGACTGTCCTTTGTTAAGGGGTTTAGCAATGGGCTCTTATGAGCTGATATGATGATATGCAAACCTGTTCTGAGTAACTTCCTCAATATCTATATCCCAGATACTGTTATTATAAACGGGAAAGTTCGAGTCAACGTGCTATCAAGGTTAATACGTACTGGTCGTACAAAAGTAGTCATTGATTTTAGAAGAAAAAGAACGGGAAAGTTTATACATTGGAATGTTTGTCAGTCACGCAAAAAGTCTTAGTCTTGAACATATTCGGATATATTTCCGCACACCACTGAAGTCAACGAAAACAAAGTAGCGGGCAAAAGCTAGTATTTTAACACTTTTCAACTAGGTCAATTTGAAACGCGAAATGATAGAACGCCAAGAAAAGAGCAAGACTTAATTTAATTATGAAAAGCTAGCTCTTAGGGCAGACATTGCGGAAGGTGAATTACAGCGAATTACCTCGACGACACTCCGTAATGGACGGGCTCTTTTATTACGATATCAATTTGGTTAAGAGCATTCTATTTGGTAAGCGATTTTATTCATTTTTCTTTGTTTTATTTTATTCAGCGAGGTCAATAATGATTTATATTTACATGCTCAAGAAACTGAGCGGAAATGAGAATGTTTAGGTGGATGTGTGGTGTGACAAGAATGGATCAAGTAAGGAACGATTATTTAAGAGGAAGTTTAAAAGTTGCGCCAGTTACAGAAAAGTTAAAAGAGAATCGTCTGTCGTGGTCCGTGGTCCATACTACGACTGTCGATTCTCTTTGAAGGAAAAATGAATAAATGATAGCGCGACGACTGACAGGGCAGAATATGCGCCGACCCCGAATAACATGGTATAAGGGCAGGAAGATGATGATGCTTAAAAACTGTTATCTAACTAAACTAAAATCACAAATATGTAACCCACACCATTGTGTACATCTCTTTCTGATTCTTTTCTTAATACCTTTTTAGATCAGTTGTGTCCAGTTTGTTTGTTTGTTAATGGCTACATTGAGCAGATGGCAGCGTATGAATCCTTAAAAGATGCAGAAGTATGTATAGACACTTAAGTTACTCCTATGATTTAGGTGATGTGGAGCATTTCCCTTGCCGGGGCAAGTATTCCGGTTTCCATAACATATTTATTATTATTTAGAAACTGTTAGCTTATAATTTACGTTAATATGAAAGGTAAGTTAGAGCCGTTATTTTCATAAAATTGCCTTTATAAGGTGTTTGTTTGTTTTAATAATAAAACTGGAGCCCTGTTTCTAACGCCGGGCCGCTATTTTTATGTCATTATCACAACATCTATAAAAATGTTGTGATAGTGACTGAATTAGTGAATTAAACAAAACTTGGAAGCAGGCGGGGTCCATTCTATTTTCATTTCATAATTGAATATTCAAATAAACCTCGCCTGCTTCCAAGTTTTGTTTAATTTCAAATGTGCTTGGTTTTTGCTTTTCAGTTTTTTCAGTCGGGTTTTTTAGTTTTTTAACTACTTTTTTTTTATTTCCAACATTTTAGTTTTATTTTGTGTTTGTTCTTTTGTTGGTCGCGTAAAATTCTTCGCAGATGATTTAAGTTTTGTGTTTGTTTATAGGATTTGTGACTTTGAATTTATTTTAAACACATAAGTGTCATATATTTTTGTAATCTCCTTTTAAAACCCTTCATTTTTACTCGATGGCAATGAAAAAAAATTTTTTTTATTCCGCGTTACGGGCCCCAAAATCCACATTTTTCCTTTGTTTTTGAATTTTAATGTAGCCAGTGACACTTGCGCTATCAAGACAAGTCTAACGATGTATATTTTATTCAAAGCTTTTAATCCGTTTAGGAGTTATGAGGGATCTAAGAAACAGACATATTGCATCAATTTTCATGTTGTTTTCACCAATGGATAGAGTGGTTCTCAATGAAGGTTTTAGTATATAATTTGACCGACATCCACGCGGGCGAAGCCGAGGGCCTCAGCTAGTTTTCAAATAAATGTTTGATAATGTAAAAGAATGTGTAGAAAAGATAAATAAAGAAATTAATTTAGTTAAACAAAGTTGAAATATTTCGTGCAAGTTAACAAACTACGAAAAAGTTCAATTGAGACAGACGCTGTTATTGACTGACAGTTGGCAATGAATCCTGGGTCGTATGGAATAAGGTCGAGAGCTAAGTTAAACGCTATTATGCCAGAAATAAGGAACCTATTTACTTGAGATCGTGTTTTTTATTGGGCTAACGAAGTCTTGGAGTATCGTTTCGTCGCCAACAACTAGTCATTGTGAGTATATTATTGCGTGAATAATGTTTCTTACCATTCTTCTTTCTGCGTTTATCTTGTGGTTTGTGGTGTCTGTTGTCAGAGTTTTGTATGTCACCCATAGTCCTCTGACTTGGCTTACCCTTGAGAAAAAAACTATTTTCTTACACAAATTGATGTGCACAAGGTCACGTAGTTTTCTTTAGAAAGGCTTTAGAATATTTTATGGATTGGTTAGGGAATCACGAGAAGTCAGGTAGCGAATGACATCCGCTACATGGTTGCTGAGCGTACAAAGGAACGGAAAGACTTCGTCGAGACGACGACTGGGGTGAGCCTGAAAGCATTATCGTTGATGATTCTGTTCAAAATTCAGTATTCTACGGTTAGCAATAGATATGTTTATTTTGATTTTTCTTAACATTGAGTGATTGTGTTGAACTTAAGGAGATTTCGTTATGTTTTTGTTCTTCACACTCTGGGCGGAGCAGGAGGGAGTGTCAGACTCTCTGTGTCCCTTCTTATGCCCATTGCGTTCAAGGGCCACGGTAACTAAAGGATGTTGTACCCTACAAATGGATAACAACATAGATTAATCGATTATTACAACTAAAACAAAAAGCAAACATCGTTTAATAGGAAGGCTCCTCTTCTAAAGGAAGATAGATAGGCCCTACCATGCATGAAAACGCGCATTGAAGCCATTAATCAATATTCACCGATATATTCACAGTTGCATGATTCCGTGTAAGTATCTCTTTGGTGGATTCGGTTATCTGAAGTGAAAGCCCGATGTGCACAGTCCTTTCTCAGTTATTTTACATGACAACCTTATAATTATGACAGATTTGTCAGTTAGTTAGCTAGCAACATAACAACAATGATATTGAGACGAGTGTTATAAAATTTTATAAACAATAAATCAACTAAAACCCAATTTGGAGACGTAATTTTCTTTTTCTCGTATTCTTCTCAGCAAAACCTTTGATTAAATTCCCATATCATGTTCCTTCTTAGACCTTGTGCCGAGGCCGCGGTATCTCTTTCGAACAACCCGGAGCATGCATAATATAAACAATACAAGTCCGCCATCTTTGGAAGTCCGCCATATTGGATTTAGAATGACATCACTAAGCTAACCATGTCATCTAAACTAAACGTGTATGCAAAGTTACAGCGGGAAGCAGGTCAAAACTTCTTTGACTTCTTCACGTAGTTTGTTAGTAACAGACCAGCAGGGCTATTGCGTATCTTTAAAATGACAGTGGCTATCATATTGTCCATGGATTAACTGTCAAATTTGTTATGGTTTAGTACAAAATGGAACCATTTGACAGTAACTGTTAATCAAAGCTCACAGAGCCAAAGTGATAATCAATACCACTACCATGTATACCTACTACAATCTGTCTGTTTTGAGTAAATAAATTTATTATTATTATTCCTTTATTTAACTTTATACATATAAATTATATTTTTAAATATTCCTATACAAAATAATATAAAAAACATTTAGAAATATAACAAAATAGTAGCCCACCGGTATCGGGAACAGGGTCCAAGCTACCGGCAGTCAAGGCTCCAGAGAAAGGAACCTCCTAACAATGCGAGCCGTGTCCAGGAGTACCGCTCTCTGTATCAAGCCCTGATCCAGCTGCCTAACGAGAGCCTCCTCAGATGTTGGTCGAGGCTCTTGGCAATTAAACCATTGGCTGAAACGACTATCGGCACAATGACCGCTGAGTTCACTCCCCACATGTCGACAACCTCGCGAGCCAAGTCAAGATATTTGATTTGTTTATCTTTCTCGGCTTTCACGAGGTTCTCGTCATGCGGGACCGTTATGTCAACAATTAATTAATTATTATTATTATTATTACTATTTAAGAAAAATGTGTAGGTACTGCATGTCGATTATTATTTACAACCACTTACCAAATAGTCTTCAAGACTTACCGTTGACAATGTTTAAAAAAAATTGCAATTGCAAAAAAAATTCACGCTGTTGCTATGTAAAAAATATTACACGGTCAAGGACTACCTAGATGACAAGTCAATAGAACCTTTAAGTAATCAGTAAAGTGACTTCTCTTTCTCTTATTTTATAGACATTTGCACGCCATGTTATGGCAGGATATGCTGAAATAAAATTACTGTAACATCTTTATGAACCATATTCTTGCAAATAAAATATTTTAATTTGATTTGATTTGAATAAATCTGTCAACAGAGATACGCAATAGCCCAGCTGGTGAAGCTAGCAAAAACTGTCAAATCACTATGATTTGACAACAATGCAAGGGTGGTGATAAAGTTTCTCTCTTAGTTCAGTTGGCCATCTCGACCGTCATCCCCACAGCGTGTCTGTGAATAATGTTCACCACACCGCCCATATTGGCAGTTCAAGTTTATTTGCCAGAGGCAACTTTTCAACCGTGCATTTCTGTCCGAAAAATGACTTGCATCCGAATGATTATGCAGATTGACAACTGTTTTTTCTCGCATACCAACCGTTTTCAACGGAATTCAGTCCCCGTAACTGAATATCACGTTTTCAGTGGTAATGATATTGTTAGTGACCACGTCAGTTTTAAAACCCATATCGTTTTTATATTTGTTCTATCTTTATCAATTTGATTGATACGATGATTGGTCGAACGAGAAATCTTTTTATTTCTCCTTTTACCACAAAAGATTTCACACCAAGTTTATATAAATAACTGGTTACATTCCTCATCTGCCTAGCCTTATCTCTACCATGTTGGGGTCGGCTTGGGTGCAGCTGAATACCAGTACTTTACATGGAGCGACTGCCGATCTGACCTCCTCAACCCAGTTAGTACTCAGTAATATGATACCCTTAGGTAAGACTGGCTGTCAGAATTTTAGGTAACTGGCTACGTGTAACGGCTGCCAAAGATCTATATGTGGCAACCGGCACCAACGGCTTAACGTGCTTTCGGAGCCACGAAGGGTACTCGGTAAGTCGTAGTTGTCAACCATCCAAGGACCAAGCTAGGCAAATAACAGGTTATCATCATCATCATCATCATTAGCCTATGATGTTCTTACTGCAGGGACTCAGGCCTCCTCTCTAGGAGAGGGATGGGTTATAATCCACCACGCGGGCCCAGTGCGGGTTGGTAGATGTCACATGTCTTCGAATTTTTAGGTTCTAAAGACATGTCAACGCCGGTTTCCTCACGATGTTTTCCTTAACCGTTTTGAGAGCAGCGGTTATGAAATAAATTACACAAAGTAATGCGCCTGCCTGGGTTCGAACCCACAACCTACTATCCGTAAGTCGGGGCCGACACCACTGGGCTACCTTTATAAACTCACGCCTTTTTCACATAGGCCACCTGCTACGATCCTTACATACTCATTTGGCCTCGTCCACATTCATACATCTAGTCATACACATACGCTGGTTACAAGTACTACGTAACTGTCTTAGTTATTCATAACTAGTACGTATAATAGCAAAAAAAAAACCGATCCCGAGTGCACTGCTACGATAAATGTTAAAAGACAATTCTGAGATTTCAGTCTATTCCACTTTCAGTTCATTAAGATACCAACTTCAATAAATCACAAAGAAAATAATAGAGCCGTGTATAATTAAACTGTCCATTCACGATTAGCTTTCGTACTTATAAGTACGAAAGTTAAGCAAAGTTAGTGGCGATTCCGGCGAATACGTATTACTTAGCCAACATAACTTGAGACATCAGTGTGGCGGTGTTTACTTTGAAAAAAGAGGCCAACCTGTCAAATTAAGTACATTTAAACGTAGTTCCAAATTCCACCGCGGCTCAAGTTATTTTGGCATTTAGTATAATAATTATTTGTGTCGGTAAGCGTCCGCCGCTCGAACAATAATTTGCCGTCGACTGCCGTTTAGGGTCGTTCGTTGGTTCTATCGTGTATATTTTGTGTATCTTAACTAGGACGTTTATTTTATTTCGATAACAGCACAGAAAAAACTATAACAGAACTGCACTGACCATTTGCTAAAACCGTTGTTTGCTTTCAAATTATTTGCTCTAACAAGTCAAGCTTCTTAATTTTAACTGAATAGAATACTAAATATTTTTAATTAATCACTTAAAAATTAAGGCCAAAACTAGTTTTCTTAATCAGTTTTCGATCTAGCAAAGAAAAATATTCGTCATGATTATTACTAACGTACCTATTTATTTTTACTGTGACCGTACCTACAAACTAAAAAAAGATGCGGTTTATAGAACGTCGATGCAGGATCCTTTACACAGACCATCTTTCTAGAACAGACAAGTCAGAGAATGATATAAAAGAACAAAACTTTAAACAAACAACAGAGAGTGATAAATTGTAGCACCTGAAAATAGAAAGGTACGAACTTGCTACAGACCTACGACCTCGCTACGGACCTACGAACTTGCTACGGGGCGCTAGAAAGTTGCCACATAGTCACGACAGTTCCAAATAAATTGATTTAGAGCTGTAATTGTTGCAAGTGTTTTCATGGATTTAGCCGAAAATACACGTAGCGTTAGCGGTTCAGTTTATGTTAAATAGTTTCAGTATTTCAGGCTGAATACAAAATAAAGCTAGACGCTGTAAGTTGATTAAAGATCTAGGTTAAGTTAAACTCTGAAAGATACAGATACCCTTGTTCATAGTTTTAATTATACAAGGAGATACTACAGTATTCTGAAAGATTATAATCCGATGTAAAATTAAATAATGCTCTCTTTAATAAAGTACATTCAAAATCGTTTGCTTTGTTGTAATCAAACAGCCTTTTGATCTCAACTTCATATAAAATTACACATAGGTTTAGAAATACAAGAGTAGTAAACGTTTCTTTTGAAGTAAGCACGCTAATGCTCCATGATTAACTCTTCACAAGTGTCGGATCACCCTTTAATTTAACTCTGCGCCCTTTTACTCTTTAATTAAAATCTTAATTGACCTGAACCTGTTTATTTATTCAATGCAATATCAACTTCTATTTGGGGGTTTATCTTAGTCCAATGATCCCTCCTAATTACATTGTTGGCATTATAAGTAAACATGAAAGAAAGATGGATGCCAAAATCTGAAGGTCGTTCCCCTGTATTTGCTCGAACGAATGATCCCCGATTACTTTCGTCAGGTAGCTAAAGATCGATGCCAATACCTCGAAGTGATATTGATATGACCTTTTAGTCACTATTTTTTTTCCTATCCCACGTAAAGAGGCACTTTCGCTCTAAATAGCACCATTGACTGGTGTTGGAGGCAGGACGCTGTGGCGCGGGAGGGGGGGGGGGGGGGGGGTGAGCTAAAAATAGACGACCGCCATAGTAGGACAAGGCCATGCTCTCGGGCGCCTTAACCCGACCCACAGCCCCACAGGTACGGCTTACCAGCATCCTTGTGATTAATCTTGGCGTATTTGCTAGCTCACTCAAGTGTTGGATTAAACGCACTTAGAGAAAATCTCAAACGGTTCTTGACGATTTGTGTTTCGGGCCCGAATATTAAAGTAAACATACGAGAATACGATCGCTCGTGAGTAATCTGGGCGGTAGTCGACGCCATTTACAAACGCTGTTATTGTTACTTGTTTGTTTGTTACGTCAGTACGACGTGTATTGACGATTTAATTAAACATGTCGAGGAAAAGTTTTGTGCTTACATGTACCATAACTTTCTACCAATTTCAATGTAAGTTGGTACTGTTTCGAATGTTTCGAGGTCTTATTTTGTGAAGGAATCAAATTTTTGATTACAGTCAACATACATGAGTCTGAACATGTTTATGTTAGTGAAAATATCTTAATTTAAACGGCTTTGTGACCGAATCGCTTAAGGTAGGAAGGTCCGAAATAGAATTGAGCCCAACAAATTCGAGTTTGTCGCATAGCTAAATATGGGACGCGAGTGAGCCGAGCGAACGTCGAATGGAGCTGGGGCAGTAATTGGTGAGCATTAAATACTAATTCGACGAAACATAACAATAGGGTAGTTAACAAAACAAATGTAATTAGACCGTCATAAATTGATTATCAAAAAATATTCGACACGTATTTTTTCTTTTCTCACGTAAACAAACAATGAAGTCGATACAGTGATTTGAAAACTCGTGTAACGTCATACTCTAAGACATTAGTATGACATTTTTTTTTTTAAATACGTATCCAATATTTTTCTATAATCTAACAGACGGACTAATTAAAATCTCATTTTTTTAAGTCAGTTAACTTGCCTATTGCTACTCGTATGAATGGTTGTTTGTAGAAACAATGCAAATGTGTATCATTCATAATGATATATCACATGAACATGGTGTTTTTATAATTATATCAGACTCTAAGAAAGTGCTAAGGACTTGTGTATATGTGCATAATTATGGACACTATTCTTAGTTTTAATATAATCTATAATGTAACATAATAAGTCAGATTTAAATTACTTATTAGTCTTTTTTAGGCTAGATTGTAATTAGTTATTGAGAACTTCGTTCTTATAATTATAATAATAAAAAAAAAACATAATGATACATCATCAGTTGCCTAGCCATTTCCCAACTATGTTGGGATCGGCTTCCAGTCTAACCAAATGCAGCAGGATATCAGTATTTTACATGGAGCGACTGCCTATCTGATCTCCACAACCCAGTCAATAATTGGTCGTACGATGCCCTTTGTTAAGACTGGTTGTCAGACTTTCAGGTCACACCTGTAACGACTGCCAAAGATCTATATTATGGTAACAGCAACAACAGCTTAACGTGCTTTCCGAGGCACGGAGGAAACTCAGTATGTAATGGGTCACCCATCCATAGATCAACCTAGCTAAGCGCGGCTTAACCTAAAGATAGACCCGGGTGGTAGTTATTATTTAGTCAAAAACTCCTTATAATTATACATATAATTCTATAAATCATTTGTCGATAAACTGATACTTTGTGAAATGTAAGTTCGACGAAGCCTAGTTCTAATAAACGAGACAAATGTGACTTGTTTCCACGACGAAATCATGAAATCGAAAACAAATCGCGCATATATTCTTCTTTAATAATCTATGATATGAAAATTCATATTACAATTTTTAGTAACATAGTTTATTACTTACCGTTGTAGGCAGATATTGATGGATGCCAACAAATAAGAGCGGCTGAGAGCTAGTACTAATGACGCTCGCATTTTGTTCTCACTGCCTCAAGATTAACGACACTCTACCCTTTTTTTTAATTATGCAGCTTTTGCGCTAAGAGCGGCTGACTTTTTAATTTGTCTCCAACAACTCTTGGTTAGGAACGTGAAACTTCTAACAAATTAAAAACAAAAGCGAGATTAACTTCATACTTTTAAGTATAAATTATGCCGAGTCGTACTCGGATAAAAATGTAGGCAGTTATACAGTATCTCCTGAAACTTCGTAGTCGCATGTCACATTAAAAAGTTGAGGCAAATGTGAAATTTATTTAATATAGTTTTAACTTTCGTTCCGTGCGAAGCCGTCATTATGGGACTTTCACTATACTATACGTAGTGTTTCTTTGTTGGGAAATCCAAAACTATAACGACTAGGAAACCGTTTTAGGGGCCATTAACTATTCGTTTAGAAAGATTTGTTTTCGGCTTTGTTACTTGGTTCTTGATAATGTGCGAATTGTCTGTAATAATGAACAAGTCCCAATCTGTGTTGTAAAAATAGTCTGTAGTGCTTAGCTTTAAAAAAATGGACTCCCTGGACACATAAATAAACTCACAAGTTTTTCCCATGACCGAAAATACAAAACGCCACCTACTCGATACTTCTTTTGCCTGCGAAAAAAAATGTGGAATATAAATACAATATTTTTTTGGCAAGTCGCAATCACAACTTAGTTTCTGTAATTATCCTTATCCAATTTATGTCATGCGATTTGACTCCTAATTCATGTAGTGACACTAGCTTCACTAACTTCACTCAATCAGACTACAAAGATACGGGCCAAATTTATTTGTTGTCCATACAACATGTAAGAAAGCTTTTGTTGTACTCATAATTATGGATGTTGCAAAAATTATGTGCACATATTTTCAAACTATGAAATTCTATCAGTGGAAACTTCTCAACGTGTTGTAAAAAGTAAAAAGCAACTAATGTAAACACTTCATAAACATTTGAAACCTGTATCATAAATTGAAACTTTTGAGAACGCGCACAGACGATCAAGTTCGAGATGTATACCTTAGGGCTTTTAAGAGAGCTGCATTCATGCACTAGATGTGTCTGAGAGGCGGTGAATGCCATTTTCGACGGAGGTATGAAAAGGAAAAAGGGCTTCGCAAACACCTGTGTATGTATTCATTCTTTTGTTCGTCGGAGGGCGCTCGAGGGCAATATGAGGAGCTCACACGCTCGCTGCGACTAATTTTAGGATAGGTATAGTCGATAGGTCACACAGCCGTCAACCAAGCATTCTGTACATACAACTAAGTACCCCTATGCAAAAATTTTTGATGGGAAACGACTTTTTTTTGTTGGGGTCAAAAAACACATTTTACGGGAAAACTCAATGAAACAATCTTAAATCATTTTGCTAGTGGATGCTTTGAATAGTAAACGAGTCATGGAGGTAATTAAAATAAAGTTACAACCTGAAAAACTAGTATTTACAAAAATACTAGTTTTTCAGGTTTCATTTGTTTTTACCCTCAATATCTTCGTGACTAGGGGGTTCCCAGGTATGGTCTAGAACAGGTATGATCGCAGTGGTGGGAAAAACAAGTCAACAACTCTTTTACACCCTTTACCATTATACATCGATAATGATATCACACCTGTTATTCCCGAAGAGTTAGGAAGAAGTCTACCCATTAGTAATTTAGTATACTGACATTTCTTCAGTTATTTATAAGTCAACACGGTTCACAGTGTATTGCCATCAGCGTTGCCAGATTTTTTTATCCAAGTCGGGCTTTTGCCACATTTTGAGGGGAAAAAGTGGGATTCGTTCGTCGAAAACGGGACATAGTAAAACAAACATATAAAATCAGAAGTTTTTAAATACTATTTTTTTTATTTGAGTTCAAATTACGTTTACGTGACAATAGATTGCAAAAATAGCCATAGAAAATTTATTAATTTTTTTTAAGTAAAATAAAATATTTTTAATTAGATTTTGGATTTACAGTATCGTTCAATGGTTGAGTCTTGTTCGTCGTCTGAATAAAAAAGAAAAACAAAACAAATTAAAATTAAAAAAGTTTTATTCTTCAGAAAAACATGCTTCACAAACCATAGAAGCTTTTATTGACCAACGGTTCAAAATTGCTGTAAGCATGTAACAATGATAATTATTTATACTATGATAATTATTTATACTTACATGATATTTCTGTGAAGATTTAACCTCCTTTTAAAGTTTCTCCACGCGCCCTCACTTTTTTTTTGTTTAAAAAAACGGTACCCCACACTAGGAATTTTTCCTATATAGTGGGTGCGTTCACAAATATTTAAACTCACATACACCAATACCCAGACCCGAAACAACTATCTGTAGGCCATACAAATATTTGTTCCGTGCGGGGATCGAACCCGCGACACGTAGCGCAGCAGTCCATTGCCTGAGCCACTGCGCTAACCGTGTCGTTTCTCAGCATCCTGCACGCACGGTCCAGTATCTCCGAAAAGCGGGACATTTAATTTTGATTTAAAAATCAGGACGTCCCGCCAAAATCGGGGCGTCCGGCAACGCTGATTGCCATCAACAAGGTACAAATTCAGACTCCGTGGTTGCTACTTAGAAGTTCTTGAAGAAAAACCCAATAACACTTTGCCCGACCCGGTCGAACCCAAGAATTCATGCACCATTCCACTAACGAGGCTGTCTTCCTAACTGGATAATGTATCAGCTTTCTCGTATTGAATAAGAGACAATATCGTTTTCGTAAAGCGACATAATGGAAAAAAAAACATGTGAGAACGAGTTCGTGTTTGAAAACAAAAAAAAATATGTTAATGTTGTCATAAGTTGTTTGTAATTGACTGAATTATATTTTATTAAGTTACAATGGGAAGGAAGTCATCCCCAACATAGTTGCAAATATTTTTCGTTGCCAGGGAGTTTTGATTACCCGCTCAAAGATTTCCTGATTTTTAATGAAGTGCGAGTTGTCAGGTGGTTACCAAAAAAATTAGGGTAACCCATTCAACATGCTATCGGTTTGATTGCGTTACCGCTTCATTGGGTTAGAAACGGTTAAGCCTTACCCGGCGCAGCGACGTTACATGTTCGATGAGGCTAACTGAATGAACAACCCGTTCGTTAGTAACTTTACTCTTAAACCGTTCTCTGTTCGATACGCATTCTATTTATATTGCATGATAAAACTTAAGCATAATGCGTATAAAAGTCCCTTAACGAACCGAAAAGTCATTTATTTTCTGTTCTGGATATCTGGGGAACCTTGAGGTTCAAACAATTTTGCAAGAGGAAAAACATACAATGTAGGTAATGTGACTTTAATTTGAAACCCTCCACGACTCTCGTACTATTCAATGCATTCATCAGCACAAGATGTTGACTACGTTCCATTAAGTCCTACCGTAAAATGTGCAGTTTCACCCCAAAGAAAGGAGACGTAGCAATATTTTTTGCTTAGAGTTGCTTAATTTGATGTAAAGAATGCTTGATTGACGAGTTCGAGAAGGATTCGTTTACACCTTGTTTATAGAATGAAATAAGTACTGGGTACTTTTAAGGAGTCCCAGAAGGGTTAGGCAGAGGTTGGGTTGTTCGAAACTGCGGGTTGTTTAAAAGAGATACCGCGTCCCCGGACACAAAGGGGTAAGAAGGAACATGGGTGGTTTTTAGTCAGTAGAACATGGGTGGATTTTAGTCAGTAGAGGTCTGACACTCTTCCACTCCGCCCAGAGTGGGAAGAGTCATTAATTGAGTGCACACCCTCAAAAAAAAGGGTAGATGCGTACTAATAGTACACCTTCATTTAAACGACCTAACTAAATAATTTGAGATTAGGCCTACCATTAGCCTAGACGGTGTTTGACTTTCAGCTAGTTTCAGGTACCAATGTACTTATGTATTAAGACTGCGGCAACTTTGCAGATAGCCTAGGAGCAGAGCAGGAACAATGCAGCTATCCGATATGCTTGCAGCATATAATGTTCTAAACTAAATGCTGTGTTTATCGTGCCACCTAAAATGTATGTCCGAACTTATCTATACCAACATTTATACTAACAAATGGAATTGAAGTGTTTGTAATTTGAAAATAACAGTTTTAATTTACTGAACGCAGATAAAAGTTCGGTAGGTACTTATAACAAAATAACATTTTTTTAATCTATCTGTCTGTTTGTTCCAGTTAATCTCCTACATGGCTGGGTCTATATGGAAGGAACCATTACTGGAAGATAGCTGGTGCAATAAGACCGCTACGTTACTTCCTTGCAAAAATAATAAAATAGGGAAGTAACATTTTCATAATAATTTCATGTGTACGGCGGTTGAGAGCTACAGCTAGTGTTACTATTGTCATACTGGTGTTGTAATCTGGCGTGAACACGAGTCGGCAACGAAGTAAAGAGCTAAAGACCTCTTTAAAGAGTCTCGTCGAAAGTGTTGCCGTTATTCAAAATAATATAATTTTAAAAAGCATTTAGCTAAAGTGTACAAGAAGTTTTTACGTAAACTGAGAGCGGTATTGCACGAGAGCACATAAGAGAGGATTATTTGCTCCCGTAAACGTTTACGGGAGCAAATATCCTCGCATAATAACAAACTTCTTATTTAAATACAGAACTCGGTGTTCTGTTTTTAAAATGTCCTACCGCCCTCTTAGGTAACAAATTAAATAACAATCTAATGCATTTCATTCGAGGTGAGACGTCAGTCTCTCGCAAAGGAACGTTTATTATGCATTTTGTTAAATAGTTATTCTTCCAAATATATTAATTATTACTATGTGAACCTTTGTATTGTATTGTAATGCCTCTTGAAATAACGCATCTATTTCCAGGTTAGTAAAACAGATTCAAATACGTCCGCAGTAGATAGAATACGTGAAACGAAATAACATTACATAAGAAATAAAAATAAATGCTAATCTAATCTATCCGAAAACTTTTCGCGAATAACTGTCAGGTACTGCAAATGTATACAAACGATACGGTACGTGAACATTTTTCACGTATATAACATCCTTTTCTTTGTGCTACCAGAATAAATAAACATAACAACACGCCTGCTACTCCCAAAGGGTTAGGCAATAGATGTGTAGAATGGTACGACCATCATTTTCCAGTTATGGATTAGGTCTCATTTAAAAAGGCTGAACCTATTGCCATACACCGGACACAAAACCAGATTCCGTCGGAAACCCAATAACACAATGCATGATCCGGAAATTGATCCCAGGTGATCATGCAGTCAGATCAGGTGATCAGACTGGCCTGTTGGTCTAGTGGTTAGTGACCCTAACTGCTATGCCGGAGGTCGTGGGGTCGATTCCCACCCAGGACAAATGTTTGTGTGATGAGCACGATCATTTGTTCTGTGTCTGGGTGTAATTTATCTATAATATGTATGTATTTAGAAATATATAAGTATGTTTATCAGTTGTCTAGTACCCATAACACAAGCTCTGCTTAGCTTGGGACTAGATGGCGTTGTGTGATAGTTGTGGAATATTATTATTATTATTATTATGCTTAAAAGCCGTGCTTGCGACCACAACACCAACGTAGTCATCATCATCATCATCAACAGCCTATTAATGTTCCCACTGCTGGGACACAGACCTACTCTCTTTGAGAGGGAATGGGCTTTAATCTACCACGTGGGTCCATTGCGGATCGGTAGATGTCACATGTCTTCGAATTTCTGGTTCTAAGACATGCCGGTTTCCTCACGATGATTTCCTTCACCGTTTTGATAGAAGCGAACGAAGTATTAATAAATAAACAAAAAATACCGAGAACTCGAAGGAGGCCGATACTTTTGCGTACTGACAAACGAAACTTTCAGCTTCGCGCTTAAGCTATGAAGGTTCGACGGCATAAATTGCAGTCACCGGGAGAGCCACCATCAACAATAGATAAGTACTACCCGCAGTAATTATCCGGTAGGTTTCACAGCAAAAGAGCACCTGGGTTGTTGGCGAACGAGGATTCTCGTTAGCGTGAGGCAATATGCCTTATGTTAATGAGCTGGATGTCGAGTGCAGCGGTAATGAGCCCCCCTCCCACCACCCTGCACTTACTTGCCACATGTTACACGTATAACATACTTAATTACAACTGATTAAGGATGGTAATGTAATATTTCATGTTTTACACCGAAAGCGTGTGTTAGCGCGTACTAGGTACGCCTTAGCTGTAGCGCGTGTTGATGCGCATATAGACATTTTCTTTCGTGCGTAACTTTTATTTTTTGTCAATGTTTGTTTGCAGAGTAGGTAAGAATCGAATGATAAATGATGTTTATTTTTTTCTAATTACGGGTGTAAACAATTTTACTTGTATTTGTTAACCGACTTCCAAAAGGAGGAGGTTCTCAATTCGTCGGATCTTTTTTTTTTATTTTATTTTTTATGTATGTAGGTACCCCGATTACTCGAAGATTGCTGAACCAATTTCGATTTTTTTTCATCTTGTTTGAAAGGGTATATATACTTCCCAAGTGGTCCCATGATCATCAAGTCAGGATCTGATGATGGGATCCTGGAGAAATAGAGAGAACTCTTCAAATTTTATAGGCACACTTGAAGTGATTTGAGTAGTTTTTTGAAGAGTACCTCCTCAGAGTGATCCCATTTCACTTTGGTGAAGATCTCATGAAGAACTACGGGGATAGGCTATGGAACTCCTCAATGAATGATAGCAAATGGACTGGGATTGCTGAAATCTCATATCTGTCTATTGTTTACACCAGTTCATAACATAACATCACACGGGTACGCTTTGAAGCACATGTGAACCACTAAAAAGTGAACAATAAAAACTTTTTAACAAAAAATAAAACCGACTTATTTTTTTTAAACTAGATGGAGCCGGTGTTTCGTACCTGACTACTCTGAGAAACAACAGCTGAAACAAAACTCAGAGTCTCAAGGTCCAGACATAATCTTGGTAGCACGGTAAAACAGTTACCATGTATTCAGTACACCATTCACAAAGGTAATATAAAAAAAAAACAATTGTTCTAAACATTATCAATAGGGTAGTTAACAAAAAAATCGAATTAGTCCGTCAATTATTGGATACATATTTTTTCTTTTTTCACGAAAACCAACAATGAAGACGATACAGTGCTTTGAAATCTCGTGTGGCTTCATATTCTTAGACATTAGCATGAAATTTTTAGCTGTCGGTGACGTCACAAGCCCCCACTCAAATATTTGACGCGTTTTATCTTCGTCAATTTTTATTGATTTGATAAAACAAAAAATATGAATCTAATATTTTTCGATAATTTAACAGACGGACTAATTAGAATCATATTTTTTTCAGTCAAGAAATATTTTGTAGTTAGCAGCTGTTTTTGGAGGAAGCAGCTGTTAAAAAAATTGTATTCGTGGTTGGTATCCCTTCCACGCATCGGCGGAGCAGCGGTGGCCCAGTGGTGTCGGCCCCGACTTACGAACAGTAGGTCGTGGGTTCGAATCCAGGCAGGCGCATTACTTTGTGTAATTTATTTCATTACCGCTGCTCTCAAAACGGTGAAAGAAAACATCGTGAGGAAACCGGCATGTCTTAGAATAAAAAAATCGAAGACATGTGACATCTACCAACCCGCACTGGGCACGCGTGGTGGATTACAGCCCATCCCTCTCCTAGAGAGGAGGCCTGAGTCCCTGCAGTGGGAACATTATAGGCTGATGATGATCCCTTCCACGCATATTACGTAATCCATATTCAATAAGTATAGGACATTATACATCTCTCATCAGAACCATGCATTTTGGTTTCGGGATGATTCGCTTGGCTGCAACTGAATCAACCAGTTTATCGGAAATATTCACTCGTCGTTTATATTCATAGTACGTTCTCACTTTTGTTGCCCGACTAAATACTTCCGTTAAAATAAAATTGCCTTTGGAAGTGGTAAATATTTATACACCACTCGGTAGCCGTTTTTCCGAGATTTTTGTAAACAAAAAGCAACGGCGTTTAAAAAACGTTTCCACGTTGGTTAATCTCAATTCAATTATGGAAAGAAACAGTAAACGTTACATAAAGGAAGAAAGAGTCATTACGTTATTCCAAGTATTATGTGTCTCGACTAAATTGTAAGCATCGTTAGTTTTCAACACACGGAGGATGGTTGTAGGTACCTATAATCTTAGAATAAACCTTTCATAATCTGCAATTTGTCTTTATAGTAGCTATTACACTTGATAATATGGAAGTAGAAATTTTATCGGGCTAAAGTATGCCTGATAAAATTTCAATATAGATTCTGAAAGGACAATTGTGTCTGCCGACGATTTTTACGTTTTTTAAACGAGTTCTTATCAGATTTTTTTTGTCATTTAAAAATAATTGTACAACATAATAATAATAATACTGGCTGGAAAAACGATGCTTTCTTAACATTTACCCCGCTTCAAAAACTGAAATAAAGATTTAAATTGTATTTTGCGAGTTTTTTTAACTTGTTTCGTTTTGCGTCCAGACCAGTTCTTTCCGACTTTAAATTACTTTCATAATTTATCTTCTTGTCAAGTTTGGACAATGCCGGGACAAAAATATAAATGTAATAATTTCCACGTCAGAGTAAAAAGATATGTACCTAAATGACTTTATTCATTTGCATTAATATATTTTAACACCTTTGTTCATGATTTTGTCTGTCTTTTATAAATGTAAAGAAATGCTCCGTTTTTAACGTCCATCTGTTAAACGATAGTACCTCTTTCGTCAATCTTTTTTCCAAATCGATCCCAGTCTGCGGATATTACGTAATTTTTGCCTTAACAAGTGCTGAAATTGGAAAGAAAAAAGCTGAAAACAATGTACTTTTATTTCCAATTAGTATGTTCCTTTTGATTACCTTATTCTTAGGACGCGAAGTGGAATTGTCTCTGGGTCTCAAGTAATAAAAACAAGAGTTCGCTTGTACCGCCCCGCCCCGCACCCGCGCAGCGCACACCCGAATGAAGCTCCCTCCTTTTCTTTTAAAATTCACCCTAATCCCTTTCTTTTATAATATGAAATACGACTTAACTCAGTTCTGAAATTCTATTCTCCAAGTTTTAATCAAGTTAAATGGTATTTAATGTAGTTGCGGGGATCGTATTTTATAAAGTCGTTAATGTCCAAATATTTCAGTTGTGGTCTCATTTTTATTAAATAAAAAGTGTTTCTTTAAGGACAATCCGTGGGTTCGAAATACTTTCAAATACCTATTGTCACTGACAATAAATAAATGCGGGCTAATATTTTCCACGATTTTTATTTTATTTTTTTTTTTTTTTTGTGCAGAAACTATTGATTTGGTGAGGCTATTTCAAACAAGAATGACACATTGGTTAAATGACGGCTAACATACCTGTTCTGGCAGAAGCAATAGTATCAAGGAGGTAATTGGGTAGTACGCCCAGTTGGCAACCATATCTATTAACCGAAGATCTTTAGTAAACACTGGATATAGTTAGTGTTTATCTTCCTTACTGGAACATTAAGCAAGTGATTAAAGCCTACAGCTGCCCATAAAGCAAAGATAACGCTTTATATTTCCCGAGGCGGCAACGATACAGTGATTAATGATTAGTGGTGCAAATCAAATAACTTATTCTATTTATTCAGGATCTACACTTTGAATGTATTCAGACAAAAAAGTACTCTATAAACCTTTGTTTGTTCCGTGATATGCAAGAATAACTACTGTGCCGGCGACAAACAGGTTTACTGGTCCGTTATCAGAATTTATTCGAATCGAATGTGTTCGTATAAAACCTAGTGTTCGTTGTTTTCGAAGGCTATGTTTGTGAGAGCCTGTCGCCGCAGTGTCGCGGCACCTCGCCAACAACCCATCACACATTCTCAAGCGCCTGTACGACACATCTGAGATCACCACTTAAAAATGATATAGGGTGCTTTTTAGACCAATTAATCGTTTAAACGAAGCTGAAACGAACCATTTCCAGCAAAATATTCTCGTTCAATAGATACGTATTTTAAAATGTCGATAAAATACCCTATTTCTTCGAAAGAACATTTTCTCTATCTAAAACGGTTCTGAAATACGGAACGTCTGGGAAAAATCGGTACACCTGGCGACCATAACTTACTCGTACCTACATTTTGTATCCGGAGATACAAAATATATTCCTCTTCCTTTTCCTGCTTGCTCGACTGTGATGGTCGCTACTCACGTATCTTCCACATTTTATAGATATAAACGAATTTCATAAGTGAGGACTTATGAAATTCGTTTATTTCCATCAGCGGTCAACGGGTAATTTTAAACCCTAAGGCGCCAATCTATCTTTAAACAGCAATTAGTTTGCACTTCGACTCCAACATCATGTTCTCGACCAAAATATCTAAGTAACGTTAACAGATATTATTTGAGACCGAAGAAACGTTGTATTGATTTTGTAAAAGTTGATATGCCTGGAAAAGGGGTTACTTTAGCGATGAGTGCTAATTGACATAAGAGGAAGATGTCATGGCTCCTATATGTTACGTCAACTGTAGGATAGGAGCAAGACGGTGATGATTGAAGAGGTAGTGGGTACCTACGAGTACTTACCTACTTATTTTGTCACAAGTTTTCTTTCAATACTTTTAACTTTAATGTACCGTTGCTTTTACCGTAAATCTAAAAAAATGCTTGAATAGTAAAACCGTGTTTACTTCAAGGATAAGATAGTAAAGGTAAGCGGTAATCAGCGACTAATGGAGAATAGTTAGAGGACTTTACAACTTTAGGGTATTAGTTAACCTTGCCTAAAATATAGTTAAGGTAAAAGCTTGTAATCCGTAGATCCTCCCTGCCGGTCAGTTCAGTAGTTGGTTTAAAATGTAAATCCCGTTAAGGTCGTTATCATATTTTCATTGCAAATTCGTAGTTATGTGATACTGACCAAATAAGATTAAATCGTGGACGGAAACCGTTTTGAAATTCATAAATATTGTAAAAGGTGACCGCAAAGCCGCAAGTTGGGACACGTGTGTTTATGATTAGCAGCCGCTGCTACAGAAATTAGGGGCTTTGCGCACTGTGCAGCCACGAGCACGACTTTTGAGCAAAAGTGGTCGGACGCCAGGTCGTGCGACCAAACTTTCTTCCTGGCTTCTACAAAAAGTCGCTTCTGCTGCCAAAAGTCGTGGCCGCGAGGTCCCTAAGGTCTCTTTAAAATGTCAGATGCTTCGACAGCGTGTAACAGACGTGAAAATGGGATATTTACCGTGTTTACTGTTTGTTTCCAGTTCCCGATAGTTCAGCGCTGTTGGAAGCACCGTGATCACGGATAAACTAATCCTGTTTGCAGTATTCATGATAATGTTAGTGACCTTGTCAGTTTAAAAACTTGTGTTGTTAATCTGTCTGTGAGACATTGGGCCATCGCAGACTACGTGCGAGAAAGACGGCGCCTATGTATTTCGTGCTGACCGGGCATCGTCGGTGACAGAAGGCTAAACGTCACCATCGTCGCTCACAGTCGGCGTGTGGTAAGATAGACCGCAGCCTTATGCATTAAAACAGGCTGTAAACCGCGGGTGTGGTTGCCGGCAGCCGACTGCCGGGCCACATCCTTCCGACAGCTACATTATGCATGTGTCCACTTTGTGGCAAGTCTCAGAAACTTGAATTGGACTACGCCGATGACCTATGCCTGCTGAGTCATACCCACGTCAACATGCAAGCAAAGTTGAACGATCTACGTCAGGAAGTGGCCTTAAAATGAACATCAGGGAGACCCAGG
Source organism: Diarsia rubi (assembly GCA_932274075.1). NCBI lineage: Eukaryota > Metazoa > Arthropoda > Insecta > Lepidoptera > Noctuidae > Diarsia > Diarsia rubi. Next base: position 11,010,956 of record OW026412.1, on the reverse strand, counting down.
AGTTGAGAACTAGTGTGAAGAATAACTCATCGTTGCTGATTGCAGCACAGAGGCAGCGGTACGCGTCCACAAAATTTACCTCGAGAGCGTCGTCGAGGAGACTGGGGGCAGTGAAGAGGACATTACACATATTCACATAAATATAAGATAAACTTAAAAGATGGCTTCTACAATGTATTTGTTAAAACCTGTTGATTATGAAATAAACTTATTATTATTATATTATTACTTCACAGATCACCAAAGCCTGACACCTGTTTGGCTGTCGCGGAAACTCCGAAGGATCAAACTTAAGATATTCGGGTCCAATGTAAAATCCGTACTGCTTAATAAGTGCGAGACGTGGAAGGTAACAAAGGTCATCTCACGTCAAATTCAAGTCTTCGCTAACCGATCGACCTCCAGCAGGGCTATTGCGTATCTTTTAAATGTCAGTGGCTATCATAATGTCCATCGAATATCTGTCAAATTGGTTATGGTTTAGTACAAATGGAACCATTTGATAGTTAATTGATGGACACTATGATAGCCACTGACATTTAAAAAGATACGCAGTAGCCCTGCAGATCAAGCGTCTCGATTGGCACGCGCTCCGAAGGGACTCCGAGCATACATACCGAAACAAGCTTTGGACTGGATTCCCCAAGACAAAAGAAAGCGTGGCCGTCCTCGTCAAACCTGGCGTCGCACCGTGTTGGCAGATGCGGCGAACATCGGAATGACGTGGAGTGAGATGAAACGTGAAGCGCAAGACCAATCGCTATGGAGGTCATCTATCGACGCTCTCTTGCGTCTAAATACAACATCCCATCGTATAAATTATCTTTCGTCTAAATATAACATCCCTAACATATCTTTATCGTATAAATACAACATCCCAAAAATCAGTACAGTACAATAATTTACTGGGCCTATAATAAATATAGCTATATAAATTTAAAGTTACATAAAAATCGTTCAGTTGTTGTTTTTACAAAAAGAGTACCTAACAAACATTCATTCATCCTCACTTTCGCGTTCGAGATCTAAAAGCTTCGTGTGTATGTAAACATAAACCAAGTAAATATATTTTTCTGTTGACGCTCATATTTCCGTAATGTGTACGTACATTACATTATGCGTGAATTTACGGCACAAATATTTTCGCTGTAGGCAACACAGCATTTTTTATTGATATGAAAAATACTTTGATTAAAATGTGAACCCTTTATTTTACGAAAATCGAAACGGAGGTGTACATATTTCATTTTTTAAAAACGATTCTATTTGTTTATTACTCTATTTTCAAAAACCAAAACACATTTTTAACATACATATAACTACTTCTAAAAATCTCCAAATGAAGAATAGTACATTGTTCACCGAGAGGAGAAAGTGACCGATTACCGTCGAGGGTGTCGTTTGAAGCCCGAGCCGTAGGGGAGGGCTTTAAAACACCCGAGATCGGGAATCGCGCTTTCTCTCGAGTGATACATAGTGCTTTATACTACACCTACGAGGAAAATAAAAAACTAAATCTTTACTAATTGAAATTTATATTGAAATTGTTGCAGTTAGTGAAGCTTAATGTAACACTTTTTCCATTGTTGATTGTTTGAGATGTTTGCGACAATGTAGGAGGAATAACTGGCTGTGGTGTTGGCACTGCGCTCGTAGAAGGCTGTGGTGCCAAAGGGGCAACTGGCTGCTGAGGAGCATTTGGCATCGCCGCGCTCGTTGATGGTTGAGGAGATGAGTCTTGATGCACATTAATCGATCCCGATATTTGGTTATTTATTCGTGTTTTGTTTCCTACGGAATTCTCTATGTAACCTTCTGCAACAGCGGACGATTTCCAACCACCGTGGCGTTTTACTGTGGTTAAATCAGCACCAGTATCGGCAAGAATAGTCGCTGAAGTTCTGCGAAAGCAGTGGCCAGTGTATTCTAGTGGGTTGAGTAAATTAAGGTAGGAAGCTATTTCTCTTGGCACAGTACTTATTTTGTTTTTCCCAATTACTTGTTTCGTACATTTTTTGTTTTTATATTGTAGTAAAACCCGATTGGTTTTGGGGTCACTGGGGCGAATTTCGTTATATTTCTTCATTATCTCATAAAATAAGCCTGATATAACAAATGATAGCTGAATTTTGGTTTTTGTGTTAGGAATATTGACAATTATTCCATTTTCGAGGATTTCGATATCGTCTGTTGTCATATCCACAAGTTCTTGCGAACGACAGGCCCCATTTACTCCTAAAATCAAAATAACCTGTAAACAAAAATATCAAACATGAAAACCTATTAGATTTCTACTCATAAATAGGTACGTAATAAATCATAAACCAGTGCATTTTGTTCATAAACTTACCTTCATCAACAAATATTTGTCATCTGGAGCATTCTGCAAAAAGGAATAAACATCCTTTGTAGTAAGCACTTTTGATTTCTTACTACGGAATCCCTCCGACTTTCTTTTCAGAAATGCTGTAAGTTTTTTGTATTCTTGAATATTTATGTCGTTTCTTGTCAATTTAGTACTTTTCAACATTGAGTACATAGACCATAACGTACTTGGTTTGTATTTTTGCGCTTTTTCACTGAAATAAGCTAGCAAAACTGTTTCAGAAAAAGATGCCGCATTTTTTTCACTTTTCCATTGCAAAAAATCGTTATAAGTTTTATTATATTTTTTAATTGATTTCTGTGGTAAAAGGTTATCAATCAGTATTTTTGCTGTTTCCTTCAACTGCGGCGGAGTTGAAAAATCTTCATCATCACTATCACTACTTATCATTTTGATAGTTTTATTTTACTTTCTACGAAAACTGAATCCTCAAACAACACACAAATTGAAAATGGCGCCAATGGCGTCTGCAATTTTGACATGTTCTTTTTTCAAATTGTTTACGCCGCAGGGTCGCACTGCCAGCCCGACCCCATCCAACACACAGCTAGTGGCCAGTGCCATTTTGCGAACTTGGAGATAAAAACTCACTGTAAATACTTTTTGGCTTTTGATATTTAGGTTACCGGCGCATAGACTTACCCAAAATTAAAAAAAAAAACCACGTAAGAAATGGATTTTCATACACTTTTCTCTCCCGCTCAGATGCGTTTTCTCCCCGCATATTTGTTCGATATGCAATGACGTACTTTCTACCGTAAATTTGATAAAGTATCAAGGTACTTTCCAAGCAGGTGTAGTATAAAATAATAAATGAATCTTGACCGTTATTCTATTTGCAGCAACAGTATTTCCAGGTCATCTCTACCTTTTCTTTGTAACTAACTCCATTTGATAACTCGTTTGTCCAGCATTTCATTTATCTCATTAATAGGATTTACCTTCATATAGTGGGTGTAAAGTACTCTCAATGATGCCGAAAGGCCTTGGTTTTCCCCGCCATTGCGATAATTTTTCAGTTCTAGACCAAATCTGGGAACCTGCAGTTACGAAAATATTGGGGGTTAATGTTCCAAATTTTTCAAAAAAAAAAAAAGAATATAACATTAAAATTTCATCTGAAATACGTCCACTACCCTGTAATATTCAATGCATCCATCAACACAACCACAACAGTTCAAGTGCGTTACACTGAGTCCTACCGTAAGCCGTATTTTTCACCTAAAAATAAAAGTCGTTTCCCAGCAATATTTTTTTTTTGTGGAGTGGTTTACACCTTGTATACGATGTGTTTACTGTACCACTCAAACCCCTTTTGGGTTTGGATATAGTTAAATTCAAATACAGAAGACAGCGGTGGCACAGTTGTAGGTCTTTTGGGGGGGGGGGGGGGGAAATCATCAAATGTCCCGCTCTGGGCAGAGCGGTAGAGAGTGTCAGACTTCTACTGACTAAAAAGCACCCATGTTCCTTCTTAGCCCTTGTGCCGAGGCCGCGGTATCTCTTTCGAACAACCCGCAGCCCCGGCGGGAGTTGTAGGGTTTTAGTTGTATTATTTTGAGTACTTTTTTTCATTACCACTGCTCCCAAAACGGTGAAGGAAAACGGCAAGTCCTAGAGCCAAACATTCCGCGAAATGTATTACAGTCATTTCCTCTTTATAGATAGGAGGCCTGTGTCCCTGGAGTGGGAACATTAACGGCTGATTATTATTATTATTGTTAAGCCTTTATTGCTGAATAACTAAACACAAGTACAATCTAATCATATAAAAACTTAAATCTAACACATCGGGTTTTCCGGTTTAGTGATCATCGTGTATAGTGACACATAGGCCTCTTCCACTCATTTCTGTTTCTAGCTTTCCTAGACCAGGTAGTGCCTCCAATTTTCCTTATGTCATCTGTCCATCTCTTTGCCTGTCTTCCCTTATTCCTTTTGCCATCGCGTGGTTGCCACTCTGTTATTGTTTTATTGTTTGGCTGATTATACTTACTCGTAAATACGATGTGTTTACAGAACCATTCCTGTTGCGGCTGTAAGTATACAGTAAAATTCAATTACAAACGTTTATTAGCAGGTGTTCTATCTAGGTCTCTTTTTAATTTATCTTTCAGCTGCGCTCGCGAAGTCATTTGTTTCACTTTTCCGACACCATTTTGCAGTTTCATTGAAGCAATATCGGATTACACCCGCAATAGACGCTTCGCGGATAAAAGTGAAAAGAACGATTGCAATCAAAAACGTAACGAATGTCATTGTACAGAAATAGAACGAATGAACATTTCGACTTGTAAAAGGCTGAAGTGGCATTTTATTCATTGTGGCGTGTGGAAGGGTTGTTCGTATTTCGTAACGAAATAATAAACTTTTCCATTCGATAACTAAGTCTAGGAGTTAGGACTTACGATAGGTCGTCAATTACTCGCGGCATTGCCCTTGACAGTTGGGAATTGACTGCGGAAAACACTACTTGCATACGCCTGAGTGTAGAGTCAAGACTATAAAATATATATACACGGTCTGGGGACGCTGCTGTCTCCGGAGTAATGTAAGGGAAACTTATCTAGTTAAACTTTCCAAGCTGTTTGGGTGCCTGCTGTGTACATTTTCTTTTGTCCCGATCTCAAAGTCGGTACTTACCTAAAATTGTTGTAGCGTGACGATCTACGTATTTTATGGCAAAATACAGCTTAAATGCAGCTATTTAAATTGTAACTACGGCTCCTTATATAATGCTTCCGGGCACGTAAACGTGTTTTTGTTCTAACTAAAACTTACCTTGCCAAGTACAATGTTGCTTAATGTGTGTTATCTAGAAGTTTTTGTCCGTGTCCCAAATACCTACTATTTAGCGAACACCAAAGCTACTTTAATCTTCAAGACTTTTCATATATAAATGTTGATCGTTTCCATTCCTTCTTTTCATTTATGGCCGCCTGAGGACATTAAAAGAGAAATCATTTTATTTTCTTTTCTTGTTTATTTTCTTTTGTTGTTCCCAAACGACAGGAACTTAATGTTATTTTTACAATTAAAACACGATTAAAAGATAGTGGGTTTTATGGGGAATAAACGACAAAAGAAAAATACGAAAGAAAGCTTCTTGCTAATGACATGATGCGACAGACGGAACTGTGTGATAGACCGTTAATCACAGCCGCGCTGGGTGTCGAATCAAGATGACTACGAGAATTAATTGCACAACTAAATCACGTGACTATTGTACCTATAATACAATATACCTATTACTGCCATGTGTGCTAGAATGTTAACATTATTACACTAACAACAATCGATAACTTCTTCCCCTCATTACAAGTTATTTGGTACTAAATTTTAATCGGTTGTTAGTTAATTTTATGCTAAAAGATATATATATCCGGATTCCCCGCTCGAAATCCAGCACAGATAAACGAATATGCTGTAAATCATGAAAGCATAAATATATGGCGGATTGCGGTTATAAAACCGATTCACGCCGACAGCCTTATAATAAGCGGTGTAGGCGATAGATAGGCGTGTTGTTAAATTTCCCGTTGTGTATAGAATTACTAAAAATAGTAGGTAATTGTGGTAATATCCACGCAATAAATAGCGAAAACCATCGCTCTCGACGCTGCGCGCCAGCTTCGCCGCCTCTAGGGAAATTATTGACGCTTTCCGACGAACAAATTGCAAAAATGTTGCAAATCAACGTCCACACTATAATTTCGGCGACTGTAAATTTTTTCTCTTATACGAAATTTATGCATTACGCAAATAAGCTAACGTGGCTTGAATATTCCATGCAGCAGAGTAGGAGGAAAATTACTACCATTCTAATTTATCTATGTGCTCGGCAAAAACTTTTAAACTTATTATTTTCTACGAGTTTGTTTAAGTAGCTTTTAATTTAATGTCAGAATCCTTGTTTTAAGTACCATATGAAAAGCAAAAGCAATATCAAAGCCTCATTAAACCCATCTGTGTGGAGGTCCAGCGAAATTCTGAGCGTGTGTACCTTTACCTAACTTATTGTACCACAATTTATTATATTTGGTTAAGAGGGGATTTCACATACATAAGTGTGAAAAAATAAAATCAAATAGGGATCCTCCATTTTAGGCGAAATAAAAAGCACGACATCGTTAGTAATGAAAACGCCGGACAAGTGAGCAAAAAAATGACACATTCCGGTGTTATGATCTGTCTAGCGTTATTCCCAAACGATGTTGGGGTCGGCTTCGAGTGTAACCGGTTGCATCTATTTTTTAGAAGAAGCGACTACCTATCTGGAAGCTAGCAAAACCTTCAGTATGTAATGTCGGTCCAGTAAGTTCGGCTTTGACAGACGAAAAGACGGACATACACTCGAATGATTCTGATATATTCGAATGTACAGAACCCTTAAAATGTGAATGTCATCTAATACAGCGTGTGAATTGAAGTGGCTACGCTAGTCCCACCGCAGTGCACATTAAGTCTGATAAATGGGAAAATGTGAAAAAGTATGTTCGGACACCCGCAGCAGTGGTAGAAGCAAAAACAAAAAAGATTTAAAACCTTGTAAACTTTACTGCAGATATCTCGCAGTTCATTCTCGAAATGAAAATAACCCGAGATATTGCATTAATATCGCAGCATTTAAAATAATTGAAATTTCAACCTAAAGCCGGCTTTTGACTATGGGATATATATTAGGTACATCTTGGGATATAATATTTTATCGCGTGTACGTACGGCTTAAATGTTAATGTGTTTTGGAACGAAAACAGAACAGATTGGACAGCAACAGTTCTGACTTTTTTCAACACATTTGTTTGAAAAGTGGTTATGCGTCCGTGTTTCAATTTCAATATACAAATAAATTGCAATAAACATTTTTTTTATTTTGTAATTTCTTATTTCTTACATGGGTTGAATTTGTTGATTGAGCATTTGCCATTACACTCTCGTCTCCGTTACGCCCACACCTCGGAATACAAACCCGCCATAGGTTACTGAAAAACTTTGTCCACTTGTGTCAACATTTCTACCTATTAAGTGTAGGTATAGTTAAGCGCATCAGCGAATGACTTTGCATGAATGAGGCGGCTCGTCGTATACCGATCGATACTGAAGTGATGACCTACGCCGACTTTCAGCCGGCTAAAGTGGCCGCAAGCAGCTGCCGACACTGCGGACATCACTAGTTCATTCAATGCGCGTACTCAGTCCGGCTACAGTCATAAGCTATTAAGAACTTTTTGTTTTGTGTGGTAGAGCAATTTAAGTTTAAACGTCTTTGTACGTCTGTCATCATTTTCTTTACATTACTCTTGTTATTTTATACTAGCACTTGTTTTGTCTTGAACTTTGTCGTACATTAATATAAAACTGTAAAGTTCCGTTAGTTATGATCTTTTAGTGCCAAAAGTTCAACGTCGCATGAAAAATGGCTTGAATATAATAGTTCTATTACCCTACTGCGAGCTACTTAAATAAATTGTAACTATGTCGTGCAACACTGTTGAAATTAAGTTATGTGAGCACGGAGTTGGTATATCCACGATGTATGTGTGTGTCGCGCTCGTACAATTAGACTAACGTCATTATGGTGTGGAGTCACGGAAACCGCATAATATTGTGTAAGGGGGACAAAGTGGATCTGATTCTTTTGTGACCGCTCGCTTTTGTCAACGTAGACATAGACTAATGCGACTTTAGATCAACTTTTCGAACGAAATGCGAACTATCATTTTTACAGCGAAAAATATTCTTTAAACCGGATGGGTAATAAATTACGCAAACAGTGTCAACAACAAAGGTATTGTTTTAAAACTAGCGCACCGTAGTCGCTGTAAGTTTTAATATTGCGTAAGAGCGAGCTGAAACTTTCAGTGTTTACCGTAAATATTCACCATTGGAACTAGGTTATCGCGATAAACTATTTTTTATTGTCATTTGACCTAAAAAACTTCACCGCAATCAGTGTAAAACAAAAATAAAGTGTAATTAAGTTTCCGTGAATATCGTAGCGAGGTGTAGCAATATACAGGGGTGTCGTAATTGTTAGGTGTAGCGGAGCCGCCATTCCCCTAACGAGTTAAATGAGTTAGCAATTTGCCGATGTATCTGCTTAATTGACTGCGATCATTAGTGCATCGCATGTCTTTTTGAGATTTAATCGACGGGTAATGTGGTCGCGTTACGACATGATGAGGAAACCGCTGACTTCCTTAACTGTTTTATCGAAGAGTCTTTGTGATTGTTTATGTACAAGTTCCGTGCAGTTCGTGGTGGTTATGGTGTTGTTTGTTTTAGAATGTTTATTCTCTTTTCAGACTGTTAACTTGAACGCCGATATGAATTATAACGACTTACAAACGAAGAAACTGTGAACATTTTCCGATATTTCATTTCAGGAGACGATAAGCTGACCTACCTATGAAATATTACCCTAGGAGAACTCGTGGAATGATTCTGTTGAGAAGTCCATGTGCTAGAGCTCGTTTCGATGAGATTGCACTGAATACTTTAAGTGAGTAGCGGCATCAGGTGATGAAAAAAATAAATTGGACTAGTTAGGGTTTTATTTTCATGATTACTGAATATCAGCTGACTATTATTGCATTCCATGATTGTATGAACACCAGGTTAAACAATTACGGAGGTGTTGTTACTTTGAATTTAAAGTATTCCAATAATTGTTACGATTATTTATCGTTCAAGCATACATTACATTTATTTATAGTCGTTTATAGACAGTCGTGGAGTTTATGCTTCCATGTTCAACTCAGACAAAGTGGACGTGAAGGAAACGGATACAAGCGTCTCACGTAGTAGTACTAAGTTGCACTGACTAACTTCAATAATCTCCTTGTTTTTCGACACCATTTTTGGAACAAGTTTAAGGTTTGGGCGACGTTTTGACCGTCGCATGACGTATACACTAAATTGTTCCGTTTACTTGCAGAAAATAAATTTTCATTTTCGAGAGCGACCCCAACAGCAATTACGTAATATTTAAAAAGCCTATAGCAAAGATCTCGAATTTTGAAGGCAAAGATTTAATTTAAATATTTGCGGAGTAAATACACGCCTTCGTGAATAAAACATGGAGCGCAGATTAAAAGCGATAAAACTAGCGCCTGAAAAAGGTACGTTCTATTTGAAAATTAACTTGTGCGAGCGTATTCCAAAACGGTTTGGACATTGCATGAAATTGGATGGTTTAATATTCGTTTGAAATGGTCACGTTTCGAACGCGTTTGTTTCATCATATTGCAGAATAATCTTGTCTAACGAACTGATAAAAGGTTATTACGCCGATCTAGGTACGTCTCGCTAGTTTCCTGAAAATTTTCGAACGGGACCTCCAATTGCTCGAGCCTCCGATGAATTTCCGGCGGCCGGCTCCCCATTTCCGGAAAATGACGAACCGTTCATATGTGCCGTGGATCTGCCTATATTAGTCGCGATCCGTTCACTATTTTAGTAAGGGTAAATGATACGGCGAATATTTCTTGTAGCCGACACTGCCATCAATAGTTTTGATGCTCAGAAACTTGCGTAGGTTTGTTTTTTTGCGTAGTTCTATGATAGTGATTTGTCTTTCAGAATATGAATTATTTATTTTTCTTCAATAATATTTATGTAGTTTCCGTATTCTTCAGGGTCACATCTACATAAAGTTTTTCACGTTTTATGAATGTGAATGGTACCTCACATTACGTGACAAACTTTAGACATTAAAGAAAAGCTCTGTCTTTTTTTACATCTAAAAACACTATGTGATAGCATAACGATGTCTTTGAAGGCTTAAAATGTGTAACCGGATTACCTATGTGTAATAAATACTGTTGTTGCTTTATAGTCTTTAAATCTTCTGTCTTGTAAATCAAATACCTACTTTCATGTCAGAATTAAGAATGTTCGGGGGACTGCGCGAATGCTGGGGCAGCGACTGCTGAGATCCTAAAACGGAGCAACAAATATCTACTGTTCAACAAATCTTACTGACATTTATTACAGTTTTTAGTTGCTTGGGATCCAAAGTTTCAAGGTGCAAAGGTCTGCTTTTAAAGGTTTTTACCTCATCATCATCATTTCGTCCGGACTCACCCACTTCTGGGTTTCTCTACTTCATAGTAAGGTGTGTGCAGTGGCTGAGCGATCAACTGATGCGCAGAGAGTCGCATGTTCGATTACCGCACGAAACAAATTGTTCTGGGTCTGGCTGTTTACGTATGTGGTTTAAATGTTTGCAAACCCCCGATAGGATAAAATACGAGAAATTTCTAGTGTGGAGAGTAAAGAAGCGGTCTAATATTATATGAACTTGTTTGAAAATATTTACGATAGCAATATCAAAAACTTATTTGTCTTGAAAACTTGCGCGAGCTCGGCGCTGTAAACATGTCAACACGCCACTTTTTATTTCCACCAATATAACAAGTAGGTACCTATCATCTATTTTCGCGTGAAAGCTGCCCGACATTTAGATTATAAACATGTTACACAACGGATTTATTTTGTTATTTAGTGCGTTTCCGAAGTATCAAGATTACCTATGTTTATCTAGTTCATTCATTTTTCTACTCACAACTCTAGATTATCAGTACTATATATTTGAATAAACAGTCTCAGAGGCAGTAATAAAATGTCTTTTGAAGCGCTATTAGCAGTTTGCGTCTATTCCATTACGATTTACAGTGATGTGCTCACATGTTCTTCACAATTTCAGTCACAAATATTCCCGCCCGTCGCTGGCGCTATCATTCCTCATGAAGTCACGAGTTTCAGAACTAAAACTACGTACCTTCTACCATGTGTGTACAACTTAGAGATAACTTTAGAACGACACTATTACGCAGCACCAACCGGCTTCCTTTAACTTCGTCTTCAAGTAATTGCATTTATTTTGTGTATTTAGTATCCATACGAGGGGAATGTTTGCGTTCATTCAATTTGCAGCGCGAAGCCCCTGAGGGTCGTAATCCCTGGCTTAGGCCTGTTGCGTCCTGCTTTTGATACTCCACGGCGCATGACGCCGGACTCATCGAAATGTTTTTACTAATGTATGTGGCTTTGTGTGCTCCGGAGCTCATTGTTCGCCGGGTTGTGGCTTAATGCGGCTAGCTGCTTTGAACTGAGGCAACTGTCGTATTGCTGCCGAGTATTTGTGACCGTTCATTGAATAACTTGGGATTATTTTGGTACTATAATAAACAAACAGTAACTATTTACTTGTATCATAATTACATTAAAAAAACCTAGAACTCAGCAGACTGATGATTGAAATTTTATTTGTTCCATTTCCTCATACGCAATGTATCGTTACCATAGAAATTTTAAAACGGATCGTTATCATAGTTAAAAGCACGTAGCAAACGGCAAGCGCGACGCCGAGTTCGATGCACTCTGTAGATAAGCTGGAAGTGAACAGCTGATTTCACGCGTTGCGCGTCGTTCGTTCGAGTATTTCAGGGGGCTGCCCCTTACACTCTGTAGATATTTGTTCTAAATACAAACTAAGTCATGATGATGTGATTTTTTAACAGTTGTCGAGAGAACAACGACAGCATACGCAAAAGTACAAAACATTTGCATAATGAGTGCGTGTGACTGCTCAGTTCAGCCCCATGCGACCCAGAAACCGGGAGTTGCACTTTAATATAGCTCGGTACTGAAGCGAATGCCGGATTTTCTATTCTCGGCCTTGTCTGTCAAGATTTATGTGTTGTGCCCCTTTAGGTTTTTGCAATATCCCGTGGTACACACCGCCGATTTGTTTTCTTTTCGGTTCAGCTTTTACGTCTGTATTTTTAGTTCAAATGAGAGTGTTGAATTGGAGTTGATGAAAGATGTTCTCTAAAGACTGTTCGTGGAAACTGTCTGTTATTACGAGATGTGTGCGTTGTTCGTGATTTTGTTTTTATTGTTTGGCTTTTGTTACCTATCGACAGCTTTGAAATGAAATGTTGTTTGTTTTATATACGAAGATCTTTTAAGACACTTTTACAAGTAAGCTTTTTTATACAACAACATCACGCCTGTAATAACCCAAATAATCCACAAAGGTTGGCAGAGGCGTACCTCCCATCGGGGCTGCGGGTTGTTCACAAGTTACCGCGGCCTCGACATATAGGGCTAAGAAGGAAAATGGGTGGGTTTTAGTCAGTAAAAGTCTGACACTCCCTTTCGCTCTGCCCAGAGCGGCGCTAAGAGCTGGAGTTATTTGATATTTTATCACCCACCAAAAAAAAGGCGTATCTGTTAAATACCCAGATTTTGCCAGTTATGTTTAAGTCCAATGTAAAAGGGGGCGTCTCTATTGCCATCAACCGGGCACAAATTCAGACTCCGAGGCCACTGAGAAATTCCTGTATGGAAAACCCAATAGTCGTTTGTCCGAGCTGGGATTCAAACCCAAGATCTCACGCCACTAGACCGGATTAAATCTATCGCGAGATAACAGCAGCGTGCATAAAATATAACCCCGTGAACTATTAGACGGGCTATCTGTGTCAAGTTCAGTTACAGAGAAAGCTGTCTGCGGAGTATTTCCAATAACTTATAACCAGGGCGACGGGAATTACTATTTGTAGCGAGGTAGGTCACGGTTACGCTCAAACGGGACTGCATTCAGCTGACCCGACACACATTTATAGGTACAGATGAATTCTGTTATGCAATATTTCTAGGAAATGTTTACCTGTTTCTTCGAAGGATTATTTTGCCGTTATTTGTTGGGTTTTAGATTAGAAATGAATGTTAGATATTGGTACTGAGGTCATACATACATAAACTCACACCATTTTCCAACGGGGGTTGGTTAACCACAGAACGCCACCTGCTACGCTATATTATGTACTCTTTTTGCCTCGTCCACATTCATCATCATCATCAACAGCCTATTAATGTTCCTACTGCTGGGACACAGGCCTCCTCTCTCTTTGAGAGGGAATGGGCTATAATCTACCACGCTGGCCCAGTGCGGATTGGTAGATGTCACATGTCTTCAAATGTTTTGGTTCACATGCCGGTTTCCTCACGATGTTTTTCTTCACCGTTTTGAGAGCAGCGGTGATGAAATAAATTGCAAAATAAAATTAGCTTATTCATCATCATGAGCATCAAATAAGCCCGGGATCACTCAGTGCTGACGGCCCTGGTTCCTATGGCCTAACCTTGGCCACCACTCAGTCAATGCCTTGCTTCATCAGCCATCTCCGCGTCTAGCCAGGTGCCTGCCTGGTGTCATAGACGCATGTCGGTTCCGAGTACTCCTTTATGAAGAAACTTGTAAATATCTTTTGTTAGTCGCATTTCACTCATCCTCTTCACATAACCAAACCATCTAAACATACTCTATCTTAAAATTTTGGGTTCTACCCGTCCAGGGTTCGCATCAACTTCCTTAATGTATGAGTACTAAAAGTTTGTCAGAGAATATTATTCACAATTCCATGCGCCTAAGAGTGAGCACAAGTGGGACTCAGTTGCAAAATACTGTTGTTTCTGTATTAAAATTGTTGTTATTAGCCACTAAACTGGCGCAATATCACTCCCCATGCAAGCAAAGCTTCACTTTCAACCCTCATAATGTCTCATTGTCCTGTAATGACAGCAATGACTGGCGAGGCATGTGATCGTTCAATCAAGGGATAAACCCCTCATTTCCTCGCCATTATTGATGGATGACTGTTAACGTACGGGACTGTTGTGTCATTTTTTATACATGTTATCGGAACGTGAGGGTAGAATGTCGAACGAGATGGAGGGAAATCGTTTTATCGCGGGATCATACTTGTAGTCGTATTACATGATCTCCGTATCTTATGGCAGGTATTATTTTGGGGGAAAACAATGAAATTAATCGATTCTTGATAACATAGGTATGTTGTTTATTTGTATGGGAGCCATACATTAAATACGGTATGGGAGCCATACTTACAATAAATATATTGCTATATTTAGGGGATTATGTTATTTGCATCAGTGAAATAATTTTTGGAATCGCGTTTCAATAATTACCCATAACATTCCAACAATACAAACTTCTTCTCTTTAAAATATTAATATGAAAATGTAGATTATAGCTTCAGGGGGTAAAAACACAACTTTTGCATAAGTAACACGTAAATATTCTCAGGGTAAGAGTATTTTTATCTCAAAATATGTACTCAAGTGAAAGTACCTAATTTAGCCGACGGCCCAAAGACGAGTTTATCTCAGCCGGGGGTGATTTCTCTTAGAGCCGTTTGTTCCAGAATTAAGTGGTCCTGAACGTGGTCCGGACTTGTCTTATCCCGGATGTGTTGCCCTTGTACGTACCGGTAGGAAGTGTGAGTAGATTTATATCATAGTATTGAGACTTTTTGAGATCTTGACTCTCATGCACGAGGTAGTTGATTCTAATCCGAGGAAGTACTAATTTGACTTTTTCTTGCATAAGTATGTGTCCCAACTTTCTGAATCAATCTTGGGCATCACTCACATCCGTGAAGGAAATCATCGTGAGGAGTCCTGGAACCCGTCTTGAGCAAGCGTGATGGGCAATGTTCGTGCCTTCTCTGGTAAAGAAGAAGCATTTGTCAAGCAGTGGAACAAAAATAGGCTAGTATGAGCGGCTGTTTAAATGGCCCGGTAGAGCTTTGTTTTAATCTTTTGAGTGAACAACCATACCTATAAAAGCTCTCTGCCCCTCTCATGGAAACGAAACCGCACAAGACATGGCATTCTCGCCTCTATGGCGCACTCGCTTTGGACTCAGCTGCAATCCCACAAGCTATAAATGATGCCGGCCTCGTTAATAGATACCTGCCCGCGGAAACAGTCGGCATTACCCAGATTAATGGCTTTCCTGATAAGTGTTTAGCACTCGCGTAAAATGACAAAACATCGCGTGCTTTTGAGAATTTAACTGCCTGTTATATATAACTCGATAAACAGCTAGTTGCGGAGAACTTACCCCATTCCTGAAGTTCGTGAGGTATAATGGGTATCTGTCAAAAAGCAAACCGGAAGTCGTTGGCAGTTCCACAAAGGTCGACAGTTGGCATTGAAACGCAAATAAGTGAGATATTGAACCAAACTAGAGCCAAATGTGGCCATACATTTTTGAACAAGCGTCACTGCTCTGTATTTATACAGTTTGTAGACGTCGCGCCGTGTTTAGATTGAAACTTGGGTTGGAAAAATGGCATTACAGAAATAGGTTTTCTTCATAAAACTCCTCACACACAGAACAGTCGTTTAATGAAAGTTGACCTTAAATTTACTTACATACAGTAGGTATTCGCGTGTTCGGTTCCCAAATATTATAAATTTTGACGAACAAAGAGCTCTTTGCAAATATATGTGACAACGTTGTAACTTCGAATGACATTTTAAATGAAACACTCGGTGGAATTGACAGGGCAGAGGAGAAGCGTCAATTTAATTTTCAGAACTTTGTTGAAAGGACATTTTGCTATACAGGGTGTTTGGAAGGGAGCTGTACATACGCCTAGGGTAGAAACTAGGGATAGTCTGCTACCTACCCCCGCCCATTATATTGACCTTGGCCTCAAGGTTTTTTTTAAATTTAAAATTATTTCTTTACCTTACTACGGTACTTCAGGCCCCATAACTTTTCTTCTCCACAATTTTCTGGTGTAAAATAATTTTTTGCAGGACCCTAAGACTCTAACGATTAAAACAAGACCATTAGCCGACCGGTCCCATGGATAGATTTTGAGCTACAGGTAGTTTTAGTCAAAAAATCAAATAAAAAATAATAATAAATTAAAAAAAAACCTTGAGGCCAAGGTCAATATAATGGGCGGGGGTAGGTAGCAGACTATCCCTAGTTTCTACCCTAGGCGTATGTACAGCTCCCTACCAAACACCCTGTATATCTTTAACTTGTTTTGAGTTCTGAATAAAATAAAGTAGCTTTTTTTACCCACAACTATAAGGTGACAATACAATAAAAGCAAGTTTATTTGGCATATGATTTCGTTTCAGGCTGTCAGTTATTTTCCCGTAAGGTTAAAAAAAACCATCATTGAATATTATATCTTACTATCAATGTGCTAAAAAAAAAACATTCCTGCAGATTAAACATGCTACAAAAGTAAAATCTGATCCAACACTCCTACTCCGTCAGGCACTCTATGAATATTGGCACTTATAAAACGTCGGAATCACAATTTCTCACAAAAGATAGCCAGGCAAGCATATAAGATCTTATTTGGGCGTGGAGCCCCTGGCCATAATCCACAGGGTGCGGGATCTAGGCCGCACTCAAGGGTCGCATTATCACGGTATTATGCTGATGCGTGTCTGAGTTCTCAACGCGCCGTGACGTCACATATATGACAGATTTATGCCAATAAACGCACTTCAAAAGAGGCTTTTATTAAAGCTACGTCTGTGTTTTGTCCTGTGTCTTGTCTGTCGTGGCTTAAAAATAACTGCCGCTATAGTCGTTAAGTAAGTCGTACTTGACTAGGTTGGTCGATGGATGGGTAACCATCCATTACATACCGAGGTTTCTCTGAAAGTACCTACAGATCTTTGGCAGTCGTTACAGGTAGTCAGTGGCCAGAAAGTCTGAAAACCAGTCTTACCAAAGGGTATCCTTTTTCCCAGAACTAATTGGGTTGGAGCGGTCAGATAGGCAGTCGCTTCATGTAGGTAAAATACTGGTATTCAGCTGCATCCGGTTAGACTGGAAGCCGACCCCAACATAGTTGAGAAAACACTAGGTAGATGATAAAAAAAAGTGTCCCGGATTCGATCCCCGCACGGAACAAATATTTGTATGGCCTACAGATAGTTGTTTCGGGTCTGGGTATTCGTCTATGTGAGTTTAAATATTTGTGAACGCACCCACAATACAGGCGAAATTCCTAGTGTCGTTCAACGTTTAAAAAAAATAAAAAATAGAGGAAAGAAAGTCTGTGTTTTGTTCCAATATCCACTGTTATTTGCCGCTAATAGCCATTAGCGGCAAATAACAGTGATTTACGACACAGAAGCTTCGTATATTTGTTAGTAATGCTAGTAATCCTCAATATGATCCATTAGCTTGTATTTATCCATTCGACCCGAGCCTCTGAAGGTTGTTTATATAATATGAAGACTACAACACACCGTAGTAGTTTTTTGAATGGGAATAAAATATCTGTTTATAAAGATACTTAGTCACACCATAATCATTTAAGTATTTAGGTGAGATACTGAAGAGATGAGAGTAAAATGTTTACCACCAAAAACAAAACTTGTAAAAAGCCAAGCCGCGCAACTCAGGTCTTTTACCGTAAAAAGTAGTGAGATCCATGTAATAACAAGCCAGTTAATATATTTAATCCCTACTTAAAAACCTTTGATGTTTTAAATAAAAAATTGACTTGGCCATAGCATCGCATTCGCCAATGTTAAACAGGCCATTGAAATAGCTAATCGCCATTGCATTGGCCAATGTGATGCAGTGGCCAAGTCAATCTATTATTATTAAATTAAAATTCAGGCTTCTAGTTTTATCCACAACGAAGTTATAGGAGGTTTAAAATGGCCTGAACTGGTTCGAGAAAAAGATGGTACGGCCGTGCCGCTTTATTGCTCGACTTGGCGGGGGCACTGCCGTGCCCCAAGATGAAATAAGTCAAATATTATGTGTTTGAAAGTGTGAGTTACTTTGAAGTTTATTAAGGGTGTATTTTCTTATCTTAAGTGTTACTTATAGATTCTTGACGAAGACGTCAACCAAGCATTCTGTACATCAAACTAAAAGACAATGAAAAAAAAATGGTATTGAATGTACTAGTAGGTACTTATTATAAATATTGCTGATATTTAGTGCCCTTTATAATTTTATTGAATTATTTAGGACGCGCTCAATGGACTGCAGAATGTCTGTCTTGTCGAAAGGGCATCGCATCGACTTTGAACTCCTTCGGAGGTCATTTAACCTTATATTAATGTCAAAAACAATGTCTCAACCGTCTTTTAAGTTTTAAATAGTAAGTCTCTTTTGTGTTTTTATGCTTCGAGGCAAAGGATCACTTTCAGAGCTTCAAAAGAGCGAAAGTTACTCGTCGGGGCGTCTATCAGAGCCTCACGCGTCGTTGGCTTCGTCGCACTTTTGTTCAGTGACTCGCTGACACTTAGGGAAACGAGCACTGAGGTCGCGGCCCATCTACTTTATACGACAATGATATTTTTGTGTTCATGGTTTACGGCTCGGCGAACAAAATTAATTAAAGATGAAATTGAAATACAATGTCGTAACCAGTTTTCGAAGACGTAAAAAAAAAACGATTTTCATTTAAATTTGAAAGTATTCAACTAAACCGCGGAACATCATTCTTTGAAGCTGTCACATGGATGCATTCTCACAGGCTATCAAGACAGTCTCTAGTAAAAAATAGAGTGTTAGCAAGAATAGACGGGAGACTGATGTTAAACGCGATAGAAAAGTTTTCTCGACCAAGTTAGCTGTTCCAAGTTAAAAGTGCTGTAAGCAGGGCCGTTATCCAATAAAGCTTTTACAAGTTCTTTTTTACGACTCATCTGGGACTACAGTTATACGCCGTAATCGTTACGGCCTCTCTGCTACTGTAAAAACGTCACAAATGTTCCACGGGGACTTGAATATATCAAATATTTTCTGGTAGACGAACGGGAATCTGTAAATAATTATACGCGTAGTGCGTATAATTATTTACAGATTCCCGTTCGTCTCCAAAGTTCGTGATGGCATACAATGTTAGTTAAATGTCTATTCAGATTAATTCAACTCGTATACTTATCAGTTTAATGAGAACTTCAGCAGACAAAGTTGGTGTTTCGAAATACCTACGAAATATACTAGCAATAGCTACCTCCACAAATTCAGTAGGGAACGGCATGTGATTGCCGGAATTTAGTGGAACTTTCACAACACGACGACAGTTAAGCAAGTTCTAAAATAGCGCTCTGTAGTATGAATAGTGTTTACGTCATTTAGATTTATTAGTAATAGAGTTGGTAAAGCACAAGAAAAGCCGCGAACATTTTTTGTTTTCTTCATTTCAGAATTTTTCAACTAATTTGTAACTATTGCAAAAACTTAAATTCCTTTATAATAGGTAGTTAACAAAAAAATTCTAATTAGTCCTTCAGATAGATTTCCAAATAATATTGGACACGTATTTATTGAAAACTCGTGTGACGTCATATTCTAAGACATTAGTATGGCATTTTTTACCGGTCAGTGACGTTACAAACCCCCACTCAAATCTTTGACGCGTTTTATCTTCATCAATTATTGATTTGATAAAACATAAAATACGCATCCAATATTTTTCGATAATCTAACAAACGGACTAATTAGAATCAAATTTTTGTAACATCCCTATTATTAGAGGCTGTTACTTTTCAGTAACTGTCTGTTACTTTTTCCTACATTCATGCTAAAAAGTGTTTTGGGCAAACAACATAAGTACCGGTTATCGGAACGGTATAAGAAAATAATAACGAAAAGGTTCTCTTTTTAAGGGCGTCACTGGTGGTACCTGACATCTCTTTTTCACACTTCGAGACCCCTTCAATATTTTGTTTTGTGAGTCTCCGTTTCCTTTTTGACTACTTCGCGTATCACAACGTTGATATACAAAGTTTTTTTTTGTAATATTGTCAAATAACCTTTGAAAGCCTTTAGTTTTATCGTTTTTCGGAAGTAGTGGTTCTATGATGTGTTGTGACGTTCTGTTGGATTTGATTTCGATTAAAACCGCGGCTACAGCAGGTTGTGGGTAAGCTTCACAAATGTATATAACCTTGTTGTTTATAATTATGAGCACACTGACCCCGTAAGAGTTTTAGGGTAAAGTAAAACAAAACAGTGTGAAAGATCGTTTAATTGCGGAAACGCTACGCACAAGTGAGTAGCTGGTTAACGAATGGTCTGTGCAGGTAACATGGGATACCGCAGACCTCTCCTTGCACATTCAGCTTAGCAATGGACGTTCGATGATTTGCATATTGTGGCCGAGTGGGTCC
Source organism: Diarsia rubi (assembly GCA_932274075.1). Classification (NCBI taxonomy): domain Eukaryota; kingdom Metazoa; phylum Arthropoda; class Insecta; order Lepidoptera; family Noctuidae; genus Diarsia; species Diarsia rubi. The sequence goes on along the minus strand of OW026412.1, from coordinate 10,990,576 downwards.
CCTGCGAGACTGGTTCGTTATTATGAAACAAAAGCGATCTGCTCAGGGGTAGGTCGCTAATCACACTAATATTATAAAGGCGAAAGTTTGTGAGTGTGTGAGTGTATATGTTTGTTACTTCTTTACGCAAAAACTTTGAACGGATTTGGATAAAATTTGGTACACACACAGTTAACCTGGATTAACAAATAGGATTTATCCCGATTTTATCTTTCCGTGGGATAAGAAGATGAAGCTAAACAAATACCTTTCATTAAAAGCTTAACGTGATAACAAGTTTAACGACACCATTAACTTTTGATATCTGCAACCGACTACCTGTCATGAACATAGGGGTAAAAATGGCATTTTCGGGATGACTTTACGATCGTCGCGTGTTAGTTTAGGGTAACTGTAAAAGTTCGTTGGTACCTGGATAATTGCTACCAGTAAAATCGTCGGAATTTACCGCCCACGTTTGATTCTTATACTCACAGCTCAGAGAGCTATAAACGTGAACTGAAAATGCCTACTTACTGTACGCCAAGTACATCTCTACTATTCATGAGGTAGCAACTGAAACTGTTCGAAAATGTAACGTTCAGTAGGTTACAGTAATAAACACGAGCGGGTATTGCAAGTGGAAAATATTATCTTTGAAATTGCTTCAGGCGGGGGTTCATTGAATCAGAAAGTCCTTGTGCTCTTGCAAGAATAGTGGTTTCAGATATACGGTTGATTAATGAAACATTTTACCCATTTTACTATCCACATTTTCTTTTTAAATGGAAAATGTGGATGGTGTTTAATTTGATTTTGTGGGAATCAATGTGGGTATTATTTATCTATATTTGTCTTAGCTTGTTATGTTTGTGGTTGTTCAAATTAACGCTACATTCTTCAGACAAACGGTTATATTATTGTGTAATAAAACTTAAAAGGTGAATGTTGCAGGAATCCGCTGGAAGCGGGACGCACGGGACCGGTCAATGTACCAGCACTTGAGGGAGGCCTATGTCCAGTAGTGCACGTCTATCGGCTGAAATGATGACGATGAACTTTGAAAAAATAAACCGACGGAAACAGAAAAGCGAAAAATGAAAAACCTTGACTGACGGCTTAATGACTCGGTTGGTGTATGCACAGTTGCACACAGCGAGTCAATATTTGCATACGCAAATGTTGACGATTCAGCGACCGAAAGGGGAAACCGTACTCTGTGCTTTTCTGATATGAAGGTGGTATTGGTCACCAAGGATATTTTGTTGTTTTTTCTCATATCGGGGTTTATCTCGAAGGAAGATGACATGCGTACATGGCCAGCACGTCGTATACTGACAGCTTGCGGATATTATTTAGACAAATGATGTACATAATTTACTAACAATTTGAAAAGTGCATTTAAAATTCGCTTAGAGAATACGGAATAAAAAGTCGCTAAGTTGCCATTTGTTCATCGTAATACTATAATCATAATTTTCCTGCACTTGTCCCATTCTACTTGGGGTCTGCGGAAGACATTTTTCTTCTTCCATTATCTCCTGCTAGATGCCACGACATCATATACTCCTTTCTCCTTCATTTCATTTCTCACACAATTCATCCATCTTTCCTATGGCCCTCCTCTCCCTCTCATGTAGCACTAATATGAAGCACAAATGCGCTTAATCACAATAACTATATGAACCAAAACGCGATGAGTGTGAAAACACATCGTAAATATTTACTATATTAATACTCGTTAAGTATGCTCTCCCGTCAACGTTTATAGCCGCATCAGTTTCAGCTTATTTTTATCTAAACGGGACTCGGTTTCGGTTTTGCGTTATAGGTACTCGAGAGAGCACTCTCGATATTTGAATATCCGTGGTGGGGTTGAATTGGTTACGTATAGATAGGTACTTGTTTGATACTTCCGAGTTAATTAATTCTAAAACATCGCGTCCGGGATTGATTCACGGTGTATTCTACAAAGCTAAAATAAAAAAAAACAAAAACCAATTTATAAAACCAAATCTCATTTTCCTCTACTAGCTCATTTTCAATTTGCCCGGGAATTAAATTTCCTTCACTCTAAAATGGCTCTCATATCTATCAAGATAAAGTTGTAATCAACGAGGTGAGATGCAATCTAGGGGAAAATCTTTCATGGCGGTCCTCGGGTGGATCAGCTGCGTTAACCAGAAACAAATTTGCTAGGCACCATTTAAAGCCAACTGCAATAAAACGACAAGTGGGACACAATTTGTGGCATTCAGTCAGTATTTTTTCAGGGTTTCAGTCCACCTAAATACAACTGAATACTAGTATTTTACTACGTACTTTTAATAAAATATCATGCCGAAAAAAAACTTTGGTAGTCGTTTCTACAGTTCGAACATGACCGATTAACGATTACGGCCGATTTAATATTATTCTATGTTACCCTCGAATCTTGCAAATAGTTCGTTCATAAACAACTGTTTGTTTGAACCTTTCACAAAAAATAAACCTTGCGACAAAAAGCCAGCCGAAAAGCTACTCCCCTAATTATGTCAATGGGTCCGAAAATAACTTAGGCACAGTTGTGATTGTGAGCCATTTTGGTAAACAATGACTGGGCTAGCAGCTTTAAGACTGCCATCCATTTGCTTGGAAGTATAGGAGTGGCCGGCGAAGGTCACAGTCGACACCTGTTATTTATTAGATTTGTTTCGATCCCGGATAATCTCGTTACAGCTGACCCACTGCGCACGCCCTTGACAAACCCAATGAACGAACGAACATTTTTTGGTTAGTGAAAAATGTTCACTTTACCAGTTTGATGGCGCCCTTAATGGTAAGTAATTACATGGGCGTTCATCTGTAACGTTTCAGGGGCTCTGCTCTGATATTATGTCGTTCTGTAACTTTTAATATCTTAGACCTCGAGGGAGATGAAATGAATTTTATGGTGTGTATCACATGGTGTGTATACTACCTTATATTGTATTATAAAAGAAGCAAAGTGTCTAAGTTTGGATGTAGGAGGTTTTCTTTCACTGATGGAAAAGCAACCCAATTTCTGATTGCAATATGATGTGTTTTTCAGCGAGCAAGAATCATTTCTAAAAATATGCGGAAAACTCAAACAACATTATGAATTTAGAAACAAAATCACTGTCCAAACTCAGTGAATCTGAAACTAACGGCACTATATTAAGAGTAGATTGAATTATAATGGCGTCCAAGATTGATGACTTTCGTGATTTCAATTTGAATTGAATACAATGTCCACGGTTCGGGTTTGGAGAGGATATTGGAATCGTTCATATGGATAGGCAAAGCCATAATTCAAGAGGTTTCCAACTGTTTGTATTCTACAGTGTTGCTAGCTAGGCAGATATTGCGGTGTGCGGTTAGCACCCTTGTCTTAAAAACCGTTTGTACAGTTTGTACAAACGAGGTGTCGAGTCATTTGTCTGTTCCAGAGGTGTCCAGCATGATAAAGTGCGGTTAAGCGAATTCCGGTGAGACTCAGAATTGCTAAGCCGCTCGTAGAGCCATTTGTTACGAGCTTATGTATGTTGAAGATGAGCCAACTCTATTGAACCCAGTAATTTTGTACAATTTACTTAATGTCGATCGCATGTTTTGATAGAACGCGGAATTTCGAAACTTTGATACGAGTTTAGCGTTTTTGATAATACGTAAGTTATGTGTTGGATAAATTTAGCAGTCAAACAGACACACACACAGTCGGTTTTATTTTTTGTTAAAAAGTGTTTAAGATAGTGTGAAAGGTAAAACTTCAGTGTTATCAAACGATTCCGTTGAATAAAAATGTAAGGTAATTTCAGTTCTGTTAGAAGGTAGGGTTCAGTAACCATGATCAATGACACTATGCGGCCATGCATAAAAAAACAAATAACGTGCAGTAAAGTGTTACTGCACGTTATTTGACAGTAAAATGTTAGTTTCATACGTCCATCTTCCCCTGTTTATTTTTTATATTGGTTAAAAACAAATGCTGTAGAAACCTGACATCTAATCCCAACAATACACTGCAAAAAATCGCGCTCTCCAATGCCGCGTGAACGTAGGCTAGATCGACATTCATCGAAAATAACAGGTTATTGTAATACGGAAAGGTATGAAATTGATCGGCGTTCCCGTAGGCTGGAGGGCAGAGGGACAGGGGCGGCCATTGTTTGCATCTTTTGTTTGTTGCCATGCTGGATCCGGTAATAACGTTCAAGCATTAAAATTCGGGTCAGGTTGTTGACACAAATTTATGAGGGCTGTTATAAAGGGTAGCCTTGGTTCTGCGCATTATCTGTTACGCGTTTTTAACCGAAAAATAAAAACGCAACACAGAATATGAACATAAAAGCAATTATCGGATCAGAATACCTAATGTATTGCGAACAGATAACTCTTCCGTTGCGTAAATTACGACGGATTGCTTTCGTAATTCAATCTGGACGTGTTACGAAAAGATGTACATATTATTTGAATAAATCTGAACATTTAGATGGACTCATTATTCAGGAATAATTGGCATCCCCGTCACCCGCCAGGGACATTGGGAGGGCCCCGAACTCTCGACCCGAGTGAAATGTAGCAGAGAAACTTTAAATTAAGGAGCCAATCGCGAGCGGACATAAATCCACTTTTTGTCGCAGCTTGATTCAATCCCCTTACCCATAGGTATAAACTATTTCTTAACATTTAACTGTGCAAATCCATTCACTCGAATATATGGCTGCCCCTTAAATACACAATAGAGATATCGGAGAGATTTATAGGTCACGCAAGCCTTGATTAAAACCCTCTGAATGGATGTGTGCGAGGGTGCGCTTTCCAACTGTATATTTTACGTTATTAAATTAATATTTGAAATTAAACGTGTACATTTCCGCAGCTTTCTAAAGCTCTTGGGATTTTTGTGCTTAAAGCACTTGACATATTTGCACAGGCAAGTAATTATAATAATTTACAGCATTTAATTAAAGGTTTGTTTATCGTACATAATAAGGTAATTTGACGCCTCAAGTTTAGTTGCGGTGTTTGCCTAGCTTAAACACATTAGTAAGTTGATTGTATACCTAACTTTAAGTTCATTGCCGGTGCGGTGTGACGTCATTATTAAAGGACTTGGCTTTAATTAAATAGCTATGAAACTATTTCGGCAAAATGGCTGCAACTAACAGCAAACTATTTGAAAAGTCGTTCAATTTTCATGAAAATGTATGCGCTCTCTTTTCGAAGTTAATAAAACGATTTAGTTTGAATTTTATAATAGTTCTACCACATTGCCTTTAAGTTTAAATACGTAGTTAATATTTGCTTTATTACACTTTCCGTTTTAACGTTTATTTTTGTGTTGGTAATATTTCACGGGATTGATAAATAAAACGAATCGTTGGAATGAAAAATACCGATAGCTGTGGTATTTACTACTCGTACTTGCAAATAGTAAATAAATAAGTTAATCGTTCGTGGAACGCCTGTCGATTTATGAACGGACAAAACTTTTGGATCATTTTTATATTTATTTAAACTTCATGTACAAGAGTGGTAGATATAAGTAGGCAGACTTAATGACACAAGGCATTCTCTACCAGTCAACCTTTGGTTAAAATAGGACTGCGTTGTGATAGAGTACATATAAAAAAATGCTTTTTTCACTTGACTAACCTGCGGCTCTTGCGTCCTTGCAGGCGAGCACCATGCTGTGCCGCACGTCGGGGTTGTCATCAGCGATGGTTTCTCCGACGGCCACGAATCGCTCGACGGCGCAGCAGACGGCGGCGCCAACTCGCTGCACGGCGGCCCCACCGGACGCGCCAACTGAGGCCTCGCCACGTGACGCCACCAGGCTGCTGATCTGTAACAACCAGTCATCGTTCATACGAAGTGTTTATTGTCAAAAATAAAAGGAAGCAGCCCATTCTTAAGTGTAGATAGAGATCAAATCTATCAACTTCGCCTTTCAGTCTCACAGCTGGACATGGGCTCTCACGAGCGTCGCCACGGCACCCGCCACCTTCCGCTATTGTTACACCTTTTTAAGGTCGTCTGATATATCTAGATGGGGGCGACCCTAACTACGCGGTCTCCATTCTAGGTCTTTGTTATTGTCAGCGCAAAATGTTGCTGGTCACTGGCCATACTCGTAGGGGGACTATATTTCTTGTCACCAAGTTGTATCACCTAATATATAGAAACGTCACCACTAAATATTTTCGTTCTCAGATAAACAAAAAGTGTTTCCAGAAATGAATTATCAAATGAATGTTAATATAATTATGTGTAAAATAAGAGCAACAAAAAGGTAGTTCATTAGATGAATATAAACTTCGTTCTTATAATAATAGTTTTATTACATAAACAATAGTTTTGTGCCCAGAATGGTAGATCTGTCACCAAATAATGCTGAAAGAAACCCTAACCCTAGAGGGTCGACGTCAAGGTCACCCCGAGGTTCGGTTAGTTAGGTTCCTTTAATCCCTGCAGACAGAAATTGGAGCCCCGTGCAGCGGGGCTCCTTCGACCTGCTGACGGAAAGTTAAGTTTTTTTGAAACTTAATGAAATTTTCTGGTGACATAATATATTATTATGATATACACACATCAAAAGTGTCTAGGGATCAACATATATTTTTGCAATAACTTTTCTCCTGATTGATATTAATTAAAATTTTCTTTAAGGATTCATCAAATAAAGTGTTTTCGTTTGTCACAGTAACGATAAACCAAGTCACCTTTGCATTAATAAAGAAATTTGCCATTTTCCTAATAAAGGGATTTTTGACATTTGAACCACTAACATTAAAGTTCGAAAAAAAGACTGAAATAACAGTTTTCTTTAAAATTTTATTGGGTAACTTAAACAATTAATAATCCGTGTTTCTACCGCGAACACTAACAACACAAGAACGTCGGTTTGGCATACTCAAAATGAGTTCATCCAAATCACGCTGTGGAATGGCCGCCCATGTTCGTTGCAACAACAAAAAAAGGTCTTCTTGCGACTGGATACCCTCCATATTCGGCAGAGCTCTTCTCTGTAGCATATCCCATGCATGCTCAATCGGGTTCAAGTCTGGCGACTGAGCAGGCCAGGGCAGGACATTGATGTTAGCTGCGGCGAGAGTCTGTCTTACAACTCTTGCGGTGTGCGGTCGTGCATTATCATGCATTAACTGAAATAAGGGACCGATTTGCACTTGTAGAGGAACGATGACGTCTGATACAATCGTCTCAGCATAAATTTGAGGGTTGAGGTTGCCTCTGATCCAAATCAACTCAGTTCTTCCGCCGATCCAAATACCCGCCCATACCATGATGGTTCCACCACTATAAGGATGGACTTCCTGGCAGGATTTTAATCGCTGTTGGCGTCCAGGGGTTCTTCAGTGTCGTATACGTCTTGTATCCGGTCTCATACCAAAACGAGACTCATCAGAAAAGCACACGAAACGCCATTGTTCTTCTGCCCAATTTCTGTGTTCAAGAGCCCATTGATATCGAATCCTACGATTGTGCATTGCTATAGGTGGTACCCGTAGCGGTCTTTGGGAATGAAGGTTCACTTCATGCAAGCGGTTTCTGACTGTTTGGTCGCTAATTAAGTTCCCTGAAGAGTGATGAAGCCTCACGGCTAACATCATGGCGGTTATTGTTGGAGCTCTTCGAGTTAAGATTTGAATGTATCGGTCTTGTCTCCGTGTGGTGCAGCGATACCGTCCTCCATGGCGCTCAGCCACGGTACCAGTGCTTCGGTAACGTGTCCAAAGTCGACTGATAACACTCTGACTTGTATTCAGAGCTAAAGCCACAGTACGTTGCCGGGAACCAGCTTCTATCATTCCCACGGCTCTGAGCATTTCTTCCCTGCTTAAATGACGTCGCCGCTCCATAATAACGTTGGTTTAATCAGTAGTAGGGAAACAGTAGCACTAATAATGTCTTCAATGCGTTGTATGTTTTTATAGGTAAAATATTGACAGCTGATTTTCATCTTTTACTCGAATTTGATTCACAGTTCCTGATTCAAATTATGAAATGCACCAAAAAGGATCCATATAAATTTATAAAATCATAAATTTATTACAAAGCCACATCTCAATCTCAAGAAATCCGCATAAAAATGCTTGATCCCTAGACACTTTTGATGTGTGTATTAGTGATATCTTTAAATTAGTTTGCTTATATACTTATTAGGACAAAACTATTATAATACATACAAAAACATTTATTTGCTACTAGAGCCTATATCTCCATGATTTTAGGTGATTTATTGTGGAATTGATTTTATACTGTTTGGAGACTACGTTTTGATGACAAACCTACTATTTTGGGGACAAACCCTATTACATAAAAAACACAATACTTATTAAATTGGCGATAGCTTAAATGATACCCTACTCGTAGTACCACTCTTTTAAGGATATATTTAGTAGTAGGTATAGTGTTACTAGGGTAACCTATTCATGGACATTCTTTATTAGTGTGCTCAGTGAAGACAAACATACAAGAAAAACTTGATTACGGACAAAATTAATTTATTCAATAACATTTTATTTATTTAAACTTCATGTTAACGATAGTGGTACATCATCATCATCCTCAGTCTATACTGTTCCCACTGCAGGGACTCAAGCCTCCTCTCTAGAAGAGGAATGGGCTATAATCCACCACGTGGGCCCAGTGCGAATTGGTAGATGTCACATGTCTTCGAATTGTTTGGTTCTAAGACATGCCGGTTTCCTCACGATGTTTTCCTTCACCGTTTTGAGAGCAGAAGTGATTAAATAAATTACACAACGTAATACGCCTGACTGGGTTTGAACCCACGACTCACTGTTCGTAAGTCGGGGCCGCTACCACTGAGCCACCACTGTCTCCATAGTGGTACGTAGGAGAACTTAATACCCAAGGAAGTCTCCATCACTCAACCTTCCCGTTAAATAGGATAACATTGTGATATCATCCAATATGTTCCTCATTATCCGAGTTCGTAAACATATCGAAGGCATGTTTTGGCAGCTCTCGACGCTACAAGCCGTCGAGGGAGACATGATACTGCTTATTTAACGTTCAAAACGATTCTATGGAAAATTACAATTATTATGATTATCGTTCAAGCACAGTTTTATTCACTATTTTGCAAATACGACGTTTGTATTGTTTGTGTTGCGTTAACAAATATTATTTGTACCTATCTGTTTACGTACTTATACTTATTCTTATCAGTATAAGTTACTTAATCTAATATACGATTATAAGGATGTTTACTGACTTAAAAAAATGTGATTGTAATGACTCAGGTGGATACGTATTTTTTGTTTTATCAAATCAATAAAAAAATACGAAGATAAGACGCGTGAAAGATTTGAGTAGGGGGTTGTGACGTCACTCACTGGTAAAGAATGTCATACTAATGTCTTAGAAAATGACGTCACACGAGTTTTCGAAGCACTGTATCATCTTCATTGTTTGTTTACGTTAAAAAAGGAAAAATACGTGCCCAATATATTTTGGAAATCTATCTGACTGACTAATTCATTTTTTTTTTGTTAACTACCCTATTACTCTATTAAACTCTTAAATTCGACTGACAAAGTAACTCGTAACCACTGGGTCTAGGTGCAAGAAAGTTAAAATTGCGGTTAGAATGCACAATGGAGGCTTGCTGAAGTATTCATAGTTTACATCAGATTACACAAAACATAGAAGTCACTGATAACTCAGATTTGTTTACGTCGGTAGGTATTATAGACCTTGAACACCTCGGATCATCAATATCTACCAAGCCTTTTTCCCTTTTTTGGAGTCGGCATACTGTCCAACCGAATACAGCTCAGTACCAGTAATTGACACGAAACGACGGTCTATCTGACCTTCACAACCGAGTAACTGGGTATTACGGCACCCCTTGTTAAGACTGGGTGTCAGACTTTCGGTTGCTGACAACTTAAATCGACTGGCAAGGATCTATAAATGACTGACGGAAGAAACGTGCTTTCCGAGGCCAAGAGGTAACTCGGTATGTAATAATGGTCACCTACCAGTATATCCAGGGACCAACCTCGTCATGGCAAGATCGACCCGTGCCACCATGAACCACCCCTACGACTGTAGTTGTGCGAAAATGATAAGTTCCAAAAAATCATAATCTACAGGCAAACATTCGTAGCATGGTTTACCGTATCATGGTTTATTTTTCCTTAACAAGAAGCTAATGAGGAGGAAACTGTGCTGCGAACCAGAAACATTGAATAAGGAAAAGTAACCACGTAAGTTCTTGATTTGCCACGCGTCGCTGCAGCCACAGTGCGGTGAAAAGCTCTCGGGTATAAATATATTATAATATATACCCTATATAATGGAGGGTAAACAATTTTGCTGTCTACATAACTTGCGGCCGTCTGCAAATAATGTGAGGTTATGTGTTTTAGTGAGTTTACTACTCTGGATTTTTTTTCAGTAGGCTGCTCGCCTGTTTGAGCTTCCATTCGACCATGACAGGATGACGAGATAGGAAGCAGAACATTTGGATTGTTTTTGTTAAGAGCAATAAAGTACCTATTTGGATATCAATAAGCAGGAAACGACAACCCGGCAGGCCCAGAAGGAGATGGCGGAATGAGCTCTTTCTCAAAGGATTGGCCTACAATCGCACTAGATCACGAAAAGTAGAATTAGGGAAGGGAAGCCTTTGCAGTGGGACAATACAGGCTTAAAATACTAAAATCTACAGTATCTCCTAGAGATACGAGTATGATATCCTTTCATAACACAATAATGGTAGTCGCACACGCCTTTGACCATCCCCCATAGATTACGGTTTAACCTTTTTCTTTTTTTTTTGGCGTGCGCGCTCTTGGGCAGAGCGAAAGGGAGTGTCAGACTTCTACTGACCAAAAACCACCAATGTTCCTTCTTAGCCCTTTATGTCGAGGTCGCGATATCTCTTGCGAACAACCCGCAGCCCCACGGTTTAACCCTCGGACAAAGAAGAAGGGTAACTATTTAGATTGGACGTTACATGCTTCTTTTGATCCCTTGGAAGCCGTGAAATTTCAATTTCAATATCGCCTTTCATCAATTGTGGGAAACGGTATACTTTGAAACATCTATAATTTCATTGCAATTTTACAAATATACGTTGTTAGGGTGAGAAATTGCACGTGACACTGCACGTTGTTGCGTGTTGGTGCATTAATAATGGAGTTCATTGTGTCTGAGCAATAACGGACTATCTACTTTAATTTGTGAACAAAGACTTCAGAAATACCTACAGCGTTAATGTTAAAATTGTTGACCAAAGGGGAGAAATACATTTAGTAAAGGATGAAAACATTCAAGAAGATTTTTCATAAAAACAGTAACTATGTAGTTTCAAGAAAGACACTCGTAGGAACAATGATAAATAACTGACAGAGTTTGTCCGGCTTCGGAGGAACGATACATCTTTGTATAATTATGTTGTGTTAAATTGTCTTTGTGTTATCAGTGGTAAGGTGGTTACATTTACCTTTGTAATAAAATTCACCTGACAGAGACCTCTGAATTCAATTATTGTACACATGTTTTCTACAAAGTGGAGGTACTTTCATACCAAGCTTGCCCCTATAGGCTCTTCATGGTCCTCCTATAAGCTTTTCAGAAACCCTGACGGGTTTTTAAAAAGTCTCCTTGCCTTATAGACTTGCTGTATTTTTGGCCCATAGACAAACCATTGGTTTTAGTGAATTCAACACAATGATCCGTTACTTTTAACATTTCTGATTAATCTGCGACAGATAGAAAGATAATAAAAAAAGATACTGGATGGCAGGCATGCAATCCCCTACATAAACAACGATTTATTGGATGGTAAATGTAAGATTCGGATTATACATTTTAAATATCAGATATCGACGACAATTTGTGGATCGTAAACATGCCTGGCAAACTAATTTACATAATTATTAAAAGCCCAGAACAGGCATTTGGCATCGAAGGTCATACCTCTGATATTTATTGCCATTACGCAAAGCTTCTAGCTTGAAAAGGGTTGTTGGGTAACTTAAAATATTATATCATCTCAAAAAGGCTTTGTGTGTATCGCGGAATATTTTTTTATGTTATAAACATTGGTTTCAGTTGTAAGGAGGATTCATAGTGACGTTATGTTGTGACGCTACGTCTTTGTTCACGGGATAAGTAGGTACAATGTCAACTTCAGTGACTGAAGCGTTACGTAAGCAACTGAAAACTTAATTGTAATCAATGTGTTCCCGCTGTGGATGCCACCCGCCAAACTTAATCGGATCAAACCCGAACGGTTGGCGAATCTGCAGATAACGGAGCCCCTTAAGATAACTTTAGTCACTAATATTTACAGGGGATAATTTAACGGTAATAATTAAGTTAAAAATACTAAGCCTGACCTTAAGAACATTTGGCCACACTAAGCAATGCAATCAATTAAAAAGTTTGATGCAGAAGACTACACACAAAGAGTCACATATCTACCTAGCTTTAATTTGTATTTTGATTCCGAAAAACTCAAGTTCTACCTGTAGTAAGCCTTGACCTTCATTTTCCAAAAGGAAAACAACGTAAACTCTCTCTGGAAAATGTAAACCACAGCAAACGAGCCTACGTTAACTTGTTTAATAACTACGTGACTGTTGAAGATATTCAATTGGTCGTATTTTGGAAGGTGGTCTGATTGTCGTGACCGGGACGCGGGCGAGACCGCGCGGCGCGAGCTCTGATCAAGGTCATCCTTGCACGCGAGCTCAGAGCCTCCCAGCGCACACACTACTTGTTGCGCTTTCGTATCTGCAGCGCTGGGAGCAGGGCTGGTCGCGCGCGAGCCGGGGCCAGGGTCAGCCGCGCTGAACGCGCGCCTCAACATACCTGAGGCTCCCGGCGCGCGAATTCATCGTCATCGGAGAGCGCGTCCATGTCGAGGAGCGCGTGGCGCGCGGGCGGTGGGCGCGCGCTCGGCGGCACGAGTCCGCGGGCGCGCGCACGTGCTCGGTGGCGTGTCGTGCGGCACCGCGCCGCTCCGCCCGCGATCGCCGCGGCACTGACGGACCCGGCGCGCATCGATCGCGCCGCCCGCCCGCCCCACGCGCCCCCACCCGCTACGAGTCCACGTGGCCGCCCGCCCCTCGTGCTTACTATGCCACAACAAACTTTTTGCGCGACTTAAGTTATCCTTTTATTTTTATCTTACATCGACCAACTCGATAAAACGCAGGCAGGTGATAGTTAATATTATTATTCAAAAGTTACGTCAACTTTAGAGCAGGTAGAAAACCATATTTATTCAAATAAGGCGCCAGACCCTGACGCATCACCGCGCATGCGCGGACCGAGGCGCAACAGATTGTTGTCGTGGGCGGGAAATTCTAATCGTGGACGTCAAACCGGCGACGCAATAGAAATTACAGCTTCTACGAAAATAAAAGTACGGTTTCGGTCGCGTACGTAAATTCGAGGAATATCGTCGGTGTAATCGTCGAGAGTACGTCACAGAGGCGCCGACGACGCAATCCGTCTGCCACCGGCGAGACGTCACGAGCTCGTCGCCGGAGCGAGCCGGTGGCGACTGAGACCGGGAGGCCAGGGCCTGGCGCTGGTGCATACCTGCTTGATGAGGGGGAGCAGGGTTCTCTCGATGGAGCGCGTTTTTATCTCCGAGAGGTCGACGTCGGGCAGGCCGGTGGCCGCCATGACTGGCGCGGGCGCGACTGCGCGTGTGCGCGCGCACGTCCCGGCCGCGCCGTCATTGGCGGAGCGCGCGGCGTCACGTGTCCCCCCCTCCGCCGCCGCAGTTCCAGACCCCCCCTTCCCGCCCGCCGTAAACACGAATGCGTGTTTAGTTTTAAACCCATACTCTTGCGGGCTTTAAAAACTACAGCTTTACGTGTTTTACTTTGTTTTGATTTCGAGCGCCAATACATACATACACGTGGTGCGTGTTTTAGCTACATTTCATATTTTCAATAGTCGCTTCCAGCCACTGCACTCAGTTATTTTGAATAGAAAATGCTAAAGCAGCTGCTGTTCTAACTTGCACAGGGTGATATTCAACAGGAAATTAAACGAAAATCTTTTACTGATGCACAATCTTTATTTTCATATCGTTGACCACCCATATAGACGACTAATTAACTTAATAATAATCATTGGCACATTATCACAAAGGTTGTCAATGATTTATCTATAATTTTACTTAAATAAGATAACACTTTAATATTTTAACTCTCTGTAACTGTGATGGCAATAATGAGTAATTTTTAATCAAAATCACTATTCCGGTGAGATCCTACTTTCGATATACATGATGTAAACACAAGTAGATTACCTATATGATATAATAATACTGATAAATATTACAAAACAAATCTGATTATTATAACAATAAGTTTATATATTTCTACAAAATTACCGTCGCGAAGTCATAGCAAGATCAGAATTACTTACTTAAACACTAAAGTTTAATTTAAAGGCTTTGGTAATTGCTTAATATAGGTAGTGAAGAGCCGAGAACTTGAAATAAAATAATGCGTATAAATTAGTACATAACTATAGTGTCTGTTTACTCTAAATTAGCGCTTCCTCGTCATAAATAACACTTACTGTCGAACGGAACCTAAAATCATGTTTACCATTTATGTGATCATAAATGTGTTTTTCCGATTTCGTTGGAACCCGTAAAAACCCATGAGCGGTTTAGGGTATTCAAACACTAAGTTCGTTTAAACGAGAGAATGACAGAACACTCAAACTTCATCTCAACAGATAACTTATGACTGAGTGGTTTTACTGAAATATATTTAGACTGATTTAACGAATTGAAGTGGGACTGAAGAAATAGGTCCTTTAAATATGTTATCAAGACTAACATGACTTCCAAGATTACAAATGGAATAAATAGGAGTTAATCATTACATACATTATTTAAGGACGCGTTTACAAATACTTGCGGGGCAATTTTAATTTTTAAGTCTTACCACTGCAAATATTTTGTGTTCGTAAAGGACACAAGGTCCACACACGACGGCGGCCGAGCGAAAATTAAGTTTTACACTTCAAATTTTTGCGAAATTTGTCATGACAGTGACCAATGTGTTCGATTGTTATTTTTTATATAGTAATTATTTGAGTTGAACATGTCTACTTCCATAATTTTTTTTTAAATAAAAATAAATTTATGTCATGAGAGAGAGTAATGTACCTAAAGTCAACTCGATATCCCTAATGTTGTGTGGAGAGGCACCCAAATATTTTTTTTTACAATATTATTAACCATTATTTTCGAATAAAAAGTATAGTAGTAGTAATTATTGAAGATGAAGGAGTAATCTATATGTGTTAATTATTGAAGTAATTTGGTTTAGTTTCATTTGGCCGCTTAATGTACCGAAAAACTGCTTATTTTCGTCGATTTGTAAACACGTCCTTAATAACGTTTCAATAATTTAGAACAAAGGTGCAAGTAAATCATAAAGTGCAAATGTTTTGTAGAACCTACAATTATGGTATATTCAGGAATACACTCAAAAATACGTGCTTCATATACATGAGTATTTCAGAGGAATATAAACTTATATGGAACAGTAATTACCTCTCCTAAATAGTTTAAACAATGTTTCTCATTAGGACGGATACGTTAATAATTTTGTATAGTTTTAAGTTTATAGTCTACATTAAATTTAAGTGCTCTTAAATATTACTAAATTATGGCTGTGAGGCAAGCACAATCAGCGTTGTTTAAAATAGACGGCAACAATGTGGCTACCGGTATATTTGATATTTCTGACGTAAGGGGATTTCTATGATCTACATATGGTAAGAAAAACCTAAAATCTCGTTTGCATTGTCTAATAGCTTACTGTTACTAAAACTGTGGACGTCTACTCTGTTATTCGACTACCAAACACAATGTTTTCAACCAAATATGCGAAACTTAACGGTCAAACTATCAGAGAATTTGAGAACACCTTATCTCTGGGAGGTAGAGAGGTGGAACTCACTTGCTCCTAAGTTTCCAAGTTCCGATCTACGAGTTGTAAAAGACGCCCATACTGATCTGTGGTCGACGTTTGCATAAAGCTTGATTGGAGCTGGTGCTGTCTTGTGAGCTGTCCGACATCCAGGGACTTTGTCCTGAAGAGTTTCTGACTTTCCTCTTGCGAAGGCTTTCTGTTGGTCCTAGGGTAGGTCGTAGCAACTGCTTAAACCTGAAGGGACCCTCTGTGTAGTCGTCGTCTGAGCTGAAGATGGGCGTGGCGAGTATTTCGGGCGAGTTCCTGAGTATCTTCCGCAAGTCAGACTCAGGGTCGAAGGTAGGGTTGTAAGATAGCCGTGGAGGAGGATCCGATTTTTGAGATTTTCGCACTAACTCGTGGATTTTATTACTGTGGAAGAAATGATCCAAATTAGTACTCACAAATAATTAGGAGAATAATAAAAGGATGGAATTAAGCGATACATTTTAGTGATATCATGAGCGCACCAATACTGTCATACAAGTGGTTTTATTGGTGTAAATCTCTATTAAAAATTTATTGCGATTGTTAAGGATTAATCAAAGGTTATCAACTACTGGACATCACAATGCTGGTTGTTGAGGTCTTACAAGTATGTAACAATCACTTGAATGTAAATTAATGATAGTTCTATGTTCGTTCGGGATATCTTTGTACAGATATAATTCTTGCTAAAACTACAATTTAAGCTCTAACTATCCTACAACAAATAGGATCCATACCCTTCGTTTCTGCTGTCCAAAATAAGAGACGCATGCGACAGAATGAAAGCGATTAGTTTTTTTCAGGGCCAGAACCTGGTAGTGTCAATTTCCCTGTGCTCCATGGGGTTCTTGTAATCTATAGGGCTCTTGTAATCCGTAGGGCCCCAGTGATCACTAGGATCCCTGTAGTCCGTAGATCCTCTGTAGTCCCTAGCACCTCTGTGATTTATGGGGGCCATGTGATTACTAGGACCCTTGTAATCCATGCCGATCTTGTGACCATTAGGTTCAAAATGATCCCTGTCATATGGATCGTACCTGACTAGTCCGCCACACTGTCGGCTGCATGCCACGTTACTCTGCCAGTTGTTCGCTTGGACATCTGAATGTCTGTCGTCCTGGTAAGCGTGACCGTTGCTTGTTGGTTGGTATCTGCGAGGAAAAGGTAATATGAATTAATTAATATTGTTAATCACCTAAGTCTTTAAAAAATATTATTATTTTCATGTTGTACGTAGCGTTTACTATACGAATTTTAATAAATCATTGAATAAAATCAAAGTATGAGCAGGCTTTACAAAAACACGGGCTGGAGGCAGGCTTTACAAAAACAAGGAGTATTTTACATAAATTTTATGATTTTTGGCCAGTTACATTTTTTACCGGTTGTGAAATGAAAGCCGCTAATCCTTACTAGGTGAAAATAGTTGTACAAAACTAACGACATTACCAAACAGTGCTGACTTTAATTGCTTACAAAAAAGACATTAGAATGTGTTGTTTCGGCTCTCCACCATAATGATGACAAGAAAATGGAAGGCATTATGAAACTACGAATTTAGCGCCAGTTTTATGAAAATTAGATTTAATGTTCTGCAACTTGCATTCAAACTTCATTGTACAGGGTTTGTCGCTTATTTCATTGCTCAAATAAGGTTATGGCATGATGACGGAAAACCACCTAGAAGTTAAATCTGTCAATAATTTCTTCTAGCCAGAGCAACTACTAAAGTATGGCGCAGGTCAACAAACCTGGGGTTTTTGATCTCAATATCTTTCTTACAAATCAACGGTTCGTCCCAAGGTCTAGCGGGGCTCTCAAGGAACTCCGGCGACGGACTGCATCAGTTCCGTTACAGTAAGCATGAACAATTGCATATAAATGATTTTAGTACAGGTCAGACAGTTGAGAAAAAAATATGCAACATGCAAATCAGTCATTGGCAATCATCTGATGTTACCATGGTCGCTGTCACTCAAAGACACTGGAACCACTGCAGTTATGTTACTACTCTGGAGACAATAGCGAAGATGTGTGTATGTGTGTGTTTTCTCATCATTAAAATAAAATCTACAACGGAATTCACAAAATATTTTAATTAAGAACGCAAATGTCGTATAATAAGCATTCGTTGGGTAATTAATGAAAAACAAACGGACTCAGACAGCAAATCGTTTTTAGGGTTCCGTAGTCGATATAGAACCCTTACGGCCTTATTACAAAAGTGATTAAACCTAGGTTTAACTTAGACTTGAATTTAACTCGCATGCCATCACTTTCTTTTGAATATTATATTATAGTCTAAGTTAAACTTATGTTAAACCACTTTTGTAATAAAGCCGTAATAGTTTCGCCATGTCCGTCTATCTATCTGTCTGTCTGTCCGTGCGTACTATATCTCAAAGACTCTTAGTACTAGAAAGCTGTAATTCGGCATGAATATATAAATGAGTTACGCTAAAGTGCTAGAGTAAAATATTGAAAATTATCAAAAATAAAAGGAAAACTATGACCGCTAAATAGGCTGTATAAGTTTACGAGTAATAGTCGACCAACTTATAAAATTTACTTGTACGAAATATTTTCCTATACGTAATGTATGGGAGCACAGGTCTCAAAACTGCAAATGTAAGACTGTTATATTTTTACAATAAAAATCATCGTTCGGAGGCAGGTAGGCAGGGTGGTTAATCAGTTTTGTTATTTCTCATATTTTGATGGGCCACTACGGAACCCTACATTGTGCGTGGTCCGACATGCACTTTGCCGGTTTTTGTTAATTGCCATTGAAGCGGAATATTCTTGATGCGAAATTTGGTAGGTAACCTACAAATAACAACTGCTAGAATATTGATGAACTTTACGCGAGCAATTTTGCAATCGGTTTTAACACCCATGTTACTTATTGTCGACTTATTAACTGACTTCTGCAGTAAAAAACTTATCTCAAACTGATGCTAACGATACATTGTAGGGGTCACACAACACCTACTGCTCCTACAACCTACGAGTACTGTCCGGTTCATATCTTATTAAGAATTGAAACTAGACAGTAGTCAATAATTCAGCAACTGATATTGTTTCTCATCTAAAGTACCCATGAGTAATCATAGCCTGTATTACTTACCTAGAAAGTCTACTGGCATCTCGCTCCAACTGTGTGGGTTGTCCTCTAACAATTGCAGGCACTAGTGTGAAGCCGGGCGGCTGCCGGTACTCGTCAGCTCGCTGCACTTCTATCAGCCTGATTCCTGGCTTGTTGCGACGCAGATTCTTGTGTACCTCTTGGTTTTTGTTGTGCACCTGGTAAATAAAGACGAAAAAAAGATAGGTTATAACTGTTTGATACCAATGAGTTGTAATTGTGTTACAATGGGAAAAATCAAGTGGCAGGCTTTTGTAACTTAAGAAGGGGCCCGCTAGGGTCAGTGCCTGCTAGGGTTGCGGAATTTGTTCGAAATAATCACCGCGGCCGTGGAACGCAAAGGGCATTAGGAGGAAGACGGATGGGTTTAGTCAGTAAGAATCTGACACTCCCTGCTGCTCCGCCTATAGCGGGATTACTCATTTGATGAATTTCCATCCTAAAAATAAGTTTGTTGTTGGTTGTATTGCCTCTTTTTAATAGTTTAGTTATCCAGCAAAGATTAAATATTATTAAGATTCTAATTCATATCTAGGTTATAAAAAAGTAATTTTTAAATTATATATTTTTAAATAATCAATAATCATCATGTATGCAGATGCGGTGCTGTTTCGAATGTAAAAACTCTGTTCTTTACCTGGTCTGCGAATGTGTGTAGTTGCGTAGCCCTCTCCTGCACGGAGTAGTGCTGCATGAGGAGCTGGGGCGCAGGGGGCGCGGGGTGTTCGGGGGGCGGGGGCGCGCGCCCCTTAGCCCACTTGCGACGCGCCGTGTACCCGCGGAAGTCTGCGGAACATTCAGTAGCTCTCATCATCACATTTTGGACTATGGCAACGGTAATACGAGTATCGTAGCAAGCTAAAGGGTCTAGTGAAGAGTCTATATCAGTGCAGCCATTAATATTAACTTTAAAATCAGCTCAGATCACTACTGAACCAAGCTTCTGTCTAACTGTTCCTGGTCATTCACTCAGACCCAGTTTGTCACCTTGGTGTCCTCTCCTAGCGACGCCCTGAGCCGAGGTTCGTACCTTACAGGGGCTGCCCTCAGCGTGTAGTCGCTCAGTTTTTAAGTTTCAAGGCATCCACAGATTTCAAATACTTTTGAATTGTATCAAGAAAACTTCGCCTCTCTTCTTCTTAGTAGCATTGTCAATACTTACGACTTTGTATAACAACGGCTGCTTTATTAGTATCAATGTTCTCTTTGTTACCGGAGATAGTTTCATTGGTGTCGCTTTCGTCTGACGTCATTCGTCTCAAAACCTTCGCCTTCATCATAGCTTTGTTCTTGCTAGGGACACCTGGGAAAGAGAATGTTATAAATATTTACATTAATTCACGCCTTTTTCCAATGGGGGTTGAGAGAAACGACAGACCATCACTAGCTAAAACCATTACACGTTCCTTTCGTCTAGGTCACGTTCGTAAATCAGGTCATACACACACACCGGTTGCGAATCTTACTAATAACGTTCTTCTAGGGCACCTTCGTGGTGTTGCTTCTTAAATCTGCCTTGTAATTACCTTTTGTACCAATCAAGCACATTCGAAAGCGAGAACATAAATAGTTTATTTTCTCCATTTTCAACCTATAAAGAATTAAGGCTATTTCGATTTATATGGGTTGCAGTATTTTTGCAAACTTTTTAAAAAGTCATTTATTTTAAAACCAACATTTCCACGTCAGTCAATTTTGGTGTAATGTAGTAACATTCGCCTTCTTTTTGAACTCACCAGACTTTTGTTGTTTCCTCTGGCTTTCCTGTTCCTTCTGGAACTCTCTAGCCAGCTGTCTCTGTCTCTCCTGTAGACCTTGCAGTCGCTTGCGTGTCAGCCAGCCGCGCACGTGCCTCTGCAGCGTCAAGACTGATATGGCCATCTGCGCCTTTAACCGTTGGTATGTTCGTCGCGCCAGCCAGCCACGGACGCATGCCTGGACTAGTGCCACCTTTCGTATCTTTAAAATAATGTAGAGATTTTTTTTGTGAGTATACTGACGCCGCATTCATTTATGTTGGTCCCACTTTGGTACTAATACTATGTTAGCTATCTACACGTATGAGGAATGGCTTTAGGGGACAACTTTAGGATATCGTATGAATCGATAATATTGTTATGAAGTAGACATTTAGTAAAGGTACAAATAGTATTGGCAGTTTAATAACACAGATAAGACTCTTTACCTGTTCCTCATAAATCCTGGACAGAACTTCAACGTGGTAGTATTTCAGGAAGACCTTAGATTTGCCAAGCGCCCAACCATCCATCTTCAGCCTTAACAGCAGGAGTCGACAAGAGTCACGGTTAGGTTTCGTTTCCTCGTCGTAACTAAACGCTAGAAAACCATATCTGAAAAGAAAATATGCGAGGCAAAAATGAGACAAACAAAACAATAATAATTCGAGACATAGTATTATGTAGGTAATAAATACAGGCACTTGAGATAAAAAACGTTTTCACAATAAAAATAATTGTACGAAAACACTTACCTCTTCAAGAACTCTTCAAACGGAAGTCGGTGGGAAAATCCAGTTTGTCTTATCCTAATGGTCTCCAAGACTCCAGTGTAGCGGAGCTGTTTCAATATTTTCGCCGAATCG
Organism: Diarsia rubi; assembly: GCA_932274075.1. NCBI lineage: Eukaryota > Metazoa > Arthropoda > Insecta > Lepidoptera > Noctuidae > Diarsia > Diarsia rubi. The sequence goes on along the minus strand of OW026412.1, from coordinate 10,968,846 downwards.
AAGTGTTTTGGGGAGCGGGTGTCGTTCGGTTTGAGACATCGCACGAATTGAGGAGTCCCGCTCACCATCTTTTGAAGTAGTTCCATTAAGGAGTATCTGAAGTATGTTGAGACTGTCTGTTGAGCTCGGGATTGGGAGGCAAGACCTCTGCTGTTGAATCGCTCCTGAAAAACATTGTGTTTTTGTTAGAATTTGTTTTCTTTCGAAGTAGTGAAAGGATTCAATTATAACGACTGTAGGTACTTGAAATGTAAGTTATTTTCTAAACAAAAAATAGGGAACAGTTTTTCGTAAATTTGGTCAATAATCTCTTAGAGAGGAACGGCGGGGTAGTGTGGGAGCATTATTGACTTATCTTCATCTTTTGATTGTAACCAAAAACCACTGTCAAAATCAAAATTCAACATACCCTAATTTCAGGACTTTCTAAGCTCCTCGAATCCATGACGTCTCCTTGCAACGGTGAGTACAAGTTGCCAGTCTTCGTGATAGGGCATTGGAACAGGAACCTGATGATGTCGTATTGACTCTGTCTCATCAGTTGGACGACTTCGGGAGGCAGAAAGTTGCGGTTCTTCTCTAGGAAGCCATCAGCTTGGTATACCACGCGGCCGGCAAAGTGATGGACCGCGAAGCAAATAGCATCCGACTTCGGACGGACGTAGTATTTGCTCTTGATGTTGTTGTGGAACTTTTCTGTGAACAGTTTACACACATTGAATCGCATTGCTGTCTAAGGTGAATTATTTTCTAAAGATAGTTTGTGTACTCCTCATACCACTAAGCCCATATTAATAATGATGGTTCAATTTAAATAAGGTATAGATTACAGAATTAAGAACTTTGTAAGCAATTTACTTGTAAATAACACACATAACACAACATCACGCCTGTAATTCCCGAAAAGTTAGGCGAAGGTATATCGTACGACCACATTACACCCGTTATGTTTAAGTTCAAGTTCAAGTACAATGGCGAGCCTATTGTCTTAATCTGGGCACAAATCCAGACTTCGTAAGAAATTGATGGGAAACTCAATAACACTGCACGACCTGGGAATCGAACCCAGGAGGTCATGCTCAGTAGTCATGCTACCTTCGACTAAACCAAGAAGGCAGTCATTACTACTACTTTTAAATAGTTTCGACGAAATCAACATAAAAAACTGTCAATTAATAAAGCCTCAACACTTACCAATAAGAGTTCTATCAGTGGACCTCGGGAACCGACTCTCCTCATCCAACAACGCCAACATTCCCATAGGCCTGGACAACAGCATGTCCAACACGGGCCTGTTATCAGAGAACTCCACCAGGTCTACGGGCACGCCTTCCGCCATATACTCCTGCTGTTCCCAGGTAAAGATATGCTGGTTGAAGTAGTACTGGATTTGCTCGTTGGCGATGTTGATGCAAAGCTGTTCGAACGAGTTGTTGTTGAAGTTTTCGAACCCGAAGATGTCTAGGATGCCGATGGAGAGCTGTTCGTTTCTGAAAATGTAATATTAAACATAGCATTAGTATAACCAGCCTATAACTCACTCCTAGGATACAGACATCCTCCATGTGAGAGAAAGATGGGATCTCAAAATATTTATTTCAATTAATAGGGGCAAAAAGGTTGAAAAGGAAAATATACAAGTCCGTGATTAGACCTGTCGTACTATATGGATCAGAATGCTGGGCTTTGAAAAAGATGGATGAAAAACGATTGCATGTAGCGGAGATAAGAATGTTGAGATGGTTGTGTGGAGTGACAAGAATGGATAAAATAAGGAATGAGTATATTAGAGATAGTATGAAAGTGGCGCCTGTTACAGAAAAAATTAAAGAAAATCTGTCTTGGTATGATCATGTAATGAAGAGAGATGAAACGCATGTGACTAAAAAAGTGATAAATGTTGATGGATGGAGAGGCAGAGGAAGACCAAAGAAAAGATGGATGGAGTGTGTGAGGAATTATATGAGAGAGAAAGGAGTAAATGCCACCGTGACGTCTAACAGGGAAGAATGGAAAAATAAAAAGTGTTGCGCTGACCCTAAATAGGATGGGATAAGGGCACAAAAATGATGACGAGGGGCAAATAGTTTTCTGTATTGGGCATGGAATAATAACATTATTTATCACTAGCTGTTGCCAGCGGCTTCACCGGCTACAACTCGAAAATTATCCCACGGGAAGATAAAATCGGGATAAAAACTATTCTATGTGTTAATCCAGGTTATAAACTATCTGTGTACCAATTTTATTCAAATCCGTTTAGTAGTTTTTACGTGAAGAAGTAACAAACATACACACTCACACACTCACAAATTTTCGCCTTTATAATATTAGTGTGATTATTTGTAGAGTTACAGTCAATAGGTATCTTGACTAGTTTTCTTATTCTGGCAACACATTGTCAACATTGCAGTCTTAGTACAAAATGCTAAGTATACTTACACGTTAGGTCTATTTTGGCACAGTAGCGCATTGATTCTCTCGACGATTCTGTCGAAGGCCCTGGCGTATAAGCCCCGGGCTGTGGCGTCTCTAGCCACGGCTGCTTCGGTGGGAGAGCTGTGTCGAGCGATGGTCTCCCCTCGGGCGACTACGCTGCTGCTTGTGAGGCACTCGCGCAGGTCTACTGTCTCCACGCCGAGGAGGCAGGACGCTGGCCAAATGAGATGAATGAGAATTAGGATTTTCCGTAACCAAGCGAGTGTTTTATAAGGTACTTATGTTACCTTACAAAACACTCACACACAATTCGTACATTAGCAATTGTGCTAATGACCAAAATACAGAAAATAAAATAAAGTTATGTAAAATTTACTGCCAAGGAAAATTCATCACCATCATCAACATCTAAGAGGATTACGGGAATTTAATCACAGGTCTTGAAAAAGACCCCTAGTACGTGTATACTGATTTAATGACTTTCTATCTAGTCATGATTACCTACTAACAAGCACATTCAAATACTATTTAATCTTTTTGCATACTGAAGAACTTGCAAGTATATCTACTGAGTTCTTTGGGTAGTCGCGGTTTTACCCCATAACTGTACATAAAATCTCTGTCTTACAATTTCCAACTTATGTACACGTAACATGACACATAACAGGAGTCAATGACTTTGTCTTCATCTAGACACAATAAATAAAATAAAAAAACAGAAATCATCTTATCTCTACCATCATTTAAAGTTAAACGGTGTCCCCTCATTATAAACTCGTAATCTGGTCATTAGTTTACCTCTCAGTTGCAAAGAAAGGAGTAAATGATAGCGTGACGGTTGACAGTTGAGAAAGGAAGAAAAATAAAATTGTGTTGTTCCAACTATATGGGGAAACAGCAAACCAGCCAGACTATTCCAAAACCACTGCAACTCCTGAAAGCCAGATGCAACAGTGGCGACCAACAGAAAAGCGCCGAGACAATGAAGCTCGACGAAGTCGCAAAGAAGCAATTTAACTGTATTATTTTTACTTCTTCCGGAAAGAAATTAATCAGAAAAGAATAACGGAGGAGTAGGAAAATCATAATTACTACTTCCCTTCATATCAGCAGGAGACAGAACAGACCAAGGTCAATAAATGAGAGACTAGCAGGAATATAATAGTTTACCTCTATGCAGCGGTGCGGTGTCGATGATGGTGGCTTTATTATCAGTGTTGTCTTCACCAGCTGTTTCACCAAACTCGATGTCGCCGAGGTGCAGGATTGCAGCCAACATCTTGTACAGGACTAGGACCTCTTCTTCTTGAAAACCGACCACCTGGAAATAGATGAGAGATGATTGTTTAAGAAGGTTACGTCAATTTTCTCACCGTATTGTATTTATGATAATCATCGACATGAGTACAGTGTTGGGAAAACTAATTAAATTTACACAGTAGCATGCTGAGATGCACCTTTTTGCCTCGTACAGGAATTTTGTTTATTACTTTTAAGTTTTTACGCAATAATCCGTGGCGAGAATTTTTTTTTTTAATGAAAGTTACCTTAAAAGCTTGGTTAAGTTGTCTCCAGCGGTGTACATTGTGCTCTCTATGGGTGACCGATAATGGCTGCAGGTATCGATGCCTGGACTTCAGTTGTTCATCCAGGTAGAACTTCCTCCAGCGACCCTCGCTCTCTAAGCCATCGTAGAGATAGTAGAACACGTGGAAGTTGCTTTCACCCCTAAAGATTGTGAAAGAAACGTTTTATGCAACCATGAAATGAAATCAGCAAGTGCAATGCTAACAGTAATGCGATCGTTCCAATTACAAATCTTTGGACTAAATGGCCTAATGCCTCGATTAATACGAGGAAATAATCTGTTTCGAAGGATTTATTTTTTTATTTATCCCATATCAAATAAAATCTTGTGAATTGATTCACAAGATTTTATTTTATGGTGAGCAATAATGCTCACCAAACACCGACACTTGGATTTAAATCTCGGTCAATTGGCTCTTACGACTGATACCGAGTTTTGCGGGTCAATATAGAAAGTGCTGCATTAAAAAACTCTAAGTAAAGAAAACTAAGCACTTACAAGGCTTGATGCACCACTCTGGACTGTTCAAGAAGATACACCGATATTCTAGCCCCGGATATCCGCCCGACTCTCATCATAGACAAATCTAGATATTTGCCGAAACGAGAGCTGTTTGCGTTGATGCCCGTGCGAGCGTTGCCGAACGCCTCCATAATAGGATTCACTTGCAATATCTTTTCTTCCAAATTACGGTTTTGGGTCTGGAAAAATAAAGTGGATTCATGATTTCTGCAGCATAAAGAACATTGTGACAGCTGTTATAATCCTGGGACTGGGAATGATATTATAATACTTCTGTAATTCTAAGCTAAGTCGAAAGTAGCTCTACAGAATATGGTTTACAGAGAAAAACGTGTTACCGATTGGATCGCTGGATGCTCGTTTATGTGGGACCTAGACAGAACAGAACCTACCTTCGATAGAAACACAAGTTGCTTCAATAAAAGGTTTGCAGACTCGGTTTTCCCGGCACCGCTCTCCCCAGATATGACGATGGCCTGGTGCAACTTCTGATGCATCAGCGCCTGATGCGCCGCATCCGCCACCGCGTAGATGTGCGGTGGATTATCCGACCGACATCGACCTTGGTATATCTGTTGAGTCTAGAACAATTAGAATAATTCACATAATAATTGATAGAGAAGCAAAAAAGCTTAGTTTATAACGGAATTTTGCCGGACCTCAATAGAGATTCCATATTCGGACATTATACCTAAAGTAGTAATAAAATGACGTGACTAAAAATCCCGTTTCACAATTCAACCGCACGCAAACAGCAAAGCAGAACACCGCTTAGTAACCCACACATTAATAATTAACTTCAAATGCGTGAGGACGAATTCATTAAACACCTTCGCTCTGACCAAAAGAGTATATTTTTAATGTTGTGGTTACTTTTTGGTGTCATAATAATTACCTTTGTGGTGTACATTCCCACGTCGGTAAATGGGTTTACAGCGACCAAAATGTCTCCTATGTACGTGTAGATCTGGTTCTGCGTGTATCTCTTCTGCAGTTGTTCTACTATAGCATCTTCAGTCAACACTTCTAGTGTGGCTAGGTCATCGGTGTACATTTTCTCTGGTCGCGCTTTTCGATGAGATTTGAGTTTACCTCTCTTGGTCGTAGCTTCAGGCGCGCGAGAGCCTCGTCCTTCGGCTCTCTGTCGTTTTATCTCCGCTTGAAGCTCTTTACGGATCTAAAAATAATAAATTTCAGTAATTTAATACCGGACAAACTAACCATCATTAACTCATTAAAGATCAATCTTATCCAGTCGTATCTTACCTTATCCTCAAAGCTACTGACAGCGAGTAGTAGAGGATGTTCCAAAAGTTCTCTCGCAAAAGGTCTTTGATTCATATCTTTTATCAAACAATCTGCGATAAAGTCAGCGAGTTGCGGCGAAAATATTTCAGGATGGGACAAAGATGGAGGTGGATTACGAGGTATTTGAAACAATGCTCTCATTGGGTGCAGGCCTGACAGTGGCGGTTCGCCTTCAGCTAATTCTATAGCCGTTATGCCCACTGACCACACATCGCAGCGGCAGTCATAAGATTCGTCCAGCTGTTGTTCACATGCTATGACCTGCAACCGAAAACAATTCAAACTGACCTTAAACCGTCACTTTATTACGAGAGTATTACCTACAACCACTTTCAAAACGTCACTAGTATTGTATTCGGGGTCACGAATATTGTTCGCATTATGTGGAACAGAACTTATAAGTTCTGCACGTACTTTTGCAATTGTTGATATTTAAAAGAGTCATTGACATTTTACCTCCGGAGCCATCCAGTAGGGCGTTCCGACTGATGTATTTCTTCTAGCAGCTGTAGCAGCCAAGTGTGATGAAACTCCGAAATCAACAAGCTTGACTTCGCCATCTTCGGTTAGTAGAATGTTGTGCCCTTTGACGTCCCGATGCATACAGCGGTGAGCGTGTAGATGTGTCAAGGCTCGTACGGTTCCCCGCAACACATACGCAAGTTGTGGTTCGGTGAGACTGCTACCGCGAGCCCGCATTCCCGCGCATAAATCAGTCACCGAACCGCCGGTACAGAGCTGCAAACACAAAGGTCATGTTGATTTATGCCTTTCGCATAAAGCCCGGAATAGGCAGCCTATAAATAAAACGTTTACCGACCTCCATGACGAACCATATTTGGTCGTCATCCGAACACACGCCGCGTTTCAAGAACAGACCGAAAAATTCTGGGATATTGCGATGGCCCGATAAGTCACGAAACACGAGGAATTCCTCTTCTATTTCTTCTATGTTTTCTGTTATGTTTTCCAAAATCTGTAAAGAAGAATAGAAATCTATCATATACATTTTCAAAACCGAGAAATTCATATTGTACACATAAATTGTTTTCCAGTCAAGTTCGTATGTTCCAAACGAGAGGCGGCAGAGCCGTAATCTGTGGCCGTACCATGTCATGTATTGTCTAGCGGCCTTGACATCAATACTACATTTAAGATAACATCTAAGCAATCAATTACATGCGTATGCTAACAATACCTCCATAAAAATTCATTGACCTGTACTGTATACACAGCATTCTCTTATATAGCCAGTACTTATACGTTTATACAAATAAGTATGTTAATAACTATTCTTTGCATTCTGAGAAGCTCTTCATTGTAGTAATTACGTGGTAAATCTAAAGAGGGGCAATTTTGAGCAGTTACTTATCAGTAATTACCGTAATCTTTATTCAAATTGAAGCATTTAACAACTACGCCTTAACAGGGAACCCATTACATTGAATTGTTAATAAACTAAAACTTGTAGGGCTAGTGTGACTGCGAGGCAGTTTCTCTCAGATTTCACCCGTACGAACGTTTACGAGTGCATGCCCTATAAATGTTGTTGACCTTAGCCGTGCTTATACTAAAATAACTCGTGGAAATAATCTTAGGCACCGCGGTATTCTTGACGATAGCTTTAAAATGACGTCAGCTCGCATGAACCTAAGATAAGGTTAACCACTTTTATAGTGACTAATACGGATAGGTATCGGTCTGGGATTGCTAATAAAAAACTTATTTCCTGCAAGACGAGACGATTGAAATACTTGTTTATCACGTAGATTTTAATGATACCTGTGGTGCTATTTTGCTTTTTGAAGTTGACCTACGCCAAAGTTATTACAGTCATAACAAATGATACTACAATGACACAGGTATTATTATAATCTACGACTTTGATGGTTAGGTTAGGTTAGGTTACTCATCGAATAAACGCTAACAGATCTTGACCGCTACCCGTCTAGCGATCCTCTTGACCTTCGAACACTAAGTGACCTTTACAAGCTTCGATTGACCCTGGGGACTCTGCAGTTTCTGCATTTTTGCCTTCGCTTGAGAGATTTAGACAATACCTGATTAGAACAAAATCCCTGTGGTGTTTAGCTGTTACGACGCCAAGAACGTATACTAAGGGATGTAGGTAAGTATGTAGGGTACAAGCATTCCATCGGATCGATCAGTCGCGGATACGTCTTATAAAGTTGATCATTCGATGTAGGTATAGTTTCTCAAATCTTTTAACAACATAGACATTTAATTAGTTGCGATAAATATATTTCTTTGACAAGCACACCTTTTGGCAGATTGATACTTTTTGCGTAAATTACCGACCTTAACAGCAACCCGCCTGCCAGTCTTCTTGTCCCTGGCACAATAGACCTCTCCGTAAGTGCCCTCTCCGATGAGCTCCTGCAGAGTGAACCGGTCCCGAGGGTCGGCTGCTCGGTCCAGCTCCACGTGCTGCGAGAGCCCGCGGTATGCCACGTCGCTTCGCATGGCTCAGCACTCGCATTGAGACACCATCTGGAACAAGAGAAATAGTCACTTAGTTAGGTGAACTTGAATCTAATTAAATAGACTCTAAACCGGCTGTGAAGCCAGTCTGAACCTTAATCTAGTAGGGGTATTTCGATGATGCAGTGACTGCGAAGCCTCGTCATTCATGAACCATGTTCCACCCTCTGTTGTGTTCTTTTTGCAAATCAACCTGCACTTTGAGGGACCGTTCCGAAGCCCCTATACCAACGCTGTCGATATGGCAGAGTTGTGGTCGAAACGAATTTAATTAGATAATTATGGGGATCATTGACAAGACGAAGAAAACATAAAGAGACACAAGTCCGACTATTTAGGTACAGTCGAACAAGCTAATAAGTATACGAGGAAGGGATCTTTATAATTCTATTACACTGAAAATATTGGTTGCGTTTTTGTTTTATAAAGTGTTTCGCAATAAGCAACTGATGCCAAACGCTGTATCGTTTGACATCTGTCTCTATTATAAATTTATTAGTATGATCTTTACAGTTAATACAAGTTAACTGGCTGTACCTATACTTATTAGCTTGTTCGACTGTACCACTATTGTACGTCATCATCATCATCACCTTCCTGTCATTATCCCATTCTATTTGGGGTAGGCGCAACGCGTTATCTTTTTCCGTTGTACATGAAACTCAAATAAATAAACTTGACGAACTAACGAACCTGATGGTTTAAATTACTGTACATTATAACGTCCTATAACTTTGGCATGTAGTGGTCCTGTTGATGCATAATATAGTCCCAAGTGTAGTAAGGTAAGTGAGGACTACATCAATTAACATCGAACTGAAACAAGTGTTATTTTCCTAACTAAATATTCTGGATATTGAAAACGTTATCGGCTAATGCTGAAGCAATAATAACTAACTTAGTCGGGGTAATGAGGCGAAATTAATCAAGTTCGGAAATTCGAAAAGTTTCATCAATATCCTGTCTATGAAAATTATAACGTTATTCTACATATTTACACGCCAGAACACAGTTTCTTAAGAGGTATTTACGATGATGCTAAGCAATGCAAATCAACATGTCGACACCTCTTCTTTTTCAGTTCAGATTTGTTATGCATAGATGCTAGTAACGCTTTGGGACTCTATTATGATCTGTTGTAATTAGCGCAGTAGTAAGGTCTATATGTATACGCTAATGTGGCGGATAACTTTGATAGCCCGATGCAGGATTGCCAATGTTAGTTCGCATCTGTTGCGATAGATGGCGCTATCACCACAGGTCTTTACCAACCTAAGGCCGAGGGGTAGGAGTCCCTAGGAACTAGACACTAGATTTTGTTTGCTGAAGGTGTGCTAACGAGGAATAAATATTTTCAAGCTAAACATTACGATAAATGACGAAATACCTAGTTCAAGTTGAAGAACCCGATAATGACTTATAATATCTAGTACAAGTTGGAGATTCCGATAAATGACTAATTAGTAATAATTACTAATTAGTAAATAGTAATAAATATTAATTAAGATTCCGATAAATGACTAATTAGTAATAATTACTAATTAGTAAATAGTAATAAATATTAATTCCGATTAAATAATAATAGATACTCGTCTAGCGTATACGTCAGCTGATGAATGACTCCCTCATAGTTGAATTCTGGTCACAATCGTGACAATACAGGTACATTTCGATTCGTTTCGTACCGTCACAAAATGCATCGCTATGATAAAAAAGTCTATTAATTAGCACGTGAAACAGTTGAAACATCCGGGAAGGAATAACTGTACCGCGGCCAAACCGAACGCATCGGCGCAACTTATTGATTTCTCATAAAATTAATACTTTTTTAACTGACCAATATGTATATGTAAATTAAAGATGCAACTTTCTACACACTTTTATTATGGATTGATTAAAATGTCAGTCTACTAGAAAGTAAAATATATAATATTCACTCAATATTATAGCGATGATGCCTGCTTAGATAATATATTATAATATTAAATTCTAATTCATTTTAATTTGTACGACGCGTCGTCAGCGACGGATGACATTATGTGATAAGCGTGTTTTTTAATACACCATTTATCTGCGTGGTTTGCAGACAGAGCACTAAATCAGTAAGTAATGATATTCACGACGACCTGCTGGTTGGTAAGGAATATTTACTAAGGTGGTTTCTGAAAAAGGAAAGGAACGACATTAATAAATTGAATATGCCGTTGCATGCGCCCGCGCCATTGCGTGGTGGCGTCATGCACGTTCGAATGGAGGATGCAGTTGTCAATAAACTTGCACAGGAATCCCTTGACACCACAGTAATGACAAGGCTATCTATACCAATATTATAAAGCCGAACAGTTTGTTTGTTTGGTTGAACGCACTAATCTCAGGAACAACTGGTTGTAATTGGAAAAATATTTTTTGTTGGACAGTTCATTTATCGATATAAAGGTTATAAGCCTAATATATAATATATATATAATATAAGACGAAGTTGCGCGGGTCAGCTAGTAACGTATAGTATCGATCAGTGCTACAAATAAGTACAATAAAATAACAGCAGCCTCTCAATGACAGTAAATAAATCGAGGAAAACGAAACGCAATAACAAAAAGACTCTTTCACAATTGTTTAATATTTAATAACAAACGAGTCATCATTATTTAAAGCCGCAAGAAGAGATAATAATATTATTTTAACAACGATTTCCGTCAAAGTTACCTCGTAAGTACGATTATCACAACTTTCAAACATAACTTTTAATGTAATATCTGAGGAACTGTCACATAATGCCTCCATATTGGTAACATTACTCTATGGTGTAACGGAGACATAACTTAGCTTCTCGTTTCTTGTCGACGAGTGATATCTAATTGGTGTCAACCTTGATGGTTCGCCGGTGTGTCGTAATTACCACTAAAATGACACGACAATATTTGAATAGAGCCCACACAAATATTTACGATTGAGCCAATTCGTACAGAGTAGTGACTTCGCAGTATTTTCGACAAATAATATTACAGAATACGAATAATATACCTCTATTCATCATGTATTGTTATTATGACATACACATTACCTACTCACCTACTTATTTTGATTTGTCAGTTTGAGTGATCGTTTTTTTTTTATGTCCCATTACAAAAGCCTGTTTAGCAGACTTATGGACTTAAATATGATTGGTAGGCAGGTTCATAAGAGACCTACTATAGACGTAAGTTAAATGATCGTTTGTATCCTGTGTAGATCTTGGTATGACGTTATGACATCATGCATTATTACCTACATGTAACGAACATACCTACATTAACATAGCGTTACTACTATATAACGGAAGGTAAATTATGAGAACATAATAATAGTTAATATCTGTGGCTAGATAATAACAGCCACTCAGATCAATCTTTAGGTTAAGCCGCGCTTGCCTAGGTTGGTCTGTGGATGGGTGCCCACCCATTACCCATACTGAGTTTCCTCCGTGCCTGTCATTTGTAAATCTTAGATAGTCTTAACAATCAGTGGATCGAAAGTCTGACAACCAGTCTTACCAAGGGGTATATTAATAATAATAATTATAATAATAATGTGTGGGGGTCAGATAGGTAGATGCTCCATATAAAACACTGGTATTCAGCTGCATCCGGACCATCCGGTTAGACTGGAAACCGACCCCATCTTGGTTGGGAAAAGGCTAGGTCGAAAAGGTTCAGGTACCGCCATCAAACTTCAACTTCATTATCAACTTTGAAAACGAATGACAACATCCAAGTTTTAAGTAGCCAGAGCAAAAGGTTTGGCAACTCGAAACGTAACACCTAGGACACTCACCTACAAAATTGCATGGATATTTTCTATTTTCTTTATACTTATAGTCGAAAACTAGTATTCGTTGGGTGGCGTAATTCTCGCTTTTATTTCAGAATTTTCAGTCAGTCATTTTCAGGTGACTGTACATTAAAGTACAAAGTATATTGATCTGTCATGTATCTGCACATTGAAATGGAGACAATCCTCCTTTGTGTATCGTATCTCCAGACATTTATCTCGTGTCGTAAGATTACGATAGAATCTAGACCACATTTTCGCTTAAACTAGATATCTATGTGGAAATCATTTAAATATTGTGAAATATTTATGTTTATTGCAAACAGTTTGTAGTTTATTTACATGAGTAATTAATTGTTCTGGTAGTTGGTGGCGAGTTCAGAGTAGAACTGAGCTCACTTTTGTGGTAATTCTTATTAATCAGGACACCACACGGTGACGTTACTGTTTTCTACGATAGTAAGTAAGAAGCAGTGATATACTTTGTTATTGTTTGTAATAATTAATTAACTGTTATTGTTATTTAAACAAATCATTAACGTGGCGTTTGCACTGACAGTAATAGGCACTATGTAAAGTACTTACATATAGATACAAATTTTATGTTGTTAACTAAAAAGACGTAATTTATTCGAAATCACGCTAAAGCAAGCCATCTATATGATACCAAGTGTCATGGCTCAAAAAGTCTTAATTCCTTTTTAAGGAGTACCTACCTAGCATGATGAGATGTTATCGACAGTCGATCCTAATCCGTTAACTGCGTACCGTCGACACAACACATCATAAATGGACATTAAAATGTTTTCACACAAAAAGAGGTCCCGCAGTGTGACTGACGGCTGCGACTGAAGCTACACTTTCACTGATTGTTTTTGTCACGAAGACAACGTTTCGCGCGACGCCCTGGCGAGTACCTGGCGAGCATTTTGTAATTATAGGGTTTAGCACAGTTGTCATGTTAACCGCGACTTTTTAGTGACAATGGACATGCGAATAACGTGCACTGTAATCTTGTTATCCAAAAACAAAATCTACTCTGCATAGAGTTATCACGCAATAAAAATAAATTGATAGCCACTGTAAAATAAAATAGGTGCAGCAAGCTATAAAATGAAACCAACTTGTTATTTCTTCTGCTCATACATTTCCGTGTGTACCTACTTAGATACAATTGGCAGTCACAGTCGACTGGTTACATATGTGAATATATGATTCGATAAATAGGAAATTAGTTTCATGAACTACATTGCTTTCCGAGTTTCTTGTTACGTTGGGGACCGCGTCACCGCATGTTTCAACTCATTGTTTGGTTTCGTTCCTGCACGTGAACAATAACATTATTGCTCTCAATCTCTTCTAAATCTAGTCCGTTTTTAATTGCAACTTATACAAGCATTAATTAATAAAAAGGAATTTCAGTATGTGTTCAACGATCTCAAGTCATGAGAGGGCGATGTTTCACATGACTGTTTTAGACACAGCGTTCTCAGCTTCTTCTGCAGCAGGTTTTGTATTGTAATTTTAATAATAGTATTTCCTGTTGTTGCTTACCGCTTTCTATTTTGATAGCTTTATTTGTTCACAATTAATAATAGGCATAGGTATTTAATGGGGCTATGGTGATGTGGATGTACAATTAGGTATCCACCTTCACCGTCACCTTTGTCTAATATTATGTTATGTCTTATTAAAAACTATTGCATTATCTACACTAATATTATATAAAGAGGAAATATTTGTATTTATGTGTGTGTATGTATGTTTGTCACACTAATATTATAAAGGCGAAAGTTTGTGAGTGTGTATGTTTGTTACTTCTTCACGCAAAAACTACTGCACGGATTTGAATGAAATTTGGTACACAGATAGTTTATAACCTGGATTAACAAATAGGCTAGTTTTTTAATCTCGATTTTATATTCCCGTGGGTTGCAGCGGGTGAAGCCGCTGGCAACAGCTAGTAATGAATAAACTAAAAAACTACTGCGCCGATTTGTATAATTCTCTCACCAATGGAAAGCTACATTCACCATGAGTAACATAGGCTCCTTTTTATCCCTGTGTTCCCACGGGAACGGGAACTACACGGGTGAAACCGCGTGACGTCCGCTAGTATTACTATAAAGCAACGAATCTATCCGTTTTATACAACCTTGTGGGCTCAATATTATATTCTAAATAGGTTTGGAACGGTTACTCGCGGTCAATAACGGTATAATATCCGTATGGTAGGACGCAAGCCACAGAATACATAAGGGAACCTTTTACAATCAATATAGATTGATTTCTAATCAGGGCTAGCGTTACAAGATACTAACCTACTTTTAAATTGCTACTACTAAATAGAAAGTCATCGAAAGTTTTGCTAGTTGACGTATTTGGGGAATTTCATCACCACTGCTCTAAAAGGTGAAGGAAAACATCGTGTGGGAACTGGCATGTCTTAAAACCAAAAAACTGGCCAACGGCAACTCGGACTTGCACATGAAGGGTTCCGTACCATTATCGCGGCCTCGACATAGAGGGCGAAGAAGGAACATGGGTGGTTTTTAGTCAGTAGAAGTCTGACACTTCCTTTCGCTCTGCCCAAGAGCGGGAGGGGTTATTCGATGATTTTACACCCACCAAAAAAAAAAAAAAAAAAGGGTTCCGTACCATCGTAGTTGGGAAGCCCCTTTTAATTTGTACTATTTCTTGTTAGAGCGGCAACAGAAAAACATAATTATATTGCGATAAGTTGGGTTTCATAGTGTTTGCATGAATGACAACGTTTAATTTTGATGGTTTTTTAAATGTGTTATAGGTATCTCAAAAACTATTAACTATGAAGGGTGTAAATGAACCCTTCACTTTTGATGAAAAATGTTTTTTTAGTTTCAGTTCCATGTATGTAGGTATGTTCCCTGAATCTATAATTTTATCAATTTTGTACAAAAATCGTAGAGCAGTTCACTGAATACATCTACCTACCAAGTTTCAACTGTGTAGTCTTAATAGTTTCCGAATAAAGTGGCTGTGACATACGGACGGGCAGACAGACTTAGGTTTCCGTTTTTTGCCCTTCGGCTACGGAACCCTAAAAATCGAAGACATGTGACATCAACAAACCCGTACTGGGCCCGCATGGTGCATTAAAGCCTATCCATCTCCTGGAGGTTGATGATGTTGATGATGATTTATTTAGGGAAACTTTTACATATTCAGGTCTCGTCAGCATGATCACTTTGACGGTAATGGCTTAGCGTAACGGTAGCATTGGATACAGCTCATTTCCTCAGCTTCGACTATAAAACAAATAATTTACCATGGTCGAGTATGTGAAAGAGGTGCTCAAAATAATGACGTGCCAAGCCAGTAACGACTACCATTCAGCTGCGGGAATAAGAGCATTAAGTTTTGGTCCAATGGCCAATGTAAGCTGATAGGCAATTTGAAATATTACCTCCAATAAGCGAGATAGTGAAGACCATTGCCGTGAACCGACATTTCTTTTATAGTGTAGGGTAATCAATTTTATACTCGTAATTGTAGCGAAAGCGTTAAAGAAAATTTTGTTGATATTTTGTTAGAGCCGATTGTATTGCGTCTAATGGCGGTTGCGTGGCATCGCGAATAAAGAATGTAGTTTACAAATTATTAACGTTACGAGTCTAGGGAAATCTTTACTAAATTTTCACGCAATTACTATCTCATTTAGAGCCTTGATAAAATCTATTGGAGTTCCACTATTATAGCTCCACGAATATTGAATCATCCTGACGGCCTCGTCGCGTCGGTGAGGTCCTGGGTATGATTCCCGGGTGACAAAGTGTCATTAGGAATTTCTCAGTAGCAGCCACGGAGTCTGGATTTGTGCAAGGTTGATGGCAATAGGCTCGTCCCCTATTAAATGGGACTTAAACGTATCTGACGGATTGTGGGTGTAGGTACTATTAGGTACACTTATGCCTAACCCTTCAAGCATTACAGGTGTGATGTTATATTATGTTTTGAAAATTAACAATACTGGTCAGTCAAAACGTATTCAAACAAATCTAATCACATTATCTACTTTATCTAGTGACCCGAGTACCTGACCTTTAGACAATGCTAACAAAATGTAAGACAGTGAATTTACTCTGTTGATTCAATATTGTAGTACAACGAAGCCTTAGTGGTGCATAATACAATCCTTTCATGGCATTATAGCGGACCTCATAATGCGCGGCCACGGTCGCCGCGGGCTGACCGATGCGCGACGGATGGAAAACGCACACATGAAGGAATTCAAGCCTACAAAGTGCTGACACGTGCGAAATATAAGGTGACAAGGTACATTAGGTTATACCTACTGATTTAATAGTTCAACTAGTTTTTTTTTGCAGCTTCCCCTATCTCGAATAGTGAAAATACCCAACGGGGATGAACCAAGGTGCTATCGGGACGCGCGTAAAAACGTAACACACTTAAAGAAAGCAGAAAAAGAACGTATTAGAAATTCGGACAGGACAAACAATATGAAATGGTTAAATTAATAATAAAACAAAATTATATTAAAAGAAAAAAACCGAAATGTATCCTGTACAAAGCTCCCTATTTCAGCACGGTGCGTAATAATATATTTATCGTAAAAAAACTGTACATAAATACTGACTTACTTTGGCATGTATAATTATTAAGAAGGCTTACTCGTAAGGTGACACAAACAACACTAAATAAATTAAGGACAACCTTAATTTATGTAATCTTGGTTTCCATTGAAACAGTTGCCAATTTAATTACAAGCCGCGCAATTAACTTCGTTTTAATTACAATTCGTGAGACTTAATTGATGCGAATGATTGATTTATTCGTGCTTAGATATCTTTTACGTAAGTATAACTTAATACTTACATGTAACATTCCCAAGAAAACTTTATTTGCATTTAATTTGGTCGTTATATATGACAAACAGATATTAATATACTCAATTACGATTTTCTAAAGTAACACAATAACATGTTTACGACAAATCACACGTAAAACTTACAATATTGAGATCATTGGCACTGGTGTTATGTGCAATATAGACACTGCTGTTGAGTTACCAAACTTCCTTGTTTGACAATCGCGCCGGTAACACGATGCAAGGAGTTCATATATCAGAATATTTGCAACTTAACTTAGGTATATCTGTTACATGACCAGAAGAAAATATGCGTCATTCGTGTTTTGTTAAAGAGGGAAATCATTGCTGAAGTTACCTCCTTAAAGGGGGTTTTATGCAACTTTGTATTAATATAATATTATTCATATTATATGGCACAACAGAATAATTGTTATTTCCTGTGCTGTCTACTGTGTGTACATTAATAATAAAATAAATAAATATAATGTCATTAAATATACATGGTCCACAATACACCTATCCGAGCACCGCTCGATGATGCAGCCTTAATATCGTCAAGTGTGCAAGTATAAGAGCATGCAGCGCAAGGTGGATGGTGGGCTTTTGTCTGTGTGGAGATAAGACGCATACACACTTGAGATCGGAGCCATACATGAACCCCTGTCTGAAGAGACTGTCTTACTTAGCTACGACCGACATGAGTTTGGAGTCGATTTAGAGATTTCCTAGTCAGCCAAGTCAAAGCATGTCCAGTTGGAAAGCTATACCTACGTTCACACAATACTAAAAACAGTTTCAACTGTTCCTGAAAATATCGTATACTTACCATAAAATAGTGTGGGTGATTATGGTTGATAAAATAATAATAAACAACGCAACAGCGACTCAATGAAACTCAACGAAAAAGAAAATCAATTAAAAGCCAAAAAAATATACAATTTCAAAGGTCGAAATTCAAATTTGTCGGTCGTTTGGGCCTAAACGTGAAAGTATTGCTGTTTTGTTAGAAGCCGGTAAAATACTGCAAATGGTCAAAAGGTTTTATGTTTTTTTAACATTTGTTCTACGGAATAAAAACAGAATCTATCAATTCTGTATTATTTAAACAGTCTACAACTTACTATTTAACTGATAAGTGTTGAAATCTTATTTTTCCCTTTATTTTTCTTTTTCCAAACTCATTACATTTTTAAATATTCTTTACAAAAAACAATAAAAGTCATTTAAAAATGTAAATAAATTGCAGCCCACCAGTATCGGGAACAGGGTCAGGGCTCCAGTGAAAGGAACCTCCGAACAATACGAGCCGTGTCCAGCAGTACCGCTTTCTGTATCAGGCCTTTGATCCAGCTGCCTAACGAGAGCCTCCTTTTTTGGCGGGTGGACAATCATCAAATAACCCCTCCCGCTCTTGGGCAGAGCGAAAGGGAGTGTCAGACTTCTACTGACTAAAAAACACCCATGTTGTTTCTTAGCCTTATATGTCGAGGCCGCGGTAACTTGTGAACAACCCGCAGCCCCGACGGACGTCGGCCCTTGCGGCCCCTCCCATGTTGCTGACTTTGAGGCGCGCGTGGAGCACGAACGCGCCGTCGCCACGGCCTGTCGTCGTCGTAAGACGGACGGACGGCGAGCTAGCCCATCACTCACCGTCCACAAGCCCGCGTCTACGGTGGCCCCCGACGCCCGGAGCGCCTCCCGCGGCGGCACGAGAGCCTCCTCAGGGGTTATTATCTCCCATGGGTAAAGGACGTGACTTTATGTACGTATGTATGTATAATGATTAATGATCTTCCTCTACTCTCCTACTTGGTTTATGCGGTGCCCGACAGGGCCAATAAATGTGACTAATGTAATTATTTTCCTACCAACTATACCTACTCATTATGGTACGCAATTAAGAATTGAATTGAGAAAAACATACTCAACATTAAGAACACCATTTTAGGCGTAAGCAAGCTTGAACCATCAAAGTTTTTACTATCCCATTACTGACCTTGTGTATAGTCATTTTGACACATTCGTAATTGCCATAGAAGTGTAACTTTGTTCAGATTATAGAATTAAGCTACCATAAAACATGACGGGAGTTTCACAAATTATTGCACATTAATCTACGTAACTGCTTGACTTGATAGTAGGCGATTCTGTCCAAAACATGGCCGATTTGTAATGGACCCTTCACTAGTTTTTGATGAGCCATAAAGGCAGGAACCATGGCGAAGTGTTTTAAAGTGCGAGAGATATTTTATTGTTTTTTTTTTCTTGATAGCCAGTTATTATTTTTTGTGATAAAAGTGGTATTTTAATTTAGCCGATTTATCTTATCGTGTGGAAAAAATCGCGTAGTAACGCTTATTACGAGTAAAGCGTGGCGGTTGTGCATCGATCATCAGTAACGGTGTGTCATAGACTGGCCGATACCGTGCCATCAACATGCGATATAATATTACTACATAAAATATATTCTCGACATTGGTAACGTGATTCGAGAGGGCTCGGTTTCACCGAATTATGTAAGCGTTATTGATGTGTAGCTAGTAGAAATTGTGGTAGTTTGAATTTGAACGCAGGTAATAAAATACAGGTTTTCTCATGATTTATGACCTTGTATTTAAGTCAGTAAATAGCAGTGATTGCCTTGTGGTGTGACCGTCGGATTACCAAGTCATACCTCCGCGGATCCATACTTCTGGCATTCTGAATTCATGTGCGTATTTTAACTATTTCTTGCTTTGGTGAAAGAAAACATCGTGCATCGTGAGGAAACCAAACCAGAATGCCTGAGAGATTTTTCCGGCGTTGTATTGTAAAGGGTGTAAAAGTACCCTTAACGCAAACGAACAGCACTTGTTCTCCCCACCACTGCGATATTTTTTTTGTTCTAGACCATTCCTGGGAACCCCCTAGTTACGGATATTGGGGGTCAAAGTTCCAAAATTTTCACAGCTGTTTTTGTAAATACCAGTGTTTCAAGTTATAACTTTACTTAAATGACTTCCATGACCCCTTTACTATTCAAAGCACCCACTAGCACAATGTTTCAAGAGTGCAACATTGAATTTTACCGTAAAATGTGATTTTTAACCCCAAGAAAAAAAGTCGTTTCCCAGCGAAAATTTTTACACTACTTGTCTTAGACACTAACCAAAAGAATAAAAAATGTGTTATTGCTACTATATTTTTAGACCTTTCGTCATGATGAAAGAGTGTTCTGCAGAGAAAAACATGTTTTAGAGCGATATTAGTACTTTTATTCGGGCAGTCTTCAAATAAAGCAAAGGTCAGAAAGACTACAGATCAATTTTGAGATTTTGCGTAATGTTAAATGACTCTTCGAGCAAACTTATTACTTCGGATAGCTTCATCATCATTACCAGCCAATAATGTTCCCACGGCTGGGACTCCTCTCTAGGAGAGGGTTGGGCTATAATCCACCATGCAGGCTCAGTGCGGATTGGTAGATGGCACATGTCTTCGAATTTTTTGGTTCTAAGACATGCCGGTTTCCTCACGATGTTTTCCTTCTTCGTCTTGAGAGCAGTGATGATGAAATAAAATACACAAAGTAATGCGCCTGCCTGGGGTAGCCTGGGTTCGAACCCACGACTCACTGTTCGTAAGTTGGGGCCGCCACCTCTGGGCCACCATTGCTCACAGATAACTTGGTTCAGGTTGAAAAAAAAACCACAAAAACAAGCAAATGTTCAATAACAATAAACAATGGGTACTTAGCTATTGTTAATGATGTAAATCTTTTGACGAATGACCTAATTACCTACTTCATTAGTCACTCACGAACTAATATTGTATTTTGTAATTATTATTAGTTTTAGTGACGCTCGTGCTTTTATTATTAGCTTGCAAATTAGTTGCGTCTTCATAATAAGTAAATACCTTAATAATTTCGTTTTATTTATGTAAATAGGCAAAAACATCGAATTAGGAAGTGTCAAACTGCAGCTAAATCAGCCCAATAACATCGACCTTGTAGCGTATAATTACAATAAACATGTTTTTTGCGATGAATTATATTTTATAATGATGTCATATTTGCTTCCGGAATGGCCTCACTTATAGACTTTTAAAATCAAACGTTCACCTTGAAATACAGTTATTGCGATTCTTGTATCATCGATACTTCAATCATAATTTTAAACCGTTAGTTCTTTAACTGCCGTACTCAGAGATACTTAATGATTACTTAATCCGTCACTTAGTAAAGGTTTGACATATTTTTGTATGACAAAACTGTCAAAACCATTACTAAGTGTTGGCCTAAGTAATCATTGAAGCTCTCTGAGTGCGGCAGCTGCCTATCAGCTGCCTACGCCTACTCTTTTCCAAAGCTACGTTGTGATCGGCTGCCAGTCTAACTGTATGCAAATCAATACCAGTATTTACACGAAGCGACTGCCCATCTGACCACATCACAGTGATAATTATACAACACGCGCATGAATTCATAAAATGATTTTTTTAAATTTATATAGCCTATGTCAACCGGGCTATTCTTATTTCTTACGAATCTATTGACACCTCATTTATTAAAATACGTTCAATAGTCTAGGCGCTATGGTGGAACATACAAACATACATACATACATATTATAGACTGCCAAAATCATTACTCTTCCTTTTGGCTTCGCCGTAGTCGGGTAAAAATCAGATGAGCGTGCGTGTCTTGGGTTTGAACTCGAGATCCATAATCGTTAAATCTAATCCGAAATTATTTCCCCGCATGGCAGACCGTTTTCCTAGAAATAGACGTGATAACAGCCAACTCTGTCAACATCCGTCTCGGACCGCACTTATGCGCAAGAGTGTTTTTTTTATGGCTTCCATTATTTTTAATTAGCTCCCCTAAGACTGGAAAGAGCTAACTGCCGTACTCAGAGATATTTAATGATTACTTAAGACGTCACTTAGTAAAGGACGTATTTTTGTATAACAAAACTGTCAAAACCATTACTAAGTGATGGGCTCTCTGAGTGCGGCAGTAAGTGTAGTAGCATTTAAAAGGAAACAGATAGTTTTTAGCTAGTAAAGCATAATTATGATGTGAATGATTTTTTAAGTGATGATGATATTAACATGCTCCTTAATATATTAATTTAATCTGAATTATATGTAACGTATTTTTTTTTCTTTATAATGATTTTTGTATTGAATATTTTTGATTTAATTTAATTTTATGTTTTTTTTTACTTACGTTTGACATTATTGTAATTTTGTACGACACCTTTTATTTTCTTTATAAATTGACAATTTGACCAATCAATTTAAATTATAATTTATTTACTGATGTCAGCATGGTCAGTTTTAATTATTGTTAAAAAAAATTGAATAATATTTGCACACCATGACAATACTTATGGTAAACATGTTAGCACAACTCCATTCAGCTACTTATAACACCTTTTCTACTGTTAGTTGTATGTACACCACATGTTTGAGCAAATAAAGTTATCTGTATAAATAAATCATAGGATTTGGCAGTCCGACGGTCACTCCACTAGACTAGCACTGCTATTTAGGTCCAGAAGTTACTTCCAATAATGAAGAGCTACAGTTCCTTCCTCTTTTAGAACATAACATTAAAACACAATGATACATCATTTTTATATTATTACACAGAAATCACACACGCGAACTGCTTGTTTATTAATTTACTATCAATAAACTATAGTTTAATATAGTTATGTAATACTATTTTTAATTTTTAACAATTTTAGTTCTGTTCCAGTGGGTTTAGAAAATAATTGTGCAATGTGTTGATGAATTGATACAGGATACAAGTTGATATGGAATTGCAAGTATGTCAGTCATTGACAAATGAACCGTGTGATTGTCCGTTTACAAGCATTACGTGGACAATACTGCTCATTGAGCCGCGCTTCCTGTTGCACTGTGCACTCACAATACTACTATAGGTTTTGGCTTATCAATGGGCATGGGGCTGATGATAACATCAGTACGGGAATCAATATTCTCCTGCCCTTTTTTGGTTTAGGCACAGCTGGTCTCCTTCTTCCATGCTTCTAATGTCTTTGCTAGCCACATAATCTTTCACAGAGTCCTTCCATCATTTCTGTAACGTGTGTGTGTAAGAGAATGTCAGATACCAATAAAATATCATGCAGTCTTTGTTGTTTTGAGTTATTGTTTAGAGTGTTAAAGTTCATAAGGAATTTCTAAGCTACTGTTGTCCAATTTGGAAATGTGCCCGATAGATGTTATTAGGCTGGCTCGCTCCTGTCACATTGAACTTGAACATTATTGCCGTTTGTTTTTGCTATAGCTACACTATTGCATGCATCGGAAATTACAAACGTGATGTTGTGTTATATAATGAACATTTATGATTTGGGATTAATCAAGTGTTCGCACGAATGATTTAATAAAGGCAATTTTTAATGCGTGAGAAAGTTCGGAAACCATTTGGCAACTCTAAAAGTATTAAAGTCTTTTACTTTTCTCTTTGGTTTCTGATTTTATTTCTATTGGGTAAGGTAGGCCATTAAACATTTGAAAGTAAGAGGAAAATATTTAAAAGTAGGTGCAGCATTTAGTTTGTATTGAAAATAAACAAAATAACTTAAGAAAATTTAGAACCCCGCCGCGAAAAATAAACATTTAAAATCCCTTTGTATGTTGTGCCATATCTAATTTGACGACACGGAGTAATTCGACGATTTCTATTTTAGCAACAACCTTAAAAGGGGATCAAATGTCAAGATTTCTAAGTTTTTGCCTCCGAAATAAAGTGACCCTAATGTTGTTTTAATGAGGGATCTTGGTAGAATCGTGATGATAGACGAACGGTAACCACCTGTCACGAATGGCGACCATGGCTGCATGTATTTATAATTTATAAAAATCTGCACAAGGCCAGAAAATGATCTTGTAACTTAAAATTACTGTGGACAAATACGAGCTCGGTTACTTTATATAATCTTGTTTCAATTGAAGTTACATCTAGTACTAGTGTATTAAATAATAGTATTTATATAGGAGCTTATTAGTTAGGTTTTAAAACTTTATACATAAGTAGGTACATCTATATCTATACTAATATTCTAAGGAAGAATAATTTGTATTTTTGTAGGTAAAGAATAAACTTAAAACTACTGGACCGATTTGAAAAATTCTTTAAATGATGTGAATCTACATTATACCCGGGTGATAAAAGCTACTTTTTATCCCTGTATTACGGGAACGGGAACTACGTATGTGAAACCGCGTGACGTACGATAAGTAGGCAGAAACTACATTACACCACCTGCATCTATTCTTACATAGGTACTTCTTCCACTTCGTTCACCTTTATGCATTTGGTCATACACGAGTGCCAATGGCCGTGAAAACGCCTTACGTTAAGACATCAGAAGGACAAAATATCAAAATTACGGAGATTAGACTTACCAATGACGTTTGATGCACTGAAAAGGTTTCGTAATTAGGTGTCTACATCCGTCACGCGACACAAAGGTCTGAATGTCACGAGCAAGGCTAATCCGTCTCCGTCACCTTGGACATGAAACCCGTGGAAAAACGTAACAAAATGAGAGTGTGACTGACTAGTATCTCTTTGCCAAAATAACCCAACCCGCTCAGTCAAATGATAATGATAAATAATTTTTGTTTTGCAAATAGGTTTTTACAAACACTTTTAAAAGTCACTTTTTTCAACTAGATGGGGCCGGTGTTTCGTAGCTGCCTACTCCGAGAAGAAACATCCGGAACAAACTCAGAGGTCATAGTCTCTTTTAAGGTCCAGACATAATCTTGGTATACACACATGAAGCCTATGCGGACGAAAAACCACCCATGTTCTTTCGTAGCCCTTTGTGTTTCGGGGCTGTGGTATCTCTTGCGGACAACCCTCAGCCCCGGCAGACGTCATCCCTTTGGGGCCCCTTCATTGTTGCTGACATCTCTTTGAGGCGCGCGTGGAACACGAACGCGCCAACGACAGGGCCGGTCGACTATAATCTACCTTTTCTTTTTGTGGTGGTAAATCATCAATCGAAAGGGAGTGTCAGACTTCTACTGACTAAAAACCACCCATGTTCCTTCTTATCCCTTTATGTCGAGGCCGCGGTATCTCTTGCAAACAATCCGCAGGTCCGTCGGGACTAAAATCTTCCTCTGTTTCAAATTTCATTAAGATCCGTTCGGCCGTTCTGCCGTGGATGATTCAAACAAACATCCATCCATCTAAACTTTAGTATTAGAAATAGTCAGTGCTTTGCATTCCACTCTTCTTATTTTCAACAGCGCGGCGTCAGTAAGTTCACGCAGGGCAATGATTCGACGCATTTTAGTTTTCGACAACCACGCGAACGAAGTCGCGGGCACAGCTAGTAAAGAATAAAATTAAAATGTTTAACAATTCATCAAAAAAATAACATCATACTTGAAAAGGTAAATAATTATTAATTATTTACGAAACTAATTATAATTAGTTTAGTTTAGTATTAATAATAATTAGTTAAATACCATCTTATCCAATGTTAAATGTTAACTGATTGCACAGAATGAAATGAATGAAAAGTAAAAAACTTAAATGGTGTTTGTTACTTTTCAGTAAATCAGTCTCATATTCATCCAAAAAACATGCTAAGAACGAATTTAAGATGAATCTGCGTTCTGCAGTCAGCTGTCACAATTGCGACCACTAAACTAACGAGCTTTTTAATGTTCAAGGTTTTTATATTTATGATAAGCTCTGTAGCAAAAACGTTTTATATCTTAAATCAACAGCAGCATACAACTTCAAGCATGCAATACAAACGCCCGGCCCTGGTGCAAGCCATGGTCCCGGGCGAGGAGGAATAGGACGCCGTCGCCTCCTTCTGCGAAGCAGTGATGCTAGCGAAGGAGGTGGCGGAACGCGAGAGGGAGAGAACCTCTCGTCCCAGCCGCCGCGGGAGGCGCTCCGGGCGTCGGGGGTCCCGCGATGACCTCCGGCCACCGTAGACGCGGGCCTGTGGACGGTGAGTGATGGGCTTACTCGCCGTCCGTCCGTCTCACGACGAAAACAGACCGTGTCGACGGCGCGGTCGTGTTCCACGCGCGCCTCAAAGAGATGTCAGCAACATGGGAGGGGCCCGAAAGGGCCGACGCTCGTCGGGGCTGCGGGTAGTCCACCGGTTATTGTGGCTTCGAAATAGAGGGCGAAGAAGGAACATGGGTGGTTTTTAGTCAGTAGAAGTCTGACACTCCCTTTCGCTCTGCCCAAGAGCGGGAGGGGTTATTTGATGATTTTACAACTACCAAAAAAAAAAAAAGCATGCAATACAAATCTAGACTAAAACAATTATTTTAGTTATGTGCATAACACAAAAAGAAAATACATCCAAACACCCATTATGTAAGCGAATTAAATCGTGCATAATAAAATAAAGTATGCTGATTAACCATAAAGCTGACTGACCGGTTTCAGAACAAGTCGGACAACATCTTTCTCTCCGGGAAGTGCAGTTTTGAGTTTTGAATATATTAAAAAAAAACTTGATTAATTATTTTGACTCGTCAAGTTTTTGTCCATCATTATGTTAGTTAGGTTACGTAATTTCATAGTTCTGTCCATCATTGAAAAGCTAAATGTGGTCATCATTACGTATCTCATGAAACCTAGGTCATTAGAGGTTATTGTCAGTTCCGTCGCTGAAATTGATATTCTTTGTAATTTATTGTAAAGATTTTAAAATGGTCATCTATTACGCTAACCACACCGCTGAAACTAATACTACCTATCGCTAAAAAAAGCTCCAAGTCATCATCTTAAATCTATTAAATTAATATGATTTATTGCTTGTTACTTGGTATAAAATTACAACTGTACTTATGTAATTGAAGATCGTAATACTGTCTCTATATTTCATCTTTCAGGACCTAAAGTATTCATTAATCAAATCTCAATTCATCATGATTAAGTTTGTAAGTTTGAGTGTAAAGGGTAATCTTCGGAACTACTGATCTGATTTCAATAGTTCTTTCACTAATGGGAAGCTACAATATCCTCAAATATATTTAAAAGGTTTTCGTAGGATAACTTCCGCCGACCATAATGCGATCAAAGCTGCGATGAAACCTAGTTTTAAATAATGTCAAATGGAGCAAAATCCAAGAGACGGTTCAGATATACCATAGACGTGTGGTGATGAAGTCTCAATGTTGCTGCAACAATATTTATTCATTCATTCATTTATAACATTTAGGACAGCGTATGCTATTACTACTAAATTAAGTAATCCTTATCCTCGGTCTTCTTACAGAACCACAAACATTCTAACATTATTTATAAATTCATCAGCAATTAGGTCCAATCAAGGGTGGACGATCGTGCCTGTCGGGGCCGCGGGTAGTCCACCGGTTATCGCGGCCTCGACATAGAGGGCGAAGAAGTAACATGGGTGGTTTTTAGTCAGTAGAAGTCTGACACTCCCTTTCGCTCTGCCCAAGAGCGGAAGGGGTTATTCGATAATTTTACACCCACCAAAAAAAAAAAAAGGGTGGACGATCGTGTTGGACACCGGGGAGAATGCTTTTCCGGTTTGAAAACGTACGAACAAAATATAAGCAAACAAAAAATACGAGACGGAAGACACATAGTGTGTTGGGTTAATTAAATAAGTATCAAATTTCAGAAACGTCATAACTTTTAGATTTTTTGGTTAACTTTCACGATAGCTTCTAGAATGTAAATTATTCTAATAAGACTACATTATCGAAGTATATAACAAAGTAATAAAACGTATATAAATGGCTTTATTAATAATTTATATTTCAACAAGTTACCTGATTTACTTTTATCTGTATTAGATAACATCTATATATATCTCTAAATAAATTCGTAAATTGTGCAATCTTTCTAATTTGGGTGAAAGTTTAAGGTTAATAGTACATTTTGATACAAGTGGGGAAACTTTGTTTCTGCAGTCGAAGTGTTATGGAGCCGACAAGTGCAATAACCAAATGCCCACGTATATCAGACGACGTTTATCAATACACTCTTGAAGCAATTAAATAAAATAACGAATAACATTTTTTTCATTGATTATTATGATTTATTTTGCTTGTTTCCGCGATTTGCTAGCCGTTTAACTGCGGTTTTGAAAAAAAGTTAATTTATCCAAATATTTTCGAATTTTGAACACAAGTAAATATACTATTAAATGGTTCATAAAAGTTCTAAATTATTTAAAAAAAAAAAAAAATCTGCTATAAAGTCGCATAATATGTTTTTGACGAGATTTAAATAAAACACTGCCTTCTTCAGGAATTGAACCAATTTGCACTTGATCCATCTGTTATGTGGATTTTTATTTCCGCATCAGTTGAGATAAACGAAGGAAAGAACCACCAGTGTGAAATACATTGCATGTTGAGCATTGTAGTGCGATAAGAGCCAGTTTTCGAGGAAGTGTATTGAATACTAAGAAGTACTAATATTTTTAAATTTAGAAAACCAATAAATATTAATATGTTCATTAAAATTAATATTTTATTAAACAAAGAATCATGTTTATTTATAATATTATATTTATAAACGCAATTTAAATATTGCACACAAAATGGGATATATAATATCTAATGCAGTACCTACGCTCTGTTTCTTTCTAGCAAATGACGGCTCTGAGACACAGAAAAGTATAGGTAGGAGCAAAAATGGGATTCTGTGAGGCCAGATGAGGCGTGAGGCTATGTTTAAGTCTACACATACACATATTTCTTGCAATGCGTAGGGCATTGCAAGAAATATGTGTCTTAATTCCAAGGCTGGCCTGGTTGATGAAAATAGGCTCCCCCACTAAGAAATGAGACTTAAACATATCTGGCGAAAGCTGGGTGAACTAATCAGAACACCTTTTCCTTATTCCTTCTTCGGATTACAGGCTTAACATTGTTATTTTCATGTTACTACCTACGTAAAGACTCTATCCAGGGAAGGTGTGTGATACTCAAATATAGGTACATTTGGATTTGGGTTCAACGTTATAAATTCAATTCGAAACCAGGTGGTCAAATAATTGTTAGACATGACTTAAAGCCACACCTGCATTGCCTGAATGACCAAAACCTGATTTGAGCCCACGCTTGAACGTAGTTCAACAAAGTTGCATTAAATGTATGAGGCACGATTTGAAGCAACTTTTTGTAATAGTGTGATGTCATTATGAAAACTCGTGAGAACATTGCAGTCTAGATCTTACTTGTCTACGAAGGCTATGCAATATGTCTGCAGGCAATGAAGTTTATAAATACATAACATCACACCTGTAATGCCTGAAGAGTAAGGTAGAGGTGTACGAAATAGTACACATTTCGCCAGTTATGTTTTAGTCCTATGTAATAGGGGGCGAGCCTATTGCCATCAACCGAGCACAAATCCAGACTCCGTGGCTGCTTTAATCACTTTATCTTACCTATTATATAATTAATAAAAATTAAAATGCCGACAACGAATGATAAAACTGAAAAAGTCTAGAAGATAAGTACACGTATTAATTAAGAAGTTATCCGTCTGACTAATTAGTAATTAATGAAGAGTGTACACTAATTATTATACGCACTATCTGATGGCTACCGAGCGTCACTAAACTCATTTCGTTAAAAACGAATATATGTATAATTAAATGGCTTGCTAATGAAGCTGCCATACTAAACCTCTTTTATTTTTCAAACACTTGTGTTTGGGAATCTGTTCTAATGTTTAGTTTTGTTTGTTTGTTTATTTGGTTGGTTGAACACGCTGATCTCAGGAACTACAGATTAGAATTGTTTTTTTTTGTGTTAGATAGTCCATTTTTCGAGGAAGGTTTTAAGCTTAATATTCCATGCAAACAAGGCAAAAGCTAGTAGATAAATAATTCATAATCGTCTACCCAGCCTTTTAACAACATATTTTAGTCGATTTCTAGCGTAACTGGATACAGTTGAATACCATAATTTACATGGAGTAACTGCCTCCGTGATCTCCACAACCCAGCAGAGATATTACGATAACCCTGGTTGTCAGAGTTTCTCACTACTGACTGCCAACGGCTTTACGCGTTTTTCGAGGCATATTGTATGAAACTCAGTGTGTTAAGGTCTTATGGATGGTCAGCGTATGTTACCACGGACCGAACTCGGCAAGCACCTTAAATTACTTGCTCGTAAAACTGTGTAAGTATAGCGACCAAAATAATTAAAATAAGCTAACTAGTAATTCCTAGTTGATATAGGTAACATACGCATAGTTCAAGTCTTACTTATCACTAGACACAAGACACAATGACAAAGGTTCCCCTCTAGCCGGTTTCATTCGTTCAGTCGAACAACGCTTTGCTCAATGACAATTCCCAACGCCCGATTGTTGTCTCGTTATTGTTCTGTGTCCAAAGTATTCAGTGCATGTATACCACTCAACCATACTGTAGGTGCGCAAGCTATAACTGAATCTACACTAGTGAGAATTTAACGATGCGCACACATTTTTAATCGAAGCGTGGTGAACGTTTAATTTATAGAAGTGTTTCAATTTTGTGCGCGAGTATCGGAGGAAATTGTATTTTACTGGAAACTATAAGTATATATTTCCCTAGTAGATATTTGGCAGTCGTTATGGGTAGTCAGTGACCCGAAAGTCTCACATTCAGTCTTACCACGGGATTCATATACCCAATACCCCAATAGGGTATTACACCAAAAAAATAATTAGTCCGTCTGTTAGATTATAAATTTTGGATTGGATATGTGTTTTTTGTTTTATCAAATTAATAAAAATTGACGAAACTAAAACGTGTCAAAGATCATGAGTGGGGGTTTTTAACGTTACTTTGTGGGTAAAAAAGTACTAACCTTGTGACGTCACACGACTTTTCGAAGCACTGTATCGTCTTCATCTTTTGTTTACGTGAAAAAAGAAAAAATACTTGTCCATTATTTTTTGGTAATCTATCTGACGTACTAATTTAATATTTTTTTGGTGAAATACCCTATTGGGTTGTAGACGTCAGATAGGCAGTCACTCCATTCAAAATACTGGTATTCAGCTGCATCCCGTTGGATTGGAAGCCGACCCCAACAAAAAAAAAAGAAAAGGGTTAGGCAGATGATGATGATGACGACTATAGAGGGTGTAAATTAACCCTTCACACATACGTCAACCAAGCATTCTGTACATAAAACTAAGTACCCCTACGCAAAAAAAATCTGGGAAACGACTTTTTTTTTGGGGTCAAAAATCACATTTCACGGTAAAACTCAATGTAGCACTCTTAAAACACTGTGCTAGTGGATGCTTTGAATAGTAAACGGGTCATGGAGGTAATTTAAGTAAAGTTAGAACCTGAAAAACTAGTATTTATAAAAACAGCTGTGAAAAATTTGGAACTTTGACCCCTAATATCTCCGTAACTAGGGGGTTCCCAGGCTAAGTCTAAAACCAAAAAAATATCGCAGTGGTGGGAAGAACAAGTGCCCTTCGTTTGCGTTAAGGGTACTTTTACACCCTTTATACAACTGGCATCTCTGCTTACCGTTCAGAGATTAAAGGCTTGAAATTATGTTACATTATTAAATGGGTCATTTAACACAATTTACATCAAATTACATCACTGTAAAAAAAACCAAATGAATAAAAACAAATAATGATTTGTTTAATTTGAATATTCGGCGTAACTGAAATTGAAATAAAATCTTTGAACTTGTTGACTATGCAACTTTAGAAAGGAACTCTATTGAAAATTAGTTTGGTACATATAGTTTCCTCATACTTACTCGTAGATAGCTATTAACGCAACAACTTGATGATTGCTTCTGGGTGCTAATAGTGCGGTTTTCTGATTATATTCAGACCCTAATACGTCTAGAAATCTCATCACACTTCATCCATCATGGTTATGTGAGTTGGCAAAGTCTTTAATAAGAAATGATAATAAGAAGCAGTGATATGTACACATATTCCGTACTCATCTCCATATTTGTAACAGTTATACAATCATAAAGTATCATTTATTCACGGAGGTCCGTTACGCGATCATAAAATATAACGATCGATTCACAGATCAATTGAGATTCAATTAGTACGAATCAATTGGTCATCATCATCTGCCTAGCCTTTTCTAGACTACGTGAGGGTCGCCTTGCAGTCTAACCGGATGGTATACGGTACTATTATTTTACACTAGGTATTGCCAGCGGCTTCGCCCGCTACAACTCGAAAATTATCCCACGGGAAGATAAAATTGGGATAAATCTTGTGTAAATCCAGGCTATAAACTATCTGTGTACCAAATTTTATCCAAATACGTTCAGTAGTTTTTGCATGAAAGAGTAAGAAACATTCATTCATACTTACAAACTTTCACGTTTACCTATCTGACCTTTGATACCCAACTTCTGGCTAATACTATTGTCTCGTGTAAGACTAGTTGCTTTGAATCAATCGGCATGGACATTTTCTTGACTACCAGTAAATATATTTAAAAAAATGTCCGTTTGCAATATGTGGTAAATTCTTCAGACAGAGAATGATTATTGCGATCTGTGTTATAACGCATACCTATTGCAATTTGCACTATTAAGTTCTATTTCATTGTTTCACACACTCATTATAAAATTACAGCAATTTATACGACTTCACGCTGGTCGAACTCGTATCAGTACCTTAGCAAAGAATCTCAGTTCATCAGTACTTACCCATAGGCTTTCGTCTAAGAACGTAAATTGCCAATGTCATTAATGGTCTGGAAAAAAACATATAGGTATGCTGCGTAAAATTATACCAGAACAATTTTAATTTTTATTAAGATCTAGATCAAAACAGGTTCTCTAAATCATAATACCAACAACAGCCACTGCGGAAACGAAAACAAAAGATTTATTGGTCTACAAACCAGTATTGTGTAACTGATGATATCTGCTTAATCACTATCGAGTTCAATCGGATCTGCACAAAATAACCCGTAACAATGAGACTATGGATCGTTTCCATAAATTAGAAACCATAGCGATCGTGATTCTGCGGTCAACAATCTACCACTTTATTGGCCTGTGCATCATCGGCAATCAATTTCAATTGAACAGCAATGGCGGCGGTGTCTTCAATTGCTGTTAATTCCTTTCGTAATTCTCTACAAGTAATGGTCTTTGTTCGATTCGCGGTATTATCCAGTAATCTGTTGTTGTCGTGTTAACGCTAAAGAGGCACAATAATATGGCCGTTGTAAAAATGAGTAAAATCCGAGAGCTCTCTCATTGAAAAAAAGGTGCAACGTTACAGAAATAGCAGTAAAATGTTTAGTTAATATACGGGACAACCACGCAGAGATATCGTCAGAAACTCAATATTACAGTATTAGAAAATATTAACAAATCCACATGCAATATTGCTGCAGATGCCAAACCTGAATCCTCTCCATATTCCAGAGTCTGTTCAGCCTGAGCCTTCTCATGTTAGTACATGAGAAGGCTCAGGCTGAACAGACTCTGGCATCATTCAATAACTAACGTTTACGAATTTCTGCTCTTTTGCTATGCAACCTTCTGTGGTAGTCCACAGAAGGTTGCATAGCAAAAGAGCAGAAATTCGTAAACGTTAGTTATTGAATGATGCGCAACCAAAAAGAAAGCAAATATCATCAATTATTGATTAATATTAGTCACACGTGAAACTGTACACTGGCCTTATTTTGGACAAAAGTGTCAGTTAGTTTTTTGTTCTCAAATATTAGCAGCTAATGATTTGCTTGAACAATACTCGAAGTTGAATGACAACAACAACTTTTCAAGTGCAATTAATGACTTAAGGTCTTAAGAACTGTTCAATGGTTCCGCAGCGAGCTCTACGTCTGCGACTTTAAATTAAAAGTTTCACAGTTTTTCAGTCGTGCCTTTTTTGTTTGGACTAGATTCTCTTCTCGGTAACCGTGATACTCAATCGAGGGACTTGAATAGACTGCCTATAGAAATGAACATTTTGTATCTAAAGTGAAAGTTTCTGTACCTTAAAAGCGTTTTCATGTTGTGCAGAAAAAGTTCTTTGCAGGTGAAACTGTAGCAATAAATTATAATGTTGGTATCACGAAAACTATATAAAACACAAGAATAGCTGTATAGGTTTCGACACTCAACGAATTGTTGCTATAACCTGTCGAGGCGTAGAGAAATCTGTCGAGAACGGGGTCGATATCATGCAATTGTAAGCGCATCACTCCGCTGCCGTTCTGATTGACAACCGGCGTGACGTATCGACGGCGTCACACTTTCCGACCGCGACCAATACTCGAATTAATAACTTCACCGTGCCGAGCGAAATATGAAACAAATTGAAATGTTTCCCATTGAGTGTGAACACGTAGCGAGCGTCGGCCTGTCGCCATTTCACAATTAGATCCGGAAGAATCTCACCTGCGTTTTAACCACGAGCCGGCACTAATGCTCGTCGCTGCGATTGTTCAACAAATTGACAAAAAAATCGTTTAAATAAAAGCCTTTTCTCCAGCAAATAACAGTACAATGATGGCTTAGAAACGACTACTTTTTGGCTGTCGTATCAACAAAGTAATCAAACAAAACAGCATTCCAATGTAAGCAAATAAACTACATATTTAAGCAAAGTGTTTTATTTTTTTCATCCACAAATGTCCGCACATATTCGTGTTTGCGAATCGCAAGTGGCATCATTTGACAATAACGCAATAAATTGTGTAGCCTCGTGAACAAATGAAATGCTCTCGTTGCGTTTCCGGCACAAATGCACCAGTTGATCGAACAATACCGTGGTTGTTTTATATGAAATCATGCGAAAACGGCACAATGATTTATTATACAAAACACTCCCACGTATGGTAACGCGCGGGACGTAAAAAGTGGGATGAGCATTCAATTGTATCGGTTTGTTCGAGTTTAGTGATCTCCTGAACGCGATGTACGCAGAAGAATCTAGAGAATGCCAGGGTTGTATTGAAACTAGACGTTGCAGAATTTTGTTTGAAATCCATCCAAATGACGTAACTTTTCTTTTGCAACTTAGCGAGTAATATTGCTGAAGAATTTGACTATCGTATTGTAATTCGCAAAAGTCGGTTACAAAATCATTCCTTTAATGGCAATGTTCAAGCCATACTTGTAACCTATAACGGTTAGAAAACGAATTACGATTTCATGATGTTAACATGATTAGGACTGCAGGAATGTTGCAAAAATCTTGGTAGGAATGTATCGCCAACCCTAGGTCTGCCACACTCCAATGCGGTTCTTATAACGGCAATTATTTGTTTACGCAACTCATACGTGTTAACGTCGAGCCTGTAAATTGCACTTATCTCTTATTTATTACTTGAGTCAAGGTCGCCTATGTGTGTTTGAACAACATTAGCAAGTCTTAATCAATCATCTTTGAAAAAACTACTGTCAACTGTTGTTTAATTAAAATGTCGAACCTACGCTCTCACCTCGACTATACCAATTATACTTTGCAGTGTAAAAAAAAACGATATTTACGATAGTTATAATTGATTCTAACTTTTTAGTGTTTCCCATAATTATTTTAACCAGAAGAGGAACGTAATTGCACTTGTAAATAACGATAACCTAAATTAACATTAACAGGAATTTTGATTATAACGCCTCCCTCCTATGTCTCAAAAGTTTATTACATAAATAATAATTACATATTATGAAATTGGGATTTAAATAACAATGGGACTACTAGGAACTAATAGTCGTTTAAGGTGTTTATTTTTATATTTCCCTAGTGTTTACTTTTTACCCGACTGCGGCGAAGCCCAAAAGGAGGGTTATGTGTTTTTATATTTTACCTAATTTTTTATCTAAGGTAAACATAGGTAGTAGCTATACTCGTACAATCGACGCAGGAAAATCAACAAAATTATGAGTGTCAAATTTTAGAAATAAAAAGCATACCGACAGAACGCAGAAAGTTACATGAAATATTACACATTGTCAACAATTTATCAACATTTGGTTTGACATATGAGTAAATTTTAGAAAGACTACCGTAATAATGCTACATAATTGAATCGTAAAAAAAACTGTGTTACTGAAACAATTAGCAATCATTCCAATTACAAATGGAAGTGTATATCCGATATAATATTTATGATATCATAGAACTTTTTCTTCCTACATTAATAGGACCAATAAACATTCATAACACTTTAATTGCTTGATAGACTTAGCACACATTAGCAACAACAAAAACAGACAATTATGCTAATATAACAGTCCTAAAGGGAAATCGTTATTAGCTAATATTTGTTTACAGCTACAGTTTAGTAATAGGTAATTAACAAAGCTGACATGTTTTTCTAGATTTTTCCTCAAGTGCCTTCTTCCAATCAAATGTAGTCATCATCTGTCAAGCTTTTCACAACTATGTTAGAATTGGCTTCCAGCCCGTCGCGGCTGCGGGTTATTTGAAAATGATACCGCGGCGTCCACACAAACGGCTAAGAAGGAATATGGGTAGTTTTTGGTCTGTAGAAGTCTGACACTCCCTACCGCTCTGCCCAGAGCGTGAGGAGTCAATTGATGAATGCTCAAACTCCAAAAAAAGGATCCTGTTCCAGTCTGAACGGATGCAACCGAATACTAATAAGTATTTTACATGGAGCAACTGCATATCTTCTCCTTAGCTTAGTTACTGAGTAACCCCGTTGGTACCCCTTGAAAAGACTGTTAACAGGCTTTTGGGCTTTTTCTTAAATCTAAACCGAGCAGCTGAGAGAGGAGGGAGAAAACTTGATTTGTAACTTGCGAAAATTAAGCTGCAATAGCAGCATGAATATATCAATAATAAGTAATATTAGATAAATATCGTGTTATTCTGTGTTTATAATAGTAAAGATAATCATCTCTTTCTTTTTTACATCTATATAGTATTATTAATTGGTTTCGATTTTTTAGGAGTATAAAAAACATAAAAAAAACTCAATTTCAAACAAAGCCGTTCTATGCACAATGAAATGAAAACTTGATTGTTGACTCGCTGCTTGCAAATTTTATAACGCAATTAAATTATTATTTATAATTTAATTATTAAGATAAAAAAAAGATGGTTAGAGCTTTGATAAAACCTCCATTACTTCTATTATTGTTGTGGTATATAATTATATGTTGTTAGCCAGCTACTAATATTTTGTATAATTCATTGGTGTTATCTTTTTATTTTATGCTAATACCTTATCTAATATCCATATCAAGTTGGGTTGCAGTGTGATTTGCATTCAGATATTTCAACGAACATAAATTAGTAGCTATATAAGCATTATATTATTCAATTTAAAAGTGAAAACTTATTAACCACATATGAGAACTTCAATAAATTATTGAAGCATTAAGTACAATTTTTAATAAGAAAACATTATTTCCAGTATTAAAAAAACCTTAAACTAAAATGCAAGATGTAAGAGAAAACCTTGCGATAACCGCCTTGACAGTTTTCTCATTTATTAATAATAAACAAAAAAAAAACAATCGCCTCACAAACAATAAACGAACTTACCCGCTAAAAACAATATAACAACGGCAACTCCGTATCCTTATGCGGTTTATGAACAGTCCATACAAAGGTATCAATACACATTCACTTTCGGAATTATTTATAACTTAATTGTTCGAAGTATTAAGTTGCCGGCATTTTCACGCGAGACAAACACAGCGGGCGCGCGGTATCGCGGTTAGACACATGTGAAATCAACTGTAGCTTGGTCGCGACGGCGGCGTCGCTCGAGGCTAACGGGACGCCCCCCACCGCTCCCCCGACCCGTCACATTCTGCAGATAAGCACCAGATAACATATCACATGTTTATTTACGGATTAACTTAGGCACTGTCCGAAATTGCACTTGCGTTGGTACATATGACGGCGAATGATTCAGAGATACCATTTCTGTCATATCGATTCCGATAAATATGGTGAGAAATTCGTGGTAAGTGCGTGACTCCATTACGAAATGGGTATCGTACAGATTTGAGTAAAAAGGTTCATTCACATCGATAACGCCCGTTATTAAATTTTATAGAAATCATTACTTTAGAAGTTTAGATATCGTCACGCGACGAATTTCATATACCCAGGTACCTGTGGATTGGTTCGCATTTATAACAAATGACCACAAATCTATAGCACTATTATTTTATGATTTTCTTCAGTAATAGTCATTGTGCGATATTTCCGTGTCAATCATTTACTGTTAATTGATGTTGGTGTAAGTCCGCTGCGAAAATTATGGTCAAGAGTGTCATGACTCGTACGGTCACGAACTTTCCCCGCTTCAGTTGTACACCAGAGATTAAAAACAGCTAATATTTTAAACACCTGACACTATGACTAATTTAATTAATTCAAGTATTCTCAATTTCTTTTTTTATTTATGTGTCTAGTATTGGTTCATCTACGTCATTTAAGTACTTATATAATCAAATTGCAATACAATCACTGCAATTAAGTGTGAATAGAGATTAAACAGTTGCTTTATGTATGAGGTAATTTCTTTGGATTGTATATGTAATTATAAGTCATGATAGCTATTCATTTCCCATAGCTGAAATGTTACTAGTTCATAGAGTTTGGGACCTAGTTTATCGGGGTCGATCACGTCAATATCTTTGATTAATGTCGTAAAGACTTACAATAAAAAACTAAAAACTTACATAAGAATCATAGTTCTACTATTATATTATTACTTAACTATTAAATGCTCAGTTCTTTTTTGGCGGGTTGAAAATCATCAAATAACCCCTTCCGCTCTTGGGCAGAGTGAAAGGGAGTGTCAGACTTCTACTGACCAAAAACCACCCATGTTCCTTCTTAGCCCTTTATGTCGAGACCACGGTATCTCTTACAACATCCCGCAGCCGACCTCAGGGTCCTGAGTGCGATTGACGGGTCGTGCATGGTGTTATTGTGTTTTCCAATAGGAATTTGTCTGTATCAGCCACGGAGACTAGATTTACGTCGGTTGATGGCGGTTAACCTCCTATTACATGGCCTATACACCTTAACACATGACCGCCGAAATTAATGTAGGCAGTACAATTACGTACACTTCTACCGACACCTTTGTCGATTACAGGCGTGATGTTATGCCATGTATACTCCGATATTCAACACGTAAGCATTTAAAAAGTAATTACCGAAGTTAAGCCATTCAAAACAAAAAAAAATTAAGTAAGTAAAATATCACTTTAAGAAAACACGTCATTTACTCACTATTTTATTCTCAGCATGTTTTACTTTCTCTAGAAAGGCCATAAGGATTTAAATACATTCATTCAAATACAGAAAACATTTTAATTCCAATGCTTGCGAAAACCAGTTGAAATATTAAGTAAGCTGGCAATAATATGCAGAGAGCTCGTAGGCGTCCCACAGGGTTTCACCTAATGCCCGTAGACCTTAAGTTTATTACTGACTAGCTTCTACTTGCGTGGGCAACAATAAGCATGATCTTCTTTGCAAAAGTGTTTATATTTTGTGTGATCAAAATTATTCTATCCAAACCTAACCCGTGTAGTCGCAGTGCCGTAAGGTCATTGTCATTTTGAGAAGAGCCTTAGCCTGCAACTTTGGAAGGGGACAATCAAGTTTGGTTCGGTATCAGGTTCGTAATTAAACAATGGTTGTATGTCCTTTTCTTTTTTCTATGGCTCCCCCTCTGGGCAGAGCGGTAGGGAGTGTCAGACTTCTACTGACTAAAAACCACCCATGTTCCTTCTTAGCCCTTTGTGCCGAGGCCGCGGTATCTCTTCCGAACAACCCGCAGCCCCAACAGGATGGTTGTATACCTAACACCCGTATCTATCAACAAGTTGAAATGATTACCTACTGGAACAAAAGTTATTTTATTAGTCGTTAGTTTTACTCAAGATTTGATTTTATTCTGTAGTTTAGTAATTGCTTGAAGTTAGAAAAGAATCTCTAGCTTTGCTTTCTTAGACGGTGCTTTCTTCGTTAAAGTATTTTATCTATTGCATGAAAATAAGTAATTACTTATGCAACCATTTTTAGAATCCATGTATGATCTAAGTCAAGTTAAAATAATTACTTTAACTTGACTATAGATCTTACCAGTTACAGCAAGAATATTCGAAATGAAGCTTAACTGCTTTCCTGTGTTATTTCCGTACACAAGAGTTATTCTGAAGTTAATTCAATTCTTGAAGACAATCACATTTTTTTATTGTATCCTGGCAATGCGAAGGTTTTACGTAGATGGTGTTGAGACTGTTGTGTAGTCATTTGTTTCTCCGTTAAACCCTACTGTTGTGTGAGAATGTCTTCACATTTACGCACAAACAATGCAAGCTAATGGGTAACTCTGTACATTTGTTACATACATTTTCAAGCCTTAATGCATAAATAGATTTGGATAAATATGGACACTTGGATCCAACAAACCCCTTTTTTTTTTTTTTTGGTGGGTGTAAAATCATCGAATAACCCCTCCCGCTCTTGGGCAGAGCGAAAGGGAGTGTCAGACTTCTACTGACTAAAAACCACCCATGTTCCTTCTTCGCCCTCTATGTCGAGGCCGCGATAACCAGAGGACTACCCGCAGCCCCGACAGATCCAACAAACCCCTTGAGTATAGGACATACAACGTGTAAATTAATGTACCCTTCACAAAACCGTCAGCTAAGTGTTCTGTACACCAGAATAAGTAACTCGCAAAAAAATACTTTTTTGGGATGAAAACTCACATTTTACGGTAAGAATTCATGTAATGCATTCAAAATATTACGTTTTATAAAAAAAATTAAAATGTTTCAGCCCCAATATCTCTGTAACTAGAAGGTTCCCGGGTATGGCCTAGAACAAAATAATGATCGTAATATCGGTAAGAACTGTTTATTGCCCGTGGTCCACCCGCCAAGTTCACCTGGGTGTACCACGGGCAATTATTTTTGCCCGTGGTCCGCCTGCATGTCCATATGTTTTTATCGTAGTATTGCGAAAGAATAAAAGTGACAATAAATTTTAAATCCAGTGTGAAAATGTTAAATGACAAGTTATCTTCGTTACGCTTACACCAATTAGATATTTCCGATAATTAGGATAATTTTCAGCCTATAAGTAGACGATGTCGCAGGCAAAAGCTAGTCTAACATAAGCGTAGAACTTTCCAAATAAACCCGCATCCGTTCCTCTCACCAAGCTATTGTCAAGAACGACTGCTCCTCATCATTCCAATTAGTTGTTACAAATCGATTCTCCGATTGATTAA
This sequence comes from Diarsia rubi, assembly GCA_932274075.1. NCBI lineage: Eukaryota > Metazoa > Arthropoda > Insecta > Lepidoptera > Noctuidae > Diarsia > Diarsia rubi. Next base: position 10,927,562 of record OW026412.1, on the reverse strand, counting down.
ATAATAGTCGATTGTTAACTTCATCAGGGTTAGATGAATTGTCTGAGCCATGTGATTCAAGTTTATGTTCGTTGTTGAAATGTTGTGTTGCGAAACTGCATCGTGTTGTATGTTTTAGCATATTTTCTGAGTATTTTATCATCATGGACAGAATCTCTGACTAATGTCTGCTTTCCATAAAAATTTTCTTTTACGAGTTGTGTTTCTGCAAAATTAGCTTGTTTGAAATACCCGTGTTGCATAAAATTTTGTAGAGAATACTATTACTGTTAGCCTGTGTGAGTGGGAACTGTTGGGCAAATACCTCCCCCCATGATCGCCAATACTTTCGATCTAGGGCCAATGTGGACCACTGGTTGTTGGTTCTGTGATTTCCGTCCAGCTCGTCCCACCGTTATCTTGTTATTAAATATCCATGAATGGTAACGTTGCTGTCTTTTATAACCTTATTCGAGATGAAACGCGGCGTGTTCTAATCTTGCAGGCGATAGTCAAAAGCTGCTCGATGCAAGCGACGCATAAAGAATTTCTAGCGCAATTTCAGTGGCAGTTTGATATTATCTTACCTTTAGTGAGTAAACTTAGTCGTGAGGCAAATGTCAGGAGAATTGGCGAGACGCGTGCAGCGTGCTGGCAATAAACGTAGTCCTTTTTGGGTACCGCTGTATTAAAGTACCTTACTGAATTCATCTGCAGATGTGATTCTTATAATTTCCTTATGTGGGGAGGAAATGCAACTAGAAATCAATAATAAAACAAGGTGTATCATCTGTGTTGACAATTTACATGTAGTTGGCTCAACTACACACATCAAAAGTGTCTAGGGATCAACATATATTTTTGCAATAACTTTTCTCCTGATTGATATTAATTAAAATTTTCTTTAAGGATTCATCAAATAAAGTGTTTTCGTTTGTCACAGTAACGATAAACCAAGTCACCTTTGCATTAATAAAGAAATTTGCCATTTTCCTAATAAAGGGATTTTTGCCATTTGAACCACTAACATTAAAGTTCGAAAAAAATACTGAAATAACAGTTTTCTTTAAAATTTTATTGGGTAACTTAAACAATTAATAATCCGTGTTTCTACCGCGAACACTAACAACACAAGAACATCGGTTTGGCATACTCAAAATGAGTTCATCCAAATCACGCTGTGTAATGGCCGCCCATGTTCGTTGCAACAACAAAAAAAGGTCTTCTTGCGACTGGATACCCTCCATATTCGGCAGAGCTCTTCTCTGTAGCATATCCCATGCATGCTCAATCGGGTTCAAGTCTGGCGACTGAGCAGGCCAGGGCAGGACATTGATGTTAGCTGCGGCGAGAGTCTGTCTTACAACTCTTGCGGTGTGCGGTCGTGCATGATAATGCATTAACTGAAATAAGGGACCGATTTGCACTAGTAGAGGAACGATGACGTCTGATACAATCGTCTCAGCATAAATTTGAGCGTTGAGGTTGCCTCTGATCCAAATCAACTCAGTTCTTCCGCCGATCCAAATACCCGCCCATACCATGATGGTTCCACCACTATAAGGATGGACTTCCTGGCAGGATTTTAATCGCTGTTGGCGTCCAGGGGTTCTCCAGTGTCGTATACGTCTTGTATCCGGTCTCATACCAAAACGAGACTCATCAGAAAAGCACACGAAACGCCATTGTTCTTCTGCCCAATTTCTGTGTTCAAGAGCCCATTGATATCGAATCCTACGATTGTGCATTGCTATAGGTGGTACCCGTAGCGGTCTTCGGGAATGAAGGTTCACTTCATGCAAGCGGTTTCTGACTGTTTGGTCGCTAATTAAGTTCCCTGAAAAGTGATGAAGCCTCACGGCTAACATCATGGCGGTTATTGTTGGAGCTCTTCGAGTTAAGATTTGAATGTATCGGTCTTGTCTCCGTGTGGTGCAGCGATACCGTCCTCCATGGCGCTCAGCCACGGTACCAGTGCTTCGGTAACGTGTCCAAAGTCGACTGATAACACTCTGACTTGTATTCAGAGCTAAAGCCACAGTACGTTGCAGGGAACCAGCTTCTATCATTCCCACGGCTCTGAGCATTTCTTCCCTGCTTAAATGACGTCGCCGCTCCATAATAACGTTGGTTTTAATCAGTAGTAGGGAAACAGTAGCACTAATAATGTCTTCAATGCGTTGTATGTTTTTATAGGGAAAACATTGACAGCTGATTTTCATCTTTTACTCGAATTTGATTCACAGTTCCTGATTCAAATTATGAAATGCACCAAAAAGGATCCATATAAATTTATAAAATCATAAATTTATTACAAAGCCACATCTCAATCTCAAGAAATCCGCATAAAAATGCTTGATCCCTAGACACTTTTGATGTGTGTAAATTAGTCACAGAAATTTCTCCCAAGTCCATTAACCAACTCCATTAAAACAATCAACCGCATTCCATGTAATACTGTTGTAATAAATGTTCTAAATACTGTTTTTTATTTAGATTACATCGCTGGAAATGTTGCAATACACAACGAATTAAACATCACTGATGACATCATTTTAGGTGTTTTGCCAGTAGGACATGAATCACTATTCTACTATAACTGTCGATTTAATTTCAACTACAAAACAAAACATACCAAACACAAAAAGGCCCGTTTGCATAATTTGTAGTATGTATATTAATCTGTAGGAAAATCTCACGGGTGTTTAAGTACAGAACCACACAAAGAGTAGGTTCTAAAAAGGTTTTTGTTGCGTAGCCTGCGGCTGAGATGTTATCTGAGTAGTCACCTTGATCTTTGCACGAAACTGCAGACCGCAGCGCTTGACCTCCACCGCCGCCGGTTCCTTTCTGTTCAACCGTGTACAATACTTCTCTTAGGCATAAGTTACAATTGATTTTTTTGAAACCTTGGATCTTTTAAAATGAGTCATGGTCCCCCTGACAATATGACGAGGCTGTTATAATATTTGTTTATGCCAAGTTCAAGTAAGTGTAAGAAATCGTGAGCAAGGTGCACGCACTTCAATGACCAACATGTACGACTGTTTTTGCATGACTTTGTAGGTGTCATTGAAACTAGAAGGATATGAGATGTTTACTGACTTCAAAAAATGTGGTTCTAATTAGTCCGTCTGTTAGATTATCGAAAACTATTGAATACTTATTTTTTGTTTTATCAAATCAATAAAAAATTTCGAAGATAAAACGCGTCAAATATTTAAGTGAGGATTGGTATCGTCACTGACCACTAAAAAATGTCATACTAATGTCTTAGAGTATGACGTCACACGAAATTTCAAAGCAGTGTATCGTCTTCATTGTTTGTTCATAATACGTGAACAAAGAAAAAATACGTGTCCAATATTTTTTGGTAATCTATGACGGACTAATGAGAATTTTTTGGTAATCTATGACGGACTAATGAGAATTTTTTGGTAATCTATGACGGACTAATGAGAATTTTTTTTGTTAACTACCCTATTGCCAAGTTTTCCATCAATCAAAGATTTATAAAATTCAAACCAACAAATTTTTTCCTATTTGTAACATTATTATTGGTACCTATAGAATAAATAAACCTATGAAATTGATTTCACAACACACATTTTTCCGTGGCATTTCTAGGGCACAACAATGCAGCTCCATCCGTTTGAAAATTGTACTGTAGGTAACAATTTTATAGAAACTCTGAACTAGAAACTAACCGACAATATAAAAGCAGTGTTCAATTTTCACCGCAAACAACTTATTTTATCTGCACGACAAGTTAAAGATAGCCCGTTAGGCATTATTGAACCGTTTGATAATAGAGGAACAATGCTATGGCATGCAAATTATAAAACAATTGCGATACTGAAGGTAAACTAGAAGTCAGAATGCTTTCTAAAGATTTTAATGGCTTTTGTCAACGAACACCTGAGTCTTGTTAGGTGATTATATCTGGAATTTATAGGTCTTCTCAGTCTTTGTCCGTCTGAACTCTAAATTATACATTACTAGCTATTGCCAGCGGCTTCACCCGCTGCAACCCACGGGAATATAAAATCGGGATAAAAACTATCCTATTTGTTAATCCAGGTTATAAACTATCTGTGTACCAAATATCATCCAAATCAAACAAACATACACACTCACAAACTTTCACATTTATAATATTAGTGTGATTATTATTATTTATATGCTAACTATATTGTTAAATAAGAGACAGTCAAATTCTGTCCATGACCTTAAAAGGTTGTAAAGGGTTGTTGCATTGAAGAATTAGGACAGGAAGTCTGAAACTGAGGCCGGTAACTGAAATGTTTGGTGGAAATTGGTTTGATGAAAAAATTATTAGCATAAAGTTTATGAAAATGGCTAAAAGAGTAGGGAAAGACCCAATAAAAGATAAACGAAGAAGAATTAACTAAAAGTATATGTCAGAAAAGGAGGTGACCGCTGAGATGATGATAAGCTAATGGAGCATAATGGAAGAAGATGAAAAACACGCAGAATTTCGACCCAAAAAAATTTTTGGGACAAGGGCCGTTCAAGTATTACTGAAGCACTATATTGGGGCGGGGGTATTTGCTTTTCTTATTTTTGATGACATGAGGGGTGGGGAGGTATAGATGATGTCTACGTCAGCAGTAGTTGTTTACTTTTTTACACATAAATGGCACCCACACATTGTCTATGCTTGAAAACGGAACGCATTGTCGGGGATTGTGTCAATAAAGTTTTAATAAATATGTACGATAGTCATAAAATCCTCAGCGTACGTTCTTATTTAATAAAAAAAATAGAATACCTACATTAACAGAAAAATGCATATTCCAATATTTGCGTAAGCATGTGGGGGAGGGGTGATAGCTTTGATTACTTTTGCTGACAAGGGGGAAGGAGGGGTAAATGATTGGAGTAAATCTGCTTACGTATTACTTGAACGGCCCCACAAAGGCAGGAAAATCTTAATGATGGTTGAAACTAAAAGTATATTAATTGATTTGTGTTTTTGAAACATCTGGCTTCAAAAACGCAAACCAAAAATACTCGCACCAACGAAACTAACATCGACAAACAAAATATTTGGGATGGGACATGAGATTGTTTAGCATAACTCTGGTAAATAAAAATGTGAGAATGTAACCAATGATCCAATTAAAATGCTACTAGTGGGTACCTCTTTAATCGATAAGGAGACAATATATATTTTTGAGACTATTATTGACAATAATAAATTTAATAAAAATTAAGTTTAAAAACTAAAACCGACTACGAATAAAAACTCAGTCTTAAAAGTATTAAACAAGAAAAATGGTCTGGTAAGTTGATAATTTGATAATTATTATAGAAGACAGCCGTAGTCGCCTGCCACTGATACCTGATGCTTCTTCATGGCGTTCTCGTTGATACAGAAGTCAGCTGCTAGTTGCCATTAGCAAGGTGGTGGCGGTGGTGGTTAAAATTTATATAGCCTATGTCACCCAGGCTATTCTTACGAATCTATTGACACCTCATTTATTAACATACGTTTAGTAGTCTAGGCGCTACGGTGGAACATACATACATACATACATAGACTGCCAAAATCATTGCCCTTCCTTAAAAATAGAAGAAGAAGTGAAGTGTACTGAAGTGTAAACTTGTAGCTGTTGCGCGACGAGAGGATGGATTGAAGGTAATCTCTAGACGGGTTATTATTTGTATGATAGAGGAAAGCGCCTGGGTAGACCGCGAAATTAAAATTATCTTACATCTTCTGCAATTTGCAGGTCAGTGTTTGGCTGTATATTGAACAAAATATGATTCATGACCGCAGCACGTATGTGGTTACAGAATTATGATTATTAAAATCGTCAATACACCCATCACGGACTTGCAAATAGCAATAAACTTAAGAAACTTTTGTTTTCTCGGTTTTCCCTGGTGCTTCCTGGTGCCCTGGTGCTGGAGAAAATGTGCTTGACGCATACAAACGCAATCCCCTGTATACTCCTGGAAAATAAAACTAGAGCGTTTTGTTTCTAACCAGTCTTACCTCTGCCTACATTCTTCACACACTATTTTGTGAATAGGAGGATTAAATTGGTATAAATTCAAAGAAAAGTATTTTCTCGTTATATTTGACGACTACTCATCTTCTTCATCAGCATGTGATAGTGTTGAACCATTTGAAGAGAAAATTAATTATGTTAATGATGAATATTGCATAAAAAGTCGGTTATTAACTGTTTATACACATATTTAATAGCAATTAAACGAGATATAGACCCGTATTCCCTAAATCATTACCCTTCCTTTTTGGCTTGCCGTAGTCGGGTAACAAATGCATAAACACAAGCGCATTTTTAACGCTGGGCCCAGTGCAGAGACTGATATTACAATAGCGCAAAAATAGTAATTTAATTAGGCATTTGTTTGAAATGAAATGAAATGAACTTTATTTGCTAGATTTATAGTACAATATTGATGGTCAGGTTTTGTAACAGAAGCTCACACAATTCGCTAAAACTAGCATGCAAAATTAAACAATTTGTATATTAAAAGTGAATATATTTATATATTGGCATGTTGTAAAATTAAGAATGTCAATAGGAGCATGTCGCCTAGTATTTATGAAAACCAGCGATAGACCATTACCAAACATATTTACGATCTTGGTTAAGAGCAGGTATGTTCAATATCAATTACCTATTTAATCATAATTTAAACGGTATTGCGTGATCGAAATTTATTTTCTTTCGAAACCAATCGTGCGAGCAGCGGACTCGAGGAGTGTTGGTGGGAGGCACACCATCACCTATTGTATGTTAGGAAATAAGTCAAGTTGGTATACTTTTTCTAGGTAAGTATTTAGATTTCGTATTATACAGGATGTAAATGAATCCTTCACGCAAACGTCAACCAAGTATTCTGTACATCAAACTAAGTACCCCTACGCAAAATTTTTTGCTGGGAAACGACTTTTTTTTTGGGGTCAAAAATCACAATTTACGGTAAAACTCAATGTAGCACTTTTAAAACATTGTGCTAGTGGATGCTTTGAATAGTAAACGGGTCATGGAGGTAATTTACAAAAACTGCTGTAAAAAATTTGGAACTTCGACCCCCAATATCTACGTAACTAGGGGGTTCCCAGGTATGGTCTAGAACAAAAAAAATATCGCAGTGGTGGGGGCAAGTTCGTTTGCGTTAAGGGTACTTTTACACCCTTTTTTTTTTTTTTTTTTTTGGTGGGTGTAAAATCATCGAATAACCCCTCCCGCTCTTGGGCAAAGCGAAAGGGAGTGTCAGACTTCTACTGACTAAAAACCACCCATGTTCCTTCTTCGCCCTCTATGTCGAGGCCGCGATAACCGTTGGACTACCCGCGGCCCCGACAGACCCTTAATTATAATTGTAGATGAGGAGAAACAGAGAAGTATGTAAGAGGAAGACATGTTGCGCCGACCCCAACTAAATTGGGATAAGAGCCTCTAGAATGATGGTGATGATGATTGTTATTGTAAATCGGAGAAATTACTTCAATAGACGTTGTATTTGGGATAAGCCGCTTGGCCTGATGTGTGGGACAATTCCATCGGCAAAAATAATGAAACTTCATACAAATAGCAGTGATACCCTAGTGCTCTGAATATTTTTTTTCGATGAGGATGATGATGATGATGATGATGAAGGATATTAGTCCAATGGAGAAAATTTATCAGCTTGAAATTTACCACCTCGTCGGGGCTGCGGGTTTTTATAAGAGATACTGCGGCCTCGACATAAAGTGCTAAGAAGGAACATGGGTGGTTTTTAGTCAGTAGAAGTCTGACACTCCCTACCGCTCTACCCAAAGCGGGAGGAGTCATTTGATAATTTCCCAACCCCCAAAAAAAAGGGTGAATCCCTAAATGTAACCTCATACTTCTGAAACAAGCTGTAGTGTGGAACTTAAATCACCATCAATAGTATAAAGGTGCAAAGGTGTCACTGCGTAGGAATGACAAACACAGGCATAGTGCGAAAATCTACTTTCCCTTAAGCCCGCGAGGTCAGGCGGCAGATGCAGTAATATCGAAGAAAACAAGCAACACGATATGAATTGAAATCTAACATATTATATTCATTACACGAATTCAAAGGAAGTCGTTTATCTTAGCACGTACATGTAATGAGGAGGGATAAAACGCATGTGACAATAACCCTCCTTTTGGGCTTCACCGCAGTCGGATTAAAAGAAGTGATGGATATTTTAATGTTGATGGATAAGTAGAGAAAAGGTCAAAGATCAGATGAATGGATTGTGTGAGAAATGAGATGAAACAGAAGGGAGTTAATGTTCACATCATCATCTTCTTCCCTTTTGGACATTGCATTGCATATTATTTCTTGATATACTAAGAATCTCCGATTTATTTTATTTAATTTACTTGTTTTATTTAGGATACCATTTGACATACCTATAATTTTTATTTTATTTTTGTTTCTGAATTATTGTGAATTTGCCAAGATAATTTGACATGTAATGTAATCTGATCATTGTTAGCTTTTAAGCGTTTTGGTGAAAAACTGTGAGCTTAAATGTATTTCTGTAAATAAATAAATAATGGATACCGTGATGTCTGACAGGGGAGAATGAAGAAGCAAACGTGTTGCCCCGCTCCAAGTAAAATGGGACTGGGCAGCCTATGTTACTCAGGGAGAATGTAGCTTTCTAACGGTAAAATAATATTTGAATTCGGCGCCGTAGTTTTTGAGTTTATTCAATACCTACATACACACAAAAATACAAATAATTTCTCTTTATAATATTATTAGTGTAGATGTTACCCGCGACTTCGTTCTCCGTGTTTTTTTGTGTTTAAACATTAAATACTTTGGGGAAGATGGATAGAGCGGGGGTGAGCTGACATGAGATGACGACTAATAGAGAAGAATAGAAGAAGAATTTAATTGGGATAAGAGCAGGAGAATGAGACGGACTGTTAATAATAAAACCGCATCTGAATCGGTTCCCGTATTTAACAGCTGCGTTGCCACAGACAGACAGACGGACACACACATAGTGGTCAAACTTATAAAACCTGTATTTTTTAGTGGGAGTTAAAATTGACAGGAGTTGGTATTCATTTTGCGTGAGAGATACTACAGAAATAATGACATAAAGATCATGCAAAATAAATAAAAGGCATCAATGAAGGTTAGAAATCACACATGCTAAATAAACACTAAAAACTTGTAAGATCAACACAGTTATTTATCGAAAGTGAATGGAAAGGAAATTTCCCATATACTTATCTCTGAAGTATCCCTAGTGCTGTAATCATACCATTACACGACACACGGGCCTCACATATCACACAGCTATTTGTGGCCACTAAACAAATCGCAATCATTTGTCACACACGGCCGTCGGATAGCGAATTTCTCTACTATTATATCATTGTTTATGTGGTTGTGCATTATTTATACCGTGGTCAACGGTTGTCATCATCACAGAACATATAAAAGAGGACCTCTTTTATCTGTTCTGTGGTCATCATCATCTGCCTAATATCGCTATATTCCTGTATTCTCCCATTCTATTTGGGGTCGGCGTAACACTTTTCGTCTTTCATTCGACATGGCATCATTTACCTTATTCATTTACATTAATTTTTATTTGGCCTTCATCTATCAACTTTAATATCCACCATCATCTATCTACCTTTCTCCCAAATCAATCTTCTCCCTCTTTTGATCTGTTACATTCATTTGATAATCCAAAATCCTCGCTAAATCATATAAACCACTTTTTTGCAAATGTAGGCAGTAGCTTGGCGTCGAAATTTAAATCACCCTCAATAGTGATGATGTATGATAATTATGTAATTTATGTCAATTTCTTATAACTTTGATTATTTAATCATTTGTATGCCCAAGTGGCTGATCATGGTATTGAACCTTAGAAATTTAAATGAATGTAATGAACACCTGCATGTAACCCATGTATCACAAATAAACGATTTGATTTGATTTGATTTGATTTGATTTGATTAGTGCCCAATTCTGTGTCGAACTCAAATTCGTATAGCTCAATGGCCCTCTTTGAGGTAACCGAAGACGAAGTTGACTCCATTATTTTGGGGCTTAGGTCTGACTGTGCAACTGGGTTAGACTGTATACCGTCTAAAATAATAAAAGCCTCGCGATGCGTATTAGTTCCGGTTATTACACATATCTGTAATTTGTCTATAACTGCAGGTGTATTTCCAACGGCGTTTAAAAAAGCTGTAGTTCACCCCATTCACAAGTCTGGGTGCAAAGATGACGTCAGTAACTACCGTCCAATATCGATTCTAACAGCGATGTCAAAGATCCTTGAAAGAATACTGAACAAGAATCTGACCAGTTTTCTTGACGCAAACAACATCTATCAACCTCTGGCGAATAACCAATATGGTTTCAGAAATGGGATTAGTACCGAGGACGCAGTCATGGATTTGTCCAGCCACGTAGCCAGAACGCTCGATAGCAAACATAAGTGCCTGGGAGTCTTCCTTGATACCGTTTCTGCCCAGGCCTTATTGAGTAAAATGGAAAATGTCGGAATACGAGGACACGCTCTGAAGATCTTTGCAGATTATCTCAGAGATCGTACCCAAATAGTAAAAATCGGCCCACACCAAAGTGATGAGCTTCCCATCACATACGGCGTTCCGCAAGGCAGCATTCTGGGGCCTACTCTTTTTCTCATCTACACACATCAAAAGTGTCTAGGGATCAACATATATTTTTGCAATAACTTTTCTCCTGATTGATATTAATTAAAATTTTCTTTAAGGATTCATCAAATAAAGTGTTTTCGTTTGTCACAGTAACGATAAACCAAGTCACCTTTGCATTAATAAAGAAATTTGCCATTTTCCTAATAAAGGGATTTTTGCCATTTGAACCACTAACATTAAAGTTCGAAAAAAATACTGAAATAACAGTTTTCTTTAAAATTTTATTGGGTAACTTAAACAATTAATAATCCGTGTTTCTACCGCGAACACTAACAACACAAGAACATCGGTTTGGCATACTCAAAATGAGTTCATCCAAATCACGCTGTGGAATGGCCGCCCATGTTCGTTGCAACAACAAAAAAAGGTCTTCTTGCGACTGGATACCCTCCATATTCGGCAGAGCTCTTCTCTGTAGCATATCCCATGCATGCTCAATCGGGTTCAAGTCTGGCGACTGAGCAGGCCAGGATGACAGACAGACAGACATTGATGTTAGCTGCGGCGAGAGTCTGTCTTACAACTCTTGCGGTGTGCGGTCGTGCATGATCATGCATTAACTGAAATAAGGGACCGATTTGCACTAGTAGAGGAACGATGACGTCTGATACAATCGTCTCAGCATAAATTTGAGCGTTGAGGTTGCCTCTGATCCAAATCAACTCAGTTCTTCCGCCGATCCAAATACCCGCCCATACCATGATGGTTCCACCACTATAAGGATGGACTTCCTGGCAGGATTTTAATCGCTGTTGGCGTCCAGGGGTTCTCCAGTGTCGTATACGTCTTGTATCCGGTCTCATACCAAAACGAGACTCATCAGAAAAGCACACGAAACGCCATTGTTCTTCTGCCCAATTTCTGTGTTCAAGAGCCCATTGATATCGAATCCTACGATTGTGCATTGCTATAGGTGGTACCCGTAGCGGTCTTCGGGAATGAAGGTTCACTTCATGCAAGCGCTTTCTGACTGTTTGGTCGCTAATTAAGTTCCCTGAAGAGTGATGAAGCCTCACGGCTAACATCATGGCGGTTATTGTTGGAGCTCTTCGAGTTAAGATTTGAATGTATCGGTCTTGTCTCCGTGTGGTGCAGCGATACCGTCCTCCATGGCGCTCAGCCACGGTACCAGTGCTTCGGTAACGTGTCCAAAGTCGACTGATAACACTCTGACTTGTATTCAGAGCTAAAGCCACAGTACGTTGCCGGGAACCAGCTTCTATCATTCCCACGGCTCTGAGCATTTCTTCCCTGCTTAAATGACGTCGCCGCTCCATAATAACGTTGGTTTTAATCAGTAGTAGGGAAACAGTAGCACTAATAATGTCTTCAATGCGTTGTATGTTTTTATAGGGAAAATATTGACAGCTGATTTTCATCTTTTACTCTAATTTGATTCACAGTTCCTGATTCAAATTATGAAATGCACCAAAAAGGATCCCTATAAATTTATAAAATCATAAATTTATTACAAAGCCACATCTCAATCTCAAGAAATCCGCATAAAAATGCTTGATCCCTAGACACTTTTGATGTGTGTATATTAATCAGCTCTGCAAACTGCCTCTTGAAAATTGTAAAATATATACGTACGCAGATGATACTGCCCTTGTTGTACATGGCGATGACTGGCCCCAGACATACCAAAACGCCGAGGCTGCGCTGTCCGCCGTTATGAAATGTTTAGCCGACAACCTGCTCACCTTAAATATTGGTAAATCGGTATATATTCCATTTTCCATTCGGTCGAATCTGTGTCCTCCAAACTTCTGTACTTTAAAAGCGCATGCCTGCAGTTCCATGACGCAGTGTAGCTGCCTCCTTCTAACCAAATTCACTAGTGTAAGGTATCTAGGAGTGCTCATCGATCAGCATCTCAACTGGCACCCCCATATAGTCAAAACCACGGCCCGCATACGTAAGCTAATATATATTTTCAAGAAGTTACGGAACTCTGCTGACAATGATACGCTAAAATTAGTATATTTTGCCCTATCTGTCTGTCCTAACGTACTGCTTACCCGTCTGGGGTGGTGCCACCCAAAATGCATTTATCCGCCTTTAGAGAGCCCAGAGAGCTGCCCTTAAAGTAATGCTCTCTCTTCCACGTAGGTATCCAACCGTGCAGCTCTATTCCGATTGCAAGGTACTCACAGTCAGGCAACTTTATGTCCTCCTGTCGACCCTACGCAAACACTCTGCCCGCCCTCCAAAGGAACCGACTGGTAGGCTTAAGCATAATGTTTTTCCCCACGTACGGCATAGAACTGCCTTTGCCAAACGCCAATTCTACGTTAGTAGCACTACTATGTACAATCTCTTAAATAAAAAGTTTAAAATTTATTCGTGCCCTAAATATAAATGCAAATGCTTGCTTCGAGATTATCTCCAAACGCTGAGCTATGATGACACGAAAGATCTTCTGCACGGTATTTTACAATGATAATGACGTTTATATACAAATAAACGTCTAAATCTAACCATAAACATATGTGTACTGGGTACCCCATTCTTTCTCTCGACACACACACCACACACGCACTCACACACATCATACACTTTCTCACTACAAACACACACACACACACACACACCTACACTTACTCACCTCACCACAGTTAAATTAAATGTTTTTCTTTTTGTGTTTCTTTTACATAGATTATATCCTGTTTTTCTTATACACCATTTGCTTATTGTTGCAACGACCCGATTTCTTATACTCTGGCTTTGTATTGTTTCTTACGGTGAATCACTGACTCCTGAGACACAGGCACATACACCTAGTTTAGGAGTCAGAGAATTAAAATTATTGTGACCTAGTTTATAAGCCTTATTTTGCTCTTTTTTTTTTTGTTATTGTACTGTGATGGCTTTTGGTGAAATAAAGAATTTATTTATTTATTTATTTATTATTTAAATATATTGGGGTTGGTTTCCAGTCTGAGCTGAGTCTGTAGCTGAATATCGGTACTTTACATGGAATGACTGCCTATCTAACCTCCACAATCAATCAAAAGTTAGTATGAAGTCAAACAACACTCATTGGTAAGACTGCTATACTTGGCAGCGCGTTGTAAGAATCTGGCCTGGTTGATGGTAAACTAATTGGTGTAGCTAAAAATAAAAACATAAATAATAATAATAATAATAATATAATATTCCACAACTATCACACAACGCCATCTAGTCCCAAGCTAAGCAGAGCTTGTGTTATGGGTACTAGACAACTGATAAACATACTTATATATTTCTAAATACATACATATTATAGATAAATTACACCCAGACACAGAACAAATGATCGTGCTCATCACACAAACATTTGTCCTGGGTGGGAATCGAACCCACAACCTCCGGCATAGCAGTTAGGGTCACTAACCACTAGACCAACAGGCCAGTCGTATCAAATCCATCCACCATGCTTTTGATGTATTAGTACATTATGATATAGGTGCGGTAAGTTGAAAACCACAGCCGAGGCGATATTGCTTGCTCGAGCCGTAGGCGAGGGCTAAAAGAAAGCAGAGGCTGTAATTATCAAAGCGTACGTATGTCATACGATGTTTTATAACATACACACATCAAAAGTGTCTAGGGATCAACATATATTTTTGCAATAACTTTTCTCCTGATTGATATTAATTAAAATTTTCTTTAAGGATTCATCAAATAAAGTGTTTTCGTTTGTCACAGTAACGATAAACCAAGTCACCTTTGCATTAATAAAGAAATTTGCCATTTTCCTAATAAAGGGATTTTTGACATTTGAACCACTAACATTAAAGTTCGAAAAAAAGACTGAAATAACAGTTTTCTTTAAAATTTTATTGGGTAACTTAAACAATTAATAATCCGTGTTTCTACCGCGAACACTAACAACACAAGAACATCGGTTTGGCATACTCAAAATGAGTTCATCCAAATCACGCTGTGGAATGGCCGCCCATGTTCGTTGCAACAACAAAAAAGGTCTTCTTGCGACTGGATACCCTCCATATTCGGCAGAGCTCTTCTCTGTAGCATATCCCATGCATGCTCAATCGGGTTCAAGTCTGGCGACTGAGCAGGCCAGGGCAGGACATTGATGTTAGCTGCGGCGAGAGTCTGTCTTACAACTCTTGCGGTGTGCGGTCGTGCATTATCATGCATTAACTGAAATAAGGGACCGATTTGCACTTGTAGAGGAACGATGACGTCTGATACAATCGTCTCAGCATAAATTTGAGCGTTGAGGTTGCCTCTGATCCAAATCAACTCAGTTCTTCCGCCGATCCAAATACCCGCCCATACCATGATGGTTCCACCACTATAAGGATGGACTTCCTGGCAGGATTTTAATCGCTGTTGGCGTCCAGGGGTTCTCCAGTGTCGTATACGTCTTGTATCCGGTCTCATACCAAAACGAGACTCATCAGAAAAGCACACGAAACGCCATTGTTCTTCTGCCCAATTTCTGTGTTCAAGAGCCCATTGATATCGAATCCTACGATTATGCATTGCTATAGGTGGTACCCGTAGCGGTCTTCGGGAATGAAGGTTCACTTCATGCAAGCGGTTTCTGACTGTTTGGTCGCTAATTAAGTTCCCTGAAGAGTGATGAAGCCTCACGGCTAACATCATGGCGGTTATTGTTGGAGCTCTTCGAGTTAAGATTTGAATGTATCGGTCTTGTCTCCGTGTGGTGCAGCGATACCGTCCTCCATGGCGCTCAGCCACGGTACCAGTGCTTCGGTAACGTGTCCAAAGTCGACTGATAACACTCTGACTTGTATTCAGAGCTAAAGCCACAGTACGTTGCCGGGAACCAGCTTCTATCATTCCCACGGCTCTGAGCATTTCTTCCCTGCTTAAATGACGTCGCCGCTCCATAATAACGTTGGTTTTAATCAGTAGTAGGGAAACAGTAGCACTAAAAATGTCTTCAATGCGTTGTATGTTTTTATAGGGAAAATATTGACAGCTGATTTTCATCTTTTACTCGAATTTGATTCACAGTTCCTGATTCAAATTATGAAATGCACCAAAAAGGATCCATATAAATTTATAAAATCATAAATTTATTACAAAGCCACATCTCAATCTCAAGAAATCCGCATAAAAATGCTTGATCCCTAGACACTTTTGATGTGTGTATTTGCGAGGAAATATATAAAACTCGGACTTTCTTAAACGAATAAATCTTTAATTAAAGCAGTTATGAAAATTTTAGCAATTAGTAAAATTGATTATTAAGTACTTCTTAACAAATAAGCGATGCGCGCGCGTTTGCCCGTTTTTTTCAGGCATATTATAAGCACAAAACAGCCAGTATTATTAATAAAGTAAATTAATATTTTTGTTTTTGTTACAGATATTAATGGTTGCAATTTATTGTCAAAATTAATTAAATTAAAGAATTAAACGTTTATTTATTATATTTTATCTCCCAAAGTTAATTTTATTCATAAAAATGTTGACCACTTTTCTGAAATAAAAACTATTTGCTAAGATTTAAAAAAGTAGGTACCATTCGTTTTGACGGAGCATCTTGATAAACCGTGCAATTTACATTACATTACGTCACAAGTACGTAATGAGATACATATCGTAATATTGAAATTGTTGAAATAAGAGACCCTTTACGAGCAAATGTGTTATAAATTACTTTACAGCTGCACAGAGTATGTATTCTACGGTAGCAGCGTCCAAAATGGCGCGAAAATAGAAATGTAAATTAAAAACGGCGGGATAATGAAGGTGAAAGTTGAGTTCCCGACTAATAAGCACATTTAAAAGCAATGAAAGAGTGTCACCTGAGGAATGAACACTTAAGCTAATCTCGATAGACATCAATACAGGAGATATAATTAATGTATGCGCTAAGCACAAACACATTATCGCTCTCTCTTCAAGAGAAGAGAGAGCGAGTAAGAACTCTCATTGAACGATAGGACAGCAACCAGACACGACCTGAGAAAGAACGGGCTTAGGATCGGCTTGACGTGTTTGCCAAGTTACGGAGTTATCACAACGCGAACAACCAAACTCCTCTTGTGCAAACTCTAGCGCATTGACTGAACTGGTAATCGTACTCTGAGCCCCATGCTCGGCAGTTGCGCTTACGACCACGAGACTAGGACAAAAAGGGATCGGACAAAAAAAAAAAATTGGTCCGTCAGATAGATTTCCAAAAAATATTGAACACATTTATTTGTTTTCACATAAACAAAAAATGAAGACGATACAGTGCTTCAAAAACTCGTGAACTCCTCGAAAACGTCTCATGTCAGTACATTTTTTACTTACAAATGGCGTCACAACCCCCATTCAAGATCTTTGAGGCGTCATCTCCGTCAATTTGAATTGATTTGATAAAACAAAAAAACACGTATCCAATATTTTCGATAATATAACTGACGGACTAATTAGAATCAAATTTTTTTGACCCAGTCCGATCCCCTATTCAGTTTCCATAATAAGCCTGTAATCTCTGAAGGGTTAGGCAGAGGTGTAGGTATATCTAATAGTATGCTCACAATTCGCCAGTTATGTTTATACCCCACGTAATGTGCAGTTCTCAAACTAGATATATTTGCATGCAATCTTTGCAAAACGAGTATCAAGTGAAGCGTGAGAATATTCCGTTACATACCTGCATACTCATACACCTGGCCGTTTCGAAACACAACACCGATTCCATAAATTGAATTAGATATTTCGAAAAAAAAAAACGTTTGAAATACGACCATTCAGACTCGTAAACACGCAATCTTTTGAAGCCTAGTAGTTACTTACAAGACATCTCGCTTGAAATCCCCGAAGGTTTATGCAGAAGTGTCCCATTTTGCCAACTATATTTTAGTCAATATTCGAGAGCGGGACCGGTCAATGTGGCGACACCTGGGGGAGGCCTATGTCCAGCAGTGGACGTCTTTTGGCTGAAGTGATGATGATGAATAGAGAGTAAGTATTGCTTATTTTTGATGACATTGGGGTGGGTCTACATGGTTATTACGTCAGCAGTAGTTGTTTAATTTTAACACGTAAGCATGGAGGGAAGGGGTGAGAGCTTTGATTACTTTTGCTGACAAAGGGGTAGGGGGGAGTAAATAATTGTAGTTAATCTGTTTACGTAATACTTGAACGGCCCCTAATACCTAAATACAGGAATTCATACCCAGCAGTCGTGCTTGCGATCACAAAATCAACGAGACATTCTCTCAGCTAAACATGATAGGGAAACTTATAACGATAGTAATAGACTGTAAACCATCTTTTTTATCAAGTAGCACCATATCTGGTTATCATCACTCATCGACTAGAGGCGTAAAGTGATGGATTCATCGATTAGTACGCATTTATCGTGGTAAACTAGTAAAATGGTGTAATGATTTATTTCACACCATTTGGGCATATGCGGAACAGTATTTTCAGCGCTAAATACTGTTAAAGTTAAAATAAATAAGGCTAGGCTAGGACAAAAAATATCGTTCTTATGCATAACATTCCCACAACTGGAACACGAGAGTCCTCTGTTGTTCGCCATACCTATTAGCCGAGTTTTATTATTACAAGAATATAAGTCATATTATAGCCAAGGTATCCCACTTGAAACCATCTCTTATAAGAAATGGACCGTGTTTGATCTCAGACTGTACACTCTATCTTTTCAAGTGCATCGTAAGTGTGTACCATCTGGTACGCTGATAATGTTAATCGTATTCTGATTCGAGGGATTCTCAACTTTGCTATTGCTTTAGCAGAACCAAAGAACGAACTACTTATAGTGGTATACTTAATTATGAGTTTTTTTTTTTAATAATACATATTCACAAAAACACAGATTTAACGTGTTTAATCTAAACACAATTTAAATGAGGTTTGGGATGCCATGGTCTCCTGTAGGTGAAGGAGTACACTTACTTGATACTTTTGTCGTCCACTATGTATTTAACATGATCTGTGTACATTATTTGTTGGAGATCCTAAATAAATAAATAAACACAATGCAATACAATCTAAGAACTGAAATCTGTACACATTATGTAAAACCCTGCTTCTCAAACTAGGTAACCAGAGAATTAGTAGGTGTTCCATCGTATTACCCGGGTAAATGGGTTGTGGAGGTCAGATAGACAGTCGTTCCATGTAAACCACTGGTTTTCAGCAGCACCTGGTTAGACTGGAAGTCAACCCGAACATGGTAAAGGCTATTACGATGATGGTGGAAGGTAGTCAAATAGGTGTAAAGTAAATTGGCAACAGCGATGACGATTGAACAAATCTAAATCAGCAGTTTTGTCGTCAACTAAAAGGTGTTAATCATTTACTAAGTAGAACAATGTTAGACAATGAACACGGTGTTTATAAAGAGCAGGTACAAATGGTGATGAGATAAGTTCTCGTACCGCTATCGACACGAGGCTGTGGGAAATTGGAAACGTCAGTGAGATGCGTGTTGGAGCCAACTATTGTTTAGCAAGGTACACTGAGAGAAATCCGCTTTGTATTTAAAACAAGTTTGACTTGTTAAGTGGTTTTCTGTTTGAAATAAAAGTATTTTAGTTATTAGAAACAAATGAAATATTATTTCTCTTATTCAGTTATGTACAAAGAACGAGGTAAAACTAGTTGGCTGGTATTTAATTGGATTAATCAAAAATCTGTTTGAAACAACATGCTTAGCATTGATCTAATAAAATTGGCATGCACCACCAATCAACAGGTAAACTTGTAGCAGTAACTAATTGTTATCTAGGAAAGCCAACGAAATCGTATGATTATCTTAATCGTACGTCAGGTTGAAACTAAATTGTATGTGTAGTTTAATGATATCTTATTAAAACAACGTTAGAGCGATTGAAATAACGCGTTGCATCTTGAACATTTTGACAACCTTTATTAACCTATTGAAAGAACATTATTTTACCACAATACGCATAGAGGCCTATCCTATGCCTCAAAGAGAGTCAGCAAAAGGAAGGGGTCCGCAAGGACCGATGCCTGGCGGGTTGCGGGACAGTTCGAAAGAGATACCGTGGCCCCGGAACACAAAGGGCGATAAAGGAACATGGATGGGTTTTAGTCAGTAAAAGTCTGACACTCCCTCCCGCTCCGCCCAGAGGGAGGAGTCATTTGATGATTTCCCATCCGAAAAAAAAGGCCTATCCTAGTACGGTACCTACCTATAAAAAAAACTACCGTAACTAGTTGAAGAAATTAGCATTTCCGTCATTTATTTTTGATAGTAAGTAGGTGGTAGGTAGGTTCCTACCTTCCTAAAATCAATAACAGATTAAGTAGGTTGGTAGGTATACATAATCGTTACTTATGTACTCTACAGTATAAATAAAATAAATATTGTGGACAACCCACACACACACAGCACTATCTATCTAGCTCCAAATTAAGCAGAGCTTGTACTGTGGTTATACCTATATGGGAACCATCTGGTTCCCGTTCCCCAGCTGATTTATTACTTCCATACTTACCTACATATTTTTTTTAATACCTAATACTACTTAGGGGACGAACCCACGACATAAAGCTACCAACTGAGCTGAGTCCAGTCAAATAATACCTACCTACGGGTACGCATACAGATCGAACACCTACCTATTTCTATTCTTTGGTCGTACATAGGTACCTACGTACCTTATTATTTTTACAAGGTCAAGGTCATAGAATTCTAAGATTTGTAAATACACAATTAATTGTGTATTTACAAATCTTAGAATTCTATATACTATTATAGTAGGTTTGTTTTACTTATGTACCTACCCACATAATGGACCTATTAGCAAAACTTCCTGTCATTCTTATGCTATCTAAATTCGTAGGAGAGGTTGACTTGTTAGTATATAAGTATATACTTACCTAGGGAGGTACCTAACCTTCCTACTGTAGTTTCGGCAGTCGAATCCACCCACAGAGTACATTTTATATAGCCAGTCGAATCTAGCGGGCACTCGATAAAACAATAGAGTTTGTGACAAAAGGCAACACTGTAGGTACCTAACCTACCTACCTAGTTAAGGAGAAGACAACATGAGTCGATGTACTTCTCGCTCGCACACTTTGACCTTTTGAAAGATATATAAATAAACACTGAACTTTTGAAAGATATAAAAACACTGTAAGTAGGTAAGTAGGTACCTACCTAAGTATTTATTGAAAATAACGCACAACTATCTTGTGTGCAATCACACAGTTTAGCAAAAAAATAACTTTGATCCTAACACTGGTTTTGTAAAGTTTAAGTAAGTACCTACCTACCTCTTGTAAGAAAACCAGTTGGGAAAACTTAGGAAAACGTGCTAGAATCACATTTCTTTTTCCTATTTGTAGGTAACCGGATTGCACACAAGATAATTGAGCGCGATTTCAATAAATAAGTTCAGTGATTTTATAGGTGGATACCTATCTTTCAATTAATGTCAAAGTGAGCGAGAGCGAAGTTTATTTGCTGTCGGTTGTCTTCGCCTTATTTTCCAATGTTCACAGTCTTCGTGTGCTTCGTTTAAACTAGGTCCTACCTACCCATTAGATCATACTAAACGAGCCATTTCCAATACCTGCTCAATAACGAAATAGGTAGGTACCTACATACCCAGGTGCACGATCCATTGTAACAGTAGGTAACCTTAACTACCAGTGCGAACCCCGTAGCTTTGCCAATTTTCATAGGTACCATCGCATCGGTCATTTCATTTTGTAAACAGCTAAGGCTTGTCTTAGCAGACCTCGGTGGTAGTTGGATTGGATTACGGCCATTTGGCAAACACTCTATTAGCAACGAAGAGTGCCACTAGCTATAGGTAGGTACCTACTACGTAGGGTAGGTATATCATTCCTATACATAAGCTTGTACGATCAAACTCCTGACTCCTTGATAAGCTCGCCGCCGCCGCCCCGATACTAAATGATTGCAGTGTCATCCGAATTAAGTACTTACCTACATAATCATCCAATAGATGTAGGTAGGTAAGTTTACATTAAATATGGTAAAAATTTCTCCATTGTATTTAAAGGGGAGGCCTCGTCCAGCAGTAAACGTCTAAAAGCTGCTGATGATGATGACGAGGTAGGTAAGTTTTTATGAAACTGAAGACCGACAGTAGGTAGGTAGCTACCTAGCAGCGGTATCATTTCGTCAAAGCTGAAAATTTTACGAGGGCTTGAGAAGTTCTATGGACAAAATAACTTATACGTAGGTAGGTACCTACTGCAATGTCAATTAAATCAATTATCGGAAAATATTTTTAAGCCATTAGTTTTGTTGAAGTTAAATTCCGAAAAATGCAAGGGCCCAGTTCAGTAAGTAGGAATTTGGTCAGTTTAGCATACCTAAGTAAGTAGGTACCTACCTACTTATTCCATACCTATACGTGTACAACATACCTATCTCTTTTCAAATAGGTACACGGTAGGTAGGTACGATGTGTACTATGTATTTTTGAAGACTGAGACGCTGGCTTAATTAAAACTAGCAAAAACGTAACCGTGTCCGTCCACCGGCTGTTTAAAATATATTATATTATGTAGGTAAGTACCTATTACCTACCCACCGAAGAAGTAAAAAAAATATTATCAGGGTTTTTACTGCCTACTTAATCTAAAATAGTTGCGTGAGTAGTAAGTACCTACAATAGACCTAAAAACCACATTATCTTGTTGAAATTAGGCTTGGCATTCCACTAACTTGTTGAAACTACTACCTAGAATGTTGATTCCAGCGGAAGATCAATCGCGTGACGTTTAATGCATGTTACAATACGGTGTTGCCAGAGTTGAGATAAACTGTACGCAAATTTTTTAGTTTTTTTTAAAGTGAAAACTTCTTTAGGCTGGTTTGAATATTTTTTACTGACTTCAAATAAAAAAGAAGGAGGTTCTCTATTCAGGTTTTTTTAAAGTTTGTTATTACGTAAGTAAAACCAAAAAAAAAATGTCTTAAAGGTTAACTTCCAGATTGGTCCCATAGAAATTTTATCAAAATCGGTTTAGCCGTTTTTTTTAAATTTACCTATGTTACTGGATACCTCCATCATTTATGAACCGATTTTGCATATACTTTTTATATCTGGAAGGTAATACTTTCAGATTGGTCCCATAGAAATTTTATGAAAATCAGCTTAATAGTTTGGCGTTTATATAAAAAATCGAGCTCTAAATAGTATAATAACCTATCCATGTTATGACTTAGTTAGTCATTCATGTAAAGGAAATTGCGTTTTGCTTTTTTGTGACTTTTTACATCAAAATTGGGTCAGCAGTTTGGCCATGACGTCGATTTCTCAAGTTTTTTTGTGAAAACAATAAATTATTACATACCCCAACCAGGATTTTTGTTGAAATGATGAAGGCCTTTTAATTAAAATATAAGCACATGAAATTATTTGATAGATTATTAAGTGACTTCTACGAAAAGCAACGACCAACGTAACTTTTGAGTTTGGGCCCTGGCAACATTGATTTGCCACGCGTTTGCGGCGTTTCGTTATTTTGATTTGAATCAATCTATCAACTGTAAGTAAAGTGGTTCTGTGATCATACATAACAACCAAATCAGTGATCGAATACTCCACCACCAGCGAACTTTTTATGCACACTCGCGCCGTTCGTCGCTTTATTTTGCTGTTTTGTGGAATTGTGGCTACCCGTTCGCGTAAAACAAAAATAGGTGGTCGTATACGTACTACATATCTTCGTTACCTTGGTGCCCAGCGCTAAGAGAGTTTAAAAGTACTTGTCTAAATCCTCTAACGAAGTCGTGAATGACCGAGAACATTTTGCAGTGCAAGCAAGTGTGACTATTTTAAAGTGCATCATCTTATCCAACATAGCCTCGCGCTGACACTCTGTCGTTCAATTAAGGAAAAGGTAAGCAATATTATTTCATTAAGTATTAATTAAGCAGTCATGGTTAGACTTCATCCACCACAGACACAACTCTTACCCTAACCTTATTTTCCCTTCTCCGGTCTGTGGAGTGTAGTATATCAGTACCAACCTACCATACACCAAAGATGATGCTATGTAGGTAGGCAGGTACTCAAAAACAAGATGTTATTAAAACCTGACTAAAACTAGGTAGGTATTTATGAGCCATTTCATCAGCAAGTGGATGTCCACTGCTGAACAAAGGCCTTAACTAATTCTACTACAAACAGCCCTAGTATATGTATGGGTAAGACTTAAGATGCTTGAGCTCTATGCATACATTCAAAGTTAACCAGATATTATTATATCTCGCATACTTCATGAAATTTTGTAAAAAAAGATCAATACAATAGAATAATATCTAAACCTGTGGTTTGCCAGTTTTAAAAAAAAACAAGTTTATTATCTTTCAATATTACCTTTCTCGGTGGCATTACAGGCTTTTCATAATTTTCAGGTTGCACCTGCTTGATGCCATGAGTGACTATGACTACATAAGTGATTAGATGAAACAGTGGGGTCTCGCAGATTATATAGAAGTCTTTATCAGTAAGTTGTACATTTACATCTACCACTAATAGGTTTGGGGGGCTTTCTTAATTACATCGATGTTTAGATCTGGGAGTTCCAAGCCTCGAATGAAATGTTGCAGATCAGAAAGTCGATGCAGGATGTCTGCGAATTCTAGATGATGGAGACGCAGGTGACAGGGCTCGTTTCAAAAGTAATTTAAGCCTATGGAAAGCTGAAATAAATGTTGAAGCCAAATCTATATTACAATTACACAAAGCAAATAAACCTTACCACTTTATTAGTTAGTCTGTATAATTATGTAGGCTTTGCTTGTTTTTTTGTGTTTTTTTTTTTGTAGTAGACTGTATGACTATCGTTACAGCAAGTAGAAAGTTTCATACAAGACAGTAATAAATTAGAACCATAACATAACGCCCAACAGTCTACATACATAGTATACATAGTCCTTCCTGATCCTACACTAGCATTCCCTGTTTTGTCGGTATCAGCCACCACCACAGCAGGCCACTGGGTTAGGTTTTTATAGTTTTTTCAGAATTTGATTTGGTTGTTTAATTTTAGTTAATTATTCCTTTTAAGAAATAGAGTTGATTGAGCCAAACAATCTTTTTTTTTTTAAATTACATTTATTTGGCTGACTATACATACCTTTTTTTAAATCCAAAAACATAGTGTTTTTGTTCAAAATTCTTACTGCTCAAAAACAACAAAACTCTTTTACTACAACAGAAAAGTTACTTACCGTGAGAGTCCCATACTTAAACTATATTAGAAATTATGTGTGTAAGTGTATATTAAATAATCTTAAAATAAACGGTTGTATACAATACCGTTATATCTACATTCATGAGTAATAAATATACAAACTCGGGAAGAATGGCTTTTGATATTTGGTAATTACCTAGATAGGTTTGTACCTTAGATCTTGAAATATCACGCATTTGATTAATATTGTCCACGCGGGCAAAGCCGCGTTGCGCAGCTAGTTTGTACATAGACTAGTTATAACTCTGTAGCTGTAAGTCTTTTTCTTATCTATTTTTTATTTTCAGGAAACATCTGATCCTATTGATGTAGAAGTTATAAATATCGGTGAACTTCCAGAGGAAACTATAATTACAAATTTAAATAACGATTTGGAAGAGAGTTTCAGCCTTATTACAGATATAAATGAAAGTGATGATGACAATTCTGTAAGATATTTTATGATTCTAAATTATGTATTATGCTTAAATTTAGTTACTTAGGTCTTGTGTGCTTATTTTGTTTTTAAGTGTTAAGGCTGGGGTATCTGCCAACGAGAGGTTTTCTCTATGTAACTCTTCTTTGACGAGTGAATATAATGTACAAAAAAATATGTGTTGCATACATGACATTTTAATTTGATCAATGGAAAAAAAATTTCAGCCTGGTACACCTATCCCTACCAAAGTATCTGATATCTCTACTGGTAGGGATAAGTGTGTGTGACCTTTTAATTTTTATCTTGTTTGACAGTTATTTTAGTATTTAATGTTAATTTGATAGGCATTTATAATTAAAATGTAAGTAACAGTTTTATGATATCTCTACTGGTAGGGATAAGTGTGTGTGACCTTTTAATTTTTATCTTGTTTGACAGTTATTTTAGTATTTAATGTTAATTTGATAGGCATTTATAATTAAAATGTAAGTAACAGTTTTATGATATATTTTTGTGTCTTATGCAAATAAAATGTTCGTAAAGAAGCATTGTTGTATTATTACACCAACCTACCCTAAAGTTTAGCAAATCTTAACTGTTCGGATGATAGTTTTTTTAACTAATAATCACAGTGCCTTGCCACTTATTTATTGTTATTCATAACTATTTAGTTAGGCCAGTAAATAAATATCTAATGCAAAAATGCTTGTTCAATGTCATCAACTACGTCTGAACCTGAAACTGAACTGATAGTTTGTGCCTAGACTAATCAACTGTCAACTTATCTATATTTTAATATATGTATACTTGTTATTTTGTATATTATCTTGCCTAATTAATATGATTAGTGTACTTGTTTCCTATATTCTATATTTAATAACTTGTGCGTTCATTTTATTTTATTTTTTCATTACTCATGCTCGGAAAGCAGGTCTGTAGTTGCCTGAGGAGCGCGTTGAAAGTAGTACATTTCGCCCTAGCTCCCTAGGGCGAAATGTATTATTTTCAACTAACAGGGCTGTCAAATCATAATCAAGGTAAAGTTATAAAAAAGTGAAGTGAAAAATTGAAAGTTAAAAGTTAAGTTTACAAACTAGGTGGGAAACAGAACCCTCATACGGAGAAGATACTGATTTTTCCTTTAGATAGTTCATGTTTTTATTTTTACTTTCCTTGTATTCGTAATGAAAAGCACAGTGTTTACCTCCGGTTAAAGACTTATTTAGTCCCTCGAACTATTCGGCGCCCTTGCGTTGCGTGTACTTGTTTTTTTTCTATCGTTTATTAGTTTGTTATCGTCTATTATTCCCACGATATGGTGCAACTCACGGTAATAAGTGACGCATCCTCTATAGGCATTCCTCCATGGGCCATCCTCTATGGGCTCCTCAATAGGCATTGAGGAACTGCCTACCCTTTCGGGAAATAAGGCGTGTGTCAATGTATATGTATGTTTTGTAGTTATTATGCTTAAGCGCTTGTTCTGCGTTGTGTACCTCCTACTAGTTGTATCATCTGTGTTTCATGTTTTGTTGTTGAATCGATACAGTTTCTTATTTCTTTGTAAAATAAGTATCCTTAGATTTCTCAGGCTAAGACGTAGGACCTACTACGACAATATAAGCTTAATACGTAGTACCTATTATTACGTACTTGCCTACTTAGTTTACAAAGAAAGAAGAAACTGCATTGATTCACCAACAAATCATAAAAATCTCACAGATGGTAAGTACCTACACAATGCAGGTTCAACAAGGTACTTAACTTAACACTGTACATTGAACAAGCACGTAATGTTAAAATAACAAGTTATAGTAATAAAGCTAACTATAGAAACAACAAGTACACAATGCAGCTCCAACAAGGTAACATAACAAGCATACTTTACATTGAACAAGCACGTAATGTTAAAATAATAAGCTTAAGTAATAAGCTAACTATAGAAACAACAAGTACACAATGCAAAGTTAACAAGCATACTGTACATTGAACAAGCACGTAATGTTAAAATAACAAGCTAAAGTAATAAGCTAACTATAGAAACAACAAGTACACAATGCAGATTGAACAAGGTAACCTAACAAGCATACTGTACATTGAACAACCACGTAATGTTAAAATAATAAGCTTAAGTAATAAGCTAACTATAGAAACAACAAGTACACAATGCAGATTCAACAAGGTAATTTAACAAGCATACTGTACATTAAACAAGCACGTAATGTTAAAATAACAAGCTAAAGTAATAAGCTAACTATAGAAACAACAAGTACACAATGCAGATTCGACAAGTTAACTTAACAAGCATACTGTTTAGAGAACAAGTTGCGCATGTCAAAACAACGTGATGGGCATGTAAATATTTCACACTATATTCAACATGATCATAATGTTGAAGTAAAATGTTAGGGAGCTTGTTATTTCAACTTGTTAAACTTAACAAGATGTAACGTGTAGCTTTAACCGTAGAGCAGATTGGCGCTATTTTAATCAGAAAAATGATTCCATTAACATGAAATCTGATTAAAATTTCTCTCAGTGTAGGTTGGAATGCCTGAGGTTCTACATCTTTGTAGCTAGATGCAATTGATGTAAGTACTTGAGTTTTATTCATCTTACAAAAAAAAAAAAACATTTATGTCAGACAAAGTTTTTCGATAACTGTTAGTAGTAAATTTCTTAAAACCACGTTGGTACATAAATTCGATAATCATTACATAATTCAACACAAACCCAAAAACAAACAAAATATACATGTTAGTAAAAAAGGTATTAAACTACGTTATGATATAATCACTAATGATAATCACTAAAATTTAAAATAATCAAAAATACAATAATTAACAAAAACAACTGTTAGGTAAAAAGGTCTTAAAACTACGTTAGTATTACATCAAATCTCATGGCAAGAATCAGTAGTGCCTCTACGTCACATGACGCAGCATAAATCTCTCCAGCACTGCGGAATCTGGCCTCTCAGATAGATTTTTATGATTTTTTGGTGCTTCCTCGAATCCGAGAAAAGCTGTTACTTTACGCATTATTGCATAGAAGTCCCTTGCATCCGCAAACATACCCAACGCGCTACTGAATGGAGGGAACCTCACCAGAACAAAAAGTTTTCTTCTTTATTTCTTCCCCGCCAGACGTCACAGCATCATTTACTCCTATGTTTACTCCTTTCTCTTTCATATGTATAATTCCTCACACAATCCATCCATCTTTTCTTTGGCCTTCCTGTCATCCCTCCTCATACTGTGCCTACATCTAAAAATTAGAATTGCTCGATTTGAGATCACGTAGACTCTGACGTTACGCGAAAGAAAACAGAATTTTCAAATTTTTAAAACCAGATTGTTACACATGGCGTGGTTAGTTACCTGAAATTACACACATGTTGCATATTAATAGGAAAAGCTAGTACTTCATGGCAAGCAGCGCGTCTGGTTTGGAATCTCGCTACACTTGTAATCCGGGAACTGCGGAGGGCTATAATTTATCGGCAATTTGAAAACTTTGAGCGCCTTTTGGAGCGCAAAGTGGTACTGGTTTAATTGCCGCATAACAGATTCGACCTGACATTAATGAGTGACTTAAAAACTGGTATAGCTGATGATTTAGTGTTTTTAAACCCATAACGTGAACTTGTTCTTATCGGTGCTGGTAAACGGACTATTGTTGAGTGCAATTAATCTTTTTTCTTTAGTTTCCTTTGCATTTTGATCTGTCTGGTGCATGTCACAGCCCGTTGCAATTGCTAAAGTTGATTATATGTATGGCTTTCGCGGTGTTTCTCATATATTAATTAGCGAACCATGTGTAAAAAAATTCCGTGTTTACGTAAAGACGACATGCAATTATGCATAATGAGGTGGAAAATGTTATGTGCCTTCATTCACGCTATCTTAGATTTAGCAGATTTATGGGATTTCTTGTGTTGTCTAATTTATCATTAAAATTTTCCTGCTTGTCACTAAAACAATAATAAACTGCATTTTCTAACCTCTCGTCCAGTCATTCTCCTGCCTTTATCTCAATTTATTTGTGTTTCTTCTTTTTATAAGTACCTACTTTTATAAAACTTGTCATCTCAGCAATCCCCGCTCTTCTAGCGATATCATCCTTCACACAGCCCGTCGTTTCTTTAAACTTTATTCATCCAATCAGAGTTATTATGAACATTACAGTTGTCATTGGGAGGAACGGTTCATCCACGGAATTGTTCTCGTTGATCATGGTTAAGGACCCTGCGACAAAATAATCTATTACCTACGACGCGACGCGAAGCTACGGCTGTGGCGTAGCGGATAGAAA
The DNA here is from genome assembly GCA_932274075.1 of Diarsia rubi. Lineage (NCBI taxonomy): Eukaryota > Metazoa > Arthropoda > Insecta > Lepidoptera > Noctuidae > Diarsia > Diarsia rubi. The sequence continues at coordinate 10,897,895 of OW026412.1, read as the reverse complement.
AGTAGGCGGATGTAGTAAAGTTTCAGAACTCAATCAACGTTATAGTACTTAAAACAAAGATGAATTTCCGCTAAATAGTAATGAAACAAGAAAATGACCATACGGCATGGCAAACCATTTTATTATTACGACTAGAGTAAATAGCAAAACCAATTTCCTATCCATGTTAAGTATAGCAAAAACGGATTCCCAACTTATCTTTCTTCTGATTTTATTTGTTCATAAACTATTCATGACTGTATTTCATCTAGTGTAAATAATGGTAACTTGCAGTAAATATATGTATATTATATCTGCTTTGGCGCGATAAGCAACTTCCACCAAATGGGAACTTATTATAAATGACCACAAAACTTTTTAAAATTATGTTGTTCAAAATATTGCTCCACAAAGTTTACGTGTGGATTTTCTTTCAAATATTAGTAAGAAGTACTATTTCCTTAATTGGTCTGAGGACTTCGTGATTTTAACACAATGTTGTAAGCATGGGTACCCCCATCCCTTGCATGCTTGCATGCATCGCGTGCGTTTTTAACCTAATTCACAGCATTGTTTGTGTTATGATTTGAAATCGCAGTGCACTTTTTGCTACTCAGGTTAATGAACATTATAGATTTATCTTAATATTAACCCAACGGTAAGCCTCTCCGTGCCTGAGAGCACGTAAAGCTGTTTGTCCCCCGGCTGCAGTATAAACACAGACCTTTGGCAGTCGCTCCAGGTGGCCTAAAAGTCTTCTTCCAGTTTTACTACAGGGAATCGTATAAGGTCAGATATGCAGTCGCTCCTCGTAAAATACTAGTATTTAGGAGGTACTCAATTGCATCCGATTAGACTGGAAGCTGACTTCAGCATAGTTGGGAAAAGGCTAGGCAGATGATGATGAACCCTATGGTATTGTAGCAGTTGTCATAAAATAAATAAAAATAAATTGGCAACTACACTTCTACTATTGTTAATGATATAATGCCTGGTGGCATTGACAGCCTCGTTAGTCCAGCGCAAACGCGGCTGAGCTTGAGGCTTTTTTTGGCGGGTGCAAAATCATCAAATAACCCCTCCCGCTCTTGGGCAGAGCGAAAGGGGGTTCGTATTCCGAGTCAGGCAAAGTGTTACGAGTATTGGGTTTTCCATTAAAATTTGTCCATGTAGTCGGGCTTCGTGCCCGGTTGATGGAAATAGGCGCGCCTCCTACTACATGACTTATGGCTAGACTCACTATAAATGTTTATTGGCAGGTACCTAGTCAAGGAGATACTTAGTCCGAACAAGAAGTGCCTTCACAGGTACCTAATTATTTTGTAAAAACGGAGTTTCGTCAAGACTGCGATGGCAGCGACACAATGAGTATTATTATGAACTGTTTGGATACGGTACCTACTTATAACGCCATCTGTCGGTCGCATGCTAGAAGCTTTTAGAGAAACTTTAGTCTGTTCGTTTCCTGGTTATACGCCTAGATGTCTATCGCACAAGTTTCTTAATTTTGAAAGTAATAGGTAATATTAAATCGAACACAGATTTACCTATAGGTAGACCACCTAGCGATTGAGGTTTATACGACTTGAACCATATACTTAGCAAAGAGATCAGCAATCTCCACAACCGAGGTTCATATTCAAGTACCTACTCCTACTACGCATATGTCGGGGCTGCGAATTGTTCTCGCTATCATCATCCTATATTAATTGAGCAGATTTTGTTCATTGCCGACTCGGAGTCACACTAGATTATCACACCAGTACCTACTTATGATAATAACTCTCCTTTTGGGCTTCGCCGCAGTCGGGTAAAAAGGAATTTTATTCTCGTTTGTCACACCGCTGTTTTTTCCACACCATTTATTCCTAACTAGTGTTGTCAATTTTATACTACATAGAGAAATTAAAACCTTAAAGTTACGATTTTTTATTTAATTAAATACACACAAGCGCTCACACCCAGAACAACTATCTGTAGGCCATACAAATATTTGTTCCGTGCGGTGATCGAACCCGCAACACGCAGCGCAGCAGTCTAATCGCTCAGACACTGTGCCAGCCGTGCCGTCAATTTGGATAATGATTTTTAACACTTTTGGTGGCAAGCACCAAGCATATGAGTCGAAAAATAATTCGTATGTGTATCCATAACCCCTCCCGAGTCGTCGCTATAACCAGCTATGGATGACTTGGTAATTACGGGCAGAAAAATGATATTTTGAACTTGGCAGAGAAAGTGTCGGTGCTACCACGGGAAAGTGTATAAATAAATTAAGTCGGTTTCCTTCCAGTCTTGGGACAAGGTAGACGGTACTGTCTTAATCCAATGTTTAAATCATAGTAGCTCATGTGGTGATAGGAAAAATATTCAGGATTCTTATACGTATTCCATTTTCCCGCGCCCAGACCTAGGACCTGCAAATATAGCAATAAGTATGTAATACATTCCGTGTTCAGCAATTGAAATACAAAACACTGACTCAGGTCGAATGCAAAAGTAAGGTACAGTCAACAACATGAGGCATGGTAGGTAATATAATTAAGGTCACCATAACATAACATAACATAACATCACGCCTTGTAATTCTTAGAGGTGTACCTAATAAGTAGTACACCCACGTTTCGTCAATTTTGTCTAAGTCCCATGTAGAGAGAAATCTCAGATGGAAACACTAAATAACACTTTGCCAGACCCGGGAATCGGACGCAGGTCTTCATGCTCAGCAATTCGGTTCCGACAAACCTAGAGGTAAAAAGAAATGAGAGACGCTACAAAAAGAAATGAGAACCCACTAAAACAAAACTTGCCGTGCAACTCAGTTCTTCTACCGCAATATAAAGGTGAGATCCATGTAATACCAAGTCAGTTAATTTATTCAGTCCCTACTTAAAAATCTTTGATGTTCTAAATAATTAGATTGACTTGGCCATCGCATTGAATTCGCCAATGTTAAACAGGCCATTCTAATGGCTAATCGCCATCACTTTGGCATGGCAGTGCCCCCAGAAATAAAGTTACAAAGACCAGAGGTTATGGAGGTACCAAGAACGCCACCACATCAAAATGACCTTTTTACCTCTCCACTAGTGTCCCTGAAGACCCCAGAGGGTATATTTTTCAAAATCTCGAAACATGAATAATTATCGTCTGTAGATAGATTGTGACCTAACTTGCGAACCTGAAATAAAAAAAGTTAATGTCATTATCTATACTAATATTATAAAGCTGAAGAGTTTGTTTGTTTGTTTGAACGCTAAGATCTCAGAATCTACTGGTTGGAATTGAAAACTTCTTTTTGTGTTGGATAGTCCATTAATCGAGGAAGGCTTTAGGCTATAATTAACATCACGCTACAACCAATAGGAGTGAAGCACAAATGAAAAATGTTGCAAAAACGGGAAACGATAATCCTTTTTGAGAGCTTCCGTTGCGTGCGCTGCGAAAATGGTTTAAGTTATGCAAATATTATGTATTAAAGGAATGTGTCTCTTTACAAGTTCTACAAAAAAGTCCGCGACAGCACATATCTATCTATTAAGATTGACTAACTGTAACCATTTTTTACTATTGAAATGTTAGGTTAAATATAATTATTTTTTGCGAAGCTTATTTAACCCATATGGTATTAATCTATATCTAAATAAATATGTTTGTTAGAACGAAGATCTAATATAGAATATTTGTTCCTTTTACTCTATATAGTTTAAACAAATATCTAAGAAGATATTGCAATGTTAAAATGTCCGCGCGACAAAATAATTACGCGGTCCGCCGGCAATCGCGTCCCGATGTAGATACGTGGAGATTCTGGCCTCCGGGAAATTCAAATTCAAAATATTTATTGCACCATAATATTTACAAGGTTTTATATTGTTTTGGCAGCAGTGGTGGCCCAGTGGTGGCGGCCCCGACTTACGAACAGTTGGTTGTGGGTTCGAACCCAGGCAGGCGCATCACTTTATGTAATTTATTTCATACCACTCTAGAGAGGAGGCCTGAGTCCCTGCAGTGGGAACAATATAGGCTGATGATGATGATGATGATTGTGTATTTAATAGTAAGAGCCTACTTATTTATTCTCACTTTAATTAATAATGTAATCTAAGGTTCTACCTAATAATATAGAGAGGAAATATTGTTTTTTTTTGTTTGTTACGATTTAACTCAAAAATTACTCTTTGAATATTCTTTAAACATTAGAAAACTAATTGAAAAAATATTACTATGTTGGATAGTCGATCTATCGAGGAAGGTTGTAAGTTATATATATTATTGTGACGCAGACGAAGTTGCGGGGGTCAGCTAGTAACAAAATAAAGTAACTGAAACATTTTAAATGTATCGTCATAGTTGAATTTTTAATGCAGTTTTCAGCAATTGATTGGGTAGGTAATTGAAAAGGAAGGTTATTTCATGTAGATAATTATTTAAATATAGATTTCTTTAATGGTGAATAACTTTTCCCCCAATTATTTTCTCATTACCGACATTAAAAAGACAGTAAAAGTACCCTTAACGCAAACGAAGGGCACCGTGGGGTGCCCTTCGTTTGCTTTAAGGGTACTTTTACTCCCTTTATAGGTACTTACATCATACGTAGTCGGTGTATATCCTCCGCTATAGTTACATTGGCGTATTCCTAACTTATTGGTAGCGGGAAGAAGCGTACTTAACTTTTTTTTAGTTTGCAATTGAACGGTGGTACGGACAATAATTTTAGAGATTGATGCCATAACTGTGTAGTTGATTTTAACCAAGTTACCTATACGTATTTTTGACTGCATAATAATATTATCGATAAAGTATATTTCATAATATATTTTGTCGCGGAAGTTTTGGCTCATAAGATTTTACTATTTTTATTAGGTATTTATTAAACTATTCATTTTTGTGAAAATATCTTTCAATGTCATCTGAGTATGTCATCCAATGTCATCTTCAAGAATTAATGTGAGAGATGAGGAGAGCCCTGTTGACAGCAATGCAAAGAGTAGAATCAAAGAGTAGAATAGAATACAAACTTAACGGAAAAGAGCGCTCACCGCCTGCCATACATTTGATAATATTGAATGGTGGCGACATCTATTATTCTGTACCAACAACACTATATAACAGGTTGGGGAAAAAGTTTCTTCGCATTTTTTAAGAAAATTCAAAACACATTTTAATATAGTTTATTTACATTTAAAAGTATGTAAGTACCATTTTGTTCGATAACTTTTTGCCATCCTGTATGTAGGGACATGATCCCATTGCTATAGAAATTTTGGGACTTCTGATCAAAATACCGCGGCAAGTGCTTTTGGCAGTCCTCTCGTGAGAATCTCTCTCTCTCGTTCAGAATTCTTTAGGCAGTATCAGGTTAACAAACCTGATACTGCCTAAAGAATTCTGAAGAGACCGAAACAGTTGGAAACCTGAAGGTGCAAGGTAAGGACTATACGGCGGATGCATTAACACCTCCCAGCCAAACTCTCTTATTTTTTGCTGAATGGCTAAAGATGTGTGAGGTCTAACGTTATCATGATGAAAAACCACACCCCTTTTGTTGATTAATTCCGGCCGCTTTCTCTCAACTTCTTGCTTTAATCTCATCTGTTGTTCGCAGTAGAGTTCAGAATCGATGGTCCTGCCTGATGGTAACAGCTCAAAATGAATAATGCCCTTCCAATCCCACCACACACACAGCATCACCTTGTTGAGAGTTAACCCGGGTTTCGCCAGTCTGTGAAGCCTGACCAGCCTTTGACCACGACCTTTTTCGTACGTTCTTGTACGTGATCCACTTTTCATCACCAGTTATCAGCTTCTTCAAAAATGGTTCGGTTTCATTACGTCGTAATAAACTATCACAAATAAAAAAAAATAGAGAACACTAAAGGAACATTTATTTGGTTTATATTTTAAAACATTCCGAGCTTTCTACCCGAAAACACATAATATATATATACACGTGGCCGGGCTGCAACGTATACGGTACTGCCCGGCCACAAACAAGTGCTTTTTTATCAAGATATATTTGTGGTAATTAATCTATTCATTGGTACTGCAAGAACAAATTTAAGAACATTTAATTGATACGTCTATAAATTTCGAAATCGACTGTGACCGGGCTGCGTCGCAACACACTCCCTTAAAGAGAGGGCCCTTTGGTTACGCATTCCAGTAATCTCTCGCACCCCGCATGCGGGCCCTATCGACTTATAAAATTGCGCCATAACCCTAGACCCAGTATCAAATCTTGCCAGTACACCAATGTGAGGAGGGAATTCAACATTTGTGTATTCAATGAAAAACATAATACAATTAAACATTTAATGTTAGCGGATTATTTTGCACTTTTTCTTAAGCTTTCAGGGAATCTGTGAGCATAGGATTACACGCATTCAGCAAAGCTTCATCACCAACATAGGTAAACCAGCTGATGGGCCGCCGCTCGCCATCGCGCCTCCCTCTCTCGGCGCAGAACAACCTGTAGAACATTCAGGCGTCAACAGTTTCATTATTTCGCGATGCTTCTGGGTACCCTGCGACTGTATGTTGCGTCCAGAAGATTTATGTATGCCACTAGAGCCGCCGCCGCCCGTCGGTGGGTTACGGCCTGGGTGGATGCCAGCCGGAGCCTCGAAACAGTCGGCTTTACATGGAAGGTCCCACACGCAGGGCGGCGGTGGCTGCCAGTGTACACACCCCAGTCTAGTACATGGCTCTCCTTTAGGAACAATTGATTTTGAAGGGTCACGAATGCGACCGCCAGGTCCGACGACCTTTTTCTCAGAAGGTGTCAGTTCCTTTTTGTCGAATCTTTCCATTATTTGGTTCAGCGTATTTTCATCGAAAGCAATTACTGAAGACTGCATATTTTGTATGCCAGATGCGGCTTTACAACTGCAAGAGCACGGTCCAGGCACACGACTATTTGAAGGAGAATTTGGTGCAGTTTTCACTGGAGCCGCGCCGCCAGTACATACGCATGTATGTGGTTTCCCACTGCCACTTACAGGGGGCTGGGTGGTTTGAGGTTTTGCTCCACTACTGAAGGGTTGTGTAGGTACCACAGATTTAGTTGGACACTTACAGCATTTATTGCCCCTGTCCATTCCAGCACCTGCATCGGGGACGATACCCTTCAGTTCGCAGACAATAAATCGTTTTCCACCGGATCCCGAATTTGCTGGACCACTAGAGCCACCACCGCCCTGAGCTCCCGTGTGAGCTGCCAGCGCAGCTGGGTCGGCGAGTCCGCGCGCGCGTGCCAACTGACTCGGCGCGCACAGCGGGTCGGGCAGGACAAGGCACGCGGGTTCGCCACCGCACCCTGTGCGGCGGCAGTCGTGCTGCAGCCCGTTCCGCTTGATACAATGACAACTGTAGTACATGATGCCCCCACGCAACTCACGACTCTTGGTTCGCTTCAACAGATTTTCCTTTTCACCTTTTTTATCTTCGCCGTCCTCCACAACTCTACTAGGGCCTCCATCCGTATGCTTACCTCTCTGTAAAAGCAAATGTTATGTAATAACTGTTACTGGGGAAAGATAGGGCTGTCCGCCGTGAGTGATTGAATGATTTGATTATTTACCAAAATGAAGAGAGGACAGAGACAAGAGGACGACACGAAAAGGCCTTCATCAAAGGGCATCACTACCACTGTGATACCAGGTCGAAGTCGCTGAAGCGCGTGACGTAGGTCTTGCCGGGTGGCGGGCGGCGCACACACGGCGGACAGCACGGGCACGGCCCCCTGCTGCCGCAGTCGGCCCGGCACAGGTACCGAATAGAGCCCTGCTGGAAGAACTGGCAATCTTGCAGTCCATTGCGCTTGAACGCAGATCGCGGTAGACACTGGAGCTGAACATCGACATTGCCATTAGATTTCTTATCACGATTATTTTATATTATTAAAAGTTCAGCGAGCTTAACTTACCGGGGGACCACAGTCTTCATATTTATAGCACACCATAGGACCACACGGAGAACACCTGAAACAACCATTCAAGGGTTATTCAGATACAGCGCAAGAAATGACTACGCTTATAACAACAAAGATAATGATGACGACTTTAATCATACAAATAGAAAATACTTACATCTTGAAAGTTATACGGATAGACTTAACGGAAATTAGCTATACAGGCCCGCTAATCGAATTTAAACAGCGGGGAGGAGAAGGGTTTTTAATTATTTTTAATATTTTTTAAGATTTTATGTTTTTGTTACAATGAAATAATTATTACAAGAATTTAGTAGATATTTTATTTTATGAAAATTTACAAAATTTTTATTAAAAAAAGTACATCTAAACTGGGCGAAGTGAAAATCTCTTCTGTCAATATGTTTTTTTGTTTTGCCTGGATTCCGTTTTTTTTTTTTAATTTTTTGAATATTCTGTTGGTGTATGAGCCAGTATTAATTTGAAAGAAGTCTTAATAGATGATGAGCTCTGCCGGTGCACAGTAGCAAAATCTTGAAAAAATATCTCATGTATTTTATGAGGCATCACGGCCAATATTTATCCTTTTTTTTGGTGACACGTATGAATCAATCTGAAGCAATTGGAATAAAATGCGCCTTTTCTTTGGTGCACTACTAGCGATAGTTTATCATAATAATATGATTGCTTGTCTATGAAAATATTATCTAGTTTCTTAAAGTCCCATAGCGCTGTCCCTTTCCGCTTGTTGAAAGTTGCATATATTTTTTCACGCAGTTGATCAGTCCTGCATAATTGAGTAATTTTCATTGCCCGTGTAAGCGCATCTTTCAGTTGTAAGAAGTTGGGAGACAAGAAACCACTTTCATGCAGGGCACTAGCCTTACCAAGGACGCATCTTGCAAATACTGCTCAATTCTGCAGCATGTGGATTAGCACAATGTGTTGTGCAAGCAACTCGCGATGGTTCGCAAACGGGTGCCGGTAGAACGGAACACATCGGAGTGTTCTGGCAACCAGTCCTGCGACAGTCGTACTGCAGTCCATTTCTACGGAGGCAAAAACAATCTGTAAAGAGGACACCTCCTCTTAATTCACGACTTTTACATCCGTGGAGAGATTTGCCCATGTTTAAGGATTTGCTACTAATTTGATCCTTGCTTTTCTTAGAAGACTTTTGGTCCTGCTTTCCACACTTGTCTCCTTTAGCTTCTACTGTATTTTTACATTTAATATTCGCTTTGGTATAACTTATAACTTTATGAAAACCATTTTTTATCGAAAACGTAAAGTGTGGAGTCTTGGTTGCGTTTGTCGGTTTTTGGAAGAAATGGACATTCTTCAGAATCAGAACCAACTCGATTTATGTTTGATTTGGTTTGATTTAAATACGAACTTTTTTTCTCTTTTTTTGTGTCCGGTTTACTTAGTTTAAGGGCTGTATATTTTTTATTGCTTAGCTTTTTATTTTTAACACAACATGGAAATACAATGCCGAGCTCTTTAGGGTCGTTCGGTTGAGGTGGTAGATCACCCAATTCAAAGCACGTAATATCACCATCGTACTCTACACACAAAACCTTCCCTTTGACAGATGTGATTCCATCGTCTTTAAAAAATTGATGTCCCATTTTTCTCGTAAAACAATAAATGTGAGCTTCACAATCGTAAAACCTATGTCATGCCAAAGTGCGCCCGATTCAAATGTCCACTTCGTAGCCCGTAAAACCTGTTTACTAATAACCCATGACGGGGAAAACTCAAAATTTTAATAAAGCGTGTCCATTTTTGGTTAGTTAACAGACAATAACTAACTATAGGAATAATAGGATTTAGCTCGACCACCTAGTTTCAACCTAGAATAAGAACTCTTCTTTGTTTGAAATTTATTTTTAACCTTGAATGATAGTTGTCAACTTATAGAGCCCGTTAAAATAAATTAAGAATATTTTACTTCTGCATTCAAACACCATCCGAGGTGTTCTAAAGAAGATAGTTTATTGAAAAGGTTAGTACAATCGAATCGCTTGCGTGGTACACACATTATGTAAAAACTCCCAAAAAAACTTCTAGTATTTCTAAAAACGGCTAAAAAAAATTGCGATATTCCACACCACAACTTTAGATACTTCTACTCTGTATCTTAACCTATTTTTAGGCTCTTTTTCAGTTCCAGTACTCTTCATAGAATCAAAATGTAAGCAACATCTTTTTTTTTTTGCTCTCCTGATCTTTGGGCATTATGGCCCTTTCCAGAACTTCCCGCTACCAAGGTTCCACGCAATAATAATTATTGTACACTGCCAATTCATTTTTATTTCTCGCAGGTGCGGAGGCTGCGGATGTTGCAGTGGCTGCTGCGGAGGATGCTGTTGCCCTTGCATCACGATCTACACCTGCTGTACGAAGATTTGCTAGAAGCAGAGTAGCGCTGTTTGACGCAGACAAGCCATGGTGTCTGTGTCGAAGATAGCGCACTCGACTCCGATGTTTAAGTCTTCTGGTGCCGTTTTGTGGAAATAAACTATAAATAAGTGTACCTATTCTTTTATTTTAATAATAGGTGGGAACCGCCCGTAGTGACGGGAAGTCGCGACCCTCCTCGTATCGGTACATGCACACACTCCCGTAGTGACGGGAGGTCGCGACCCTCCTCGTATCGGTACATGCACACACTCCCGTAGTGACGGGAGGTCGCGACCCTCCTCGTATCGGTACATGCACACACTCCCGTAGTGACGGGAGGTCGCGACCCTCCTCGTATCGGTACATGCACACACTCCCGTAGTGACGGGAGGTCGCGACCCTCCTCGTATCGGTACATGCACACACTCCCGTAGTGACGGGAGGTCGCGACCCTCCTCGTATCGTACATATGCACACCACAGTGACAAGAGGTCGCGACCCTCGTACATGCACACACGCACGTAGTGATGGGAGGGACCTTCCTCGTATCGTACATGTATTTCATTAGTCGATAGGGCTCGCATGTGTGCGTAGTCGCAGCGGAAAAATGTCGGTTTTTTTATTTTCAGTTTAGCAGATGTTTAGTGTATGACGTCGTGTATGCGAGGTGCGAGAGCTTTCAGCAGGGCTATTGCGTATCTTTTGCATGACAGGTGGGGGTTTGACGCATTTGGTGCACATCTCAACCTTTGCGGTCTGTTAGGACTGATTCCTATGGGTTGGTATCATAATGACTGGATCGCAAATTGACCACGTCGCTCTTAGTCCAAATCTCAAAATGTCTAAATCTCAAAATACCTAAGTCGCAAAATGACTACATCGCAAAAAGTCCGAACAGTTGTGTAGGTACCTATACATTAATGTCTTCGTTCTTGATGTTGGATGATTTCATGCCTGGCCACTTGGAAATATCTATGATAGGAAATAAAACAATTGAAGTATGTGTCATTCGTGCAATTCACACAGATATGTCACTGCTAATATGATTACAATAATAACGTAGTTTTTCGTTCGTTTAACGTGGTTCACAATGTCTAGTAATGAAATTATATTTATTTCAAATAACAAAAATAGACCGGCTGTTTTGTGCAACGGTTACCGATATAATTGGGTAAAAGATAATGTGTCGAAAACTTCATTTTGGCGATGTGCAAATAGACAAGAGTGCAGTGCGTCAATTACTATAAATGATAACAAAACTATATAGATACGTTACATAGAACACGGAAAAGGTTTTTAGAAGTAAACACTACCGAAGTTTCTAAATCTACTGATGTAGAAATTCCAAACATTATCAAGCATAATTTTTTGGTCAGCGAATACGAGTTGGATTCTCATAACAAGATATTTTTATTTGCCTCTAAAATATGCAAAAACTATGCACAGTTACAGAGCTCTTTCAATAAAACTTTTTTCGGCGATGGAACATTTAAGTCGGTGCCTATTCAATTCTACCAGCTTTTTTCCATTCATGTGGATGGGGCGAGTGATGAGCAAACTACGAATGTTCTTCCAATGCTGTATGCTTTGCTACCGAATAAAACTCAAGCAACATATTGTGCCCTATTCACATTGATACGTGATGTATTGGGGATCAAAATTAATAAATATAAATGTGATTTTGAATTGGCACAAATAAACGCGTTCAAAGAAGTTTTCCCTCATGGTAAAATAACAGGATGTTATTTCCACTTTTCGAAAGCTATTTGGAAAAAAGCCGATGAACTGCAGCTGACAACTACAGACAAAGGAAAAGAAATTGCAGGACTAGTATGTAATTTACCACTGTTGCCATCGTCATTTATAAACATTGGCTGGAACTCTATAGTTAACTACGCGGCAAACTGTCAAGGAATGAGTGCATTCATAACCTATTTTGAAAAACAGTGGCTCATAAAAAAAGCATTGATATCATGTTGTTATGAGAGACACCGAACCAATAATGCAATGGAAGCTTGGCATCGTCGTCTTGGGGTTAGAATAAAAAAAACCACATTGATCCACTTTCTGTACAAACTTAAAAAAGAGTCGAGATACCAGGATATGGTAGTGAGAGGATTTTTTTTCAAAACAGAAAACAGGAAAAAGAAAGCAATACTTTTTGACAGAAACTACCGACGGGAGCTTGCAAAACTCCGAAGGGAAGATAAACTTAACTTCACCGCTAAACTTCCTTATAAATGTTTATCACCTAAAATACAAGTTAAACTACAAATAATTATTTTATTATAAGGGAATTAATTTTTAGTTTTTTCTTTCAGTAGGTAATATAATTAAAATAAAATAAATGTTTAATGCTGTAAATGTTTTAATTTCCCTAGCCTATGTGCTTCCCCAAGATTCACTCTACCTTTACTCCAAACTTGAACCAAATCGGTCCATTTCGATGCTTGAACAAACAGACAAACCTACAAACAAACAAAAATTAAAAAATCTCCTATTTTGGGTCTAGATAGAAAGACATAATACATATTCTTATACCAACCCATATCACTTACTTTTTCAAACAATAATTTATTTAATGTATATAATAACTAAAGATTAAAAAAAAAAAACACGACATTCTGATATCAACCCTGTATAGGTACCTACACAACTGTTCGGACTTTTTGCTATGTAGTCATTTTGCGACTTAGGTATTTTGAGATTTAGACATTATGAGACATGGACTAAAAGCGATGTAGTCATTTTGCGACTTAGGTATTTTGAGATTAAGACATTTTGAGATTTGGACTAAGAGCGACGTGGTCAATTTGCGATCCAGTCATTATGATACCAACCCATATATTTATCCAGACATTCTGATATCAACCCGGTATAGGTACCTACACAACTGTTCGGACTTTTTGCGATGTAGTCATTTTGCGACTTAGGTATTTTGAGATTTAGACATTTTGAGATTTGGACTAAGAGCGACGTGGTCAATTTGCGATCCAGTCATTCTGATACCAACCCCTCCTCAATGGTTGAATGCACAAATGTGTACTTACCATACACATTTACACGACGTCATACACAAAACATCTGAAAAACTGAAAATAAAAAAATCGACATTTTTCCGCTGCGACTACGCACACGTAAATCTACTACATCGTTTAAGATTGAAGAGAGGATCACTCAATCCACATGCACATAGAAGCCCTCGCACACCACGGCAGAAGCCCTCGCACACCACGGCAGAAGCCCTCGCACACCACGGCAGAAGCCCTCTCGCACACCACGGCAGAAGCCCTCTCGCACACCACGGCAGAAGCCCTCTCGCACACCACGGCAGAAGCCCTCTCGCACACCACGGCAGAAGCCCTCTCGCACACCACGGCAGAAGCCCTCTCGCACACCACGGCAGAAGCCCTCTCGCACACCACGGCAGAAGCCCTCCCGCACACCACGGCAGAAGCCCTCTCGCACACCACGGCAGAAGCCCTCTCGCACACCACGGCAGAAGCCCTCTCGCACACCACGGCAGAAGCCCTCTCGCACACGGCTGAATGAGTCTACGCATTAGTTTTAAAGTGTAGGATTGTGTGAATGACTGTAGCTTTCTTAGATACTATGCACAAATTACGGCACATGGTTCGAGTAGAAATAAAACAGCAAATAAAATTTGTCTAAACTTTTATTGAACGCCACTGTTGTTGACAGCACAATGTGTCACGGCACTGGAGGACGCCGCTTGGTACGGTACTCCCGCCATGCTGAGACTTGACGTCATAATATCTCAGCATGCCCGGGGAACTCGTTGCTTGCGGTCCAAGCAATGTTTTACACACAATCAACAAATCTTCGTGCAACAAGTATGTATGGTTATCCTGGGACAACCGCAACCGCAGCAGCCACCGCAGCAACTGCCACCACAGGTCCCACCGCAGCAACCACCGCAGCCACCACCGCAGCCGCCGCAGCACCCGCCGCAGCAGCCACCGCATCCACCACAACCGCCACACCTGAAAAAACAAAAAAAAATTATACACCGAAAGTCAACAATATCATCGTCCATGATGGCGCAATTTCATTAGTCGATAGGGCCCGGATGCGGGGTGCGAGAGAATTCTGGAATTAATGCAACAGGGCTCGCATTCGGGGAGACGTTTATAACTATGTATGATAATAACTCCTCGTATGCTGCTGTATACCGAACGAAGACTTGATAACCCTGGTTGTGAAAAGGCACAGAACAATTTCGTATAGATTACGCTTACGAATGATTGCCGCCGTCGGTAGTTAACTATGCAATTTTCGCAGGGCACCCACTAAATAGCCGCCTAAATGTGAAAAACTTTGCCCGTGGCCCGCACGAGAAAACCAGTGTATATTTGCGTGAAATGACTACGTTTCACCAAGCTGGAAATTTCATTGGACTACTGTTAAGGTGCGGCTAATCAACGTCGACGTCGTGAGACTGAAGCCCACTCAGCATAACAAGCCGAAAGGTTAGAGTTTGTAGAACCAAAGCGTTCGGGCAAACGCTCACCAAGAAAATTATTTTCAAAATCGATTTAAAACAAAAGTACTTACATTTTGAGGAGTAGTTTGGTATTTCTATTGAAAAAGAATGAATAGCAAAATCTTCACCGACGGTGATAATGTTTTCCAACAAAGGCGGAAGGTCGTTACGTTTCGTAATATTCTTCTTAAAACGACACTGTTTTTATATTATTATAATTATTTGTGTATTTTCTACTTTTTTTGCTTATTTTTATACAAGATGTGTAATACACGGAGGATTTGTAAAAACTGATTTTATGTTTGACAACATCATACGACATCACTTTTACTTTTCGTTCTAGAATATATTTCAAAAAGAACAGAAAATTACCGGCCAGTAGGTATTAACATTTGAGTAAGGAACGAAGGTCAAGTGTGATGCGTTTTTAGGTATAGGGTACCTACTTGCAAAAAGATAGAGGTTTCTTTTGTCTGTATAACGTTACTATGAACGGTATACAGAAAGTTCGTGACTTGTGAGTACCTACGAATAACGTGAGTCAGAATGTACGCTATGACGAATATCGAATAGGTATATATCGTGCAGATATCGCGTAGTTATAGTTATCACCCGATGTGAATTCATACACCCTTATAAAAAAATAAAATAAAAAAGGCCTGTAGTTCGTATATCGATCCAAAAATCCCAAAGGATCTCTAAATTATTGCTCGTAATTACAAAATGACTGGCCATTTTTTATTTTTTTTTTATTAAAAAAAATGTAACATGACATCTTTCAAAAATTTGTCACAAAATAAATAAAATTTGATGTGAAAAAAACACAGAAAATCCAAAGAAATATTTTTCAAATTAATTTTATAAAAGTTAAATATCAAGCAAAACAATGTGCAGCCCACTTCAATGCTTACCGAGTTACAAGGAGCCCCCTACGTATATTCCTTGCATCCCTATCAAAGTAAGAAAAAAATTTTACCCTTTCATAAACATCATTATTAGCAGGTACTTAGCACCCTCAGGTAACACCATACATTTTCCATAGCATGTAGTGCACTTACGAATGGGCCGTAAGTTTAATCCTGGTCAGCCGCATTACTTTGCGTAATTTATTTTATTATCCCTTTTGCCTCAAAACGGTAAAGCACCCAAAAATCGTAGATGGGGCATCCATCAACCGCATTGTGGATTACAGCCCGCTTCTCTCCCACAAGGAAGAGCCTGTTTTCCAGCAGTGAGAACATTATACGCTGGTTATTATACATAAGCACTCTGCAGTTCTGCACACAGCAGCTACATCTCACAAAGTTCTCAAAATAAGTATTGTACTCATGTCGCCGAGACACCAAGATACTTGTCGCATGTTTATTATATTTGTCTGTCGCTACGTAGCGGTAGGGCTTTGTGGCGACTACACGAATCAGTCTTACAAATTATGATTTTGACGAAACCTCAGATGATAAGACTATAGGTACTCTCTTAGTTGGCTACAAAACCAATACTTATCCGCATAAGTTTTTCCTTCTTGGTATAAAAACCATGTCCAATAATCTCCGAAGCCAACCGATTTAAATCAAATATTGTGGATCGGTCATGGTTGGTTCCAGCTTAAAAGATAGGATAGTTCCGAACCGATGGATGGCGCCGTGCTTGCGGAGACGGGTCGTCTGTAATCTATATTATCTATGTGTATTAAAAAATAATCTTAGAATACTTCACCTAGGGCCCAGCATGTCTACCGTGTGGTATGGACAACTGGACGGTCCGCCGGCCTCTGATCGTGCACGACAGTACCTTCGACTACAGGCCCACCGGTTGGCCTGGCATGGTGCTCAACAACCAAGACAAGAAAGTGCGGTATCAAGTTATCAATGACGAACGCCCGGTATGTACACATCATTTTCATTTCAGCCCGGAATCACCCACTGTTGGGAATAGGCCTCCCCTTTCTTCTGCCACTCTTTTTGTCATTCGTGTTCTGAGCGTTCCTCAACCATTCGTTTCCCGTGTTCATGAACACATTTACTCAATACTAATTATAAACAATTAATAGTAATTATAATGCTCCTTCCACAAATAAAAATATACACTACCAGGCCATGGAATGTGTTTTCCGCGCGATTGAAATCTCGGAAAAACAAAAGGCTGCTTAATATCAAAGTGCTTTTGGTTGTGGGTTTTCACAGGCGTTTGTGTATTTTTTTATTTATGTAATTTGCTACAAAGTTGTATTTTTTTAAATAATAGATAATGCATAACTAACGACTGTTATAAGCTGGTTTCGCTCTCCGTCTGCCGGATCGACTTGAGGCTTCATAAGTGTTACCCTCGTTTTGCGCCATGTTCATGTGTTGACTTTCAACGCTACTCAACTATGAAATGTGTAACATGGTTCGAAATGTATTTTTTTAAATGACAAACATTTGTTTCCACCCATGTTTCTTCTTAGCCCTTTGGGCCACGGTATCTCTTTCGAACAACCCGCAGCTCCGACGAGATAACCCGCTGCCCTGACGGGGTACCTACCTACCTAACGCCAGCTTTCAGGCTGCCTGACCGAGTGAAAATGAGCTCAAATGAGATACCTACAGCTATACCTAGCCTAAACATTGCACACGATTAATGTTTGTTAGTTTTTACACGCATCTGGGCAACGCAAAAAAAATGTAATCAATTCATCAGCCTGTTTATTATCTGGCCTTCTGATTCTTTCAGCGCCCTCCACGGTCAGAGAATACGATAGAACGTATTATTTCAATCAATACGTATGTTTCATATTCTTATAAATCTTTTTGTTAATATTCCAGGTTCAGCCGCACTACGCGACGTGCGCCCCTTCATACAAAAATAGCTGTTATCGATAAATCAGGTAAAAATATCAGAAATCACGTCAATAAACATAAGTTGTTCAATGACCAAACAAGCAAAATAATTATATCCTATGCAATGGCGTTCATTGGCTTTCGAACTAACTAGTCAGATGTACCTTTTTTTTTTTTGGTGGGTGTAAAATCATCGAATAACCCCTCCCGCTCTTGGGCAGAGCGAAAGGGAGTGTCAGACTTCTACTGACTAAATACCACCCATGTTGCTAACATCTCTTTGAGGTGCGCGTGGAACACGAACGCGCCGTCGACACGGCCTGTTTTCGTCGTAAGACGGACGGACGGCGAGTTAGCCCATCACTCACCGTCCACAGGCCCGCGTCTACGGTGGCCGGAGGTCATCGCGTGACCCCCGATGCCCGGAGCGCCTCCCGCGGCGGCTGGGACGAGAGGTTCTCTCCCTCTCGCGTTCCGCCATCTCCTTCGCTAGCATCACTGCTTCGCAGAAGGAGGCGACGGCATCCCATTCCTCCTCGCCCCGGACCATGGCTTGCACCAGGGCCGGGCGCGAGAGGTCGCCGCCGCCGATCGCCGCTACGAGAACACGGCGGGGCTCCGCCCAAGCGGGGCACACCTCCACTGTGTGCTCCAATGTGTCCTCCGGCCCATCCTCACAATCCGGCCGTTTCCTCCCGCCTGATTCGGTGCAGGTACCTCCCGAAACAACCATGTCCGGTGAGGACCTGCGTCAGACGGAAGGTGAGGGCGCCGTGGCGCCTCTCTAGCCACTCCTCAAAGAGGGGACTTACCGCCACTATCGTGGCGTGCTCTAGTCAGATGTACCTCATGAAAGCATTCGATGAAGTTTCACGATGGTGGTTTAGAACCACCAGTCAGTCTATCGTTTTTTATACAAAATTACCCACCCTTATTAAAATTTCAGGTGAGAGCACCAAGACAACCTGCGAAATTCAAATTTTCATAGGTTTTTGCAATTTGCAGGTCATTGTCAGGTTGTATGTGGATTAACATTATGATTCGGGTCCGTTGAAAATACTTATGGCTTGACCGAGTTATAATTAATTTCCCATTAAATAACTTTTTCATTCAAATATAGTCATTCAAATAGCTTGACAAAAATGCTGATGAAGTGCATCGTGCTCGTGAGTTCATACCATATTACGCTTTTTCAGACATTGTATTTTACTACCTACGCTTTTAACAATGCTAAAGTACAAATTGTACTATAGTTCTCAAACATAATATCTAACTCATTAAATACGTTGTAATCATCTTTACTTAACATTTAATTTTGTATTATTATTATTTCCTTTATTCACTTTCTAACATACTCAATACATTTTTAAATATTTATTACAAAAAAGCATATAAAAAACATTTAAAAATATAAAAAATAGTAGCCCACCGGCATTGGAAACAGGGTCCGAGCTACCGGTGGTCAGGGCTCTTGAGAGAGGATCCTCCTGACAATACGCGCCGTGTCCAGAAGTACTGCCTTCTGAATCAAGCCCTTGATCCAGCTACCAAGCGAGAGCCTCCTTAGATGTTCGTCGAGGCTCTTGGCTATTAGACCATTGGCAGACACGACTATCGGCACAATGACTGCTGTATTTACGTGCCACATGTCGACAACCTCGCGAGCCAGATCTAGATACTTGTATTGTTTATCTTTCTCTGCTTTCACGAGGTTCTCGTCATGCGGAACCGTGATATCCACAATCATTGCGCGACGCTCCGATCGATCTATCACCACAATGTCAGGCTTATTGGCAACAATGTGCCTGTCAGTGATGATAGGTCGATCCCAATACAACGAAATATTACCATTTTCGAGAACTGGGTCGGGCGCATACTTATATATATATATATTTTTTTTTTGATGGGCTTACTTAGGGCATACTAGGGTGTCGAATTTATAATATATTATTGCACCTCGGTACCAACCTCAAAACTGTCGCATCAAGCAAAGAGGGCAACATAGTCTCATAGAGAAAAAAAAACCATTCGTGCCTCATTTTGAAAATGGAAGTGTCACCTTTGTGACAAAAAATTGTCACCCTGACAATTTGTTTTAGTTTAGCAATCATACTTTTGAGATCAAAATTTTTTCGAGTGAAAATTCCATATAGATTTTGTAAATTACAAAATCAAACAAAAATGTGTGACCGTATGGGTGTTATTGGTAAATTACAATCAGTTATGTCCGCAATACAGTAAGTGCTTATTTACAATATTTTACAAATTCCGACATATTTGATCCACCAATTTGGAGAAGATCATTTTATACCCAACAGGCCTTCAAATTGATAGTTTTGTTTTCACTTTCTTCCACCGTAAAGCTATTTTGATACCATATTCCTGGCAGCTACTGAGACTAAACGGAGATCATTATAATACAATATGTAAACATATTTTTTTCCGTCTTTTCAGTATGGCAACCGTTTTTTTGTAATTCAAAGCGTCATCCAATAACTAGCCTCGGATCCAATGACATCTGGCAGATTACCTATCTGTCGTACAAATTGTTTTGATAGTAAAGAAGAGTGAAGAAGAATTAAAGAGTAGTTTGTGTCCCCCCCCCCCCCCTCCTTGGTCAAGCCCGTCCTAAACCAGCAATGTGTGACCTCCTCTGCAGATCGTTGATCTTAACTGCCTTTATATATTGTTTCAGAGGTTGCGGCGGCTGCCGAGCACCGTGCTGTGGTCCATGTCGCCCCTGCTGCGGAGGAGGCTCTCTCGTCACAGTTTACAGTCAAGTAGCACATATCCAGTGACGTACCCCTGCGATCGCGATCACTTATTATGTCATTGAACGTTCATTCGCAATAGATTCAGTCACTGCAGTCCAAAATCATCCTAGACACCAAAATTAGACCAGGCACCGTATGGCATTTGATATTTTGGACATGGTTAAGATAAGATACCAATTAAAGCGTAAAACCACGGTTTGCAGTTTTGAAAGACTTGTGTTAACTGCGTGGTAATTTAAAGCCCTGCATTATTTCGGACATTTCAAGTTTTTGGCTTAAAACATTTAGAAAATGAATCCTATTAAAAAGAACAATGATTTTTTCGAATAAGGCACGTTCTCCGTTCATTATTTTTCTGAGGGCCTATGTCCAAAACTGTGAATATAAAACTGACGTGTGTTCTTTACCTCTACAGATGCTGTGTTAGCAGTAGGCCAGCCGCCTAGACCTGTTGCAGCATTCGATAAAGCAGTCATAGAAATCGGCTATCATTGAAACCAATACAAGGCTGGAAAGATATTTGAACTATCAAGTCCATTCGTCCGGTGAAAGTTCCTGTCCCATCATGTGATAATTGAATCTGGTTGTTTTATGTAAAAGTGTCAATAAAAATTGTTATATTAAGGATTGGTTTAATTTGGTGTTGCCTTTTTCGTTATTTATTAAATTTTGATGAGAAGAACACACAATCATTCGCAGTCAGACGTAGAACGTTGACAATCAAACACATAACCCACCTTTAAGGCTTCGCCGCAGTCCCGTCGGGGCTGCGGGTTGTTCGAAAGGAATACCGCGGCCTCGACACGAAGGGCTAAGAAGGAACATGGCTGGTTTTCAGTCAGTAGAAGTCTGACACTCCGTCCCGCTCTGCCCATACCGGGAGGAGTCTCACAGGCGAGGCAACAAGCTTGAAGGAAAATTATACCAAGACCTGTGAGTTTTTTTTTTGTTTTAATCTTTATTTATTTACAGGGTTTTTTCTATACAGAATATGTCACCCCGATGATTACATACAATTAAATTACACATATACCTATACTAAACTAGCCTACCCGCAACCTTATAACCATAATAATCATACAATAAAGTGTTCTGGCTTCATCGGACAATGGTGAGGCCAGAACGCTATTATAGAAGCCTACATTAAAACTATTGACAAAAGCTTGACGTCTTTGGGCTCCCACACGAGCACACTCCTCTAGGACATGATGCACATCTTCAATAACTCCACAGACAGCACAATTTGGTGAATCGACTTTGCGCATCATGAATCCAAAGCTATTGAGCGGTATGTGGCCGGATCGGAGCCTCAACGCCGTCACAAGGGCAACATAGTGTTCCACTGTCTTACAGCCATGTCCGCCGCTCAAGAATTCAATACGAATGGATGGAAAGAACTGGAGGAGGTTCTCTTAATGATTTTATCCCACCTACATATCACTCGGACAAAAGTTCCTCCCGGACGCATCAGTCTCTGGTTTAAATAATTAAGAGACTTTAGCACGGTCACATTGTGTTAAAAAGACTGCGTCTGCGGTCTCCCGTGCGCAGTAGTGTATACCATTGAAACACATCCCTGCACTTCAAAATCGGCTAAAAGTACACTTGCTAGTACCGGTAAGGCTTCAGTACGAGTACTAACCGCCCTACATGCTCAAGAAAGTCAAAGTCAAACACTGATTTTGAAGTAATTTACGTCGTACCGACCCTATGGTGGCCCTATCAGCCGGATATCCACGAAGATAGTCTTTAAAGTTAAAAACCGGCCAAGTGCATGTCGGACCACGCACAATGTAGGGTTCTGTAGTTACCCATCAAAATATTATGTGAACTTATATACTAAACTGATTAAACATCCTACCTACCTGCCTCCGAACGATGATTTTTATTGTAAAAATAAAACAAACTTACATTTGCAGTTTTGAGACCTGCGCTCCCATACGTTATGTATAGCTGGTTTGCGTCTGATAATCATAATCGCATGTGGATACTCTGATGATAGTACAACTCCTCAACGGTTAGTCATGAGTAACTTACGATGCGATTACGATTAACGATGCGGTAGGTAGGTACCGCATAGACATAGCTGACACTGGTTCATAGTGTTCTGCTTATCGTGATTATTCGCTATGAGATCATGGGCAGTTCAGTTGTCGTATGTTTGTGACACTTTTAATAACACGCCATAGCTACTTAGAATGTATAGGTACTTGCTTTTTACCCGACTGCGGCGAAGCTCAAAATGAGGGTTATGTGTTTGGCGTGTATGTATGTATGTCCTTTTCTTTGTTCCCTCATAACTCCTAAACGGATGAAGGGATTTGAATAAAATATACGTCGTTAGATTCGTCTTGACGGCGCAAGTGTTCTCACTGGCTAACACTCGAACTTTGCTGTTCTAAGCTAAGTTTTGTTTAATTTAAAATGTGCTTGTTTTTTGCTTTTCAGTTTTTTCAGTCGGATTTTTTAGTTTTTTAACTACTTTTTTCAAATTCTATTCTCTCATATTTTCTTTTTGCTTTTCTAGCAGATTTGTATATAAATTACGATCGCTTCTGTGGGAAAGGTATATTATTATTATTATTATTATTTAGCCTTTATTTGCCTTAACAATTACATATCGTACAATTACACTTCAGTTAACATTTCATTTAACTTCACATTTAGCAATACCTTTAGCATTTCATTAAAAATTACATGTAACAATAACAATACGAGTACATTTAATATTGGATTTCGTTTAACATTACGTTTAGTATTTCATTTAATTAAACCTTTGTGTACATTACATTTATCATTTCATCAAACAAGTATATTTTTTTTTTTTTTTTTTTTTTTTTAAGTATTTTATTAAGTATTTTATTAAACAGTATATACATTTCATGCGATTCATATTATTTCTTAAAACATTAGCACCATAATCTTTTAACATTTATTTTCTAAAACATTAAATTTTACGTTGCATTCTTTACATTTTGCAGAATATTCTATTGGCAAGTTATATATATATTTTTTCGTTAAGGCCCCGTTTGGGTATAGGCCTCCTCCAACTTTTTCCATGAGTTTCTCTCCTTCGCTTGCTTTGTCCAGTCCTTTCCGGCAATATGATTTATTTCATCTACCCAACGTTCTCTCGGGCGGCCTCTGGCCCTCTTGCCGCTTGGGCCTTGCCATTGCGTTACCAATTGTGTCCATCTTCCATCTGTCATTCTCGCCACGTGTCCAGCCCACTTCCACTTCAGGCGTTTCGTATGTTGAAGAGCATCTATTATATTAGTTTTCTTGCGTATGTTTTTTGATTTTTGCTTTTCTTTCAACCTTATATTCAGAATGCTTCTTTCCATCGCGCGCTGGGTTTTTTGTATTTTGTCTCGTGTATAATTGTTGTAAATCCAGGTTTGAGACCCGTAAGATATGCAGGGTAATAAACACGAGTCCATGACTTTCTTTTTTAATTTCAAGGGTAATTTTGACTTTAGTATTTCTTTTAAACTCCAGAACTTATTCCATGTCGAGTTGATTCTCCTATCGATCTCATCTTTGTTTCTCGAATTGCTGAAAGAAATGCGTTTTCCTAAATATATGTAGTTTTCTACATACTCTAGTCTATGTGTTAAAAGGTATAAGCTATAAGATAATGTTTTTCGCTAGTACTTTGGGTTAAAATCAAAAGCTCATCAACAACAGTAAGTGTTCCTAGAACAATAGATCAAGAGCTGATTAAGGTTCCGCACAAACGGGCTACTTACCATACCCATTGATGGCTGGCGACAAGCTGTTTGCAAGATTTAGTATGGAAAAACGTTTTGCATGGAATCACCGCACTCGTGTAGCGAGTGACGTCCACTCGCGATTCAATAAAGTACAGCCGCCGCGCGCCGCTGCGCCGTAAGGTTTTTGGTGTAAAGAAACATCGAACAAAAAAGACAAAATAGAGCAAAAATAACGTCGCAGTATAAAGGCTTCGGTGTATAGTTTTCGGTGAACCCGTTTTGGTATGAGCGGCGCGGAAATGTCGGAATCGACCGTCAATGTCGTGTGAGCGGAAACATAGGTAGCAAATTAGCTACGAAACGCGGGTGTACTCTTGGCAGACAAAGAAATATTTTTTTTTCTATTAGTTTGAAAAATCATCAAATGACTCCTCGCGCTCCGTAGTGAGTGTCAGACTTCTACTGACTAAAAACCACCCATGTTCCTTTTTACCCGACTGCGGCGAAGCCCGAAAGGAGGATTATGTGTTTGGCATATATGTATGTATGTAAGTATGTCCTTTTCTTTGTTTAACTCCTAAACGGATGAAGGGATTTGAATAAAATATACGTCCTTAGAGAAATTTGCGTATTTTGGGGGCCATACCGCGGAAAAAAACCATTACCATCGAGTAGGGTAAAGAGTAGGGTAAAACCCTTCATTTTGATGATTACAAAAATATATGACACTTATACCTATGTTTAAAAGATATTCAAAGTAACAAAACCTATAAACAAACACAAAAGTGAAATCATCTGCCAAGAATTTTACGCGACCAACGAAAGAATAAACACAGAAAAACTAAAAAGTTGGAAATAAAAAAAAGTAATGAAAAAACTAGAAAACCGTACCTCGACCCTGACTAGACATTCTGCTGCGAATCGGCCGCTCACTGAAGTCAACAAGCGAAACGTCGCAAATAACGGACACTCCATCAAACACCACATCCAATATTTTTACTTAAGAAGGTGAATTGGAAGCAAACAGTCGGCCGCTCACTTATCGCGTTATAATGTGGACAGCCTTAGACCTCATTTACGAAGACGCGTGGCGTCGCGCGGCGCGTTGTACGTTTTTAATTCAAGCACATGGTGATGTATGAATACGGTAACGATTTCAAAAGACAATTTTACGAGAAGCGATGCTTCGCTCGTTAGTTTAAAATCCAGCGTTTGTTGCGTTGACCCCGCCTCTCAGTAAATGAATAAAATGGCACGCGACGAGCCTTCCGACGAGGCTTCCAAAGCTCCGGTTAGGAGAACACCCTCAAGCCTGTGCAGCACTTCGGCAAATACGCGGCTGGTTCCGTCGTGCGTGCCAATTAACGGGCTATCATCGGACTTCCCACCTGTTGGCCATACTTGCCACGTGGGCCGAGCCGGGTCGACGTTTAGAAGAGCTGTCCATCACCCCTACACTTCCAGCGTGGCACCTCGCTGCTGTCATCGCCACGCCGGCTATCAGGGCAGTACAGCTCATCCCACAAGGGGGCCTTAGAAGTTTGTGTCCGTAGACCTTCCCACACCCATTTTTAATTTCAATATATATTTTATGTACACTGGTTGCGTGGTCTTATTTATTATAACCTGCGCCACGCATCCCATTTCCGTCACATTGGGCGTCACACGCCCCGCGTCTCTGTAAACAAGCCCTTATTCCACACTTACGCTTACTAGATTTCATTGCAAAATCTATAACTCGCCCAATAATCTCGTAGGCCAAGTGATGTCTATAAATAGAAGCGCATTTTATGTATGGTTTTCATTTGGTTTACCGACCCAACTTTGGACAAAATTTTCAAGTAAATCAAAAAAGTCATAATGCCTCATTCCTGTTCTCCTTCACCCTGTCCGCCTTATCATTGTTGTCCTTCTATACATGGGCCTGTTAATTGTGGACCTAAAGGCTGTTTGGAGTTCCCGAAATGTGTGAACCCACCAGTGCCAAGATATTACGCGGTGAACCCTTGCATCAATATCTACAGTGTCAACACGCAGATTATGTAGCCTTTCAAGCAGATGACGCCGATTATGTAACCGTAAGTGAAGAAAACTGAAAAACGTCAGTGATAATAGTGATGTAAATTAAATAAATTCACTTAGCTTAAAGTTACCGATTTTTATTCATTCCACCTGTATCACGGACAAGTCTTTCTGATCAAATATTATCTGCTTTATTCTATGAGCATTCTGTGATATAAGGTGATCTAACTCTCGAGTACGCTTGGAGTTAAGTAATAGTTCATTCACCGAACTCAAAATCTGTTAGCGTTATAAGCAGGTAAACCCCTTATCATGAGTAGCATATCTAGAATAGAATATCCACTGGATTTTCGGCCTCGTAGACCATATAGATTTTAAAAGCCCCCGAGATTTGGCTTATCAAAAAGGAGTTCACGGCCTCTGATTTTTTTTTTAAACTTAAGCCTTGTGTTTATAAGCCTTGTGTTTATGACACGGGATGTTTACTGACTTTAAAAAAATGTGATTCTAAATAGCCCATCTGTTAGATTATCGAAAAATATTGGATACGTATTTTTTGTTTTATCAAATCAATAAAAATTGACGAAGATAAAACGCGTCAAAGATTTGAGTGGGGGTTGGTAACGTCACTGACCGCTAAAAAATGTCATACTAATGTCTTAGAGTATGACGTCACACGAGTTTTCAAAGCACTGTATCGTCTTCATTGTTTCTTTACGTGAAGAAAGAAAAAATATGTGTCCAAAATTTAGGAATAATTCGATTTTTTTTTGTTAACTGCCCTTTGTATTACCTATTTATTTTAACTAT
Organism: Diarsia rubi; assembly: GCA_932274075.1. NCBI lineage: Eukaryota > Metazoa > Arthropoda > Insecta > Lepidoptera > Noctuidae > Diarsia > Diarsia rubi. The sequence continues at coordinate 10,870,932 of OW026412.1, read as the reverse complement.
CAAAAGTATAGACTTTGATGTAATCGATTGAATACAAGTCACATTTTATTGAAATCTATCACCAACGTTACTTTTAACAATATGTCATTTAACATGTCACAGACAACAGCACCGCACATAAAAAGTAAAAAAAACCTAAATTAAAGGAACTGGGACTGCATGCCAACAACCAGATTGAGGGCCCTGAAAATAAACAAATAAATCAGTTTATCGCTAAATCAGATTGTTCATAAGAATCAACAATAGAAGCGACGCATACTTGTCTCACGTAGTTTTCAACTTGATACCGTATGTTAGGAGAGGTCCTTGTTAAACACTCGCCGGGCAAGCCGGTCTTTCTACAGTGGAACAGACTGTCATGTACTATTAATGGCCGGCGTCGTGTAACCGGATCAAGTTCACATTGCGGGCACCCGCTGCGGCATATAGGCAGGCATGGGTAGGGGCAAGGCGGAGCTCGTGGGCAGATAGGACGCTGCTTAGGTATGATCGGAGGAGGACACTGTGGGTTACAGCACGGCAGTACCGGCTGATAACATGGCGTTGGTTCTGGACACCGGCAGACCTGCGAATAAAAAAACAAGTATTTAAAAATAGTCATACCCAACAGGCATGCTAAACTATGCTACAAATAATATAATATTTAAAATTTTATTTGAAAATTAATAAAAGAAAATCACCGGCGGCGGGTCACAACATGGTGGTGGTGGGCAGCATGGTAGCACAGGTGGGCAGCAGACTGGTGGAGGCGGTGGGGGTGGACAAGGTTCTGGACGCGGACACCTGCGTGGTCTGCAAGGTGGCAAAACTGGCACAATAGGTGGCACAAGGTCAGGAATCACGGGCGCCGGGCATTGCCGGAATACCGGGCAACATCTGCATGGGGGACACGGTGTGCACGGCACCGGGGGTGGACAGCATGGCTGGCAGCACGGGCATGGCGGGGGACACGAGTAACAGCAAGGCCCCGTTCCACAAGGCAAAATCGGTGGGCAGGTCGAGCAAAAAGTACAAGCGCACATCTTCAAAGATTTTGTTTTATTTAATCACATTAAATTTTAACTTTTTTTGTGTTGTTATAATTTTATTACATTTTTCTGTATTTTCTCAGGTGACTATAATTTTGATGTTTAATTACTTTTTTTATGTCAAGACGTATGAGAAGATGCCAGCCAAAGTGAGTGACTGGCAAAGAGTCTGCATGGGAGCTAGCCTATCTACCTATCTGATAGGGCAACGGAAAAATCCCTCCAATAATAATTCTTTCACGAATAACAAGATTCATCACTAACACACATTGATTTAATTTCTAGCTAACTAAGTTCTTACAACATTTGTTGGATTTTCTAGAAGGAGCAAGATTCGGGTTTTGACAAGAATCCACTAGCATTGGGTGGGTATGCTAGTGAAATATTGTCAAAATTCGATAAGCCATGCTTAGACGTCGGGCCGTTTTGCAGTAGGTATTACTAAACTTGTAGTATGAAACTGTTTAGATAAAAACTCTTTCAATAAGTGTCACAAGAATCGATAAAAAAGAATTGAAACAAAATAATCTATCACAAGTCACCAGACGCTGCTGACATAAGTTTTTTATTAAATTTTAATTTATTTTTTAATAAGTAAAAAAAACGTAAAATCAAAATGAGTGCTCCTTTCTATAGTTTCGATCCCTGCGTGGCCACAGGGCAACCTTGCGGATCCAACTACCCTTACTCCACGAAGCCATGTATCGCATCGTGCAACGACCTCAGGCCTTGTTCCACGTGTCCGGGGGGCGGCTGCTCACCGTGTCCGGCGCCGGTCCGTCCATGTCCGGCTCCCTGCCCACCGTGTCCGGTCTTGCCTTGTCTGCCGCCCTGCCCTCCTTGTGACAAGGTATTTCCAGCATGCTGAACACTCGCAAAACCTATTAATATCTCTTGCATTGGCCACACAAACAACCTTGAATTCTGATTTTAGTCAAATTATTTCCCTTTGGCTTCACAGCATACTTGGCACTCTGACAAACTTACTTATATATTCTTCAATATTATTTCTAGACTAGACTTAACAAAAAATACTTTTTATTTGTAGCCTATGACTCCGGTACCGCGACCTGCACCTCTTTGTGAGACGGTTGCGATTCCTTGTTGCCGGCCGAATCGCTGTAAGCCGTGCCCATGTTACTGCTGCACGGAGCCCGGGATATGCTGCCCCAAGAGATGCAGCTATCCAGGAGTGCCCATCTGCGGCTGCGGTTGCTGCGGCCCCTGTATGCCCGTATGGTAGTGGAGTGCTATAAAACTAGTGGAGTCATTGTTGTGTAAGAATACACGTTTCTAGATAACCGTTCTTTCATTTAATTTTGGAATACCATACTTATTACAAAATGTATGCGTGTGCTTGCTATGTGCCTGCTAACAATACATATAATCTTATAACAAAATCAAAGTCTTAATTTTCACTGACATGCTTACAAGGAGTATATTCATGGCGAGCAGTGAAACCAGTCAAGGCGCGAGTCTTCTATACCCTAGACGTGAAGACACGTGTAACTGATCACATTCACAGCTGATCTTTTGAAATGCCTACGAGCAAAGCTAAAGAAAAAGGGTAGTTGACTAAAAATAATCTATTTAGTCCGTCAGATAGATTTCCTTTTTCTTTTTTCACGCAAACAAAAAATGAAGGCACAATACAGTCTTTCGAAAAATCGTGTGACGTCACATTGCAGTACATTTTTACCGGCCCGTGACGTCAAAAACCTCCACTCATGATCTTTGACGCGTTTTATCTTCTTTAATTTCGGCCGGAGAAAGCCGCTCGTAGTTCTACTTCTACAGGATGAGGTCTAGGGTGGAGGACATCCAAAAGAATTAGCGACGCGAGAAAAAAAAGTTAGGCTAGTTAGTGCTGGAGCACACTATGCATTTCGACGCCGCATGTGTGCTCCGGCACTATGCAGAACTTTATTCTCCACCCTTTAAAAATTACGGCTGCCGGCTGGTATGACACGTGTAACATGGCATTTGAAAGAGTATCAAAAAAAAAGAAGAAAAATGTTCTTATTTCAAACAAAACACTTTTGACATTCATTTCTGTCACAACAACATTTCTATGAAAAAACATCTAAATTCTAAAAAATCTTAAAAATACTGAAACTTTTAAAAAATTGGAAAATTGTATAACAATAAACCATAAAAAGTACGGTAAGTATTTATTCACTGAATTTATCTTCATATTTCAACCAATATTATGGTGTTTCTTAGGTGGCTAAATATTGACAGCTGCACGGGGTCTTCAAGGTGAAGCAGTGCTAGCCAAGGTCGGTTCGTGCATGTGGTTACAATCCATTACATATCGAGTTTCTTTTGTGCCATCGAAAGCATGATAAGTTGTTGGTCCCGCGGCTGCCATTAGTGAATTTGACAAGTCTTACCAAGGGTGTATCGTATTGCTCAGTTCTTAGACTGCCTGTCCATTTGAAGCGAGCGAGGCTTTGTAGCGGAGAAATATTAATCAACAGGATTGCACACTGGAACAGAGGGCAGATTTTATACAATCTTATTGGTCAATATTTCTTTGTTTATCCGGCCCGCAGTCTCACTCCGTTTCAGTGGACACCAATACAGATCAAGGGTTTACCATTAGGGCACGCCACGATAGTGGCGGTAAGTCCCCTCTTTGATTTGAGAGGCGCCACGGCGCCCTTACCTTCCATCTGACGCAGCTCCTCACCAGACACGGTTGTTTCGGAACGAACCTACTCCGAATCAGGCGGGAGGAAACGCCCGGATGTCACCATTGTAAAGATCGGCCGCAGGACACGGTGGAGCACACCGTGGAGGTCTGTCCCGCTTGGACGAAGCCCCACCGTGTTCTCGTAGCGGCGATCGGCGGCAGACCTTTTGCGTCGGGCCCTGGTGCAAGCTATGGTCCGGGGCAAGATGGAGTGGGACGCCGCCGCGCCGTCGCCACGGAAGACGCTCAGGCGTCGGGGGCCACGTGACGGCTTCGACCACCGCAGACGCGGGCCTGTCGACAGTGAGTAATGGGCTAGCTCGCCGTCCGTCCGTCTTATGACGACGACAGGCCGTGTTGACGGCGCGTTCGTGTTCCACGCGCGCCTTATCGCGATGTCAGCAACATGGAAGGGGCCATGCAAGGGCCGACGCCCGTCAGGGCTGCGGGTAGTTCGCAAGATATACCGCGGCCTCGACATAAAGGGCTAAGAAGGAACATGGGTGGTTTTTAGTCAGTAGAAGTCTGGCACTCCCTTTCGCTCTGCCCAAGAGCGGGCAGCGCGAAAGGGAGGTATTTGGTGATTTCCCACCACCAAAAAAAAAATAGGTTTACCATTGGAAAATTTTAATGTATTTAATGGCAAAAATATAGTTAAAATAATTATTGTCTAAACTACCTGTACAAATAAAGGATCAGAAATTCAGGACACATGAACGTTTAACTATTAAAATCACACTGATAATTATTAAATAACGCATAATATTATACAATATTTTGAACGCTTAGTCAGTGCTCAATCTAGATACCAAACTAAGCTGAAACTACTGACCGCATTTCAATGTCAAGGCATTTTAATTCTAAGCATTAGATAGCCTGACCAAGTTTCAATGTTTAATTTAAACTTTGCTACTCATTAATTTGGCAGAAAAGTAGCTCATTATATGTTGCACTGACTTCCGTCAGTGACTTCGGCCGCGTAATACCGTTTTTATACACATTACTTATTTTTTCGGCAAAAACCGTTCAGTAGTTGTTTGTTGCGTAAAAAGGGTGTAAAAGTACCCAACGCAAACGAAGGGCATTTGTTCTCCCCACCACTGCGATACTTTTTTTGTTCTAGACTATACCTGGAAAGAGGAACCCCCTAGTTACGGAGATATTGGGGGTCAAACTTCCAAATTTTTCACAGCTGTTTTTTGTAAAATACTAATTTTTCAGGTTATAACTTTGCTTAAATTACCTCCATGATTATCTATTCAAAGCATCCACTGGCATAATGTTTTATGAGTGCTACATTGAGTTTTACCGTAAAATCTGATATTTGACCCCAAAAATATAAGTCGTTTCCCTGCAAAAAAATTGCGTAGGGGTGGTTTGATGTAGGTACAGAATGGTGGGTTGACGGCTGTGTGAAGGGTTAATTTACACGCTGTATAAGCAACAAACCGTTCACCCATCATCTCAAACTTTCATATTATATTAAGTAAGTGCAATATTTTAAAAAACAGACAGTTATCCTATACTCACTGAATCCTATGGGTTCTTTAATAGAAAATCATATTCTTAAATAACGAAACAATATATATAACGGTTAGGAAACAATTTAGATCGACTTGACCAAACATTAGTTGTTTAGCTATTTTGGGGTCGGCTGTATTGGGGTCGGCTTCCAGTGTAACCTGATGCAAAACCATTTTTGATTCTAACCACCACTACCTTGTCACTGTTTTCACTTGGTTAGACTGGTTTACAGACTTTCCGGGTAACTAAGACCACAGTATAAAATTCATGTTTAGACTGTGCTAAGACTAAGAAACACTTTTACAGATAATCCATAAACTTGACAATTTGTAAATCGAACTACGCTGCAGTTTTACGATTTCCAAGAATGTCTGTGTTGCCACGTGGGTACGAATGCTGCCGACCCGCAGCGAGGTTCGGCTGCGTGAAGGGAGAATACAGTATCTACTATAAGAGGCCGCGCTGCGGGCAACCTAGGCCGCAGCCCTTCCAGAGGGAATGTGCGTGCTATTACTGGGGATGTCCTAGCAACGCACCCGTTGAGAGGTAAATAATAGTATATTAATGCTGTTGTAGACTGAGTTATATTCTGGTGAAGCTCTGGGGGGCTAAAATGGCCACTTTAGCAGATCATAATATGAATTGCGTTAAAATTCTTAAAATGCTCACAGACGCAGATAGATACATTATGAATAGTTTATTTTACGAATTTTAACGTAATTTATATTATGATCCTATTATGACCTGCTAAAGTGGCCATTTTAGACACCCTGGTCTCGAAAAAGAAGACGAAAGCAACTTTGTGTGGAGTTGGAGGTTTAGTTATAGAGGGAATAAGTATCAACTATTTCTTGGTATAGTCCTCTTGAAATAGTTTCGTGGTATTACCAGAAATTAGTAGAATAAACAGGGGGACCAGTAAATGCATTGAAACATTTTGATGGACAGTCGAAGATTTACAGGCATGCTAAATCTTAAAACTGGCCGTTAAAGTAGATTAGTGCGGCACTACGGTAGAATTGTAATGGACCGTTTAAGATTAGTAAAGTAAAATAGGTTGTTCGTTGTTCAAAGACAAATAATAGGTTAAAATACTGGTTATTTGTGTGTAGGTACAGTCGAACAAGCTAATAAGTAGGTATACAGCCAGCTAACTTGCATTTACTTTTAAGAGTATACAGATACATTTAGATAAATATTTTCAGTGTACTATAATTATAAAAAAACTCTACCTGTATACTTATAAGCTTGTTCGACTGTACATACATATTTTGAAATATTATTATTAACAGAATTAGATCCTTTAGGATATTTTTTGGGAACGTTACTCGTACAATGAAATCATTGTAATACTCTTACTTTTAGAAGAAAGGGACTAAAGGACCCCGTCGGGGCAGACTGTGGGATGTTGTAAGAGATACCGCGACCTCGACGTAAAGGGCTAAGAAGGAACATGGGTGGTTTTTAGTCAGTAGCAGTCTGACACTCTCTTCGCTCTGCCCAAGAGCGGGAGGGGTTATTTGATGATTTCCCCCCCCCCCTCCCCCCAGATTAAAAAAGGGACTAAAGGACTCCTCAGTTAGTAACGTATTAGCTCTTGATTAATTTTAGGAGAATTTTTTTTGTAAAGATGCATATTGTATTATTTGAATGGCTCACAATCCATTCTGAAAAGCCGCGCTTGTCTCACCACAAATAAACTCATTTATAGAATTAGATGTCTCAAAAAACAAATAGTTAGTTTACGAGTATAGTCTTGTCTCCTCTTCTTCAATGAAAACAAACTTCTCTTAAATAATTGTCGAACAGCCAACAGGCTGAAGCGAATAAGAACTTGCACAAAATAACCCGATTCACTTGTTCCAGACCGTGCTGCTACGACTACCCGTGCAAAGCCCACTGCTTCAACCACGGCGCTTGCACGAGGCCAAGCGGCAGGTACGCGCGCACGGTGTGGTACCCTGGCGAGTGCAACCCCTGCGTCCCTCCCTGCCAGGCCTTCACCTGCCCCAACCCACCCTACCATCCGTGCTGCTACCACACTTGTAACAAACACGTCTGATAACAATCTGCTTCAGATGTCGAAGGCAAGGATCAAAGCGATTAGCGAGAGGGCGCCAATTTTGATCTGGTTTTTTTTTCACGACTGACTAGACAATTTTTTTCCAACTATTTTGGAGTCTGTTTTCAGTCCAAAGCTTGAAAGAAAAAAATGCTTATAGTCGGTTGTCCCAAGGTAGCCTGCGAAATTCCTCAGTCTGTAATCCCTGAAACTTGAAAGAATAGAAATGCTTATGGGATGTCTTAACGTACCCTGTGAAACTGAAATATTCTTACCTTTCTGAAAATTTAATTAGCCTGAGCCTGAATTGACCTTCTTTGTAAGAGTGGCTGTCAGACTTTCGGATTTTACTTAATGACAGCCAGACTGATTGTTCCAAATCCTTATTTTGGAACCAGAGGAAAAAGAATGAATTATTGCAAGTTAGGGCCGATCATGTAGCAAACGTGGCCTTTTATAAATCGCTGCTTCAAAGCTGTCGCGAAAGCTTTGGGTAAAATTATTGTTCGTTGTATTTGTGAGTTTGTGGAAGTGCTGTGGTAAAGTCATTTTTGTAGATCGTAAACTGTACAGTATTGTCAAATAAATTATAAATACAGTATATCCATTTTGTTTTCTTTTTTGCGGTTGCTTCATTCCTTTTTTTTTTTTAATAGGACAAGCCCGCCACACTGTTTCCAAACAACTGTTACACCTGTAAGCCATCAGAATCAACGGTGGCGACCACAATACAAGCGTCAGTGTGGTACCGCGTGAGCGCCCGTTCTACGCAGTTCAGGCCTTAACTATTATTTTCATTCGTACCTATGGAAAGACTCAGCGGTCTCAATTTTATCGTGTACCGGCTAGTGCATGGCACTGAGAAATTAATAGCTTCCACTCAGATTGACTCCGATGTGCTGCCCAAACTCGCTTGCTGGAGTATGAAAACCCGACCATTCATTTTCAGACACTATAGGACGAGCCGGATTCAATCTTCAGACATCGACATCGGAGTCAATCTTCAACCAGCAGGCGTGTACGCCTGCTGGTTGGAGGTGTCATGCTCTGCCGTAGAGCCACCTTTTTAGAAACCAATCAATTATATCTTAAAATGATGTACGTCGAACGTACATCATGTACGTATACCGTTATCGCTGTAGGTAATAATAAAACATATAGGTTGGCGACTTTTTTTTTATTTCACGCACTACCATCATCGAGCAATAAGCATATTCTCCGCATCGCTATCAAAGTGGTGAAGCTGTCAAAGCTTTCTGGAGCATCTTATCGTTCCACGTTTACTACCAGACTGACCGAAATTTCACAACAACCAATTCGGTTTTACCGTGGGAAATCTAACGTAGACGCGGCACTTTCTGTTAGTAAAATTGTCAATACATCCGAAACATAAGTACTTAATTGAGATCTTTCTAGATATTTCTGGGGCTTTTGATAACCGACCGATGCTACTCCTTAAACTGAAAATTAATGGTGGTCCTAAAAACATACAATCTTGTGTTCTCGTACTTCCTAAATGGTTCCGTGAAACTCGAACTCGGACATCATTCTATGTCAAAGTCCCTTACCATGGGATGCCCTCAGGGTTCGGTTATGGGTCCGTATCTATGGAACAAAGGCTTCGATGACTTCCTCGCGATTACACTTCCATGCGGCTGTTCATTGACCAGTTACGCGGATGACGGCCTGCTGCTCATTCAGTCTAGTACTCGGGCTGGACTCAAAAATTTCGTAACCGACGAATTTGATCGTAACTGACTGACCTTTGTAAGACATAAAACTTATCAACTTCTTTTAAAAGGTTATCTTAAATCATGGCCTAGTATTTAATAACGATCCTGTGAAAAAGATGGAGTCCGTGTGCTACCTTGGGTTTTTCTTAGAGAGGAATTTTTCATTCATTGAACATATAAAAACCGTCGGTGAACGCTAAAAAGAGAATATCCAAATCTACGTGGGGTTTCTCATTTTTAACTCTAAAGACGATCTATGGGGCTACTTACTTGGGGTGTATGTGCTACGGGTCCCCTAAGTTGTTTCGAACGCCGCTGTTGCGACACACGCAAATCGAAATCATTCAATCATTCGAGCGTATGGCAATGAAAATGTTTTTCGAAACAGCGTCTTTCGCGACTACTTCATTCGAGTCCATGAGCTTTCGAACCGGTGAGACAGTGGAAAAAAAAATCGCAACAGCGTGTGTCGCAACAGCGGCATTCGAAACAACATAGGGGACCCATGTGCTACGGGGCACCAAGTTTTGGCCAATTGGGCCACCATAGTAGCGGTACGACGAAAATTGCTACAAAGCTAGCGGTTTGATTTTCTCGTGAAAAGCTTACACGACGGTTAGTACTGTAGCCTTACTGGTACCGGCAGGGGTACTTCCAGTCGATCTTAAAGTGCAGCACCGTGCTTCAATGTACTGTACACAAGAGACCGCAGACGCAGACTTTTTAACGCAACGTGACAGTGCTAAAATAGCTAGATTACTTACACAACAGACTGACGTCTGGGAGGAACTTTTGTTTGGATGGCAATGTAAAAAAAAACTACATTGTCTACATTAACGATCTTATCGTCTCCGTCGTTTACGAACCGATTTGGAATATTTTTCTTTTAATCGAAAGCCTATGCTTTCTTATTGGTCTCATAATCACCAGGTCGGGTTCTGAAGATGGAATCTTGGCGAATCGAGAGAACTCAGAAAAATGTAGGTACAGCGATTTTGGTATTTTCTCTATAACAAGCACTGGTGGTAGAATGGTTCTTATGTAACCGACATCAATACGACCTCGCAATTTTCGGGGATTACAGGCGTGATGTTTTGTTATTCTACTAATAAATACAAAAGTTTGCGAGGTCGTATTGATGTCTAAATAATAGCAAATGGATTGGGATTGCTGATATCCCATGTCTGTCTATTTGTTTACACCAGTTCATGACATCTAATAAGGTAAGCACTAAGCACATGTGAATCACTAAAAAGTGAAAAATAAAAACTTTTTAACAAAAAATAAAACCGACTTCGACAAAAAATAAAACACAAAAAAAGTGAAAAAAAATCAAACAAACAAAAGTCACCGAGTTTAAGTTTATTTTTCACTTTTTGTGTTTTAATTTTTGTCGAAGTCGGTTTTATTTTTATCTAATAATTATGTTCTTTTTTTTTAGTGTCCTCGTATTCACAATGTAAAGCACAGTGTTTACCTCGGGTAAATTACTTATTTAGTCCCTCGAACTATTAGCGCCTACGTTACGGACGCCAAACCCCGTCTCGGGACTGAATAAATAACTTTCACCCCTTGGATAACTCCGTCAAGCTTGTTGCCTCGCCTTTTAGCCTCGCCTTTTAGCCAATGTTCTAGGTAATATCTGACTGCGAATTTGAACAATCTGGACATCACATTTTATGAGAGTGTAGTCTTTGGCAGAATGAACGTAATATAGGGTACAGGTTACATCCGGAGTTATAAAATACGGACCTTGTAGAAACTAGAACAAATTTTCGTGCGTTCAAGCATTTCTGTCGTACCTATTATTGGAACCATATATAACAAATATCCGTTGTGCTAGGCACCTGGGCTTATCCCAGTTGTATACGTCCCTGTATGCCTATTGGTCTTGTACTGTTCTGTCTCTTACTGGATATGGAGGGAAGTGGAAATTATGTTTTTCCAACTCCACCGCTATTCTTTTCTGATTAATTTCGTTGCGGGATCCAAGACAGTTAAATCGTTTCCCTGGGACTTCGTCGAGCTTCATTGTCTCGGCGTTTCTCTTGATTCTGGCTAACAGGAGTTACAGTGGTTTGGGGATAGTGTGGCGGGCTTGTGCAAAAAAAAAATACCACCACGGCCGGCGGCCTGTCTTGTAGCCGAAGTGTGGGCCATTTTGTGCGGCATGCGAATATAAACGACATCAAGACAACCGCTTGTCATCGTCGACGTTCCAGCTACATTATTTAATTCCATGTAAGATGCATAGGCCTTTTGTGCATCTTATTGGTAGGTACGTAACTATACTTTCGAGTCGTTTAGGGTTAAAACTCTAGACCGTGAGGACCGAGGGTTAGCGAGATTTCCAAGGGAATTCCAGAACGCCTAGTTGACACTTCTCCTGACCCAAGAGCTGGCTTTTAACTGAGCCAAAGTTTAAGCGTTGCCATGCAACGGGCACCACCGCCAGTCGTTTATGGACAAAACCAGTTGACAGCGTGACGAAAAGCATTTTTTGTTAATGTTAAGTTAGTTACTTTAGTTTATTTTAAATTATATAAATGACAATTTTTTCCCGAGAAACCTCGAACTAGTCCTTGTGGTACGCGTCTAGGTCATCTCGCTACTCTGCCTCTACAGATAGCTTGGTACCATTTAACAGTTTTCAAAAATAAACTGGAATACGCTGTAACTTGTATGAGACCTGTTAATTGTTAAATCATGGTAAAATCAGTGCAATTACCACCTGTGCAGACGAGTTCAGATGCTAACAAACGTTAGACGCTAATGTGGAAGTAATTGGTTGTTTCTCCTAAATAAAAGAATGAGTGACATTGATATCAATTTACGAGTATGCAAAACAATAATGCATATATACTTCAATAACCTGTTTATAAACTTCTAATGCTATTCTGGCACGTGAGCATTCCTCCCACGACTTTACGCTGAGCTGGGCTTCCGACACTAGTGGCTTTCGCGCGCTTTTCGCGATCACTTGCCTTCGTCGGTTTTGGCTACAGCGAACGCTACGCCGATATTTCAGTGCACATTATCGTCGCGGTATTTTGAAATTATTTGTAACGCAGTTAGTGAAATTTTTATTTCTTTTTTTACGCGAATGTTCGCCACAAGATGTCAGTTGTGCTTACTCTGCTAATTTTCAGTATTATTGGTAAGTTTTTTTCGTTTTTCAATTATATTTTACAGAATTTCTTGCTGCATTTTTAAAGCATAACCATCTAAGATTTAAAGCAATACGTCTTTCAATTTAATTTTTTTTATCGAATCCATCACATTATTTTTATTAAAAATATGAATCATTCATCTTTTATCACTAGCTCATAGTCATAGTAATCAGGAAGTTACTGTTGCCATTACTTTGATGCTATTAATAAAACGTTACTAATAACTCATCATAAAATATAAATAAAACGTTAAACTGTCCGACTTGTTTAAAATAACAACAACAATGAAAGATCACTTCTGAAACGTTGATAATAATTATATTATGGCGTTTGTTAACTTACAAATTGTATAAAAGATCTATATTTGATTAGCACAATGTGTGTCTTTGTTTATAAACAGGAGTCATGGTCATAAATACATCAGAGGCTATCAGATAATGCGTCACCATGTATCTTAACGACATTATTTATCAAGAAAACGGGTGAAAAGTTGTTTATTTTTCATTTTCGTGTGACAAATACAATTTTACTGCTCTTTCTTCCAAGAACATGCAAAACTAATAGTCCGAATTCTTGCTACGTCTTGTAATCCCGACTGTCTAGACAACATTTCAAAATTAATGATATACCGCCTCCACTCGTCTACATTTCCCACTGGTCAAGTTCAGGGTAAAATAACTCCAATTGAGTAGCATAATTATTATCATTGCAGATAACAACGTACAATGTAGGTCGACATTATGTGCATAATGTCATTGACAATCTTTTCGGTATGTTCTGCGTATTAAACGTAAAGTGCGTAGTACAAATAAGAATTTTAATTGTAATCGTTGCTGTTATGGAATTATAATTCTTTGGATACCCGCTCCCATCTTTTAAGCTTTAATAACCAATGATAAATGTAGGTATACCCATCTACTTCCTCCTGTCGATGTACCTTCGACCAGAACTCTGCGACATCGACGGTGTTCACCGGTGTTTGTAGCAGAGTTGCACATAAAACAGGATATAAGGTGGTTTTTGAAACTAGGTTAATATAAAGATAAACATTAATAAATTAGGTGACTGTAGAGCACCTCACTGAAGGTGCATAAGTCGACCATCGGTGAGTTAACATAAGTGTTTTTATACCAACGATGTATCAATATGTTGCTAAAGACTAAGGACTTATTTTACGATGTCCGAATAGCCACTACTTACTGAATAAATAAAAAAATGGTACCTGGAAACCGCCAAGTAAGTTAACGGGAAGTGGTGAAACAGGCTAGAATTGATGATGGTCTACAAGAAATTATTGCTTGAGGAAGTTAGTTGCAAACCCCACGTATTTTACTGAAGCAATGAAGTTGAAGAATGAGATACCGTTGAAATCTTCGAAAAAAGATCTTTGTCCAAAGCCCCAATACACAAAAACGCTTAACAACAAAAAAGTCAAAACAAATAATCAATCAACATTTTTTTAATTTGACTTTGGATGATTTAACCTCCAAAGAATCCCAATAAACTGTAAACAATACTCTCATGAACAACTGCTACACTGCTCCCAATTTTGGTATTGAGAACACATAGGCACATTGAACTCGTATTTAATGAAAAAAGGCTCTATTGAAGGTACGAGTTTTTGAAATGTAGAAAACTTTTACAGAATTTTTAGAATGATTCGTAAACGACCGCAACCTGACACTTGAAAGATCAACAAAAGTTGGCTGGGGACTGTCCTTATCGACTAGGAGACTGGCTCATGATAGTCACGATTCAAACTTAGATTAAGCTATTAATCAAATATATAAGAAAATAGACACATAAAAGGATAGTTAGGACTGTAGTGGTCGCTATCGCGGCTGCTGAGCATGGGTGTTGGGTTCGACTCCCGAGCCGAGCTAATTGTTATTAGGTTTTTCCGTAGGAATTGTTCAGTAGCAGTCCGTAATTTTGCCCAAGTGATGGTAATAGGCTCGACCCATGTTACACGGGACTTTCACATAGCTGGCGAAATGAGGGTGTACTCTTCTTATGGTATCTACACGTAACTCTACCCAACCCTTCGGGAATGAAGTAATGTCACTATTATATAAATCATAAATCAATAATATAAAAATCAATGCCACTTTTCGTTGTAATATTTTTTTAACTCAAGAACGGGCTCACCTATCCAAACCAAATGTTAAGACTGTGTTCGGACTATTTAGTAGATGGTTTATGTGAAGTTTGCACAAAATCGGTCGAGCGGTTCTTCATTTATCACATTTTTTGTAACAAATGAATTCAGTAAATGGCGGATCATTTTGTTAATAGGGATTTTGCTGTCTTGGACCCGGTAGATGGCGCTACTGTCCGGGCAGTACGACGTAGCCAGGTCCGCTAGTTAACTATAAAAATTAAATTATGTGTACTGACTTGATTCAATTAATAAATAATAAATAAATAATAATAATAATAATAAATATCCTTGGACATTTCACACAACGCCATCTAGTCCCAAGCTAAGCAACCTAATGCTTGTGTTATGGTAACGAGATGGCTGATAAACTACTTATATACATTTTTTTTTTTTTGTAAATACATACATATTATAGATAGAAAAACACCCAGACTCGGAACAAATACTTGTAGGTCGTACAAATATTTGTTCCGTGCGGGAATCGAACCCGCGACATGCTGCGCAACAGTCAATCGCTCAACCACTGCGCCAACCGTGTCGTCCAAATCAACAAAGCTCAATCAAGCGACAATCAATTAAGCGACAGCAACATTATAAAAATATGAATAACAAACAACTCCTAACAGAAAACTACACAAAAAACGTTGACTAAGTCAGTAACTTGTCTGAATCTATTGGTTTAAAAAATCAGTAGGAACTACTTGTACGTTTTTGTATCATTAAAATCAACTACTTATAAGCTACAAGTTGTCAAGAACTGCTTAGAATATCTACGATCGATTAACACGTACAGCAAAACAAACAACTTAACGGAATCATACTTTTAGATCATCAACTAATATTTTAAACATGACATCATTTCAAAGAGATGAAAGGACACAGTAATAGGCATGCAAATGACGATATAAAAGCTAACTGAAATGTACTTAAGGATCATTTTGCAGTCGATTTGCATGCAACTGCGATCGTAATCATTTTAAAACCTCAATAGCTTCCTAATACTTGTCAGCAGGTTATAAGTATGTATAATATTTACATACGTAGTTGTAAGTTTATTAATGGTAATGGACTGTTAATTGACTAATAAAAATTAATACGCTATTGCTCATTTAATTCACCTATTATGGTTTATAGCTCCTTTTCATTTAAAGAGAGAAGCAGTGCCTAGTTGTGTGACCGACTGCCAAGTCATAGGTCTCAAGTTCGAATCCAAGACACGCACCTCTGATTTTACGTTCTTTTCTTTTTAAATACGAGTAAACATTGCCCCACACTAGGAAAATCTCCTGTACCGTGGGTGCGTTTACATACATTTAAACTCACATACACAAATTCCCAGTCCCGGAATAACTATCTGTAGGCCATACAAATGCGGGGATCGAACCCGCGACACGCAGCGCAGCAGTCTAATCGCTCAGCCACTACGCCAACCAACCGATTCGTCGTCACTACGCCAACCATACCTACTTATACAATTTCCATTTGAATCACACTCAAATGGAAATTGTTTAATTACTATAAATTACCATTTGCTTATACCAGGTTGTACAGGTTGTTGTTGGTTGTACATCAGGTTGTTAAACTCACGCCTTTTTCCATTGGGAGCAAGCAGAAACGGCACTCTGCTGACAAAAAGCTTTTTTTGTTTGTCTGAATTTATTCTAATCATAAATGTCTTACAAGACATTAATTCTATCTGAAGATGCTGCTTCTCAAGACCTGTCGCAGGATGAAATTTCACACGGCCGCTTGCGTAATTTCAATGTTTTTACATTCATTTAGTTGCATTCATGTTCTTGCCAATGTTATTGCTGGGCTCAGACCAAATAAAAAGTAAAGACGGAACTCTGCGAACAGGAAAGTGAGGCCGGTCAAACTACGCCTCGCCGTGTACATACACAATACACGCACACACGAACAACATAAACTACGCCTTGGTCTTAAACTTTTTATTTGGTCTGAGACGTGTGTGGGTGTATGCGAGGCGTAGTTTGACCGGCCTCACTTTGCTGTTCGCAGAGTCTTTACTTTTTAATTGGTCTGATGGCAATTGGTTGCTGGGTTGGTGGCAACTAGGTATTTTGGCAACTAATTAGAGATGATAAATAAGAAACCAATAACCATTCCATCATTCTGTATTTGAAATATCTTTGTTTTTTTATCTTATTAGGGTTTGCCAGCTCAGCAGGGCTATTGCGTATCTTTTACATGACAGTGGCTAACCTTTAGTGCCTATCAATTACTGTCAAATGGTTCCGTTTTGTACTAAACCATAACCAATTTGACAATTAATCCATAGACAATATGATAGCCACTGTCATTTAAAAGATACGCAATAGCCCTGCTGGTTTGTTTTGGAGCGTGGAATATCATCAAATGACTCCTCCCGCTCTGGACAGAGCGGTAGGGAGTGTCAGACTTCTACTGACTAAAACCACCCATGTTGCTTCTTAGTCCTTTGTGTCGAGACCGCGGTATCTCTTTCGAGCAACCCGCAGCCCCGAAGGGAATCAAGAAACCCTTTGTTTTAACTTTGAACTAAAACCTACCTCACTATCTATACCTACCGTCGTTGTTTGAATTCTAGAAAGCAAGAATAATGCACCGTTACGATGTGAAAATATGGTTAATTGCTTTATGTTTATGAAACTTAATGTAAAATTCCCAAGTAATTCGTTATGCCTATAATACAACCTTACTTTTGTTAAAACGAAAGGGTCCAACGTCTAATACTTCAAGCTTCATTTGAATCACTACAAATCTTTGGTTACTCCTTATAAGAGCTGTTTGCCGAAGCTTTAATGGTTTGATAAATGACCAGGGGGCCAATTCTCGATTTTAGAGATGGTGTCGAACTCGACAAAAATTTCTAATGACGTCATTTTTTCGACAAATTTTAAAAGTTGCTATTCTGGGGATGTCGAATTCGACATTTGTCGAAAGCTAACGTTAGCGTTCATGTCGAGTGCTTCTGAGCAGTAGAGATGTCATGTCGATTGTAGAGATACGTCATTTCTGAGTGAATTCGTTGAGTTTTGGATTGTACACTGTGTTTTCTTTTCTTTATTTTTTAAATAAAATACGGCTTGGCATCTCATACCTACTGGAAATTTGATTTATACTCTTTGATTTGTGCCCTTGCCTTGTTTGATTTTTCCCCCATTTTCCCCCCTCCATGTTAAAATAAAACTTTTAAAATGTAAAACAGCACCCAATAATGATGTAAACACAGTACATGTAAACATAACAAAAGTTTTGAAGGAACCGCAAAAAGGCGCAAATTCTGACACTGACAGACAGTCAACTGTCAATTTGTTTTCTATAATTCACGAAGACCATACGAAAATCTTGAAACACACTAAACGTTTCGTTTTATACTTAAATAAGTAGGTTTAGTCAGCGTTTTAAAACAAAATCATTCATTAACTCATAGCTACCTAAAACAGAACGTGCGATTCTTCATAATGGTAACATTATCTTCACTCGACTCGACATTTTCGTGACATTTATTTCTATTTTGACTGAGAATACGGAATTCTGCTCAATTCGACATTTTTTGGTAGAGATAGAGATATTTTTAATAGACATAGAGATAGACTTACGATCTCGAACTCGAGATAAATGGCGAAAATCGAGAATTGGCCCCCAGAAGCGGCATTATTGATAGCGGTTCCACAATTGTGACGTCAATAGTTTTAACGCTGTACGGGTGGTCAATAAGTAATTTATTGCACCAAGCCACTTACAAGTGCTTTGCAATGTCTGAGATTGTTTTATGGGTTTGTGTGTATTTCTGATGTCATTTGAGATTCGTATCATTTATTAGTTGTTGATTGTCAAGAGCTGATTGACCTCCCACACAGAAATAGTTCTTGCGACAACATAAATTATTAAAGTATAAAATCATGTTTTGTTATGTTATATCACATCTGTAAATCCTTTCAAGGCAAAGGCAGATTGTATGCTATATTTTGATAGTTTTTTTCTCTCCTATTTAAGGAGGAGCTAGCTTATTGCCATCAATTGGCCACAAATCCAGTCTGCTACTGAGAGATTGCTGATAGAAAAATGACATCCTTAATCTCGATATTCCTACTGTTTAAATGGCCCAGCAACGTAAAATTTGTGTTGATTGATGACAAATTAACCAAATATAATACAAGTTAGATATGACTAACAGTCTCCGTAGCGTACAATGAGTTACCTACTTTGTCGAATTAAATTAGACATCAACCTGTAAAACGAGAGAAATACGACGTGAGCTCATCAAGTCCAATCGAATCCACCTCGTGGAGTTAAGGTTCTATTTAACAATTTATACAAGAACAGGAGTACCTATCGGCTATCGTGGTATGGACATATTATTAAGCAGAGGAATGAGGAAAATATTGGATATGGATGTAGGATGTGTATGGCTATAAGAGTAGAAAAAGACCTAAGAAACTATCGATCAAGGATGATATGGCCAGAAAGGAAGTGACCGTTTAGATTTAAGCTGAAGACATCAAAATCAAAACTCATTTATTTTAGGCTGATAATCAGCACTTTTCGAACGTCAAAATTTACTTTACTTTACTTATTTACAAGATACAGTCCCCCAAAACGCCCCCCCCCCCTTCGACATGCTGCGCTGACCACAAATAAATTGGGATAAGGGCAGGAGAATTTCTATGATGATGATGTTACAGAAATATGAGTTGCTGTGTCGACTCATGCAAAAAAGTTGATGAATTAAGACAAACTAAGATGCAAGTGCAAAGCAAGCCGAAATTTTTATTAAGCATAGAATCACGCTTCGTGTCTATAATTTATTACTGTAGTTTAATTGCTGTCGGATATTTTTCAGCAAGAAATACTACAACACACTGTTAGTAATCTGTGACACTGTGTGTGATGTTGTTTCGATTATTCCTAGCTGGTTCCAGTGACCACGTCATCATCGTTCCAGCGTCATCTCTTGCGCATAATTTCAAACAAAAATCATGAATGTAGGTACCTGCAATTGCATTGGAATGTGGGACTTGTGCCAGATACTTTATGTAGTTTATATCTCTTCTTGATTGTAGATGAAATGTGTTACTTATTGAGTGTTACAATGATTTCATTTATTGTATTTCTTTTAGAAATTAGTGGAATGTTTGGCTGTCTTAATCGCCTAGATGGTCGCAAGCGTGACACTCATGTTGCACGCAACAGCTCGAGGTTCAGGGTTCGAACCTTATGTAATTCAAAGTGTAATTTTGTTTCTTGCACACCACTTAGTATATATCTACCTTCAGACCTTTATTGGGGAGATGTGAATATAAACAGATTCTCAGGGTCAGGGTCTCAGGGCTGCAGGTCATCATCGTGTACCACTAAGTAAAATTTCCTATTGTTTTTGAGAAATTAAAATCGATCCTATTATAAGGAAGTGTCACTTCAAATTGTAGTTCAAAAGATGGAATATTATCTAGTAGTAACATTTTTATGTTGTTTTTTCTAGGATCTCTGCGAGCCCGCCAGCCGGACATAGACATCAACAGGTTAGTCAACTGACGTCAAGTTTTTGGCACCATATTATTTTTTTTTATTAAATTTCAAAGCTTTTACATTTTATACAAATTTGATCGTAGCTATCTTTTCAACATTACTTCACTCTAAAAGTATCTTCATGGTTATTTTTTACTGCGTACGAGGAACTGCGCATAATCATAAATAACTTGAAATCAAAACATGGAAAAGTGCCTGTCAAAATATTCTATCCAGAAAAGCTAACAGCTTGCTGAAATAGCAACCATACGTCAATTCTATTCCTATAGCATACCTGACTGCCTAAACAGATTACAAGCTCTAGTTTTCATGTTGTGAAAACCTCAATAGTTCTCTTTGCGTAAATATTTAAAATTTTGAGACGAAACCTTGACGAAACGTGTACCTACTTACTTTTTCTTTGCAGTCGTCATTAGCAAATTCACACTTCGCATACCTACCAGTCATAAATGTCTACATTGAAATTTAGATGTTTTCTCTAATTTTTCAGAATAAAACTTTTACCGAAAGAAGGATATCACAGCCGCTCATCAAATTATCACAGTCGCCGTTCTATACTAAACGATCACAACAGGAGAAATGATTATGACTATTATAGCAGCCGGTTCTCCAAGTTACGGTCGCCGGTGTACATTCGGGACGATACCCCATCACTTGCCGAAGAGAAGACGGGTAAAGTATACCAACCAAGAGAAGACCCGCGACTCTTCTACCAGTCTGATGCATATATTAAAGAAACTAATAGGAAGAACTTAAACAATGAAGTGTCGTCCGTTTACATTGGACGAGGAGTGGTGCGGGCGGGTGAAGTGAACCGCAGGAGATCGCTGCCAATTCGTGTCCGAGATAACGAGATAAACAGCAACGATGAAGGTCAGTGTCATTAGAAATACAATTTGTGTAATTACTTTTTACCCGACTACGGCGAAGCCAAAAGGAAGGGTAATGGTTTTTATTTCACAGTTTTGAGTAAATAATATTTTGAAAATGTTTGTAGATATCTGCGTGCGATGTCCTCCTGACAGAACATTGATCGCCAAACCTGGCGTTGATCGCGCAAAGCTACAATATCCACGGATATTGTCCTGTTCTGGACGGAAAGCGCCTAGGAATGTCCGTTTCTTGCATATGTATGGTCCTAAATTTGGATCCGTACTGAAAAAAGGCTCCCATATCATCGTCGGTCGGATCATGCATAAAGACGAAGTAAGTTTATTTTTGTAAGTGGAAATCGCGATCATAAATTTTCACATCTGTCAACAATAATGTTGTAATTACGTTCCAGATTCTCCAAACATGCAAAATGCAGATACATGTGTTGGTCCAGTCTTGTTCTGTACCCAAGTATTTAGTGCCTCATTGTGAAGCTGAAAATAAAGCGTGCAATTTTACATGCCGAGATCCTAAAGCTGAGTTCCAAGGACAAAATAATCTAACATGTGGTGATGACATGAGGTGGTCGGGACATTTGCCCGTTTGTAGCGGTAAGTCATTAATCATTACTATACGTGCACTTTGTGTAATTTATAGGATTACAAACTACTGTCGCATCAAAACAAAGGCAAAATATCTCTGGTATGAACAGTGCCGCCAAGTCATAACAGCAAGGCCGTGGGACATTTAGATGTTCTTTTATCACCATGATTCATCCCACGTGCACTTCATATATTGCAACAATTATTATGAATGTTTGCATGTTTAAAGGGATATCTTACAAATAAACAATGCCAAAATATTATCGTAGAGTCAGCTGCGCTGCGACAAATGATTATTTATGAAAATGTGTTTATTAATGTGCTCGTAAGTAGGTAGGTACGTAGATACCTTCCCTGTAGTACCTGCCAGAAAACAAAACAATGACTAAAAACTACACAAGGATAGGATAGATAGGATCCACCTGCCGAACAGAGTTATATTTCCTACTTTAAAATTGCTGACATACTTTGTATTCCATAATTTTAGGGATCTACAACCAATTAGTATTACTTAACATGTAACCAATAACTGCGTTTCTTACCTGAGCCTGCCGGAGCTGCGGGCCTGCGGGTGTTCGAAAGAAATACCGCGGCGCCGGACACAAAGGGCTAGGAACGAAGATGGGTGGCTTTTTTTGTTAGTGAAAGTCTGACACTCCCTTGCGCTCCGCCAAGAGCGGGTGGAGTCATTTGATGATTACAAAAGCAACAAAAAAAACGTACCTGAACCTCTGTCTGTTCGTTCGGTCATCTGACTGTCTGTCCGTCTTACAGTCTGTCCGGTTCCTAGCGATCGATTCAGCAATAGACACGTGTAGATGTAATTCAAACGTTAATAAATACGTCCATCCAATTTAATCAAATGTTAATGTTATCTATTTACCTCGTAAACTTGTGAGTTGATCTCGTGTCATCGTGATGTACAAGGTTGTTCTATTACAATCAAGCCCATTTCCCCATTCTGCGGTATGGCTATAAACAGAAAGTGCTGAAATTCCTCGTTATTTACTCTTCCAGACGGAAAGGAATGCGACTTTGTTATTTTCCAGTATTTACAAATATCTCTGTGCATTTCAGCTCGCACGTGGTGTCACCCGCCGCCGCCTCCAGAGCATGGGAGGGTGAGCTGCAAAGGGGTGACGTCACCAAATGGTTGGGGGCTCAATGAGGGGTCTAGTTGCCGCGTCAGATGCGCGCGCGGTTGGAAATGGAGCTCCCGGTCCAGCGCTATTTGCCGACGAGGTGCTTGGACCTACGACCTAGGATGTGTACCGATGCGCACCAAATAGTGTCCCCTCTTTTTAACGGTCTTACTATTTGTCTATACTTTTGATGATAAAAATGTGACAGTGTTTTTGTACTTTGCGTTGCTGTCCGTACCGAGGTATCAATGTCTGTGCTGCCTTTTTAACTCCGAATTCTACGTAGATCCCTACCTATCTACGTAAATAATATAAGATTTTTTTAACCATGTTTAATTAAAATTAATTAAGTCAAAATAACATAAGTTCTTAATTTTATTATTGTGATACTTTCAACCTAACTTTAAAATGATTTGTGTATTATTCTGTGTTTTATTTATTTTTCAACGGCAGTCATTTAATTATGCCATTTAAATGCTCTAATTTTTTAGCCTTCTCTGTCCTACACTTAGGCAAAGCCCCCCCCCCCTTCCACGCGGCGATCGGCAGCAGCAACCTATCGCGCTCGGCCCAGAAGCAAGTCATGGTCCGGGGCGAGAGGGAATGGGACGACGTCGCCTCCTTCTGCGAAACAGTGATGCTTACGAAGGAGGTGGAGGAACGAAAGAGGGAAAGAACCTCTCGTCCCAGCCGCCGCGGGAGACGCTCCGGGCGTCGTCGGGGCCACGTGATAGCTTATGGCCACCGCAGACGCGGGCCTGTGGCCCGTGAGTAATGGGCTAGGGCTAGGGCTGTCGACGGCGCGTTCGTGTTCCACTCGCGCCTCAATTAAAGAGATGTCAGCAACATGGAACGGCACGCAAGGGCCAACGCCCGTCGGGGCTGCGGGTTGTTCGGAAGAGATACCACACCACGGCCACGGCACGAAGGGCTAAGAAGGAATATGGGTGGTTTTTAGTCACCAGGAGTCTGACATTCCCTTCCGCTCTGCGCAGGGCGGGAGGGGTGATTTCCCCGGATTTGTCCTAGTTTAGAGGGCGTCCGGGGAGCGTCCGTGCGGGGTTTCACTTTACGTCCGGATTTAATACTTATCTTTTAAGTCTCACGCTCTAGTACGCCGTGATCAATGGACGAACCGACTCGCTTAAAAAAATTTGACTGATGAAATAATAACATGTCCGGGTTTAGAGCTGTAAGATCCAGGGTTTTCACGCGTCTCGTCCTGGTTGCCAAATTCTCGAGACGCAACCCTATTTTTCCCACACTCAAAAAAAATTTTGTGTGTCCTCGTAAGGGTGAGGCCAAACGAGCGTAATTTAGAAAGTCGTGTGGCGCAGAATTTCGGTCGCAGAAATTGTGTGTTGTGTTGTGTGAGTTGACAGACCACTCATTTTGCGTGTGAATCAATTTAGACTTTTGTATGAAACCTATTTTTTTTTTTTTTAAACGTTGCCCCACCCTAGGAATAATTTCTCCTGTAGCGTGGTAAACATTTAAACTCACATACACAAATACCCAGACCTGGAACAACTATCTGTAGGTCATACAAATGTTTGTTCCGTGCGGGGATCGAACCCGCGACACGCAGCGCAGCAGTCCATTGCCTGAGCCACTGCGCCAACCGTGTCTTCAAGCAATTGTAGCAGACTTTCTGCAACAGAAATTCTGCGACTCACGACTTACAACTCAGTTGTTGGTTTGTGGAGTTTAATTTGAAAAAAAACCGGCCAAGTGTGAGCCGGACTCGCACACTAAGGGTTCCGTACCATTATCTATTTATTTTATTTTGTTTTTAGTAGGTATTTGTTGTTATAGCGGCAACAGAAACACATAGTTTGTGAAAATTTCAACTGTCTAGCTATCGCGGTTCTTGAGATACAGCCTGGTGACAGATAGACGGATAGACAGACAGCGAAGTCTTAGTAATAGGGTCCTGTTTTTACCCTTTGGGTACAGAACCCTAAAATCGATGGTTAGTTCTGAGTTTGATTTGATTACTTACCAAAAAGGCTTTATTTAGAAATATTTGGACTCTGTAGCATCATTTTTTACGGCTGGCAATGAGACTTAAGTTTATTCAGAAGTGGTAGCCACGTACACGTTTTTTGTAGCCACGGCGGTGCTTGTATGCCAAAATCATATTTTAATTCCAATTATATTTGATTGCTATGATTTTTAAGTGGAGTACGATTCGCGCGCGCTTTGAACACATCCGCGAAACGCTCGTTTAATATTCTATAGTTTACTGTTTAACCCCCGTTTGTTTATTTGTTTTACCTATAGTTTTGTGTTTTACTCTTTTACAATATAGTTTTACTAATTTAACGTACGTGACTCATTGAAATAGCCCAAATAACCAACTCTGAGAAAACTCTCCCTTCCAGTTTAAATAGATCTAGTAAAAAAGTAATGACGCGTTTGTTACATTTTTCCAGAAGTCTGCATTTCCGAACGAACAATTTTCAAAAATAGAATCCAGTGTGACATTTGCGGCCGTTAAATGTTTTGAGTTCGTCTTCGTCGTCAACTGGATCGTTGGAAGAAAAAAAAACAATAATTTATCTAATTGTTCTCTGTTGGTTAAAATGATTAGTTTGTTATATTGAACAGAAGTATCGGATTATATTAAGTACGTAGTGTCCGTTATATTTGGAAATAACAATGGGAACCAACACAAGTAAACCAACTAATAACAGTGAAGCACCAACTATTGCTTTTGCTAAAAATGAGTTGGAGGTTCCAGACACATGCACTAACTCTGATCCTCGATCTCCAACACCAGAAATATCACGGACTCCGCTTCAGGTGCGTATTTGAATTACACGCTATGATTATTCTTACCTAGATATAGCACAAGAATTCCCTCGCTTTTTTTTGTTGTTTGAAACGTCTGGTCTTTTTTTCTGTATCTCTTATATTTTCCTAATTTATGGTCTTGACTTTCAGAATAAGTCCACTGGTAAACACAATATCACTAAAAACGTTGACCTGAGGAAGACGTTCGAAAATAGTAATGGTGAAGAGAAACTTATACACAACAATCCCATACTTTCTGCTGTGATAAAGAACCATTTGCAGTCTTATGACCCGCGTTCTCCTACACAGGACTTTGAACGCACGCCTATTGTAATTTCGAAGACTGATGTAACTAATGAAAAGAGATTGCTAAGACAACAAAGTGAAAACTGTGCCAGTCCTGTGTTGAACACTGAAAATAACGACAATTACGACAGCTGTGCTGAAGCATGTGAAAGAAGCCCAGATTTAGTGGTATCCCGAAATTTGTGTGAGGGATTCCTAAATATTACTTTAGATGACACATTAAAAGAACCAGAAGCACCATTGGGATCATCCACAGCTTCTTATGAAGCATTAGAAACCAACTTATCAAGAGAACATCAACATAAACCTATGTTTTTGGAAACTAACTTCGAGTATGTTGATAATGAAGATAGATTTGAGGATAGTGAAGAAAATATAGATAGTATTGAAGAGACTGATAATATGAATGAGGATGACAACGATGGCTCAGTTTTTCAGATCCTTGATGATGATCCTCGGTCACCATCAATAGGTATTGAGCGAACACCAATTGTTGTAGCTAAAGTTGACAAGGACTCAAATGTTGAAACTATGTCCGATGATACTTTGATCAAGGTCTTACAGAGCACAAATGCTGAACTTCGCCAAACTGGTCCCAAGACAGATAAAAATGTAGATGGGCTGCTTATATACGAAGATGAAGAGACTAATCTGAATGAGACACCAAAGAAGTCTAAGTCAGCAAGTAACAGCGGCTCTAGAACTCCACTGTCATGTATGAAGAACAAGGCAGATGTGGGACATACACGATCTAAATCAGCCAACACTATGTATGATCCAAAAAACCAAAAGAATGGTTCCAAAATTCCTAAAAGAGTGTCACATATTCCACGACTGAAGTGTTTGTCGAAGCAGCCCACCATGGTACCTGCAGGGAGCAGTGTTTCTTTGAAAAATATTTCTAAAGGGGTAGGAATCGGTGGAGATTGTGAGAATACACCTCCGCATTCACACCGCGATCGCTGGGATAAAGACAACAGTATTGTACTTTGAAATTGATTTTTAGCAACCAACAACAGCAAGAATGCTGTAGGATATTCTTGATACTTGGAAATTGTTTTATACATGTTTACTATTATGTTTATTGGTCACTTTTGATTAACATTATGATTGCTCAGAATTAATAATTTTTTGTATTATCATCACCTTATTGTATGAAATTAATTTTAACAATAATTGTTACTGTCTATTATAAGTAATTCTTGACTCAATAAAAGAAACATTATCTCATATTGTTATCTTTTTCTTAACAGTAATTATATTGATAGACTTTTAATAAATATTTTTAGAAAATTTTGTAAGTTTCATATTACATTTTGCCAACAGCAGCTAGAAAGAAATTTTGCCTATCATGTCATAATATACACCCACATTTCGTCAGTTTTGTTGTCAGGCTGGATTTACGCATATTGCTGTAAATCCAAGCCAACTTAAAAAAAATCCTGAGAATTGAACTCGAGACCTCACATTCAGGAGTGGCACTAACTACTGATACACTAGTTTGATTAATAAGAGTCCAATTGTCCATTACACACTAACAGCGTACGAGTATGATATCGGAGAATGTGGATAGCACAGCTGCAGGAATGCTGCACTAATGACATGCAGGTGTTTCCATTATGCTTTGGTATTGGTACCATATGATCTAAATAGGTCAAATACAAATAAAACAGGGCATTTAATTCAATAATTTTATTTTCTTTCTGACAACACCTAATACATACAATCTGCGTTAAATTAGAATTGCAAACGCAACAAATCCATTTGGAATTTATTTAGTCGGTAAGTTTACAAATAATAAAGATTATGCAAATCACAAAAGAATTTCATGTAAATATAGCAGTAGGTATAGCGTTGCTAGCTTTTGGAATGGTTTAAAATTGAACACCAAAACTATGGAGATGGTTAGATGGTTATACAAAAATAAGCCCCATAAAAATATAACACTAGTGTAGAATGTAACACCTCGCAAAGTCCTTATGCCATAAAAGCAAATATTTAGAAGTAGGCTTAAAGAATTTGTACCTATACCTATCATGGCTTTTCGAGGTGATGCGTTCTTCCCGAAGAGTATTTTAATTAGATTAGCAATAATACTAAGAAATAAATATAGTTGAGTCAAATCTTTCAGCACGTGGTTCCTTTAGAATCCTCGTAGAACAGCTAAAAGCAAAAATTATAAGAAACAATGTTATTCAACTTGCGTAGATATTCGAAAAATCAACAACTAGTTATGTAGTAGCAGCAGATCAAACTAGAATGCGTTAAAATTTTGTAAATAAACTACAAAAGAAAATCATTTATGACCTAACATCAAGAACTTTGAAGTCTACTTCTACATAAACTATCTATTTAAGAATCTTGAATACTATTTTAAAAAAGATACATTGAGAGAAAGAAAATGCAAATCCTTATTGGTGCAATATTTTTTTGTTAAATAGGAACTAAATCTATGCATTAGATACACAATGTTTTCTGCACTACCATTAATTTTCTAAGTACACATAATTAAATTGCACACTGGCTGCAAAATAGCATATTTCTAATATTATAAGTAGGCGAAATTATAGGTTAAAAATTTGGCACAAAAAATAGTGGGTTCAGGAGAAAGAAATACTAATATAACTTATGATTTATTTTTAATGACTAAGATAAAATCATTTATCTGATAATTCAATATTGCAACTGTATACAAACTACTATTACGGAATGTCTTACAGAATAAATTATATCACACTGGGGTTTACTGTAACATAAAACGTTTTAGTCAAGACTTTAGTGCAAAATAAGGCTAGATATGTTTTTGGTC
The DNA here is from genome assembly GCA_932274075.1 of Diarsia rubi. Taxonomy (NCBI): domain Eukaryota; kingdom Metazoa; phylum Arthropoda; class Insecta; order Lepidoptera; family Noctuidae; genus Diarsia; species Diarsia rubi. The sequence goes on along the minus strand of OW026412.1, from coordinate 10,842,499 downwards.
TGAGATTCATTAAATTTAATTAAGTTTTTTTTTATTAAATCTATTCTGACATTATAATAACAAGACAATTCAGTATTATATATAACACACCATATAAATTTGAAGTAGGTACATGATTTACAATAAATGGTAAAGCTTAGAATATGTTGCATAAAGTCCAAATTGGTACACAAACATTTTATAATATCATCCTTATGTAACAAGGACAATAGATAGGAGAAATTCTTTAAAATAGTCTCCACAATATTCCTCATTTTGACTATATGAAGTTCATAGAAATCCTAAAAATTTACAAATCTTATTATGTCTAAAATTTAAACATTTAAAGCTTTATGAAGCTTTGCTAAGATCAGCGTATGTTTATTTCATAAATATTATGCATTTTAATCTCAATGAGTCAACATGGGCAATTTATTGAACATTTGCAAATAGATACTGCTTTACGTGATTGTCTTCTAACATTTACAACATTTAGATACCCCAAACAACAATCACTAGCAATTTCTCTTGAAGTTCACCATTTCATGGTTTTACAATACTGTGTACTTAATCATTTAATAGGAGGTAGTTTCTCATAGATTTGATTTTATACCATGTTTTCAATATGTATATTATATGCTTATGTTTATTGGGGCCATATTTTAGTGTTAAACACACAACTAACACCAATAAGTTTAAAATATCAAAAACAGAGATAACATTTATGCTTGTCTTATGTTTCCCATAATTATAATATCATGCTTCATGCACAGGCTGTTCACTTCTCATCCCCATTTTTCTCCTCGATATCTGTTGAATAATGTTAGTGAAGTTATTTACACGCCTCACACAAAAATTGGTCTAGTTAAGGAGTAATTGTATTAGTAGGTATAGGTATTCAAATAATCTAGGAAAATAACCATGCAATTACAGATTATTATTTCATTATCGTAAGATTAAACCCACTTATTGTTCCATTTTTGAATTTATCTCTTATTAATTGTTTTTCATGACTTTTATAGTTTTTTTTCTATTCTAAGAGTAGTCAGGTAAAAACACCAGCAATAGTAGTAGTAAACAAAAAAAATCTAATTAGTCCGTCTTAAAGCTTACCAAAAAATATTGGACACGTATTTTTTCTTTTTTCACGTAAACAAACAATGAAGGCAGTGCTTTGAAAACTCGTGTGACGTCAAACTTTAAGACATTAGTATGACATTTTTAGTGGTCAGTGACGTCACAAACCCTCACTCAAATCTTTGACTCAAATTTTTATTGATTTGATAAAACATAATATACTTACGTATCCAATATTTTTCGATAATCTAAAAGACGGACTAATTATAATTACATTTTTTAAGTCAGTAAACTTCCCTATTGACCCTATTTGCATAATAAACACCATTTATTAATGTACCACTGGATGGATCATATTATATTGTAAAAAATTGCAAATATTGGGCGTACATATAGCTATTATGACATAGGCATCTGCAAATATAAGGTTTTCGAAAATTCAGGTCTAAAGCCCTAAGCCGGTGAAATAGGAGTTGAAACACCGTCACATGGCGAAATTGGTGCCAGTTAGCTAGTGTAATATAAATTGATAATGAAGTGCTTCCATATCTTTAACTTATTATCAGTATTCTTATGTATTGTTACTATACAAGGGAAGGTAAACTGATAAAAGCATTTAAAGAGCTTTGTTTTGGTGTGTATGAAATTTTCTGATTTCTTAACTAGATAACTACATCATAAAGTTGATTAAGGTTGAGAAAATTAAACATTACATTATCTTTGACTTGTATGAGTGTAAGATCTAATCTAGTTTTTAAAAAATACTAGGAAAATTTTACCAGAAAAATCACTAAAGTAAATCACTTTTTTTTGTAGATGGGGAATCATCTAATGACCCCTCACACTCGGGGCAGAGTGAGAGGGAGTGTCAGACTAGTACTCACTAAAACCCACCAATGTTCTTTCTTAAACCTTTGTGTTCCCGGGTTGCGGTATCTCTTTTGAACAGTCCCATAGCCCCTAACTATAGTGAATCCTGTCTACAAGTTTTCAAACTCTCCATGAAGTTCCTCACACAAAACAAACCACCAGATAAATAAATGCACACACACACACATGATATTAACATTTTCTCAATATAACTGAACAACAAGCTGACTCACGGTCTTATTTACAAAATGCTATTATTAGTTGTTTTCATGAAAACCAATTTTCATACTGAAATGCACAAACCTCGCTCATTTTGCTCCTTCTCCATGTTTTTAGATATAAATTCACGCAGCTCTGAGTATGCCTTGTCCAAATTGTCGTTGAGTATAGTAATGTGGAAGTTCCCTGGCTCTTGACCTGAAATCATTGCATCAGATGTGTTTTATTTTTAATACTTATTGTAAACATTATTATAAGATTGATAATAACATGAGTTGCGTAAACAACCCATTATGTATATAATTCTTGAAAACAATACTTGTGTTTAATAGAAACTATTTAGTAAGACAAATAGATCAAAAAAATAAAATCCTATTTTTTAAACTTGGCCTAATACACTGCATGTCGAGATTATGTTGTATCATTAATAAAAATACTGATTAATGAACATGGGTTTGAATGGGTTGGGTTGAATATGTAAGGATTGTGCCAGGTGGCATAGTTTTTACATGTATTTATATGTTTCCACCTCCATGTAATTAATAAATATGTATTGTAAAAAAAAACAACTTACCATATTTGATTTCTTCGCGAGCTGTCTCCAACCTCTTCATCAAAGCCTCCTCCTGCTCAGTGTTGCGCGCACGCAGCCGCCTCTCCAACTCCTCAATGGAAGGTGGCATCACAAACACCAGCAGTGGGTTGAGATCAGTTTGCTTCACTTGCTTGACTCCTTCAATCTCAATGTCTAGTACACAGATCCTTCCCGAGAAACATACTTCATTGACTGCTTGTTTACTGAAAGTTCCAAAATAACTTTTGTTAATAGATTGAATAAAAACTATTGAGGACTGTAAGCACCATGTATTAGCTACGGGTAACGTACTAGAATAGGGGCAGCATGAGCAGATGCAATGAAGACAATGTGTATTTACTGAAGAATAACTGAGGTATTGCAGTAAATACAATTAACAAAACAATGACTTTATGAATAAGAACACCTCATTGTTGGCAACATGCCAATGTGCCCAAAACAACAAGCACATGGCCAAGAGAGATTCTTCACAAAACAACTCGACCTACCTGGTTCCATACATATTGCCACTGAAAGTTGCGGTTTCTAAGAACTCTCCTTTTGCTATAGCTGTGGTCATGTCCTCTTTGTTTGTAAAGTGGTAATGCACACCATTTTTCTCGCCAGGACGTGGGCCTCTTGTGGTATGCGACACACTAAACCCGAATTTATCCGGAAACTCTTTCAGAAGGCGCTTTAGCAACGTACTCTTACCCGACCCCGAAGGTCCACAAAGAACTAAAGGACGAGGGCCTTTCTGCACCATTTTTGAGAAAACTAAGAACAAATAAAATATTTATGTTACAAAAGCCGCCTAGGTTAATGTTGAATGGATATCCAAACAAATATCTTACATCTTATTAGAAGCGACGTCGTAAATGTTAATAGAACTTATTATGTGAGAGCTCTCCAAGAAAATCGACCCGGCTATAATTTAATATTGGTAGTTTGGTACGAAAATCTGTACACATGTATAATTGTATAGGCGCGCAGCACAGAAGTCAGAAAGTTCTGTCAAATGCAGTGTTGCCGATGTCCACGGTCCAGATTACCCAAAAACCTGATTGAAAATCCCCAATTTTGGGGAAAATAATATCAATATTCCCCACATTTTCCCCACAAATTTTCATCAAAGAAATAAAAGCACTATTTATATAAATCAAACATATTTATTTATTAATTTTAAAAAAACTGAAGTTTTTACATTTGTAAATACTTAAAATAAAAAATTAATAAATAAATCTACTGCAGCTCTTCATTTCGCCAAATTTTTTTGGTTAACATGTCATTCGAAGGATCAAATTTTAAACTCCCTCCTTTCTTCACCTTCTCTAGTGGCCATAAGCGCAACTAGTGTCAGTGCGTAGGCGATTACGATTATCTGTTTTCAAATTTTCAGAACGCTAAATTTTCTTTCAACAGATGCGTTTGAGAAAGGTAGAACGAGCAATAGGCTTATTGCGTGTTTCAAATTTAAAAACATTTCATGATCTGCACTGCTTTTAAGACGGAATATTTTGGCCCAGTATATTTGCGGATCGTCATCACCTTGCAATTGCAAGCCAAGAGCAGAGTAATATAATGTAATGTAGGTATAATACTGACTACTGAATATTCGTTTTATAACATACCTTGGAATTATCGTCGTCCTTATTATCTTTTCCTTTTATTTTAACAACCACTTGTCCATATATTTGCACAAAAGCTTAATTATTAGCATTAAAGTAAATAACAAGCAGTGCAGTATTATTATGTTCAGCCAACAGTTGTGTGCAATGACTGCAATACTCTGTATAGTTCGTTACGAAACTTACGATTACGAACTAAAGTAATAAACAAGGTTTTCCCTGATACATTTTGATGATCATTGAATGTTGCCATAAAAGAAACTATAAAACCTTTCTGCCGGATATGTTGAGTTAATGTTGAATTAAATTTACATAATTTATAAATACTTCTAATACTACTTTTATGACTTCTTAGTTTAGTTCTCGTGTAAATGTCTAAATTCCCCGCGTTTTCCCCACATTAACGCTCTCCCCACAAATTACCCAATCGGACTGAAAATCCCCGCAGTTTGGGGAATTCCCCACAGATTGGCAACGCTGGTCAAATGTCACAATAATTTCGTTCGTAAAATGAAACGAATTCAGAAGATTATGTAGAACGGAACGTCAAGGTAAGATTTTTTATTTTTAAAACTAAAATCGACAAAATATACTATCCAAAGCGGATCGGTAGCAAAACATTAAACATACATGTACGCCCATGATGAAGAATATATAATCTACGTCACGCTGAGATAAGACTGTGATGGTCTGTTGTGTGGTGGGTGCGGTATACTTAATTAGGTTTAAACTTGTTTAAAAAACACTGGCCTTGACCTAGCCTATACCTTGGCTAGCCTTATGGCTAGTTAAAAAGCTTGGGCTTTTTCATCGTGTTGATGAAAAAATAATGAATCGAACGTCACATAAACGGCTTATGAAGTGATTTCCGAGAGTTTGCTTAATTATGTGGAGTCTTATATTAATAAATAACGTACCTTCTTCGAAAATTTATTTATTTTTGTTTAATCTATTTAGATTTTTTTTTTTTTTTTTATTGTAGATAGGCTCGCGTTTGACCACTATCTCACCTGATGTTAAGTGACGATGTGGTCGAAGATGTAGCACGCTGACCTAGAAGTAACCTATTCACTCTTGACTTGAAGACCCCTAGGTTATACTTATCAGGAAATACAGACTCCGGCAGGGAATTCCACTCCTTAGCTGTACGCACAATGAAAGTGTTCCCAAAACGTTTAGTGCGAATGGGTGGGATGTCCACCATGAAACGATGGCGCATCGCCGTACGTCTTGTAGTCCGATGATGGAACGGGCTTGGAGGAATTAGATTGTGCAATTCCATCGCACACTCCCCGAAATGTAACCGATAGAAAACCGACAGACTGGCAACACGTCGGCGATGTTCAAGGCTCTGGAGCTTCGACTTGACGAGCGCATCGTTGCCGATAAGCCTTTTGGCCCGTTTCTCGATTGCCTCCAGAGCGTCAAGCTGGTATTTGGCAGATCCGTCCCAGAGATGAGAGCAGTACTCCATACACGATCGAACTTGCGCTTGATATAGGTTGAGCAGCTGTTCCGGTGTGAAGTACTGTCTCACCTTTGTTAGGATTCCCAGCTTCTTGGCAGCCAGTTGAGCCTTGGCCTCGATGTATGGACCAAAATTGAGGGTGGAGGTGAATGACACACCAAGAAGCTCAATTTGGCCGGTTATCGGCACGGTTACACCACGGAAAGATGGAGCCGGTTCGAATTGGCTCCTTTTAGCGGAAAAGAGACACGCCTGGGTTTTAGCAGCGTTGAACTTGACCAAGTTGGCATCACCCCATTCGGAGACAGCCTCCAAGGACAAGTTCAACCGCTCAACCATGGCCTCTCGTAGAGACCGGATCTGAGACCCACTAGCCCGTGCGTTGGATGTGTAACTCTCAGCAACAGTGCTGTCGTCTGCATATCCAAAGGTACCGGGCTTTAGCAGATCGTTAATGAGCAGCAAGAATAATGTTGCTGAGAGAACCGACCCCTGAGGGACCCCGGCATTAATAGCCAATTGGTCAGACGAGCTAATTGGTCAATTTTATGATGATGATAGCCCGTTATCTATCTATACAACACTATTTTTTGATATGGCAATCGTGTAATAGTAATGTAACTGCCGTACTCCTCTGAGTACGGCAGTTACATTACTATTACACGATTAAATTAAAAAATTAAATTTAATTATTAGTTTTTAGCCGTTCCTTAATAAATATTTGACATTCAAAACCTTTACGAAACTGTCATAACCTATAAACCACTGTTTTTTGTCTGTTTTGTAATGTCAAAATAAAAGTTATTTAGAAATGTATAACAATAACTATGAAAGTTTAAAAATATTTTATGTCTTAAGAACTGTGTATCGGATAGACAGACGGCTAGTGGGAGCTTAGTACTAAGGTCCTGTTGAGTACCCTTAGGATACGGAACCCAAAAAGAGGTCCTACGGTTTCTATTTTCTGTTCAAACCCGATACCGTTGTGTCTGTCTATAGAAAGTTGAGAATATCATCCAAAATCGCATAGACAAAAAACCGTAGGGTCAAGAAGTTTGCGGAAATTGAAATCAATAAAATGTTTTATAAAATTGTGTAATTAAAGTACGTATGTAAGTCATCTTGTGATAGCTTTTTTTAAACATAATATTCCACTAAATGAGGTTTCAAATTATCTAGAGTGTGATTTTTTAATCCCGTATAAGTTTCAATCTCTGTTTTTAATTACCGGAAATGGCCATGGACCAATCAGCACTAAAAGTTTTCAACCAATCGTAGTGAACCATAGTGAATAGACTGAAAATTGAAAAAAAAGTAGCCGTTAATTTTGAGTGGATTTGAGCGGAGCAAGCATCAATCGGACCTTAAAAATAAAACTGAAATACGAACCGTCAAGGAACAGCTGGATGTAAATTAGCTACTGTACGCAGAAACAAGGATCTGCCAGAGACTGTTTATTATATTGCGTACGGGCTAAACAAAGAAACACGTCGTTATGGAGATCCAGATGAGGAGACACCGAACGGTGAGAAATTTTTCGTTACGTTACAAAGTTAACTAATTCTTGTGTTTGAATTTACTAATAGTGGTGTGGTCATTTAAATTTTAGGCGCAGATCCAGGACCAGGAAAACATTTATGCTATCAAGGGTAAAGCTAACGTCGCGATTCCTACCAAAAAGCAAGGATTGACCGTTCGAGGAGCTTTGGGGGATATCAACACAAATGTTCAACAGCAGCGTGAAATCGGTGGCAAAGTAGCTGTAGCTGCTGCGGAATTTGAGAAGAAAGCGACTCTAAGCCGGGCTGCTGTTAAAAGGTAAAAAAATAAGATTAATTCTTACAACCCACATTACTGTTTTGTTTGACCATTAGCTGGTTTATCTTTATTGTTTTATTTGTTGCGCGAAAGGAGGTAAGGAGTACTGTGGTAAATTAATTGTTTCAAGTCCAATTAACATCAAATTTATTAACTTTATTCTAAATTTAAATATTTTTTCATGTCGTGTAGGTAGAAGTAAAAAAAAGTTTTTGAATTTAGTAATTACAGCCATGTGCAGTCGAAAGTGGACACAGGTTTGGCTGCCAAGGCTGCAGCGATGCAGCCGTCGTCTAGGCCTCCGCTCCGCCGTGAGGAAAGTACTGCTGGTCTTGCCTCTAGAGCTGCAGCTCGTAACAGGGTAAGTTCTTTTCCAACTTTTTTCACCTAAATTTAGAAACGATCCGCTCATAAGAATTCCATTAACTTGAGAAACCATGACCTACTAAGAGCTGGAATAGGTCAGGGTTATTGCGGGTCCCCAGTGTCTTTAGGGAAATTGAAGTTGTTTAAAGTGCAGGTTTATTCTAGTACTTCTGAGGACCGACTGAATGCCACTTTGTTCACTTACTAATATTTTTCATAATTTCGTCATCAAAATATCAAGAGTTGGTATGAATTAGAATTTCATAATAATAATGCTTATCTTGTTGGCATTAAAATGAGGCCATTTTTTTTAAACTCACAAACTAGTGATCAATATGGCTTCTATGTACACCACATGGTGTTTTATAGATATAATCATTACTCTTAACTACATCTACACTAATATTTTATAGTGGAAAGATTTGTATTTTTGTGTGTATGTTTGTAATGAATAATCTCCAAAACTGCTGCTCCAATATCAAAAATTCTTTTACCATAAGAAAGCTACATTCTCCCTTAGTAACATAGGCTTTTTATCACTGTGTTCCCACGGGAACGGGAACTTCGCGGGTGATATCGCGAGACGTCCATTACCAATAAAGCATTTTACAGTAATATTATGATTTAGTAGTTCATGGTAGTTACGGGACAATGTTTTAACTGTACTTGTTGATGAAAATCAGATAAAATCAGCTAAATTATTCATCATGATTCTCTTGCCCTCAACCTAATTCATTTGGGGTCAGTGCTCTGTTTCTTGTCATTTTATCAGACACCTCAATGACACAAAACTTATTTATAGGCTATCCTGAAAGATGCACAGAACAAGCCAGCTGAGCTGAAAGAGTCCATAAATATTTACATTCAGACCAAGAAAACCCAAGAAGCAAAGAAGACATCCAAGCTGCCCACACTTAAAGAAAATAAAGAAACCAAAGCTTTGAGACCAATCCTAAAAGAATCAACCGAATCGCTAGGAAAGTTAAAAATTGAAGAGGGTTATGAGAAGACTTCAATCATTGACATTAAAAAGGTTGAAAGATATGCAGCCTTATTGAATAATGACCTCGATGCTGCTCCTCAACTCCCTGATGACATTGAAGATATTGATGCTGGAGATAATAACAGCCCGCTGCTTATGTCCATCTACATTAAGGATATTTACAAATATTTGACCGAGTTAGAAGAGAAATATCCTATTGAGCCTGAACACTTGAGGAAACAGGTTTGTATAGATTTCTTCTGAACTATCACTAGACAACCCGTTGACCAGAAGCTGTGTTCACAGTTTAATTTCAGGATGACCTGGGTTTATTTAAAACATGAGTTTATTGTTCAATAATTTAATGTTTTGATCATTTTTTTCCTTTACAGACTGTAATAACTGGAAAGATGAGGGCAACTCTCATTGATTGGCTTGTGGAGGTGCAGAGGCAGTTCTCTTTAGTGCTGGAGACATTCCATTTGACTGTTGGAATCATTGACCGATACTTACAGGTAAATATTCTCTTTTTGTATGTGTAGTATGTGCTGTGCAGAATGATGCAGTCTTTCAGACGAAAACAGTTGGTATTGCATAATTTCAAATATTCATGATAATTAATACTTGCACTGAATCAAAAAGAGTCCTATTAGGCTGGTTATTATTTTTTTAGTCAACAGGATACAGGTATCCTGTTTGACTGGAAGCCAATCCCACTGCTAGTTAAAGGAACAGCAGATAAATATGTTTCTCAAAAATACAATTGTTACTGCACCCCAAATAAGTATACAATTAAGTTTTATTATTACAATTATTATATTGTGATAATCCTGTTTTTCAATAGATGAATAGAAAGCAGTATCTCAAAATACATTATCATCATCAGCCAAAAGACGTCCACTGCTGGACATGAAAAATACATTTTATGTTACTAATCGATTGTATACTTACAGGCCGTGCCAAACGTTCAACGGAATCAGCTGCAGCTCGTCGGCGTGACAGCCATGTTCATAGCCAGCAAGTACGAAGAAATCTACTCACCAGACGTCGGCGACTTCGTGTATGTGACCGACAACGCTTACTCCAAAGCCGATGTATTCCAGTGCGAGAGGGACATCATGTCGAAACTTGGCTTCTGCCTTGCTAGACCTATTCCGCTCAGCTTTTTGAGACGGTATGTTTTAACACAATTCAGTTACCCATACTTAGCCATATGTTACATATCTAGGGACTCCTGTCTTGTGTCGTTTCTTATTGCAAATATCAGCCTTAGAAACTACTTGTTTTAAAAAAACGGTTTAAAAAACAATAATATTTTTTCTCAGGTTTGTAAAAGCTGCACATGGGACATCAAAGAATCATCACTTAGCGAAATACTTCGTAGATCTTTGTCTTGTCGAGTACACGATGGCCCACTACCGGCCATCAGAGCTAGCAGCCGCCGCAATTTGCCTGTCCTTGTACCTACTTTCAAGTAAGAGGCTCGAAGAGGTATGGACACCTACACTCTCCTACTACTCAGGATACTCCCTAGAGCACATTGACCCCATCATCAGGAAACTAGCTAAAATTGTCATCAATGTAGACAACTCCAAATATAGGGCAGTGTACAACAAGTATTTAGACACATCCTTAGCTAAAGTATCCAGCTTGCATCAGCTGAGAGGCGAGACAATTTATGAACTGGCTAAGATGCCACCAAGCTCCTAGGTTTATGCAAAACGTTTCTTTGTGTGCAAGTGTAAACAGTATGCTAAGTCATGTGACGCATTATGATTGTATTGACGATAAGCGTTCTGTGACAAAGGACTGAATTTGATATAAGGTTTGTTTTAGGTACCTGGTTTGTTTGCTAGTTTTAATTTAGAAATAGTTTTAATTTTTAGACATAATTTTGTATCAATGAGACTAATTAAATGTTATTGACGAGGTAGTAATCTAATGTGTATTTATGTATGTCTCCACTATTTCCGAACAATAATCTTGTTTTTGATTTATATTTATGAAGTGTGCTACATGAAGAAACAGAACATTGTAATTTTCTATTATACTGACATTTTAATTTATTGAGATTTCTAAAATCTCGTCCATTTTTACTAGGGACCGTTAAAAAACTTTGTGGTTTTTAAAACACGTAACAAACGAAACAATACAGTAGTTCATTTTACGTGACCGTAACACAATATTTTCTCGACGTATTGAAGGTGGCGTAATGGTATCAAAATTAAATAAGTAAATTAATTTTGAGAAGCTAGAATAATATATTCTAATATTTTACGGGTTGCCAAAGTATGATACTTGTATTTTTGTGATGATGATTTGGCTGACTCTAATGCTCTTGGTATTTGACTTTTTTTAAATGTAAGTTTCTATAATGTATTGTGATTGATAGAATGTTTTGATTGAATGTAATTTGATATCCTGTGATTAGAATATATGAGGTAATTGTTGATAATAAATCGATGTTTATAAATACTTGGTTTTTTATATTTTACTATTGTAGATATAATGGACGCAACCACGACGATTGGTTTCCTTTATGTCGAGTCTCTTTACAGTCAACAACTTATTATACTTCTTCATAATTCTGGCATCCTGGTAGAATAACCGCGACGACTGCTAAGCATGAGTAGGTCCAATGTTCGACTCGCAGGTTGGGCAGTCTTATTGGGTTCTTCCTTCTGAAATTATTTAGTAGCAGTAGTAATAAGCTCGCCCCTACCTATCACATTGGAGTAACCACCGCACACATGATAAAAAAATACACAATGTTCTGTTTCGATAGGTACTAGACTTGATAGTGTTGTTGTTATTCTGTACTGCTGTTGTTGCGTCATAATATCGTGTGCGTTTCGACCGCGCGGCCACGACGTTTTTTTAAAAAAAAAACTGTACCAAGTTTATGTAAAAGTTTGTAAAAGTTGATTCCCAAAACCATAAATTTGTCAAAGTTATGGTTACAAAGTTATAAGGGTTTGAACGTGGCCGCGCCATCGAAACGCGGAGAACCGCGCGGCCACGGAGATCTTTAAAACTAAGCGTTGCAGAGACCTGCAATTTAGGTAAATAACAGAGATTCCAGATGTAAAAAATTTGTAAAAATATAGAAAAAAATCCTAGGTTTATATTTTAGGAGCTGTAACACTAAAACCCCATGGCCGCGCCATTGAAACGGTGAAAACCACGTTATCGCCGATATCTCGCTGAAAAAGCATCGTAGTGGTCTGGAGTTTCTTGTGATTCATAGATTTGAATTTGTCAAATCATGTAAAAATACAAAAAAAAAACCATAGGTTAATATTTTAGGTGCTATAAGACTAAAACGCCATGGCCGCGCCATTGAAACGGTGAAAAATACGTTATCGCCGATATCTCGCTGAAAAAGCATCGTAGAGGTCAGAAGTTTCTTGTAAAACCTAGATTTAAATATGTCAAAACTTTTGGAAATACCCAAAAAGGACCTAGGTTTATATTTTAGGAGCTGTAAGACTAAAACCCCATGGCCGCGCCATTGAAACTGTAAAAAACCACGTTATCGCCGATATCTCGCTGAAAAAGCATCGCAGAGGGCTGAAGTTGTTTGTAAAACAATGATTAGAATTTGTCAAAAATTGGAAAAATACACAATAAATTTCTAGGTTTATATTTTAGGAGCAGTAAGGCTAAATAAAACCCCATGGCCGAAACGGTGAAAATCACGTTATCGCCGATATCTCGCTGAAAAAGCATCGTAGAGGTCTGAAGTTTCTTGTAAAACCAAGATTTGAATTTATCAAATTTTTTAAAAATACACAAAATAATCCTAGCTTTGTATATCAGGAGCTGTAGTACGATATCGTTTAGAACCTTTGTTGTTTTGATAGGGTGACCATGACTTTGTGTTTACAGAAAACTTTCCACCTATTGCATTTCCCTAAAAATTCCAAAACTAGGTTTACTAAAAAATGAAAAAGTATTACGACAGTAACTAGTATGTATTACTTACCTTGGTTTTGAAGCATTAATTTGAAATCCAATCGTAAGGCGTAACAAAGTTCTGGAGGCGATAGTCCTCGCGCGCCTGCATCAATGGCGCGCGGAGGCGCTGCGCCGGGGGGTCACTCCGCTGCCGCGGCAAATTGCTGCGCGGCGGACAGACCTCCGGTGCGATCTCATGGCGACATGGAGACAGCGACTGTCGCAACCCCGTGCAGGGCACGCCACGATAGTGAGGATTTGCTTGAAAGAATTGAGGAGTGGCTTGAGAGGCGCCACGGCGCCCTCACCTTCCGTCTGACGCAGGTCCTCACCGGACACGGTTGTTTCGGGAGGTACCTGCATTGAATCAGGCGGGAGGAAACGCCCGGATGCCACCATTGTGAGGATCGGCCGGAGGACACGGTGGAGCACACAGTGGAGGTGTGCCCCGCTTGGGCGGAGCCCCGCCGTGTTCTCGTAGCGGCGATCGGCGGCGGCGACCTCTCGCGCCCGGCCCTGGTGCAAGCCATGGTCCGGGGCGAGGAGGAATGGGACGCCGTCGCCTCCTTCTGCGAAGCAGTGATGCTGGCGAAGGAGGTGGCGGAACGCGAGAGGGAGAGAACCTCTCGTCCCAGCCGCCGCGGGAGGCGCTCCGGGCGTCGGGGGTCCCGCGATGACCTCCGGCCACCGTAGACGCGGGCCTGTGGACGGTGAGTGATGGGCTAACTCGCCGTCCGTCCGTCTCACGACGAAAACAGGCCGTGTCGACGGCGCGTTCGTGTTCCACGCGCGCCTCAAAGAGATGTCAGCAACATGGGAGGGGCCCGAAAGGGCCGACGCCTGTCGGGGCTGCGGGTAGTCCTCTGGTTATCGCGGCCTCGACATAGAGGGCGAAGAAAGAACATGTGTGGTTTTTAGTCAGTAGAAGTCTGACACTCCCTTTCGCTCTGCCCAAGAGCGGGAGGGGTTATTCGATGATTTTACACCCACCAAAAAAAAAAAAAAAAAAGGCGTAACAAAGTGCACTCTAAAAGAGATATCCTGTAGTCGCGCAGTCTCCGCCAAAAGCCTTTTGTTGCAGTCGTCGTTTTACTTTCAGTTAATTCGTAGGGACTACTCGTTGGTGTTTGTTTGGTGTTTTTATATTTTGCCATTCCTACGGACTTTGATTTGAGCACTGTTTCGGACATTTTTTTTTATCTTTGGAAAACCAAGTTCTGCTCTTACAATTTGGACTTTGTTACGCCTTACGATTGGATTTCAAATTAATGCTTCATAACCAAGGTAAGTAATACATACTAGTTACTGTCGTAATACTTTTTCATTTTTTAGTAAACCTAGTTTTGGAAGTTCTAGGGAAATGCAATAGGTGGAAAGTTTTCTGTAAACACAAAGTCATGGTCACCCTATCGAAACAACAAAGGTTCTAAACGATATCGTACTACAGCTCCTGATATACAAAGCTAGGATTATTTTGTGTATTTTTAAAAAATTTGATAAATTCAAATCTTGGTTTTACAAGAAACTTCAGACCTCTACGATTTTTCAGCGAGATATCGGCGATAACGTGGTTTTCACCGTTTCGGCCATGGGGTTTTAGCCTTACTGCTCCCAAAATATAAACCTAGAAATTTATTGTGTATTTTTCCAATTTTTGACAAATTCTAATCATTGTTTTACAAACAACTTCAGCCCTCTGCGATGCTTTTTCAGCGAGATATCGGCGATAACGTGGTTTTTTACCGTTTCAATGGCGCGGCCATGGGGTTTTAGTCTTACAGCTCCTTAAATATAAACCTAGGTCCTTTTTGGGTATTTCCAAAAGTTTTGACATATTTAAATCTAGGTTTTACAAGAAACTTCAGACCTCTACGATGCTTTTTTAGCGAGATATCGGCGATAACGTATTTTTCACCGTTTCAATGGCGCGGCCATGGCGTTTTAGTCTTATAGCACCTAAAATATTAACTTAAGGTTTTTTTTTTGTATTTTTACATGATTTGACAAATTCAAATCTATGTTTTACAAGAAAATTCAGACCTCTACGACGCTTTTTCAGCGAGATATCGGCGATAACGTATTTTTCACCGTTTCAATGGCGCGGCCATGGCGTTTTAGTCTTATAGCACCTAAAATATAAACCTAGGGTTTTTTTCTATATTTTTACAAATTTTTTACATCTGGAATCTGTTATTTACCTAAATTGCAGGTCTCTGCAACGCTTAGTTTTAAAGATCTCCGTGGCCGCGCGGTTCTCCGCGTTTCGATGGCGCGGCCACGTTCAAACCCTTATAACTTTGTAACCATAACTTTGACAAATTTATGGTTTTGGGAATCAACTTTTACAAACTTTTACATAAACTTGGTACAGTTTTTTAAAAAAAAAAACGTCGTGGCCGCGCGGTCGAAACGCACACATAATATCAACAATCTATAAATAGTTTGTCATACTGGACCTTCTCGTTATTATATGGGCATTTAAGGTTAACCCATCTGAATAAGAGACCGTATGGTAGACGTAAAAGTATTACGAAAAATCTTACACCGACTTTTATGAAAGAATTTCACAAAAATTGATGACAATTAAACGAAAGTCCATCCGCAAAACCCACCGACTTCTGAAGCTACACTCCTTCAAACCTTTTTTCCCATCTAGTCATCACCAGCCTATATTGTTCCCACGGCAGTTACTCAGGCCTCCTCTCTAGGAGAGGGATGGGCTATAATCCACCACTCAGGCCCAGTGCGGATTGGTTGATTTTGTTTTTTTTTTGATAGGTGGTGTAGGTATCTTTCATAATCAGTTCAGGATCAAGTGATGATGACTAGTACACGCCAACACCAATGATGTATATAACATATGAAACTACATGAAAAAAGATGTTGGTGGAAGGTACATAACCTCCTCTTAAAGAAGTCGGTTAAAAAATAGGAAGAAACAGTCACGTTGAATGTAGGGATGTAGGTTCCACGATATTCCACGATCGAAGACAGATAGATTTTCAATATTGTGTAAAATTAACCAAAGTTGCATAAGTCGCTGCTTGTAAGATAGTTACAACTGGGAAATGCCACTGCACTGAAGAGGTGTATAAAGTAGTAATAATTATGTGCCATTTGAAAGGTGATAATAGTTGTATTTAATTGTAGCGAGGCTTATGCTGTTAACGTACCTACAGACATCCTATTTACAAAATCTCAGTCTCGGAAGTTATGAACCTAATCTTCGGAAATAAAGAGCGTTTTATAAAAACGCCCGAAAACAGTGCATTGTAGAACCATACGTCTCAGCGTATTTATGGTTTCTATGATCAAGAATTCATCAAGACTGATGAGGTGATGCAACAAAAGTCAATTTCAGCATTAAATATCTTTGATATATAATTTTGTCTTCTGCGCCTAGCAATACCCAATGAGAACAACCGACACTCACAACTTTGCAACAAAAAAAAATCATCACTGAAAATTGCCAAGTCGATACAATTGTATTAAAATGTATAGAAAGCAATCGAGGACAAGAGCGAGCGAGCGATAACCCCCGCGCACACCGCCTCTACCAGCATCATCGCCTGCCTGTCTCCAGAGGTGAAATTGCTGTGTTTACCCTGATCACTACCGAAATTGAAAACGAAATTTCCACTATTGGCTCTGAGCAGTCTCTTAATAACCACACACAAAACACAAACACACAAACTGGATAATAAGTAGGTACGATCAATTAACAATAAAATTATTGATCTAACTGCTGTAGGTACCTACAGCAGCAGGACTCGGTTGAACACGTGTCCTCAGAACATATTGATCTACATAGTCGATTTGAAATACCGGAGATGGGTACGAAGAAGTCATTAATGATATATTTCGCAAATTGAATATCTAGACCAAAATGCGACAGAGCCACCTGGAGCTTTGTAATGTCTCGGCGAGGCGTAATGAGAATCTTACCTATACTACTGATAGTCGTGAAAAGCATAGGTTCAAAAATTAATTACTCAATAAGTACTAAGGGTTATGTCGCAATACACCGTGTCCCTCATGCACACCAACAAAATGACAAACACCGAAAACCTTGTCGTAAAACTGGTCTCCTGCGCCTTTCGACTAGCCAAAGGTTTGATCTTCGACCAACTGAGCATTTCCGGCGCACCGTCTCGCGTCTACTCTACTATGCATGAACACCGCACGCTAAAGAGAAAACAATTGCAATGCGTGCAAAGAAGCAGCCTAAAGGAATGATTATAAATTTGTGTAGGTTAAATATGGCGCTATTCTCGGTCGGGAAAAAGAACATTGCAAATCGGTAGCCATTCGATCAGACTAAGGCATTGGAAAATCAAACCTGGTGCTGATGCCGCGAAGGTTGACTAATAAAATTATGTTTTTATCGCATGTGCCTTAACGTTAGGACTCGTTTTGGACGGTCTGCATCTACGTATCTGCAAGTGTACGTCATCAAGTTGCGCCTCTTTACCGCAAAGAGGCGCAACTTGCACCTAATTGATGATCTTGCTCTTTGCCGTCAGCAAGAAACGGAGCCTACAACAATCAGCAAAGTCAACTTGCTTCTGATTGGATTTTGGTAATCTATCTAATCCCTACATGCTTTTATTGGTTAGTGTGTAAGTGCACAATAGTATAATAGCCATGTATTTTGGAAAAATAAATTAGTCTACACTGAGCCACCAGAGCTCTCGGTAAAAGAAAGAAGACCGCGGGCCAGAAGACCGAGTACGTGACAAAAGTGCAGTTGCTTGAGTCTCAACGTCAACTCTAAGACCTTCGTGGTGCGAGTACCAACTTGTTATCTGCACCTCGTCTTGGAAGTGGAAGTGGTGTTCCGTTGGCAAGTGTGACATGATCGCACAGTGACAAGTGCACAAGTGAAGTGTTAATCATATAATAGTTTTGCGGTTTCTATTAACTAACAAAAGTAGTATTACTAAAGCCATTACCCTTAAGCCACTAGATTCCTCCGTCCCTCGCCCTTTCCAAATTAAATCATTGAAGCTAATTCTAATGACTATTACAAAATTAGAAACTGCCAAACCCCGATCCCTTAAATTAGGCTTCTTTAACGCCAATGGCATAAGACGCCAGCGTGAAGAGATCGCCATTTTCCTCCGCTATCATCAACTCGATATCTTCCTCATACAGGAGACCTTTCTCAAACCTAGTCGCTATGATCCGAGAATTGCCAACTATAGCTTAGTTCGCAACGATCGGTCTCGTTGCCGTAAGGGTGGTACTCTTATTTATTATAAAAAGGAACTGCACTGCATCCATATAGTCCCCCCTCCATTAGAGTCTTTTCTCGAGACATCCTCATCATTTCTGCGTACGTTCCTCCCGGCGGTACGACCAAAAAGCATACTCTTCTCACCAAGGACCTTACTGTCCTCTTCGATTTGAGTGACTCCGTTATCATAGCGGGTGATCTTAATGCCAAACATCCCGCCTGGAATAGCACGACGAGCTCGCCCAGAGGAAGATTCGTGTTCAACCTCAGGGCCTCTCTTAACTTTAATCCCATCGGTCCTGTGGAACATACTCACTATCCTTACAACTCAGATTCACGCTCTGACGTGCTCGATATAGCGCTGCTCAAGAAAATCGACCTTAGTTTGCGTTCCATCGAGACGCTACACGAGCTTAACTCTGACCACCGTCCAGTGCTCATGCACTTAGTCCCCGAGCCCGTTGTTTTAAACGAACCCCTAAATAACGTCGCCACTCAGATCCAACCAGGCTCCTTGCCGTGGCTCTCACCCAACAGGGAGTGCTCTTAGCGCATACTCGCTTAGTTAGTAGGCCTTGCACTCAAGGGCAAACGACAACCTGCTGGGTTGAACTGCGAGATGCCATTTAAAAAAAAAAAACATTAATTGATCACGGAGTTTATCTTCAACCTTCTGACGACATTAAACTAGAGACCCCTGCTTAAACACAGTGAAGAATCAGGAATTCAAGATAATTGAAGTTCTGTCAGTATAAACAAATCAAGAAATTCAAGATCACTGAAGCTCTGCCGTGTGAATCAAGAAGTCGACTCTCTACCAAACAGATGACCAATCCAGCTCAACATCGCACCCTGCGCGAAGGCCTAGAGTCCGTAATCCATACCTACTCTACTACCCACCAGAGACAGCAGTATAAAACCATCAAGGAACTATATATGCATATGAGAAATGCGATAGCCACCAGTTTCAAATACTACTGTCCGACATGGAACTCGGAGATCAGAAGCCGACGGAACTACTCCGCAACATGCGAAACCTTGGCAGAAACAAAGTTCCTGTTCTCAACTCTTGAGCGATTTGTGTGGATCAATCACATTCCTTCACATCATTGCCAGTCCTGCCACCACGAATTCCACTTAGTGTTTAATTGAATGAGATACAATAAAATTGTGTTGATATTAAGTTATTAAACTATTTATTTTCCAAATCAATTAATTATTACTAACACCATGACCCGGTGAAGGATGGGATCAGCTGCACGCGAGACGCACGACGGATCAACTTAACAGATTTGATGTTGCTGATTTAGTGATCCATAAGAATTTTATCTTGTTGGTAATAACCAACAAGATGATAAAATACGAACGACGACGACGATATAATTACGACGAAACACGACGAATTATTTTAAACGACAAAATATTTTCATCAACATTTATTGTTTAATTGTATCGTGCAGCATGACCAAAATTGAATGGAGCTTAGTCCAAATGTGCACCACTATAGATACCTATGCAATAAAATAGTCTTCCTAATACCGAGTCATTATAACCAGTCCGCAACCAAAAATATGTTGCCATTAAACGTTTTGACTGATTGAAATATCATGTCCTTGGACCTTTTTAAAGAATACAAAAAAAAAAAAACTTTAAAGAACTGCTGAACAGCTGAACAATTGCGTTTGATTATTGCTGTATTGGCCATAATAAGAATAAGGCATTTGAATAATGCTAGACATTTTACGAATTAGTCATTTATCGACGGACACTTATATAAAAGTTTCAACATTTCATAGGTATCGAGTAGAGCAACCATTTCTTTCTAGAACAGATTTTCATCAGAGCTACCATTAATATCGTCGAGGTAAACCATATTAAAATCAATCACAATTTGATTGTTGCTGTCACACAATAAATTATAGCTCTTATCGTAACCTGTCGAATGGTATATCCAACAATTTGATACAGCTCTTGGCGCCGCCCGCGCCGCCGCCGCGCGCCCTGACAAGGGTGCTCAATGGCATTCTCCTTTGATAAATACCAAGAAACTTTCAAAATAAAATCTTTTAGGTAGGCACTGTTACTCATATAATATTACCGTAACGTTAAAATACCAAAGTGCAGCGTAATTTGGACGTTCACTAACTTTCCAGACAAAAACAGCGATCGAAATAGTTGCCAGAATAATGTCTGTTCCTTTTATTTTAATTTCAAAATTCTTTCTGTCAGCTAATTTTAGCGACTCCAAGACGATTCTTAAGAAGTTTTAAATTTAATCGATGTCCTGATTTAATAGGAAATGAGAGCAAAGATTTCCTTGGCTTAATCTGTGATCTTTTGACGCCGCGGCAAGAGGAACAAAATTGACAGGTCTCATTAAAGTTGGACAGTTTCTAATGGTGAAGTAGAAGATATTAAAGATGATTGCTTCGACACTGGGGGTTTATTGTAGCTTTTTATAGCACTCATTAAACAGTTATTTTATCATTTCAAAGTCTATGTACCCCGCACTAGTTTTGCATTTTATACAGTCTATTGTTGATATATTCAGAACATCTGTGTTGATGAACGAAGATTAATAGAGTGATTTAACTACGTCGTAGCATAGTTTCTTTTTTCGCAAGTCGTAGAGTTATGGCAAGAAACTCAATCTTTTCAGGACAATTTTATTGGAACCTTGATTGCTGATCAATTGGTTACTTGACTACAGTTAAAAAGTCACGGAAATGTTATGTTAGTTCGAAGAACTAACAGAAATAACACGATATGTGAAAAAGTAATAAAATCAATCAGCAGATGGTTTAGCTTTAACTGATTTTAAATGACGCGTTGGACAAAGACAGCGCTATACAAAACGTGAGGTCATAATTCATACCGCCGTAGTAACGTCACGGTTACGTAGTACAAATGGCCGTTCTCCGAAAACTTCTAAAGCATGTACCTACGATATTATTACTTTTTTCACCGCGACGTGTTATTTCAGTTACGTCTTTGAAATAACATAACATTTTATTGAATTTTTAACAGTAGTCAAATAGCCAATTAAAATACTTTATGCTGGTTGGTCAGAACTAAGCCATTTCAAAATTCCATTTATTATTTATGTATCTAACTACTCAGAGACATTTAATGATAACTTAAGCCGTCACCTAGTAAAGATTTGACATACTTTTGTATGACAAAACTGTACCTTTACTAAGCGATGGCCTAAGTAATCATTAAAGCTCTCTGAGTGCGGCAATAAAACCCGTCGGGGCTGCGGGTTGTACACTAGTCACCGCGGCCTCGACATATAGGGCTAAGAAGGAACATGGGTGGTTTTTAGTCAGTAGAAGTCTGTCACTCCCTTTCGCTCTGCCCAAGAGCGGGAGGGGTTATTTGATGATTTCCCACCCCCAAAAACAAAAAAAAAACGTGCGGCATTAAGACCGTTATGCTCGAATCAACCGAGGCTTGTTTGTAAGATAATTATTACCTACTGGGTACTAAATACCATTTTGCGTAAAAGTTAAGTGTAAAACATACATAGTTTAAATGCTAGTGCTGTGGTGTGTCCTGCGTGCTATGTCCAGTGTTGGCGGACAGCCGGTCGTGCTCGGACACAGCGTTTTCCGCAGCGCAGCTCTCTCTCCGCAAATTCGAAGAATTTATTAACGCTTGGCGGTTAGCCGAATCGTTTTTGTTTCCCCTTTTTTCACTGACCGTACTCCTGCTGCAGCGAGACTAGTGTAAAAACAGAAAAATCTGAAAAGGTTTTTTTTTTATTTAAAACTGTTTTCTTTTTGCAAGCTTTCACGAGTTCGTTCGTTCGTGTGTTGGTAATAGCGTATGCAGATGATATTAGCTTTTATTAGAAAGAATTTATTATTTGAATTAATAAACACAGAGAAATGCGTCGAAATGAAAGTAAAATAAAAACGCTGCATAGTTTTTGAATAGTCTGAACTGCTAACAGCAATAGTCATGTAAAGTTATTAACAGAATTTATCGTAAAGGTAAGTGCCAATTTCTGCAAGCTCGTAGTAAAGCGTCATGGCCAATAAACAGCGCAGTTATCTAGTTGGTGGCGGATTGTTAATGCAATAGCCGGTCCATGTTGTTGCATTTTTGCAACAAGCGCGCGGCGAAATGTATGCACATAGTCGTTGTAATGCCGCGAAAGCCTGTCTCGTAAATATTTCGCGCACGCAATTTACAGCTTTGGGAATCCTCTTAACGGAATACAGGGGCAGTTAGTGAGCCGGGGGTATTTATAATTTTAACGACGACCACACTGAACCGCTATTGTTCTTTAGATTACTGCTGGAATACCTACGCATTTATTTGCGTCGTTAAAATATTTTCTTTTAACAGTTTAAACTGTGTAGGTCGTTTTCAATATTGACTAAACATTTAATAATAATAATAATAATATTCCACAACTATCACACAACGCCATCTAGTCCCAAGCTAAGCAGAGCTTCATCAGCTTGCTTGCTTGCTTGCTTGCTTGAGCTTTGCTTTGTTTCATTTCTGCATCTGCTTTGTCAGCACGGAAAAGCTTTATACATATTATAAGTGAACACATTTTAAAATAATATAGCATGGCGACTGACTAGTGGTTGGAAACACAGTCGACACTCGAAACAGAAATGCTTCAGTCCTCTTACGTCTCTGTTTCTTCCTCAACCTTTGCTCTCCCAATACTGAGGCTAACTACACTCAAGAGAGATTTAGAAAAAGCCTCTCTTCCAAAGCTCCCCACTTTTATTCTTCCACGTCTACGGTTAAGATACTCGTATGACGTATTCGATCAGTATTTGATCTTCAGAAAATAATCGCTGTATGATATTTAAGGTAATTTGTCCCATCATAAAGCCATCTCAAATGATCACAAACAACACGAACAAACAACAAAATGAAAAATACAAAAGTGCAAACTTCTTGAACTGTAGATATCAGCTTAAATATCCCCGGCGTTAGTTTTGTCTGGCAACAAAATGTTTCATATTATTGTCGTGTTATACTTTTCTACTTAACGTCTAGTCGCAAGTGTGTCGGAGTCTCGGTGTCTCCAAGTAACGGTGCTTCCGTTGTTTCGCCAACTTTTAACGAGTTTGTCGGACACGGCTGGAAGTGCAGAAGTGGCGTCGCCGACGGAGTGCCGGCGAGACTTCACACCCACATATGTTACACCCTGTAGATTGGTGACAGATATTTTCTTATATTTTTGCCGAATTATTGTCTGACACAGATGTTTCATTGAAATAATTAGACGTTCGTTTTGATTTGTAGAGCAGGTTGCCTTTCCATTGCTGAAAGGTTTAAGTAATCTGCACGTCACATACGAAAGATAGGCTGGTAGTTTCGTATGTGATGGTGGTGCAGCAGCAATATTCTCATAGCGACCGGGTAAAAATTCCTGATGGAAAACCTGATACCAATTTGCCCGACCCGGAAATCGAATCGCGATCTCATGGTCTGCAGTCGCGATTGCTAATACTACTCGACCAAAGAGGCAGTTACCTGGTCAGTCGAGATATCTATTTCTAAAGGGTTTATTGTTGAAACGGACAACAGCGCTCAATAAAATATTATTTTTGTTGTAGGTAGGTACTTATTTAAAACATTTTTATTGAATTTATCTTATGGTGCAAGTTATAAGCTATGAGCGATCTGAAAGTTAATTTTATTTTGAAAATTTTATTGCCAAATAGATAGAAAGATTTTTGGGATTTCATGCAATAATAGGATCAAATATGGCATTAGAGTTTGTATGGAAGTTCACTATTTTCATTGACGGGAGTTCATGAGGTTCAAACTTTGCGCCCGATACTGTAAACATAAGTATTCACTAAATGCTTACGCATATCGTCAACTCCGAATACGGCCTAAAGCGCTCACTACTCAAAGACAAAAATGTTTCTCAACTTAAATTGCCTCTTTTCAAACTTCGCAGAACTTCTCGATATATGACGTCAGCACAAATACATCTACCACGCCACCTACAGTTGGTTTATGCAAATGAGCTTTGTCTATCGCTCAAAGCAGTTCACTTACTGCTATCGCCAATCCTGCCGGACCATGGGTAGCACTTAAAACCTGCTGTAAAAAGGGGCACCGTTCAAAGCCGGCGTATAAATAACGCAACCAACAGCATTTACGTTAGCAACGGCGACGATATTTTACGATATTCTTCTACCATTTGCAAATTCAATCCGAACATACATAGGTGGATGTTTCAAAAGTTTTTGCTGAATTGCTGAAAATTGGTATTGTGAATTTGAAAGTAAATCGTGTGATGTTTGTTGCTTACAAATACTTGCCCTCTCATACCTCACTTATATTGCTGTGCCCGACGGGATTCATAATGATTTATTTATAAGTTTACTATGTAAGTTTAGCATCGTACCTACGTGTGTAATCATCATCATCATTTCAGCCGAAAGACGTCCACTCCTGGACATAGGCCTCCCCCAGATGTCGCCACATTGACCGGTCCCGTGCGTCTCGCATCCAGCGGGTCCCCGCAACCTTCACCAGGTCGCGGGGAATATGGAATGTTATAAAAGTATTGGGTATTTAAGTGGTGGCGTGGTGGGTTTTCTGAGTTTTTCCATTAGTTTCTTAGTAGCTTTTTTTTATTTGGCTGGTGGAAAATTATCAAATAACCCCTCCCGCTCTTGGGCAGAGCGTGAGAGAGTGTCAGACTACTGACTAAAAACCACCCATGTTCCTTCTGAGCCCTATATGTATATGAGGCCGCGGTAACTTGCGAACAACTCGCAGCCCCGAAGGGCCTCGGCGCTTACCCCCCTTCCATGTTGCTGACATCTCTTTAAAGCGTGTGGAACACGAACGCGCCGTCCACACGGCCTGTCGTCGTCGTAAGACGGACGGACGGTAAGCTAGTTTCTTAGTAGCTGCCATGGAGTCTGGGTTTGTACTCGTACCTAGAGGCAATCGGCTCGTGGTACGTGAGACTTAGGTAATTGGTGACTTGGTGTGCAATTAGATATTATTTATTTATTTATTTATTTATTAATAAAACTTTATGCACAAGTAATAAAACCGTACAAAGGCGGACTTTGCGGCTGGCGGCTTTTTTAGATATTATACTGTGTAATCTTACATTTGAATAGTAACGACGGTACGGTTGGCGCAGCGCAGCACGGTTGACTGCTGCGCTGCGTGTCGCGGGTTCGATTATTGCACGGAACACATATTAGTACGTAGTACAGATAGTTGTTTCGGGTCTGGCAGTTTGCGTAATTATATGGGTTTAAATGTTTGTAAACGCACCGACGATACAGGAGAAGTTCTTAATGCGGGCCACGATTTCAAATAAATACAATGAAATAATACATAACTAGTCATACTTTAGTAACTTGAGACCTAATTATGATCTAAAAAAAACAATCGCATTCAACTGTGGAGAAGTCCAAATGAAGTTATGTTTTCTAGTTCTAATTTTTATCTATGGGCAAAACGGGCGGAAACAAATTAAACCGTTTGGTTAGCAACGAAAATGCGCGTCTCATACGTAGAACTAACTTTTATTTTCTTTTGTAGTCTGCGATAGAAATATGCAGTAGGCGTGAATTATGCTGTATTTTACACCATAAACGGTGCTGTGGCGACGGCAAAATGAAACGTTTTGAATTTATGGCTAATAGGAGCTTTTTGTAAACCTATGATAGAGTTCAAAGTAAGCTACGTCAAAACTGAGATAGATTGTTATTGTTATTCGGTTTTGTTAGTTATAAAATTCTCCAGTTTTTCATAATGTGCATGGAATTCGAATCACTTCAATTAGTGGCGTTTTTCGACGTTGTTTGGTCACCTAAATGGATTAAGCTGTTGGTCATATCTCCAAGAATACAAATTAAAACTGTACCATAACCATACTATGTCCATAACTCCTGTTCTTTTAATAGATATTTACCACAAGCGACGTGCGTTTATAACCATGACTATGAAAGTGGACGAGGTAAAAGGAGTACATATGTACATAAAATATCGAATATAGTTTACTGCACATCTAAACGGCTAACATACCTCATTGTCAAGCGGTTGGTCGACTCTTCACGTGACCAGAGGGCTGGAATATTTTTTGGGTAAAGAATCAGCATTGATTTGAATTTTTTGACGCCCTGTAATTCTTCCCTTATTGTTACTTGTTTATATTTTATTATAATTTTATTTTTGTAAATTGCAGGTTGTAAATATTGTAAATAAAGTTTAATATAAACAACAACAATAATAGCACGCACGACAATGATTTCAAAACGACAATCATCGTCGGACTTCTAGTAGTATCGTATTCAAGCGAAAACGTTTGATCGCACTGTTTGTTGTGAAAGGGCCACCCGGATGAGTGGGTGTCGTAAAAACCGCCCCAAATGGGGTGAAAACTGTCGACGTGCGCCTGATCCCGGGTCGGGATCGCAAGTGACGAGCCGTGTCGATATCGAACATTCGAGAATCATGTCCTGGGTTTAAGTGAATATTGGCTGTTCAGGGTAATTTTATGATTAATTGGAGAATAGAAAGATGACATTTACTATCTTGAACTGCTAGCCTAGTACTACTTGATGCACTATAATTAAAAAAATAACAAAACTAAATAAGGAAGAAAACTGAATATTAATTTCAGTTAGCTTGGACCACCAAATAAGTTGTGTCATTTAATAGTGAGCGGACGCGGGGGTGCGGGGAGGGGCAAGTTGATGACATGATTTTTCTGTTACGGATTTATTATTTTGTGGTATCGTGTTAAATATGAGAGGACTAATATTGATAAATCCACTGTCCTTTTATACTACTTGCTTTCGTCGTCACAGTATTCGTTGTTGCAAACATTCGGCGCTGTGTAATTCGACGTAGTAAGTATTTTCGAAATGACATATTGCATGACGGGTGATAAGTAATACGAACTATGTTCGTTTAAAGTAGTCTATTAGAAATATCGTTATAGCCACTAGAAAGCTCTAGCTGGATACTATCAGGCTCTTATTAGGCAGCTTATTTTATTAGCAGCCATGGCTTTAAATCAGCCTGTCGGGAACAGGTAAGGCAATCGTCGCCTCCCACACGTTCGGTGATAACTCTGCTTTAGTTTGATTCGCTCTCCTATAAAAATTAGTGTTTCGGGATGTGAAGATGCTCGTTTCAAAGTTTATACAACGACTTTATACCTGACATTTCTGAAAACCCGCTGTTTTCAGAGTGGTTAGGTTCGTAGTACTTGCAATTGGCGTGTATGACCATACTTATGCACGCGTTCTGTATTTTCTGCCTACCCCCATCAGAAAAAGGCCACCCATTTTTGCCATTCGGCTACGGAACCCTAAAAAAAATACAGATGTTTCATAGCAAAGTGCGATAGGCAATGTGTTTTTTTTAAATGATCTATTTTGTCGCAGGTGGGTTAAAAATAACCCAAAAATTTTGTCGCAGCAGGGCACTTTTATTGTTACAGTATTTTGTTAGTAAACAGTTTCAATTTCCAGAATGGCACTCCGAATATGGAATGCGACTTCTTCAGGAGCGTCAAACTGGTCAATGGCTTACATCCAATGACAATGATCCAAAACGTAGGACCGCTACTAGTACTCCGCGCTTTCATGAAGACAACAGTTGATACACAAGCTTGGAAGGAGTTTATGCAACTGGATACCCACTTAGACGCAAGAAAGGGCACCAGTCTTTGGGAGGTTTTTGAAAATACTACTGAGGTACACCTTAAGACTTCTAAATCTCGATTCATCATCATCATCAGCCTATAATATTCCCACTTGTCTCTAGGAGAGGGATGGGCTATAATCCTTAATCCACCACGCGTGCCCAGTGCGGATTGGTTACACAAAGTAATGCTCCTGTTTATTTCGAAAGACTGCATAAAAATGTGAGGCAGTATTGGTGTTATAATAATATGATTAAAAGAACGCACACATGCGAAAAGAAATATGCACATGTTACATAGCTATAGATGTCTTTAATTCGTTTTAACTCGAGGTTGGGATATTCTTAATATATATATTCTGAACTCTTCAAGAATTTGTTTTTTACCGTTTGTCTTAAATTGAGAAACTTTATAGAAACACCAAAAAGTCGTCTTTCCTATGACGCCGCAATACCTCATCTAAAACTCCAAAAGAAATCGAATTTCCCTGTTTTCAAAGTCGGTTGTAACACATAAACAAGATGACTGGATTTACAACGTGATAAATAAATTCGCCTGTCGGGGTGAGACCTTGGTGTGAAGTCTACGTCAGCATCACCCAGGCTCGGCCTGATTGCCCCATCTGTCAGTACAAGACCGTAGGGCTGCGAATAAAATAAGAGGCAAATTATTGACCCTTATTGATGGGAGGTGCGCTTCGGCAGAAACGTCAGAACGGGGTATTGTTTATAGTAAGAATAAATAGGGTGAAGCCTTGTGGGGGGTATATGTGGTTGACAGTTTCTGCTTATTTGGCTGAATTCGATATTTAAATATGTATGTAATATGATTGGTAAATAATAGATGGTAAGGTAGAGGCAGTAGTGTTGTAATCAGTGACAGTGGTGTGACCGTCGGACTGCCGAATCATATGTCTCAAGTTCAAACTCAAGACCCATATATTTGGTTCTTCAGATTTATGTGCGTATTATATAAGTGGAAGGAATGGGGGGAGGCCTTTGCTCAGGAGTGGGACAATACGGGCTAAATAAAAAAAATAAAAATAAAAAAATATATAATTATCTGAAGCCCTTGGGCGGTATAAAAACCCTGACATCAGGTTAGGCACTAACCACAGGAAATCGAATCAGTGGTTCTGAAGAATCCAACTTTACAAAATTTACTATTTTATAATTATTACAGTTTAGGTACTCCACCTTTTCCGTGGACGCTGAATATTCATAAACCTTTAAGCAAAGTCCTGATGTTTATTACCTCTGTAAGTACTTTCAGGACTTATTGAAAATTCTTTTGTCTGGCACACGCAACTGCATATAAACTCAGCCAGAAGCCATCAACGTGCCACTAAGCCATAACATTAAGTGGCAGACGGAATCAGTTAAGTATTGTTCGACAAAACCTCTCTTTCCAAAGCGGAGCGTTAAAATTACCTATTGTCGATGCACATTGCAGTAAAGCCCACATTAAACTGAAAGCGATTCTAAATGCGTCGCGTAAAACGGAGCAATACGACAGCCAGCCGACCGCATTGTTTTTTTTTAGGGTTCCCAACCGTACAATGGAACCATTTACAGAAAGGTTATTCACGGTCAAAATATTATAGGCATACGTATGTTTTGCATGAGTGTAGAGGAAAGTTATAGAAACGATGGATGGACTGTGTGAAGGATGATATGGCTTGAAAGGAGGTGACTACTGATGTGACGAGTTAAAAGAGAAGTATGAATGACAACCGTTACTACGATGACAAAAAAATGGGATTAGAGCAGGAGAGTATGAATGATGACGCCAGTCTGGCTTTAGTATGTCGAATAAATTATGTCTGCTCCAACTTCATAAAAAAAAATTAAGAACGTTGACTGGGCAAATAGCTGGGGATTAAAGACGAGACGTTATGTTATGTACAACTGATAAAAAACTTCTGAGAAATAAACGCGTTATGTAACACAAACTTTGGCATAGCGTTATAATTATGTACATGTGCAAGAATTAGATGGAACAAAGGATATTACATAATGTTACTAAGATCCCTGTTTAGGACAAACACGTCGGAAGTAATATGTACAGATCTCGGGTTTGGCATGGTTAACAAATAAACAATGTAAAAAAAAATACAAACGTACAACAAAATAAATTTTTAACCGCTACGGAATCGCCAACCGCACAAGCGTCTCTGGTTTGCAGGTATTATTTACTTTATGGTTCTACGTGTAACCAGTTCCGATGTCCCGCGCTCCATGAGCACGTGTTCAGGATTATACCGGCACCGATGTCTGTCTGCACTGGCTAACAACTTCGGCTAAGTGGTTGAATTTTATACCGAAGAGTATATTTAGCTACGTACCTCGTAGCCCAATTCGTAGCCCCTTTCGTAGCCATCTTCGTAGCAGCTTACGTAGCAGCGCTGATAGCCATCTGATGACTGTGAAAGCTGATGATCATCATCAGCTTTCACAGACATATAAACTCAAATACATACACAAATACACCCGACCCAAACCCCGAAAATAGACCCGAAACAACTTTCTGTAGGCCATACAAATATTTGTTGCGTGCGGGTTTCGAACTCGCGACACGTAGCGCGGCAGTCAACTGCTTGAGCCACAGCGTCAACCGTGTCGACAAACCAACCGATATTTGAAGTAACCTTAGTAGCATACATTGGTTTTAACCAAGTGATCAAATAATGGATTAAAATATCGAAGTTTTAAGTTAAGTTCGAATCTCAACTTCTTAAGGACGTTTTTGCAAAAATGATAGGCATTGAATTGAACTACTACATAGACACGAGTCACACACACAAGCGTTGGCTTGTTAGCTGCGGGAATAAATAGTCAAGTGAACAAATTTTGATATGTTGAAAATTGTTGTTTTTTATGTAATACGTACTTGTTAGCTAAGATGAAACCTCACCTGCGAACTTGATGGAGAGACCTGAAGGTCTACTTCGGTGACTGCTACTGGAACTCCTCGACGGAGTTTTGTTAATAATTATTAATAAAAATGTTTAATATTTTTTTTACTTTATTTGCCTACTTATAGTTTTTTTAAGAAATCTTAAAATATGTTATTATTAGAACAAAATATGTACCTGAACACAACACGGTATCAAAAAAATGGCAATGGTAGATTGTTTTTACAGTATCAAAACTATTATTTTCGAGAAAAACGTTTCTTGCGTTTGAACATAAAGAACCAATCTTTTTATTGTTAGTTATAAGTTTTATTTGTTTTGGTTCAGTCAGAAAATGTACTGAAAAACAGCATAATTTCGTCCGAATTGTAAACGCACCCCTAAAGAATCGTATAGTTTGGGTATACCTATTTCCAAGATCTGTAAATATATCCTGTTACCTGCTTATTTTAGCAGAGCTACTTAAAACAGAAATATTTTATGATATTCTTCCCAACGAAGTAAAATTACAAAAAAAAAACTTTTTTACGTTTATTTTTCTTTGAAGTTGGCGTCATCAAACAGGTGTTAGCATGCAATAAACTTGTCATAAATAAACTTTTCCTTTCTGTCGTTATGATTGCGAGTTCCGAGATACAGAATCATTATCTGTAATAGCGTCAAAATGTAGTGGTTTTTTATTACTTTATAAAGCTTTGATTTATTTTTGAACATTTTAGCAATAAAATGGTACATTTTTTAATTGCTATTGAGGCACTACAGAGTGAAGGGGACAACGACGCACAAAAATATGAGCGATCCGTGAGATTAATTAATTAACATTTTACAAAATATCAACATGTCTTTAAAACACAAATCAAATCAAATCAAAATCATTTATTTCAAGTAGGCCAATTACAGTCTCTTTTGAATAGTCGAACAAATACTAAATTTTAATAAGCTAATAAACTAAGCTACAGTCCCACTCACAAGGCGTATTAACTGTCAGTGTACTGTAGTTGCCGATTCCAAAGCGTTGGTCTCATGAGAAGAAACTTCATGGACACTCTTTTAAATCATAAAATTGTTACAAAACTTTGGTTACATCATTCATATTGAGATTGGTATATTATCATGTGAGAACGATGTAGCAAGATGTGCACGATAAGTGTCACAAAAACTTCCCAAACATTTTTTGACTAAATTAGAAACTCCCTCTAAGAATGTCGTATAAACTCAGTGTCAATATCTCTATTTAAAAAATATATACGAGTATGATCAGAGAGGTTCTCAGCGGGACTCTCGCGTCAATTGCTGAATCCCATCCGGTTCCGGGCTGCCGGCAGTGTACCTCCGGTTTAGATTCATAACTCCGATGCTTAGAACATTGTCGGCACCCATCTGTAAAATACGAGCGCACTCCACAAATATTTATGTAGCTAGTTTTCTTTGTTCGGCGAATTATTAGGTGCATTGGCAGCGTTTGTTTTTTTACTTTATAGAGGAAATCGCTGTAGGTTTTATCGTCTTTGGGTAGATGTAACGATGTCTATGTGTAACTTGGTGATATTTTTTTGTAACATAACATCCCATTATTTTATCAGTTATCAAGCCTATTGCCATCGACTATAGGTACAATTAGGGTATTTCACCAAAAAAATCTAATTAGCCCATCTGTTAGATTATCGAAAAATTTTAGATACGTGTTTTTTGTTTTATCAAATTAATAAAAAATATCAAAATAAAACGTGCCAAAGATCATGAGTGGGGGCTTTTGACGTTACTTTGTGGGTAAAAAAATACTAACCTTGTGACGTCACACGACTGGATACGACTTTTCGAAGCACTGTATCGTATTCATCTTTTGTTTAAGTAAAAAAAGAAAAAATACATGTCCATTATTTTTTGAATATCTATCTGACGGACTTATTAGATTTTTTTGGTGAAATACCCTATTCCTGATAGAAAACCCAACTAACACTAACCGATCAAGAAGTCGAAATCAGGGTCTCATACTCAAGAGTAGTGTTAGCAACCATTAGACCAACAATATAATAGAGGTAATTAAATACAGTACTTAACATACCTAAAGAGTTTGCAGCTTTTAGTGCATAACACTGTTAATTAACATTTTTTCAACACACTTGCTCATAAAATGGCTCTAATTTCACTGCAATTAGGCACATAATGACACCTGTAATCAAACTGTGACTTTTCATTGTTATTATTCACAAGTGAGTTATAGGTTTTTTTTACTGGTTGAGTTGCTTTGTTCTTAAAAAGTTTCTATTAAAAAAAAATAAACGTATTCAATAGTCCAAATAAATTTATGTACCTATTGCTCTCATTTCATGCAACTTCGTTCTCATCTTCTCATTTTTCGTTTATATAGATAATTTCACATTTTGTACGTTTTTGATAAATAAAACTTGCATTTAAATACAACTTTTATTTCTTTGTAATAATAAATAAAACTTTGAAGTCGCCATTTTGTACGTGGTTAAAACGCTATCCGCGAAATGCAAAAAAAAAACTCATTCTTGTAGTCCATGACCGTTTGCGATTGTTAGATGCGCGCGCTTAAGAAAACTGATTATTTTTCCCGCCATTACGTAAAAAATTTCACAACTCGTTTTCAATGTTGAAAATGGATTTTTTGTGTTATTTTCTTCACAAGTGTGTTGAAAAACGTCGTATGATACACGTGTATATTGACGATTACCGTCCTCGGCTCTCTTTTGTACTATAATGTCCTATTCTCGTTTTTTTTTGTGGATTGTGATTGGTTACTTATCGAAAAGTAGCAAATAAAAATAAAAGTCTCTCTCTTAACTACTTTCATATTCACTTCATCTCAATTTTTTTCTTGGAAATTTTATTAATAGAAGTTTGCAAAATAAATTTCCCCATAACATTTACTTGAGGATAGAGTAAAAAGCTACCTACTAAGTATTTGTTTTGAGGGAACAGGTAGCGAGCGAGCTTCAACTACTTAAAAGTTGTGTTGCAAATGAACCGTTACAAAAATGAACGCTCCTTTGGGCCCTATTTGGAGCGCGGGGTACCCAGTGGTTTTCGAAAGCGAATGCTAGGCGAAAACGAATCATTTTCTTGGACGACGATGTTTAATTTGTATTAAAAAAATCGTTTTTTATGTGAAACTGTGAAGCTTTAAGAGTAATAAAAAGTTTGCGGCTTTTATTTAATAAGATCTTAATGATTACAGTATTAAACGGATAATAATTCCTTCCATGTCCAGTCAGAAAATATCTGACAAGGTTATAGCAAGGGATAACAGTATTGCAAACAAGGAAAAGTGATTACTGGAGTAGCGGCGTGTAATCGCTACGCTAAGACGTTTCGAGAGGGACTCGCTAAACCCCGGATCGGCGACGCACCGGTCTCGATCCCAGAAGTCACTTTTAAGCCATTACTTACTTGCTTGTTTTCGATTTGTTTTTTCCTGCGAAAAAAGACAACGCAAAATACAAGCGAGACTAACTTTCGGGCAATCAGCAAGCTCAACTTTGGAAAGGGTTAAATCAAAGGGTTCCGCTTTTATGAAGACTTATTTCAGACTTACCTTGAAGTTGAAATTAGATTTAATCTGGCTCGAAGCTTTAGGATTGAATTTTGTAAACAATTTGGAATACCTCTACAACTTCCAGGCTTTGTTGGAATACCATTGGGAAGTCGGGATCCGGTTGTTTAGAAATTCCTTTGAAATGAATTTGTACTCATATGAGGTCGAGTTTTGTAAATACGCAGGCCAGTTCATGTTCAATGGGCATAAAGTATATGTGATGTTTATTTAATTGAGTTTATTTGCCATTTGTTTAGGCTCTGACCAATTGTTCTGTTTATTGACACATAGTATACATGCTTAGGGCACTTTTTCGTGGTATAATAAAAACCGTTTGCTTTTAAAGTAAAATGTTTTTGATGTTAATATTTGCGGTTGACACAAGGGCCGTATATTGTTACACTGTGGGTTATAATATGAATTTTATTAGTGGCTTACCGAACGTTTCGGCCGTGTTTAATTAATACACCAGAACTGTATAAAAGCCGACCGGTCGCTTTCAGCAAATAAACATAGGATTGTTTTCATTGAATGCGATCTGAATGTGTACGTCTATCGATATTCACCAAAGTATTCAATAGGTTTTACTTTTATAGTTTTGAAGCAGTTCAATAAACCGGTAATCGTATATCCACTTTTTTTCTTTATAAAACCTGTGTTGAGAAGAAGGTGACGCGGCGCGGCGTCTCGAAGAGGTCTGCAGAGCGAGGTCGACCCACAATAGTCCTGAGGCCGGATGTGTGTTTCGCTTTGTATCGAGGCTTTTAAGTTCTGACGTCGATCACTGAGACTGACTGAAAAAAAGTTACAGGTACTGCGTGTCAAAGTGAACGAAAAATTTAATGTTGTAAAACTTTGACCTCTGAAGAGCGCGCTGAGTGTATTTTTTAATTCATGGAATAAAATGCTAGATTCCAAGCAATAAGCGATTTTAAATAAACCAATGAGTCTGAGACAACTCCAGTATTCAGTGTATGTCGTAAATTTTTCCAAATACAAAACAGCTCTTAGGAGACGAGAGAATAAACATTGAGTGGTTACTTTTAGCTCTAAACTGCATATGATGCTCTTCCTCAATACACATGTAAGGACACGCTATTTTATGACACTGCTACTAAAACTACTGCTTTTAGAAACGACGAGAATCAACAGAACATTGAATTTCAAAAACCACTCGTTGAAATAGATGTCGAACACAAACATTCCACAAACGTCGTGTGTTGACGCAAAAACCATTCAAAAGTGTAAAGAAAATAGGAAGGAATCAGTTTTATTATGTCGGTGTTTTTGCGGACGGTGCGCCAAAGGGCGGCCATATGATCGACCACGTGACGTATACTTTCATACCGCCACTATTTTTCCACGGCAGGTATGTACCTCTTTGTGCTCGCTCGCCTCGGGACCACACTTCTTCCTTTCATTGTCCAGATCGCCGCTCGAGTAGGAAATCGATGACGTGTACCAAATATAACATGCTATTGAAAGGAACATCGCCTCGTTGCTTCTCATCTGATGCTCTATTTTTACTTCCCAAGCACATACATCTATATTTCTTTAGTGTGGTTCAATAAGCAGATACAAGAATTAATTTTATACTAAAAGCTTTAAGATTATCCGATTTACATAGATACGAGAGTATCAAAGAAGTAACGTTTCCATTTCAAATTATGCTAATGTTAATAGAAATGAGTCCCCTTTTCGCAAACATCGTACAACGAAAGAAAATATGCTGACGAGATCGCGGACGCGCATCGAATGATTTCTGAAAAACATTTTTATTTGCAGAGTAAAAACAGAGGTAAAAGCTAATTACCCCTTCGGAGTCTTTATCGGTTCAAGTGTCCCGCCATCAAATCGCATGAATCGCTCGTATTTATGGTGGAGGGGGAAGGGAAAATGACGTGCTGAATTAAGCCAGCATTTTTTCTAAGTGGGCAGTAAACGGGCTGCTTCCACCCATACATATTGAAGTGTCGTATATTTTACGATCCATCCCGGTCGAGGGTACTTCCATGGACGCAATGGGCGAACATCCGTATCAAGTGGACAACATTACCTTCATCGTGTTTTACAAGTTTAATCGGCTTGCTTAAACCACTACTGATTTTGTTATACTGAAAATTGTTTCATTTATACAAAATTAGTAACGAGATTCCGTATTGAATTATGTTTTTTTAAAGTACACAAGTGGGAAAAAATTGATTTCCATAATAAATTCAACCAGCCGTTTGCTTTCCTGTCTATTGCAAAAAATATTACAAAAACGACTTTTCAATGAGCTACATGTTTAAATGCAAGCTCTAATTTATAAGATCCCAGTTTATTTATGAAAACTCAAGTGATCCTCGTGAAACACAATAACTGTAACCCTTTAATAACGGATTATACTTGTTCCACAACAGATAGATCATTATTTTTGTTTGCGTCCGTGTGAAGTAGCCTCAGTCCGTTAATTTAAATTATACGAGAGAATTCATGAGACGGGACGTTTCTTCGGCGGACATGCAAACAATTAATTACCAGGAATATTAATGCCCCGCATTAGTCAGGGGTAGAGCCGTGTCAGCGGACCCTCGGACTCGCATCGCTGTCCGCAGCTTACCCACAAGCCTACGGAACGCCCAGTATAACTTGATCCAACAAGGCGGCGCTGCTTGTGACAGCAACGTCAACGGAACGTCAAACTCGGTACATTTAAATTTAGTTCGTTATTTCAGCGTATGGCAAGATAGAGTGGGCGGTGTCTAATATTTAAATTGTCGGTAAATATTGCTGCAGTATATAACCTGATTAGATCCTTGTTGTGCGGTGCTGCGGTTCGACTAAGTTATAGTGCGCCTTTGTAAGGATTTCGTTGTCAATATTTATATGATGGTTATGGCTGTATTGTCGGAGTCGGTGTCTATTGTGTGCTTGGAGATAATATTGTTGCGTTTTACGTGTAATGTCAATGACACATAGTAAAATTATGCTAATATTTACAATTTTATTGTTGTTTGAAAAGTATAGTCTTACTCTAATTATCCAGTATGGGATTTCCATCTGGGGCAGTGCTGGTCAAAACCAAAATCAAAATATTTTATTTCACATAGGCCATAGGTACCATTGAGGTATAATGTACTACGTACCTCAGTGATAGGTACTTATGAATCGTCGATCGTAAAATCAATCGAAATAGTGCTAAAAAACCCTTTCCTATGTATGTGCTATGGGGCACCAGTTTGGGCCGATAGGGCCACCATAGGAGCGGCACGACGTAAATTACTTCAAAGCCAGCGGTTGGCTTTGATTTTCTTGTGTAAAGCGTATAGGACGGTTAGTACTGAAGCCTTACCGGTACTGGCAGGGGTACTTCCAGTCGATCTTGAAGTGCAGCGCCGTGCTTCAATGTACTACTGCGCACGAGAGACCGCGGACGCAGACTTTTTATTGCATCGTGACCGTGCTAAAGTAGCTAGATTACTTAAACCACAGACTGACGTCTGGGAGGAACTTTTGTCTGAATGGCAATGTAGGTGGGATGATTCCATCAAAGGCCGACACCTCCACCAGTTCTTTCCATCCGTTCGTGAGCGGCTGGCCAGGACATGGCTGGAGGTGGATCACTGTGTTGCCCAATTTCTCACAGGTCATGGTAACTTTAAGAGTAAATTATTTTCCTTCAAGCTTGTTGCCTCGCCTTTCTGTCAATGTTCTACATCTGACTGCGAATATGAACAATCTGCACATCACATCTTATGGGACTTTGGGAGAATGAACGTAATATTATGTTAAATAGTGTACAGGTTACTTCCGGAGTTATTTATTACACGGACCTTGTAGAAACTAGAACAAATTTCCGTGCGTTCAAGCATTTTTGTCATACCTATTATTGGAATCAAATATAACAGCTCACAACTTAGGACCCAGTAATATTAATGACAATAATATCCGTGGTGCTAGGCAACTGGGCTTATCCCAGTTGTATACGTCCCAGTGTGCCTATTGGCCTTGTTCAGTTCTGTCTCCTGCTGATATGGAGGGAAGTGAAAATTATGTTTTTCCTACTCCTCCGCTATTCTTTTCTGATTAATTTCGTTGCGGGATCCAAGACAGTTAAATCATTTCTCTGGGACTTCGTCGGGCTTCATTGTCTCGGCGCTTTTCTTGTGGTCGCCACTGTTGATTCTGGCTTACAGGAGTTACAGTGGTTTGGGAATAGTGCGGCGGGCTTGTCCCATTTAAAAAAAAAAAAAAAAAAAAAAAAAAAAAAAAACCCTTTCCTATTCCCAACGGACTTACGGTTATGACGAGTTGTCCGAATGCGCCATTTGTTCATACTATACACAAAAATAGGCCTGTTTACCGAAACCTACTATCTAAACGCATTTTACACATCCCTCATCCCAATGCAGCAGCAGGGCTATTGCATAATAATATCTTTTAAATGTCAGAGGCTATCACATTATCCATGGATTAACTGTCAAATTGGTTATGGTTTAGTACGAAATGGAACCATTTGACAGTTAATTGACGGACACTATATGATAGCCTTGTCTTTTAAAAGATACGCAATAGCCCTGCTGGTCTGGCTAGACGTTGTTCTTTCTACTCCCACAATCATGTCTACAATAAAACAAACAAGTGCTATGATATTAAAAAAGTAGTTAAAAAACTAAAAAACTCGACTGAAAAAACTAAAAATAAAAAAAAGCACATTTTAAATTAAACAAAACTTCCATTCTATTTTAGTTTCATAATTTAATATTCAAATTAACCCCGCCTGCTTCCAAGTTTTGATTAATTTAAAATGTGCTTGTTTTTTGATTTTCAGTTTTTTCAGTCGGGTTTTTTTAGTTTTTTAACAACTTTTTTTATATCCAACTTTTTAGTTCCTTTGCCTGTTCTTTCGTTGGTCGTGTAAAAATCTTCGCAGATGTTGTAACTTTTGTGTTTGTTTATATGATTTGTGACTTTGAATTTATTTTAAACATATAAGTGCCATATATTTTTGTAATCTCCTTCTAAAACCCTTCATTTTGATACCCTACTCGATGGTAATGGTTTTTTTTTACTTTTTGAAATACGCTATATGGACCCCAAAATCCGCAAATTTCTTCTTTTTTTATTTTAATGTAGCCAGTGACACTCGCGCCATCAAGACGTATCTAACGACGTATATTTTATTCAAATCCCTTCATCCGTTTAGGAGCTATGCAACAAAGAAACGGACATACATACATACACGCCAAACACATACCCTCCTTTTGGGCTTCGCCGCAGTCGGGTAAAAAGGTAAGCGATCTCTCATGTAAGAAAGTAATTCACAAATTATTTCTCACCCTATATTTCCGAAGGTTATCTTTCAACACACATCTTGACAATGTATTTTAATTAACTTTAAATGTCTTAAAAATCTTTTAGTTTCAGTCCATCAGCAGGTCTTTTAGATCGTATTAGTTAGATATTTTGAAATAACAGGCCGACAATATTGAACTCAGTTATCAAAATCACTATCGAGAACCCTTTGAAACTTAAGATATTACGCTTCATAAAATTCATTCGGCAAACCAAAGTGGAATATTTGACGTCAATAAAATTGTTGTTTAAAACAATTTTTGGATTGTCGTCTGCCAATCAAAGGCCGTACAAAGCGGGGGCCGCAGGGCTTTGGCACAGGGCTGTCGTATTGAAGTTATTAATATTGAAAACATTTGTACCTAAATGTATTTTTTTACTTTTCTTTACCTACTCGGTGTGAAGGTCATAAATATTAACCATAGGTATTGCACATTTCTATATATAAAAAAAAAATTAGGGTTCCGTAGTCAATATGGAACCCTTATAGTTTCGCCATGTCCGTCTGTCTGTCTGTCTGTCCGTACGCACTATATCTCAAAGACTCTTACTGCCGCACTCAGAGAGCTTTAATGATTACTTAGGTTATCACTAAGTAAAGCTTTTGAAAGTTTTGTTTTACAAAAGTATATCAAATCTTCACTAAGTGGCGGTTTAAGTAATCATTAAATATCTCTGAGAACCGTAGTTAGTACTAGAAAGCTGTAATGTGGCATGAATATATAAATGAGTTACGCCGACAAAGTGCTTAAGTAAAATATAGTTTTTTTAGGGTATCTCCAGTACAAAGTGGGATGATTCTTTTTTTCTCGCAAAGTCCATTGTGTGGGATGTCGTTGGATAAGTCTTTGAAAAACATTGCGAGTTCGCTCAAACAGTTTTTCGACTAAGGGATTCGTTTGTGAAATACACACATCAAAAGTGTCTAGGGATCAACATATATTTTTGCAATAACTTTTCTCCTGATTGATATTAATTAAAATTTTCTTTAAGGATTCATCAAATAAAGTGTTTTCGTTTGTCACAGTAACGATAAACCAAGTCACCTTTGCATTAATAAAGAAATTTGCCATTTTCCTAATAAAGGGATTTTTGACATTTGAACCACTAACATTAAAGTTCGAAAAAAAGACTGAAATAACAGTTTTCTTTAAAATTTTATTGGGTAACTTAAACAATTAATAATCCGTGTTTCTACCGCGAACACTAACAACACAAGAACATCGGTTTGGCATACTCAAAATGAGTTCATCCAAATCACGCTGTGGAATGGCCGCCCATCTTCGTTGCAACAACAAAAAAAGGTCTTCTTGCGACTGGATACCCTCCATATTCGGCAGAGCTCTTCTCTGTAGCATATCCCATGCATGCTCAATCGGGTTCAAGTCTGGCGACTGAGCAGGCCAGGGCAGGACATTGATGTTAGCTGCGGCGAGAGTCTGTCTTACAACTCTTGCGGTGTGCGGTCGTGCATTATCATGCATTAATTGAAATAAGGGACCGATTTGCACTTGTAGAGGAACGATGACGTCTGATACAATCGTCTCAGCATAAATTTGAGCGTTGAGGTTGCCTCTGATCCAAATCAACTCAGTTCTTCCGCCGATCCAAATACCCGCCCATACCATGATGGTTCCACCACTATAAGGATGGACTTCCTGGCAGGATTTTAATCGCTGTTGGCGTCCAGGGGTTCTCCAGTGTCGTATACGTCTTGTATCCGGTCTCATACCAAAACGAGACTCATAAGCACACGAAACGCCATTGTTCTTCTGCCCAATTTCTGTGTTCAAGAGCCCATTGATATCGAATCCTACGATTGTGCATTGCTATAGGTGGTACCCGTAGCGGTCTTCGGGAATGAAGGTTCACTTCATGCAAGCGGTTTCTGACTGTTTGGTCGCTAATTAAGTTCCCTGAAGAGTGATGAAGCCTCACGGCTAACATCATGGCGGTTATTGTTGGAGCTCTTCGAGTTAAGATTTGAATGTATCGGTCTTGTCTCCGTGTGGTGCAGCGATACCGTCCTCCATGGCGCTCAGCCACGGTACCAGTGCTTCGGTAACGTGTCCAAAGTCGACTGATAACACTCTGACTTGTATTCAGAGCTAAAGCCACAGTACGTTGCCGGGAACCAGCTTCTATCATTCCCACGGCTCTGAGCATTTCTTCCCTGCTTAAATGACGTCGCCGCTCCATAATAACGTTGGTTTTAATCAGTAGTAGGGAAACAGTAGCACTAATAATGTCTTCAATGCGTTGTATGTTTTTATAGGGAAAATATTGACAGCTGATTTTCATCTTTTACTCGAATTTGATTCACAGTTCCTGATTCAAATTATGAAATGCACCAAAAAGGATCCATATAAATTTATAAAATCATAAATTTATTACAAAGCCACATCTCAATCTCAAGAAATCCGCATAAAAATGCTTGATCCCTAGACACTTTTGATGTGTGTATTAAGCTTTAAAGCGCAAATTTTTGTTAGACTCAAGTGTGCCAACTAAACCACCTATACGGGTTGCGTTTGGGCGTGTGAAAAAATTCATGGTATATATGTACAACAAAAAATAAAAGGAAAACTATCACACCAAAGGGGGTTAATCAGTTTAGTAAGTTCACATATTTTGATGGGCAACTGCGGAACCCTACATTGTGCGTGGTACGACATGCACTTGGCCGGTTTTTATTAATAGCCTTCGTATTTTTTTACTCCAAGCGTTGTAAGAGTCTTGTGCTGAAGTACTATTATATACTGGGATTATATGATGGATTGTGTCCAAGTCCTGAACGAAGAATATTCATATCCACCTACATTGCATAATCTACAAATATTAGCTATTTTTAGTAAACCTGAAAGAAGGTGTAATGCACCGACTACGCTGAAAACCCATGGAATTTTACGCTAGTGTTGCTTCATTACTTTTAATTCAGCCTTTGTCGAGACTTTGGTCCTAATCTCGTCCCTAAAAAAACTATCTATGGTACCCTTATTAAAAAGATTTAAGTTTAAAAAAATCCTTCGGATGAGGCCCATTACGGCCATCCACGTTTCGGTCTCCTATGTAATTATTGGCAACACAAATTGGTCATAGACATTCGCCTCGAGCGAGACATCGTGACAGAACAGCTAGTGTATTTTTCTGCGCGTGTACGCTTGTATCAGCTTACGCGCTGAATTGTGCACTGAAAAAAAAAATTACGCGTGTACACGCGCTTACTTGTGTGGGTCGGAATGACGGGTGTATTGTTGCAGAAATTAATATGTTATTTCTTCTTTTTCTGTGATATAAAGCATGTTCGCTTCAAATACCTTAGGTTTAATCAGAAGTAAATAAATATCACGTGAGAAGCTCTCGTAGCTTGCTTATACAAACTTATAAGCGACAACCCTTGTGCGAGTGATGCGTGTGGCATAAATCGTGTGAAAACGCGCGTAAACGCGTTTCCAAATACGATCTTATACTCACCACAAATACACTAATCTATAGTACGAAATCATCCAAATATAAAAACTTCTTCTGACTGCCTCGTTCTCGCGAGGGCAAGAGAGTATCCGATAAA
Source organism: Diarsia rubi (assembly GCA_932274075.1). Classification (NCBI taxonomy): domain Eukaryota; kingdom Metazoa; phylum Arthropoda; class Insecta; order Lepidoptera; family Noctuidae; genus Diarsia; species Diarsia rubi. Next base: position 10,799,280 of record OW026412.1, on the reverse strand, counting down.
AAAGTATCTGAGGGAAGGAGTGCTTGCGTGGGAAAGAGTATGCAAAGAAAATAATGTTTCTGAGGGATAGAGTGTATCCGAGTGAGAGATGTATCTAAAGGAAAGTGTATGCCAGCGAAAGAGTGTATGTGAGGGAAAGAGTACACGAGGAAAAGAGTACGCGTGGGAAATACTATGAGAGGGAAAGACAGTGTTCGTAAGGGAAGATTGTTTACAAGGGAAAGAGTGTATGCGAGAGCGAGTGTATACGGGTTAGAAGCGTTATGACTACCTCTCGAAAAGACTTAATAGCAGATACGACTAGTTCGCTATAGGACTTAATCACGATATGACTAGATCGCTGTAAAACTAATTAGCTGTTTGACTACATAAGCATAAGTCCTGTTATCAAAATGACTCATTATCGATATGACGTACAATCGTATCTAAAAGTGGCATTAGTATAGGAACTTCATGGAGTACCTACTTTACTTTACTTTTACTTTTTTCCATTTTAATAAATCGGTGTGGAAAAAGACGAACGATATTGGTTTGACGAAATCCCAAGAAGGACGATACATCACTAGAATTACTGCTAATTTGCCGCTCTTGCCTTCATCTTATACAGTGTGATTCTTTATAATGTGCACATATCGAAATGACTATGCTTAATTTTATCGATGGAAAAAATATTTAAAAAAATCTAAATATTTTTTAATATTTTTTATGGAATTTTCAAAAATGTTGTCCGCTGTTGTGACCCCAATGTAAACAAAACGGTGTAACTTTTAAACTGAATTATCTATCGCGATGAAACAATTTTATGTAAAAAGTTATGAAAAAAAAAAGTTTTTTTGATCAAAAAACGTGTTTATTTTCAATTGAGGGTAGTTTTTTTCCACAAATTTCCATTTTACGAGGACGCCTAATTGCTTCCAATCATTATGGAGTTTGTTTCATCGCGATAGATAATTTAGTTTAAAAGTTACACCGTTTTGTTTCCACTGGGGTCACAGTAGCAGACAAAATTTTTAAAAATTCCATATAAAATATTAAAAAATATTTAGATTTTTTTAAATAATTTTTCCGTCGATAAAATTAAGCATAGATTCCCCCATTTCGATATGTGCACATTATAAAGAATCACACTGTATACAAGACGGATGGTCTGCTATTGTGGAATGTTCAACGCAATCACCTGAAATGAATGCATTCGCAAGCTACTTTTGCAGGCAATGGCTAAAGAATCCTTTGCTTATTTCCTGTGCAAAACAAAAGCACAGAACCAATAATAGATTAGAGGCGTGGGTGGTATCGCCGCCTTAATGTGCGCATGCAGCACAAACCAACATTGTTACAATTTTTATTTTATTTAAAAAAAGAGGCACATTTCCAAGATAAAAAAAAATAAAATTCTCTGTTTGAACCAAACAACAAAAGAAGAAACACCATATTATTCAATCGCAAGTATCAAAGAGAATTAAAATAATATACTTGAGACGAAGGAGATTACGCTCCTATCTTTTTTTAAAAACGTTAGCGATTTAAAGCGTAAGTTTAAATAAATAAATAATTATGTTACAATAAAATGCTTTTAATTTAAGTATTTTAGTATAGGTACCAAGGAAAATAACTTAATGCTTAACTCGATAACTGTACTCCAAAAAACAAACAAAAAATATAGTCGTTACGCTATCTGGCCTTATTGCGATCTAGTCCAAACACGATATAGTCCTAACAAGATCTAGTCATATCGAGATTAAGTCCTATAGCGAACTAGTCACATCTGCTATCTAGTCTTATCGAGAGGTAGTCATAACGCTTCTAACCCGTGTATACGAGCAGCGTGGCCTCTCCCACCCGTGAGTGTATGCCAACGCCAAGATGAGCGTGGCCACCCCGCACCCGTGAGTGTATGCCAAGAGGAGTGTGGCCGCCCACCCGTGAGTGAATGCCAAGAGGAGTGTGCCCTCCCTCCCGTGAGTGTATGCCAAGAGGAGTGCGCCCTCCCACCCGTGAGTGTATGCCAAGAGGAGTGTGACCTCCCACCCGTGAGTGTATGCCAAGAGGAGTGTGCCATCCCACCCGTGAGTGTATGCCAAGAGGAGTGTGCCATCCCACCCGTGAGTGTATGCCAAGAGGAGTGTGCCATCCCACCCGTGAGTGTATGCCAAGAGGAGTGCCCTCCCACCCGTGAGTGTATGCCAAGAGGAGTGCCCTCCCACCCGTGAGTGTATGCCAAGAGGAGTGCCCTCCCACCCGTGAGTGTATGCCAAGAGGAGTGCCCTCCCACCCGTGAGTGCATGCCAAGAGGAGTGCCCTCCCACCCGTGAGTGCATGCCAAGAGGAGTGTGCCCTCCCACCCGTGAGTGCATGCCAAGAGGAGTGTGCCCTCCCACCCGTGAGTGCATGCCAAGAGGAGTGTGCCCTCCCACCCGTGAGTGCATGGCAAGAGGAGTGTGCCCTCCCCACCCGTGAGTGTATGCTAAGAGGAGAAAGTTACGCCGAGGCACAAAAAAAAGCATAAGTACGCTTATTTATAGTAGTTTATTCCCACAAAACGGCACGGAAGTGACAAACATCGAGGGAGTAGAGTGCGCATCTTCAACGGAGACGCCCATTGCTTGTCTGCGTCGAGGTTACGATAGCTCTGTGCCACTAGCAAATCTTCGTACAGCAGGTGTAGATCGTGATGCAAGGGCAGCAGCATCCACCGCAGCAGCCACCGCAACATCCGCAGCCTCCGCAGCCTCCGCAGCCTCCGCACCTGAAGAAACAAGGAAAAAAAAATGTTGGCTGCGCACGAACTATAAGCATGGGAATAAAAAAAGACCATGGCTATTGCGTATCTTTTAAATGTCAGTGGCTATCAATAATATAGTGTCCAATCAGACTATATTATGATAGCCACCGTCATATACGCAATAGCCCTGCAGAGGGACTACAAAGCAAGCCCTGCAGAGGGACTACAAAGCAAGCCCTGCAGAGGGCCTACAAAGCAAGCCCTGCAGAGGGCCTACAAAGCAAGCCCTGCAGAGGGCCTACAAAGCAAGCCCTGCAGAGGGCCTACAAAGCAAGCCCTGCAGAGGGCCTACAAAGCAAGCCCTGCAGAGGGCCTACAAAGCAAGCCTTGCAGAGGGCCTACAAAGCAAGCCTTGCAGAGGGCCTACAAAGCAAGCCCTGCAGAGGGCCTACAACGCAAGCCCCGAAGATATCCCAACAAAAAGATGCTTTCTGTACTTACATTTTTATTTTATTGCAAGGTAAACGAGTACTCAAAAAGCCTAAAATAGGTCGAAGTTAGGAGAGTCGCTAAAGTTGTGGAATGTCACAGATTTTTTAATTCGTTTTTTTGGGAGTTTTATTAATATATGTCTACCACACAAGTGATTTGATTGTACTAACCTGTTGAAGAATCGGCCTTCTACAAAACACCTCGGATGGCGTTTGAATAAAGAAGTCATTAAGTTTTTTTTTCTAATGTGGTTTATGGGTTGTCAGTTACAATGTCATGCTTGTCCAAAATTATTTTCTTAACACAAAAGAGTTATTATTTTGTGTTTGAATTAAATGATCAACGTAAAGGCAAGCGCACAAAACCGGACGGCGGGGCAGGGTTTTCAAATTCATCAACGTAATTTCGCACATATCTAATGATGCAAAGGTAACGATAGATTCTAAAGCTCAGAGACGGACTCAGGGACTGTCAAAGGGCACTTCTCTCTGTGGTATTGAAAAGCGCGCGATACCGAGGCGGTAGCATGCGGTGGGATTAAACGGCTGTAATGACAGACCCGATGGCCACTGGACACGTTTGAAAGAGTAACAATGCAGTATCTTCATTTCTTCTCCATACGAAAGTGCGAATGGGCAATAATTTCAATTATTGTATTTCAGTGTTTGGCGTTGAAAAGTGCATTTGAATGGCCAAGTTCAAGATGTCCCTAAGTTCACTTAGGGATTTTATGCACTAACAACACAGCTGTTATAGCAGGTCATTGTCTATGGTTTTATCTATTTAAGACGTTTGTAAGTTGTCCCTAAGTCTGTTTTTTTTATTCACTTAGTAGCCTAAGTCCAGTAATTCCAGTTCAAAAAATCCCTAAGTGTCAAAAGTCCCTAAGTCCATGACTTTTTATTGGAATGTCATTAAGTTGGCAGAAACCATCATTTCACCAATGTGGTGAGCATGCAGCTGAAGATGTAGCAAATGAAGCGGAAGAGGAAGAAGAACAGGAAGAGTTGGTAGAAGGTTAAAAACAAAAAGAAAAGAAAATTAGCTACCTAAATTTATCTCGGTAACTCTTCAACTTACTAAGTTAAAATTAGGTAATAGTACAGTTGTTTTAGTTTTTTTATTTAATCATTTTAGTTTGTTAGGAGAACAATGGTAATACACTGTAGTAGTGTTGATTTAATGATAACTTTATTTTCGATTAAAGTAATATTAAAAATATTTTTTTGTATAATTTTTTGGTTAATAGTACCCCTAAGTCCAAAATATTATCTATTAAAATCCCTAAGTCCAGTTAAAAGTCCCTAAGTCGAGCTTAAAAATCCCTAAGTCCATAGGATAAGGGACTTAGGCTAAACCATTTATAGCAATTTACTCAATATTAACTCGTTGAATTTAAATTCTACATCGTTTATATTAATGAGACATTCTAAGTTATATTTTTTGACCAATATTTGCGATAAAAAGTATTTTGGTGTTGTTTCAAAGTCAAATTGAAACTTTACCGGCGCCATTTCTGTAACCTAAGAAAAAGGACTTATCGATCGACGATCTTGAACTTGGCCATTCATTTTAAGCTGTCCCCAGACGATGGGTTCATGTGCCGTACAGCAGTAGTACCTGATTCTACAGGTTAGACTGTACAGGCTTGCATAAACGTGAGTGATAAAATGTACAGTTACCCTGGCTTGCAAATGCAATCTAGGAATATGGAAAAAGGTACATTTTTGCACTTGCATTTGTGTCTTCTATGGAATTCGGTTTGCCGTGAAGGTTATGCTTGGACGTTTAAAATTGTCATGCATTTATCCAATCGTGTGTCGGCTTTCATGGACACATTACTGCAAGCCTACTTGAAGACCTACTTTAAATAATTGCATTGAATTTGATATTATGATCATGCCGGAACATATCATGCCTATTGTGATCGTAAATTATCAGTGTGCGCATGCCGGTGGCAAAATTTCCTTGATGTCCTCTCCTTGCTGGTGTATTCTGGCCTTAATACAGACACTTGTAATGTGTGTGTTTTTACAGGGGTTTTTACTTAAATTTTTGGACATTATTAACTTGATAGTGGGATAGTGGGCAGAAATGTACGGGAGTTGGTCCAAGCGTCGCCACAGATGAATCATATACCAAATGGAAGGGTACAATGTACTGTTCAAACACGCAAAGGGGCATCAAAATCTATCCGAGGGGAGAGGAGATATTTCGAGAAATGATTTGTTTAATTTTGCCTTACATGTTATTATAGTGTTAAAAACTATTTCTCCCAACCTCCTTAGACCGAGTGGAAGTTTGGAAAAAAGAAGCATGGTGCATTAGGGTGGTATTACATTATCAAATATCTTGGTCTGGGTTCATTTGATCATAGAAATTGGACGACTTCATCAAATGTATTGACAACACCGATATTTGATCAAATATTAATGACATTTCATTAAAAATGGCTGCAAATAAGATATCGTGGACGATTCCAATGACTAAGTTTTTGACTTTCATTACAATGTAATTGAAAGTTGAGTCGTTTAAACGCAAAACACGTTTGTATGAATGTTTATCCTCGACTTGTAATTCTTTAAGCAAATTATCTTGAATGCCATTTCCTCTTCGCCTTTGGATCCATGGCTTCACCCAAATCCTTTTCTGTTTTGATTTTTTCTTTTTTAATAATAACATTATTATAATAGCACCACTTAAAGACGCAATAGCAGAACATAAAGATGCTCCATGTTCCTCCATTTTCTTAACACTACGCAAAATATTGGACACAGATATTGGACAAGTGTAATGAGCGTTCTTCAAAGAAATTTGATCAAATATTGAACATCATAATTGGACAAAGATATTTGATAAGTGTAATACCACCCTTAGGACAGTTGAAGTGTCGCTTGTCAATGCACACGCGTGCGCTCGGGATTATTTTGACTTTTGGCGGCAACGGATGCATATTACCTTCTTTTTATTTTATTATTTAAGTATTTATATTTTTGTCGGATATATATTATCAGAATCATATTATCATAATTACCTACTCATTACTACACCATTATAAAATAACAAGAGATAAAAGAATACAAGAAATTGTTTGTATGTGTATTCAAAATAACTAGACGTCAATGATTACTGATTGATTACTGATGTGACTGATTTGCGAACAAATAATCCACAATAACAAATTGAACGTGTCGGTTCTTGTCACCAAACGAAATCTTCGCGTAAGGTGTACGCTTAACACATAATTATTATTATTAGAGCTCACGCCCCGCCCTTTTCTTGCAACCTTTGCTACATCTGCATCTACATGAAAATCCACAATGATTATTACGGATGCGGATGTACACATTGCTGCGGAAGCTCCGAAAATGCAAGCGCTGGCTGGCTGTGTTCGATGGTCTTAAAAATCTACGGAGAGTAATATAAGTCTGCTTCTTGTACTACACGACCAGGGCCAGCTTCCAGATTAGGGTGTTCTGCGTTGGGATCTTGCAGCTGATTAGCACTAACCGATTGTTCCATTTCATCATAATTCATCGATTGTTGTTGTTTCGTTTGTTTTTGTTGTGATTGTTGTTGTTGTATCGTCTTACTGTGCATTATCATGTTTTTGTAGCTGATATGAAGACCTCCTCGGTGTGCTCCAACGTGTTCTCCAACCGATCCTAGCAGTGGTAGCATCCGGGCGTTTCCTCCCGCCTGATTCGTTGCAGGTACCTCCCGAAACAACCGTGTCCGATGAGGACCTGCGTCAGACGGAAGGTGAGGGTGCCGTGGCGCCTCTTCAGCCACTCCTCAAAGAGAGTACTTACCGCCACCAACGTGGCGTGCCCTACACGGGGTTGAGAGCGCACCGGAGTTCCGTCCGTTGATGTGAGCGAGGCCTAACAGGTTTAGCGGTGTCCCTATTTAGGCCGCGCGGCTCCATGAGGCCAAGCTGCGCGTCTGGAACAGGAACGATGCGGGTGACTTTAGTGGGGACGCGGCTTTACAGTTTTTTATAGGATACACTGACAGAAAACAACAAAAAGGTGACAGCACGATAAAAAGCATATTTTATAATAGTAACAACAAAGATAATAAAAAAGAGGTTTTGCGTCGTGCTAGTTAGCACGAAAAATAGACCGGCTTGCGATTAGGTAGAATGCTTATTCACAAGCATGCTCTTTTCGTACACACGCGCTACTTGTATGCTACTAAGTGACAGCTGCTCGAAACTGATCATTTCTCGAAATCTCTCGGACCGATTTTAATGCCCTTTTGCATGTTTGAACAGTATATTAGTAGTAGTATTATACTCTTCAATTTGGTATATAATTCATCCTTGGCGACGCTTGGACCACATTTGCCCACTATCCTTTAAGCATTCGTCCGTAAGTAGCTTCATGCTCATTTTCTGGAGGCTTAGCATACCTTTTACCTTGTCATTCATGTTATTTAAGTTTTTCTATAGAATTGTATTTCTTTTAAATCTTTGTTTACCTTTGCAATGTCAGTTTACAGGCCTAGTTTTATTTTTAAATTATTGCTGGAGCTAGTTGTAGGTCGTATAGGTCGTCACATTGACCTCATTAATTTTTCTTTTTATTATGTTCTAGAAATTCTTTCCAAATTATAAAATGACAATCATCTAGAGATGACAGGACAGGTAGTGCCATTTTCAGTCTACGTCTGGAGCTGAAAGGCATCACAAGTCGTGAATGTTATAAGAGTGACCAGAGGAAGTTTCCCTCCTCCGAGGTTTATAAGTTAACGCGTACCTGTGCCATGTATTCTGTTGCTCGGGCCATAGAAGTGACGATCCTCCACCCTCCTTTACGATCTGGGTAAACTGACGACCACCAGCTCAACAAGAAGAAAACTAACGTCCTCCGGCCCTCCCGAGAGGAATATTGACGGCCCCCGCCTTCTCTGCTGCGATGATGAAGCCCGACGTCTCTCCGTTCTAAAAACCGATGTTTTTAGTGGACACACCCAGAGGGATGGAAGACGAAGCCTGATGTACCTCGAGCAGTACTACTGATGGAAGACGAAGCCTGATGTACCTCGAGCAGTACTACTGATGGAAGACGAAGCCTGATGTACCTCGAGCAGTACTACTGATGGAAGACGAAGCCTGATGTACCTCGAGCAGTACTACTGATGGAAGACGAAGCCTGATGTACCTCGAGCAGTACTACTGATGGAAGACGAAGCCTGATGTACCTCGAGCAGTACTACTGATGGAAGACGAAGCCTGATGTACCTCGAGCAGTACTACTGATGGAAGACGAAGCCTGATGTACCTCGAGCAGTACCACTGATGGAAGACGAAGCCTGATGTACCTCGAGCAGTACCACTGATGGAAGACGAAGCCTGATGTACCCATTGAGGTATAATGTACTACGTAATGTATACTAGAGAAGCTATTGCAAACAAAATAATGCGCACTTGATGACAGCGGGGCAGGCGGGGGGTGTAATGTTCTCATAGATTACTATCAATGCGTGCAGATGCGACATAATGTTATTATTCTGCCTACTTGATATTGTATGTGCGTACTTACTCAGAAACTAAATATAAATGTACTTAAACTGTAACGATATTTTAATTTCCTTAAATGATATAAGTTGTTACGTTTCTGCCGTTGGTTATAGTAATCCACAATTGAATCAGTTTCAGCTTTGTGATGCAATCAAATTTCTTTTTTGTATACTGAGCTATCTTATTAGGCAAATAATAAATTATGGCTCGAATTCGTTGCCGACTCGTAGTCACACCAGATTATCACACCAGTATGACAAACAGGAATGAATTCTGTGATTGAATGTATGGCTGATTCCGTTTCTGACTCGTAGTCACACCAGAGATTATCACACCAGTATGACAAACAGGAATTTTCTCTTTTTCTCTCGTTTGTCTCGGCACTCATTTTTCCCCACACCATTCCTAACTAATGTTGTCCAAGTTATACTACTCCTGAAAAAAACGATTTTATTAAATTAAAAACTTTCAACTTGCGTTTTTGCCCGACTGCGGTGAAGCCCAAAAAGAAGCGTTATGTGTTTGACCTGTATTGTATGTCCATTTCATTGTTCCCTCATAACACCTTAAACTGATTTGAATAAAAATCTTTGTCGGGACAGTGCAGGCTTAAAAAAAATACGTTCATACGAATAGAAAACCTCTTCTCCTTTTTGAAAGTCGGTTGAAAAGTAGAAAAATCTAAACAGTCTGCAAACAAAGTGCGTGGAGGGATGGACCACACTTTCGTTATTTAATTTAAAAAATAGTGTTACTTAATGATTACTTAAGCCGTCACTTAGTAATGGTTTGACATGTTTTTGTGTGACACAACTGTCATAACCTTTACTAAGTGATGGCCTAAGTAATCATTAAAGCTCTGAGTGCGGCAGTCCGTTTTATTTTCGACATTCTGAAACAAACACATTTAGAAAATCAGTCATTTTGGGAAAAGGTTATTTTGAGATATTTGTTCATTATAAGTACAATATAGGAATCAGTCCTAACTAGGACAAGAGGAGGAGAGGCAAGGTGGAGGAATGGGACGCCGTCGCCTCCTTCTGCGAAGCAGTGATGCTAGCGAAGGAGGTGGCGGAACGTGAGAGGGAGAGAACCTCACGTCCCAGCCACCGAGGGAGACGCTCCGGGCGTCGGTGGCCACGTGATGGCTTCCGACCACCGTAGACGCGAGCCTGTGGACGGTGAGTGATGGGCAAGCTCGCCGTCCGTCCGGCTTATGACGACGACAGGCCGTGTCGATGGCGCGTTCGTGTTCCACACGCGCCTCAAAGAGATGTCAGCAACATGGAAGAGGCCCGGAAGGGCCGACGCCCGACGGGGCTGCGGGATGTTGTAAGAGATACCGCGGCCTCGACATAAAGGGCTAAGAAGGAACATGGGTGGTTTTTAGTGTAAGCGTCAGGACCCCTGGACCAAAAAAGTTTTTAGTCAGTAGAAGTCTGACACTCCCTTTTACTCTGCCCAAGAGCGGGAAGGGCTATTTTATGATTTCCCGCTCCCCAAAAATAAATGAGGGTGTTTACGAACATCTAATTAAAATCGTATTTCAAGGCAAGAAAAATAAACAACAAAAATATTAAGTCAATGTTTATTTTGTACTATAATTACTATTTATTCTGTACTGTAAACAATAAACCCGACTACGAATAAAAACGCAGACCAATAAAACCGCGGTCTCTTAAAAGTATTAAACAAGAAAAATCGTCTAAAATGTAGATAATTTAATAATTATTATAGAGGACAGCCGTAGTCGCATGCCACTGATACCTACCTGATGCTTCCGCTGATTAGAACAATGTGCGTGTGAACTGAGGGACCACAATGGGGATACGCGAAATGAATCCTAAGATTTAGTAGTAGACTTAAAACAATTGTAGAACGAATCTGGGAATTTGTAAACAAATATATTAATAAGTACGACTCATAAAGAGTGGTTCCTCAGTTCTCACAGACGATTAGCCAGATCTCGGAAAATAGCTTAAACAATATGTTTTTATGAATACCGACATTTAGTAAAGAAATTGGAAATATATTTCCTAAAAAACAGACCACAAAGCATTAAAGAGTAAAAAAATATAACGACTGAACTGTGGTCCCTCAGTCCACACAACAAAGATAAATATTTTAGTGAATATTACTGAATAATATTTATAAAAATGTTATAATTCTACATAAAGTTTTAGTAGAAGTATTAAAACATTTTGTAAAAAAAGAGGCAAAGGCGAGTAAGCGTTCCTGCACATGATGCCGTCACCGCGCCGTTGCCGCGCCGACGCCGCACAGTTACACTGTAGATACGAGTCGCCCGAAGCCCGCCACTACGCCGCCGCCGCGCCGCTACCGCGCGCGTGTCCCCTCCTGTCTGTTTGATTCATTACATTACCGGCCGCGTACGAACGTGCACGCCTAGAGTTCGCATGTGACGCAATCATGTCTAATATAACGAAAAAAAAGAAGTTTGTGCTTGCTTACTATATGTATAGAAAATGGCAAAAAGAACGTCGAGTTAGAAAGTTGTGGGTTCATCCTATGCTATCGGCACGGGAGCAATATGGTGAATTTCATACACTTTACGAAGATCTCCGAAAAGACGAGGCCAAGTTTTGTGATTATTTTCGAATGAATTACAAGACATTTGATAAATTATTAGATTTATTAAAGAACAAACTGCAACACACAAATACAAATATGCGAGCAAGTATATCTGCTAAGGAGAGATTGGTTGTTGCATTAAGGTAAAGTAACATGTATAAATATTTTTTTAATTATTCTGATGTAATGTAGAAAAATCAAAATCAATCAAGCTTGAAGTAGATGGACTTGGGATGCTTTGTAATGAATCGCCTTCAATGCTATAATTCGAAGCCTGTGATTGAACTCTCGTACTGGGTCCAGCAGCAGTATTGTAACCGTAGTGTGCCGGGCTGTCCATTGCATCTGCTGTGCGTGAATGATGTGGAGCGCTATAACTATTTTTATATTGAATATTTCTTATAATATTCAATACTTGATACTGGAATTCAACAATGTCTTCGTCTTTGAAGCGTTCCACGGTAGGAGCTATACCTTTAAAAAAAGACATCATTCTACTATCGTCATGATTTTCTAACGTTTCCATAAACTTAATCATTTTCTTATCTACAGGATTTATTTCTTCGTTTTTCTTTCTTTTGTTGACATTAGTAACTTCAGATTTTTTTTCTTCCGGCATGTTTGATCCAAATTGGGCTGGCCGTGGGGTAATTTTTTTCAAAAATTGTAAATTATCATAATATTGATATTTATGTACTGGTTTTGCACCTGCTCCAGATTTCGATTCACGTATCTTTTTGTCGCATTTCATCCACGCATCTCTTATATTCTTCCATTTCTGAGATATTATTTTACCTGAAATAATTAATATTAATAATCCATTTTATTTTTATAATGTTTTTTTCAATTGCAGGTATTTAGCAACCGGAACTTCATTAGCCGATCTTGAATATCGTTTTAGAATGGGAAAATCAACTTTAAGCGTAATCATACGAGAAGTGTGTTCTCTAATATGGTCTGAACTTTACCCAAAATATATGAAAATGCCATGTATGAACGATTGGCTAGAAATAGCAAATAAATTTGAAGTTTCTGCTAATTTTCCTCATTGTGTCGGTGCTGTAGATGGAAAGCACATCAGAGTAATTAAACCAAATAAAAGTGGATCAATGTTTTTGAACTACAAACATTAATTCTCGATTGTATTGATGGCAGTCGCCGATAGTGACTACAACTTTATTTATATCAACGTCGGTGCTTATGGAAAGGATTGTGATTCAGGTGTTTTTAAAGATACATCTTTCTGGCACAACATGATTAACAATACTTTGAACTTGCCAGGACCTGCTTCCTTACCTAATACCAACATTGCCTTGCCATATGTATTCGTAGGCGATGAAGCATTTGCACTACATCAGAATTTACTGCGCCCATATAATAGTCAACAGCTTGATGCAGAAAAATCCGTTTTTAATTATCGGTTAACAAGAGCGAGACGATATGTAGAATGTACCTTTGGGATACTGGCCAATAAGTGGCGAATTTTTCATCGTCCTTTAAATGTGTCATTGGATTTGGCTGTTGATGTTGTGAAAGCTTGTTGTTTACTGCAAAATTTTATACACAAAGAGGAGGGCGTAAAAGGTGTGCAAGAATCTCTAAGCGGGTGTGAATTAGAGGAGTTTTTGCCATTTGATTCAACAGAAATAGTTATTACAACAGCTAATGATATACGTGACAAATATAAGGAGTATTTTAATTCTGAATATGGCAGTGTACCATGGCAAAATAATTATTGCTAATATGTAGCACGAAACGTGTTTCTATCTAGCAGGAATACTCAAGCTACTACTAGTAGCAAGTGATTGCTTGTTTAATATAGGTACCTACCGCACGAAATTGCTCACAAGATATACTCTCCACACACTATATAATATATAAAGGTACCCTCTGTTGCATTACGATTTAAATAAAAAACATACTGATCGTGTCTTGTCCCCACTAGATAGAAACACATTGACAAGAATTAATAAAATTTTGTATAAAAATACCGTATTTATTTTTCTCCGTATCAGGTAGTTCTGCAAAGTTCTCATTTATTATATGGCAGATCTCAAACCAAGCTTTTAAACTTTTACGCTTGTCTTTATATATTTCCAAAGTTTTGTCCCATAACACTTCTCTGTCCTCCACTAAACTTATAAACGTTTCGTAATCAAAACTTTCCATGATAATTTCTTAAAAAGTTACGCACGTGCACGTTCATACGCGGCCGGTAATGGAATGGATCAAACAGAGGGAACGCGCGCGGAGGCGGCGCGGTGGCGGCGCGGTGGAGGTCTTCGCGCTACTCGTATCTACAGTGTTATTGCGCGGCGTCGGCGCGGCGACGGCGCGGTGACGGCATCGTGTGCAGGAACGCTTATGGGTGTTTAAAATTATTGTACCAAAAAAGTTAAATCTTGAAAACGAAGCGTGCTAGGTAAAAAATGACCAAATTTTTAACCCCCCTTTGCGGGCAGCAAAGGGGGGTTAAAATTTTGGTAATTTTTTTTCTTGATATTACGATCTTAACACACGAAATAAATTTTAACTAATTTGAAATTCTTCATTTAAGTAAAATTCACGGTATGTTTGCCGCGAACACACATTCTTTCTCAAACTTACACTGACTTACAAGCACACATTCATGAATAGAAGCTTCGCATTAAATTCAATAGAAATCTATACTAATATTATAAAGCTGAAGAGTTTGTTTGTTTGAACGCTAAGATCTCAGGATCTACTGGTTGGTATTGAAAAATTATTTTTGTGTTCGATAGTCTATTTATCGAGAAAGGCTTTAGGCTATGTAACATCACGCTAAAACTAATAGGAGTGGAGCATAAATGAAAAATGTTGCAAAAACGGGAAACGATATTCCATATTGAGAGCTTCCGTTGCGTGCGCTGCGAAAATAGTTTAAGTTATGCAAATATCATGTATCAAAGAAATGTTCCTCTTTAAAAGGTCTACAAAAAAGTCCGCGACACCATATATCTATCTATTAAGATTGACTCACTGTAACCATTTTTTACTATTTAAATGTTAGGTTAAATAAAATTACTTTTTGCGAAGCTTATTTAACCCATATGGTAATAATCTATATCAGTTTATTAGAACCAACCAGAAAATCAACAATGTGATTTTCGGAACGGAAATTTAATATAGAATATTTGTTCCTTTTACTTTATATAATTTAAACAAATATCTTAGAAGATATCGCAATGTTAAAATGTCCGCGCGTCAAAATAATTACGCGGTCCGCCGGCCCTCGCGTCCCGATGTAGATACGTGGAGATTCTGGCCTCCGGGAAATTCAAATATTTATTGCACCATAATATTTACAAGGTGTTATTGTATAATTATTGTTTTGCGAGTAGTGGTGGCCCAGTGGTGGCAGCCCCGACTTATGAACAGTTGGTCGTGGGTTCGAACCCAGGCAGGCGCATTATTTTGTGTAATTTATTTCATCACCACCGCTCTCAAAACGGTGGACGAAAACATCTTAGGGAAACCGGCATATCTTAGAACCAAAAATTCGAAGATATGTGACATCTACCAATCCGCACTGGATTACACGCGTGGAGGATTATAGCCCATCCCACTCCTTACTTTCTTCCAGTGGGAACAATATAGGTTGATGATGATGATGATGATTGTATATAATATTTAACAGTATAGGTACCTATAGTAATTCTCACTTTAAATGTAAAATAAGGTTCTATCTATTATGATAGAGAGGAAACATTAGATTTTTCGTTTGTTACGATTTAACTCAAAATTTACTCAGACGACTTTGATAATTCTTCCAACATTAGAAAGCTAATTGAAAAAATATTACTATGTTGGATAGTCGATCTATCGAGGAAGGTTGTAAGTTCTATATTATTGTGACGCAGACGAAATTGCGTGGGTCAGCTAGTTGACAAATAAATAGGTAAAAACCCTATCAAATGTTTTGTTGATTTTCTGGTTGGTTCTAATAAACCGATATAGATTATTACCATATGGGTTATAAGCTTCGCAAAAAATAACTCTATTGAACCTAACATTTCAATGGTAAAAAATTGTTACAGTGAGTTAATCTCAATAGATAGATATAATATGCTGTCGCTGACTTTTTTGTAGAACTTTTAAAGAGGAACATTTCTTTGATACATGATATTTGCATAACTTAAACTATTTTCGCAGCGCACGCAACGGAAGCTCTCAATATGGAATATCGTTTCCCGTTTTTGCAACATTTTTCATTTAAACCATTTTCGCAGCGCACGCAACGGAAGCTCTTAATAAGGAATATCGTTTCTCGTTTGTGCAACATTTTTCATTTATGCTCCACACCTTTTGGTCCTAGCGTGATGTTATATAACCTAAAACCTTCCTCAATAAATGGACTATCTAACACAAAAAGATTTTTTCAATTCCAACCAGTAGATCCTGAGATCTTAGCGTTCAAACAAACAAACAAACTCTTCAGCTTTATAATATTAGTATAGAAGTATAGATAAGTACGGAATAAGTACACCTCTACCGAATACTTTAGGGATGGCATAGTTACAGAAGTGATGTTACAATTTATTAATAAGTCAATAGGAACATTAGCCAAATTATAAGGAAAAATAAATAAAAACAGCCAGCCAGTTTACAGCTTTATCCTTATGACGATCAGTGTTTGATGAGGACAAGTAACGCTATAAGGGTCTGAGAACAGTCACTACCCAGCATTACCTGACCCCTCATGTAAAGAAGAAGAGATCAAGTAGTGTGAGAAGAGGGATCAGGTAATGTTGGGCACTGACTGTACATCGACAAACATTAGGGGTGTGTGCCAGCTTGATAACGTGTATGTAATCCGATAAAATATACCTATTGCCTGCTGCGATGCCTCGTTATTTGTAATTATTACTGTACTGTGTCCGTTACGTTTCTTTTATGTTTTTGGTATGTTCTTCTTGGTGGTCTGGATATATCTGCGGCCTTTTTATAACGATATTTTTAAATTATCTAGTAATTCACAATAATGTTAGTATGTGTAGTGTTAATGTTATGCCGCGTCAATAACTGACATAATCATAGATTTTTTACCCTTTTATATAGGGTGTAAAAGTACCCTTAACGCAAACGAAGGACACTTGTTCTCCCCACCACTGCGATCATTTTTTTTGTTCCAGACCTTACCTGGGAACCCCGTAGTTACGGAGATATTGGGGGTCAAACTTCAAATTTTTGCACAGCTGTTTTTGTAAATACTAGTTTTTCAGGTTATAACTTTACTTAAATTACCTTCATGACCCTTTTACTATTCAGAGCATCCACTAGCACAATGTTTTAAGAGTGCTACATTGAGTTTTACTGTAAAATGAGATTTTTGACCCCAAATGTGTGAAGGGTTAATTTACACCCTGTATACATATAACGCCAGAAATCACTATTGCCTTTGATAAATAATTGGTTTGGTGATCGGCTTTCCTTCTTCAAGGCTAGAATGTCCAAACCGCGAAGAAAGTCATCGTCACTATCTAATTTCCCCATCCTCATTTTATCATCGGGCGAGAGAGATATTGAGAAGCTTCACTGTTAAATGTTTGAAGTTCCACGAACCCGAACAAAGTGCTATGCTTCCACATTTATTGTGCGAATCATCGGTTTGTGGAATTTACTGCCGGCTTCTCTGGTTCCCGGTCATTATAATCTAGATCTCTTCAAAGTTCAAGTCAATAGGTTTCTTCTAGGCAAGCGTGCTCCACTCTAGGCCGAATTATCGTTTCGTACCAGATGATTCGAGTTTGAAGATAATTATGTACCTATTGTGATATCTACCAACCTGCGCTGGACCCACGTGGTGGGTATATCCTATCCCCTTCTTTCACTGTTGGGAACCTACACTATCCCCGGGTATATGATACTTTTTATCCCTGTATTCTCACGGGAACGGGAACTACGGGGTGAAACCGCATGACGTCCTATCAAAGGGTTTCTATTCCAGCTGTGGGAAAATTAAGGGCTGCTTAACTATAATGCACGACAAGACTTTGAGACATGACAAATCGGCTGAATCGGTGGGGTGATGCGAAATGTTTTAAATTTCAAGAATTTTCGTGAACTTTCAGTGTTCGATTTTATAATGGAAAACATTTCACGGAAGCTGTTTAAATTACTTAAAATTGACTTGTTGATAGTACGGTTTCCCACCTGTCAGGGATAGATATAATTATGTGGTGTTTGCACCATAATTCTGTCAATGTGTTTAATAAACTATTCAATTGCACCAACCATTATAATTATCCGTTAATGGCTATATCGCTTACAAAGCTGAGGGATTAGGCGTTAAATTTAGATGACCATCAATCTAAGCAGTTGGTCAAAGAGGATTTGTCCTGCAATCACTCTAATTATGGATAAAGCGCAATATCATGTATATTCAGGAGCACTGACATTACCCGTAGCAACATTCAAAAGTGTTTTTCTCCTTTGTATTGACCATGGTATTGACATAGTATTTTGGAACTTTGGAACCAATATTATATCTTTATAAATGTAGGTCTCAAAGTAGCAAATGTGTGTGTAAGTTGTATGTTCTTGTTTCTGCAACAAATTTTTTTTTTTCTTTCTTTCAAATCATCATCATTTTTGTTAATATTTTTATTGAATATTGATTTGCATTAATATTCCGTCTCGCCCAACATATCTTTTAAGTACGTCTACAACCCGGTTGGACGTAGTTCTGTCATAATAAGCCAATACAGAGTTAATGAGATTTCTTATCAATCAGTTTTATATCTAACACTAATCCAGAGGGGTCGTGGCTAAACAATAACACTCGGATAAATCTTTAGGTTAAGCCTGCTTGACTAGGTTTTCTGTGAATGGGTGACCATCTTTTAAATACTGAACTTCCTCTGCGCCCCAGAAAGCACGCTAAGCTGCTGGTCCCTGTTGGGATTTGCAGATCATTGAGGCCTCCAAGTAAGATATATGGGTTGTGGAGGTCAGATAGGCAGTCGCTCCATGTAAATTACTGATATTCCAACAAAGAAGTCGACCCCAATATAGTGGGGAAAAGGCTATGATAACGTCAAACTAATTCAACATTCTGGTAGGCCAACTTACTATTATTCTGTCAAATTGGGCTAATAGACATCCAAGATGTATGCTTCGAGTATACAGAGCGTTTACTATAAAAATCTAAAAAAAAAAGTGAGAAATTGTAATGTGTGATGGTACATATTTGCAGAACTACGCTCAATTATTAGATAAAACGGGCTTATCACAATTCTCAGTCCACAATGCCCGGTCAAGACGTCGGGGCGTGGTTCAATTGCCTTGTAAATGTCTGTGGGCCCATCCCGTCAGCCTCTCGAGCAGGTCTGACCGCGGCTTAAACGTTTCCCCGAATA
Organism: Diarsia rubi; assembly: GCA_932274075.1. Taxonomy (NCBI): domain Eukaryota; kingdom Metazoa; phylum Arthropoda; class Insecta; order Lepidoptera; family Noctuidae; genus Diarsia; species Diarsia rubi. The sequence goes on along the minus strand of OW026412.1, from coordinate 10,780,571 downwards.
AAATGTTTGGACTGGCCATTTGCGAATATTATGTCAATTTTATTTTAAAAACAAAAATTTTATGTTTTTCTTAAAACTGACAAAGGCAGTATGGTTAAAATACTTTAGCCTGCCCTTAGGGTGAAAAAAAAAATTAAAACTGACAATAGAGTAAAGCCATAAATTCAAATTTCAAAATTAGAATTTGTGACTTTCAATGTTGCCATTAAGAACATTATAAAGTTTTAAAAATTAAGGAGTAAAGAATATTATTTTATTTGTTATATTTACCTATGTGTATTAATTTGTGTATTTGTAAGTGGGTAACATAATACTAAGTCGGTAGAAAAATAAAAAGCGTCTTAAAAATGCGTCTTAAGCGTCGATTTATTATTAGAAGAATATAAAAAATAATACTACTAGCTTAAATATACTGAACTAAGAAGTAGTAATTGTAGTTTTAACATAAACTGTTTGTTTCAGGAAATTAATACTTATTCAATATCCATGTTCTTTAGAAACTCCCAATAAAAAATAGAATAACAGTTGTTGTAACTGTGGTCTATGGACTAGAATCAATCAATCAACTCAGCATATTGCAGTTGGGTCCACTGCCGCAGTGACCATACAGAGCTAGCGGATTGGTTATGGCGACCGCACGGGGTCGAATATAATCATCGTTATTCAAATTCACATAGATATATTTCACTATACGGTTATGAACGATCAGATTAGACATAACAGTCACAACAGCAACATTACGCCTGTAGTCCCCGAAAGGTTAAGCGGATATGTACCTAACAGCGGTACTCAGAGATATTTAATGATTACTTAAGCGGTCACTTAGTAAACATTTGACATACTTTTGTATGACAAAACGGTCAAAACCTTCACTAAGTGATGGCCTTAGTAATCATTAAAGCTCTCTGAGTGCGGCAGTAATAGCCACACATTTCGCCAATTATGTTTAAGTCTCATGTAATAGAATTCTACTAAAAAGTTACTGATGGTAAAACCCAATAATAAACCACCCGGTATTCAAACCCAGGTCTACATGCCCAGCAGTCGCGTTTGCGAACATTTTTCCAACGGTGCAGTTGGTAGATTATACAAAGACAAAATAATGAAATGTGTGACTATAATTTTGTGTTCAAAATGAGATAGTATAAAATTTATGTAAAACTGAATAAATCATTTTTATATCTTTGTATGAGAAAACTGTCAAAACTATTACTAAGTGATGGCCTAAGTAATCATTAAAGCTCTCTGAGTGCGGCTGTAAGTCATCTATTTTTATAATTTAGTTTCGTAATTGTTGTAGTTATATGTTTGTAGTCTAATCACGGTTATCGAGTTGCCAATCTCTGCATAAATACGTTTTTGAATAGGCTAGTTTAGTAGCTGTTTCTAAACGTTTATTTAAATTTTAGACAAACGATTCTTGCCCTTAGTTTTGAACAGAAAACACTAGAAGTGAGCTAATTTTTAACACGTTTTTATTAGTTTCATCTATGACTGACCATGTGAAATAATCTTAAAAGTGTTTGACCCACTTCCCCATGTGGTACAAACATTTTCAAAATAAAAACATTTTATTTCATAAAAGGCCTACATGGACACTTAAAAAACATCAAGAAAAGGTGCAAGTTTCGGGTTGGTCGTGCCCTAAGGAGAGGACCGACAATAAACTTCATGGCCACTATTTTAAAGAATTAATGAGCAAATGTCGATGCTTTGTTACAGCTAGATAATTATATTTTGTTATTGATTTTTTTTTGGAAAGCGTGTGTGTAGGTTCACACGCTTTCCAAAAAATAAAATAGTTTATAAAACTAAAACCCGACTACGAATAAAATCGCAGACTAATAAAACCGAGGTCATAGAAGTAGAATATAATTCTCGTCGCATGCCACTGATACCTGAAACTCGGTTATGGCATTTTCATTGATACATAAATTCCGTCATCGTTGATTTTTATGAAATGTTTGAATTACCCGGGCTATTTTTACAAATCTATTGACTCCTCATTTATAAAAATCCGTTCAGTAGTTTAAGGGCTATGGTGGAACATACAAACATACATAATTTGCCAAAATCATTACCCTTCGTTTTGGCTTCGCCGTAGTCGGGTAAATACATACATTGACTGCCAATATCATTACCCTTTCTTTTGGCTTCGCCGTAGTCGGGTAAAATACTTCTAAATTATGGCGAGAACTGAATCAAAATCCGTTGCGTACATACGGTCTCGCAGAATTCAGTAATGAAAAGCGGTTTTGTTTTTCATCACTTTAGAAATTCTCACTTTATGATTTAGTCTTTGATGAATGGCATACCATTTTTCAACGTCGATATTTCCAACTTAAAATAAATAGATAGAACTAGTAAAGCCAGTCACAGGACGTACGTAAGTCTATGTATTTAGTTCGTTGTGGTCGGTTTCTGTTCAAGCTGTGTTTAGAACCATTAAGCTCCTAGCCGTATCTTTCACTCTGACCGAATTGCGCCGCAATTTTCTGTTTAGACTGCAGGAGTATTTTATTTTTACATTGGTCTGATTTAAAGAAAAGCATTGTCAGTCGGAATAAGTTTTGTATTGGTTATAGGTACTTTTTCAGGAAATGAAACGCTGAGTTTTCTAGAAAAGCATACCGAAAGGAAAGCTTGTAATGCTTATTTTACTCAGAAAACTAAAATTCAACAGTTTTCGTGTTTAAAATTTTGTATTCATGGAGGAAAAAGCAAGGGCTCACTCAATGTTAAGGCGCTAACAGCAGCGAAACTAGCACCACATACATCTTATTTCTATAACTCTAAAATCACATCAAGAAAATCCAAAACACTATCATGCTAGTAAATAACCTGTAGTATTTAAAAAATCACTTTTCATGATTCTAGACTTGACAAATTAAGAGAATTACTGAATAAAGATAAAAGTGGCCACATATATTTTTTTTTTATTTAAAGCGACACGCAGGGCAGCAGTCCATTGCCTGAGCCACTGCGCCAACCGTATCGTCGTGGCGGTAATAAGTAATTCTCTTAATCAAACGCGCTAGTTTCGGTCCTGTTAGCGAGCCTGCTAGCTTAAAACCTACCAGTACTAAACCAGACATTCGGAAACCCCGCTTAACGAATTCTGAATGTGTAGCCAGAGCCTCGTTCGGTGGAGGAACGGTTTTCTATCAGCCATTCATAATTCGTCTAATCGTTACATGCTTTGCGATCCCGCCGGCTCGTAATATGAACCGTGACCATTGCCATTTCTCCGTAGCGGCCGCGCTTTGAGTCACAGCTTCAATTTCAAACGTTTGATGTGTTTAATTACTTTGTTTGTTCTTGTTCAGCCTCCGATGCTTCCTGCGGTCGCCCTAAGTCGAAAACGTTTCCTAAACTGTTAGCATTCGCAAATTAAACGTTACCCACGTCAAAGTGAGCGAATAGTTTTATGTTTACAACGAAATAATTAAAGCTTGCCCACCGAAGAGGTAAGTGTCAGATGCCGATATTTGGCTGATTGATTGGCAATCAAGCAATGACCTTTGTCCTGGAAAGGAAATAGAAAGGTGGGTCAACTTGTAATGTAACACGTAAGGCTATTTAGGCCAGACTTTTGTAACACAATACGTTTCTAGGGAATTATCTCTAGTATGTTTTAAAATGGACGAAGTTAATTACCTTATAAATTAACTAAAAAAGGATGCTCTAGTAAAGTAAAGCCATCAAACCACAGATATTTTCTATTAACAGGATGGTATGCTTTGAAGAACATAGATATCGTAAGAGATAGTAACTCTTTTGACATTTTACTGTGGTTTATTTGCTCCACATTATGTATTCAACGTAACTGTTTGACATTTGTGTGGAGTAGGTACAGATACTTATTTAGTAAATAATCACTGAAACGGTTAATTTTAAAGTAACGCCAGGGTCGGGTGTTCCAGAAGGACGAGCCTTGGGTCCACAATATATCTTGTGGGCAGGCAACCGCGATTTGACTGACGGCGCACTCTGAAAGGACATTTATCAGTCTCACTAGCGGGTTACACTAAACCAAACAACAATGAATTCTCATTGACAAATTGTCTTGGCATTTCTTGTTCTACGGTCCTTTCTTTTGACTAATAGACGCTTAAGACTTAGGTGAGTTTAGCTTGTATTTGGATACATGATACAACGCTCCTTCGTACTGGTTACACACAGCAGTGATACACGGAAACACCCTTCATAAGTATACCTGCATTAATTTCATGACTACGAATGAACTTAATATATAAAATAAAAGCGCGCAGTCCACCAAAACATTTAATTCGCAAAACCTAAGTGGCTAACATAGCGGTTTAATGAAATGTGCACGGCGACAGTAGGACGTCCCGGTCCGTCGCGACTTCCCTCTAACCGGACCTTAGCCGCATTCGTTGAATGTAAGCCACTTATGAAAATTAATGTAAAGCGAGGATAAACCAAAGCCTATTTTCTGCGCGAAGTAAAGCGGGCGGTTACAAATTGCTTTGGGCAAAGCGTAAATTTTAATTTTATCTCTAATACCCAAATGAGTACCGTGACTCGACATAATAAATGTACACTTCCCACGTTAGCTGCGGTCGATTCGTGTACCGCGTTTGTCTGCACAACGCGTTAACACATAGACCGCTTGTGAATCACATGCCGAATCGCCTACTGTGCCCATAATTATGTGAATGGCTCGGATTTGTGTGCGGCGTGAGCAGAAAGCTAAGCAATGTATTATGAGCTATTAAATTATAAAGACTGGCTGTTTATTTGTCCATGTGTTCATGATACCCAGCCCTTGGGTTTGTTTTGTTAATTATACCTGTTAAAAATCTAAACCTACCTCAATGGAAGAAGCCTTTATGTTCACAAAGGGCTATCTCTGAATAATTCATTATCTCCATCCGAAAACGTTAATTTTAACTTGGAAAATTCAATGAGTTTATTTATAGATTTTAGGAAAGATGTTTGTATTATTTCTGCTCCTGTGAGGAGGCTTCATTGGCATGTTTTCATCTCGTTATCAGCGGTTGCACGGTTCACTCCACTCAGGTGGGGCCACCTGTTTTCATCCTTTTGTCCGCCTCGGTGATAATGGCATGTTCGCGGTCCGTCTGCTTCACTGCACCGTGCCTGTTAGAGTTTAATAAGAATTACACCATTTAGTAGTAATAGTGGAGTCGAGAGAGAGAGAATAGTGGAGAATAAATATAGAAATTCGGTCCCCATTATTTTCAGGGAAAACAGAATGTAATACTTTTTTAAACTAAAAAGATAAGTTAGAATAAAATAAAAGCATATTAAAACGAGTCTGCTCGAGTAACTTTACGATAGAAGTTATTCTAGAATTTGTGTAATAGAGAAATTGTATCCAAATTCTTTTCTTGATTTGACCTCATCTCTTAATATGACCCAATAAAAATGAACATTTCACACGTCGTGGTAACAATGTAAACGAAATTTAAATAAACGTTCGAATCGCCGCGTTCCGTACTCTTACAGCGCTCGCCGATCAGTGTGCCAGTCACGGCGGGACAGTTTATTTCAACTTCTCAACTTGTTCCGCGCCTTCGAATGGGGCATAATTTTCATAAGAAACGCGCCGCTGCGCCCCGACACAAAAATTAGATTCATCAGCCTTCCAGGCACATTTGGCTCGAAACATTCTCGAAGCTACCAATTCGATTCGAGTTCGTAACGAGCGCGTGAACAATGTGATGTTAACTTTTGTTACTTTGCATTTTGCTTTGTAAGTATTAATGTTGGGACTGTAGCATGTAGGTATGCTTCGGATATGTGTATTATGTAAATGATCTGGCTCAGGCAGATCGACTTTGGTTTGTTGAAGTTTGGCGAACTTAAAAATGTAACAATTATTACGCCTGCAATCCCCAAAGAAGCAGAGGTCCACCTTTGCCTTTTTAGGGATCACATTAGATACATCTAATAGTAGGTACACCCATATTTGGCGAAAATGGAATACAAAAAACGCGTTGCGCCGAACCCAAGTAACATGGCACAAGGGCTCGAAGATGACGGTGAAGTTACAAGAAGAAGCTGATGTTTATTTTCTATACTTGATTGTGCTTGCGTATTTGCTCTCGTTCGGTACAAAAATACCCCACGGGAACGTTTTAGTTTTTAAAACTCGGCCATATTGTAGCTTCCTGTTAGTATAAGAATTTTCGGAATCGAATCAGTAGTTCCGAAGATAACCTTCTACATACCTCCCAAAAGTTGCCCCACATTGACCAGTTCGGTGCTTCTCCGCTACCTTCACCAGGTGGTCCACCTAGTGGGAGGCTTTCCAACGCAACGTCTTTCTATAGATAAAAATAATAACATAGATAAACATAGCTCCGAGCACTACCGAACTTCAATAATTTGTCATAACCAACAAATGAAACAAAGAAACAACTGCATCACTTTCTCCACCAAACAATTTGATTGATCGTCGCCAGCAGTTACAATTCCTATCGCATTTCAAATTCATACCAGCGTCTTAAATTGCGATTATATGCACTCTAAAAAATTGAAGCCAACTAAGAGGGATTTTTTCTTAGTTGACGTTAAATTGAATAAAACTACCATGATATTAGGCAACTCAACGATAGCTAATTAGTTACAACAGCAAGTTCATTTGTGATTGAACGAACAATGTAGGTATGTTTATTAATTCTAACATGTATAATTGTTGATTGCATCACAATTTTCTTCTTTGCATGACTTAATCATTTTTATTTAGTTAACTTAAACAAATACGTCTGTTGAATCAATTCAGAATAAAATAGTAAAAGCAATCAAATCAAGTAATCGTTTCGATAAGTTTTATTTATAAAATTAACAAACATGTCTTAGTTGATTTAACTAAGATCTGATAATTACATCAACTAAAATTTATTGTTACATTCTACTAAAACTAAAACGTTGTATCGACTTTCATATTTGTTGAATTGATCATTCGATTGATCGATTTATTCAAGAGATCCGCCCTTCCCTATTCCTCCCTAGTCCGGGTACCCCACCCCGCACATTGCCGTGGTTTGTCGTCTCTGCAAGCGAGTCAAAACCAGTTTAAATCCAATCCAATAATCGGAAAATTTTAAAAAACGAAACGAAGTTGGACTTCAGCTGTGCTCCAAGTGCTCCTTTTCTTAGAAACTTTGTAGTATCAAGTAATTTCAGTGTTTAGCAGTGTCTTCAAAAATTATTTGGTGGAACCGTCGATTAGACTATACCTACCTACAAGTGCAGTGATCCTGTCCTTTGACATTGAAAGTGTAACATATTATAAATCTATGAATTGAAATGGAAGACGTTACCGAACTCCTCAAGACATGGGAGTTAGAGGCTCTAATACCAGTATTCACCCGTAAGTACCTACCTACTTATCGCACTCGCTAGTTTATTGTATGGTGCTGATTGAAAATGTAATAAACCCGGAGGCCCCTTCCCTTAAGACGACCCACTGACCCCCGGGTGATATGAATCCATGTTGTGTAAGGAAATAGGTAGGTACCCTATCACATTTACTGTTTCGAGTTTGCTTTTTAAATTATCGAGCGAGCATTACGAGAAAAGTGGATGTGGGCACGATTTCTCTCCTATTTTCACGTTCGTTTTCACGAATTAAATATAACCCATATTCATGTATGTATAGATAAACCATATTTGTGTCAGTCACTAAATCTGATAATCCGTAATATTGTATATAAGCATTCCCAATTATAATTCATTGAAATTGAAACAGTATTGTTTTGGCATGAGATCTGGCAGTAAATTAATAACCCTCCTTTTGGGCTTCGCCGCAGTCGGGTAAAAATAAAAGTGTCTTGACTCTCATTTTTTCTATTATTGTTTATTGTAACTAATAAAGATATGCATTTTTATTTTCCAGATGCATATAGACTTTGATGCTGTACATGGTATTTAAAAAGACAATTTGTTTATTCATTTTCCATTATTGAAAATCAGGATATAGGAACTGTAAAAGAAAAAAACAACAGAACCATTTTTTCATGAACTGGTCACTCTTACCAATTGTAAGTATGAAAGAAATATCTAAATATAAATATACAGGGTGGAAACGGTTAACGCTAAGACCATATCAATATCAATTATTATTATTAGATATCAATTTTCTTGCTAACTGTATTTTTTTTTTGAAAATTGTAATTAGCAATCATAGGTACTTACTGTCCCGCTGAAAGTAATTTTTTGCATTTTCTGACTTTTTGAGTACTGCAACTTGGGTCGGTCTACAAAAACTTTTTGATCAGTATTAGAAACAGGATAGATTGGCATCAAAAAACTGTTTTGTGTACTTAAAATGGCAATTATATATAAATAAATTCTCTTGCTAACTGTACATTTTTTTTTAAATCTGTGAATTGGGATCAAAATTTTACAAAAAGTTAATGATAGTTTCCTAAGACCATTTTCATGTAGCTGCAACGGTTAATGTAGCTCCCCTTACTGCCCCGTTTACCGTTTCCACCCTGTATATTTCGGTGGTTTACTGCTCATATAATATAACAATACAAAGGTTTTATTTTATTTATTACTTATTATAATAAAATTTGTTGCTTACTTCTTCTATTTTTTTCAGCATCAAATGAAGATTCATCAAATTTAGCCGCATACCACCATACCGTTTTTATTAAACATATGTATAGATTACGGCTGTTAAACAAAAGAAGAAACGCAGTTCGGTTGCAGGTCAAAGCTGGAAACCAAGTAAAGTTGAAGCCCGGGAAGGCTTTATAAAACACGTGAAATCTAGTGCAGAAATCCGTCAAGCAATAGAACTCCGCCTTTCAACCCTTCTCCAAAAAGGAGCGCCATCCCAACCTTATATTATTGTAGTGGGTGAGTCGCTAGACAAAATAAATACCTTCCTTATTGTTGCGAATAGATCGGTCATCTATGAGGGAATGTCTGTTATGCACGCAGTTGATACGTGTTACAAAATAATATGGGAACTTAATGCAGAGAATGGAAGAACTTAATGCATGGTATCGACACATACCCTGTGTGGTATTTTATACAAAAAGCGTTTTATAAAATGTCATCTGCATTTGATAAAGGATCAACTGCTGCCGGGTCTCTTCTCGCGGATTGTCATATATAATACTTTTTGTATATTTCTTTTTTAACTCATTTAGCGGTGTGGTTTTGAAATTTTCAAATTTGTATGTCTAAACTTCTTCTGGAAGAATACGCGCCGATGAACGCATTAAGTAATAAAAAAAAGCATTTTTTTAAATTTAATTTGCTGCCATTCTGCTTGCTGTTGCTAAATGACTGATAATTAATAACTTTTTTTATGACATTATTTATGTTGCTATTTTAAAATTCCCTTTATTACTCATAATTAAGTATTTAGTATTATACATATCTACTTAGCTAGTACTCGTACTAAATAAGCAAATTGTTGCAACGAGATTTTCATAGTTTAGTTGGTTTTGGTTGTGATAATTCCAGACCACTGTTAAAATATTTTTTTTGTGTCAGAAACAAATAATAATGTGACTGATTATTCATAATTGATTAAGAAATAAGCTGTGTTGTTTTCTCTGTTAAATATTGTTGTTATAAAAGTTTATTCTAAGGTAGATAGTTATTAGGACAAAATGTTAACATGTTTTATATGTCACTAATAACAATTATACAATTTTTGTAATTATATTTTTTGTTTCATTTTGACCAAATTTTTGTAGGTATCTAACCTGTCAGCTACTTAAAAAAATGTTGTTAGACAAAATGGTTACCTATCGATACAGTTTAAATATCTAAATAGAGTAGGTACACTTACTTGAGAAAAAACGATCATGTTTTGATATCATACTTTCAATAATAAATTGCTCTCAATCCAGACAGCATTCTGGGTATGATCTTGAGGTGCTAGATTCATTAATTGGATCACCACTTCAAATGCGTAATTAAGAGCACTCAGTGCGATTTATAAATACAACCCTTAACACCCCCCCCCCCCCCCTCTTATCTGAGATGCAGGTAAAATTTTGATAAATGTTCAATCTCATGTCAAGTGGATTGGTTGTCATTTTGATCATCGTTAAAATTAACCAATCACAAGAGGTGATATAAGTATAACAAATAGGTATATTTTGACCGGGATTTTAGAAACTGGGGTAAGGGTTGTATTTATAAATAATAAAATAGCAATACTGAGAGTGCTCTTTAATACGCATTTGAAGTGCTGAACCAATTCATAGATTGGTGTTAGTTAATGAGATAAAGTGTCTCAGTACATTCGATTAAGAGTAACTTGGTTGGCATAATAATGTTTTATAATAGTAACGAACAAGATTAGTAGCCTATTCAAATAAACAAATTGATTGTTGTGAATATTATGAGATTTAAATTGAACAAGGTCATAGTTGAATTTATTAAGCTAAAATAGTCGAATAAAAATTAAAATAATTTAAATAACCAAGGTCCTAATTAGGTTTACGAAGATGATTATGTTAAAATGACCAAGTTCTTAGTCGAATCTAAAAAGATGAATTAGTTATAATGACCAAGTTCTTAGTCGAATTTAAAAAGATGAATTAGTTTTAATGACCAAGATCTTGATCGAATCTAAAAAGATGAATTAGTTATAATGAACAAGTTCTTGGTTGAATCTACGAAGATGAATTTGTTGCAATGACCAAGTCCTTAGTCAAATTTATTAATGATAAGTAGTTATAGTAGTCATTTACATATTTATATTGACCAAGATTATAGATGAATCTATTTAGTTGAATTCGTCTTATTGATCAATTTCATGTTGACTTCGACTAAGGTTCTAATTGTTCTAGTTAAGAAGCAGATAGTAAGAGCAACAAAAATCACCTTATTTGATTTATCTAACGTCTTGTTAGGCTCGTATGGAATCAAGATGCTTGATTGCAATAATCACAATCTTGTTAGGAGCAATCATTTTTTTTTTAGAGTGTGGTATAACCATAAAACTCTCAAGCTTCTTTATGTCGGAATAATTTGCAGTCTGTATATTTTATTTGAGCAATATTTCCTCGAATATCAAGAGTGCGCGGAACCGCTTAAACAGTTTCATCAACGCTTAATATCGGTAATGTATGACCATCGTTTGTATAATTTGTTATTGCTCGCATTCATTCAGAACTTTTTTCATTTTTACTTTGTTTGTTAGTATATGGGAAGAATTCCGGATAATATTCTATAATATCTTTTCTTGTTACCCTACTACGGCGAAGCAAATGGAAGGGTATCTAATGTTTTAATTAATATAAAATTCTTTTAATTCGTAGCTAGTGGTTTGTTCAAATGTTCAAGTCGGCGTTGCATATCTACTATCCCTTCAAGTACCGAGAAACTAGAACACACAATGTCAAGGTTAGTTATCCGCCAGTTAATTTACTTTCGACAACTTTAATTCGACAAACTTTTGCCAACAAATATTATAGTTTAAATAAGCAAATCACAACGCGAAACATTGAATAGAACGCGGCGTTCGGGACGCAAACATAATTTACTTATCTCACGCGAGACCAGAAAGTTTCGTTCAAATAAATAATATAGGTTTCCATCGGTGCGGGGAGCACCTGGGCGGCACTACGATCGGTGTGTCCCCAGGGAAATAAAAACTTTGTCGCACGTCGCTTGTCCTAAAGCCTTCTTACTGTCTCCCGCTCCACGACACGTTCACCGATTTGCTACCGACGTACAGTTTATAGCTTTGATTCTCAACGACACACTACGTTTACGATATTGTTTCGCATTACTGCCGCGTAAAGCGGTGCGTAAAAACGTAAGCGGAATAGAGCGCCGAATTGAATAACCCAAACTTAAGTGCTTATCGTATTTCCGGAAATCCGGATGTGAATACAATCAGGTTTTGAGATTTACATTTCAAAGTTCTGTTATTCTAATCGTGTTAACTAAGCTGTTATATAAGTAGATTTTCTCCAACGTGTGAAAGAATTAACGTCTGCAATCCTAGATTCTAAAGTCGGAAATTCTCGAAATGACTTCGCTAATATTACTAGTGTTGAAAGTTTCCGACGTCCCGAGTTCGATAACTGCCAGGATCTCAGCAGGAATTTTTAAATTAATTCAAAGGAAAAATAAAATTAACGAAGTTCGCGAAGATTAAATTATATCCGTCGTAATTTGTGTCAAGAAAGTTGGGATGTTGATTGTGGCATCACGTTATTTTTGTGCCTATAGGTAATAGTGGGGTTCCGTTATATAATTTGGAAAATACAAAGAGAATATCGTTATCAATTTTTCTTTGCTACGTCAAACGATCATAAAGATGAGAGCAATATCGAAAAACTTTGCGTAGCAAAATTTCCCAAAGGTTTACAATCCATGCTTACGTGTGTATGTTATAAGTAACACATATAGGTACTTACACATGTACTTGTACACACGTGTATAGGTAAGTACCTACGTGTGCTCTTCACTCAACTGATCTATGAACTTTAGTTTCGTCTCCCTTTCACTCCACAGAATCTATAAAATCTTTGAATAAACATTTGGCTTCTTTGCCCTTTTGCACTCGTAAAAGGGGTCTGAGAAACTCGCCTAAACTTATTTAAACTTTTACCCTAGGAAATCCTTTTCACAAGCACTTTAAATGTAGAATAGAATATGTATTAGAAAATAGAAAAAGGTTACGTGGAATTGGTTTTATTTTAAGATAAACTTGGTTTGATAACAAAGATCTTTTAGATAACTAAATAATTTCGCGTAGGTAAAGTTGACCAACCGCTTGATAATAACCAAGTGGTTGGTCAACTGCTGGCCTATTGTTTGGCCAAACAATCAGCATTGCTATCTGACGTGGAAATGCTGTCAGTCTTCTAGACAGTTTTCTAATTGACAGCGATGTGGACGAATTTTTTGGCGTCGTGTACTTTTTTCCCCTTTTGACTACATACCTACATATTAACTGTAAATTATTGTAGTCTGTAAATAATGTAAATATTTTATTCTATGTTTTTAAAAGTTTTCTGCCATAAACAGAGTGTTAACCCTATTGTAGCAGACAAGTTTCACTTCCGTATCACGGTTGATCTGTAAGCTTGTAACGGACCAGTAAGTAGTTCGTAAAGATATATTGATAAGGGTTAACATAAACACTCTCCAATAACGTCTATCGTGTAGATCAGCTTTACAGTTTTCAAAGGGTTTGAAGTTAAAGTTCGCCCCGAGGTATTTCTCGGATCATCAAGACGGTTTTCCAATTTTAACTTTGCTTTAACCAAGCAGCGGTAGCGATTTTCGAATTATCTTCCCGCTTTGGCGGGCTCATCAAAATCTGTTTATCTTTCAAAGCTTCTGTCTACAGAGGTTGCTACTTTTACTTTTTTTTTATTCGGATATTACATTCTACTTTACATACTAGCAGCATGGATTATTAGCTGCTTATTTTTTTGTGCGAACTTAAGAAGTGGGTCACTGAAAGGTTTGCTGTAGACATTTTGAATTTAATTACATTTCTTTTAAGAATAAATATACTGTGCTTGTATCATGTAATACCTCATCATTCAATTGAATCACTACATTGCCGTTCTGTGTTGTTCATCACCATCATCATCATTTCAGCCTAAAGACGTCCACTGCTGGACATAGGCCCCTCCCAAGTGTAGCCACATTGACCGGTCCCCTGCGTCTCCCATCCAGCAGATCCCCGTAAGTTTCACCTCATCACATTCAGCTCATGGTCACGTGTATGATTCTCTTTATTCTTTATCATTTTCTAGGAACCTCTCGGTCCTACCTTTACTTTTTCATGTTCTTAATCCATTGTTACAAGATTTTTAATGGCATTTTATTAAAAGGATTTCTACATTCGTTCGAATAAAAAATTTCCTATCGCTGTTCCCACATATTATTATGATGTCCCCAAGGCACAATATTGTTAGTTTAATTGTGCATGAAGTTATATCTTAAATTCACACACAGTTGATTTTTGTTCATAAGACAGATATATTTTCCATTCCATTAAGTAAATTTATTGTTTCCTGCAGTTTAGATGATGGTAGATATAAACTTCAAACCATATTTACACTTTTTGTTTGCCGAGTTTATTATTTTAGCTGGAAACTTCTGTTACTGTTATCATAGTCATATTATTCAATTCATTTATCATCTGCATTTGTTACACGTAACACCGGGACCGACAGCTTAACATGCTTTTCCTCGGTAAGCACGGGAAACTCATCCACATACCAACCTAGACAAACGTAGCTTAACCTAAAGATTGATCCAAAAGGCTGATAATATCTAGCCAAGAGCTCCAACATTACCCAGTTAACTAATTCCTATAAATAACTATGAATTACTAATATCTACCTTTTGTTTTGAACCTAATAAATTTACAAGTAGACTCATGGAATATTTTCTTGTGCACCCCTATACATTTCTAGAAGTAAGTAAACTTTTCCAAAACAAGCTGATTCCAATTCCGTACAAAGGTTTATTCGCAAGCTGTGCCGTAATTCTACATTGCTGAAAAGATGCAAATCACAAGAAATTGTCCAAGAACCACGCGGAAGTGAATTGTTTTAAATTCACTCCAAAGATTTATTCATTAAACGACTCCAAGTCACAAACAATTGGGAATAAACATGAGACACAATAAATTCTAGTAGCTCCTTGTAACATGATTTTGGTAAAGTTCATCACTGTGGAAGAAGATGTTAGTAGAACACGAAAATGCTTATAATATGTATTTAATGTTGAATTTATAATAATACCCGCATATACTGTAAGTCTAACGACGTCATTGGTATCAAATCGGAATAAACGTGTCTGTCTGTTGACTTGCTTTTTTCTCTTTAAAATAAAGCTTTCCCCAAATCATGCATTCCTTCTTTATTGTGGGTGCGTTACAAATATTTAAACTCATATAACAAACAGTTAGACCCGGAATAACGTTCAAATTCAATTGTTCGAAAGAGATACCGCGGCCTCGACACAAAGGGCTAAGAAGGAACATGAGTGGTTTTTAGTCAGTAGAAGTCTGACACTCCCTAGTGCTCTGCCCAGAGCGGGAGGAGACATTTGATGATTTCTAACCCCCAAAAAAAAAAGGTGTACTAATAGTACACCCACATTTCGCCAGTTATATTTAATTAGACTATGGAGTTTCTTTGCTTTCAAAAGTTATTATACCTTGTGACTGTGACTGTAGCTTCGTTTTTCTGACATTCAAAAGTATCTGTAAGGGTCTAATTGAAATAAATGCTTTGAGTTTTGAGTGTTTTTTCATCCCATGTAATAGGGGGCGACCATATTACCATCGAATTGGCACACATCCAGACTCCGTCAAATCAAGACTCATTTTTACAATAAACTATTCGAAGTTTTCAGTCAAAACCAAAAGTGAGTTGAGTTAGATTACGAATCAATGCATGTTGTATGGTGTAAGTTGGATCCGTGTGTCATTGTTTAGAGATCTCGGGAACGTCGCCGGAGTCAATATGCGGAACATTTCCTATTACACGCCCACTTCTTTCCGTGAACGAATCCGATCTATATAGAGTGATTTGTTCGAAGACTGGATTTGCACGGTGATGCCAAGTTGAACTTGAGGTAGACAGTTTTTTAAGTTATTTTATTTATTAAAACGTCATGCAAAAAAATCGTACAAAGGCGGCGCTTATTTTGTCTTTGATTTTAAAAATAATTTTATAAAATTTTACTTATAAATTAGATTACTTACAATAAAATTGAAACTTTTGTCCGTTAATGTTAACTTTCATATATAAGTTCTTTGGTAGGATTTAAACTTCTGGGTGTTGATTGTATTTTTTTAATTGTATAATTACTAAAGTTAATTCTCTTGAAATAACAAAGGGAACTACTAGTGGTGTCCCCAAAGTTAACTTGATAAGTTATGTTCTCCGTAACTTAAAATAGTTTCACCTAGTTGACCCAGTGTAAAAGAGTTTCTGAATACGCACTATTCTTGGTTAGTCATGACAAGCAAAACAGATTGTTCACGCAACTTTGATTTGACGACGACTTTAATCGACGATTGACGAACAAAGTTACATGTCTTTTGTGAAAACTGTTAAGTTCAACTTAAGAACGTAAAAATATTAAAAGAAAAACAAATTTAAAAATACATATTTTATATTGACAGACCAGAAACCACTTAAACACAGTGTAACAACCCCTCTATATAAATTTGGCCATATTTTTATTCCAACACAATTTGTAATGGAAGCGACACGCGGAGACAAGAGAGCAAGGCAAAGGCGGGGGTGGAGGGTCGGGGTGGTGGCGAAATTACTTGCAAATTCCATTTACAAAGTCGGCGGCCTGGCGTCAAAAGAAGCTGGTGGCTGTCTGCTTCGAGAGCTGACTAGTTACCTAGATTGTGGTCGAGTCATTGAAAATCTGGTTTGTTGGGTACCACGACTGCTTTTAGGAAAATTGATACTTATAAGTGTCGTGGAGGTTTTGTTTCGTATGTAAAATGTAATAATTATGATGGAAAATTAACGAAAAAAAATTTATTAGCAACCGCCGGAAAATTGGGTCTTCTAAAATTTTCGTTTTGGAAATGGTAAAATCTTGCGAACAGATTTTCAGTAAAAAAAATATGAGAAAAGAAGAGTTAATGGTGGTCCGTTTTGTAGTTATAACAAATGGCTAAAAGAGTATCCATGTAGGTTCTTGCCGGTTCTTTCCCATAGAAAACGACTATCCCAAATCGTGCACTTCGTTGTTTTATAAGTGCCCACGTATGCCTATGTGAAATAAATATTTTGGTTTGGAACCAACAAATACATCTTACAAACCAGACTGTAGAAAACTCTAAAACTCATAAGGTTCAAGTTTTAAAAATAACAAGTAAATCAAAAAACCCAAAAAATCCTGTTCCGAAAATTTATCCAAAGTTCCAAAAAACTTTCCAAACCTAACTAGCCTTCAAATCCTGTACAAAACATGACCAGAAGTTTGGTGTTTTACATGTTTGTGGCATGATTACCAATGGCTTTGGGTGGTGAGCAGCCCACCGATTGGTATGTAAGTTACGAGGCGTTACCGCGAACTTAGCTCATTACCAGTGCTACGCGATAAGAATGACAATGAAGGAAATTTTTACTTCATTCTTCGTCTCTTATTAGGAGCTTCTAGACGTGTAGTGGCAAGAGACTCGAGTCTTGCAACTGCCATATTGAATTTTTCGCCTTAGCATTAGACCGGTACGTTTTGTTCTTGTTTCAGTTTAAAAAGTAACCGACCTCGGCTCGGTGTCACGTAGCGATGTTGCTGCAACACGTTGTGACGTCACATATACACTAAAATAATAGTATTTTCATAGTGTGGTGGACGCAGAGGGTTATTCCCTTAGTACGTTATTGTTTGTGTATGAATAAGGTTGTTTTTGTCTTGTTTGGAATAGTAAAAGCGGTCATTTTAGTATAAATGTTAAGGGTTTGATTTTGCTTCTTTAGAGATCTTTTCACTTACGATGAATAGGTATAATATGCTATTATTTGATGAACGGCCATCTACGTTCAGCCAGTGGCTAGATAGTTGGTGTACTTTCACAAACACTTTCAAAAGCAGTTTACGCGGATCTCTCATTGTAAGGAAGTCTATGCAAAACTAGTCCATGATATACTGGAAATGTATAGCTTGATGTGTCGCCGTGTGTACGTTGGGGTAACTTTCGAAATCGACATGACACAAACCCAGCATCTAGTTAAAACTAAATAAAGAATCCATTATTTATGTAGATGGATAAAAATTTATAGAATATTTCAAATCTAAGTTCCTACAAAGGAGTAAATTGTGCGATAAAAATAAATCCACTCCCAACTTGCAAGATTCTGTAACATTGAAATACATGCCTTACTATCTTCCCCGATCCAACACTTAGATGGAAGCATCGTTATTGGCAGTATCTATTCCAAGACTTGTCACAAACCTTTGGCCTATGAATAATTTACACGACCGCCGCGACCGCAAAGTGTTTATTGTGATAGCGCGCCTGACTTCACAACCGCAGTCTCATGTGAAATAAAACACCTAGATTTTTCTTCTCAATCTCTCGAGGTACGTCTACGGAAACATTTCAGCCAAAAAGATCGTATGCGCTTCAAAGAAACTTCCGAAAATGAATTATATTTACCGGGAACTAAGTCCGACCGTATAGACTTTTCTACATCGCTCTCGGGTCGTCGTTTCCTGGATGAAGTCGAGAGTGTAAGGAGTCGTGCCGTCAGATTAGGATAACGCATTTAGTGTCGAATGTTATGGGAATAAGGTCGATAATTATTTGCGGTTGGCAGTCACGTTTGCCGTGAGAGCCGGAATCGAGGGAAGGCGGCAGTAAATAACAAGCGAGATCGGATTATTTCGATAAGATCGTAAAATGAAACAAGGCGCGCCTCGGCGGGACGTTTTCTTTTTGAATATGTTACACGTTAGTTACATTGCCCACGTACGGATGTAAAATGTGAAAGTTTGACTTAGCTCATTTTCCCGTGTCTTACAGTTGCGCTTTTGGCACTGAATATATTTCGGATATTAGATTCGGGTTTAAGTTATTGGAATGGACTTACTTTATCCTTTAGAATAGTTTAGGGAGAAAAAGTATTAGTTCATATATAGATTTAAGAGTTTTAACAGTAAACCTCAACGCAATTAAACAACTTTTAACATTAGAAGGCTTTTTACTGAGCTGAGCTTTGTCTGGAATTTTTGAAGTTAGGTATTTTCTTTGCTAACAAGATAGTTGGAACGTTTTAAAATAGTCGTTTGTTACAGGCGGAATGTGGAGTACGTAGACAACCCTGCGAGAGCGGCCGTGCATTGTGGGGCAGTGGAGGCAGCGCCGGGCAGGGCATCACCGGGCAGTTGCGGGCAGGAGCGGGCAGGCGGGCATGTGGAAGCACGCGCGGTGGGTCAGGATCGTCCGGGTGCAATCTTATTTTTCCGGGCGGCTCGCTGGCTCTCTGCCGGCGGCTTATTGCCTACGTGCCAGCGGGCCGGTCGCGCGCCCGTCATATTATTCTATCGAGCGGCTATCGGTTGCGCCCACACGACCGATATTAGTATACCCGACGCTGCCGTCTTCAGATATTGCTCTGGATCGTAAATAAAACTGCCACCGCGGTAAAGCACCCGAGCTCGGTGCGAAAGCTCCACTTATCACCTTAAGACGACTCGGTTTGAGTACGCCGGCGGTAGCAGATATTGATATTTTCATAATTCCAGATTTATTCACGAGATTTGAATACGAAAGCTGTACGTAAAGTATTTAGTAGACGTGTAAAAACGTGAAGTGCGGCGTTATTGAATCTATTTATAGCACGTGCTATATTTGGCACATTTGTGGTCAAATATAGTAAGAAACTAAGAAACAACACCTCCACATTTATGTCGAAACTTGTTTATCACAATTACGCAAACAATAACGTAATAAGGGCGTCCGCAGCCGGCGTTATTGTCGCCAGCGAATGTCGCCGCGGAGAGTTGTCGGAAAAAGTGAAAGTTTTTATCTGTGTGGTCCCCGGCCGCCCGTTCTCATTTCCACGGAGCCGCTCTTGATCGCAATCGGCTCTTGCAGGGTTGAGCTGTGTACACTTAACCATCGGATAATTGCTGATCAGCAGATACCTCGCGTATACCAACGCAAACATTTATCGATTTATTGTTAGTTCGCTTTTTTCTGTGGATTCTGTTTGGTATTAACAACATCGTTACATTTTTTTTGAGATATCCGGGAAGGTGTGTTTTCTTCAGGTGTCAATTAATTATAAAATGATATGCTATTAATTGTCCTCAGAACACGAGCCTTCAAGCACTCCTCTTGGATTCAACACTCGATTTGCAAAAGAAAAACAGCTTATATTTCAACAAAAAGCCACCAAAGAAAACTGATAACATCAGTGAAGAAAATAAGCAACCCTATTTACGGAGTAGAAGACAAAGAAAAAAAGATGTACACTCTTGGGGGTGATACGTCAAAAAATTATGTGACCCAAGTACTGGCAGTGACGGTTAAGGGTGTGATGAAGCGTCACTGCGTTTGTGCGCGCAGTCGTGCAGTCGACTGCAGCGTTTTGTACGCTTTGGCGCCTCGAGGGACACTCTTCTTATACAGGCAGCGTCTCATTTTCATATCGTATTTTCTTTTAGTTGTTTTTATTATGAGGTATGTTTGTTGATTGGGTGAACTATTGTTTCATTCCATATTAGTTCATTTCTATTTTTATTTTTAGATCTTCTTTATCGTGTAGATAGTACCTAAGTTGGTATCATAGTATTGATGCTGCTCATGGTACTTGGCTTTTCATGGCATTGAGAAATATTTCTCAGGCATATTTTTATGTGTGATCATGTGTCATGTCCGCCAAATTTATTACATCGCGATTGAGTTTGCCTTAGTATAGTGATAACACCCATATTTTCTGAATGTACTATAGCAATCTAACGTTTTAGGGCACGTTTTTGTATACCTAACAGGTATTCATGAACACGTAAATAACGACGATGTTTTCACTGGTATCGTGGGATCATTTTATAGTTCACTTCATTCACATAAGACCTGTCTAGATTTATTCTGTTTATCTAAGAACATTTTTATTCAGATAATAAAGTCGCATGCCACCTTGCTAATGGCAACTAGCAGCTGACTTCTGTATCAATGAGAACGCCATGAAGAAGCATCAGGTATAAATGGCAATAATTATCAAATTATCTACTTACTAGACGATTTTTCTTGTTTAATACTTTCAAGACCGCGGTTTTATTAGTCTGCGTTTTTACTCGTAGTCGGGTTTTAGTTTTTAAACTTATTTTTTTATTAAAATTTCATTTTTGTGTGTTAATCAATAAATACATATAGTAATAATTATGTTACTTTCATAATGTAATATGCTACTTAATGTTGGTTTGTTATTTACATAATACGACTAAATAACACAGACTAGACCGCGAGAACTGTTTGACTGCAATCTAAACGTATACATTTTTTTTTTTTTTGGTGGGTGTAAAATCAACGAATAAGGGGTCCCGCTCTTGGGCAGAGCGAAAGGGAGTGTCAGACTTCTACTGACTAAAAACCACCCATGTTCCTTCTTCGCCCTCTATGTCGAGGCCGCGATAACCGTTGGACTACCCGCGGCC
Source organism: Diarsia rubi (assembly GCA_932274075.1). Classification (NCBI taxonomy): domain Eukaryota; kingdom Metazoa; phylum Arthropoda; class Insecta; order Lepidoptera; family Noctuidae; genus Diarsia; species Diarsia rubi. The sequence goes on along the minus strand of OW026412.1, from coordinate 10,759,436 downwards.
CCGACAGGCGTCGCACACTGGTCCCAAATTAAAAAAAAAGTGGACATTGATAGTAGACCGCTGATATTTTTTTTTATTGTTGATACAATGATAACAGATAAGGCAAAAAAATATTATTGTCCTACTTCAAATACTTTTCTGTAAAAAAAATATTTCTTTTTTTTTTGTATGGGAGCGATTACATTTTACTCAATTTCTCAAAAACTTTAAGCGATGTCGAGATGGCAATCCCATATGTTAGAAAACTAATAATTCAGAGTATTTGGCTCGAGGAAACTTATTGCTTATCTCTGCGTACTTTCGAGATACCTAATAGTGACAGAAAATAACAATTTTTTTTAATGTTAATTGTTTGCTTTTTTTTAATCATAGCCTTAACAGCTTCGCTGCCAACTGGAATTTGGTGACGTCATGAGAAAATCCAATGTATTTTTTTTGTAAAATATGCATGGGGGACGTTTCAATATTTTTATTTTGGAAATATTTAAATAGTTTTAGGAGTTTTTGGTAAGAAAAAGCTAAATAAAAAAAATCCGCGAATTTGCGGACCTGGCACTCAGATTGACAGTTTCAACCTCAGTGCCAAGTCCGCAATTTTGCGGAGTAGTTTATTTTATGTATTATGGTTCATTTAAAACTATCTATGATATTTTAACAGTGCCGGGCGCGTACTAATTCATAGAAACCGAGTGGCGCTACTCCGCATATTAGCGGGGCCGGCACCCCGCGCTCACCCCGCACCCCGCTAATTTGCGGAGCTGGCAGCGAAGTTGTTACTTTAGCTCATAATTATAATGTATGCGTAATGTCAAATAAATAAAAAGAGACTTCTCTGTAAAAGAGGTTATGGGGGCTCACTAATGACTGAAAAGCTATGACCTTTCTGAAGGAGTACTTTCATCAGTTCTAAAAACAATCAAAATGAAGACAAATAAAGCTGCAAACATAAAGTTGAATATGTTCACAAACGATTCTGAAAAAATTTTATGGTGAAAGATTAATATTTGGGTCTATATTCTCTTGAGAAATCTCTATTTCCTCGTTTTCCAACGAAAGCAATTCATTGTTCAAGATCAAAGCACTAGCCTCTGGAAACAACTGTTTATGTAAACGAGCAAACTTTGGTTTGATATGGCTGATGTAAGGATCTGTGCTAATTAGAAAGCTGTAGATAATGTCTAAATTAGTCTGAACTCTACCGATTTTTCTTGTATGTGCCATTCTAACATTCCGGAAATCTTTATTCCTCGCTTCGGAAGCTTCTTCGGAAAGCATGCCTATCGGAATAAAGGAGAAATTTTCACAAATATCAGCACCGTGTATCAACAATTTATGGACACTTGAAGGCATGTAATACCATGGATATAAGTTTACATACAGCATTGCTGTTTCTTTACAATATTCCCTAAACAAGTTGGTATTAATAAGTTGACCAGATGAAATTGTTTGTAAAATGACTGAAAATCTCTTGATTAAATCAGGAGGATTCCCGTTATTTCAGCAGATACTTCATAGTTTTCAAAAAACCTTCTTGCCGTGTTACCGTCATTGGTTGTACCAAATCCCTGTTTTACTATGTCAATTAACAAACCAGTTATTTCCCGGAATTCTTCTTGTGTCAAATTCTTTTTAATTTCTTTTAACAATTTATCTTCTTTTCGTGCAGCCCACTTTTTGAAGTCTAAGTTGTACGAAAAGTGTAAAATACATTCCATACATCTTATCCACATATGAAGCGAAGACAGACCATATTTATACATATCTTCTCTGATGAGTCTTTTGGATACAAAGTCCAAGTCATTCATTTTGCTAGGTAGGGTATTGCAAATATTACAAACAGCTGCAGAAGAAGTATTGGAAATCACAGTAGAAATTTTCCCATCAATCATAGTCATGTACAAAACATGTTTAATATCAAAATTATCTACAATTGTGGGAACAAGATTACGAATTTCTTCCTCTAAGGATGCACTTTCCTTCTTTATCAATTCATTTGTTTCTTTTGCAAATATAAAGCCAAATGGACGACAATAGTTTGTTGAAGAGGGAGCAGGATTTTGCCACAAGATAGTACCACTCTCTTCTTCCAAACGAAGCGGAACCAAACTAATCATGAAAACTGAAGAATCGTCAATTTTAGTGTCGGAGTGTGACTTTTGTTTATAATTACTTTGAGAAGATGACCCGTCAAAACCCCATTTGCATATTAGTTTTAGCGATTTTTTGTCGGCAAAGTTGTGCTGAATTGTTTTTAATATCCTATTGGTTGTCAAATCTAGAAGCGATTGAAGTCTTATCTTAGCATCAGATTCAGTTACAGTTATGTCTGACTCTGGAGGATAACAAGTTTTTTTAGCTTCCAGGAGCTTTTGATAGGATGGAAGACCATACATTTTCTCTGAAGCAAGAATAGTTCTTAAATTTCGATATTGCCATTTTGACAAATTTGTTGAGGTGTAAGGCGCTAACGTTTTATCATCTGGTAAACACGGTTTGTCAGTCTTTTTAGCGAATAGTACATCATGTACCATCTCACATTTTTCCTTGTTTTGGCTGAGTTCGTTTAATATAGCTGCTAATTTTGTTTTTTTAGACTCTTTTAATTTGGCACATAAAGCATAAACTAATTCCTCCTCTGTGTGATCTAAAAGTGTTAGAGAACGCCTTTTCTTCTGTTTATCAGATATATCAACAAATGGTTTTTTACTTGTACCACAACTTAATTGATGAGTATCCACTTGCGTTTCTAAATTTGGAATTACTTCCTCGGCAACTTTAAAAATGCTGCTTAAATCGATATTTTGACATTTTGGCCAAACTATTTGGGATTGTAACCAGTCTGAATTTTTGTTAAGAAAGGTCTTTTGAGCTCTACTGGAAGCAGACCATCTTTTTGAGATATTACTTGAAAAATTACGACAAAATAATTTAATCTTACTCAAATCTTCGGAAGACAATTCAACACCAACACGTTCAATAAGGGCATTAAATAAAAAATCGACATTTTTAAAACCACCTCCTGATTTAAGAACAACGTATAAGTCTAAGTTGGTGACAAATTATAATTTTAAGGAAAATTGAAAACAAATTAGAATCAAAGATATCAAAGACAAAGTGACTTTGATTTTAACAAAAAAAAAAATACGAAAACAAATTCGACGAAAGAAAGACAAACAAAAATTATTTGATTTTAAAATCCAAAGATTCAAAATACAACAATAACAAAACAAACAAACAACAAGCATTTCTTCAAGCGCACAGAAAAAATAAGGACACGTCTTATCACAACCACATTTAGTTGTACACTGAGGTGAACGCGCGCGATTCGTGACCGTATTACGTTACGTCATGAGAGGCGGCCATCTTGTTATCCCGGCAAACTCGCGTCGAAGCTCCATTTTGCTGGCCAGCGGACCTATTGTGATATGAGTAAGGCTATGATTGAAAAAAAGCGAACAATTAACATTAAAAAAAATTGTTATTTTCTGTCACTATTATCTCGAAAGTACGCAGAGATAAGCAATAAGTTTCTTCGAGCCAAATACTCAGAATTATTAGTTTTCTAACATATGTGAATGCCATCTCGACATCGCTTAAGGTTTTTGAGAAATTGAGTAAAATGTAATCACTCCCATACAAAAAAAAAGAAATAATTTTTTTAGAGAAAAGTATTTGAAGTAGGACAATAATATTTTTTTGCCTTATCTGTTATCATTATATCAACAATAAAAAAAAATATCAGCGGTCTACTATCAATGTCCACTTTTTTTTAATTTGGGACCAGTGTGCGTCGGCCCTTTCGGGCCCCTCCCATGTTGCTGACATCTCTTTGAGGCGCGCGTGGAACACGAACGCGCCGTCAACACGGCCTGTTTTCGTCGTGAGACGGACGGACGGTGAGTTAGCCCATCACTCACCGTCCACAGGCCCGCGTCTACGGTGGCCGGAGGTCATCGCGGGACCCCCGACGCCTGGAGCGCCTCCCGCGGCGGCTGGGACGAGATGTTCTCTCCCTCTCGCGTTCCGCCACCTCCTTCGCTAGCATCACTGCTTCGCAGAAGGAGGCGACGGCGTCCCATTCCTCCTCGCCCCGGACCATGGCTTGCACCAGGGCCGGGCGCGAGAGGTCACCGCCGCCGATCGCCGCTACGAGAACACGGCGGGGCTCCGCCCAAGCGGGGCACACCTCCACTGTGTGCTCCACCGTGTCCTCCGATCTAAACGTATACTTATGTTGTCTTGAACTATAATATAGTATACATATTTGTAATGTACTCGTAAGACCTTTCATTTGATACCAAACATGTTATGATAAAAAAAAAATCTCAATTTTTTTTTTTCGAGCTTAGATTTTGACTTTTAAATTCCGTCATAAAAAAAATTGTTAAAATTTATATCACCTATGTCACCCGGGCTATTCTCATGAATCTATTGACATCTCATTTATTAAAATACGTTCAATAGTCCAGGCGCTACGGTGGAACATACAAACATACATACATACATAGACTCCCAAAATCATTACCCTTCCTTTTGGCTTCACCGTAGTCGGGTAAAAATAATTTCTAAACTCGTTTTCTAAAATAAATAGTAAAAACAAACACCAGCTGCTATACGAAAGATCGATGTTTTATACAATATTGTAGTAAAATATAAATCGGCCACAGACAACGCGAGTACAATGACTTGCCAATATTTTTCATTCACTTAAGAGTGCGACTTTTTTCACGGAACCTCTGTGTAGCCACATATTTTATATCGTATAGGCACAGAGTAAGTAAATATAACTTAGATATTATTTTTCTCGGATGGCCGATGGGGCCGAAAAGTTCTGGAGTGACGACCGCGACCCGGAAGACGTTGCGTTGCCGTCAATGTGGTGACACCTGGGGGAGGCCTATGTCCAGCAGTGGACGTCTTTTGGCTGAAATGATGATGATGATGATGATGATTATTTTTCTAGTATATTTATCGAGATATTATCATATTCCTTTTAATATATAAAATTAGGATACGTATTACATGTAACTGAAACGTAAGTGGTGAAATGTGGGTGTACTATTTAAGTATCTCTTTAACCTTTTAACCTTATAGACGTGATGTTTTGTTATTTTTTATTTTTATTTTTTATTTTTTATTGCAGATAGGCTCGCGTTTGACCACTATCTCACCTGATGTTAAGTGACGATGTGGTCGAAGATGTAGCACGCTGACCTAGAAGTAACCTATTCACTCTTGACTTGAAGTCCCCTAGGTTATACTTATCAGGAAATACAGACTCCGGCAGGGAATTCCACTCCTTAGCTGTACGCACAATGAAAGTGTTCCCAAAACGTTTAGTGCGAATGGGTGGGATGTCCACCATGAAACGATGGCGCATCGCCGTACGTCTTGTAGTCCGATGATGGAACGGGCTTAGAGGAATTAGATTGTGCAATTCCATCGCACACTCCCCGAAATAAATAAATAAAAAAAAAAAAAAAAAAAAAATTTAACCGATAGAAAACCGACAGACTGGCAACACGTCGGCGATGTTCAAGGCTCTGGAGCTTCGACTTGACAAGCGCATCGTTGCCGATAAGCCTTTTGGCCCGTTTCTCGATTGCCTCCAGAGCGTCCAGCTGGTATTTGGCAGATCCGTCCCAGAGATGAGAGCAGTACTCCATACACGATCGAACTTGCGCTTGATATAGGTTGAGCAGCTGTTCCGGTGTGAAGTACTGCTTTCACTCTTCAATGATCCAGCAGCTTTTCATGACTTTTGATATTTCTAACGGATGATGAAAATAGAAACTGTACATGTACTCATTGATGACTCAATTGGGTCGCGCCAGAACTGAAATTTTGTATGGCGCAACTTAATATTTTTTCGAGATTACTATTACGGTCCCATAGAGAAAGTTGAACAGTCACATCTTTCTGTTACTACTATAGATCATACCCTCTCTATCAAAACAAAACCACAAGACTAGCTGGTATTTAATACATTCCCATTAGCACAAACGTGACGAGTACCCTAAAAGGACATACACTGACCTTTTTGGCGCTGTCCCCTCAAAAGGTTACGTGTTTCACACTCACAACTAACACGCATTATGTTAATACATGAGTATGAAAAAACAAAATTATTAGGATCGCTTTCTTTGCAGATTTAACATGTATCCCCCAGTATGAGAAAGAGTGATATTACAGAAGTAGCTTAACATTTCCGAATTTCAATTATCTGATGATGTACAGGATTCCAGGTATTATTTTCAATGTTTCAGACCTTACTCTTCAATTACTTGTTAGTAACGAGTAACATCTAACAAGTTTTTATTATAAAACCTGCTTTGAAACTTTGAGTAGAATTAATCTACCTCTGATGCTGACTGTACATGGGCGTTGTGGGTGCGTTACGTTGTCTTAACGCTGTTAATTCAATGCGTTACATGCTCACTATGTTTTGCCTTCACCGACGCTAGTGATACTTATACAATACGCACATGAATCCGTAAAATTGGAGGTGTATCTTGAGCTCGAACTCAAGTCCTACGATTTGGCAGCCCGACGGCCACACCACTAGACTATGCTTCTCACTAATCAACGTAGATGATGCTGAGTCAATACTTCGACACGACGTCACAATTTACTGACTACGAATCGAATGTATCCACTACTTAGCAACGTAATGTTGTTGTAGCATCGGTTTTTCTGTTCAGCTATTCTTTCCATAACTATAAATATGTGTTACACTTGATTAGTTCCTACAACACTCTCTGACGATATTGCACAAATCTGAATATTTTTGATGGCGTTAGTAAAACAGATAATATCCAAATACATGTGTACGTACTTGCCTCCATTAACTTGATGTCACTTTGGTTGCGCTTTTTTTTTTTTTGGGTGGGAAATCATCAAATAACCTCCCGCTCTTGGGCAGAGCGAAATGAAGTGTTAGATTTCTACTGACAAAAACCAACCATGTTCCTTCTTAGCCCTATATGTCAAGGCCGCGTTATCTCTTACAGCATCCCGCAGCCACTTTGGTTGCCCATACAATTTAAACTTGAATATTGCTAATCACTTCTACAGTATGGCACATGTTTTGTTATTATTTTATTTTTGTTATGTTTTTCTTATCGCTTGTTTCCACTTCATAGTCCGGCGCTTAATGTATATGTGTAGTTGTGGATCACGCCCAAGCCGTTAGTTTAAAGATATCATTGACGATAACACAAAAAATCAAACTTGGTTCTTTTCCTGGCCACGATTGATTGGTGTCTATCATACAATAAAGTTATCATTATGGCCTTTCAAATGACAGGTGGTGGTACGTCATCCCACAACTTAATACAGCATTGAAACGGAGCTCATACAGAGGCGTCCATTGTCCTTTCAATCAATTATATATTCCGCTTCGACAGTCCTCGGATTGAACTACATGTCAATTTTCATTAAGCCGTATGCGTATTCCAGAAACGTCTCCATATCTTAGCAAACCGATACGTTGTGTTCCAAGCTAAAGGCAGTCTGGGAAATTAAAGTGGATTTGAATGCTTTGAGCTTTATGCTAGAAGAGGAGAGAAGGAATCACAGCTCTAAGAATGATCGTAAACATCAACTCTGTTTAATGTATAACACGACCTTACACAAGTGTTGGACCTGCCACCCAGATTTTATCCATTAACGTTACACCTCACATCCCACTTTGTAAAAAAAAAATGAAATCAACATCAAAATCTGACGGAGCAGTTAGATTTTTTTGGTGAAATCCCCTATTGGAATTACACATTTACTTTTAACCTTTAAAAGCGCAGAATGCTAAAACTTCCTTCTTCCCAGCTCATCACAGAAACTCAACAACAAAAAAAAAATTAAACCATCTTATTCCATTACTATTCCGGCTTCCGAAGTAGAAAGAAGGCTGATTCAATTTTATTAGCGCTTCGCGTTAGTGGTTTCGGCTTGTCGGCACGGGCCCCTAATAAAATGAGCCGAGGTAACGGCGTGTTTGCGCTCGGGAGATGACAGATACGGCACGGACCGGGCCACCGCCGCGCCGCCCGTACCCCGCCGGTCTTATAAACTAGCGTACACACCACACCTACTAAACAGACTGAAAAACTGAATTTATATAGTGTTTGAGCTATGAGCTTTGGATGTGCGAATCAACAGTGAATTTGTCAGGTGGCAATGGAACAGTTTATGTTTGGAATGGGTTCGAATATAGGATGTGACTATTTGGTATTGTGGTTGGTGGCCTAATAAAATCATTAGACTGGCATAGGACAAATCAATAAAATAAAGTTAAATTAGAAGAGCACAATAAAAAATCAATAAAATATAGGTAGCGGGTGGCTCGGTTTATTTGCTGTCCAGTGTAGCTTACTTTAAACTAAGTTACTCATCTACAACAATAAAATAGGACAAATTTAGTTGCTCAGCATTGTGCTGTAATATTTTAAAATGTTACATGAGAATGAAATGTGATAACCTAAAATCTACTTTGCAATAGAATGTAAAAACAATATATCAACATAACATATCCTTATATGTGCATGAAGGATTATAGAATAATTTCACCAACAAGTTTTCGCTCACAAGAAGAAAAACGAAGAAGACTGCACAGAAAATGATTTATTCATTTATTATCGAACAACTTCCACCATAGATTTTGTAAAAGCGAGTAAAACTAGCACAAGCACCTCGTATTTCATACTGCTGTTGTTTATAAATCAACAGTTTAATATCATTAAACGGCTACGCCTAGTAAGCTTAAAAACTTCCGAGTTTTAATTCGCCCGTGAGAGATTTTAATTTAGCGAGAAACTGTTTCCTCGAACTTGTTGTAATGTATTCATATATTAACAAAATACTGACATCCAGCCCGTTGGGGCGCGTTTCTCGAACGCTACTACCATGAATAGTCTGAAATGAGTGAGATTTTCCGCTACTTTTATAAATTTTCGTTTATTTTTATATGTTTACAAGACAAATTTTATGATTTATACGTAAGTTAATTAGGTTCTTTACGACTATGTTAATGGATGAAAATGATCACGAACATTATCATTAACATTGGAAACGTGATTTATATCATGCTAACTATTTGTTTTGACTTCCCGATGTTTCGGCGCTGTTGCAAACACAATTCAACAATAAAGTTTTTCGTCCCTACTTCAATTTGAAAAATAATAAAACGATCAAAACTGTGTTTTAATTGTTTGTAGATTAAAACAAAATGCCATCTCTTACTCAAAACTGCATAATTTATTACAAGGGAGAGTAAAATCTAATTCGTTTCGGATATTTACGAACAAGGGTTTGCAAATGCGCGTTTTTTATTCGACGCTAGAAGGAGAGAGCATTACTTTGCAATGCAGTGACATTTTTCTTTATGAACTCTCCCGCCCTGTTTTTATTAATTCCTACTCCCCGGTCCCAAATAAAAGCTTTAAAGAAAATGTTTTCATAATTTAAACCATTTTGTATCCAGACTTATGCTCGGTTTACGCGATACGTCGTATTGTTTTTCTGTTTCAAACTGAATCTTTTCTTGTGTGTTCTTTGAACGTTCTCTAGGCATTTAAAGAGATGCAACTGCTTCTGATGTTTGTGCCAACAACTCACTTATATATATTAGTATGCATTAATATTGCTGTTTGGGAAATAGCCTCTTCTTTCATACTGAGAAGGCTGTTCGTTCACCCATGTGAAGCAGTGGACGTTGAAATAATGATGATGATACACAGTACCTATGTCTTGAACTTCTTATACTACTACTGTCTTTGAAACCTATGTAGACCGTGGAGACGTCCACTGACTACATAGGTTTCAAAGACAAACAAACAAACTCGCCAACGTAACGTCATATACTCTTCAGTATTTCGTTTATTTATATCTGCCTTGGAAAGCACGTTAAACGGTTGGTCCCGGTTGCCATTTATAGATCTTTGGCAGTCGTTATAGGTAGCCAGTGACCTGGAAGTCTGACATCCAGTCCTATTAAAGGTATCGTATTATTAGATAGGTAGTCGCTTCATGTAAAATACTAGTATTCTGCTGCATCCGGTTAAATTGGAAGCTGTACCCAACATATAGGAAGATTATACTCTTCAGTATTTCAAACTTCACCCTTTTTTTTGGTCAAAAATCATCAAATAACCCGCTCTTGGAAAATGGGAGTGTCAGAATTTTACTGACTAAAAACCACCCATGTTCCTTTATAGCCCTGTATGTTGAGGCAGCGGTATCTTTGTGAACAACCTGAAGCCCTGACGGGCGTCGGCCCTTGCGTGCCCCTCCCATGTTGCTGACATCTCTTTTAGGCGCACGAACACGAACGCGCCGTCGACACGGCCTGTCATCGTCATAAGACGGACGGACGGCGAGCCAGCCCTTCACTCAACGTCCACAGGCCCGCGTCTATACGTCTGTCAGACAGAAGGTGTGGGTGCCGTGGGGCCTCTCAAAGAGGGTGTTTTGTTTTTTTTTGCGTGTGGTAAATCATCAAATAACCCTCTCGCTCTTGAGCAGAGCGAAAAGGAGTGTCAGACTTTACTGACTAAAAACCACCCATGTTCCTTCTTAGCCCTATATGTCGAGGCCGCGGTAACTTGAGAACAACCCGCAGCCCCGACGGCCAACGACGACCAACCCTTCTAGTTATTAAAACTAATTTCTTTTTCATGAAGAACAGTAGTTGTTGTATTGTTATATATTTCGTCAAATACCAACGATTTACGGCGTTGTAATTATAGCAAATTACCCTCAGGATAGTTTAGAAGGCAGTTCATTCGTGTAAATATTTTGGAGTTGCAAATTCGAGAATAAATGTAGTAGATAGGGTATCATGGGTGAATTGTGTGGAGTTAGCAGGTGAACGAGTATGTTGTCTGATTTAGACCTAATTGGTCAGGTGTACCTTTAGCACAAGGATTTTGTTTTTTTATATGGTTATGAATGCCCAACCTTTAATTAAAGGCTACTTGCAAATGTTGTTGAACGGAACTAATGAACCTTTAGAACAATAAATAAAAGGTATGTTTTTCCACTATCAAATAAACTATACTTACACTATAAAAATCTTAAATTAAAGTTCGATTTCTTTGCCGTTGTATCCAGTATAAGTTATCCAGTAACTATTAACTTTAAACAAAGATGGTTTCAAACAAAATATTGAGACAAAAAACTGCCATTTTAAAACGAAAATTATTCTACAAAAAATGGCTATGTTCTGGTAAACAAAATTCGCGTAAATACAAAGGGACGTTATTGCATCGTTACAACAATTTTATTATTATATCTTTTGGAAGCTAATCAATTTGCATCTGTATACACGTCAGAGTTAATGACCGAAAAAGCCCATTGAATGAAAAAACCGTTCCCAAATCGGTGTTACATGAATGAGGGTCATGAAGCTAAATTCAATTTGTGATATATTTGTACCTGTACATTGTTTACGGTTTTAAAACAACGGATAACAACGAAGCTCTTCATGCGGGTTTTAAGAAATCTAACGGACGGATGGCATAATAGCACGGCTGATGATGTTCGTTGAGAAAATATGACGACCAACCTTCAGTCATCCGGTAAAGAGAATTGGCTTGTTGACTATGGAGTAACTAGTCACATCGCAATCATCATTTCAGCCGAAAGACCTGCCTGCTGGACATAGACCTCCTTCAAGTGTACTCAGGTGTGCTGCTGGACATTGATGCCTCCTTGCGTCTGGCATCCAACGGAGCCCCACAACGTTCACCACGTCATTGGTCCACCTAGTGGGATATCTTCCAACGCAACGTCTTCTGGTTCGCTGTTGTCACCTCAGATTTTTTCGGCCCCATCGTCCGCCACTTAAGTCTGGCAACTCTTCGGGCTACGTTAGTAAACCTGGTTCATTTCTGATTCGAACATGCAAATAAATTAATTATTGATCAGGGCCCCATCGCAATAAGACGTGATTATAAAATATATGTATCGAACTGGAAAAATCTGACAGAGGTGGTTACCGTTAAAAAGTACCTAAATTCACTCAGTGTAATCTAATTGTGCAGTCAAAATAGATCTTTGTATAACTAAAACCTGCGTAACAGCTGAAGGCGCCAGGTATCTTCTTCAGTTATCGGCGTATAAATAAACTTCTATATTGGGCTGGAGGGTCTTAAATCCATTTGAGGTCACCACAGGATAGTTTGATTGAGCAGTCTTGTAACCTTATCGAATTGTCCTGCGTGTGACCGTACCTAAAAAAATGGGTATTTTTTACATGTTCGACGCTTCTTTGCGCTAAGCAATAATTCCTCAAAATTAACTTATTTGTACCAAAATAAATATTGCCAGTCTTCACAAATTAGTGTTATGAAATTTGTTGAAAGTTGTAAATTCTTGTGATTGAGTTTAACACGATATTGTTGGCTGATTCGGTTTGATTGTTGGACCAATTTACTTGTTCGATGGCGAAGAGATGATTATAAAGTTGATTAGACCACGAAGTTTCTTTTGCGGTAATTTTGAAAGGGCAGGAGGTCGGTGTACGTTTGTTTTTGTTAAGGTCACGCTTCGAATGGAGGTTAGGTTAAAGAAAACATGGGTAGAGGTTTACCTATTTGGCCGCGGGTAGTCCACCGGTTATCGCGGCCTCGACATAGAGGGCGATGAAGGAACATGGGTGGTTTTTAGTCAGTAGAAGTCTGACACTCCCTTTCGCTCTGCCCAAGAGCGGGAGGGGTTATTCGATGATTTTACACCCACCAAAAAAAAAAAGGTTTACCTATTTAATGAATACCGGTCTCCTCATGATTGTTATTGTTATGTCGGTCATCTAGAATCTTCGGGAAACCTCGCTAATAACTGAGAAGTACGCGTGAATTCTAGTAGTTACCTATTTTCATTCTGTAGGTAGTTAATCCGCGCCCGGCGTCGGCGGTACTTGCCATTTTAATTACGGCCGTATGCCTGCGGCGTAAAGTAACTTCTTCTTTGTTGGTTATTTTATCTTTAAGTGAATTTTTTTGTTAATGTATTTCTGGATGCTTTATGGAATAATAGGGATTTTTTTCGGATATCTTTTGCGTGTTTGTGGTATAAAAGGACCGTGAGAGGACGAAGCGAGTTAGTCTACTTTTTAGCGAGACAACGAAAGGTTCGAAGAGATATCTAGTGCGATAAAGTGTTCAGTAGTGTTTTGCGATTGTGTATAAGTGTTTTTCGTTTAATCAAGTTAATTCGTGTGTTTAATTGGTAGTGTTATTATTTATCCCATACCCAGCTCGTAACATTATATATTACAAAACATCACGCCAGTAATCACCGAAGGGTTAGGGAGAGGTGTACTTAATACTACGACCACATTTCGCCAGTTATGTTTAAGTCTCATGTAATCATCATCATTATCAGCCTATATTGTTCCCACTGTAGGGACTCAGGCCTCCTCTCTAAGCGAGGGATGGGCTATAATCCACCACGTGGGCTCAGTGCGGATTGGTAGCTGTCACATATCTTCGAATTTTTGGTTCTAAGATTTGCCGGTTTCCTCACGATGTTTTCCTTCACCGTTTTGAGATGAGTGGTGATGAAATAAATTACACAAAGTAACGCGCCTGCCTGGGTTCGAACCCACTACCAACTGTTCGTAAGTCGGGGCCGCCACCACTAGGCTACCACTGCTCTTGCTCTCGCTCATGTAATACGGCCAGCCAATTGCCATCAACCGTAGACTTATTCAACCGTCCGTGGCTGCTAAGAAGAAATTGTTGATGTAAAAATCCAAATCAACACGCTGCCTGAACTAAGAATAGAACCCAGCGCCTCAAGCTCAATAGGGGATCGGACTGAGTCCAAAAAATATGATTCTAATTAGTCCGTTAGTTAGATTATCGAAAAATATTGGATACGTGTTTTTTGTTTCATCAAATTAATCAAAATTGACGAAGATAAGATGTGGTTGTGACGTCATTTGTAGGTAAAAAATATATAATCATATGACATATTATACTTACAGTTTTTATTTTCTCTGTAAGTATTTATTCTCTGGTAACTCTATTGACTATTTCTTCCTTACGAACAGTTCTAGAAAGAAGTTCGTACTTTACTAAATATTAATTCAATATTTTCTAGAAGTTTTGTGACTATCGTCCAGTGTTGCAGTTTTAAGTTATAACTCGAAAACTACTATTAAACTACTTGCTGTCAGTTGTACTTTTTGTGTTAAATAAATGTTCTATTTTAATTAAGTTTTCTTCCGACCCAACTTTGAATATTAATAAGTTCTTTAGCTCTGTTTTTCTTGAGTTGCATTCAGCCAATAAAGTTGATTCATAAGAATTTTAAGCGTTATGAATGTTGCAACCTGTTTGTTTTTTTCTTCTTCAGTTGTTAGGTATAATTTTGTAAGCAAACTTTAAGGTCGATTTTAAATCGAAAAGGTTATTTTCTGTAGATAGACAGGTACGTAAAACTGCTTTGTGAAATTAAAGGCAAGTGGTTTAAGTATACTAAACCTTTTATGTTCAACTTTTGTACCCTATAAAAAATACTCTGTGTATTTTGTTTCTATTCTTAAGTATGCTCATATTCTCTTCTCTACAACATCTATTTAACATGAACGTACGAAGCGTCTGAATAAAACGGCACATAAAATATTTCAAAAACATAAATTCCCCTGATTTATACCCTTATATAAACGTATCAAACTCAACGTCGACGATAGTTGTAAAATAACTGAGGTAGCTTCTAACTCGTCTTGGCAGAAATAATACCGAATGCCGAGTGCCGAGGCCGAAGACGAATTGATTCGACAACTTAATGACTCATTCAAGAAGTCATAAAGTCGGCGGCATCTCACTGCTTAATATAGCGGCGTTGCAAGAAACAATTAGACAAGCGGCACAATCATCCTAGAGGTGGCGCGGAGAAGTGACAGGGAAGGAACTTTTTGGATGTGGCATCTTCGAAAGAGCTAAGATATCCAAATGTTTAGTTACCTTACTTCAAAGATCAATCAATTTAGTAACTTGTGTTTACTGTACACCGTATGTTTTTGATCAAGCTACTTGCACAGTTAGATTTACGATTTCCAATCACAAAAAAAAACAACTGCATTAAAGTTCTCATTATTTTCTCAAGAATATGCAGGATCGCTACGAGACGTAGCAACTGCGTAGCGCGTGGCTACGCCAGCTACGCCGTAGTCGCCGTAATTTAATCGCATACTTTTCTATGATAACTGACAGACAAAGACCTTTTTAAGCATTACTATGCTCTTTTATACGTTCTCAACAAATTTTCTATTATTTTCAGATGCAGGTGAAGGTTTCCTTACGAATACCGTGAAGTAGGGGTAGGAACCAACCTACATCAAAATAATGAGACAATAATCGAAATGAAATGACTGTAATTGGGCATGGAACGGCAGGGACGGTCCCCGTAACTAAGTCCCAGGTAAACGGTGCTACATACAATTATGTGGAAGTATCCTATAGGGAACGCGCGGATATGAATTACAACCATGTTAAGGAGGAACAATTTATAGACTTGCAGGTTTCAAACGAGACCTCACTGTGTATTCTGAATTGTGATTTGGTTTATCTTATTTTTTCTATTAAATCGCGCTGATGGAAATTATTGAATGCTTCGCCAGGAACTTATAGTATTTTGGTTTATTTATTTATTAATACAACATTAAGTAAAGTTTATACGCAGTCTACAACAGCTATAATTTAACTAAACCAACTCTTAAACTATTAATGATAACGTCACATATTAATAAATAATGCCTCCATTTATTTTTTAAATTACCTCTATAATTTTTTTATCTTTGTACCTCTTTGTGCTGGCAACGTGTCGAATGGCGTGTAATACTGCTCGCATAAATCGTGGAGACACCGTGACGAGTCGAGGCGCACTTACGCGCGGAATGAGACACATATACGTTCTGTGCGCCTCGCAAGCGCTAAAATTTCCTTTTAATTGTCTCGCCGTGAACGTACGACATCACCCTGTTACCTAATACGGATAGGTGTTGCTTTTCGTATGATTATATTTAGAGAAGGTTAACTATACAAATAAATAAAATGAGAGTGTCTGTTTGTTATTCCGAAGTAACAGATTTTTACTGAATGTTTGAGAGTATTCGTCTCTCTGTCTGTTTGTACCAGTGAATCTCCAAAACGGCTAGCAAATAGCTGATGTTGTAAGGAGTACCGGAGGCTTGCTTTTATTTTAGAAAAAGTATTAGGGTTCCGTGTAGTAAAATGAAAACCCACGTTTACTCAAACAAGCTAGTCTGTCTACACAAATATTAATTGAATGCTGTCCATTGTAAGCGGAACACTTGTGAATCACAAGACACATGGACTCAATACAATAAAATTAAGATATCACCTCACAAAGTTTTAACTATTCATGGAGATAATTCTTCCGAGAAAATCATTTATTTACAAAAAATACGTAATTTTTCAAATTGTTATAAAGATTTGTAGAAATTAGTGTTTCGGTGCCTCGTAGAAGGCGCGAACGCACAACGTTTTCTGGGAAATTGGTCAAAAAAAATTTGATGTTACAAATTAGCTCACAGACTTTGTCCTGTCTAATTTCCAAATAAAAAACACTATTAATTTTATTTTTTTAATGAT
This sequence comes from Diarsia rubi, assembly GCA_932274075.1. Taxonomy (NCBI): domain Eukaryota; kingdom Metazoa; phylum Arthropoda; class Insecta; order Lepidoptera; family Noctuidae; genus Diarsia; species Diarsia rubi. The sequence goes on along the minus strand of OW026412.1, from coordinate 10,742,820 downwards.
CCGTTCCGTTAGTCCGGAAAGGATGGATAAACTAATTTCTACAATTGCGGCTTAACCTAAAGACCAACCCGAGCTAAATACCCATAGAGGTCATGATATATGTTCAGTAGTTGAACTACAAAGCTCTTCGAGTGAACCCCATCACAGCTACAACACTAGCACACTAATATCAATTAACACCATCTAAGAGCAACACTTAGACACTACTTTTATGACCACTTTGTATTTAAAGTGTTCCAGTCTACTCGTAATAACGCAGTATAACAGTCTTGCACAATATTCAAATTAAATTGCATCTTTGCCAAAACTAGCGGGAAAATGGCGTCGGTTACATTAATATACAATAGAGTTTCTGACCCTCTCTGTCGAGGTTGGCTCTTTGTTTTTATAGGTTGTTGAATAAGCATTAACTAAGTAATTTGAGGGGCAGGTAGATACGAATTGCGGCACGTTTAGGACCTTTTTATGTTGCCATGGAAACGATATTAGTGTACGATTGCGACTACTTGTGTATGGATTTTACTTAGAAGTAGTTTTAGTAAAGTTTATTAATTCGCGCCTAGATATTTTGCAAAGAAAATGCTTTGTAATGCTGTATAACTTAACTTACAACTAAACCATCATTAGTGGCAGTTTATCTGTTATAAAATGTTATAAAACAATAGCACATAGCTATTAGCGCATAAGTAGTGGAACCAATGTACCGCAAACTACAATTTACTTAAAAAAATACATATAAGCACAATCATATAAATTGAATACTATCTGGTAACTAACGTACTTGTAAGAACAGCTGCTTACTTAAAGACTAAAACACGCTCATTTACACAAATATCATGTTTTTACGGATCAATCACTACCTTGTTGATTATTGACATAATATATCTATTATTATTCATCGTAATACGTATAATTTTAACTCGTCCTTTCCAGTCAACAATATGAACGCACGTAGCGACCAGTATCAATTAATTTAGCTAATGACATCGGGCAGACATTAATGCATCAAAGCAAATGAATCCTTTCCTCTATTTTGCCGTGCCAAATATACACACGGTGCCCTGAAATTATATTGCTAATAGTCGACATGCGATGGTCGGACAGGCAGAGGCAGCGGAGCGGGGGCTAGGTATTCAGAAATGTGGGCTATAGGCTCACATCAATAGCAAATGCAATTAGTTTGAGTGCACCGTTTTTGATGTAGTGGCCGAGTGCCGACAGACAGGGTGTGTGTGTGTGGAGAGCTATCCGATATAAATAATCCACAACGATAATCGTATGTATACGAGAAGTTGAGTTAAAGCTGAACAAAATTGGTTGTCTGATTCTCTAGAGTTGTTATTCCCGGGTCACCCGCACGGATACACTAACCTAATTGAATTGTTGGTTGATTATTTAGATAGAATTTCTATTACCATCGAAACTTGAACATATTCCAGGATAACTTTGCTGATAAGATTATTAAATTAATCGTTTATTAATAGTCCTTATTATGACTGAGTTTTGATTACGGTGGGCGTATTGATTGACAAAGGAAATAAGGTGCACGAGACAGTGAGACTTTATCGTTGGTCTAATGGTAACAAAGGCAACTGCAAAGCATAAGGTTCTGGGTTGAATTCCCAGATCGGGCAAAGTGTTATTGAATTTTCCATCAGGCGGTACACTCCTCTTAGTTCTTCATATATTCATAATGTCATTTATAAAAACTGACTAACGCTTAGGTACTACGAACTGGGAAATAAAGCTGGGACTCCACGCTCAGTAGTTGAGACTTGAGAATAAGCTCGTTTATTTGTAGGCTACAAATAAATTAAGTAGGGGTGTATTTTATAATAAATGCAAAATATTAATGTTACTTGTATCATTGCCAAAAACTCATCGCGAGTTATAAATGTTTTCCCTCTTGTTTGAATATTTTTTTCACATGATAGCATCTACTGTAAATTATTTATTTAGGATTCATAAAACAATATACTTAAATAGCAAAACCGTTTGGGGTCGAAACGCTCGTGTCATGAGGCTCAAATGCGTGTCTCCTTTATGAGGGAATTTCTCGCCGACTCGTTGACCCTTCGCGTGAGTGAAAGGGAGACTCTTTCATTGACCAAAGAATTAACAGCGTGGCAATTGGCTGGGCACGTTTGACAGATGCGGAGGAGTATTTTGACGCCTACGTGTCCTATTGTCGTCGTTGTATATGTAGGTACTTACTCTTAGTCTTTAATTTTTATGTATTTTTTTCGGTACTTCCAGTTTGTATATAATATAATATACTTAACAGCCTTACTAAATTAAATTATTATTTATCTTTAATAATGGAACAAGATTAAAAGAAGAACGTGAGACGTGCACTGTCTGGCGCGACGGTCATCGTAAAAGTCGACACCGAGCTACGACACGTCCATATCTGTAGAAGGTGTAGTCTGTAGTTAATCTTGCACTCAGACTGTGTTTGAATATAAAAGCTAAGTGTCCTAAGTGTTTGCTTCAGATATTACTCATTGGTCTTAAATTTGTACAGAGGTAGTCACGGAGATCCAGATTGTTCGAAAGAGATACCGCGACCCGGGAACACAAATGGCTTAGAAGGAACATGGGTGGTTTTTAGTCAGTAGAAGACTGACACTTCCTTCTGTTCAACCCAGAGCAGGAGGAGTCAATGATGGTTACCCATCCACCAAAAAATACAAAATATAGAAAAGAAAGAAAGAACTAGTATTTATTGGTTTCACACAAGACAGAACAAATTAACAAAAAAATAGAAATTAAAAGCTTACTTAGTAAATTAGTCCCGTACGAAGCCAAAAGGCCACTATCTACTAAGGCTACTATGGCTACTAATATAGAGGTAGTTACGGAGTCTCAGTTCATTACAATAACCCCCGCCCCTATTAAATGAGACTGGCGAAAATATGTTATTGCGTAAACCTCTGTTGAACCGTTCAGGGATTACAGGCGTGATGATATGATTTTATCACATATAGGAAATGTTGTCCATTACCTCTCTAGGTTTTCTCGACAAAGTCGAGGCTGGGTTCCAGACGAGCTGTACACAGCTTAATACTAGCACTTTACATGGAATGACTATCTGGCTTGTCTCCACAAAACATGTTACTGAGTAACACGGTATCCGTTGGAAAGATTATCATGCAGCAATGTTTACTCAGAAGGCAACCGCTCTCTTAAGCACTCTCGCCCCCTACTTTCGGTCTTCTTCTTAAAACTTTGATCACCCAATGCTGAGTGTAGGTGTCTTCCAAATGTCTCTTCTTTTGGCGATTTTGTGTCTTAGGCCTTAGCTATCTAGTTTCTTCAAATATTTCAATGAGATTTTTTTTTTGATCTTCCCACATTGGTACATTTCGTTTTGCTATCGCTTCTGCTATGTCTGCTCCCTATTACATGGGAATTTCATAAGACTACACATGGGAATGGGAGCTGCGGCGGACCAGTGGTGGCGCCCCCGACTTACGAACATTAGGTCGTGGCTTCGAACCCAACCTTAAATAAGTTTAAGGCAGGCACATTACTTTGTGAAATTTATTTCATCACCGCTGCTCTAAAAACGGTGAAGGAAACCTGTCTTAGAACCATGTGACATCTATCAATCCGCACTGGGCTCGCATGGTACTCGTAGATTATAGCCCATTCCTTCTCAAAGAGAGGAGACCTGTGTCCCAACAGTGGGAACATTTATAGGGTGTTGATGATGATGATGACGACACATGGGAATACTGTAGCCCTTTCGGTATTACAGGCGGATATTTTGTTATGTTTCCTACTTATATTATAACAATGACTTTTTCCACCTCTCGAATATTTCAACTTAAACTAAAGAGGCGGAAAAAAAACATACATGCCGCGCTTAATTGGCACGCTGTTGAGCTGTTCATCAAGTCTGGTTTTAATTCTATTAATTAACAAGGCGTCAGATCGAGTCGAGAGTTATGTTGAAAAGCAAAATATTTGCGCGTTGAAAATCTGTCGATGTATGCTCGTTGATTTACGATTTCATTAGTTTCGTGCGTCGACGAGACAGGGACAATACATGTGTTTACTGATTGCGACGATTATGTGAATGCTAGTTGTAACTTCAGCTTAATTATGTAAGAGATTGGGTGCAAATGAGATGTGCACCAATTGGGTCGTATTAGGAGAATACTAACAAATTAGACGGGCGGTAATGAATGGCGGGTGATGTGGATTAGGAGCGCTGGATTGAATTAGGGTTTGATAAAGGCTGTGAGGCGAGGTATATTGGTTTAGATTAATGCAGTTGTTGCTGTGATAATGAAGAACGTATTGAATGAAGTTAGTGATCGATTCTGATTAAGCAACGAAGCCGTTTCTAAGTTATCGTCATGCAAGGCTTTTTCTCAACTATGATGAGATAATCCGTTGCAACCGAATACTACTATTTTATGAAGTAACTGCCTATCTGACCTCCAAAACCCAGTGCAACAATTGTAAGAAATCAAAAAGACAAAAATAGTCTCATCTCTCTCAAAAATGAGTATGAACTCATTTTTATAAGCAGAAAGTGACACACACGTTTAACAAATGAAGTTCCAAGTTCCATAATAACGTTGATCACTTTGATACCAGCTCTGGAGCGGATCCAAGAGGAAATATAAGTTTAACCTTAAGCCGTGCCAACAAAACTGTTGTTATTTGGGTTTTTAATCTAATGTTCCGTGTTTTCTTCTTATTCATGTATTTTATGACTGTCCTTAGCTTATTGAACTCGTTTTTTTATGTTTTTTTTTTGTTTATTATAATATCTCTAAATAAATACTCTGAATTAATTTAATTCTTGTATTGGTTGAACTGTTATTGGCGTTTTCCATCAGAATTTGCAATAGCAGTCTTTTTACATAACTAGTGTAATGTTGGGCTACCTATAGTCCTATACCTCGGTGTTGGTGTATTATTTCACGAACATTATCAGAAAGAAAGAAACAAAAAAAAATGTCGCAAAAACAAGAACAAATTACGTATAAGTTGCAAAACGTAAGCCTGATGATTGGCAAAGGCGGTCGACACTGAGGATTTCTACCAGTAAATCCAGTATTAGCAATAATAACGAATAACCAATTTCCTTACCAACCCCTCCAGGTTTCTAGGAAGTGACCGTTGACAATATCAGTGTATCCCCTTTTAAATTCCACGATTCCATTGCGCTCAATGGATTCAAGGAATTTAGTCTTATTTGTAATTGTAAAAGTCTATTCTTAGTCTAGTATATTTTTTATGTAAAATACAAACAAAACACGTTATCGGTCATACTGCATAATCCCAGTACATATACCTACATACTCAATTTATTTGACTTGCATGTTAAAATAACTAAAATACACAATTACAGAATACATACAGCAGCAGTGAGTTAATGTTACATACATAAAATGCTACTATACTGTATGTAATTCTGTAAAAAAACAATTAACCATAACTCTCTCTTAATAATTTTAGACAATATTCGTATTGTAGATTGATTGCGTTTTCCGCATGCGTCATCGCATAGAAAATATTGCGAATGGGTAATTGAATATACGCTATATGTCGGTCGCACTCGACGCCCGGCGGCGCCTGGCGCTGACGGCTGGTGACAAATAATATGACGGACGATGAATACTTGCACCTATTGGCTTAAATGCAATTTCATATCGAGCACTTACGCCGACAATGTTTTTGGACCAGCTCTCGGGGAAAATGATGATCGATTATAATATTCTGTAAGAGACAACGCTATAAGTTATTAAATTGAGTAACTACAACACAATACTTTTCCATTCATCACCTGCCTAGTGTTTTCCCAGCTATGTTGGTCGGCCTCCAGTTAAACTGAATGCAGCTGTCCAGCTAAACTTAACTTAAACTCGGTCGCCCATCCACGGAACAACCTAGACAAGCAAGTAGTATTGTTCATCGCTGAATGAACTGAATTTTCAGTGAAGTGAAACAGATGAACGAGCGATCATAAACTAACAGAACGACACGAAATTTTCTTTGTAAATATTCGTATGATTTTTGTGCCACGGAGAGACAAGCCATGAAAAAATTGAATAGATTTGCTTTTGCAATATTTCGCTTGTGTGCTGTACAGATCGTTTTTAAAAGATAAACACAGTGGCATACACGAGATAAAAATAGATCAAATGCAGCTCGCCAACAGAAAAGTCACTCCGTAGCCAAGTTGTAATATGTGGCAGCGGTACACTTGGTCATTTCCGTAAATAGCGATTGTACGTTTGAGATGGTTTCGTCTGTTTTGTTTCAACTATAAGTGTGAAAGAGTTTTAATTACTTATTTGTTTGTGTGGTATTCCAGTAGGCCAGTAAATAGCCAGTTTAACTTTTCTAATTTCAGCACATTTTTAGTGATATTTTCGTGCAATTCTGAAGAACAAAGATAATTTCTGTCATTACCTCCAAACATGATTTTCTAGTACTTAGCAATAACACAATGAAGATGGATTTTATAAGGTTCTCAGAACCCAAACACCGAAAGCTGCCCAGCTGTGGTACAATATAATTTAAATAAAGACAAAAACTCCGTAAAACATGGCTGTGCTATTTAAATAGGTTATTTAATATTCGGTCTGAAATACGCAGTGCATGAATTTACTTAGTTGCCTGTGAGGGTTGCAAGAGCTGCTTAATGGTTAAGCAAACTTGCGTATGAAAAAAAAGGTTCTCTCTATCATAACTCAACTTTACACAAAGATAGACTTTCCTGGTCTTTCATTGATGATCTGACTTGCTCTGCTCTGATTTGTTGTAAAACATAATTATTGTACATTTTCACGAGACCCGTGTCTGAAAATCAGATTTACGCTCCTTGGAGAAAAAAGGTCGCTTAGTGTAAACCTCATCTTACGATCAGACGGACTGATAAAAACATTACTATTTAAATTGTACTAAGAAAATAGTTTGGTACGTTCCAACCTTCTTCATCCAGTGTGTCGGTATCACACCGTTACGAAAATAGTCCTCGTACACTTAAGACTAGGTGAGGCGGAGACGATTGAATCGAATATTCGCGGGGCTCGGCAATGCGACCTCGGTTACACAGAATAGAGAAGTAACAGAAGGTCGACTTCAGTGCTACAGTCAACCGCATGTCAGTGGCAAAAAAAACCAGCATAAGGTCTGCGCTACCTCAGTTAAAAGCCAAGCAAGCTTTGTCAAGCATTGTCGTGTGGTCAATAGTTTAAAGAACGAAAATACACTACTGACTTACTGTTTTTAAGTATATATCACAAGAAATACTACATGCTGTAACTGACTCGAAAACCTACCTAAAGTGGCCTGAAAATAAATAAATGCTATGTAAAGCATTTATTTATTTTCAGGCCACTTTACTTAACTTTCTTCTTCTATTTTTTTGGAAAACTTACAGCAATGTAGACACAAACTTAGGTTTATAAAAATAATAGGGCCAATTACAGGTTTTCACAAGTAGTTATACAATCTATATCTTCTATACATATAATAAATTTGGCTCGTCTGTATCAAACTTGCCGCGTTTCCTTACTAAATCCATTTCCATCGGCTTGATTGTTTGAGATTTTGTTAATTTGTTATCGGAAGTGTATATACAGGGTGTTTGGAAGGGAGCTGTACATACGCCTAGGGTAGAAACTAGGGATAGTCTGCTACCTACCCCCGCCCATTATATTGACCTTGGCCTCAAGGTTTTTTTTTAATTTAAAATTATTTCTTTACCTTACTACGGTACTTCAGGCCCCATAACTTTTCTTCTCCACAATTTTCTGGTGTAAAATAATTTTTTGCAGGACCCTAAGACTCTAACGATTAAAACAAGACCATTAGCCGACCGGTCCCATGGATAGATTTTGAGCTACAGGTAGTTTTAGTCAAAAAATCAAATAAAAAATAATAATAAATTAAAAAAAAACCTTGAGGCCAAGGTCAATATAATGGGCGGGGGTAGGTAGCAGACTATCCCTAGTTTCTACCCTAGGCGTATGTACAGCTCCCTACCAAACACCCTGTATAGTATAAATAGGCGGTTGTTATCAGTGTTGAGACTATTATTTCGTACCTCCACCATGTCGAACTTGGACTCTGACAACGATGTACCCGAAATAGTTGGAACTACCTTCGTTCTTCTTTATTCTCATTTGCTTCTACTGACTAAAAGACAACCCATGTTCCTTCTTAGCACTTAGCCTTCTGAGGCCGCGGTATCTCTTGCGAACAACCCGGAGCCCCGACGGGACTATAATCTAGCTCTGTTTCAAATTTCATCAAGATCCGTTCGGGCGTTCTGACGTGGTTGATTAACAAACATCCATCAATCAAACTTTAGTCTTAGACATACTCAGTGCTTTGTATTACCCTCTTCTTATTTGCTACAGCGTCAGTAAGTTAACGCAGGGCAATGATTTAATATACTTTCGTCTAAGCGACGCATTCCAGTTTCCGACAATCACGCGAACGAAGTCGCGGGCACAGCTAGTGTATAGATAAAGCAAAAACAAAAAACAGTGATAAGGATCAGTAAACAGTATATAAGAAATAAAAAAAAAGAATGAAAAAGAACACAAATTGGCAAAATACAAAGGTTACGGGTTAGTTGAAGAACTTATTACAGAGCGTCTTCTTCAACTTCGACACGCTTGTTTTAAAAATGGCGATCTCAACCTCCTGGCAAGTTGCATTGTACAAACGGCTCGTCCTAATATCTATACATCTATGGGCAAAAGTTATACCTTACCGACTAGCATACATCGATCACCCATAATTAGTGCACGGTATTACTAACTTATGAAATTTAGCCCAGTATACACACCTCTATAACTTACATCAAGCTGTTCGCACCCGTCTGCACCTGACTTCACTCATTGCGCAGAGTCGGCCTTCTGAACAAATTTGTTCCGTGACGGTTCCTTTACGAGACTTCCAACTCGATTTCGGAATTCGGATATTATACAGGTTAGTTGGTCCAACTAGGTGGAATGTATTTTTAAACCGAGTGTTTTGGCGAATACATCGAATTTGGTTGTTGAAAAATTATTGAAATCTCGTAGGATAGTCGGACCTGTAGTTGGTGAATAGGGACTGTATATTGTCTAGATAGCATTTGTGTTCCAAAATAGCCGCGGTTTTTAATCAACTTCAAAAAGGAGAAGCTTCTCAATTTTTCTTGGTACCTGAGTAGGTACCAATTGTCGTACTCAATTTCGTTAAATTAGCAAACAATGGATATTTAGTTCTTTATTTCTTTTCTTTTTTTTTTTCTTAAAAAAACGTTGCCCCCACTAGGAATTTCTCTTGTATCGTGGGTGCGTTTACAAACATTTATAATCACATACACAAATACCCAGACCCGGAAAAACTATCTGTAGGCCATACAAATATTTGCTCCGTGCGGGGATCGAACCCGCGACACGCAGCGCAGTAGTCCATTGCCTGAGCCACTGCGCCAACCGTGTCGTCGTTAGAATGCAGAGAAGTTTCTGGTCAAATAATACCAGCAGCTCGGGTCGCTCATCAGTTTAAGCCACCTGCCTAGGTTGGTCTAAGGATGGGTGACTATTTTATACATACCGAGTTACCTCCGTGCCTCGGAAAACGCGTTAAACAGTTGGTCCCGACTGTAATTTATAGATCTTTTACAGTCGTTACAGCTATTCAGTGGCTCGAATATCGTATTACCCAGTGTTAGCTTATAGATTGTAAAGATCAGAATAGGCAGTCACTACATTTAAAGTACTGGTATTCAGCTACATCAAGTTTGACTAGTAGCTGACTCCAAAACAGTTGAGAAAAATTTAACCATCCTTAATTAACTCTACATTACCTCTCGACTAAGTCTGATAAACCTCCTTTAAATTACATAACTTTTGCAACCTAGTTTCATCCATTACAAGAACCAAACTCAAACAACATACCTCACTCGCGATAGATTCGACACTGACGTCACTACAAAGCCATTCAATTTTTTCCTACCAAACAGAGGCTAGAATAAAGTTGATTACCGTACGAGCCGGCCCAGTTTACAGAGGCGGTTTTTTTTTGTGAAGGCCCTTTATCGCGGACACTTTACCCACGACCACTGTGGGTAGTTTAGTTGAATAGTGCTACACCGTTTATTTTTCAAGCTCGCACAGTAAAATGTTTTGAAAGGACCGATTTCACTTTACGTCGGCAGTGTACCCCGCCCGCATGTCTCCGACTGCCATTGTAAAAGCAACTACAATCGTACATTATTGTTTCGACGTCGTACCTGCACCTTTTTTATTTTAGTTTTCAATGAAAAACTGTATCTTTACACGGCTGAGTTATGGTGATGAAATTAAACTGGAGCTTTTAGTCGAAGGTTTTGTTCGTTTCTTTGGAACTATATCGCACTACCTATTTCCACTTTTATAGAGTATATTGTTTTGAAAGCGTTTCTCATCTCAGTAATGGATAGCACATCTGTAATGTTTCTGCTTATTTCTCACTTGTCATCTGCTTCAGTTTGGAATATACGAAATTGAATTAAGCTACCTATCGATACACATTTCTGGAAGTGGTATAGGTAAGTGCTAAGACAATATTTCTATATTAAAGTGCGTCAAGTGAAAACATGTGGGACCTGTAAACCTAAAAGAAACAAAGAAAGAAAAGCTATTTATTTGTCGCAGATACATGACGTGCATGCCAAATAACAAAACAATAAACATGCAATGGATAAAAAATATCCCTATTACATTACTTAAACTGGCAAAATGTGGATATTAATGCGGTACGTTTCTGACTAACCCTTCGGGGCTAGCAGGTGTGATGTTATGTTATGCATAAAAAATATTTAAAATACAAAAGGACAACAGAAAAAACAAGAGCTTGCACGTCGTGACTGCGATAAGCAGGTTAACATTCAGCATGATGCAGTGTTAAAAAAAAAAAACAAAAATAATTTATTTCAAGCTCCAGCCAATTACAGGCTCTTTCGAATAGTCGAGCAAATACTAAATTTTAATAAGCTAATAAACTAAGCTACAGTCCCACTCACAAGGCATAATAACTGTCAGTGTACTGTAGTTGCCGATTCCAAAGCGTTGATCTCATGAGAAGAAGGGCAAGAAACTTCATGGACACTCTTTTAAATCATAATATTGTTACAAAACTTTGGTTACATCATTCATATTGAGATTGGTATATTATCATGTGAGAACGATGTAGCAATATGTGCACGATAAGTGTCGACAGTACAGCCAAAACGACGATTCAAATATAATATAATAATTCAAACAAGCCGTGGCAGCTAAGAGGTGACCCGTCACAACTGACAGCACCCGTTTACGAGCATGACGCATGGATCAGCACCATTCCACTCAACCATTTTAAAGGGAACGAAATGACCCGACACACCCGCCACCATCAGCGAGACATTTATTGGTATTCATGTTATGGTACCCACAACATAGCGCTGATTTTCAGTGATCTTCTTCTTATCGTATGGACAGAAAGGTCTAACAACCCCACGTAGGTACCCTAGTGTCAGTGTTTCTAAACCGCCTCAAGGGCATTAAGGAGCCCGTCGGGGCTGTGGGTTGTACACTAGTTACCGCGGCCTCGACATATAGGGCTAAGAAGGATCATGGGTGGTTTTTAGTCACTAAAAGTCTGACACTCCCTTTCGCTCTGCCCAAGAGCGGGAGGGTTATTTGATGATTTTCCAACCGCCAAAAAAAAAAAGGGCATTAAGGAGGAAGGGAAGGGAGGGTCAGACTTCTACTGACTAAAAACCACCCATGTTCCTTCCTCTCCCTTGTGCCGAAGCTGCGGTATCTCTGTCGAACAACCGGGAACAACCTCTGACATGGTTTTGACGACCGCCATTTGGCGGCCGGACTACCGGCTTATACTTGCCTTCCGAAGCACAGCATAATTTTTTTATTAAACAACCAGGTGATTCAAGCCTGCAAAGTCCTAGCCAAATTGGAGAAAAACTTTACAAAGACGCTTCCCATAGGAATTGCGCCTAAACTACTCGACCACAGAGGCAGTTCAGACAAGCAGTTAATTTTCAGTGGTACTTATGTAATACTCGAATCACTTTAGAATAGATCTTAAGACAACTGCATCAGCCCCTTTAACCCTAGTTGAGTCGTAACCTATAAAATACGAACCCGTCAGAGTAACGTTATAAAGGTCCATAACATTACTTTCACTGAAGCAGGAAGAAATAGGATATTTTAATTGAATTCCCAAGATATATTTTATTCTCCTATTTCTCCTATTCAAAATGGCTACTGCGTCAACTGAATCACTTTTAACGGCTGCATTAAAGAGCGGGATTCATTCCGCAATATGCGTAACGCTCCAATTTATGCAGATTAAAGGAGCAGTAACTAAACGCAGAGTCGGGTGTAAACTGGGGGGATATTTTCTCATGTTCGACATACTATGAGTAAGCCTAGCTCTGTTACATAATGCGGAGTTGCGAGCATTGCCTGTTGTTGCGTTACGTGTATAATATCACTAATACTCAAACAATTGACTGCCTCGGGTAGGTTGGTGTAGCGGTCGCAAGCGCGATTGTTGTGCATGGGTACGATTCCCAGGTCTGGTCAAAGTGGTATTAGGTTTATCCATCAGGAATATCTCAGTGGCAGCCACAGAGTCTGGAATCTGGAGTGCCAGGTTGATGGCCATAGACTTACCCCCTAATACATGGGACTAAGACATAACTGTCGAAATGTGGGTGTACACTCTGCCTAACCTATTGGGAATTACAGGCGTTATGTTATCCCCGCCGTGTTTTCGTAGCGGCGATCGGCGGCGGTGACCTCTCGCGTCTGGCCCTGCAGTGATGCTAGCGAAGGAGGTGGCTGAAAGTGAGAGGGAGAGAACCTCTCGTCCCAGCCGCCGCGGGAGACGCTCCGGGCGTCGGGGGCCACGTGACGGCTTCCGGCCACCGTAGATGCAGGCCTATGGAAGGTGAGTAATGGGATAGCAGGCCGTCCGTCCGTCTTATGACGACAACTGGCCGTGTCGACGGCGCGTTCGTGTTCCACACGCATCTCAAAGGTTAAAAAGGAACATGGTTGATTTCTAGTCAGTTAAAGTCTGACACTCTCTTCGCTCTGCCCAAGAGCGGGAGAGGTTATTTGAAGATTTCCTACCCACCAAAATAAAAGCGTTATGTTATGTTTATACTCAAACAACAAGCACGAATTTTCTCTGTTCCTTTCCACAATACTCAATTGAGTAATTATCGCAACGAATTGCTTGAAATTCGATAAATACTCGTTACAGTACAATCAGTGAAAAACTCATTTCGGTGGAAAACAAAGGAGCGTATCAGCTGCCTATCAAACCATTTATGCCGTAAGTCATTGAATAAAATGCTCATACCAGAATCAATTTAAATCCTAACGTCAAAAGGTAAATTGGTGGCGGATGGAACGTTGTTGATTTTGGGGGAATTTCATGTAATAGGTAGTGGAAAAGGCTAGTTTTTTGTGCTTTCGTCCAATAATATCGTACTATTAAATATTAATTTTGTAATAAATTTCTGCTAAAATTGCATCAGTCTATTGAACTGTTTTAACTTATTATTGAAATTAATTACTCCATGAAATCGAAATTGCTTCCATTCAAAATGCACGGCGACGTGAAATTAACGTTTGATCAAATATTGCATTAGATAATATTCTCACATGTTATTCTTTTAGCCACTAATGATTAAACATAAGCATAATCATCCTAAATGTTCCCACAGCTGGCCTTTGTTTTTTGGAGGTTCGGGTCTCATCAAATGATTCTTCTCGCTCTGACCGATGCGGTAGGGAGTGTCAGACTTCTACTGATTAAAATCCACCCATGTTCCTTTTTAGCCCTTTGTGTCCGAGGCCGCGGTATCTCTTTCCAACAACCCGCAGGCCCTTGTTGTCCCCACGCGTGCTTCAAAATGATGTCAACATCTTTTTGAAGCACGCGAGGAACACGAACGCGCCATACGATACGGCCTGTCATCGTCATAGGACGGACGAACGGTGAGCTAGCCCATTACTCAACGTCCATAGGCCCGCGCCTACGGTGGCTGGAAGCCATCACGTGGCCCTCGACAGCATTAGATATCCTCACATGGTATTTTTTGTAGTAGCTGAATATTAAATTATAATTTGCAAAGTACCTAACAGAATTGCCAATTGGCTATTTGAGTACTGGCAAAAAATCACTAAAATGTTATGTTATTTCATACATCTAACTGAAATAACACGATGTGTGAAAAAAGAAATAAAATCGATAAAAAAATGGAGTAGCTACATGCTTTAAAAGTTTTTGGTGGGAGCACTTTCTATCCTTGTCGTGCGAAACGGCTATTTGTACTACTTAACTATGGCGGTATTAAATATGACGTCACATTTTTGTAGCGCTGTCTTTGTCTAGCACGTTATTTAAAATTAGTTAAAACTAAACGATTTTTGATCAATTTTGTTACTTTTCTCACACATCGTGTTATTTCTGTTAGTTTTTTGAAATAACACAACATTTTCGTGATTTTTTAACAGTAGTCAAATAGCGTATTATTGGATACTTACAACAACACAGCTGTTATGACAACAACGGGTAAAATAATCTCCCTAAAACAAAAATCGAATCGCAAGTTTTCTATTTATACGTGGGCACAGTGATTATTTGGTAGACCACTCTTATTGCTTGTTAGGGTAAGAAAAATGGGACCGTATTACTAAGACTTCGCTGTCCGTCCGTCTGTCTATTAACCAGGCTGTATCTCAAGAACTGTGATAGCAAGACAGTTTTTGTTGTTTGTGTGTAATTTTCACAAATTACACACAAACAACAAATGCTAAATATAAAATAAATATTTAAGGGGCTCCCATACGCAATATTTTTTGTCTTTTTTGCTCGATATCACTAATGGCAACAGATAGGCACTTCCAATATTCACAAAATATTCAGTTGTACTTTACGTTGATAATAAATAATAAAATTAAAATGGAATAAATATTTAAGAAGGGGTACAACAGACATGATTTTTTGTACGGAACCCTTCATGAGCGAGCCTCGCACTTGGCTGGTTTAAAAAAAATATATAATTGCAAAAACCAGTCTATCTTATCTTACCTTATCACGCGTAATAACCAGATAGATTTCGATAAGTTTTGTAACAAGATGGATCATGATCTGTGTTAAGAGGAAATGCGGGAGGTCTTTTCTCTATAGAAACGCTCTCGCCTGTTTTCTTTCTTGTTAATGACTATAAAGCTATGATTATTTACAAAATAATAAATATTAACTTCTTGTACGCCCTTATATTTTCCTTTTTGATGACACATTATTTTTCTAAGCACTAGAACCTTCAAAAAATGCTCAAAATTGCTTATTTAGATCGCTGTCAACAGAGGCCTAGTGTACAAATTTGACAATTATAAACGAAAAAAGAAAAACATAGGGGCACAGAATACATCCTTCATATTTAGTGTCTAAAATCTACACAAATATTATAAAGAGGAAAGATTGTTTGTTTGTTTGTAACGAATAGGCTCCAAAACTACTGGACCGATTTGAAAAGTTCTTTCACTGTTGGAAAGCTACATTATCCCCGGGTGACATAGACTACTTTTTATCCATGTATTCTTACGGGAAAGGAAACTACGCGGGTGAAACGGCGTTACGTCCGCTAGTATTTTATAAATTGGTACAATATTGTAGGAGGAAATAGGCGAGGCCAAACCTAGAAATATGACTATCTACTTAAGCTATTGAGTCGGATCTGCAGTTGTCCTTATCTGCCACCCGGGCGCCTAGCTCTCGCAGAGCGACAGCGAGTTTCTTCAAATACCGAATTTACAAAAGTCTCTCCGCCAGCATTTCCTCTTAAGTAAGTGCTCGTGGGATTGTTTTTTACCTCCATGCAAGTGAAACTGCTAGCAAATGCTAGTTGCATACATTAAATGCCAAAATTGTTCACAATTCAAACTTAAGTTCAATATTTTGCTTTATAATACTTGGTTTTTGACCTAATCATCACTCAGCTTTACATGCAAGATTTTGCGAGTGAAGTCATGGTATGGTATGGGTATAGATAGGTATGGTGTGATCTGTGTCCTGAAAAAGTTGGCTTGACCGATGTGAATGATTCTGTGTACTTATACTTGTAATCAGTTGTTTGAACACAGCTTAGACACAGTTAGTTTAGCTATAAGATCTTCGTAAAAACGTGTTTATAGCCTTTTCCAAAGTCCTGTAATACTCTTACTATACAAAGAAAGTTCGTGTATCATACGATAGTATCCACTTCTCCGTGTGTGCGTTAGACTACGGCTACACTGCAAATCATTAGCAGGATAGAGACGGCTGCGGCCGACCACACTCGCTGTTTGCATTTGTAATTAATACACTGTTTGTACTTCTGATTTACGATAGCGTCCGTTGTGCACTCCTAATGTGTTAATAGCTTAGAAAATTAACATTCAAATTTATATGCGAAATTGTTTTACTGATTGCTCAAATTTATTTAAAAGAATATTTCGAATAAAACGGTTCTTCTATTTGATTGGGCAGTATGCAAATTTTCACTAAGCTTCTAAAATATATTATAACGTGTAAACGTATCCTTCATGAAGCCGTTAAACAAGCATTCTTTACATAAAACTTAGCAACCCTACACGAAAATTAGGTGTATCTATCAACATTGAACGCGTCAATAAAGTTTTACCTATTGTTTAAATTTTATCTAATGTATTGTCACCAGAACGAAATGTTTGTGCAAATTCAGCGCAATCGGTTGAGTTAAACGGTTTTAAAATTCAGTGGCAAGATGTGACCAAAACATCAAATTTAACTTAATAACAATAAATCGAGTTAAAAATATGAAAAAAAACCTTATAAAAAATGTTTTATATAGTACCCACATTTTGTAAAAGATAGTCATGCATGTACCACGATTAAAATTTACTATGTAGATTTAGCATGCGCTTATTACAAAGTAGGGTTAGTGAGAATTGAAACTTGAAAATAGCGCTCTGGGAAATGCTAACTTTAGTTGATTCAAGCTGAATTCGTTTATCTCAAATGTACCAGGAAAAAGTCAAAAAGGTACAAAGTTGTTTTTAGTTCCTCTAGTTAGGTATCTATTGGTTATTTTTAACCGATTTCCAAAAAGGAGGAGGTTCTCTAGTCGTGTGTATGTTCTTTTTTATGTATGTCCGCGCATATCTCCGTTAATTGTGGACTGATTTTCAACATTCTTTTTGTATTCGAAGGGTATACTCCCGAGGCGATCTGATGATGAGATTCCTGACAAATCGAGGGCAACCCCCAAAGTTTATAGGCAGACATTACCACATATTTTCTGAAGCCGTTAAAATATTTGCGTCTGATGATCATAATCTCATGGTGCTGCGCTGATGATGAAAGGTACAACTCCTCAACGGTTAGGAGTTGACAGAAAATTCCTTCAAATTATCCGTACCTACTTATAGACCGATACTTGTATTCCTTCAGCCTATTAAAAAAAAGATTCGAGATTTATTAGCAGACAAGTGTTATTATAATATTTATGACTTTTTGAGTGGCACTATTTGATATTTTCTATTTATTTAACCTTAATTTTTGTGACACTTTATAATTAATTTATATTACTGACTTATCAATATTTATTTTAGACTTCAAGTTCTAGGATTGCAGTGCCTTCAACTAAGTTTTTTGTACATTACTGACATTTTTTTTTATTGCTCTTGAATATTTGTGACATTTTATGATTTCTACCGACTTATCAATGTTTATTAATTATGTAGGTACTTAAATTTTATTTTTTTGTTGTAAATTTTAAAAATTTGTACGCCTTATGGGTGAAACATGTACGTACAAAAAATCTTATTGTAACATCTTACATGCCTCATTTGCATGTATACGCATGTTTTGACAAATAAAATGATCTTTATCTTTATCTTTAGTATTAGGTTAACCAGATGATAAAAGGTAAATCTCATTAACCAACTTAAAAACATAATTTAATATTCAAATGAACCCCGCCTGCTTCCAAGTTTTGTTTAATTTAAAATGTGCTTGTTTTTTGCTTTTCAGTTATTTCGGTCAGGTTTTTTAGGTTTTTAACTACTTTTTTTATTTCCAGCTTTTAGTTGTTTAGTGTTTGTTCTTTCGTTGGTCGCGTAAAATTCTTCGCAGATGATTTAACTTTTGTGTTTGTTTATAGGATTTGTGACTTTGAATTTATTTTAAACAAATGAGTTTCATGTATTTTTGTAATCTCTCTTTAAAACCCTTCATTTTGATACCCTACTCGATGGTAATGGCTTTTTTTTTTCAAATCATCGATGTGGCCCCCAAAATCCGAAATTTTTCTTTGTTTATTAATTATAATGTAATTAGTGACACTCGCACCATCAAGACGAATCTAACGACGTATATTTTATTAAAATTCCTTCATCCGTTTAGGAGTTATGAGGGAACAAAGAAACGGACATACATACACGCCAAACACATAGCCCTCCTTTTGGGCTCCGCCACAGTCGGGTAAAAAGTGAAAAATAAACTTTAAAAGAAAAAATAGCTTCTGAAGTCGGTGGCAAAAAAAACAAGATCAAAACAAACAAATGTTACCGAACTCAGAGGCTGATTTTTCTTTTGAAGTTTTTTTCCACATTTTTGTGCTTTTTGATATTGTAAACAAAAACTAAAGACAGCTTGTAAAGGACTGCTTCTAAAATTGAATGGAATCTCCGAAACAGCTCATCAGATTTTAAAAATTCTTAAAATGACTCGATTCATTCCGATTCAGCCCACGCGGAGATAAAAGATCCTCTTACAATTATCTTATTTTGACCTAAACGTTGGCCAAACTGCATGTTCGCCTCTTTCTTGTACGACATCCAACAGCAAAGATGAGTGCACATACAAATCGTACTAAAACCTATTACCATTAACCGTATATATTGGCGCTAAACCATAAAGTTGATATTAAATTAGTTTATAATTATTTAAGGGTAGTTATGATTTTATTTTGACTCGTGTGGATTCATTGAATTAATAGTTGTATTTGAAGGTAGTAAGTTTTTGTATTTGACATGTTTAGATTTACTGAACTAATGTTCGTATTTCCGTCTATTTCAAAAGTAATAATAATTTCCGTTTGCTTCAATAATAAGGATTTATGTTGTCACACCTGTTTGATATTTGTAAAATATTGTTTTATTTGAATAGTAGGAATTATTTTGATATGACCGCTAGAGTAATGATTATTAAGTGTTTGTTTTGACCTCTTCCGCCTTGCAAAGCGAAATATTCTTATGTTGAAGCTCGCCATTTCTGTGTATATAAGACATTGTATTTCGAAAGAAAGGTAATTCTTGATTCACCTATCGTGAAATAAACACCCTAATCTGAAGTAAGTTCTTTTTTTTAAACTTGTGCTAATACTTCCTTCTGTTGTCTAATTACTGTGTTATTGTGTGAGTGTGTAATATATTGGTGTAAGCCAATATATTTTGAGACTTTGACGACGACGGCGATGACGCGCCGATATATACAAATCCACGCTCAGTGCATGCTACTTTGAAATTCCCACTGGAAAAACCCAGAAACATTTTACCTTTTTTTTTTGGGGTAAGATATCATCAAATAACCCCTCCCGCTCTTGGGCAGAGCGAAAGGGAGTGTCAGATTTCTACTGACTAAAAACCAACCATGTTCGTTCTTAGCCCTATATGTCGAGGCCGCGGTATCTCTTACAATAACCCGCAGCCCCGACGGGACACGCAGCCCCGACGGGGAAATACGTTTTTTTTTTGGGGTTGGAAAATCATCAAATAACCCCTCCCGCTCTTGGGCAGAGCGAAAGGGATTGAGAACTTCTACTGACTAAAAACCACCCATGTTCCTTCTTAGCCATGTCGAGGCCGCGGTATCTCTTACAACATCCCTTAGCCCGCAGCCGCAGCAACACATTACATGACTTGATAATCAACCCTAGCAGTCGCGGTTGTGGTCGCTAATCCACAGAGGCAGTTAATAACTCCTCTTCTTCATAAAAAAAAAACTAATTAATCATATCAGGAACACAGTAATATTGTACAAAGCATATCTGTTTCATACGAGGAATTGTTTAAATGAGTTGTACAAACAACTTTAGTACTTAACGCCGTGTATAAAGGTTGTTAGATGGCGTCACACAGGCGTTCCGTAGCCGCTCCGTATAATAAAGAAAACCGCAAGAAAATTGAAGTCGTGGTTAAGTTATAAGTGAACAAAATGTACGTGCACAGACCTTGTTTTATAAGTGAGTTTATAATGTACAACATGTGTTTGTTTGTTTTGTAACGTTTGCTTAAAATTTGGACGATTCTGTATGATGTATAAACAAAATGTTGAAACTATCTAATATAAATGCTCTAGTTTTAAACCACTTGCCTCATCATCATAGTGTTAGCTGCAAGATACCACTGCTGGACATAGGGTAGAATAGAATATTCTTTATTACGTACATTATACAAGTAACATTTATAAAAGAAAAACATGTGACAATGGGGGACCTAATACCTTTTTATTTTTTTGGTGGGTGGTAAATTATCAAATAACCCCTCCCGCTCTTGGGCAGAGCGAAAGGGAGTGTCAGACTTCTACTGACTAAAAACCACCCATGTTCTTTCTTAGCCCTATATGTCGAGGCCGCGGTAACTAGTGTATAACCACAGCCCCGACGGGGGGGATCTTATAGCTCAAAACGATATTTTCTATTTGAAGGTGGTCACTTTTAGATATATTACTGGAAATAGCCACGTCGACCGGTTCTTTCTAGGTATTATCGGATTCCCGCGGCCTTCATCAGTTAATTTTGTGGGAAGGCTTCCACTGCTGCTTCTGGTACGCGGTCATTACTCCGTTACCACTCGGCGAAGTAACGTCTACATTATAGTCTGATGAAAGTAAAGGTACCTGCAACCACGTCTTGTTCTGCTCCTTATGCGACTTGCTTATGAAGCTGGAAAGGACGTGGACTTCTGTACTTTAAGGGACCTACGCCATTACTCACGCTGGTGACGTGGCTTGCGCTTAATGCTTGATTGTAGGAATATCGAAACGAAAAGAAAAGTCCTGCAAAACCTGCTGAAAAATACAAACACGAAACAGCTCAAAATCACGAACATAATGAAATACTGACAAAGGAAGTACTTCACACAACGAGTCCTAAGGGGTGTGTCTTGCTCATTTTCGTTTCGTGAAAAATGTTGAGCCTCCCGTACCGCTGAGTCCCTAAGTCAGCTCCACGACCCCGGGGCGTGGTGTCTGTTCGACGTACAATTTGCATTTTTAGCGAAAGTACGACGCACGTCTTCTGCAGACGGATTGTGCGGGAGACGAATGATCCCGCGACGTGGATCGACACCGATGTTTATGAGATTTTTTTAAATATCGTTTAACGTCATTTGGGGGAGGCCGTTTGATTTGGTACGGGTGAGGATGTTCATTGATTTTGGAGGTTGATGTTACGTATTTTAATCATGTTTTTGTAAGCTACGATTTCATGGGTTTGTTTGCCTACAGGTGGTTAGGGTTATACTTTTTAATTCTTTTTGTTTCTTTTAAGGTTGTCAAGGTATAACGTTTCTATTCATTCAAGAAAAGAGAACATAATGACTCATCCTTTGTCTAATATTTAACAAGTGTCATTATTTTTCTATCGAGTATTTATCTTTAGCAGCTTAAAGCCTGGACATGTTTCCGACGGACGCCTATATTTCTCGCACCTTTTAAATGGACTTAAAAATAATTATATTTAGTGAAATGTTAGTAGGTATACTGTAACCAAATCTCTGCCAATTGAAAACAGGGTTAAAAATTAAAACATATTACGCTACCTAATACAAATACTAAAATTTAAAATAATATTATTTCATCTCACGTTGTTTAAAAGCAATAAAAATCCAAAAACTAAGTTTAGCTGGAAAAGTTGAGCTGTGCTTCGGCTTCGGGCGAGTCAAGCGAACGCACCAACCCAACAAGGAATAGGCGTGTGCGGAATGCATAATCAAGCAGGAGATTAAAAACTACAAAACCTTGTCAATAGCAGCCGACACTTGACACTGTTGAGTGTTGCGGCTTGTTGAGTCCACGGTAGCACATCCCTAACTAATGGTTTGGTTTGACTTGCTGATACCGCTGCGGACCACGACTGATACGACAGTAAGTATTTTCATGACAGCGTCCGTGTGGAGCCGTGTAGAACACCGAAAAGTAAAAAACAACACCACAACATGAAGACTTTTCTTCATTCTCAAATGAGATATTGGGAACGGATATTGTCTCGGGTAAAAAAAATCCTTCAGTAAGTGTGAACTTAATCTTAAATGTGGTCACTAAACATTCGATCTAATAGAATAGTGACGTCATAATTTTATTGTGGATCATACTTTACCCAATCGGTAAATGCAATTTACAGAAAAAAAAAACAATTTCCACATACTTTATACACGTCCTTTTGCCATGGGGATGGAAGCAGATACTACAGAATACACCTATACCTTACGTACTCTATGGAGAAGGCTTTGAAGAAATCCACATTGTAATGATCGAGAAACAATGAAGCCGGCGGTGAATTCCACAGACTAGCGATTCGCATAATAAATGTGGAAGCAAAGCGCGGTGACCCTTGGCCGTATCTCTGCTCGCTGACGTTCCTACGTTCTGATCACACATGCGCGCCTTATCGAGTGCTAGTGCTACGCACCTGACCTTACTAAAGAGCATCATAATAAGAACAGTTTATGTCCTCCTAGGATTATATCCACTAGAAACTTTAACTTTTAACTTATATAATATAGTAATCGTTCTCTCACCAGTGTAGTAGTATTAGTTATGTCTGCTTACGGACTGCTTCCAACGTTTCCAAGAACAGATAACTAATTTAACCCGTCAAGAGAAAATCGAATCGTGGAGTTTCAAAGTGGACTTAAATATTTCCCGGTATAAGGGCAAGACTCCCGGGCATTCTAATCATATGATTTTTTTAAATCTGCTGGCCGTCAAAAAACGTGATACAGAAATAGCAGTTCGCTTCGAAACCATTAATGTAAGTGCATGCTTCCTGTATCGAGCCATCTCTCTTAGTCGATATTACGATATAAAACTTCAAGTGCTCCTCTTTACTCTTCGTTTACGCTGTATTTTGTTACTAATTTGCTAATACCTAGTTTTTAAGACGATGTAGTTTGAGTTGGCGGTTGTACTATGAATGTATGTGTTTAAGCTCTGATTATAATTAATTATTAATGATATGCCATAACTAACGAGGTGGCAACATTATTGAGATTACGTGATTAGTTGTGGACTACGACAAGATGGTGACGACAATATTTATGGGTATTAGTAGGTTCTTGATCAACAGTAGTAAACGCCTTACTTTATAATATCTTCTCTATTTGAAATGGAACCAGTTGTTCGAATAAAACAGTTGCAAAATGAATGTAACAATATTTTCAAGTTACATTATACCATTATATTAGTTACCAAGCGCGACTGGTAACAAAACTATTCAACTGAAATAGTCGCAACGTGCCTGAAGTGCAAAACGGCAAAATTAATGATAATTGGGTCATTTCTTTTGTCAAGTAAACACGTATATGTGCATTTATTTACGGGAAAGCAATATAATAAGCATATTTCAAGCGGGCCGCCGTCTCAGGTGTTCCCGCATCTACATATTGAAACGAGTGTGATCAGAATCGAGATGCAGTTTTATTGTCACTCCCGCCGAGTAAAGCTATGAAATTTTATTGCTTTCTTTAAAATTTTCACGGAATTCACACACGTTACTACCGTGCAAACGTACCGGCAATAACTATCGTATCGGGCGACAGAGATGCTTTACAAAATGACTTCTTTGACACCTAATATGACAGTGTACATGAAACAAAATGTGTGGAATTTACGATCCTACCGAATAAGGAAGTACATATAACCATATTTTACAAGATGGTTGAAGATAACTTGAAGTAAAATGCCTCTAAATTCGGGAAAGGCGTTTCGTGTTGTCATATGAGCACAAGGTAGAGGTACTCAAAATTGTGTAATAGACAAGGAAAAAACGAAGACAGAGTACAGACTGGGATAAGTCGCAAAAAATATGAAATTCGATAGCTTACCTATACGAGCGAACAAAGAATAATTTTCATGACAATTCATACTTAGTGCCGTCTAACTCGTTCCATAGACCACGAGTGCCATTGGACACATATAGAAAAACCAGTACTGGTTCAATAACTAGTATCAGTGCAGTGAGTTCTATTTTCGAAATAACTCTTTCGTCACCTCCATGGATGAAGTTTCTTGTCTATTCCCTCATATAGAGATCTCTTCAAGCTGCTGGACATAGGTCTCCCTAAAGTGTCCCCACATTGACCGGTCCTGTGCGTTAAAATGTAGCAATTCGAAAGTATTTGTAATAGAAGACACAAAGCTTTGACTTTGGTTAGCTAAGCTCTTAGATACCTATATCTTAAATAAACACATGACAACAATACATTGTCACATTATTAATACCATGTCTCACAGCGAATAAATCGCAAATTCAATCGTGTTTCATGTACAATATTAACCCGCGTACGTAAGAGGAAATGAGCGTCTGTATCTAAGGATTCACACGCGAATGGGCCTCGGTGCAGATTGTTAGGAAATGTGGCGTTACTAACGCAGCTAATGTCGTATGAAAGGGGCGCTATTGCTTTATCTCAATCGCGGATTCGTGTGTCGTGGCCTTTAGGGAGTGGGGTGATTGGTGGTAGGATGTGTGACTTTTGATCTATTAGCTACGGGATTATGAGTTTGTTGGTTAAGTGGGAAATGGTGGTAATCTTTGTTTGTTCGAACTGTGGAAACGTGGAGTTAAATTGTTTGAGTATTTATTTATGAGTGACGGAACTGAAGTAAGTGAGCATTGCTATCGACCTCACAGAATTGAAACTGTATAGCTTATCTATACAGTTTTCCAGCGCAAAGTCATTCCCGATGCTTGTCGAAACATCACTAGTTTCTAAAAGAAAACAAAAATATGTTTACAAAATCGTTAACCCTGTTACTGAATCATTTATCAACTTTAATTAAACGTAACGACAAACACTGTTCCAAACATAAATCAACACTATTTAAAACACATGCAAAACCGTAATAATTTATAAAAGTGATATACTACCTAATATGAATATCTGCGTACGCGATGCATCAATTAAGTAATCTTTGACCAGGAAGGCCCGCCCGACGGCCATACATCAATCAGCCTTGGCGTGACGAGGCTGCAATCAAATAAAATTTAACTCAAAAGCCGTAAAGCTCTCACATATAAGCTGTTTATTACGTCCGTATAGAGACTCTTTTGTTATTGCACCTTTACTGCAGGAAAACTCTTTCGCAGAATCGTTTATGTTTTCAATTAGGATAATGTAATATTCGATGGATAATTAAGGCTTGCATTAACTTTCGAGGAACTTATTAGAGGACGAAAATGGATATGTCACGTGTTATTTAAAATACATTTTTATCATGGAATGGTTAAGTATTTTTTTTTTTACCAAAAATGGGTATTTCTTTTCGCAAGAAACTTATGGCCAGATATTTCATCTGCAATGACGATTGACGTTTATGATTCTGTAAAGCGACAGACCTTTTTTTGGGTATATTACTTAGGGTAACTATTTATTGGGTGTTTTATTGATGTTATTTTGCGAATAGATACAGATACTGTATTTACACTAAAATATGCATTATAAAATATATTTATAAAAATAAAATAATTTTTTTAGTATATTCTCACGTGAGATTAGACGGGGGTCAGGTCAAGTCAAATCTCACGACTTGTTGAGATGTCGTCGTGAGATTTGACTATAAGGGATTGAAAAATCGGCGAACTTAATTAATGGACGCCCTTTTATGTCCCCATGTAAATGGCAGTATAGCTTATTAAAACCTCCCTGCATGTTTCATTTGTTTGAAACAATATCAGGACGTAGCCGTGGGCAAGGATCCGTCCGTCTAATCAGGCACCTTACAACTAACTACCCTAATTGTTCGAAAGGTTTCCTGGAAGGTATGTAGGTCCCTTTAATTTAATACCTCATAGTTAACATATTCCCGTTCATATGTTACTTGAAAGTTTGGTTGTAAGTTGTTTTTGCTTCGTATGGAAGTTTTCTGTAGGATTTAAGGGTCTACTTACTGAAATGAATAAGGATCAAATCCTGCTCAAGCAATGTTTTGAAATTACAAGTACAAACTTTTTAATTCTTGAATTTCCCTCAGTAATTAATCACATAGATTGATTAGTTTATACATGTGATGGCAGAGATCAGCGGTGGCCCAGTGTCAGAGACCCTGACTTACGAACAGTAAGTAACCGGCAGGCGCATTACTTTGTGTAATTTATTTCATCACAACGGCTCTTAAAACGGTGAAGGAAAACATCGTGAGGAAACCGGTATGACTTAGAACAAAAAAAATGAAGACATGTGATGTGGCACCTATCATCCAGCACTGGCCCGGCGTGGTGGATTATAGCCCATCACTCTCCTGGAGGAGGCCTGAGTCCCTATAGTGGATACATTATCGGCTGATGATGATGATTCAGTACATCATACTGAACGCCCTACATTAAATTTTTCAATACAGCATATTTTCCTTCTTTTCTGACCTCCGCAACCCAGTTGGTACTGGTTAATCCGATACCCCTTAATGAGACTGAATGCCAGACCCGAAGGTCTGGCATTCAGTCTCATTAGTCACCTGTAAAGACTACCAAAATTCTACAAATTTCAGATGGGACCAACGGCTTACGTGCTTTCCGAGGCACGGAGTAAAGGCAGTATGTAATGGGTGATCACCCATCCAATGACCAACCCACACAAGCGCGGTATAGCCTAAAGAATTAGTCTTTCAAACAAACATTTTTAAATTCTTTTTTGTTAAATGAGTACAACATAAATAATATTTTACAACGTTGCTCCTGCATGGAAAATGGTGCGTGCAAAATTTGGTGGCTTATATTTCAGCAGAGTCTCCATATAGCAATAAGGAAAAAACGCATGTTGCTCGTATCGGTAAGCACACCTACGAGTTATTTACCTTTGAGTTCGCAGGGAATTTTTTAACTACATGTAAGAACATAGCGGAAGATATTGGAAATATTATGTATGCTCTGTATCAAAAGTATCAGTACACTAATGGATCAGATAAAGTCCCTGTAGAGGACAGTTTGGAGTACTTCTTATTTTAAACCTCTGTGCAATACAATGTATTTGTTTGCTGTGGTGTACTTTTCATCTTCAATGACAACATCCTATCATACTTACGTAAATACAAAGCCAAAACAAAACACAAAGCGAATGATTCACGCCTATTAAGTTCATTCAATTCGTGTCTGTAATCGACAAAGTCGCAATCCATCGAGCAGTGCGCATCACTGGTTTAAAATGTATTGGTTGTTCTGAATTATCGTCATATGTCAGCGTGCTGTCGAGGGCAGGCCGTGAGAGATCGGATGGGTAAGAGTGAATTCACACGGGCGTTGCCAGTGCGTTTAAACCATAGCGTCAGGACGACGCAACACACACGGTGTTCAACGCAATGACGTCGTTACTACGTCTTTTAATATTAAATATATAATATTAATAATATTAATATTTGTTTTGATAGTATAAAAAATATTGTATGGCAGGCCCAATGTCCGAAATGCTGGCGTCGCCACACACAAGTACGGCCTAAACTGGACTATCCTGCGGCTGCTTTCAGTTCGGGCATAAAACTAAGCGACTACACTTAAAGAGCATTCTCTGTTGGGTACGGATCTCGACTTAGGAAAGCAAGAGACATGCTGAATCGGTTTAAAAGGCACCATATGGCATGTCACTCGGATTTAAATGTAAAACGACGTGGAGTCACTGCTCAGGCGCCTAGCCGTCGCAAGCGTATCGCTGAGGGGAGACAGAAAGGGATAATAATAATTATGCTAAATCAGCATATCACTCATATAAATGTAGAACGATGCAGCGTCGCCACTCAGGCGTCGCAACGTGCCAACAACGTATCGTACTACGTAACTCTCTAATAAACAAGTGCCGTCAGTAATACGGGCTGCTGTACTATATCAAGCACACCTGTACCAGTGTGAGTGATGCCTTAGTATTGTCCACCCCATGAAGTGTCTATGTCTATAGAGTTCATATTTTGATTTGTAAAGTTTAATTCTGTCATTCAATTATCTAAACAAATGGGTTTACTCCTAAGTGTACATTTTTGGTAAAGTAAACAACAGCGAGGCCATTAGCTACTAAGATAAACAAAAATGCATATATCCATAAAAATCTTGAACCTACAAATTCACAACACTAAGTAACCCCGTGTCTTAGTTATGCCTATTTCCAGCAGTTAATAAAGGTTTCCAACATTAATTTACTTGTAAATGGTTCAACAATTTATACCTTTTAAATTTTCTCGTTTTGTAATCAAGAAATATACAGGGTTACTAGTAACTCGACGTATTCATTGCAGGACGTCACAGTTTTGGTTAAAATACAATAAATTAAGCCACTAAATGTTCCTGCTTAGATAGCTGATAAGACAAGAATATTTTCTAGTGATTTGTACATCTGGCGTAGTTTTCATTATTGCGCCAAACAAATTTTTTTAGGAAGTATAAGGCAAAATTTACATTATATATGTATTTACGCATATTTGTATAGTTTATAACACAGAATAGTGCAATAATTGTAATCAAACGCATTTATGGATTTTTCGATTCGTTTCTGTTCACATACACCATTTTTTCTATGGTAAACTTCTAGGTAGATACATAAATAATACAAAAAAAAGTTGCTTTTTGTGTCTGTCGATTTGATCGTCCACTTTTTCTAACTAGATAATGTATGTGTGTACATAATTTAGAGAGTACCGTAAGTTATTTATGACAAAAATTCGTTTAGTTTGGCAAAAGCGGGTGCGGGTCGCTAGTTATTAATAAACTGAACTATATGATATATATTTCATTAATATTATTATTACATTGTGCCTGTAATTCACGAAAGGTTAAGCTTGTAGTACACCCACCCACATTTTATCAGTTATATTTAAGATTGTAATAAGGGGCGAACTGTCTGACCACAAATCCTGACTCCGCGGCTGATACGTACGTTATTCATGCTGCTTAAAATTGCTGTTTCTTTTGGCATAGGATTAATCATTGTCAGTCATCTATCTCGTCACAGCGAGGACCAGAGAAAGACTATGAAACCATCATAGTTCACGTATTCGTTCGGTGATTTCCGCTGGTCCCGGTAATCCTGCCCGTTACTGTATGCTGTGTGAACAGAATTTGATAAACAGAAATAGGATTATTTTCTACCTACTTTTTCGTAGTAACCAACATGATACAACTATTATTATGTTCATAAAAAGTTGACTATCTTTCTTCTTATTCACACACACGATCGTGTTTATTTCTGCTTTCGTCTTTTTGACATTTTTGTATGGCAAGAAATGGGGTATTTGATGATATGACGAGTACTTGTATGGAAGAAGAATACATGCTGCGACTCCAAATAAATTGGGATTAGGACAAGATAATGATGATTGTGTGAACTCAAAGATAAACAAATATAACAGATTTGGCAACAAGCACTTTTATCAGTCGAAAACAAGAAAATTAAAGTACAGGCTCAAAAAATGTAAAATAAATAAATACAAACTATCTAATTAACCTAGATCGTTTAGGATAAAAAACCATACTCAACATAATATATCTTCAAAGTTTATAAGATGCAAGTTGAATTTTATTTCTAGAACACTTTTTAGACTTCAAAGCAGTACGAGTTAGTTTTATATTAAGCTCACTGTATTTTTGATACTATGACTAATATTCTGGATTGATAAGGTCAAGAATAACATGAAATATGAAACGTTCGCAAGTGAGGGGTACTACACCACTAACAGTTCGAGTTGGAAAGATTCGGAACAGGCCGACGGAAAAATCTAAAAGATTTTTGAACCAGTTAGAAGACTGTAGTAGATTTTCTAAAATTATAATTCATACGGTAGGGCTTAGCTCGAATAGGATATTTCACCAAAAAAATCTAATTAGTCCGTCTGTTAGATTATCGAAAAATATTGGACACGTGTTTTTTGTTTTATCAAATTAATAAAAAATGACGAAAATAAAACATATCAAAGATCATGAGCGGGGGTCTTTGGCGTCACTATGTGGGTAAAAAAGTACTAACCTTGTGACGTCACACGACTTGACGCGACTCACTCGCGTCAAAGCACTGTATCGTCTTGATGTCTTGTTTAAGTGAAAAAGGAAAACATACAGACATACGGGATAATTTCGAGTTGTAGCGGGCGAAGCCGCTGGCAACACCTAGTACAAAAGAAAATAAGCAACAGTCCCTGTCACAAGGCATAACAACTTTGAGTGTAATTTAGTTGCGTTCCCTAGCGTAGATCTCTATGCCTTGTGGGTGGTCTTATCGTTAAAATGTATCTATTCAAGACTACTTTTGGATAAAGTACAAAGAGAAGCAGAAACAATACCATTTATACACTCATACATAAACCATATCCAGGACCAGTGCGTTGATTATAGCGTGAACTCTCCTGCGCCTTGTTTCGTCGTTCCGTTGGTCTTTAGGGACGACAACGTTCAGCTGTAGCGGTCGTTTGCCGCTTGCATTTTAGTTTATTTTCGCGAAATCTGTCCTGGGATATTTCTATACAGAGTAAACTCAGATGGAATGTCAGAGATTTATACTGATATGAATAAAGAATAGCGTTGAAAGTATTGGTAGATCAAAAATGATCATGATCTAGGCTTCCAGTATTACTGGATGCAGCTGAATACCAGTATTTTACATGGAGCGACTGCCTATCTGACCTCCAAAACCCAGTTAACTACCGGGTAATATGGTACCCCTCTGGATGTCAGATAGGGCACTAAGTTATCTTATTTGTAATAACGGCGGCACTGTGTCTCACTAGTGCATTACAATGTAATTCATGCATTACCTACGAGTAAAACAGCAGATTTACCCCCAAAAAGCCATTTCTAGCAAACCAGTTTGGTTGGCATTTCTAAACACTTCGGTCCAATTGAATAGCAAGTATCGGGTTCCAGTTGATCGCTTTCTGATAGCACGGTATCAGTTATTTTTACCGTGATCGGATCTGGCCCAATCTTTGTGGGCGGTCGATTCGCTTGGTCCTTCGTACACGCTTATTTGAATCCCCTTTCTAAGCGACTTCCTTTTCTGTGAGTGTCAGGTAATTATCTGTGTGGCATTCCAATTTTACGATCGAACGGTTAATTCAGTTTAAATCTCTTCGTCTAATACGTACTCGGCTGTAGGCAGTGCCTAATCCCAGTCCCTCCGAGCCTGTTCCCGAGTCTCGAGCGAGCTCGCCTAGTGTGGAGTGGGACTCTTTAATTTCGTTTACATTCGACTTCCATAGTGCTTTGATAGTCAGTCCACATTTTTGAAGCTGACTAATTAATATTTTAAATCTTATTCAAACGTACGTGCGCTTGGAGTGTAGTTGTGCAGTTTTTCATAATTAGTGGTACTGCTTTCTTTATTGGGCGTAGAAATTTAAATGCAATCAAAATTAACTTTCATATCCTTAAATGTAAATAAATTGAGTATTAAAAATTTATTAAAAATAAAAATGTTTAATGATTTCCGTATCCGTCTCCATTAAATTGAATCGTCGTATCAGTAAATAAAGTTCGGTGCCAACTCATCAGCCGCAGTGGGCTGGGATCTGATAAAAGTTGTCGGAAACTTTCTTTTGCGATATCGCCACCTTCGTCATGTAAATTGGACAAGTTGTGGCCGACACTGATGCTTGTTTCATTGGTAAATATAGATTAGCTCTTAATCTGACCGATTCTCGCACGAAATTGTTTCCACATGAACGGGGTCCGGTTCGTAGCGGGACAGGGTCGTTCGGGTCAAGTAGCTTTTGTAATTCTTGTGCAGGTAAGAGGGTACACATGGACATCGAAGGCCACTCAATTATAATGTTTCTGTATCTGCAATAGAAGAGTTTCCTCGTTTAATACATGACTCCGAAGAAGGAGTGACTTATAATCCCGAGAAAGTTCAACAATTACTTCTATATAACAAACACTTTTTTGTATTTAATTTACTCTTTTAATGAAAAAGCTGTATAGCGGATCAATATTCCATTTTCATCTAAGTGAAAAGTTCTACTAAACCTCGCTATAATAAAGCGTACATGTCTAAAGCGCTCGATTGCCTTTAACGGATTCAAAGTTTTTATTGAAACGAAGCAGATCCAAAAAGTAAACAACTGCGGATACTTTTATCCTTTTCAACCCGGTTAACCCGTAAACCATCTCAGTTTAGGGAGGCATTAAATCGCAACTCAAACAAGAACCGTTACACTGAAGTTAACTCACATATTGCTTTGTGTCACGAACGCTAAAGCGAACCGAGTATAGTTGAAGAGATGCGGAGTTGGAGTGAGATGGGGGATGCCAGCTGGAGAATGGGTATGGAGGGTGTAAAAGGAGAAAAACTACATCGCTAAAAGTGAATGCGGTCGAAAGCCGCGCTTATTTTCAGCGCTAAGTGCATGGATTTTTTCAAGTGAAGCCATGAGCACGCTAGCTGGCTATGCGAGCGGCGTCTATGGCTATGGCTTGCAGAACGGAGTTGCCGCCGACAAAAGAACTGTTTATACCGCCGTATATTTCTATGGCACACTACTTCCAATTACGTGGTAAGGACTTATTGTAACAAGTGTCTGTCTGCGACTTCACTTAGTCGTTTAAAGATGTGATCTTTTAAGAATAGTAAAGCTGTGAGAAATTAAACCTAATGTTCCTACTATTAAGCAGTTTGAACTAGGTGAATAAAAAAAACACTACATTACCGAAAATGTTTTATACCTTATTAAAATCAAGCAAAACTGATCTGGTTAATTACACTAATGCACTGCGGTTCGTTCACCAATGACATCAGATGATAATAATGCTTTTAAACTTTGTATTGAGCTCGTAATTGACGGCTTATTAAAGTGCTCGGCTTTTACTGACCACACTGTTTTAGGACCGAAATACTTCAAAAGGTTCAACAATACCTAATTAGCTTAAATTTTGTAAATACTTCATGATGTTACTCACTACCACAGACGTTTTATAGTGAAAGGTACACTAATTACAATGTCAGTCATTGTTATCGTCAGCAGTTCCAGAAATATCTGGTCTAACTAAGACCACACAAATAAATAGCTATTTGTGGATAAATTACAAGAAGCTACTTCTACTTACATAATTAAATAAAAGGCAATTTTAACTTGATATACATTTTCAAAAACTCGGCTTTATTTCTGAGTTTTCGCCAAATACTTCGTCAGAAAGAGCTCGTGGCTAAATACTAACATTGGCGCGGATCAATTTTTCATCGTCATCATCATCATTTCAGTCAAAAGACGTCCACTGATGGACATAGGCCTCCCTCAGGTGTCCCCACATTGACCGGTCCCGTGCGTTTCGCATCCAGCGGGTCCCAGCAACCTTCACCAGGTCATCGGTCTACCTAGTGGGAGGCCTTCCAACGCAACGTCTTCCGGTTTGCGGTCGCCCCTCCAGAACTTTTCGGCCCCATCGGCCATCCGTTCTGCGAGCAATGTGCCCTCCTGCCCATTGCCGCTTAAGTCTGGCGATTCTTCGGACTACTTCGGTAACCTTGGTTCTCATGCGTATGTGCTCATTTCTGATTCGATCACGCAAGAAAACTCCGAGAACAGCCCATTGAATCTAAGAGTGCTATTAAGAAATTCTTGATGAAAAACCGACTTACAATTTGGTTGACTTGGGAATCGAACCGACCATCGTTTGTGTAAGATATATGTTTGTCTTTAACCATGCAAAAATATGTTACTGTTGCCACTTTATTTTCACCAACGCATCATTCCTGCGTACTAAATTCCTGCCTACTATCTCACGGATTACAAGCTTGAAGATATTAGTAAGTGTACTAGTATCAGAATAATGCATCAATCGCTCCGTTAGACAAGGATTAGTAGTCCCGTAACTCAATTATGATATGCGTAGTGCGTTTGATAGTTGCCATGTATTGCATAAATGTCCTAGTATCTACATGTTGGACCTATTTGGTCCGATATAGTAACTGATTTCTTTTGGGAAAGATATTAATATGTAACTAGATTCGATGGCAAGCTGGATTGTCCAGTAATATCAGCAATCATGCAGCGTAATCTTTATCTGGGGGCACGGCAGTGCCCCCGCCAAGTCGAGCAATAAAGCGGCACGGCCGTACCATCCATTTCTCGAAGCAGTTCAGGCCATTTTCGACCTCCTATAAATTCGCTGTGAATAAAACTAGATACCTGAATTTTCAGTAACCAAGCACGTTATATTTTAAATTTAATTCAATTTGAACCAGTAGTTTAAGAATTATAACTTGTTGAAGTATCTTTATATTTGTCACTGACTGACTGACTGACTGATCATCAAAACTCTAAGGCACTTCTAGACATAGAAGCTTCTAGAATACTATTAGTGTTTAGTCTATAGATCAACGAAAACTAAAACATTTTGCAATTTTAGCCTAGTTTTCTAGAGACCTCAACTGCATAAATAACTTTGTAATCCCATATAAATATATAGGATTACAAAGTTAAAGATGCATGCATTTTCAGTAAATGAATTTTACGAGTTAAATTTAACACACTTCCGGTTCCCGATTGATCTGAAATTTTGCACGTATATCGCCTATCAATGCAATTGACTTTGACTGGCCTGTTGGTCTAGTGGTTAGTGACCCTAACTGCTATGCCGGAGGTCGTGGGTTCGATTCCCACCCAGGACAAATGTTTGTGTGATGAGCACGATCATTTGTTCTGTGTCTGGGTGTAATTTATCTATAATATGTATGTATTTAGAAATATATAAGTATGTTTATCAGTTGTCTAGTACCCATAACACAAGCTCTGCTTAGCTTGGGACTAGATGGCGTTGTGTGATAGTTGTCGAATATTATTATTATTATTATTATAT
The DNA here is from genome assembly GCA_932274075.1 of Diarsia rubi. Lineage (NCBI taxonomy): Eukaryota > Metazoa > Arthropoda > Insecta > Lepidoptera > Noctuidae > Diarsia > Diarsia rubi. The sequence goes on along the minus strand of OW026412.1, from coordinate 10,707,728 downwards.
TATAATGCAATATTATGACGACATGGAACTGATCTGATGATGAAGCTGGAAGTTAGACATATTAATTCCATTTTAGAATGTCATATCCCCATCGAGTTTTTACTCGTCTTATTCGTCTTGTCGAGCAGTTAGCCTTAAGATGGTGTCCATAGTCTGTTGATGAAGCTGGAAGGTGGCCATAGGAATTCCGTTATAAAACCACATAACTCCTTCGAGTTTGAGTTCATTTGATTCGTCTTGACGAGTAGGTACTTTATCTTTAGATAGTCTCTAAGGTCAGTTGATGGAGCTTCAAGGTGGCCATAGGAATTCCGTTATAAAACGACGTCTAGTAGGTAGTTACTTTAGCAGTTTTTCAAATCGATGAATAATACTCCTCCAAGTTCGAATAAACTTATGTATTGTTGATTCATTAAACGAAATAGATAGAATTAGAAAAGCTACAAAAAGAAATGAGATCCCATTAAAAATAAAACTTGTAAAAAAACCAAGCCGCGCAACTCAGTTCTTTTAACGTAAAAAGTAGTGAGATCTATGTAATACCAAGTCAGTTAATTTATTCAGTCCCTACTTAAAAAACTTTGATGTTTTAAATAAATAGAGAAATAAATAAGTAGGGACTGAATAAATTAATTGACTTGGTATTACATAGATCTCACTACTTTTTACGTTAAAAGAACTGAGTTGCGCGGCTTGACTTTTTTTACAAGGTTTGTTTTTAGTGGGATATACTCGTATATAATTCTACTGCAGTGCGCGTGTAAGACACTGAACTCCTCCTAAACGGGTGGACCGATTTGGGTGAAACTTTCTGAGGATATTTCAATGGGTTCTTGGATGGTGGAATCGCAATTGGATCCGGTAGGTGGCGCTGCTATCCGGGCGGGACGACGTCTGCCAGGTCCGCTAGTGTAATATATAGTGCATTTAATTTTAGAAAGATATTTTTTGTAATCGTCGTAGAAGGCTTTTCTATCTCTAACCTTTAATTAGATGCGTGGGGTCCATCGGACAATTTTGTCATAATTTTGCAAGTATCAAAGATACGGGACTGCGTCCTAGATGCTTCCTAGCTCAGGGATCCCTCCCTCCACAGTGCTTTGTTAGCCGAGACGACAACCGTATATGCCATAAAGAGGTGTATGGAGTACATAGGAAATGCTTTCAAAATTGAGGGTCAAATTCTGGAAGCAATTCTAGTGGTTTCAAAGGCCGTTGTCATTTATGTCTTAGATCCAAAGATAGAAAAATGGGAACCTAGTGTCTTAATTATTGTTTAGACATAGGTGTACCACTAAGCCAAAGTCTGTGATTCTTGTGCTAAGTTATTACTAATATCATTAAAAACTGTTTAAATTTTTTTCTTTCATTTTCTAGAAGTTTACTATTTTTGATAAAATAAGATGTATATTTATTTGAATTTATTGTTCTTGTTTATCTTTTACAATTAATTCTGGGGTTCTATGGACCCCACGCGACTAATAGTGTAAGCATTTTGGCGGGACTAGCTAAAAGTTAGGTGTCTGAAGTTAACTACCTATAATGTTCACAAATCAAAACTAAATTACAATAAGCCTTAACACAAATTTCTTAAAAACCCGACTACATAAAATATTAAGTTTCTGAAGACAGTGAACTGTGGCTATTCTTTTCCTTTTTTCACAAAACGTTCAGTTAAATACAAAAGTTTGTCCTTACCTCTACTAGTAAGATATCCGTTCACTTTCCAGCCTATCGTCTAAATTAGAAGCGGAAACCAACAGGTTGTTTATTTAAAGTGTGCTTCAAGAAGTTAATTAGATGAGGGAGGCCAGCCAAGTTTAATTTGTTCAAAGGAATTCGTGACATTGCCAAAAAAGTCATTATCAATGTTTTTAATCCCCCACCTCGAACGTTTCCTTGCAAAAAATAAGGTTCCTATCATTTATTCAGGGAAATGGAATACTGGAGAGTGGCCCTTAAATGGTGTTTTATTTTTCTTATGTCTGTTATGTGCTGGTTTTCAAGGTAATATTTCATAAAGTCACGCTTCCTTATCTCCGAAGGGTTAGGCAGAGGTGTGGTTGTTATTTTTAATTCTCAGTAAGTCGAGTTATATCCTTCAGCCTACAAATCCAAACTCCTTAGTTTATACTACTGAGTAATTTTTGACGTAATAATAATCTTACCCTATTTGTAATTCCATATGATTGACCATGCTAATACAGCCACCGTGGTGATCAGTTAAATTATTGTTTGATTTCACAATCTTTAAATGTTTAACAAAATAAATACTACATTTTCAGAGTCTCGGTCACGGTGCGAGAAAATTCTGTACGTATCGGAATCCTGAATATTTTTCCTTTCACAACATTTAGATTCTATGATTCGAATATTGGTTAAGACAGTTTCGCATACCTGGTCTTAAAACTGGAAGGAAACATTTATTTATAGTTTATTAATTTTATTATAGTAAGAGTTGCCAAATTGCAGGGATCTACGTAGATCCCTGTACTGGATGCGAAACGCACAGGACCTTCAATGTGGCGACACTTGGGGGAGGGTCCAGCAGTGGACGTCATTTATCTGAAATGATGATGAGTATAGTAAAAAAGTTTGAGGGTATTACGTACCGTTTTATAAATTACGCCATCATACTGCTCTAATCCTTAGCACTAGAAGTTTTATTGCATGTTGGTTGCATCAGACTGTTACGGTAATTACCCTGGTCAATATCACAATTTATCATTTAAAGACTGCAGTGTACAAGTATGACGGCATGCTACCACTTGGTAAGGGGCTCTCTCATTTCCTTAGCTGTCTGGTAAAGTTGCGAGATGAGAAGAAATTTATTTAGTTTTTAAATAGGTAAGACACAACCTTTACCCACTTTTATATCAATATGTATTATTAATTAAATTCCCTACGCGTGTGAACTACTAAACGTGATAGAGTTTTCACCGTCATTAGATAACTTTCATTTTACATTTTTGTTTGTGTGATATTTTTGCACGAACCTAAGCAGAGTACCATTCAACACTTGAACACATTTTATACTAAAATACAATGTTCGATATTTTTACTTTTTATGCAACACCCATATGTACAGGGTGACAATATTATGTTATGGGTCTAAAATGGAGTTGGGCAGGACATCTGGCAAGACGTGGAAATGGCCGATAGAGTAAGGTTTTGACCGAATGTTGGCCAAGGTTAGGCCTAAGAAACCATGGCCGTACTGAAGCGAGTAGAGTTGACGATATCGTCTAAATTGCGGGAAACAGCTGATGTGCAAGGATTTAACAGAACCAGGCCCGTATAATATTCAACATTGGGTGATTCCGGGCTGAAATGATGGTGATAAAATTTATAGAAAACTACCACATGAGTCAAAATGAGTTTGCTTAAATTTAAGAAAGTTTCCATACTGTCCCAGTTAAAAATAACATTCCCTATAGCCTACTGTAAACCTTATTTTGATATTAAATTACTGATGGATAATAATGTAATTTGATATGAAATGTATGCGCGCAATTAATGGCAGCTTTTGAACATGATTAAATGTATCAGTTGTTATCATTTGGTACTTTATTATTTGTCCCTATGTTATAAATAGATCGTTTTACATACCAAGTACACATAACTCTGAAAGTGCCTTATTTTAATGCGTTAGACGGTTATCAGCCAATGTCACTAATTAATGAAAGACAGTCATCATGTGTCTAGCCTTTTCCATACTATGCTGAGTTCAGCTTATAATCTAATCGGATGCAGTTGAGTATCAGTATTTTACATGGAGCGAATCTCTATCTGACCTCCACAGCTCAGCAAGTACTGGGTAATAGGACTTTCAGGTCACTGACTGCCTGTAACGTTTGCCAAAGATCTTAATATGCCAGCAGGAACCTACGGCCACCTAAGGCTTCCTCATCATCATCATCATTCTCCTGCCCTTATCCCAGTTTATTTGGGGTCGGTGCAACATGTCTTTTTCTTCCATACTTCTCTATTTCTCGTCATGTCAGTAGTCACCTCCTTCCTAGCCATATCATCCTTCACACAGTCCATCCATCGTTTCTTTGGTCTTCCTCTACTCTTATACCCATCTACATTCATACTCAACACTTTCTTCATTCATATTTTTGTGATGCAAAGGCATCACATGTCCACACAACTTTTCATTCAAAGGCGCCACTATCAGACTTCCTCCTCTTTCTTTTTTCCTACCTTTGGAAGAAAATATGGTAGGAAAAAGAGAAAAGTTTGTAATGGGTGGTCACCCATCTACAGACCAACCGAGACAAGCGCAGCTAGCAGCTAACCTGAAGATTTGACCTAGTTTTATCGTAAAAAAAAACAAAAATAAAACAATTGATTCTGACATACAGAACAGTATAGGGTTTTGTTGTTGGTGCATGTTATTAAAAGGAAGGGTTATTTTCACTAGCGAGTGCAGTAATCACGACAGTAAACGGAAAACTACAGTTCGAGTTTTGAATACACCTTTCATAACTTAAATCTGAAAAGTGTTTTTCAATTTCCTTAGTCGTAACCTATAACACAATCTAAATGGCTAACAAAATGAAGATACTTTTATTTTTACCCTCTCATTTAAAATGTTAATAAGAATCATGTAGGCTTCCTTTTCCTACCTATCGATTTCTTTGGTTCTCCACAAACTCAATTTTCTACCAAATAAGAAAACATAATTTTAAAATTATATCGTCAACATCGTACCACTTTATCGGCCATAACAATACAATTTCGTCGTTTAAGGTAAATAAAAATAACGTGTTTTTGACATTCATAACGTTATTGTAAGCGAATGTGTAAGGGCCGCACCTGGGCCCGCCAACAATGGGCCCGCACAATACCCCCGCGAAGTAAACTGAATAACTTTATTTAAGAACACAATAAACCACTTTTTACTAGAAAAGGTCTGAATTGTGTAATGCTATCGTGGGTCGTATAGATGGAGAAAAAGAAAACAAAAAACCTTACGAATTTTTTTCGTATTTTTGAAGAAGTTCTCATAGACATACTTATCTTACTGTTCTTTACTGATAGATACGAGTAATACTTAAGTATCTACAATGACCTATATTGCTTTCTTTAATTCCACGCTAGGATGCTTTTAGGTATATCAATATTATTGGGTATTCCATTACAATCCTGAAGATATCGGTAAGTTATATTAAGAGATTTTTATTTTCTCTGTTGAAACAGTATTCCTTAGATCACATCTAGCCTGTACTTCCTTGAAGGGGTAGGCAGAGGTACCATAGCACACCAACATTTCGTCTATCTAACAGAGGGCGAACCTATATGACGTCATCGGGGCCCAATACCTCTTTGATTTTTCGAAAAATCGAACCTAAGACCCCATGTTTAGCAATACTGCAAAGGTTGAAAGCGCTATTATATATAGCTGCAGTTTATATTGTTATAACATACGAGTATATATTTTCGTATTTATTTATTGAAAGCAGACCCTCCCTATGTTACATAGGTCCATTTTACATAAATCGCAACCCTGTGCAACGATTTCTTGCCCAGTGTTTTTCTATTTTACTACAAGCTAGGAAGTTGTGAAGAATCGGCGCAACTTCGCTATTTTCCGATATAGAGTTGGAGTGGAAAACAAAAGGCAATCGAGCACTTTGCCAGCTATTGGAAATACATCAGTAGCTAGGCAGGGCCGTGACTGGGTTTCAGTTACCAAGAAGGGCGTATTTGATGGGGTTTCTAGAGGTATTTTTAGTCTGTATCTAAATACATTCCGATATCCGATACAGGTCTTACAAAGTACAGGCATCGAATTTTGTTATACCTACATTTTTTCTAAGATTTAAATTGTATTCATTTGTACCAATTCTAATTTTGAATAAATATAGTATATTAAATAGTTTTGACAAACCTATTAAGAACTCACTCTAGCTATGGTAAGTTACCATGCATTGAATAAAATGCATGGTAAGATGGCATAAATTTAAGGTGTTCCTTGAATTTTTCTGAACTCGTTGTTTGCTTCATTCCTTCTATCTGGAACACCTTAAATTAAAACCCAAATTAATTAATGGAAACCTTTGCTATAATATTCTAGCCTACCTTACCACTTACTTACACTTTCACCTCGTCGTGGTTCCGACATCGAAAAAAACGCTCGGAGAAAATCCTCCACTGCACCTACGTATGAATCACTCTGCAACATACGCTGAGTTATCTGCTACATAAATAACCTGGAACTAGAGTTGTTGGTTGTGAGCTGAATCTGAGACCTAACCATCATCACCGAAGATGAAGATGGTTCAAGCTTGTCACTATATACAAGCTAATAACTAGCTCCAACTATTACCCTCTATAGTTGACACATGAGGTGTCTACGGATCCCATCGGGGCTGCGGGTTGTCCTGTCGGGGCTTCGGGTTGTTCGCAAGAGATACCGCGGCCTCGGCACAAGGGCTAAGAAGGAACATGTGTCTTATGACGACAACAGGCCGTGTCGACGGCGCGTTCGTGTTCCACGCGCACCTCAAAGGTTAAGAAGGAACATGGTTGGTTTTCAGTCAGTAGAAGTCTGACACTCCCTTTCGCTCTGCCCAAGAGCGGTAGGCTTATTTGATGATTTCCAACCCCCAAAAAATAAATACCAGTTTTTTAGTTAATAAATTTTAGTGTAGATAGCGATTAAACTTTTGTTCTTTACGAACCCCTACCTCCCCATCTGCTGGCAACTCCCCTCGAGGTTAAATGTCAAAGTGGCCAGTGTATATGTGTGTGAAATAGTTCTCTGAGTTTTTGCAGTAGATATTATAATCAGCCTAAAATGATGCTGCTGCGGGGCCGCAAGCCTGTTACATGAGAGACGGATTGAGCTGTAATAGGTACACAATGTCAATGTCAATGTCACAATGTCTTCAAAGTTTTGGTTCAAGAACATGGCACAATATTCTCCTTCACCGTCTTCAGAGCCAGCTCCATCATATTTCGTATACAAATCCGATTACAGCATATAATATATAAACTGGTCTCCAGACAAAGGGTCGTGTCATCTTATGGCTGAGGCTCGTTCGTCCACTTCATTAAGACATGAATTATGAATGGAGGGCATTAGCATCCGTCTGGAGAGTACGTAACTATGACCAGCATTGTTATGCAGATTGTGGCCGGACGCTGGCGCACCACCACCCTCCAATATGAGATGTTTGCAAACAAATATACATCGATAATAACCGCTTGTTACTAATTGTTCTTGGGTATGCAAATTGTGATCGTTGTTGGTTGTGAAGTTTGAAAGCCCTTGTCTGGTTTAAGTGAGTTTAGTTGTGTAAAGAGTGAAGTGCATTGACACTGTTAGAGGGACAGAGGGTCGATATTTGATGTAGTATGATGGGAGCGACTAGTTAGAGTCAGGATTTGAATCAACGGTATCATCCACAGCCTGAATTCACCCACCCTCTCCCCCGCCCTTCTTTTCTTGTGCCATCCTCCACGTTCTGTGCCAGCCTCATCCATGTTTTTCCCTCGAATAACTATGTCGTCTGCGATTTGGGAAATATAATGTACTAGCTTGTGCCAGCGGCTTCGCCCGCGTGTAAATTGTCGCACGAGACCACATCATACTACCGGGATAAAACGTGTCCTATGTGTTAATCCAGGTTATAAACTATATGTGTTCTAAATTTCATTCAAATCAGTTTAGTAGTTTTTGCGTGAAAGAGTAACAAACATACATCCATACATTCTCACAAACTTTCGCATTTATAATATTAATAATTGGATATTTTTGTTTTTAATAATCGTTTCACAATTCCTATCATATCATACATTGCCGTTTACCATGGATATAGTACATCATTTTAGATCTCAACTGTTTAATTTTTGTGTGTGATATCATTCAATTTTTTTTGTGTCCCACTGCTGGGCTTCCCCTTTCTCCTTCTAAACTTCCTAGGCATAGATTACATAACATATCGTTTATGATCAATCTATTAAAAGATCATCATTTGGCCATGGTCTAGCAATGATAAACCAAAGAAGTTATTAAACGGTCTCTTTTATCGATTTAATATACAAGTTCCGTATGAAAATACTCAACGCTTGGGCGTCAAGTATTAGAGCTATCCCAGAAACACCTTTGTTTAAAAGCGAGAAAAGCGCTTTGAAAATCGCCAACCAAGACGGAGTTTTCTGCATCCCGCAGTTAGAATAAACACTATACACACCTTAATGTAGATAGTTCAGTGAGTTTACAGCACGATTTAATGTCAAAACGACCACATTAACATTTCGTATGCAGTGAAAGTCCCCTCTGTAACCTATATATTCCATTGAATGCGAAACTAGGTAACTTTTCGCAATAGTGAAAAGCTGCGGAGTTGGAACTAAGAGTTAGAACAGTTGTGTATCAAAAACGTTCAGTTTACTACTTTAAACTTTACGGATAATAGTGACTCAACAGGGATATATGATGTAGTATACGTTTAAATAAATAAAGAGAGAATAAAATAAAATTTATAAATAAATATTGATTTATTTAATTTCAGTAAAGAGAGGTGCAAATAAAGTTCAATTAGATAACTTTTGTTTATTGAGATTATCCTTATACTTATAAAACGTTTAATAGTGATATTTCACTTTTGAATGTTTCCCTTAAAATCAATAATTTCAGTACAAGTAAAGATTTATCATCCAAATAAATTCACAAGTTCTGATTTCCTGGAAATCTGACGAATCGCTGTAGGTAAAACGAGTGACTTTCTCAGTAAAAAATCAACGGTCCAGATAGAGTTATGCGGAAATATTCAAAGCAGGAAAGACTGCACTTTCAACAACTGCTTCAGTTTTCAGGAAAATAGTTTGAAGCTTGACATGTGAATGCGTGAAAAGATACTTCGCTGTTGTAGCCTTTTCCTTCCATCACTCGGATGAGATTTCAGGTATGCATTGCTAAATCAAATCTTTATAAACATGCTAATAGAGATGGACTTCTTTCCCACGGCGGCAATGCTGTCACATGAGCCAATACCACTTGATCAGATATTGTATATCGAGATTTACTCACTCAAATTCTATTCTCAGTATTGAATCTTAGACTCAAGTTTCAGGGGAATACAACCAAACTGAACAATACCGCACCTCTGTACCTTACGCATTATTTACGCGCCTAAAACTACCCTGAGCCACAGGGGAAACGCAAAAAACGTCACAAGAAGACTCTATTCCCATCTATTACTCTGTATACGTAGGTAGGTGTCCCGGCACTTAAGATGCAAACTGTGGCATCCAAATCGTGATACACAAGGGAGTTTTGGAGGACAGAAATGTACCTACGTACGATATTGTGTTCCCAGAACAAAGATCACTGAATATCAGCCGTGGAACTAAACTTCGGCTTTGACAGACTGGACAAAGACTTCAAAGGGAACCTTAGTAAGGGCGTACCATTAATAAAATAGTCACTTCTATGTGGCTGTGTGTCCTCTTTGAGGGCTATTTGATGTGTGTTAGATAGGTGTAGCTAAAAGCTTTTCAGTTGTTTTTACGACAAATATGTTTTGTGGATCTAGATGGATTAAAATATATTCTTAACTCATGGAGTTTTTAGAGAGTATTTGTTTGTTTTTGTTTTTACCCGAAAGGTAATGTTATTTAGAAGTATAACTTACCTCATTCACAATATCTAGGAGTTCCATCTGATTTATTTGATACCTATCTAAATCAATGTTTACTCCAAAACCCTTGTCTCTTCTTTTGAAATCAAGAAGTATGTTGTTGTATGTAAGTTTTGCACAAGAGTTCTTCAAATAATGAAAGTATAACAAGTTTTTTTTTTATTTATCCACTAAATGGATCGAAATATGGTTGTAAGTTTGTTTTGAAGTTTATAACTTTGTAAATTCCCAATCGGGCACGACTAAAAGTGAATAAATTATAACATTTACATTCTTCGTCGCACATTCCACCCACTTCAACGTTACTATATTTATTCAACGAAACTTCAGCACATTTGATCGCAGTTACGTGACTACAGCTCCGTAGACAACTTTCTATTCCACTAACATATATATGGTACCTACGGTTGTCGCAATGAAAATAACAAAGCCTCAGGTAATTTCGCTAATGCAAGTGGTTACACCCTATCTACAACGCTCTTATGAGGCTTCGCCCGAAGGTACCTATTAAGAGGGTCGACACACGCCAGGGATATTGTTAGACCTTCCCCGGTATATTTTGACTAAGTGTTAATATTAAGGGGTTGGTAGATAGTTAGTACGAATGGTCTGAGGAATTGGGAACGAGGTGTAGCTGTTAAAGTAATAATAACCATACCTCACGAACACGAATTACTCCTATTCCTTCTCTGTCCATGCTGTAAGGTTGTGGAACTCACTTCCGCCTAGTATTCGAGACCTGAAGAAAAAAAAACACACACTGTTCAAAACCAAAGTGAAAGAATATTACCTTTCCTCTCCATTATGACTTTTTTTGTATATACATTTGTATATGTACATATATACATATATAATACAAAGTTGATACGACAGAGAGGCTTTCCATTAAACAGCATAAACTAAGTACCATTTTCAAGCTCTGTACCAAAAATCAATTAAATAGGAGCAGTAGTTTAGTCGAAAGTGATTTTTTAAGTTTTTGCCCCGTTTGAACACGATGTATCTTTCCTAACAGCTGATTATGTCTATACGCATAGGTCATGCACCTTAAAACGATAAATCTGAGACGCATTTTTGCCGCTCTGACGCTGTTGCCGCCCGCGCCACCGGCACCGCCACACGCCGCCCGACCGCTTTGACCTTTGACGCGACGCGCGCTTGCGACGTTGCCAATTTGTTACCTAGGTATCTAAGGTCAGTTAAATTTATTTATAAAGGGTATTGCGTTTTACTCTGATTTGTAAGCTATTTAGTTTATTTGAAAAAAAAATCCTAATTTTGGTGCTTTCCCACAGGAACGTACTACCGTGATCAAAAGTACCCAATTTGTTAATCTAGGTAAACAATGAGAAAATCCTTATTCTCTATCCTGTGAGAATTAGAACCTTATTCTCTATCCTGTGAGTCTGTCATTACGGGGTTTAGGGGGGGGGGGGAGGGCTAACCCCGTAATGATAGACTGACAACAGACTTCGTTCACGTGGTTGTCGAAGACTAAAATGCGTCGCTTAGACAAAGTACATTGGATCATTACCCTGCGTTAACTTACTGACGCCGTGCTGTTGAAAATAAGAAGAGGGTAATGCAAAGCACTGACTATTTCTAATATTAAAGTTTAGATGGATGGATGTTTGTTTGAATCAACCACGGCGGAACGGCCGAATGGATCTTGATGAAATTTAAAACAGAGGAAGATTTTAGTCCCGCCGGGGCTGCGGGTTGTTTGTAAGAGATACCGCGACCTCGACAAAAAGGGCTAAAAAGTAACATGGGTAGTTTTTAGTCAGTAGAAGTCTGACACTCTCTTTCGCTCTGCCCAAGCAAGAGCGGAAGGGGTTATTTGATGATTTACCACCACAAAAAAAAGGTAGATTATAGTCGACAGGCCTTGTCGTTGGCGCGTCCGTGTTTCACGCGCGCCTTAAAGGGCTCAGAAAGAACATGGGTGGTTTTTCATCAGTAGAAGTCTGACACTTCCATCCGCTCCACCCAGAGCGGGAGGGTCTGCTCTGCCTAGGCGGAGCCCCACCATGTTCTCGTAGTGGCAATTGGCGGCGGCGACCTCTCGCGTCCGGTCCTAGTGCAAGCCATGGTCCGGGGCGAGGGGGAATGAGGCGCCGTCGCCTCTTTCTGCGAAGTAGTGATGCTAGCGAAAGAGGTGGTGGAATGCGAGAGGGAGAGAACCTCTTGTCCCAGCCGCTGCGGCAGACGCTCCGGGCGTCGGGGGTCACGTGGTGGCTTCCGGAAACCGTAGGCGAGGGCATGTGGACATTACGTAACGGGCTAACTAATCGTCCATCCGTTCTATGACAATGACAGGCCATGTCGACGGCGCGTTCGTGTTCCACGCGCGCCTCAAAGAGATGTCAGCAACATTGAAGGCTGCTGGTTTTTCGAAAGAGCACAACATCACGCCACATCTACATGACGGCACGGGTGGCGCAGTGGCTGGACAATTGACAGAAGCAGTCCGTGTCGCAGGTTCGATTCCCACACGGAACAAAAAAATTGTCGTGGGTTTTATCAAATTTTAATTTAGTTTTAAAAATCGGCCAAGTGCATGTCGGACCACGCATAATGTAAGGTTCCGTAGTTGCCCATCACAAACATGTGAATTCACTAAACTGTTCCTGCGGATTTCCTGCAGGGTTCTGTCCACGGCCTCAACTGCCTTCCACCCATCGTACACTCATCCCATACGATCAGAGAGCAATCCTCAAGGATTGCTCTCTCTCTCGGTACGTGTCCCATATCACTGTTACGTGACACACCACAAACAGGCGTTTCTACGCTCTCTAAATCGATGTGAATTTTAAACATGGCATGTGCTTTCTTGTTACCCGGAAGCAGTGTGGTAGCGATTCTTGACGACGTGGCGACGCTACAGCAATGGCAATTTTGCCTTGCCACCTGACCTCTGCAAGTATGCCAGTGGTAACAAATGTTTTTCCTGTTCCACCAGGAGCATCCAAAAAAACATTTTACCCTGATTTTTCCCAACGCTTTCAAGGACGGTGTCATAAATTTGGTTTTGCTCTGAAGAGAACAAAGCGACATGGTCATTTCGTATGGTGGTCATTTCGCCCGGATCCTAAATTGTCTCAGCGTTAAACTCTCGATTTCCACGGCCTTGATGCGGTGATGATTGGGGAGCTGGTAACCCATATTCGACCAGTGGATTGCCGCCGATAGAAATGATCACTTCGTGAAGTGTTGACTTCACAAACAAACACTGTAACTACCACCCAGTCTACATAAATGGTATGCAAATACCCTATAATAATACAGCTAAATACCTAGGCATAACTCTCGACGCTAAGTTGCGTTGGAAAGCTCATGTCAAAAAGAAAAGACAGGTACTCGAAATACGTTATAAACGTATGTATTGGTTACTTGGAAGGAAATCCTGTCTATAAATACATAATAAGTTGATAATATACAAGCATATTCTGATGCCAATTTGGACGTATGGTATCCAACTTTGGGGCTTTACTAAACCAACTAACGTCAAAATAATTCAACAGTTCCAAAATAAAGTACTCAGGGCTGCAGTGAATGCACCCTGGTACATAAGAAACGATGACCTCCACCGTGACCTTGACATGGAAGTCGTCACCTCCATCATTCAAAAATTTGCTGAAGCCCACGAACACAGACTCCATCGACACGTGAATGTTGAGGCAATTCAGCTGCTAGACAATAAAGACATAGTGCGTAGACTTAAGAGAACTAAACCATTTGAATTAGTGTAGTATAAGTGCAAAGTGAGTGAATAATAGTAACAATATTGTGCTATTTATATAACACATGAACATGGTGTTTTTATAATTATATCAGACTCTAAGAAAGTGCTAAGGACTTGTGTATATGTGCATAATTATGGACACTATTCTTAGTTTTAACATAATCTATAATGTAACATAATAAGTCAGATTTAAATTACTTATTAGTCTTTTTAGGCTAGATTGTAATTAGTTATTAAGAACTTCGTTCTTATAATTATAATAAAAACAAAAAACTTCGTGAAGTGAACTGAGACCGGGTGTTCAGCACGCGTTTATCAGTTACTTCGACTTCGTCTCCAGTAGCACGCTTCAAAGCTCGCGGAAAATCTTCATACTGATGATGGCGACACTTCTCCCACAAAGCTATCGGGTTCGCGACTTCACAAAATACCAAGATGACGGCAAACAGATGATGCATGTGACTGGGACTGTCACTGACGCTCGCCTCCGCGAGGGTGTCATCCCAGTTTTTGGTCAGCATCGAGAACCGGTGACGTGATACGCAGGCTGAGGGGTAAGTGGGATACTCCACGCCATCAAATGTCCTCAGAAAGGCGAAAGACCGCAGAAAATAGCATTCACCTGTATTCGGGTGCACGGTATAAACTCTATCCAATTCTGTGTCCTTGAAAATTCCCGAAAAACCTTCCACAGCACCTTAAATTTTGTTATAAATCAATGCAGTTCTATTTGAGTTCTGTTTGTTATTATATGCAGAGAAACTCGATGAATTTTTTAAGACATAGATGAAGCAGCTTAAAACTTATATTAAACACATTTTTTTTATTTGTCTTGCTCATCTCTGAAACGAATTAACGATACAATTTTTAAGAAGAAAATGCACAACTCCATCTATGACTTTTAAAAACGACTATTAACCTCGCAAACATGATCATATTTAAATTAGCTATCCAAAAAGGGCTTACACATGTAATTCGACTTGATTCGGCTGAAATCTCATAGATGGCGCTGATAATTCATTTAATTTTAATTTGATTTTTGGCCTAAGTTAGTTAAATTGCGTGATTTTTACAGTGTGAAGCTAGCTTATAGCATGGTTATTAACATAATAACAACATTCAAATATGCGTCGTTAGATTACACGTTGTTACAGAATGCGCTGAAGAAAAAAGGTTCACTGCTCGTTCCCCGTAGGTGATTGCGTGATAATATGTAGCCTTTATGTTGACCCGACTTCTTAGTAATATTCGTGCCAAATTTGAAGTAGATCCATGCAGAACTTTTTGAGTTTATCCCGGACATACATACAGACAAACAGAAAAAAAATCTAATTTATATTTTTGGCTTCGGTATCGATTGTAGATCACATCCCAAGTATTCTTTAAAAAAAATATTCAATGTACAGTTTTGACTTTCCTACGATTTTATTATATGTATAGATTATATAGGTTAAGGTCTACTAGGTCACTATGGTCTACATTTCTTTTTTCATTTCTCCTTTTGCAGGTCTGCTGGCAGATTTTTTTTGAGAAAAAAGCAGATTCTTTGTACTGAAATGTTATATTTTGTTATTTTCCTGTGTTGTCTACTGTGTACATAAATAGTAAAATTAATACATTTGGTTCCTGGGTCGGGTAAAGTGTTATTGGGTTTTTGCATGAGACAGTCACAGCCTCTGGATTTATGCCCGGTTAATGGCAATAGGCTTGCCCCATTTTACATGGAACTTAACCAGAACTGGGGAATTTGGGTGTACAATTAGGTAGGTACATATGTGTCCTTCGGGGATTAAAGGCAGAATTAAAGTGATGTTGTGTTATGGACTGAATAGAAGAAAAAACAATGTCAAAAGTTTTACTTCGTTTATATTTGTTTCGCAGGCAATATCATACATTTACATAAGGCCAATAAGTAAATAAACACTGGCTGCTTGATAGATAAACAAACCTTCACCAGTTCGACAAAAAAACAACACAACACATCCGCGTAAAATATGACTACGAAACTTCCACATATTATATTAGATACAGTTTACAAATTATTTCTCATAAATTCAACAATATTAAAAACGTTAACAATTTACAAAATTTTCCCTATATTTTATAGCATTTCAGATTTACATACACTTTCATAAATACAGCTATAAAATTTAATAGATAACAAATTATATAAATGAGCAAATAAAGTTCTAACGTTTATAACCGCTTAGCTACTTTATATTATGTACATATACATTAACAGTTTATTATTTTAAGTTTAAGATATACAATTGTTATGACACTGAGTAGTTACATGCGCGAGCGTCGCAACATAAACGACCATCGCATTTTAGTGAAAAATATAGTACAACAGCAAGAACATAATTTAGAGGTACGACACTTATTTATGAAAAAAAGAACACAAAACTGATGAAGTACAGTCACAAGCACTATATGCACGCACACAGTAAAATTTAAATACGACTTTCCTCGTAAAACAACAGTTTCTACTTTAAAATAGGACCTATGTCGTAAAAGGTGTAAGTTCGAAAATGCTATGCCCGTAACGACATAAGATAAAAATGTATACAGTAGGAGAAAATCACTTTTAAAAGTTTGTGCGTGTATACATATTAATGCTTATCGCTGTACACTCAATACTTTAAAATTCGAACAGTATTTTAACATATAACTCAATAATATTATTTCCATACATAATAAAGCATTTACATTGTTAATAGAAGCCGACATCTGATGAAATGCTAATGACTATTATGTAGTTTACACTTATTTATCGTTCGTTCACCATTGCCTATAAAACGTACTATACATAGTACCATAGTCTTTAACTTAACTGATAAACACTGTCTTACATCCAATTAGTAAGACACAGACACTTCTAATTGCCGAACGATGCTGAGCCATGCACAATTTTAAGACAAGCACATAAGAATTAGTTCAATTATGTGATACGTGTGTAACTGTGTACGTGACGAATTACATTGAGATTATTTCGTCATAAAGGTTTACGAAGTAGAAAATTGATAAAGTTACTGGCTGATTGGTTTAGATATGCCGTCGACTAGAGTCAAAAGCAGACAATTTTATTATTCTGTTTGACGCCTAAAATCACAAATTTTAGTTAACAATGATGCTGATGGAGCATGACAAACAAATTCGGGTTTGAATCTGTTAAACACAACTGGGTAGGTATAAAGGGTGTAAAGGCACTTGCTCTCCCCACCACTGCGATATTTTTTTGGTTCTAGACCATATCTGGGAACTCCCTAGTTACGGAGATATTGGGGGTCAAAGTTCCAAATTTTGCACAGCTGTTTTTGTAAATACTGGTTTTTCAGGTTATACCCGACCCGTTTACTATTCAAAGCATCCACTACCACAATGTTTTAAGAGTGCTACATTGAGTTTTAACGTAAAATGTGATCTTTGACCCCAATAAAAAAAGTCGTTTCCCAGCAAACATTTTTGGGTAGGGGTACTTAGTTTGATGTACAGAATGCTTGGTTGACGTATGTGTGAAGGGTTAATTTACACCCTGTATGCACCATCGGTGTAATTTCGTAACCCACTTACAACGAAAATGCCTTTAATTTTGAACGTGCAATAGGGGATCAGACTGAGTCAAAAAACAATGATTCTAATTAGTCCGTCAGTTAGACTATCGAAAAATACGATACGTGTTTTTTGTGTTATCAAATTAATCAAAATTGACGAAGATAAGATGTGGTGGTTGTGACGTCATTTGAAGGTAAAAAATGTACAATCATATGACGTTTTTGAAGAGTTCACGAGTTTTCGAAGCACTGTATTGACTTCATTTTTTGTTTATGTGAAAAAAGAAAAAATACGTCTCCAATATTTTTTGGAAATCTATCTGACGGACTAATTAGTTTTTTTCGTCCGATTACAATAATTTCGTTTTAAATATTGATCATGCGAGTTCTTTAAATCTATGAAGCAAAACAGGAAATTCTTTAGTGGCATTGTCGGCATATATATGTCTAGCCTTCATAAGTAACACTCAGTTATTTACAACACGTTACAAAAGCAACTGACGACCGTACCTACGACTGCTCTAAAAAAATCAACGAGTAACTTTTCCGATATTTTCAGAGTCTTAACTTTGCGCATGACTTTAAGTAAAAGTTTAGCATGTGGCGAGGGCTAAGGTCGTTATTAAAAAGGTTGCGCTCACGGTGAGAGCAGAAGCGGCAGCGGCGGCTGGCCCGCCTCCGCCTAAGAAGCCGGCATCCTCGTCCCTAGGTCCACCTTCTCTGAGTGGACCCTGAAGGCTGGAGCGAACGTCGTTCGTCTCTTCGATTGAGTTGTAGTCGCGATCGTCGTCGTCGCGTTTTCGGTTTGGCAACTCCATTTCTGTATCACATGGAGAAATATCTGTTCAGTTTTTTTTATTCTTTTAAACATACAACGTGTACATCTGAAAGTCATGGTGATTTCTATGGAAAGAACGTCAAATTGAACTATTTTCGAAGGACCAACATTTAGTCGAGTTTTATTTATATTTTGAATAGAATAGCGAATTTTTGTAATAAAACCTTTCAGTTTGACGCTGCATAATAAGTCATATACTACATTGGTAATTGTACCTTTTTTTATTATTTCTTATTTTTTGGGCTTGGGATATTATCAAATGACTCCTCCTCTGGGCAGAACGGTAGGGAGTGTCAGACTTCCACTGACTAAAAACCACCCATGTTCCTTCTCAGCCCTTTGTGCCGAGGCCGCGGTATTACTTTCGAACAACCCGCAGCCCCGACGAATTGTACCTCAAGTAGAAGGTAATATCCTGCTTTGTCCAGCTTTGACTAGTATGACAGAAACAAACACAATAGTCCTAGCTATCTTTGAAACGATCCTGCCTAGAAACACCTACTAGCTTACTATCAGTTCTTCCCATACAAAGTCCCACTGACAATACAAAGACGGTATGGCGCCTCCTTTGTCAAACCTTACCGTATAACCTAATGTTGCCTTCGGCGTCGCCTATAGAGTTCTTGGATATGCACTTGTAGCCTCCGAGGTCACTCCTCTGGATGTTCCGGATAACGAGCCGCATCTGTACGCTGTACGCCGAACTGTTGATCTCAGTCATCTGGTATTTGTCGTTGGAAATTATCATTTCTCCTGGAAAAAAATAGGGTGGTTATTTGTCTGGCGAGTTCTTTCGGCCTAGGCGTACTATACGGTTATCCTCTGTATCTAAATATCGTCATTATCAGGCTATTAATGTTTATACCAGTGCTGGGACACTGGCCTCCTCTCTTTGGGAGGGAATGGATATATACATGAATTTAAATATAATCTTATTATAATTTTCACATTTGCATGAAAAATAATAATATTTTGTCAATATCGCAGTATTTATAGTGAGTGTTATTATTCGTTCAATTTTGTTAAGATAATTTGCGGATGTATGGTTTTTAATAATTTGGTAAAGATACTGAATTTTCCAATTATTAAATAAAAAAGTTATAAATAACCCATTGCAATTAAACCGCTAACAAATGATAGAACTGTTCTATTGCAGAACGCACTATTAATTATGTTTACATAGCGAAAAGTCTTTGGTTACAGTTGATACAGTCATTTGTTTCACCGCCCTTTATTCGATAGGCACAAGCCTTTCCGTTCATTTATATTCGGCCACTTCCGACCATTGTCCGCCCGATATCGAATTGAAATATTGTTTCGGCATGTCGTGTGCGGAACAATACACTATATGGTCACATAATGTATCTACTTTGCAGTATGTACCAGTACAGCATTCGGTTAAAATAATATTCAATTTCATCCCATCCCCTGTTGCAATGTCAACAAGCAAATGTTGATTTTAGGCCAAGTGTTAACATAATTCGTTCGTGTTCAATTTGTCAGTCGGAAAGCTTAATGTGCTTCACAAAACAATAGTAATTACAAGGATAAACTGCCGCTTTGCGATTGTTAATCCATTAATAGTGGTGTATGTCGCGACTGAATCATGGTTTGGGGGACATGTTGTTTGCCAATCAAAATGTGGGCCCTTGTTATGAATATTGGCTATTCATTTGTTCATGGGGTAGATTCTCTATTCAGTGTGATGCAAATCGATTTCTATGTTATTATTAGTTCGGTTCACGATTGCAATCATGAATAGAGTGGATATGCCATCTGTATTATTTTCAGTGTTGTGAGCTAAACGAGAGTTAGTGACAGATTAAGATTTTCTAATTTAATTACATTCTTCAACTTCATTACGCGCTGTTAAATCGAAGTTTAGGCACAAAAGAAAACCCTCTTATTTTGGTGTTATTTTTAGCGACTATTTTGTTGGTCTAGTGGTTATAATTGCGACTGCTGACTGAGAGGTTCTAGGTTCGATTCGTTATTAAGTTTTCCATCAGGAATTTATCAGTACTTAGCAGCCACGGTGTCTGTGTTTGTGCCCGATTGATGGCAATGGGCTTGCCCCTTACCACTTGGAGCATAAACATAGAGAGAGAGAGAGAGAGAGAGAGAGATTAGAGCTAGATTAGAGCTAGCCCATTACTCACCGCCCACAGGCCCGCGTCTACAGTGGCCGGAAGCCCTCACGCGGCCCCCGACGCCCGGAGCGTCTCCCGCGGCGGCTGGGACGTGAGGTTCTCTCCCTCTCACGTTCCGTCACCTCCTTCGCTAGCATAACTGCTTCGCAGAAGGAGGCGACGGCGTCCCATTCCTCCTCGCCTCGGACCATGGCTTGCACCAGGGCCGGACACGAGAGACTTTAGCTTACCCTTATGAGATTACAAGGCGTGATGTAATATTGTATCTTTAGCCAGTCACTCCAAGTACTTATCAATGTTCAAATTAATACCAAAAATTGCCTACGTACGTTCTTACTTTCTAAAGTGGAACTAACCCTAGCGCAATGATATCGAAAACGTGCTGAATAAAAAATAAAGTCATTCTACAGGATTTGTGCCTAGAAAATCCGTGAATCCAGTGAAAACAATCGGGTGTGCGGATCTAAACACAGTCAACTTTTTGAATAATAGAAACGATGCGCGCTCATGTTTTTGATCTGAACTGTATATGGCTACTGTACTACCAACTTATATTTCTTTAATTTATTTATAGTGGATTTTATGACTGAACTTAGGTTCTTTTAAATCAACTTTCTAGACGGGATTTAATGGAGTTACTAGGTGATGACCGCGGCTTGGCCCGCGTGTTTGTAGACTAACCTTTTCATCCCCTTTCAACCCCTTACAGCCCTTTTTTCGCAATAAAAATAGCTTATGTCCTTTCTCAGGCTCTAGACTATCTGTGTTCTAAAGTTAGTTTAAAAATAAAACATTTATTTCAGGTACCATATCATAAGACACATGTTTCAATCAATCAATAATATATAAAAAGAGTTACATAAATATAAATTGAATTCAAATACAACATAATCATAATAATAATTCTCTAATAATCTTATTAATAGTTATCTAATAATCATAATAAATCTAATTTCAAATCATAATATAATTTAAATCGGTTTAGTAGTTTTGGCGTCAAAGTGCAACAGACAGACAGACAGAGTTACTTTCGCATTTATAATATTATTAAGTAAGGATTAAATAAAAAGTCCTGCATTCTTGAGGTCTTTACAAAAAAGATTGCAAAGCATTTTTCTTTACAAAATAAATACATGACTTAAGATTTAAAAGCTACATTTGTTTCTAGTTATTTTGCTCTTAATAATGTTTGAAACTTTGCCTGTAAGTTAAATGGAAAAATTCCATAATTTTATTCTGTTTAGTGATCGCTTGTATGTTTATTATTTTTAGTAGTTTTAATTTCAGATAAGTTAATTCATTCTAATCTTTGAATGCAGTTTGTATCCCCAATTTTTTTATAATCTGGGTTAAGCAAAATATATTGTTGTTAAAGAAAACGTTCAAAATGCGTGAGTAGATATTGTATACAGATTAAATGGAATATTTGTCGCAAGCTACAATATTACCGTGGACCGTGGCGGGTCGCGATGCCTCGTTCAGTTTACATTAAAAAATTGCTTGCATTCTTCTTGCCTCGTTTTATTTTGTGGGTGGCTTTTTATTTTTTATTGCTAGCCAGTGACCATGGCTTTCTGGTATGAAATTGAAATTTTGGTTATAGGCATTTTAATTAAACACCTTGGTTGTTATGTCTTTTCTTATATTCTATGCGGATTTTGTTCTAAATCGAAATAAAGCTGGTTTACATTGTTCGGAGATGTATGGTGTACAGGTGAAATGATGACAATGATAGGGATGTTTAAATCATACTTACGAGTATTTCGATAATCTGTTTGGTGATAACACTATTTTTTTAATTTATTTAAGTTAGATATAAATTTTACAATGACGAGATTATGATCTTAACCAAAGTAAAGATCTGGGGGCAAGGCAGTGCCCCCGCCAACTCGAGCAATAAAGCGGCACGGCCGTACCATCCTTTTCTCGAACCAGTTCAGGCCATTTTCGACCTCCTATAACTTCGTTGTGGATAAAACTAGAAGCCTGAAGCCTTAACTAGGAGCCTTTTAGTAACCAATTAGGCATTGTATTTATATATATTTATTTATTTATTTATCTATTATTAGTACACTTACATTACAACAAGTAGTAGTAGTATAACCACGGTATATTTCAAATTTCATTCGATTTGAACCGGTAGTTTAAGAATTATAACTAATCAAAGTTCCTTAGTTTTGTCACTCACTGACTGACTGATTGACCGATCATCAAAAGTCTAAGGCACTTCTAGCAGACATAGAAGCTTCAAATTTAGAATACAATTAGTGTTTAGTGTATAAACCATGGAAAAACTAAAAAAGTACACAATTTCAGTCTAGTTTTCTAGATACACTAACTGCGTAAATAACATTGTAATCCCATATAATTGTATAGGATTACAAAGTTAAAGTTACATTTTCAGTGAAAGAATTTTACGAGACATATTAAACAGACTTAGTAGTTACTTAGTTTCTGATTGATCTGAAATTTTGCAGGTATATGTATATCGCCTTTCAATGCAATAATATGATACTGATCTGATGATGGAGCTGGAAGATGGCCATAGGAACTCCATTTTAGAATTATAAAACCCCATCGAGTTTGGATTCGTTTGATTCGTCTTGTCGAGTAGTTTGTCTTAAGATGGTGTCCAGGGTATGTTGATGGAGATGGAAGGTGGCCATAGGAATTCCGTTATAAAACGACATAACCCTATCGAGTTTGGACTCGTTTGATTTGTCTTGTCGAGTAGTTTGTCTTTAGATGATGTTCAGGGTTCTGAATAGTTCTGATGATAGAGCTGGAAGGTGGCCTTACGAATTCCGTTATAAAACTACATAACCCCATCGAGTTTGAGCTCATTTGATTTGTCTTGATGAGTACTATGTCTTTAGTTGGTAACCAGGATCTGATAATGGAGGTGGAAGATGGCCATAGGAACTCCGTTATAGAACGACATAACCCATCGAGTTTAGACTCGTTTGATTCGTTTTGACGTGTACTTTGTCTTTGGATGGTCTCCAAGATCTGTTGATGAAGCTTGAAGGTGGCCATAGGAATTCCGTTATAAAACGACTTGACCTTGTCGAGTTTTTACTCGTTTGATTTAGCTTGTCGAGTAGGTACTTTAGCAGTACTTCAAATCGATGAATAAGACTGCTCCAAATTCAAATAAACCTATGTATTGATTCATTAAAACGAAATAGATGAGAGACGCTACAAAAAGAAATGAGATCCCACCAAAAACAAAACTTGTAAAAAAAGCCAAGCCGCGTAACAAAAAGTAATGAGATCCATGTAATACCAAGTCAGTAAATATATTTAATCCCTACTTAAAAACCTTTCATGTTTTAAATAAAATATTGACTTGGCCACTGCATCACATTGGCCAATGCGATGGCGATTAGCTATTACAATGGCCTGTTTAACATTGGCGAATGCGATGCGATGGCCAAGTCAATCTTTTATTTAAAACATCAAAGGTTTTACGGACCCCGTCTTACGAACAGTGAGTCACGGGTTCGAACGCAGTCAGGCGCATTACTTTGTGTAATTTATTTCATCACCACTGCTCTCAAAACGGTGAAGGAAAACATCGTGAGGATACTCACGATACTACTACGATAGGCATCTCTTAGAACCAATAAATTCGAAGACATGTGACATCTACCAATCCGCAATGGGCCTTCGTGGTGGATTATAGCCCATCCCTCTCCTAGAGATGAGGCCTGACTCCCTGCAGTGAGAACATTATAGGCTGATGATGATGATGAATGAAAAATATACAATATATTCAACAAATGTAAAACAAAACCAGTTCATTAGTTCTCCTGTTTTTATTTACTTGTGGTCGCTGAAGTGTGACTGTGAATAGTTTTCAAAAGGTTTTATATACAGGCCTTCACACACAGGTCACACACACACACTCACAGGTCTTCACAGCCTTCACGTCAGTTCTTTTCACATATAATTTTTATAAATATGTTTTCAGAACTTGGTATGATAAAATTATTTTATTTCTTTTATTCTTCTTTTATCTTCTTTTATTTCTCATTCATTATGCAGTGACTAGACCACCATCGCAGTACGTAATTTAACGCGGTGAGTTCGACGTCGCCACCGACTTGATGTGATCGTTAATCACGCCATAAGACGCCGAGCTCTATTACACACTGATATACCCACTCAACGGTTGATCTCACTTCAATTGACGGTAGACTTAATTTGAGGGACCAACTTTATTAGTAGGGGAGGGCCTTGTTCGAGTCGATTATGCTCCGGTTACTATAACGCCGACCTCAAGCAATTGCTTCTCATATTTGGCTTTCAATCGATCGGCAAACATCGTTCGACATCAATGTCTTAGGGTGAAATTGCATTTAATAAGGGGCCAGTCTATTGCTGCTGTACAAATTCAGACTTCATAGGTTTTTTTTCTACTCCTCCGCTATACTTTTCTGATGAATTTCATTGTAGGATCCAAGACAGTTAATTTTTCGAAGCGGTCTCGGCACTTTTGAGGTATTCGCTACTGTTGATTCTGCTTTCAGGAATTGCAGTGGTATGGGATTAGTGTGGCAGGTATGTCTCAAAAAAAAACTCCATGGTTGGTACAGAGAACATTTATGGAAAATCCCAATAAGACTTGACCCGACCTGGGTATTCCAAGGCAAGTATAACCCAGGACCTCAGCACTCACGCCGACGACCATGAACAATAGGGATGTTAATTGACTTTAAAAAGTATGATTCTAATTAGTCCGTCTGTTAGATTATCGAAAAATATTGGATACGTATTTTTTGTTTTATCAAATCAATAAAATGACTTCACACGAGTTTTCAAAGTATCGTCTTAATTGTTTGTTTACGTAAAAAAAGAAAAAATACGTGTCCAATATTTTTTGGAAATCTATCCGACGGACTAATTAGATTTTTTTTTGTTAACTACCCTATTATCATCTTTCTGCCCTTGTTCCATTCTATTTCTGTTGAGCACAGTACACCGTTATCTTCTTCAAATTTCTTTTGTCTGACGTCACAGTATCATTTACCTACTCCTTTCTTTTTCATATAATTCCTCACACAAACCATCAATCTTTTCTTTGACTTCCATCTCCCCTAACAATAAGTTAAAAAAAGCAATACCCAAGGAATGTACACAAAGTGTCTTCATGATTATATATTATTCCCCCGTGAAGGGTAAAGGTGTCGCTCTAATCATGAAATGGCATTAATTTATTACTGGGGAGAGTTCACTGCATTAGTTTAGTTCGAAATAAACTTTATTTATACGCTATTGCTGTTGTCTGTGACTTCAGCCATTTAGTTTTTGCAGTGTGATCTGAAGAATCGTTTTAAACTTTGAATTAGATATGAGAGAAATATGGATAAATAATAATAAACTTATGTAACTTCGTGAAATTATTTTGACACCAAACTTAAAATGTGTTGTATCTTCCTTTTTTAACGTCGGCTTTTACCGATGTGTTATATTTCGCCAAACAAAAACTCCTATGTAAGTGAAGAACAATTGTTTTATTAGCTTACCCCGGGAAATATAAGACTAGGAAGCGTCGTAATTGGACTAAAGAGTGAAGTAAGTGTCGAAGTAACATATAATTGCAATATCTCCTGCGCTTCAAAACGATACATTTCAACTCCTCGCACCTAAGTCATCAGCATAAACTTAATATCCTTAATTGTCCAAAATTGCTCCGTACCGAACTGAAATTGGGGCGTGAATTCTAGCACACTATTACTCCTGAGGCGCTATCATACGTTAGAACTCAACACATTACTGTTGGAATATTGTAACAAAGCAAATGGTAGCAAAACATCACATGTTATTACTACTCCGAACACAGTTTAACTGCTAAGATTGAGAATAAATCTTTGTTTGTTTCGAGTCAACTTGGGAATTGCACTGTGTGTCTATATATTCTTAGTAAGACAATCATGAATAAAAGGGAACTTTGGAGACATCCCTGATAACGTGTAAATAGAGGCGAATCTGCTCATTATCTGCCTAGCCTTTTCCCAAAAATAATGTGTGTTTTTCTTGGGGTCGGGTTCGAGTCTTACCGTATGCAGTATGATACATGTATTTTTAGCCGACTTCTAAAAAAAGAAGGAGGTTCTCAATTCGGATAATATTTTTTTTTTTTACATGTGTTGTCTGTATATCTGACCTCCACAACCCAGTAAGTACTAGGTAAGATAATACGATATCTCTTGAAATACTGGTTGTCAGAATTTCGGGCCACTGTAACGACTGTCAGAAATCAACATAACATGCTTTCCGAGGCATGGAGGTAACTCGGTATGTGATCGTCACATCACCACGCAGTTATTTAGGCAGGCAAAGATCGATCCAAAGAGGTGAAACCGCTACGATGTAGAAAAGGAAAGAAGTAAATCATAGAGTTTCTCATACCCACATCCCGGAACTGACAGTTCTATCATAAGTATGGCGAACGGTGTATTATTTCGTTCAGAAAATTTACTAGGACAATAACTTAATTTAAGTGAACTAAATAATCTCTAACTATAGGCTAATATCAACACGATCACAATAGCTTCATTAATAACTGCGGTCAAAGCCGAAGACATTGAGATCTGTCAAGAGACGGTGGCTTTGGTACTCGACCCGGGCGACCACAAATCTGCGGCGGCCGGCCCGCTCTGATGCAACTGACACCTCTTCGGTGGCCAGCCACCACTGACACGCCCTCTTTTGTTTATTGTTGACAATTTTGTTAATTAATTGTCCGTTTACTGCGTTCTATTGAAGCCGTATCGAAAGGTAATGAATGATGTGGAGGAGCTGGATAAAGATTAATTGTGAACCTGTCGGATAGTTTTGTTTTGTTTGAGTTTCAATGGCTGATGATTATTGTTTTTGTGTTCGGATAATGTTTTGTTTGCTATTTGGTTGTCTATTTCTTTGCCAATTCAACTTTGAAATACGGGGTTACTGTATACCAATAAAACGCCAATATTCATCAATCAGAATTAAAACGAACAATGATCTATAAATTGGAACAAAAATGTTCCGTTAAAACCGCCATCGAAAAACAACCTGTACATCACGACAATAAAGTAAGCAATATTATTTAAATAAAACCCGATTGAAATTACAACAAAAAGTTGTCGCAAGGCCTGGCTGCGAATGGCGGACACTCCCATTCCATGTCCGGTGCGGCCGGCACGCCGCTTGTCCCATCTCGTCACGCCCGTGTATTACCTAATTTAATTTGTAGTCCCCGCAATTTATGGGCCGCAGAAGAGCTGTCTACCCCCTCTGTTTGTTAGTAACGGCCCAGACATATGTGCCATACGTCACTTCTGCATTTGATTGTTAATTGCTTAAAAGTTCTGCAGTTACACAACGTGTCAACGACTTTTAAATTCACGGACTTTCAGGCTAACAAACCTAAAACTCGCAATTTGCATTAAAAATCCAATAAAATATGCTTTATGGTCGTGCATACAAAAAATATTGAATATTATCAAAATAATGAATATTAATATGCTATAATGAATATTTAAATGTGCAAATGCGTGAGGGAGGGCGCGGAAGATCAAAAGCGTGAATCTCGTAATGCGATCTTTTCGAAAATGTTTTTTTGCAATAATAGGGATGTTTACTGACTTAAAAAATATGATTATAATTAGTCCGTCTGTTAGATTATCGAAAAATATTGGATACGTATTTTTGTTTTATCAAATCATTAAAAATTGACGAAGATAAAACGCGTAAAAGATTTGAGTGGGGGTTTGTGACGTCACTAACCGCAAAAAATGTCATACTAATGTCTTAGAATATGACGTCACACGAGTTTTCAAAGCACTGTATCGTTTTTATTGTCTGCTTACGTAAAAAAACAAACGTGTCCAATATTTTTTGGAAATCTATCTGACGGGCTATTTCGATATTTTAGTTAACTACCCTATTAGGTAGTGCCTATGTTTTTCGAATGCGAATTTTAATTGTCTACGTGTTTTCGTTTAGTCGGGATAGAAAACTGAAACTGCATAAATCCGGGTTTAGTTTCGGCGAGTAATATTTGAAATTGAATTTAGATTTGTGCGAATATTGTGGTACGTACGTGAGAGTAAATATTGTGACTGTAGCCTAAAGCAATTTGAAGCGGGCGGGCCAGCGGTCTTTGTTGCATATCGGGCGGTAATAGAATTTGGTCCGCTTTTTGCGCGGCTGGTCGCTTCGACCGCGTAATAGCGAGCTCGGTTGCCTTTGTAACTGCATCTAAATCTGCTTGTTCTATGCGTCGGCCTGGTTGGGGTATAACCAATTATTTCCAAGTAACCCTGTAGGTTGGGTATTTGTGGCGTGTTTATTTCTTTTGAAGACGTTGAGGAAGGACTCTTGGGTGTGATTTATTATTTTTATGAGTTTTAGAAGCACTTCAGAATGATTCATTTCGGCCTCCAGGAAGTAGGTTATTAGATATAATAATACACCACGAAAGTTTTGAATATCAATAGCTGGCCCGCTAATACTTGAAGATTCTCACCCGTGTTCTACGCAATTATACAAAATGAGGCACAGTTCCAAACTAAATTCCTATGAATATGTAACTTGAAACAGAATAGAGCAATTTTAGGAACCTCACGAGTCTCACGACAATCCTCAGAATAGGTGAAATTGGTGTGAACAACAAGTGCAACAAACTTGCTCCAACCTATTTTCGTCTTGGTGAAAATCACATGTAGTCTTGTCTTAATTTGCCTATTTAGTTTTTACTACAATCGCCAAAAAAACCATTTTGTAATCTCAATTTCCATGCGTCTAACTTTCAGCAAACTCTGGCTGCACTCGCATTGGACCGCATAAACTGTTCGATTAGACCGACAAAAAATATAAGTTTAAAGACCGCATTGCGAAAAAGTTTGGTTCGTTTTGTCGAGCTTTGGTCGAGGTCCGTTCACACATGTCGCGGCATGCGGTGCGGTGGCGGGCGGCAGATGACTGCGAACGGCACAGGACGGCTCTGGAAGCCGCCGGACGGCCCGCAACCCGTAAATCCATTCCTAACTCGACTTTAGTGGACGGCCGTTGTCCGCCGACCGTGCCGGCTGTTTGTTGCAACGCATTATCCACTTGAAAACTGGCGCTCCGATTAAAACGCATTTCAACACGCTGGATTCCAATTGCGTTGGCCTGTCTTCGACGCAATAAAAGCGAAAAATAATACTGATAACGTTTCGTTTTTAATTTGAGTGTGTTCGCTGTCTGTCTCGGCTAATATCATTTTGCTGCATTTCTATTTCATAAACATTGCAAAATTATACAAATGCCAGCACTGCATTGTCAGTTTTATGAATATTTGGATTTACGAGGGCGTGTGCGGGCGCGTTGGGTCAGTTTCGTTAAAGTCGCGACATAATCTCTCACATTTGATCTTTATTTCCTTCATCTACATACGTAAAACAAACGTAAAGTAAATATTGAGCTTATCTCTGGCTCATCTCCCTTCGTTCCTCTCGGAGTGCTTTTGTTCATCTGTCACCCAGGCACTAAATAAGCAACTTTTATCCTGAGGGTGTCATTTTAATGAGAAATAATGAAGTTCCCGACCTCTCTGATGTTTTGTTAGGTTAAGAGCCTTATTTGTATTAGTTAGCACGTGTTTTTATATAGGTATTTCACAGGTTATATTTCACTGTGTCCAATTTAGTTCGCCTTTTGACGGTGCGTATTTATGTTAACCGGCCGACGTAATAATGTTGAAATGGCTTTTTGAGTCGTTATTTCAACTAATAGTGAAGTGTATAAAAATTGAGACCGAAATAGGTTAACTTAAATGGCGTATTTATTTAACGTAAAATGTTCTAGAGTAGGCGCACAAAAGTAATGTGTTTATTTTCGAATCAGTCAAAACCAGGCAATTTCTTTCTTGTTTTTCTATCAGAACCAAACTATTTTTTTCCTAGACAATAAACAAGGTCCATTTATTAATTCGTGGCACCGCAATATTTTACGTTGTCATCGTCGCTATAATTATGAGGTCGTTAATAAGCCGTAACATAGGCGCCATATAATCAAAGTAAAAATAAATCTTTGCGAAATGAAAAACGGACATGAAATAACCGCATATTTTTTCTTTTAAATCGTCCATAAAAAGGCAATAACTTGTAAGCAAGCACTAGCCCCTGTGGCATGTCAAAGAGGATAGTAGGAACATGAATAACGGTCTTTTTAATGACTGCTTTAACGCTTTCAATGTGCTTTATGAATAATGAAATTAGTTGCTTATTCCGTTCTCGAGGTTCGTGCTTAGTACTTAATAGAGTTTATGAGTTGCGGTGCTCGTAAACATCTTTAGAACACAATCAGAGATTACACTAATTATAGCTTGCGTTTACTGATTGTGGACGGTTATTACGAAGCGTGAAAATAGGGAAGGAACTTATCGATCACTTCTTCATACTTTTTTTTTGTTTTAAGCCCGCCTCTTTATAGATACTGACTTGACAACTAGTATTACCAAAAAATAGCATAAAATTAAGGATTCATTAGTGCTTGCAACGACTATTTAGCGTTAGTTTTTGCCCGGTATCTTTAGTTATCATAAGTATGGTCTTGTATCTGGAACTTAAGAACGTTCTCTAGTGTACACTCAGTAAGGGTGTAAATAGTAATATTACGCCTGTGACATCCAAAAAATTAGGCAGAGGTGCACATGGTGGTACTTTTTTTTTTATGGGACAAGCCCGGCACATTATTTCCAAACCAC
This sequence comes from Diarsia rubi, assembly GCA_932274075.1. Classification (NCBI taxonomy): domain Eukaryota; kingdom Metazoa; phylum Arthropoda; class Insecta; order Lepidoptera; family Noctuidae; genus Diarsia; species Diarsia rubi. Next base: position 10,677,050 of record OW026412.1, on the reverse strand, counting down.
TGTAACCGCCGAGACAATGAAGCTCGACGAAGTCCCAGAGAAACGATTTAACTGTCTTGGATCCCGCAACGAAATTAATCAGAAAAGAATAGCGGAGGAGAAGGAAAAACATAATTTTCACTTCAATAATAAGTGTACTACCACGTAAAAAACAAAATTTTACATAGTGGTACACTTATTATTTCGCTAGTTATATGTTTAATAGGGGTCAAGCCTAGGCACAGAATACATAATAGTACTACGTACTCTCGGCTTGGCACCAGCTGTGGAATTTTCCGTCAGGAATTTCGTAGCTGCTAGAAAAACCCATTTCGCCCAACCTGAGGAACCTCGAAAATGTTTTTTTTTACGTCTGATTCTACATTTTAACTATTGAACCGTGCCATTTAGCTAATTTGATGATTTACTAACATTTGCCTGCTTTACGCCTAATATCCCGCCTCCCATTTTCCGTTGTACTCTTCAATATGTAGGACAAAGTTAGCGGACTAATGTTGCGTGTTTCTTTGTAGTCTCCGCTACTTTGTGCTAAGTCTCCTTGGTGACTTTCCAACTTTAGACACCATAAAACTAGTCGCCAAGAGATTTATTCAAGATTCTTAGTCCACTTCGCCTTTACGTCTGTCAGCAAAAGAAGTAGTTTAAAATTTCGGAATTTAAGTTATTTGATGTACAGGACTCCAGCTATTATTTTTAATGTTTCGGAAGAATATTGTTTGAAATATTCTTTACTCTGTAATATTAAATAAGTAGACATATTTAACAATATTTAAGTTTTTTATTTAAAAAACCTGCTTTCAAACTTACCGATGCTGCTTATAAACGTACCAACTTTACGCCTTTATGTTTTAGTTACTTTTTTAGGTACTTACGTTCATAACTTTATGTAGGGAATACCTATTATATTAAGTAGGTGTTTAACTTTTAAAGTGGGTGGTTTATTTCTGGCAAAATTGATTGAACAGTTTTTAGAAGTGGGCGTTATAAAGGTCGGGTACCTTGGGATTATGTCAAAAGGATCGAGTTAAACAGCCTGTTTTATAGGATGATCAGTTAAGTGTGCAGTTCAAGATTTGCGTTACTTGTAAAGAAAATTTGTGTTTTTACTGGTCTTAGGGGTAGCAGACTTCCCGTCGGGGCCTCGACATATAGGGCTAAGAAGGAACATGGGTGGTTTTTAGTCAGTAGAAGTCTGACACTCCCTTTCACTTTCGCTTGGTTTTATTCGAAACTTCCATCATGATATTAATATTTTCAACACCATTTCCACAAACATTGTATTAATGTTACCCATTAACACTGAAGAGTGACCAACATCGGCACTTTATCCGTATCATAATTTCACTTTAAGCCATGACCAACCAGTCTCGCAAACCTGTCTCCAAAATCAGTTTAGACCGAAAGCATAATACATCTGAATAGGTTTAAGTTTTGAAACCTTTATGCCCAAGGCTGAGCTGAGTCTAGGTACCTACTAAGCTTATGTCATTAATCATGCCTAAAGGTTACAAGACTAAAACATAGTGCGCCTAACTAATTAGTAATACAACTTTGCCTTGGTTTGGAAAAAATGACGTAAGTGTACGAGACTGGACAACGCATGAGCTCACAAAGAATAGGGATTATGTAGCTAAGGAATAATATACCATCAAATAGGGTATTTCACAAAAAAAAAACCAATTTGTCCGTCAGAAATATTTCCAAAAAAGAAAAAAATTGTCTCCATTTGTCTGGAGACATTTTTTTTATTTTTGTACGTAAACTAGAGATGAAGACCATACAGTGCTTCGAAAAGTCGTGTCAAGTCGTGTGACGTCACAAGGTTAGTACCTTTACCCATAAAGTGACATCACAGCCCCCACTCATGATCTTTGACACGTTTTATTTTCGTCAATTTTTATTAATTTGATAAAACAAAATACACGTAGCTAATATTTTTCGATAATCTAACGTACGGTATTATTAGATTTTATGGGGAAAACCCCTATTGTAGAAGTGTTAATGATTTAACATCAGATGAGATTTAGATTAATTGTAAAGCAAATTGAACCCGTACGTCAAGTTGCTGTGTTATAGCCATTTCAACTCACAACTGTCTGAGTATGGCTGATTGATTTGATTTTAAGTTGATAGTCAAATCTTTTAAATATATTAATTAAAACTTTCGTTAAGTACTTCAGACTATCCCAAAAACAGCGGCCCTATTTTGACCAAAAACAGAAGGTCAATATCGTATTATTCTATAATAGAAAATACAGGGTAAACAATATTCTCACCGTTCTCTCTGGTCCAGTAGTTGATGGCTTTTGGTGAAGCTTCGACGTGGCACTGAAGAGTGACGTCTGTACCCGTCGGGGCACCCACCAGCTGGTTTGGTACTTGCACCAATGGATGAACTGGGAACAAAGAAGTTACACATTAAAGTCAATCGTGAAAGGACGTGGAGCAAGAGTGATACATGGGACCACCCCGTCATGTCATCGTGATGTAACAGGCTATAAGTAAGTACTTATTCATATTTTTATTGTTGTCGTTAGAATTAATTTGATCTATGATTATAATCTCACATTTGTGAATAATTTAAAACATGTTATAAAAGATAGTACTAATCTTAACAACTTTGCTAGACATCGTTCAGACAATCTTGATATAGTGAAAGGCTTTTAAAATTAGTTTTATGATTATTTTTGCTTATCATGTAATTTATGTTAACTAAATAGTCTTTTCAAGATTTTAAGGAGATTTAAATTGTATTTAATTGTGTACAGATTTGATAAAATCTAAATACGTTAAATCTTTGTCAAAATGAGGGTAGTTAGTTATTTAATTTACATTTAAAAACAATCCCATCAAAAAACAAAACTTGTAAAAAAAGCCAAGCCAAGCAACTCACTTTTACCGTAAAAAGTAGTGAGATCCATGTAATACCAAGTCACATGGATCTCACTACTTTTTACGGTAAAAGTGAGTTTTTTTATTTTTTATTTTTTTAAAAACGTTGCCCCACTCTAGGAATTTCTCCTGTATCGTGGGTGCTTTCACAAACATTTAAATTCACATACACAAATACCCAGACCCGAAACAACTATCTGTAGGTCATACAAATGTTTGTTCCGTGCGGGAATCGAACCCGCGACACGCAGCGCAGCAGTCCATTGCTTGAGCAACTGCGCCAACCGTGCCGTCATGCATTCCTATGGCCACCTTCCAGCTCTATCATCAGAACTATTCAGAACCCTGAACATCATCTAAAGACAAACTACTCGACAAGACAAATCAAACGAGTCCAAACTCGATAGGGTTATGTCGTTTTATAACGGAATTCCTATGGCCACCTTCCAGCTCCATCAACCATCAACAGACCCTGGACACCACCTTAAGACAAACTACTCGACAAGACGAATCAAACGAGTCCAAACTCGATGGGGTACATACTCTAAATTGGAGTTCCTATGGTCAACTTCCAGCTCCATCATCAGATCAGTATCATATTATCATAATATTGCATTGATAGGCGATATACATTTACGTGCAAAATTTCAGATCAATCAGAAACTAGGAAGTATGTTTAATTTAATAACTCGTAAAATTCATTCACTGAACATGTAACTTTAACTTTGTAATCCTATACAATTATATGAGATTACAAAGTTATTTATGCAGTTAGTTTATCTAGAAAACTAGACTGAAATTGTATACTTTTTTAGTTTTTCCATGGTTTATACACTAAAGACTAATTGTGTTCTAAATTTGAAGCTTCTATGTCTGCTAGAAGTGACTTAGACTTTTGATGATCGGTCAATCAGTCAGTCAGTCAGTCAGTCAGTGAGTGACAAAACTAAGGAACTTTGATTAGTTATAATTCTTAAACTACTAGTTCAAATTTAATGAAATTTTAAATATACCGTGTTTGTACAATGCCTAATTGGTTACTAAAAATTCAGGCTTATAGTTTTATCCACAACGAAGTTATAGGAGGTCGAAAATGGCCTGAACTGGTTCGAGAAAAGGATAGTACGGCCGTGCCGCTTTATTGCTCGACTTGGCGGAGGCACTGCCGTGCCCCCAGATATGAAGCGAAATGATATTAAACGTACTACACAGATATTTAATTTATATTTTTACTGTCCTTATGTATTTTCATTTCATTTAGTTCTTGTAAAATTATTTTGTGTAATAGGCTTTTTTATCAACATGTGTATTGTCCCACTGTTGGGGTAAGGTCTCCGTCGTAGCCATTGACTCCTCCTTATATGCAGTTTTCAACAGGCATTAATGAAACCCTAAGTAAATAAGAGGGATTGTTTTACTTCCACTAGCAACAGAATAATTTTTCAATTTCTGTGGCAGAGAGAAAGGTTGTAATATAATTTTGAATGTCACAATAAATGCTTCTTTTACTAAGACAGGAGGTGTTTTTGAAACAAATTGTTGCCAGTTCAAGTTGTGATTTTGGCTTGACTACATTAAGGTAGCAGACAAAAAAAATTAGTCCGTTAGATAGATTTCCAATAAATATTCAACACATATTTTTTCCTTTTTCACGTAGACAAACAATGAAGATGATGATGATGACATTATAAGACATTATATATTACATTTTTCACAGGCGAGTGACGTCACAAGCCCCCACTCAAATCTATCACACGTTTTATCTTCGTAATTTTTTATTGATTTGATAACAGAAAAAATACGTATCTAATATTTTTCGATAATCCATTGGAGGGACTAATTAGAAACTTTTTATTTAATCAGGAAACATCCTTATTCCGTCAAAATTGATAGTCCGATAAAAAAGGAAGAATCAAAGAAAAAATGAAATAAAAAGGTAGGAGTCAAATTAGTGGGCGAAACTAAATAAATGGCAATCTCTTGATCCTGAAATTAGATATGATCACTTGAAATATTTGTTTTTATTATATTTTATAGTAATAGTTAGGTAAATATCTACCCGGCGGCGTGCATGTATAGCCAGATGTATGAACGTGGGCGAAGTGAAAGGAGCAAAAAGAGCATGTAAGGATGGAGCTGCGGGGCCCATCGGGGCTGCGGGTGGTTCACAAGTTACCGCGGCCTCGACATATAGGGCTCAGAAGGAACATGGGTGGATTTTAGTCAGTAGAAGTCTGACACTCCCTTTCGCACTGCTCAATAGCGGAAGGGGTCATTTGATGATTTTCCACCCGCCAAAAAAAAAGGATCGTAGCAAGTGGTTCTGTGGTTTCTGCTTAGAACCATAGGAAAAAGGCGCGAGTTTATCTTTTTACCCGACTGCGGCGAAGCCCAAAAGGAGGGTTATCATACCCGTTATGTCTGTGCCCAGTTCATTACCCTGTCTACTTAGCAAGAAAATATAGTAAACAAATAGTTTTATTTACTACAAAATATACCAAAACCAGCACGAATCCGCCTAGTGAGTGGTTAAATTCACATTTTTGTAATATTACATTATATTCTCGCCTTCCGCTTATAAATACGCATTCAAAGCCTTTTGCATCTGGCGTGGTATGCATACGCTCGGCACACTCGGCTTGCTTGCACAGTTTTGGAACATGTTATTTTATATTTATAACTTTTCGCACTAATAAAGGGGAATGTACTAACGAAATGCTTTTAAATAACGCGAAGTTGAATTTTAGTATTTGATAAACATGTTACTGTATTTGTTTTGTCAGCGGTTTAGTCAAATATCTGTTTAAATAATGTTGAAACTGTTTAATTTTATTATAAAATGCACAAATTACCTGTGTATCTCTGTCTGGTTAATTTTAATGGGTGAATGGATTTAGATGAAATTCGGTACATCAGTAGACCATGATATATACTATTTTTATCCCGTTAGCACGTTCTCGTGCACAACTCTCGATCTCCCTTTGCATGTAGCCGCAAACAGTCGATAGTAAAGTATATATTATACAGATTTTTATTCAAAAAATATAATTATAGTCTTGTTGTCTCCCTAACATACTATATTAATGGTAGTCCATTAATTTAATGGTTGTCTGGGGAAGATACCCGAGATGCGATAGAGCCGACAATTGTATTTTTACGCCTTCATTAAGTGAGCCCATTGTTAATTTATGTAATTAACTTGTAAACTATTCAGAACTGTTACTTTTCATTATTATGTAATGTTTTTTTTTAATTCGTTTCGTTTCGGTTCGTTACGATATTATTGTACAGCCAAGCATGAAATTACTGGTAAGGTAAGCCGTAAGTAAATTAGTGTACAGTCTCGATCAATAATATGTATACACTGTGCAAAGTTCAAACGCGATTTTCTCTTGAAATAACGATGGCAACTTTGAGATATGACCTACTTAATGATAAAATACATGTAAAATTAAATTAATACAATAGGCGAAAATTGTTTCTGAATGTTTCAAAGTGTGAGCATATTGATGCTGCTGAGTGTCCATTTGTTCGTAATTCCTCTTCTTCTTTTACTATGGTTACTTATTGAGTCACCTGAAAAATTGTTTGTTTCATTTGGACCCGGTATGTACAACTTCTTTAAACATTTACGCGGACGAAGCCGCGTGAAAAGAGTTCACATTCTAAAAAAACATATGGCATCATCTGTTTAGACCCGAGCTTCAAATTCTAAAAATATATTTATAGGAGCTTTATTTATTTCATTCAAGAATAATTAAGAACGCACATAAATATATGCAGTACTGCACAAGCAAAAATGAACTGCTATTGCACATATAATCATTCACATTCTAACTGTCAGTCAACTGCACCCTGACGTCATATTATTAACTGTAGTTAATGAAACGTTCGAGTTAATAAATGAAATGACGTTAATATATTGCTGGGTGAGCTGCATTAGTTCCGAATAAACTTTTACGTTCATGTGAACGTTCAACATGATACGATCTAATCTGTTCCGCTAATGAGTTATGATTTCGACTATACAGTTGCAAATATGTAAATTGAGTGTGTTTCGTATACGAGTTAAGGTTTTTAGGTATTTATTCTATTCGCCAAAAAAAAATACATTTGAATCTAGGCCTTGAAAATAAAGTTTTTCTGTCTATTTTTATACAGGACCTGTTTTATTTCAGAGGTTTTATAAAACCATTGTACTTTTGTTTAAATAAAATACAATGGTCGATCTAAATTAATTCACCTAAAACTATTCCGCTACGCCGTAGCGCTACGCCCCTGCTACACCGATGCTACGTGTCGAAGCCGACAAAGTATTTTCCAAGCAATCTTTTAGTCTCTTCACATGTGTCGTTAATAATATAGCATATGGCAAGACACGTACAGGAAAAGTTTGTGTGCAACACTTAAGTTCCACCAAAATTATGAGTTAGTTGGCAACTTGTGATATTGTTGACAGTGCGCAGCGCAGCGCACCTCCACGACGGAGTCGCTCGCGCACTCTGTTTGCCCGCCTCGCTCCGCCACTTTGGTAAAACTCCTCTGCATCTGTCAGGTGTTTACACTGAATATCATCCCGCCTGGCTGCATCACTTCTGTTTGCATTAACTATTTAACGGACTAGATGTTTGCACGCAATTAAACTACAGTTTCAGACAAGGTACGGTTAGTTCGCGGTGAACATTCATGTTTTTATATTAATGATGGTAATCCAACGCAAACTTCGGCTTAGAGCATTATAACTTTTGTAAATTTTATTTACTCATCTGTACCGAACAAAATATTAAGTCGCAAAAAGGACTTTTACAATGCTTTTATCCAAATCAAAAGATGTTTCGCAATTAACAAAGGCTTTGATTCGAAAAGATACCGAAAGGTTGAAATGTCGGAGCAAAAGCGCCAAGTTGTTCTTAAAGCGAACGGATTATTTCGAAAATGTAAACAATCGCACCAGCATCCCCAAAAGTCTATTTAGGGTGAATTAAGGAAAACGGAATTTTCTTCCACGACCTTAGATCGGAGCTTATTTGCGGTTATTCTCTTTGACCGTCGTTAAGTTCCTTTGGACGGCTTTTACGAGTTTGAGTGGCCAATTTAGCGAACAAAATCTGAACGATCAGAATTTTTGTTCTAATTAATAACTCCAAGGGGCTACGAGGGTAGCCTTTTGCTTATTAAATAAAGCGGAATAATGAACAGTCGAGATGTTAATCTGATTGCAATTGAGTTTTATTTTATTGTATTTAATAAGAGTTAGAGCGGCGGAATATTTTACATTGAACTTATAACATGTGTGCTGAGTGCGCAGCATATAACTTAAAGAACGTGATTAAGCAATCCCTAACTGTATAAGTAGATAGGAATTCTCGCAGCAATCAAAAGTTAGGGGAGTTTTCTCGGGAAGGATTCCGCGCGGAATTCTTGAAGTGACAGTTTGATTAACCGAGCGGCGCACACGCTTTCGCCGTTTTCGGATTTCTTGGCGTTTTGTAGCTATTACCTGTTTTAGTTGACTTTGGAATTTCTTGGGCTGCACTTCCAACCTAACAATCCTTACAAATACGTTGCATTCACTACGCTATCTGAACGCAGACAAACTTATAAATCAGGGCGACTTCGGAATTAACACTACAAAGAAAATATATCCCTAAAATTAATTATCCTTAACTGCTGGATCCTCTTTGCAAATTGATCGCGATTTGTTCACTTCGTTTGGCGTGTTTCTTTTTCTCTAAACTCAATTTACCGTCGTCCGGGCTCCAGTGAATCAACTAAAAGAAACTCATCGCGTTACGTGGCACTTACTGCTACAAATGAATTGCTTCACTTCTGCTTATAAAAAAGTGTTTTTTATGTACCTTGGCGGCCGCAAGTCCACCCAGCCCACTGTTATCATTCGTTTTCGGGGGGAGGAAATTTAAATTAAATATTTGAGAGCGTTAATTTTGTCTCCTCATCGAGCGAACGCGACGCATTCTTTGTGAAGTAATTAAACTGAGTGGAAGGGTTTCAGACGGGAGTAGTTTGTTTGTTCGCTTGAAATTGCGTTTCCTATGAAGTGAATTTCTCTCGGTTGTCGTCAAGCGACGTTGGCTTCTATTTGTTTTATAGATACGAGATATGAAATGTCAAGTATCTGAAATGTATATTTATAGAGCGTAATGTGAGTCGGGTTATGTCAAAAGGGTATTTTAGTTGCTGTAAATGGCTCGGCTCACTCAATTGAGGTATTTGATGTTACTCGGAATCTAAATAAGTTGTTGAGTTATTTAGTAGGTTCGTTCGTATTCCAATCAGAATGTTTACACCGGATTGCAATAACGGAATGCAAATACGTAGTGGACAACGCGTCAGAGCGTCCAGTGACCCACGAACAGCGTGAAAAACTTTTATAGGCGCGACATTGAAGCGAAACGCGAGAGAACCAGACACTGGAACTGGAATTATACTATTATTACCTTTGCGTCTTTTACGGTTATTGTCTGGGATTGAAGTGGTAATACAAAGTAAGAAACCATAGCAATTTTCTCTAAGTTGGGAAAGATTTCTTGTTTAATAACGATTGGAATCTTACTGAAATATTTAGCAACTGCAAAATAATGTTTTATATGTTTACATTTTAGGACAACTATTTAAATGAATCGAATAAATTTATTAAATTCCCCAAAATCAGCAAATTGATTCGTAATGTGATGATTGGTACTGTAAATTTTAATTCTACCAAAGACATCTACCTGATAAAATATGGCATGGAGACTCTACCCACAAAACTCCTGAATCAACAGATAAAAAATTCAATAGATAATTTAATAAAATAGTCGATAATTTATACAAAAAAGATAACACAATTTAGTATGGAATGTTTGCCTGACAGCTTTGGTGATTGAAGGCTTTGTTTGATCATTGTAATAATAAAAACCCTTTTATAAATTTTCAATGAACGTTGATGGATCGCTGCAAATACATACATTATACAACAGTAGCTTTTATTTACTGAATTTTTATGTGATGTTACTTATTTTGATTTTGTTCCAACAATAAACTGAACTTTTGCTAGATTTGGTACTTCAGTTTCTTAAATAAGATATTAGTTAGGTACTTTTCAGTTATGGTACTATTTTCAGAGAAAAGTTCCAACTTTGTATGCGTTGTACGCCCATTTCTAATTTTCTATTTTCTTAGCTATTTATTGTAGAAACTTAAAGTAAAAAAGTTTTTTAAAAACAAGCTTTTATTTAAATGTGTCGGTGATGTTATATCGATGTATTTAGAACGGATTTCCTATGGCAACTTTCCTGCTCCATCATCAGACCCTGGATATTAACTAGGGACAAAGTATTAGTCAAGACGAATCAAAAAAACTCAAACTCGGTGGGTTTATGTCGTTTTATAACGGAGTTCCTACGGCCACCTTCGAGCTCCATCATGAGGTTAGCTCCCACTCACCATAATACTGCATTGTCTCGTGATATTAATGTGTTCGCAAAATTTCAGCTCAATCGGTTGAAGATGTCTGCTTCAAAATTGAAGTTCAAGAATCCCCCCGAACATACATAACATATTAAAATAAAATAAAAGCTTAAAAAAAAGCTTAAAATAAAAGCTTTTCAAAAATATATCCTCATCTAAGAACGTCAAATTCAAAACTATGCATTTCTTTCAAATATACAGTATTACAGGCTCTTTTGAATTATACAAGACGAAGTCCAGTCACAGGGCATAATAATTGCGAAAGGACTGTAGAGACAGTCATCTGTGAAAAAGTCCATTCATATCATACTGCGGTACTCACAGATATTTAATGATTACTTAAGCCGTCACTCAGTAAAGATTTGAAATACTTCGTATGACAAAACTGTCAAAACCTTCATTAAGTGATGGTGTAACTAATCATTAAAGGTCTCTGAGTGCGGCAGTTAGTCACATAATACCTATATCTTACGTTAATAATACTAACATCATTCTCACAATAATGAAGCAACGAGTAATTGTCTTCCCGAACATGATCCTCACAGTAATTTGTACAAAACATTCGTTTGGGGATATTGCTATAATGAACGCGGCGGATGTGCAATCATGGCAATGTTATTAGTTCACAGGTGACTTCTGTTTCTTCATGGGACCCTGGTATTCGCAGTTCGTCGGTATTAGTTTTCATTAGGAGTAGCTTTAGTTTGTCTTTTTCACTACTCATGATCTTTTGGGAGGGAGGAGCTGGTTTTTTATTCGTTGAATCAAAAAGGAAGTTTTTGAAGAAGGTCTTCAATGTAAACATTCTAAAAGTGTTTTTGATATCTTTTGCCCGCGGCTTTGTGTACGTTATAGTCGGAAATTATATTTGAATATTCTGTTGTTTTTTTAATATATCCAATGACACTCGGGTTTAAAGTAACTTGTAAACCCATTTGAGGAAGTATTTAAGGAATTGGATTAGAAGTTCCGAAGATTAACCCCTACATTCAAACTTACTAACTCACAACCTTTAAACTTCCCGCGTTTTTTTTTCAACCGCGACTTTCGTCCACGTATAATTATTGTAAAAATATTATATCCCTACTGGAATCGGATTTTGTTAAATATTTCAAGGTTTACATTTATTGCAAGAAACTTTATTTCCTTTTCTAAAGTAAATACTGAATGAGGAAACGGCATGTCCTAGATCCAAAAATTCAAAGACTTGTGACATCTACCAATCCGCACTGGGCCCACGTGGTAGATTATAGCATTCATTCCCACTCAAAGAGTGGCGGCCTGTTTCCCAGTAGTGGGAACATTAATAGGCTGTTGATGATGATGAAAATAAATACCGATTTAATAAAACCAGCAATCTGCCAGTAAAAGTCCTAAAATTTAACCACCTATTTCGGAGATTAGCCGTAACAAACAGACGGACAAAAATATAAACAACTTAATTTAATTTCGACGTAGAGAAAAAACGAGCCCAACTACTTCCAACAAACTAAACTTTAATACAAAATGGTTACACTGTCATCGGTTTTCAGATTCATGAACTGATCAGCGTGAATTCCCAGTAGCATAACACTATCCATGCAAATGGAAATGGGCGTATGCACCTGTGCGGCACACTATAATTCCAGCAGTGATTTTGCGATCGGCGTGCGAATACGAACGGTTGATCCGGCCAGATACGAGATTAATTTGTCTGAGTGCTGCCTCTATCTAAACATAGATGCAGATTTTTTTCTCTTTTCAATGTATTGTGTCTCTCGAAACGTTTATATTTTTTCAAACCTGGCGGTTGCCAAAGAAAAGTGTTGTCGGTTAGAAAGTTGCGTGTTTTATTGAGTGGATTAGATTCGGTAGCGTTAAAAAATGTTACTGTTTTGTGAGGAATAAAAGTTGAGGTAAAACTAAAGTTGTTTGTCTAACATTACCACAGTTACAAGAAAATCACGCACTTGTAGCATCATCGTAGCAAAAGATCTATGCTCTGCTACGCCGTAGACGTGCTACGAACATCGTAGCTCGCTTTTAAACTACGCTATGTGCTAATATACGAAATAATACATATACCATGAGACAACTGCAAGTCAATACCAGATATATGCAACGAAATATTTCATATCTAACAAAAGCGATAATACACATCGCACGAAATATTGTAACTCAAATTTATCAGACAATTTCATCTATAATTGAAAACGGTACTAAAACTAAATTCCAATAGTCAACGGCGCAGTAACTTTCTACGCTTTGGTGCGAGTAATTCGGATGCAAGACACGCACCGAAGATGATACGTGATAACACGAAAATCTCCCAATTGCTTACGTGTTCGAGCCGGCGGGGCCGGTGAGCTACAGTCACGGAGTAGTAAGCAAATGGAGTGGTAACTTCAGAGATTTGAACGTAAAATATGTCCTTAACGACATTAGAATAACAATGTTCAGTTTTATTTATTTTTGATTTATTATAATATTTTATATTGTGGCTGGCTAGTTTTTGGAGCGATAGCTCATATCACGAAAGCAGGCTTAAAAAGGTGCATATTGTTTAAGTACCTCAGTATTAATATGTACACTATTAAGTAAGATTTATTTGTTAACTTTGACGGAAACGTGGACTCTAACACCAAAAATAAAGGTCTATTAATATTCGGGTGGTATCAGTAAACTGTTGAACTGTTGAACATTAATAGGCTGTTGATGATGATGAAAATAAAAACTGATTTAATAAATCCAGCTATTTGCCAGTAAAAGACCCAAAATTTAACCAGCTGTTTCGGAGATTAGCCGTAACAAACCGTAGGAATCATCTAGTTGTTTAATAAATGCTAAATTATTGATGACTATGGCTTGAAAATAATGAAAATAGGAAAGGGAAAATAAATCCCATTGGAAAATGATTTTCTCAATGATAAAAGTTTTCGCAGCTGCCACGGCGGCCAACTGATACAGTTCACGAAATAACCAGTAAATTACCGAAACGAGCACTCCACAGACTCTCTACTCCGTGTACTAAGTTGAGAACTTGAGACCACCGGAGCATTGAATAACTCCTGGTTATAAATTAGGACGATCGTTTGATAAGTGAGTTCGCAACGTAACGCTTTTTGCTCGTGCTTTACGCAAGCGAGTAGACTTTATCGATGATTGAATTGATACACGTTGTGAATGCGTAATCGGATTGGGTCCCTGTGAGTTGGGTTAGAAAATTAATTTTCAGGTGTTTTTTTTTTTGTGTGACTGATTTGGTTCCGCTTTTTATATAAATGATTGGATAAAATGCACTCGTCATCTGCGGAATCTGATCAGTAATTTTGTGACAGTGAATAAAAAATATTGTAACTAATTTCATTAGACTTAAATAACGTGAATTTATATTTTACCGATTCGACAAGAAGTTCAAGAACAATATATATTCTACTTACTTATTCCCGCGGCTTCGCCCGCTTGACCTACCTACATGGTAAGATTCATTTCTTTTTTCTGAAACGTTTTTATAAATGCTCACTTCTCTCTCAGCAATTTCATGTCTCTTGGACTAGTGCTTTGGGCTGTGCGTTGATATATCAGTCAGTCAGGACTTTGAATTTTAATAGGTACAGATACAGCTTATTTTTTAACAAGTTACAAATTACATGTGTGGTTAAATGCACAGAATAGCATAAATCACAGAAAATACATGTCTTTATAACATCTCCTAACATGGTTTCATAACACACTACAGACACGAAATAACAACAATAATTCATTTCCCTCCCTCACATTACAACTACATTTGTCTCCCGTAGTATCAGTAACCTTATCTCTAATGAATACTCACAGTGTACATGCAGCATAATTCTCTTGCTGACTGAGGGGGGCACTCCATTTGCTGCGATGCATAGGTATGCGCCCATCTCGGAACGCGTCACCTTCGTTAGGTTGACTATTTCTCCTTCCAAGGAGGTTACTGTGGATAAAAGGTTTTAGTTAGAAATTATTAAAATGTTGATTGCCTTGATGGTTTAGTCGTCCCAAACGCGACAATTCTCAGATCGGGACAAGTGTTATTAGGTTTTTCAGTTAGGAATGTCTCAGTAGTAGTCACGGAGTTTTTATTTGTGCACGGTTGATGACAATATGCTCACCTTCTACATGGGACTCATGGGCCTACCACACGCACAGATTTCACCACAGTCTTGCCTGCGCGATTACACGATGCACACGGTACATCGCGCGCGTGGTTGGTAAAACTGTATTACCAATACCAACCACACGTGCGATGTACTTTGTGCACCGTGTAATGCAGGCAAAAGTGTGGTGAAGCTTGAGCGTGTGGTAAGCCTATTAAACATCACTGGCGAAATCTGGAAGTGCTATTAGGTACATCTCTGACTAATCCTGTAGCAAACATTTTTACTAGGTACAGTATAATCTCGGAAGGGATTTGTAATTAATATTTACTAATAAATATGCATCTGAAAATGTACCTAATAAATAGAGGACCCACTAGTTTATAGACACTCTTATTAACGATCATAACATATGATCGATATTATTGCCTAATTATTGATAATATGCAGATGACAATTATCGCTCGCACAAACGAGGGCTTAGTGTATTTAACAGTTGGACATAACCCGAGTAAGTTTAAAACTGATTGATAGAGGAGTGAAGAAATCAGACCATTCAGTTCAGTTCATTCAATCTCTGGAGCCTGACTTGAAAATAAATGAGTCTGTTATACGCTCGTGTGGCGGCGAGTTGAAGATTGAAGCCTTAGGTTTTTTAAACCTAAAACTAAGCGATAAATTAAAGAATATTGTATTCTTATTTAGTAACAGGAAAGTAATACGTATGAATTATTAGTATAAAAAATACCCCGACAATATTAATATGTGCCTGATAGTAACTATTTTCCAAAAACTGATTAGTATTTATCGTTAAAACTTGAATTGAAACTTTGACTCAATTTATTTTCTATTTTCTGAGTAATAAAATTACCTGTAATCGTGGTTCAATTTAAAAAATTGTAGAGCCACTCTATAAATAACACACAGCTCTTTTGAGCATTCCAGGAGCGTAATATTTTATGAAATAAAAATATAATCTTAAATTGAAACGTGTCTAACTTAAGAAACGTAGATAGAAAACGTGAATAGAAAAGCAGTGTGTACATATCTAATACAAAAAAGGTGCACACACCGTACCTACGTACACACTCCAAAATTGCTAAAGCAAAGACCGACGAAAACGGTTTTGAGCACTATCTGTCGAAGTGCTTACATTACATTCCGCCAGTAACTGTTGGAAAACACTTGTGAACCGCCAAAAGTTGACGGGTTATGTAAACAAGTACCGTTAGTGGTTCGAACTCGAGCTGTTTTCCTGACACCTTGCTCGAATGGCGGCCAAGTACGTTTACACCCATTATTCAAACAAGAGGATAAAAAGCTAGGGCAATATTTTCCGAAGGAGCTGTACACCGTTGATGGTTTAAAGTGTAGAGCTCTCGGTGCCGGGACGGCGGCGCTTCGTTAGCAAACAATGCGCGCACAGGGCCGGCGGTTGAGTAGCTACACGTTATTATAGTTTTCATTTATTTGTAATGGGCAATAATTGTTGATGAATTTTAATTTGAAAAAAAAAAAAAAGTTTTTAGAGTTTAAAAAAAAAAGTTTAAAACGTCTTTGACAATTGATTGTGAAAGTTAAAATATAGCTGGTTTGTCTTAGGTACATACATGTTGAGGTACTATAAAACAAAATATTTTTGTATACTAAATAGACTTGTGTTTGGACGCTACTTCCCTGATGCGAATTGCTAATGCGGCTTTGAGTGTAGCACGCTTGCCAAGACGAGATCGATTCACTCAAAATTTTAATTAATCTAGACTATTATGACCAGGGAACGGAGAATCCGGCAGTGTATTCCCCAGACTCATATTAAAAAGAGTATAACTAAATATTGAAAATAAATCAAAAATAAACGAGCTCGTACGCTACTCCACAGATTGTTGTGCTGTCTTCGAAGCGGACCGTTGAATAAACTTGGCCTGTCGATGTGTCATAAGTCAAGTGACGCTTGAGCCCTACGGACCCCTAGTGGTTTTGCCACAGACACGAAATCTTTTAAACAGGTCCTTTAAAATGTTCTTCAGAATAGTTTATCCAGTTTTTCTTTCATTTTTTCTCCTTTCTCGCTGGTTTATGTAAAATTAAATGGATGAATCGTTACCCTAATGAGACAAGATCATAAATATTTCATGAGAAAATTATAAAACGGCGCTTTTCGCGATATTGTGACCCAACTTGAAATTAATCGGTGTTTAATTAATGAAGTGTTGCCTCAGCAATCCCCAATAAAATAACTAAACTTCAATTTATTACATTTCAGATTCGAAGTTAATTTCAAAGTTTTCTAATAATATTGGAACTAATCGCGTCGTCGCTACGGTAACTCTACGGTAAAGGCGACAAAAGTCCAGTACTTCGGTAAAGTGTCCTCGAGTAAAATGGAAAACCAACATTTTCTCATCACTCGTTGTTCCAAAGTTATAATTTTAATTATGAATTCGAAACGTTCTGTACTGAGTGGGTAATTATTTATTTTGTATTAGGGTGGGTGTACCTACCACCCTTCTAAGAGAAGAACTTAAATTTAATAAGTAGAAAGACAGCACTTAGTGAACTTTTTGTTAATTGGTGTGATCGCTTTAAACTTTTGTCTGAACCATGCAAACAATTGTAACAAAGCGAACAACCATTGCTGAACAACTTACTCGATAATTGGGATTTACAATTCTGGATATCGTAGAACGTAGTCGTATCTGTTTCAAACTTTGTGGTGCTGATGAAAAGCCTCAATTGGAAGGATGGTGGAGTTAATTTTGCATCAGTCTACGACTAAGTTTCCACCATTCATTCGCTTATCTGCATAATTTGGTGTTGAACATGAAACAAATAGGCACGCGACACGCCGTTGTCACCACGAACATGTTTTATGCGAAACAATAAAGGGCAAATTTTGAATAATACCCTATTGTTGGCGACGCTGTTTTCTGTCGGCGCTATCATTATTATTACCTACACAACATAGGACGTATTTCGTTCTTCTCGGATTTACTAAAATGTGATTGTCTCGGGATTTTCACATTTATATTCAGAACAAAGCGGATCGCTAATGTGTTTAACTATCATGAGATTTATAAAATTCTTCGTCCAAAACAATTCAAAGAAAGGTAATGACATTACATCAAAGGATTTCCAAAAACAAAAGGAATAGAGTTAAATGAAATGGATTTTTGTTCTAATAGATTACAAGGTAAATGACTTAAAATTATGATTTCACATACCCGCGTCACGCCAAAGCTATTAGTTACGTACATCGATGCAGCAATATCATATATCTTGGCAATTATTAAATTCTTGCACTTAAATTTGATTTATATGGTTGAAGTTGCCCCTCATTGAATATAACAGATTGGAAAGTGGCCATGCTAGTCATTAAAAAACTATATTTGTCTTGGCCGGCCTCAAAGTTTCCTCATTGGAATACTCGTGAAGGAACATAGGCCTCTGTAATGAATAGCTTGTATTGTTTTCCGTTCAGATTTATGGAGGTAACTTGTAACGGCTTCTTTAATTAGACTTCTTCGCTCAAATTGATGATTGTTATTGATGTTAGTTAATTTAAAATTGGTTGAGGCGGGTTTCACCTCGCCACTCGTTCAATTACCGATAATTTGGTAAGTTCGTGACTTTTGTGTTCTGCTAGTATATTGACATCCACTTTATACCATTGCGTTCGCTTTAATGCTCTTAATTTTTATATTGAATCATCTGTTTATTTATCAGTCATTAAAAACAGTTTTAACTGATCACAAAAAATCTGGCTAAGTGCGAGTCGAACTCGCACATGCAGGGTTCCGTAAATCCATACCATCGTAATAGGGAATCCTCCTTTAATTTGTATTACACATTTTGTGAAAAGTTTGTTATTCGTAGTGTAAGTTAGTATGAATGACAAAGTTATATTTGCGGTTTTTAAATGTGCTTTATCTCAAGAACTGCTCTATGTGTTGTTATTTTTTTATTTGTTAAAAGTTTTTATTACGATCTACAGCATATATCGTGCCCTTAAAGCAAAAACCAAGTCTATAGTCACCCCACCCAAATAGGTATGAAGTTTTTGTTTTGTCAGTATCGTGTATAGGGTATCCCCCCCCCCCCCCCTTAATTTTTATTTTTTTATATTTTTGTACAGAAATCGTAAAGCGGTTCACAGAATACATCTACCTGCCAAGTTTCAACTGTGTAGACTTAATAGTTTCCGAATAAAGTGTTGTACTGACGGACAGACGGGCAGACATGACGAATCTATAAGGGTTTCGTTTTTTGCCATTCGCCACTTAAAAAAAGGACAAACAGATGGTTCTATCTTATTAAAATAACCAAAACTTAATAATTTATTCTTTAAAAGCAGTTTCTAATAGTTGGCACTCACTTCAGCACCTGAATGCAGGCATACATTGACACTAATTTCCAACGTACAGAATTGAAAAGGTCTAAAGTGTGCTCTAATCTTAGCTGTAGTATTGAAGTGCTCCGTTCGTTGTGAAAGTCATTACCGGTAGTACTTTGTTAGCTTAATGAATTGACTGATGGCAAGAGGAGGTCTGAACAGTGGTAGGGTTAAGTGGGACCTGCTGATTAATCACCCTGTCAGTACAGTTTCCAATTGCCACTCGTCACGAATTCCCCTTGTGCTGGCATAATTTTTGTACTTACTTTCCCATAAAGCAATCCAATAGTATTTTATTTATTGCAACGCTTCAATTCGAATTCCAAAAATAAGCCGATATGTTTTCAATTTCATAAATGGAATGGATGTTTGAAAAGGCAACGGTCGATTAATTTTATAGCCATATCAAAAATAAAAGTGCATGAAATGTTTTTTCTAATGGAAACTGTTTTATTGTTTGAACTCTGTGGTTAATTTGGGGGCTCAGTGATAACCCTTTATCCAGCTTTTATTTGACCGAGTGCAGAGATGAGTAGGTAAGTAATTATTCCCGGACCGTCTCGAGATTGTAATCCGGCGGGATTAGGAAGGGCGGTGTGAATGGTAATAGGAGTTCCTGAGGTGCTGCGGTGTGATTTACTGCTAAGATTCAATAGTGAATATTTTAAGCGCTGATTTATTTGTTAGTCGGTCCTTGAAGTTGTTTAAATCTTTCAACATTGTTTAGTATTCAGATATAAGAACTTATTAGATAACTACAAAACTTTTTTTGACTCTCCAGCCCACGACGACGATCAACGATCTCATCATTGATTTTCCTTTGTATAAAAAAAAAACCGCTAAAACTTTCAACCGTTCAGCAACTAAACTCAGGTACAACTTCGGCTCCCGTCATCATATTTGCAAGTAATGCTTCTAAAACGAATGTGCTTAACGACATTTTAAGCTGGAATAGTTAAGAGGTGGATAATACAGAAACTGGGTTAGGTTAAGCTCTGTCTAGTTCTGCTCCACAGTTTGAGGAGGGTCGACCTCGTCCAACTTATATGAACCTTTGAACTCAGCCTGCATTTTCATGCATTATTATTATAGTTTTAATCGAAATTTTCATAAATAGGGAAACCGCTTTTGTAATATCTGTGTAGATAACGGTTTTGTACAGGCTGTTTTTTTTTTGTTGTAGCAATTTGGAAACTGATGTTGTTTTGTAATAGAGAACGAGTTTAAATGTTATGGTTGTAGTCCTATCACATATAAGCTGATTATTTAAATCGAAACTGGTACTACGGCTTTGAGGAACTATTGTATTTGGAACACAATTTCCTTTTTTATTTGAATTGATACAATCAAATTACCTATGGGTATAGAGATTTTATGAACAAAAATTACTTTGTTATTTAGAAACACTTTAGTGTGAACAAATATTTGGAAAGAAAGAAAAATGTCAGTCATTGTCTCTGCTCTACAAAATTAAATGTCAGCAACAAAATATATTTTAAAATAATTTACAGTAAAACTTTGCCAATCTATTTTAATTAAAAGGAACTGCAATCACACCATCAGCCCTCTCTCTTAGTGTGAGTTTAACGATAGATTAGTCAGGAGTTATCGTGTTAAGAGGCCTTAAGTTCCCTCATAGTAGTAAATGATACGCTTATAGCACGCGAACGGCAGTGACCTTAGTGGAACGTAAATTTTGCTTGATTTCGCTAACAAAGAAGTTGTTTAAATTGGGTGTTTACTTTTTTTTGCCCTAAAATACACACTTGTCCTAGGTAATTTTCTTATGACGTGGTTTTTTTTAATTTGTTAATTATCATTGTCTTAGAGCACAAAAAAGGAAAAAAAAACTGAAAATTGTAAATATGTAGTTATTATTATTATTATACTTTGTTTGGTTTTTTATGTGTCTCACTTAAAATTAGGTTAAATATAATATATGCTACGTTTTTACCGCGCGCTTGTACTTGTGCCTCAGGTGCCATACTACTTTCCACTTCACAATTGGATTTGTTTTATGTTGATTACAGTACTAGAATAATCATAACTTATAATCGGTCAACACTTCAAACGAGGTGACTGTTTAATTTATTTAAAATCAGGGATTTTGGTACCGAATATTAATTGGACAAATGTGTTGACAACGGTTATTTGATTAATTGGATTGGAATAGGATTAAATCATATAAATTTACTAGAAACTGCTTGTTTACTGAAACATTGCATGGTTTATTATAATTAATAATGGTTTTGTCAAACAAAACAATTGCAAATTAATTTTGGCCAATTGAATTACGCTTTATTACAGTGTTTTAACTTAAAAATACTGGAAGTATATTTTACTATACTCATAGTGGAACTGTCATATTTTTATTTTGTAAAACACAGATTAGAAGAAAGAAACAAGAAGAAACGAACACTATTAACTTGACGCAGGGACATGCCGTGCATACAAACTGACAATAAAGTAAGCAATGGACATACAACGCGTGCAAAATATTTATAGATACAACACGATGAAACAGACAAAAAACATTAAAAGAAAACATACCGATCGAATTGAGAACCTCCTCCTTTTGGGAAGTCGGTTAAAAAGTGAACACTACTGATTACTGAGTGGCCAATAACTTCAAACCTTGCTTCACATATCAACACATTTAAATATAAAGCCACAGAGTCGATATCAAACTGCGGATTTCATGGGTGTTGGGTGCTAATGAACTAATGCAAGTTCTCGTATAAGTTACTGACTTACGCTTAGAGATGAATTAAACTCAGCCAAGGAGTTTCTACGCAGCCTCGGTACATGTGTGCGTCAGTGTGCTCCAAAGCCGTATTTAACGGCAACATATTGAATTTATAGATTGCAACGGAGCTAGCTGTATTGAGTTACTAGTCTATTAACGCCTGGATTCAATACCTTATTGAACCGTCAAGACGTATTGTAGTGCCATAACAATATGAATTAACGCGGCGGTCTCAAGAATGCGTTAGTATTGGGTTGTAAGTGACCTAATCGCTGATCACACAAATTAGATTTAATCACGAACGAGGATAACGGGGGGAGGCTTAAGCCGATGAGGCTAATATAACTGAAATATAAGTGTACAAAAAATTGTTAACGCATCCCAATACAAATTATTTAATGTAATTTATATTTAAAAAATAACGTAGTAGTGTATTTTTTAAATAATTTTTTATTTAAGTACGGGACCTAATAGAGTAGTTGACAAATAAAAAAAATAAGTTCAAAAAACTAAAACCCGACTACGTAAAAAATCGCAGGCTAATAAAAGCGCGGTCTTAAAAGAAAAAAACAAGAAAATACACCTTAAATTAATTTTAGTAAATAACTTACTGCCGCACTCAGAGAGCTTTAATGATTACTTAGGCCGTCACTTAGTAAAGATTTCACATAGTTTTGTATGACAAAACTGTCAAAACCTTTACTAAGTAATGGCCTAAGTAATCATTAAAGCTCTCTGAGTGCGGCAGTTAATATTAAGTAACATTATTATAGAGGTCAGTTGTAGTCGCATGCCACTGATACTTGATGCTCATTGATACAGAGGTCAGTTGCTAGTTACCATTAACAAGGTGGCATGCGACTATGACTGTCCTCCAATATTTTTCGAAAATTTAACAGACCGACTAATTAAAATCAAATGTTTCTAGTCAGGATTTCAGGAAACATCCCTATTGTCTAATAATAAAAGTAAGTAAAAGATAATGAAACAGATAACATCACAAATAATCTCTCGGATTAGGCAGAGGTGTGTACCTAATAATTATTACACCCACATTGCGCTGGTTATGTTAAAGTCCGTGATAATATTAATAATAACCCTGCCGATTTGTGAGCAACACGTATTCGTCTCGCCCCTTCGTTTGCGGCTGTCAAGATCTATGCATCGCTCGACTTTGCAAATTATTCGTGCTTGTGGTTTCCGCAGAGCATGTGTAGGATCTTTAACACCGTCAAATCATAGCATCCCGGCAAATGAACGGTGCTCTTGTAATAAATATCTCCTCCTTATTTGGATTCTCTATTGATTATTTAAAAAAAAAAACTTCTGCCATCATGAGGCAAACCATATAGCAACATAACGCCTGTAATCCCCGTAGAGAAGTAAGCAATAGTATACCCACATTTCGTCAGTTATATTGAAGTCTAATGTAACAGGGGGTAAGCCTTTTGCCAAAATTCCAAACTCCGTGACTGCAACTGAGAAATTCCTGATGGAAAAATAACACTTTGCCCAATCTAGGTATCGAACTCAGGATCTCATACTCACCAGTCGCTCTTGCGGCTACTATACCAACGAGGCAGTCTAAAACACAAACCACCTTCTCTTATCGGTTCAGTGAAATGTATTAAAATAATACAACCTTCTAAATATTCCTATCCCGTGAAACAATCTCTTAAACATTTAAAACGCAGATTTTTGCAGATCTACAATTACTTGTTGATTATGATACATCTTACGCTAGCCAAATAGGGATCGGACAAAAAGAAAATAATTAGTCCGCCAGATATATTTCCAAAAAATATTGAACCCGTATTTTTTCTTTTTTCACATAAACAAAAACTGAAGAACTCCTCGAAAACGTCACATGTCAGTACATTTTTTACCTACAAATGACGTCACAATCCGACTCATGATCTTTGACGCGTTTCATCTTCGTCAATTTTTATTAATTTGATAAAACAAAAAACACGTATCAAATATTTTTCGATAATCTAACTGACGGACTAATTAGAATCATATTTTTTTGTCTCGGTCCGATCCCCGATTCTGTACGTAACCAGGGTCAGAAGAAAAAAAAAACAGAACAAACTACCTTTCGTCTTTCCCTGAGGTCCACCTCTTGAAATGATGTCTCCGCCGTCTTCTCGACGCCATATAATTTTGGGAGGGGGGTACCCTCTGGCTTTACAGACCAGCTTGGCGGACCCTCCTTCCGGTACCATCATGTCTCCAGACGTCTCTTCATATATTATGTCTGGAGGGATCACTACTTCCAAAAATGCTGTCTGAAATAATTTTGAACATTTGATACCAGGTCACAGGAAACGACTAAAATACCCAAAACTCAGACACGCGAACCCCGCTCCCTGATGCAGTAAATAGATCATCAAGTACGCAGGTTATAACGGTGCGAGGTGGAAGGTCAAAAAAGGGCCAAAGCACCATTCTCAGCTTGAGGCGATCAGATCTGAGGCGTCCGTAAACTCCCATCGGTAGAGAATGTTTGTGCTCTAGTCGACTTGTGTTTCAAGTCGGTCACGGAAAATATGTATAAAAGGTTCCATCGAAATCATTGATAATTATTTCAACACAATTGTTGATTTAAGAATTGCATGTGTTCAAACTTGCATGCATCGTTATTCTGATTATAGCGGCAATGCTCTTTCGGAGAAATGACAGCATCATATGGGCGGGCCGATAAGGCCGTTCACGAACCACTACAAGAGTCGTTAAAAAAAACAACCAGCAGTTCTCGTTAAAGAGTTACACAGTACATAAAGAAAAAAGAAGTAGCAAAAAATACACAGTCAACGAAATATATGTTCTGAAATAAATCGTGAGAAGGTAACATTTTAATGGTTTGAAATTAGTAGCACTTTACCTGCATTTTCATTGGGTCAGTGTTAACTTGGCACATATATTGTCCTCTGTCCTCCCGCTTCACCCCCCTTATGTTGAGCGTCCAGGTGTTGTAGTCATTGTGCGTGACGCTCAGGCGCGCGTTGTTCGTGATCACGTGCTCGTGGATCGCCAGGATCGCCTTCGTGTCCGCTTTGATCCACGCTACCTACCCCGCGAACATCCCGCGCGAACAGACGTCAGCAAAATTGTACGCCCAAAGTGTGCATGGAGAAAATAACATCGTAAGTACGACGAAAAATAAAAAGTGAACACAAACGCCGCATTCCTGTCACGCTTATCCGTTACACGTATGATGTTTTGTTTGTAAACGATGAAGACTTCAGCGAACAAGTCTAATTACAAGCGAATGCTTCCCAAGAGGCAGTCACGACAACGATGCTGGAGCCGGCAACACTATCTTGTTGCGAGCGCCGCGCAAAATGCTCTCGGAATTTTTAATTACATTTTCGTCTGGTCGCCGGCATGAGGCGGGCTGCGGGCGCACTGAAAACGCCCTCGTTTCACCCGCTTTACCAAAAGCGTCGACATCGCAATAGAAGCTAATTTCCTGCATAGCGCGTAACAAAAAAATACGAACAGAAATACGGCGTTTGTACTCGACTACGATACGCGTCGCCCTCGGTGTTATAACTTTATTATTGAAAATATTATTTGGGGCGATGTTTTTCTTCGTAATTCCTGTCGAATGTGAGCGTAAGTACTTCAATTCAATGGTTCCATTGAAAGAGTTATATGGGTATCAGCCTTTTCATGTTCCTGCTAAAGGTGGCAGTCAAAATATTTTTTACAAGTGGGGATGAAACATATTCAATGTTCATTTTTCCTGAACTTATTATCATTACATTAAAATACGTGAGGTAAGTGAATAGAGGAAGTGCAGGAAGAAGTGCACTAATAGAGGTGCGACTTAGAAAGTGTTCTACAATCGTATAGTGCTTGTGCAACTCTAATTAGTCACTAATTAGGTGCCTAGGAACTACAATTAGAACAAATATAACTAAAACATCGGAGTGCTTGAACACAATAATTGTATTGTAGCAACAGCCTCACAATTCTCGCGTTTTGCTTTATCTGCATTATTGAAATGAACGAAGAAAGGATTGCAGAGCTGTTGAGCGATGTAATTTCAGACTCGAAATGCTTCAGAAATTGCATCGCGTAAACACACAATAAATAAATGGGTATAAAATAAGATATATTTACCAAAATTTGAACTCATCCATACCAGCGGTGCATATCGAAGATGTGTTTAAAACGTTTTGATTATTTGTGTGTCATGTATTGAGAGTGTATTTGTGTTGTTTAAATCTTATACACTTAGCTTTGTGCTGATGGATAAACCATTGATCATGTTTCATGGTTGTCTATCCCGACTACACTATGTCAATTATAAAGTCCCAGACTATTTGTATAATTTATACATTAGTGTTATATGTATTAAACACGCGAACCGAAACTTATAGCCTAAGCGATTTTGTTCTATATCATTTTTAGCGGAACAACTCAATTGCCGGTTAGTACTTATACAGCCACCGCGGCACCGTGTTGATACGATTTTCATCATCTCGAATGCACGTGGGAATTGATGGGAAACACATGCGAAGATGTTATTAGTCTTGTGTAATTACTTACGCGGGATCGATATAGAAAACAAATATGTATCGATACGAATACGATAGTCGTGTGGAATCGAGTGACCTGAGCTAACGGCCCCAGTGAGACTATTATCGAATCTTGTTTCTCGTAGAGGAAAGATTCGCGAAAGTATTTGTGTGTGGGTTTATTACACGAGGTTTTGTTGTTATGTCTAACGTAGTGTAGTTTTTTTTTAGATTTAACGGGCTTATACCATCTGTGATCATTATTTATTTAATAAAAAATGCTATGCAAGATAATAGAATGTGTATTTTCAACAGATCATGATTGGTAGCATTTTAATAGAGCGCAAATTAAATAACATGAAAAAGCCCTGATGTATCGCATACGATACAGTATCGTATATCATAATGATAGTGTACTAGATTAACTCCCGGGACAGTTTGAGAGCACCGCCTCTCGAAATGATTGAACGGGGACCGAGGGGGTTTGTCCTGGCTTTATTTTAATTTCCTAAAGTGACTGTTTTGCAACGTAAATTCCTTGGACTAAAGTGATCCCATCATAGTGGGGTGCGGTTTTTGTTCCGACAATGATTGACTGAAAACTGTCCGACGTGCATCGCTAAATTAAATTATCTTTTCAACTAAAAGGTCGCGTAAAGTGCATTTCGGTAAAAAAGCATGCTCAAAATGTGTTCCAAAATAAACGGAATTGTGCATTAGTGTTTAAAACCCAAGAATAGTTCTCGAAACGTTCGTTCGCTGTTGCATAAATCACGGTTTTTATCACATTCTTGGATCTTAGTTTCTATGTGCAAGTGTTAGTGTCTAATGCAGTTGTGCACAGTGTGCCAACACTACGGCTATGTGGACAAACTTACAGTAGTTTTGTGCAAATATAGTACCGTGTGACTCTATTCTAGGATAGAGAGAGGTTCTATAAAGTGGTGCTGTGAGTCTCGAAGAGTGCTGAAGAAAGTGCATTGAAGGTAGTGTGCTAAGAAGTGTGGAAGTGGTGCAAGGACTATTAGTTGAGATCTATAATTTTTAAGTGCGTTTTTGAGTTTTTAAGCTGTTTCATGATTATTCATTTCCAATACATAAGTTAGAGTTAGTTCAGAAACAAATACAAAAAAATCAGACAGAGGCTTACTATTACTTACTATTATGAAGAGAACTTTAAGGAAACAAAACTGTAAGAAAAAAGTCTATAGAGAACGGACATGCCTCGTAGAATAAACATATTAATAGAGTTTAGAAAGAAGGAGATGAATTCTCATTCACTAGAAATTAAAAACAGAAAATTCAAACATCAGTTACGATTTACTAAAACAAAAATAGAGTAGAAAACAGAATTAATAAAAATTCCATAAAAGGAATTTTCGAAATGAAAGTGTACATGTCTGAGTAGAAATAAATTATAGATCTCATAGTACAAGTGCTGTGACGGTGCTCCACTAGGGCTAGCTGTAATGAGTCAGTTTGATACACACCCTGGCTGTGGCGGAGTCGCCACTCACCCTGTAACCACCCAGGTTATTGACGACGCAGGTGAACATCGCGTCCCTGCCCTGTGCGATGGTCACGTTCTCCAACGGGTATAGGAAGTCGGGCTCCAGACCTAGTGCTGGAAAAAAAAATCTAATTAGTTTGGGTCTTAAACAACTAATAATGTTTTGGAACAAATGATGAGTCCGGGACTTAAATAAAAAAGTTCCTCTTAATCATGGTATGGCGGCAATATCAGTTCAGCTCAGCGGCAACGGCACCGACTTAGCCGTCGTGCCTTCAAATCCAGTCAAAGGTGTTCATCTATATTGTGAAAATCGGCCGGAGGACATGGTGGAGCACACCGTGGATGCGTGTCCCGCTTGGACGGAGCCCCGCCGTGTTCTCGTGGCGGCGATCGGTGGCGGCGACCACTCGCGTCCGGCCCTGGTGCACGCCATGGTCCGGGGCGAGGAGGAATGGGACGCCGTCGCCTCCTTCTGCAAAGCAGTGACGCTAGCTAACGAGGTGGCGGAACGTGAGAGGGAGAGAACCTCTCGTCCCAATCGCCGCGGGAGACGCTGCGGGCGTCGGGAGCCACGTGACGGTTTCCGTCCATCCGTCTTATGACGACGACAGGCCGTGTCGACGGCGCGTTCGTGTTCCACGCGCGCCTCAAAGAGATGTCAGCAACATGGAAGGGACGCAAGGGTCGAAGCCCGTCGGGTCTGTGGGATGTTGTACCGTGGCCTCGACATAAAGGGCTAAGAAGGATCATGGGTGGTTTTTGTCAGTAGAAGTCTGACACTATTCCCTTTCACTCTGCCCAAGACCGGGAGGGGTTATTTGATGATTTCCCATGGCACAAAAAAGGGTGTTCATCTGTGTTCATTGTTTCATCAACAAACAGTGCAAAAGAAATAGATTTTATTTTATGTTGTTGAATAATTTATGTTGTGACAGGTTTACTGACAAAAAAAAAACGGATGACATACCTAAATGCGATTTCATCGATCTCATTATTTATTTGTTTTTTTTTTAGGTTCACTAAAGTTTCACCAAAACTCCAATAACAAATCATTTTATAACCAACATTCCGTATATTTATGCCACAAACGAGTGTTTTTTAAATAAAATATTTACAAAAAAAGTATTCTGCATATATTTCGTATAACGCTTGTTGAACATACATTTATTAGGCAAACACTTCTTTAACAAAGGATTTTTTAATCATTTATACATACACACACACACACACACACACATATACACATTATTCATTTCTTATTTAGATACATTTGGATAAATCACGTTTTGTATTGAAACCTATTGTAAACTATTCTCACATTTCCTTGCTTTTACATCAACTTTCCTATTGCAAAACCGTAACGGTTATTGAAATATTTCTGAAATTCCAAAACCCTATTGTGTGTATTCAACAAGTTGCTGTGATAAAAAAAGCTTTTATTAGTTTTCAGAACTAGCTAACAACTGCAGTTTTATTTTCTTTTCTCAGATAATTCACTTATTCACTTGACCTAAGTTATTCCTAATGTTAAATCGAAAAAAAGACTAATAGCAATATTTTTCAGATTTTCAAAGACCTTTGAAGCCACGGTTGAATTCTCGGTACTCTCAAAGCAAATAGGAATACCGTTTTTTAAAGGAATAGAAAGTTATAAGCTTTCACAGTCGAGCCGTTTCTCCTGAGATTAAGCTAACCTAGGATTTACTATGCCGGTTTTCCAACGGGTTACTTACGTACATTATTTCCTAGATTCTATCTTTTATGTGGAACCTAATAAAATAGACTCATGAATTTCGGTTTGGGGTGATTTAAACATTTCTATTAAAGCTGATTTTTTGTAATTTTTTGTGGTTTGCACCATGTTAAGAGTCAGTATTGGTGATTTAGTATTCTATCGAGATTGAATTTAAATGTTTTTGGTGTGAAAATGTAGGGGTTAGCTATTGTGCACTTTGCATAAGTGTAGCTACTTATTAAAAATACGCATTAATTTCCGA
The DNA here is from genome assembly GCA_932274075.1 of Diarsia rubi. NCBI lineage: Eukaryota > Metazoa > Arthropoda > Insecta > Lepidoptera > Noctuidae > Diarsia > Diarsia rubi. The sequence goes on along the minus strand of OW026412.1, from coordinate 10,647,410 downwards.
CATCTACTTAGATATGGGGCAGGTGACTATTTTAAATAGTGAAAAAAAAACCGTGTTTACAAATATTACAGATTTGATAGTGAATATCTTAAAACAAATACGAGTATTTGGTCAACCGGACCCACTCGAAATGGATCCGCGTACTGGAAATGGACTACCTGATTTCATCATAAAGTACAGTCACGGAGTAAAGCCGAATCTTTTAGTTTTGTTTTTGCAGCAGTACAGTTACTGTGATTTAATGTCGCAAACTATCAGGTCAGGATTATGAGGAAGTATTTATTATATCTTCATTGCATAGTGCACGATAATAGAAATGTACAAAAATACATTATATAGATTTGATAGTGAGATTCATAGACTCAGAAATATTGTTGTGACTTATATAATAGGTACAAAAGTAGTAGTTTATCTGAAGATTAGTTCAGTTCCAGGGCATCGGATTTGAGACTCAATTCTTGCTAGCTTATATTTTTAGATAAGCTTTCAGTAGCGATCAGACTCTTCACGTTTTATTCATCTTTGGTTTTTTACTCGAAGTCAAAAGTATAACAAAAGCACTTTTTCTGTCTGAAATAATTTAAGTTTTGCTTAAATCTTGACTTCCAGTACAGTGAGTACGATTGTGAAGTCACATTAGCATAACTCCTTACCTCTTACTTTCCCACCTTAGACTAAATGTTCGAACATGACCTGTTTAATAATGAGTGAACGTTTTGAATTATTATTCAGCCTTGGAAGTTTGTTTTTAAGAAATTTTGATATGGTGAATTGTTTGTTAGGTGAAGGTGTATTATAAACCAAGAGAAAAGAAATTGAGGGAGACTTTACTTTACTCAGGAATACCTTAGTTATAAGAATAGAAAACTAGTGTAGCGCCTTACTATGTTCTTATCAGTGCAATAATAACTAGTTAAGTTAGTATGTAGTCCAAAATGTAAATGTGTACCTACCTCTGTAGTTTTAAGTTTTGCATACCAGAAATGGTTAATATGAGGATCTTTACTATTGTATTATGTAATGTACTATGTACCATCTTTTTACCCATATTATGCGAATAAATTATTTGATTTGATTTATTTCAATTAACAGAATGATTATTTTTGAGCTGAAAGAATTGAAATTAATTGCAAGCTGTACCTGCCCTAAAGCTAATTGATGTAAACAAAGAAATTTCTAATAAATCATTATTTCCTTTTGGGATTTTTTTTCAAAAATCCAGTTTTTGAGATTTCTTTATTATTATTATTTATTTTTTTATGTACAAACAAAATACAAAAAAAGAAAAATACATAAAAAATAGAAGAGCACAAAGGTACTGCAACGTGGGGGTAGTTTGTTCGGCGGCGGCGACATCTCGCGTCCGGCCCTGGTGCAAACCATGGTCGGGGCCAGGGGGAATGGGACGCCGTTCGCACCTGGCGTTGGGGGCCGCGTGACAGCTGCCGGCCACCGTAGACACGGGCCTGTGGACGGTGAGTAATGGGCTAGCTCGCCGTCCCTCCGTCTTATGATGACGACAGGATGACAGGACGACGGTCTCGACGGCGCGTTCGTATTACACGCGCGCCTCAAAGAGATGTCAGCAACATGAAAGGGGCCCGCAAGGGTCGACGCCCGTCGGGGCTGCGGGATGTTGTAAGAGATACCGCGGCCTTGACATAAAGGGCTAAGAATGAACATGGGTGGTTTTTAGTCAGTAGAAGTCTGATACTCCCTTTCGCTCTGCCCAAGAGCGGGAGGGGTTCATCATCATCAGCCTATAGCAGTCCACTGCTGGACATAGGCCTCTCCAATTGCACGCCGGCGGGAGGGGTTATTTGATGATATCCCCGCCCCCCAAAAAACAAAAAAAAGGTAGTTTGTTAATGAGTTAATTAGATAATTTAGAGAACTTCCCGGTTTTAAAGTAACACAAATATGAAAAAGAACCCGAAGAATATTTAATTTTGTTCATTCACCCAAACGCAAATAACGCAGCATGATTATTTAAGTTATATTTTATTGCAAGCTCTACTACAAAAAGAGTTTACGGAATGCTTCATTAATTTTACCCCAAGAATATGACAAGGGTTCGTCAAAAAACATAGGCAAAAGGTAATTTGGTCGTGTTTTATTACATAATAATTTGTTTTGAAAGACAATAAATTAGATTTGACAAACGCTTATAAATATTGATAAATTTTATTAAAAGTAGGTTATCCAGATCGAATTTCAGTTTGCAGAGCAAAATGATGGAAAAACAGTTTACTCTGCACAAAGAGGACGCACATTACAAAATAATCAGAAAAGAGCCAAATACCATGAACTTAAAAATAAACCAAGCTAGACCAATAAAAGTAAAAAAGAATTGTTGGACAATATGTTTTGTCTAAATTCTCAATACATAAGTAAACAAACTAAGTGCATAAACTTTACTATTTCGCAGTGTATCATATTGAAGTTCGATGCTTAGTAACCATTCCCTTCTGCGTAGAAACCCACACAACTCAACTCCCAGAGGTGTTCGAAAGTCCTCCTAACTCAGTTCAAAACAGCTTCGGACGCAGATCTCGGAATCAGAAACGAATCCTTCACAAAATTTAAAGCGTAGCAAAATACTCGTTATTCTTCACAGAATGTTTAGAATGATATACGTAAGTTCCGCATAAAAATGTCTCCCTTAGCACCGTAGGTATTGTCCCGGGCGAATGGATGCCCGGTGCTGGAGGCGTCAATATTCTACGTGACCAGTTACTTGTGTCGGCCACGGAAACATGTGTCGGAAGTGAAGACTATCTGTTTGCTCATAGAATGGCGATCGCACTGTTGAATTATTCCCGTCTACATACACGACAGGAAGCGGATTACATGGTGCATTCGATCCGTTTATGTTTTCGATTACGACGATGTGCTGTTTGTGTGTTAATAAAAAATTATACAAAATTGAATAACATTCTAAAAGATTATTCCTAAATGTTAGTCGAACGAATAGTTAAACGACTAAACAATGACGTCAAATTAATTCGTAGTTCGAGACACGTTCCACATATCTAAAGATATAATATTGACACTATTAGTATTTAAGCCTACAATAACAACACAATCTACAGGCAATTTACGTATACAGCCTCCGTAGTACAATTTGCACTGAAAGATAAGCTCTTTATGTTTTCCTTTCATTAACAGATCGGGAAAACACATCGCTGGGTCCAATAAATTTCAATACATAACGGAGTTAAATTCATTTCGGCCCTTATTTGTTCACGTCCATGTGTGGCAAACGGAATGGGTCAATTGAAGCACCAGAGCAAATGTCGCCAGACTAAATGTCGTCGATATACAAGCCTTTGCTGTTCTATATTGGGAACAGAAAATGTCGGCTGGCTTCACCGTCGCGTCGTCGTGTTAACATACCGCATTTAAATTTTCAAATATTCATTGGCAATTAAAATAAAATTAACTGCGAAAAGCGAGTTCGACCAAATGTACAATTATAGGCTGTAATCGTGCAATAAAATATGAATAAATACGCTCAACCGTAAAATAATTTTATACTTCTTAAAGTCAGATTGAAAACCACAATTAATACCAGTTATGAGCACATGATCATTTATCCCAGCGCATTGGTATTATGTAGGAATGCGGTCAAAGTTCTTGGAATATCTCAGCGGAAATGATTCCACGATCTCGTAGTGAATATCAAATGTCCGAATCGTACAGACGTTCCGAAAGTAAATAGAGTTGGATTTGTATAGGTCGGGAGATCGCAGTGCCAGTAACCGGCCAATACTGGCGTCGATACCAGCTGAAATCGTAAGTACCAGCCCGACCAAACTGATATTTGTAAATTCTATGGTAATCCGACTCTGAGCCTAATCCTACTTTCCATTCAAAGCGGTTGAAATAAATTCTAAAAACAATAGACGGTTATTTGTATGTTGCGTTCATTTGGAACGGGTATAAAGGACCCCTTATGTATATTATTATCTACGCATTGGTATCGTCAGCAATCGTATAATAATCGCATGTATAGTTCTATTTTGTGAAATTAATCCCGTTACGTATTTTGGTACGGTATGTGAGCACTTGCGCCACTGCGTACAGTTTCCAAACACGGTTTCGTACTTTCGTCGAGACTTGGAGTTGGTACACGTAACAACTCTTGGCCAAAATTTGTATGGCTTAATTGGATGATTTTCTACATGGAGATTTGATTTACTACGTCTGGAGACATAGGGCAAACAGGGAGTTAACATTTTGCAAGCATAACGTCTGAAATGTATTGACTTTGTATGTTACACGCTAGTAGTGAGTTATACCTGTAACTAGCGATATTTGGGACATGGTAGTCTCTATGGATTTAAAGAGTTTTCTGTCTATAAAGTTCTTGTTAGTTCCTAACTAAAGTTGGGGAGTCACTAGCAAACCCTGCCTACATTCAATAATCGAGCACATATAATTTCATGTTCTAACAACCGTGAGCGACACATAAATAAGTTATAATAAAACGAACAATAAACAAATCCTTAGCGTTCCTAGAACGTGTAATAAAGTCGAATATTAATCACTTACGCGAGCAAACACGTAGCGCTGCTATAAGATCTGATATACGGCATTACTAGAGTTAGGCAGGCGCTTCATTTGCAATTTGGTTCAGTGATTTTGTTGAAGCTCTTCACTGAGCGAACGCTGCCCGTGAATTATGCCTATTGTTGTTGTTCCAGTGGCAAAGGATGCATTACTGTGCCTTGTTCGGGAGATATTCGACGTCCTTTTACAGAAATTGCTTTTAAAACGTCCCCATTCATAGTATTCAGTGTATTAATTTGAGTTACTGAGATGGTATCTTTTTTGTATTGTGCTTGGGTATATTGTTTTGTGAAAGCTTGTAGGTTATGATTTCAGAATACTTGTGTATGATTCTTTAACAAAATATGTACAAATGTTTCATCGCGGAAAGACTTCAACATTTATTTTTAAAATAAATTGGAATCAAACTAACAGTAATTTAATATTGTTTTAATAAAATTGTATTTTCTCATAACGAGGTTGCTTTTACAAACGCGTTAAAGAGAGAAATAAATGATAAAGCATCGTATTCTCAAATCTCACATCTATTTTCTTAATACTGTCCTATAATTTCCCCAATAGCTATTTGTGAAACGTATTTAGTTTAATTATTTGTATTTCGGTTTAATTAATTAAATTGCTCACATTAGCGTTTAGTTCTTTAGATATTTAAAACATAAATATTAAGTCTGTCATCATTAAATCATCATCTGCCTATGACTAGCCTTTTCCCAAGTATGTCGAAGTCGGCTTTCAGTCTTACCAAATGCAGTTGAATACCAGTATTCTACATGGAGCGACTGCCTCTTCAGTTGATACTAGGTAATATGATTATACCCTTTGGCAAGACTGGTTGTCAAACTTTCAAATCACTGACTAAATGATTCACAGAAATCGGACGATGTTTTACATAAAGCAATTTGGTGCAAACGGGCCTAAATCTTGCAACCTTTTACAGAAACCGTAGGATTAACGTTTAAAACTAAGATAAGACGAGGTGAAAAAAAAGCTTTTGCCTGTCCCCCATGGAAAAAACCGTGACTTTATATAAGCATTTCACATAAAAACATAACACTTAAATACTTTATACAGGTATGCCCAACTGCCATTAGCTTTACAAAAAAAAACCTTACTCATTCCAAAAATAAAATCATTCAAGTACTACCTACTTACAAAATAATACGTAAGCAATATGTCAAGAGGGGATCACATTAACATCCTCAATAAATTACACGAACAATCAGTTACGTTCGATACATTTGTTCGAGGGACCTCGAGCGGGCCCTAGACTAGGGATCATGAACCTTTTTGTGTGTGTGTGGCTACAGCGGAAAAATATTTTGTGTATGACGATTCGTTTAAGTTACATTATATATCTTACCCATTAAAACGTATTTTAATATATTATATTGTGAATAAACTTCGTTTGATATAATTAACCAACACACATTTTTTGTTATTAATTCAACATTCTGAATGCAGCATTTAATATCAGCCACATATACATCCAAAACGTATGCTTGTCTTGTTAAGTTTTTCAAAATCATTATAATTACTTCAGAAAATGAGATTTCATTTACGACAATAGGGCAGAACTATAACTTCAGCCCAAAAAGGTGTCATAAGAAATCTTAAAGATATCATTCTGCAATATTATTCAGACGTCAACTTCGGCACGCATGATAAAAGTTCACCATCCCTGCCGTAGACGAATCGACTTATGATATCACTGAGTGGATCAGTGGGTAAATCGCCCATTGTCGTTGAGGGGAATCCGATTCCCGCCACTTACGACTGTCGACGGATCTCAATCAGAGGTTATCTCTAACAACTTGATAAGTACTGACGGCAGATTAGATTTCTAACTTGAGTTCCTTTTACGAGTTTTACGTTTCTTTCTTTTATTACAGCTGCCTGGAATGAAATTGTGCGTAGTTCAGGAAGCACTTAAATAGTTGTTATTATTTTTTGTTGAGACTACTGCGAAATAAATCTACCTCATTATTTAATGCCTTATACTGATATTGTTTTAGTGAGCACCTTCAAAAGCTTACATGAAATTGTATGAACGGTTTAAACAGTTCATACACTGTTCTAGTTCTACACTAACCTCCTTTTCCATCCAGCGTTATTCAAACACAGCAACATCACCCGCAATAAAAGTTGAGTCGGTCCAGTGGCACACAAACAATACATCTAAACCGACGTGCCATCAGATCTTGTGTACTCGTTTCTTGGTTTGCAAAACAAATATTTTCCTAGACATTTTTGAAGTCGTTACGAACAAGTTAGACGGCCGGTCTACGGCCCGAGTGCAATTCGCGCCACTAGACTCGCACTCCGGATTTGTTTGCTCCAACTAGTTAAATGTTGGTCCAAACTTTATTTCGGACGTCGAAGTCTCTGAGATGTTGTACCCTTGTTATTGTTGTTCAAGTATATTTAGAGAGGTTCAGACGCACCGTTAGAAACAAACATTCGTCTGGCTTATTCATTATTCATATTAAACTGCTATAGTTCCCATTTGGGAATCGTTTGCCTACACACATACATTTGTTTAGTTTTTTTTTTTGTGTTTTAATTTACTCAATATTATGTAAGGCCTCTTCTTGTTGATTATGGATGCTTTGACGTCGGACATACAAGAAGAGGCACAATGGTGCATGCTGTTTGCCGACGACATTGTTCTTGTCGGTGAAGATGGACCTGAGATCCAGAGCAGATTGGAGAAGTGGCAACAAAAGCTGGAGAATGTTGGCCTGAAAATCAGCAGAAGCAGAACTGAATACATGTTTTGTGATTTCGGCGGTCTCTCCAGTTCTGGAGTCATTGCGCTAGATGGCGTGCTTCTTCCAGTTTGCTCCGACTTTCGGTATCTCGGTTCACTCGTGCAAAGCGATGGCGAAATAGATCGTAGTGTTAAGCAAAGAATTAGCACTGGATGGATGAAATGGCGGCAGGTCACGGGAACAATATGCGACTCCCGTATTCCCCTTAAGTCAAGGGGAAGATTTATAAAACCATGGTTAGACCTGCTGTCGTGTATGGATCAGAATGTTGGGCCACAAAAGGGACAAATGAAAGGCAATTGCATGTGGCTGAGATGAGAATGCTAAGGGGAATGTGTGGTGTGACGCGAATGGATAAAATAAGGAATGAGTACATAAGAGGAAGTCTGAAAGTGGCGCCGTTGAATGAAAAGTTGTGTGGTAATCGATTGGCGTGGTGTGGACATGTGATACGAAGGAATGAAGAAAGTGTTGTGAGGAAAATGTTGAGTATGAATGTAGATGGGTATAAGGGTAGAGGAAGACCAAAGAAACGATGGATGGACTGTGTGAAGGATGATATGGCTAGGAAGGAGGTGACTACTGACATGACGAGAAATAGAGAAGTATGGAAGAAAAAGACATGTCTTGTTGCACCGACCCCAAATAAATTGGGATAAGGGCAGGAGAATGATGATGAATATTATGTAAGGTATTCCCATCTGAGTACCGAGTTTTAGAGCACCTAAGTTTAGAGCACCAAAGCTATTCCCATCTGAGCTACTATGATTTGATAGCTGCTAGTGATGGGGTGTATAATAAAAATAATTTTAGTAAAGTTCCACAAACTACCAGGAGAACAGAAACATTAAGAGGTATTGGAAACTGGAATCTTAAAATAAAATCTATATGCCTTTCTGATACCATGCAGTGTGTAATGAAGTTACTACTACTTCACGATTCTGGCCTCCTGCTACTTTGTGAGACTTTAATGATATGTAAGTTTTATTCATGACGAAGTTTAAAAAAAAGAATTGTTAAATGAGGTGCTCTAATGGTTCTGTACCTCCTATATATTTCTGGGCTCCTGGTACTTTGTGAGACTTTACTGTCCTTGTTTCTCATCTCCATAAAAAAAAATATAGATTTGATTTTAAAATTCCAATTTCCAATACCTCCTACCGTTTCCGTTCTCCTGGTAGTTTGTAGAACTTTACTAAAATTAATATCGATTACTTTTATTATACACCCCATCACTAGCAGCTACCAAATCGTAAGTGCTCAGATGGGAATAGCTTTGGTGCTCTAAATATCGGTGCTCAGATGGGAATACCTCTTTTTTTGTTAAACAAAATATGGCTGTCGAAAATTGAACGCTGGGCTAACATTAAAGTCGGTTTTCGTAAAAAAAAATCAAATGAATGAGTTCCGATTCGTTGAGGTCATAAAACGTTCCTATTTATAATTTTAAACTCCAACACAAACTATTGGTATTAGTGTTCTCATGTTCAATTTTCAATTTCTGCTCGAAAACGGATAATCTGTGTGAACAAAGCTTATGAGCTGAACGGAACCAACAAAGTGAACGCAAACATCTCCTAAGGAAAATTGTTAACCAGAGAAAAATAAATTAAAGATCGACAGAAAGCAATAACGAAGAAACAATGTGGGGGGAAACCAAGAATTCTGGTTTGGGGTTTCAGAGAGCTCATTCGAAGTAAGGAAATTCTTTAACAACATTGTTTCTAAATTAAAACAATCTCATAATTGCACATTCTCCAACTTCTTTGATGCAGTATAGGTATGGTTCTTGGGGATGGGGGGGGGGTTGGAATGGGGGTGTTTGCCCGGGGTAAGTTTTGAGGCGAAGTTAAGCCGATTAAGTGTCATTTCCGGCGCGGAACTAGCACTGTTCATTAAATATTTCGAGTGACTTAATTGCGGAGGTCGGTCGTCTACCAAGTTTTGATGTGAACAGATTTGGTTCTACTATTCTTTGCGCATTTCAAAATTAATTCTGAATTTTATTTTTTAAAGCGTATTTTTAGCTTATCATTAACACTACAAACGGGACATTTACCATTTGTATGTGTGTGTGTTTTCAGTGTTAGCGATGGTGCTAGTGATGTCAGTTAAAAACTTACATTTGTAGCTTGATTTAAATAACATGGTGCTTAAACAGGACCTTTAAAAAGTGGGTGTAGCGGCCCACCCATCTTCCTAACGCTTCGGGGATTACTGACGTAATTTTGTTACCTGGCCAGGCCATTTTCGACCTCCTATAACTTTTGTTGTGGATAAAACTAAAAACCTGATCTTTTAGTAACCAATTATGCATTGCATGCAGTCAAACTATTTATTTAAAACATCAAAGATTTTTAAGTAGGGACTGAATAAATTAACGGACTTGGTATTACATGGATCTCACTACTTTTTACGGTAGAAGAACTGAGTTGAGCGACTTGGCTTTATTACAAGTTTTGTTTGTAGTGGGATTAAAATTATCATTATGGGAAAAGATGTAAAAATCTTCTGTTTTAACCCGTATTTCATAAGACGATGGTAATAATTCCCAAACATCAATACCTATAACTGTTATTTCAATTTCGAAACATTTTAGTTTTCGAAAAATATAAACCGGAATATTAATTAAAAATAAAAGCAATAAAAAAAGCGCGCCTGAAAATTAATGAACGAAAAACGATGATGAAAAATAGTTAGCTGAATACGAAACAAACTATACGAAAGCTAACGGTTTACACATTTTCCTACTTTATTTTCTACAGTTTGTAAAGTGACGGTAGAAAATGGGTTAATTAATGATTTTCCGAGTGGACGCGAAACAATTTGTCTGCTGCTTTTGCGCCATTGGTCTCTATGAGCCTGAAATATTATTGTTATTTATGATCTTTGGCAGTTTATTAACGACACAGAAAACTTCAGTAAACTGTTACAGTGTCAACTATACTTTGGCAAATATTTAGTGAAGTTTTTCATATATTTTGATGATTTAGCAACGTTTTTTTCATGATTCCGTTGAGTTTTCGTAGTAAATTAGGAATCTGTAATTGATTTTTCTAATAATTCATACGTACCTTAATAATATGTGCATAAATATGACATCATGCTTGGAGTCCCCGTGGGGTTAGGCAGAGGTGTACCCATTAGGACCATATCGCCAGTTATGCTCAAGTCACATACAAATAATAAGAGGCAAGCTTATTATACTAAATAACAGCACAAGTTAATAATGTGCTCGACTGATTTTGTTTTTATAAAATACAGTTTACAAAGATAAATCTATTTTAATTCGGTAATAATTTAAGATAGCAACATAAAAAACTTTCAACATTATTTTAAACCGTGTCCAAAAACTACAGCAAAACAACAAAAAAACCTGAAGCTATTTCAACGTTAACCTCTCTCGATAAATATTTCCCTCTTTGTGTAAACACACGGATACGACGAGCCGGTGCGGGCACAAAGTCCATTACAGTCAATTCGTCTAGACGAGGCACGTGTTGAAACTATTCTCACGGGTAAACGAATTACCTGCACTATATAAATAAAATAAACAGCCCGTAGAATAAACCGTTGAACAATTAAAGTGAGAAGGAATAAAAACTGTAATATTCATGGCCGAGACTGTACTTTGTTTACATTAGTCTTCATTTATTATTTACAGAGCCAACCATTTTGCTAGTTCCTTTTGTATTTTCAATAGTAAGGGATTATTTTTGACGATTGCTTTTTGTTATTTTTTATCCGTTTTGTTATTTTTAAACTGGGATTTCGGTGAAAGTTATGTTGAACATCGCTAAAGCTACGCACGCACCGTCATCGCACATTTTAATTAAATTCGTGATGTACCTCATGGGGGGCTCACGGACAGTTCGCTTTTGTCGTGTCTTTGCGATTGTACAATGAAGTATTATCATCATCATCTGCCTGGCCTTTACCCAACTATGTTGGGGTCGGCTTCCAGTTCAACTGGATGCAGCTGAATGCCAGCATTTTACAATGAGTGACTGCCTATTTACACAACCAACCCAGATAGTACTTGGTAATAAGAGACCCTTGGTACTACTGGTTGATAAACTTTAAGGTCACGAATTGACTGATACGACTGACAAAGCTTTACAAATGACAGCCAGGACCAACCGCTTACCGTGCTCTCCGAGGCACAGAGGAAAATCGGTTTGTAATGTGTGGTCACCCATTCACAGACCAACGTAAGCAAGCGCGTCTTAACCTGCGATTGACCCAAACGTCTATTACCATTTAGCCAAGAGCTCTTGAACTACTAGTGTCTCACACACAATAACATAAGATGATCCGTGCACAAAAACACAAGAGAAAAACCAACCACAAACTAAAAAGGATTCAATGACTCAGCAAAGTATGTGGGAAAGAAATTGAGGGTGAACATGAACAAATGCGATATTATGGGGCGAGAGAAGGTGAACCCTGACAAAAGTTATATAAATATAAACAAGCAGACGATACTGTCCGTGAACGCATTACGGACCTTTCTATCCTTGCGGGTCGAATTTCGAAAAATCTTTGCTTAGGGAGCGCTAACAGAGGAAATATTTCTTACAATACTGATGGAGGTGTTTTTATGTTTCTGGTTATTGAAAGATAGTAGGTAAGTTCTGGTTAAATATTTTCTTAAAAAAAAAAATATTATTAAAAAAAAAACATGTTATAAGAAAATATATAGGCTGGCGTTTTACATAATTGTCTCAATGAAATCAATAATTAAATGGGTAGTGTTTTTTTTTATTTTTCTTGTAAACGGAAGTCGGTAATCGTCAACCATCCGCGGTAAAACGCGGCCCGTCTGATTCTCGCGGTTTCAAACACACACACAAATAAATGCTAACGCTTATTCGTATTTTGTTATTCCTTGAACCACAGCGGTATTTTTAAATATTGTTAACCACAATTGACCAGGTACCGTAATTTGAATTGACAATTATTTATGTATTTTATGACAATATCCAGAATTTTGACGAGTATACAACACTGTACCTTATATAGACTAGAAATAACCTGTAATATAGAGTTCCCACAATACGGTATCTGCTACAATGATTAAATAACCTCCTCTTTTTTTAGGAGACGGTCTTAAAAATTCGAAGGATACAAAGCGTAAACCATTTCATCTCAAAATATCTTATTTAGCAACTTCTGTAAAATGGATAAGACGATAATAATTCAAAAGCCGCAAAGCGAATCTTAATGCGACTTTGATTCCATTACCAGAGACTTTGTTATCAATTACGCTAGCTGTGTATATTTTAAGTGTCAAACACGAAAAATACAAACTTTTCTGCTCTGTGGTAACTGATAAAATGGACACAGGTATACCTAAAGTACACAAAAAACGTTAGGCAGTTATTAAAAATATACATTTTAATTAGAGCTAGTTTTTAGTTTTGTTGCAGAGCTTTGCTTGAAGTCTTTTGACAGTGCTATTTCGAAACGGTCTATGATTACTTTTCAATTTCAAATAAATATTAAAAATAATCCTGCTGTCATGAAAACATAATATGACGTGTACTAAACCTTCCCAAACCAGCCTACTGATCCTACTAATATTATAAATGCGAAAGTTTGTGAGGCTGTGTCACGCTAAAACTACTGAACGGATTTGGATTAAATTAAGTACACATATAGTTTATAATCTGTTTATAACATAGCATAGCATTTTTATCCTCCATATTTTGAGTTGTAGCCGCTAGCACCACGCTAGTAATACTATGTTTTTAAAGATTATTGTTTCTTAAGTTTAAATCAATGACTTTTCGATGAAACTTAAATTACTTAAAAACATATAAAAGTCACTAAAGCAAAGCATAAATGCTTTAGTAGGATACAAATAGACCCTATCTAGATTATACTAATGATTAAATTAGAGTTCTTCTAAAAGAAATTTCGTTACAAAACATGACTTATCCTGAATGAGAGAAAATAAATCCTACCCTTCTGATTATTAGCAAAATTGACCTACAAAGAAAATTATGTGTTGCCAGACTAACACGTGATTCGTGTTAGCCACATATTTATCGATAACAAACCAATTTGCCCACTATTATTGTGTTAGTGTCTACGCAGGGTTGCCAAACTTCGGGGAATTTCTATATGATATTTTTTTGAGATTACAACTCGGTGGTAGATTTTTGTTGAGTTTATTAGTTTTTTTTTTGTGAACGGAACACACCTGCATGTTGTGACTATTGGCTTGCTTATTGATGTTTAAAGCGGAGGTCGGTTTTGATTTAATACTCGTCATTTATATACCTATGCATTAAATATAATAATTGCCACAGTTACAGTGAACAGCAATGTTAATAACTTACAAAATATATTATATTGAAACATCGAAGGGCGACATAGGTTTGCCAATATATACTTTTCAATATTTTCTACGTTAAAATATTTCACATAGCCGCTGCTTTATTGATTTATTATAATTTATCAATCGCCCTTTGTATAATTAAGTCATGTACATTGAAGGAAACCAATTTAATACATGCGAAATTGCAGCTATCAAGTTCAGGCAGGTAATTGAGGTGAATAAATTTGGAAGTGCCAAGCTTTAGTGAGAGCAGCTATCGATGTTTTTCGTTCGCAAGCTTGAGGACTTAAATTCAATTTAGTTGAAATAGTATCAGTTTGTTAATTTTACATAAATGTTCCTCTTAGAACTAATATTAAGGTCGAATTTTAATCAATCGAACGATCAGTGCAAGAGTTGTCAATATTCGATAGCTATGATGACACTCACAGGTTTTCCTCGAACGTCATTTTTAAAGTTATTCCTACGTTCCGGTAAAAATACGACAAAAATAGATCTAAAACAGATCTTCAAAAGCAATAGTATCGAACATCTTATCAGGATATAAGTGCTAATATATGACGTCACAAATACGAACACACGGTTTCGATCGGCGAGGCTCACTTTTTCAATATCCCGTACCTAATGGCCGTCAGATGGCAAGTTGGGCAAAGTGATGCTATCAAAAAGCGATAGGCTGCGGTTTCCCGCGGTTATCGGGCCACTTTGCTCCTCCCTACGACGTGGGTCCACTCGACATGCCGTACACGGGTTCACACAATTCGAAATGAATTTAGTGGTTATAGTTTGGTTTATTAGTTATTTTTCTGTTGTAAAGGAATGGTTGGGAAATAAAAAGGTGCGTGTGCCTACTGTTGTAATGTTTTACATAGTTCATTTTAATTTAGATATGCGTTGTCCATATTTAAGTTCTGTCCATGCCTGCAAGTAACCAAGTTCACGACAGTAAAAAAAAAACAAAAATTACTTCTTATGTGTGCTTTGTGAATCTTTGAAGAAAACATTAAAATAGTACATTACTGCCGCGGTCTATAATGACTACTTTGCTGGTCGCGCTGATGATGGCCGACAGCGCAGCGTAGCGCAGCTCCAGGCCGACACAGCGCGGTCAGCGTGCAGCACTTGATGGACGAGCTGAGATAAAGGCCGAGACCGTAGGCCGAGGCCTTTACAGCGAGGACAGCAAGGGCTGCAATGATGGCCAAGCTGAAAGGCCTAGAGCGTAGCTAGGCTAGCTCGAGGCAATCATAGCGTGACCAGCGAAGCAGTCATTGTGGGCCAAGGTTTGTATAGTGCTTTACTCAAAAATGCAAGTACCTAATCTAAATAAAACCAGCAAGTAATTTAAATAAAAAATATATTAATTAACTAGACTTTTAATTAAAATGACAATTATGAAAAGTACAGTTACTAAAATTCAACACCGACTTTCCCGGTTTGATATTACTGATAGTTTGCGATAATTCTAATGCGGTGTTTGACTGCTGGATTATTTCTTCATTTATTACTTCATTTAAATCTTTTTTTTTTTACCTTTAGACGTACAAACAGCTGTGTTTTAAATAAAATCTTTTTGGAATTGATTTTTTAAAACGTTGAAACGTCAAAATAGCGGCCGGCAAAACATTGCCGGCCTGTTAGAGCGGCCAGCAAAACTTTGCCGGCCGCTCCTTGAAACAGACCGGCAAGGTCGACTTTGCTCAAACAAGTTTGTCAAAATAATGACAACATTACATGCATTTTTGAGTAAAAGCATTTTATTATAAAAATATATATTTATGACCACTGCGTAACAATATTCTTCCAAGTAAAAACAAGAATCATCGAGATCGGTTAGCAATTGCTAAACTTATTACTTAACATACACAAAAAAAAAAAAAACCAATTGAAAACCACCTCCTTTTAGAAGTCGTTTAAAATGAGCGAACGAGAAACGAAAACTATGACTTTAGTTAGTCCTAACTAAACTAAATAATTAAAAAAAAAACACGTTTTCATTTAAATCATAATACAAAAACCAAGTCACCTCACTTTTTGCAATAAAACAAAATACTAATAAACGTTTAACAAATGAAAATTCCACGTTTTCAACGTAGGTACAATTTTACTCGCGTATTATTTTAGTATGCGCAAAAGGCGGGCCACCGAAAAAGTTATAAGGCCAGGATTGTTGGAAAAATATTCTCATAATCTCATTGTTTCTCAGATTAACGTTGTTACACTTCTGTTTATTAACAAAGCGCTTTTAATTTGAGTTAATTGTATTTGCTACGGCACATGATTAGCGAGGGTTTGTTTTTCACGCCAGGTATAATTTGGGGCTTTTTCTGCTGTCTGACATTTTCTACATAAATGTACTCGTATGTTTCATTGATAATGTTTAGGGATTTGAATTTCGGAGTTTATGAAACATAGATCATGAAAAGGAAACTAATCGTTTCAAGATTTTTGTCTAAACTATTGGAGAATGCTCCACTTTTTTAAAACAAAACCCTGAAAAAGCGTCGTTTACACCTCCGAACATAAAATTAATTCTAACCACAAACTGTATTAAGCAAATTCCCTTTCAATTTATCATCGACAACCAGATCAGCGCCTGTAAAATGTAACGATACCGCCAGATAATACAATTTTCCCGTTTCTTTTGCATAACAGAGGAGCAGCATTTTAGACGTCCGTTTGCATTGTTATTCAGTCGACGGAGGCACAGCGGCGCACGCTCCGGAGCTTATCGTCGGCTCGCAGCCGTTGTAAATTAAATAAATATACACCTAATGAGCGGAAATACAATGCATGACTAAGCTAAATAATTGCTTCATCTTCCTATTCGCGAATTAACTTAATTACGACAAATAACTCCTTGAAAACACAGACTGTATTGTCACATTATTTTTAGATAAAGTCAGACACTATTATAAATAAAAAAAGAATGTAAATTTATTCGACGTACATCCGTGAATCTCATCTTTAAAGTTCGAGTCTAGAATGTATGCGGAAATTATGCTATTATTTATTACTTTCCGTTAGCTTGACTTCAGTAATTTTATTCAAAATACAGAGAAAAATTAAAAATGTTAGGGGTTCATAGTCACCCCACAGCTAGGAAGGAAGTTATGATTGAGGGTGACTTTATGCGATTTGATTAGTTGTAAGCTTTTAGACGGATTGCATGGATTTATTTATCTTATTTTACGCCTGTTTCTCTTTTACTTTACATACAGAAATCAAGTAGTGCAGAGGGACCACTTGAGGAGATGTGTAGCAATAAAATCTAGATTTATTTGTTGGAGTGAAATAGTGGTTTTGGTGACCTAAGTCTGGCTCAGAAAATACTATCTGGATCAAAAAATATGTTACAAGTGCTGTAGTAAAACTACATTACAAAATGTGTATTAAATGGAGCCAAAAATGTTCCTCAAACGCATCCACGAACCCGTTAAACATAAACATATGCGACCACGAACAAAAGCCCCACACTTACAGCAAAGAGAACTAAAGTAAAAATCTATTCACTGTTAAAATCGATACCGCTATCAAAATGCACCCGAGCTACCGTTCAAAGGCTCGTCCGCCCGACCGCCTCAAAGGATGTTCTGCGAAACAAGCCGTACGTTCCCACTCAGATCAATGTACAAGGGTATAGAGGCTCCTCTTTCCTACAATCATGAGCACTTGGCACAAAACACATCCTTTCTTATCCCTCTGTGAGGACGTTTATCGGGTTCTTTTTTTCTGAGCTGACATGTTTTTATTTTTCGAATTTGGAACTGCTTACGTCATTTGTTTTTTTACGCTGATTTTATTTACGTAAATGCTTTGGCATGAATTTGATGATGAGGCTGCTTACAATAAAGTAGTTAGTGATGGGCCTTCTCCCCCTCAAACCTTCCCCTTATGCACCTTCGCTTCAGTAAGTATAAGTGGACATTAGAATACTCTTATTATAAACGTATCTAAATGGTTGTCTTTCTTGATACTATTTTACATATAAAACTGAAATAAAATCATTATTGATAAAAAAAAATATTTTTATCGTTTTTAACGTGTTTACAAAAACATGAAATACCATTGTTTTATATGAATATTGTAGCGATCTATTCGAATCTGGTGAACAAGGAAAAACGTCGCGATAAAAGCAAACATTGATGGACGTGTCAAACAAAAATATGCAAAGCATGAAATTGAAGGGGAACAGGCAATTGTTTGATAAAATTATTGTATTAATCTAATGAATGGAGATTTTTTTAACTATTTTCGTTTTTAACAAAAACATAACGTCAGGGCGATACAAATAAATAAGTATCTTTTATTTCTGTATTCATACAGGGTGGTGTACAACAATCACCTGCCTAAATGTCTTTGCCAAATTCGTTCGTTACATTTCATTTCCACACGATTAACGTGTGCAAAATATTCCTAAAGTTAGTAAACCAATATTTGTTTGTATTTTGTTTACAGTTTTATTTTATTTAGTTTTTTTGTTTTTTTTTTCAAATTTTTCGTTTCTTTCTAAGGATTTATTCGATGGTTTAAAAATGTGTGTGAACGAGAACTATTAGTGGTTTCATTTATTGTCGTATGGTCGGCACCGCCTTGTATATATTTTTTATTTTAAGTATAAAAGATAGAACATACAGGACATATTACTTTTTACTAGATTAGCTAGTTCAGATTTATATTTATGGAACCGCATGTTTGTACGTATGCCTTTATGTAAAACCAATCAAAAAACTATTTAAAATTGGGAAAATAAGCGTACGTTAATCACCCCTACCCCATAATTATCTGTTAAAATTCATAAATTAAAAATACGTAATTCACATTAAAAAATATGAGTGAAGATATATTTACTAAACCGACTACTCAAATCATACCAAAATAACAAATAGTTTACCCAAGTTATTATCTGATTAAGTAAATAGGAAACTCGAGGGCTTATCTTATATCTATTTTGATAATAAACTTTCCCTTTACAAAATGGGCTATTATTACAAATTTCTTTAAGCCAATTTACCACATTTTTCTTCGAAGCATTCTAATATCAGATTACCCTCACAATGCCAACCACAAAAAAAGAATACACAAAAAGCTTTAATAAAATAAACCGTTAAAGAAAAGATGATATTTGATCACATTAATCGAACATTCAAAGTATTTGTCTTTTGGCTCTGAACCCGTCCCACTTGCGAAGGGAGAGCGTTCGAGAATTTCAATTTAGGAGAAGAATGTGCCGACATAACGTGTGGCCCGAGATATTTTGATAGGACATGTTCTCCGTGAATAAATTTCTTTCCTCATATTAAAAGTTTTTAAGCGGTTTTATTTATTATCAATCTGTGGCCAGCAATTTAATAGTTGGAGGCAAAATAGATTTTTCGCCAATAGAATGTTGTTTTTTTACATACTGTTTTCTTAATAACCTCTGCAATGGGTTATTGAAAATTCTTAAACGTGATTTTTCTCTATAATATTTTTTGGAGGGAGCAGTTGTTGGTTAAATTATCATTTAAATTTACGTCAAAGTTAACCTGAATTTATTTTTCTTGCCTATATCCCAATATTTGAAATAGTTGGTTATTGTAAATATAAAACTACTTCAAATATATTAAAAAGAAAACGAGTTGTTTTGTAGCTGTCTATGTACAAGAATCACACAAAGTACCGGCCATTGATATCCGGTCGGAATTTTCAATTTGATCGTGGAACCCGACCGCAAGTAAAGAACAAAACGAAGAAATCTGCATGTACTCGCAGGGAACGCACGCCGTCTGCCTCCTGCTAGGTTAGTTCCCGATTTATTGTATCAATTTTGTATAAAGCCAGTAGGTGAAATAAGCTCGAAGAAATATGTGCTAGCTCGCGCTTTTCACCTCCCTACTGCAGTAGACAATAGAAAATAATTTAAAAAGGAAACTGATTTTACTAGGATTTTTCGGTAGATTTCTTGCTTTTCTGAGAATTTGGGTAAAGATTTTCAAAACACTGCTAGCTTAAGAATAATAACGGCAGAACAATAATTGAAATAGTTTTGGAACAAAACCAAACCACGTAACTTACGTGGGCGATGTCTTAAAGTATTATTTTGTTCGTCAGAGTATAGGGTCCGCTCACATGAAGTCGTTTAGTATGACGGCTTTCTATATAATTGGGAGAGTTTAATGGCAGTTTCTTACCGCATTTGTTCTTAAACTTGCGAACTTCTTCTTAGATGAGTGATCCCAATGTTTAACCGTAAAATATCGCATTGAACATCGCCGTGTAAAGTATGCCTGTGCTTTGTATGAAAATTCCAAACTCACCCCCTGGGGTCAAAAGTGGACTATGTTTAGGGGTCGAGTGGACACCAATGAACAAATCTTTTTTTAGGGATCGAGGGGCCGAGAGTGGACTACACGTAAGCTTTTGCATGTTTTTTGATTTTCGTAGAATTGTAATTAACAAAATGGTGAACTATGACAATTCTCTACTGCACTGGACTTATCCATGCCGTAGAAACATATAATTTAATTAAAACATTGAACTTACGTAATTAAAACACAAAAAGACGTCACCACCCAAAAGTAAATCACAACAAGCACAAAGGCAATAAAACAGGATTTAAAAATAAACTAACATAATAGAGTAAAAGATAACTCTGTTTTCATAAACCATATCAAATTCATTACGACAATAAAGTCCCAAATGTATTTACAAGGGATCATGTCATGAATAAATTTTGTCAACAGAAAGTTTGATCTGCGTAAAATAGATGCGGTAACTTAGACAATGGTTCGAAAAACAGAGATTTTGACTTGTTTAACATGACGTAACTTCACGCTTACATGCCCTGGGGGAGTTCAAATCGGTATGGACAAAGTTGCGGAAAGGCTGCGAACAATGACAGATACATCAATGTCGGTGCCGAGAGCATGTCTTTACATGTAGGTATGTATGTGTGTGTATTTGGTAATTTATAGCACAAATCATCATTGAAATGCTACTGAGAATTTCCTAATGTTTTCTTACACGTCCGACTTTTACTCAAAAATGTAGGATTTAGAAATTGCTTACATAAGTATAATACGAGCTGCAGTAATTAATGAACTAGGACAGCTATTTATTTTTTGCGTTCACTTTGGAGTCACCTTGTTTAATTTAATAATAATAATAATAATAATATTCCACAACTATCACACAACGCCATCTAGTCCCAAGCTAAGCAGAGCTTGTGTTATGGGTACTAGACAACTGATAAACATACTTATATATTTCTAAATACATACATATTATAGATAAATTACACCCAGACACAGAACAAATGATCGTGCTCATCACACAAACATTTGTCCTGGGATTTAAAACGCACATTAAGGTTTTCATAGAATAGCTTACTCATGCTACTCATTGTGTCTTCACCATCGTCAAGACGTCATCCCGTAAGGTCAACAGCTGAACAATTCAACACGGCCCGTCAATCAACACTTCAATATACAAATTCTAGCAGGGACTTAAAAACACTTTCATAAAGGTTGCAGAATTATAAGTGTTACATGTTGAATTGGTAACATAATCAAATATGTAGCACCTATAAATGTGTTTTCAATGTGTTAACCCAAAACACTTACAAAAGTGTAACCGTAACATATCTGTAACAGATATAAAAGTGTTAACAGTGTTAATAAGTATTACAGGTCTTACACTCTTACAGCAACGCGTTGTTGCCGTACTGTGCAATTATTACATACCAAAAGCTATTCTAAAACTGATTAATTCAGGTACACTTATTAACACATATAAAATGTTACAGTTTGATTCGGTAACATTATTGTATCTGTTACATTTAAAAGTGTTTTCATTACTCATGCTCTGAAAGTAGGTCATAACATGCCTGCATAGCGGGTTGAAAGTACTACTTTTCAGCCCTAGAGAGAATCACTTTCAACTGACAGCTGTCGAATTATAAAAAAAAAACTATATCTATTTTCACATTTTTATCGAACCATGCTCCAACTTTTTATACAGCCACTGAATTACAGCGCGATTTAAAATTAAAAAACATAAAGTTAACTTGAGAATATAATTATATTATGACTTTAATATAATTTAGTTAACTATTTTTGTAGAATAACATAGATTTCGGCAAAATCTTAGCTTTTTTTTTTAATGATGAACATAAAAATACTGGCTGTATTGCTGGAAGAAAAGAGAACAAAAAAAAAGAAAAAGAAGTAAAATTCTTTGGCTAATAATTTATGTTCTTATTTTTACCCGACTACGGTGAAGCCAAAAGGAGGGGTAATGATTTTGGCAGTCTATGTATGTATGTTTGTATGTTCCACCGTAGCACCTAGACTACTGAACGTATTTAAATAAATGAGGTGTCAATAGATTTGTAAGAATAGCCCGGGTGACATAGGCTTTATACATTTTAGCAATTCTTTTCATGACGGAATTTAAATGTCAAATTCTAAGCTCGAAAAAAAAAATGAGGTAATCATAACATGTTTGGTATCAAATGAGAGGTCTTGGCTAGCACATTACGAATATGTATATATTTTATAGTTTTAGTCAACATACACGTTTAGAATGCGGTTAAAAAGTTCTCGCGGTCTAGTCTGCTATTTAGTCGTACTATTTAAATAGCAAACCAAGATTTAATAGAATTTTTCATCATGAAAGTAATATGTTACAACGGATTTATTAAATAACACTAAAATAAAATTCAAATAAAAAATAAGCCTAAAAACTTAAACCCGACTACAGTTGTGAGGGCGCTAATATTTCGAGGGACTAAAAAAGTAATTTACCCGAGGTAAACACTGTGCTTTTTACTACGATTAAAAGGAAAGTAATAAAAAAATAATCATCAGTCGTAGTCGCATGCTACCTTGCCAACGGCAACAGCAGCTGAGTTCTGTATCAATGGAAACGCCATGAAGGAACATCAGGTATCAGTGGCATGCGACTACAGAGCAGTCCTCTATAATAATTTTACTTATATTAATATAGAAATATACAAATTCAATATAATTATGAATATCAGACAAGAATTATTTTCTTGTTTTTTACTTTTAAGACCGCGGTTTGTAGTCGGGTTTTAGTTCTTAAACTTATTTTTTTATTACTTTCCTCGTATTCGTAATAAAAAGCACAGTGTTTACCTCGGGTAAATTACTTATTTAGTCCCTCGAACTATTAGCGCCCTCACTACGTTACGGGCGCCAAACCCCGTCTCTAAATAAGTAACTTTCGCCCCTCGGATAACAATGTACTATTTTCTTCTTTTTTTAAAACAGTGTTAAATACACTTATTACGGTTACAGTTTCAGTCCCTGAATCCAAGTATGTAGTAGGGAATAAAGAACCACACTACAAATACTGGTTAACCTAGGTGTATCTATTTTTATGAAGTAGTGCAGTATTCCGTATACAGCTCCAGGTCGTGGGTATACCCTTTGTACGAAATTTTGTCAAAATTCGTTCAGTCGTTGAGGCGTGAAAAGGTAACAGACAGACAGAGATACTTTAATTCTTAATATTAGTATGAAAGAGATAAAGAAATCCGAAATTGAAATGATTGAAAGAAATCACGTTTTTTATTTTGATGTGACACTGCTCAATAATTGAGATGTATTGGCGGTTTGCACCAACAACACAATGCATCCAGAAAATATATGACATCCTACAGAAACATTCAAAACTCAATTATCGCATTTATGAGTTTTATTTCATCGTATTTGAGGTTGCGGGCTAGTGGTGGCGAGATTTGTAGTTTTCATCGCGTGAAGAGCATGTTATTGAGTTTTTGATTTTACATAACACAACATCACGATCCTAAGCGTGATGCTGTGTGTTGACTTTTTGGTTTTCATAAACAAAAATCCGCTCACCGGCCTTGAAAAGAAATATTTTGATTTTTATGGTAAAATAAAAAAAAATGTTTTTTTATCATTAAAAGTTTTATAGTAACAAACTACGTGAAATTACAAAATTTCACAGCGATTGGAAAATAACCCCTTTTAGCCTCAAAAATCATAGTAACTGAATCCCGTGGTTGACACAATTCCCACGGGTATGATATGCGGCTGACGTGTCCCATGTTTTTCTTTAATTCTGCACAACCTGCGCTTTTATAAGTGAAACAGTAAATCGTAGCTATTTTTCGTTTGATATTTCTGTTAAACGTTTAATAAAAAACGTTTTCAGCTAAATTGGTCTTGATCAGATGCTAAATAACTATTTAATAAGAAATAATAGATTACTACATTGTATGAAAACTTCCTTGAGATAATTATCACGCATAAATCACACTTAGGATTGAAATTATTAAGGCGAAAGATCAACTAAAATAAAATTCTTTTCAATACCAAAGGACCAAGAAAGAAGACTCTTATCCATATGTCCAATCGACGTAAGGGTCGTTTTTAGTTTTACGGCGACACAACATATACAAACAGTTAATAAAAATCGTAGGTGCCCGAATACCCCCCGGCGTGACCCAATCGCCTTACACATAACATTTTTACAACACATAAATTCCCTACTCATATTTCCCAGTTTAGTAACATTATAAAAATAACATGTAGTAAAATATTACTCGGATTAACCCCCAGCTTCGCTCGCAATATAAGTGTCAATACAGATTTTTCAATGCGAATTTACTATGTAGGTGGTAATGCAACCTGTTTGTATTGAGCAGATTCCTGCGGTTTTTGGCATCGGTTTTAAGTATTTATAAACTGATACGATGTTCATATTTGTTTTGGTTTATTTCCTACATTTTATTCAAATAAAGACGCAAATAGAGACGCATTTTGAATAGTTATGACCAAAATTTAAGGCTTCTCTAAACACATTTAAAAAGGACTTGTAAATGAAACGAGTCTCATAACTTTCTACACTATTTTACTTAAAATGGCTATTCCTCTCTCCATTGGGTTGCGATTTGGTTTTATAGCTCAATTTGTCTTCACATGCATCAAAAGACGATAATGTAACTGTTTGCGAACTTTTTTGGCTTGCTTTTTTAATTGTTTATTACCCGGTATGACTACTATGAGGGCATAGTAAAGCATTGCTAGTCTATAGTTTTGACAGCCAGTCCGACTGCCAGGTCACAAATTATCCCACAAAAAGATAAAATCAAGATAAAAACTATCCTATGTGTCAGTCCAGATTATAAACTATCTGTGTACCAAATTTTATCCAAATCCATTCAGTAGTTTTTGCGTGAAGAAGTAACAAACATACACACTCACACACTCACAAACTTTCGCCTTTATAATATTAGTGTGATTAGTGTGATGTTAGTTTAAAGACTGATAAATAACAGACAGAACCATACCAAATATTTCGGTAAAGTCTCACAACCTTTGCACTTATCACTTAGAATGACTAAGGTTTGATTCATTTTCCCATCATATTTTAAAACTGGCGTAGGTCAATAGCGAAAAAGAAAACGTCGAATAAAGTTAGATTGGGAGAGCGTGCGCGGTATGGCACAATTACGTCACAAATTAAGGCTATAGTTTTTTTTACATATTATTATTTGGGATGAGAATCGAATACTGAATCCTCCTTCAATATGTCCCTTGTTTAACCTAACACACTGTATATTTCGCTGTCAGTGTTAGTGTTGGTGAAAATAGAAATAACTCTGCTATAAAGGGTGCAAAAGTACCCTTAACGCAAACAAAGGGCACTGGCACTCTCCCCACCACTGCGATATTTTTTTTGTTCTAGACCATACCTGGGAACCCTCTAGTTACGGAGATATTGGGTGTCAAAGTTCCAAATTTTGCACACCTAGTTTTGTGAATACTAGTTTATCAGGTTATAACTTTACTTAAATTACCTCCATGACCCATTTATTATTCAACGCATCCACTAGCACAATGTTTTAAGAGTGCTACATTGAGTTTCACCGTATAATGTGATTTTTGACCCCAAAAAAAAAGTCGTTTTCCAGCAAAAAATTTTGCGTAGGGGTACTTAGTTTGATGTACAGAATGCTTGGTTGACGTAATATAATATGTGTGAAGGGTTAATTTACACCCTGTAGTTACAGTTAGTCATCTTGCTGTTGTCAAGGATATGTGACTGACCATGTTACTCGGGGTTAGCGCAACTTGTTTTTTTCTTACCTACAGTCCACTACAGTCAGTTCCTTTGCCAACAGTACGGTATCTTTTATGAAATAAGAAAGTAAATTATGAACTGAATGCTTCATACATTGTGTCCATACTGGGCTCACACACGGTTATTTATGTCAATCATTAACTGTTTATCACCTGCAACTCCAAAAATAAACCAAACAAAAAACCATCCCTCCCATAATTACCGCAAAATTTTCCACGTAATCACAGCTGATTATAAAAGCGATCAAACAAGAAAGTTTCGTTACAATAAATAAACAAAGCTTCGGGGGTGGTTCGCAGTAGATAAAACCCTTATGGGCGTCCGACGACAAGTGATGACGGTCACGTTTTTAATCACCCCGGTCTCATCCGCGACGTGTCAGGGGGAGTTGTGTACTTCGAGTTGGCTTGTTCATTGAGAGCTTTAGCGTGCCTAATTATTTGCGACGTGAGGTGGCTCGAAGAATATATTCTGAGAAAATAGACTGTTTTGGGATAGCAACTGTGAGCGTTGACCAAATTTGTTTTTTTTTTTGGGGCCTTGAATGAAAGGGTTTGGAAGATTTTTGTATGAAGCCTATAACTCCCTTGAATTAATTTATAAAAAAAAATAGCGGCCACTCATAATAATTAATTTACATTCGTGTATGTACGAGAGATAGTGATATTTTTGTAAGCTATAAAATTATCGTTGTATCTCCCACCATCGCATGAATTTTCTGGTGTGTGATAATCTAAGTATATAAATTACTGACAAACTAAATATCAATAACATCTAAATAATTTTATACAAACGGCGTCAGTGATCAATGTATGAACGTGGACGAGGAAAAGAAGTATATCAGGATTGTAGCAGGTGGCTTTCTGTGTGTTTCTGCCTGCCCCCATGGGAAAGAGGCGTGAGTTTATGTATGTATGCAAATGTTGTGCAGTGACAAAAATCGGAAAAAAGAAAAGTCCTTTTTAACAAATTTTGCGCTTCCCTGTATGATTACGCGTAGCCGTTTTTAAACTGTATTAAGCGATTTTGTAAAAAATTGGTACCTTTTAGTACTGTGTAATACTTTTCTTTTTAAATTGGGTGAATTGTCAACTTTGGTGAACTTCATTTTCGTGCTATCTCTTCACCAATCGATTCACCTTAACCCCATTTAATTTCACCAAACTAGTATAGGTTGACACAAACTATTTTGGTACCCGCGTCCTTTATCCCCTGGTCACCTTTGTCAACACCCTGAAGTTCCCCATTTTCAGCCCACACAGGACAGATATTTTTAATATTTATTTTTTATTGTATGTAGGGCATTTTGTGGACACAGTATTTGTAGTTTACTTATATCCTTCGTTCCGAACGGAAATCACGAACTGGAAAATAGAAACTATAACTATTTGTTCAGTATTTATTGAACAAGGCCCTAATATTATTTTGGTTTCATTGGATTTTGTTTTTTGTCACCGATTGAATAAAGATTTGTGAAGTATCAAGTAAACAATTCTGAAAATATTTCGACAGCTTATTTAACTTTTACGGCTCGTAGCAAGTTCGTAGCACGTGCGTAGCAAGCTCGTAGCAAGTGTGTAGCGTAGCCACACCAACAGAACCACAGAACCACACCACAGAACAGATAAAAGAGATCTGTTCTGTGTGGGTTGTAACACATTTTGTAGATATGGAATTACATGGAACGTTATTTTCTATTTAAGATGACGAGATTGTGTTTATTTTAAAACATAATTAATTAATTGAGTTTTGGCGCGTAGACTCTTAAAGAAAACTACATCCCACCAAAAACAAAACTTGTAAAAAAAGCCAAGCCGAGCAACTCACTTTCACCGTAAAAAGTAGTGAGATCCATGTAATACCAAGTCAGTTAATATTTATTTAATCCCTACTTAAAAACCTTTGATGTTTTAAATACAAGAT
Organism: Diarsia rubi; assembly: GCA_932274075.1. Classification (NCBI taxonomy): domain Eukaryota; kingdom Metazoa; phylum Arthropoda; class Insecta; order Lepidoptera; family Noctuidae; genus Diarsia; species Diarsia rubi. The sequence goes on along the minus strand of OW026412.1, from coordinate 10,619,687 downwards.
TGACTTGGCCACTGCATCACATTGGCCAATGCCATGGCGATTAGCTATTACAATGGCCTGTTTAACATGCCGATTTGAAGTACAGTCAGTCAGTCAGTCAGTCAGTCAGTCAGTCAGTGAGTGACAAAACTAAGGAACTTTGATTAGTTATAATTCTTAAACTACTTGTTCAAATTTAATGAAATTTTTCAATGCCTAATTGGTTACTAAAAATTCAGGCTTCTAGTTTTATCCACAACGAAGTTATAGGAGGTCGAAAATGGCCTGAACTGGTTCGAGAAAAGGATAGTACGGCCGTGCCGCTTTATTGCTTGACTTGGCGGGGGCACTGCCGTGCCCCCAGATTACTAATTTTGTAATAAATAACTTCCAACCTATTTTAAGTGCTAACAACTCGAGGAACAGTTTATATTAAAAAAATATTGATCAGCAAAATTCTCTTACCAAGAAACTAGAACCATACGAGCAGAGAAAATATTTGTTTACTTAATAACTTAGTAGAAAATCCAGTGCAAGCTGCACTGGATTTTCTACTGGAGCTTGCGTTGGTCGGCAATGGGAAAACATTATGCCATTATGTGGTGACAACGATCGGGCTCATCTGTTGCAGGTCCGATAATCGTGCGACTAAATGAGTTCTAGACTTGAAACTGTGCCCAGGAAACATATCATGGAGTAGACAATAGAATTTAGAAATTATTGTCGCATATGAGAATGCTAGGAAATATTTCTTTCGAGAGCTATGTTGAATTTTAATAATAGCTTGTAAAAAATAGCAGTATTGATAAGACTTAAAGCGTTAAATGTGATGGTGATTTGTTACGACATACATAACATCACGACTGTTTCTTGAAGGGTCAAGCAGAGTTGTACCTACACCACCTTTCGGTCCCTCGGGTCTAGGGGAGAGGTTATTGCCATCAACCGGGCACTAATTCAGGTTTGGGGCTGCTAATCTGAAATTCCAAATGACAGAACCCACCAACAATAAATATTGCAATAATAATGATGTATCTACAATATAAAATAGATATATTTTTTGAATATCTATTGCAAAACATTCAATTTGAAAACATCTGTGTTTGATTAAATTTTTAGGGTTATTTCGCGTCGTTATGTTGACATACAATACCTTTTTATGGCATTCTGACATTTATTTTACTACATGTTTTTTCATGCAAAATACAGAGCCTATTTAGAATATATAATGTATATCCTGGATTACATAATGTCTGTCCTAAATCCATCTAATGATTGAATATCTATGAATACTTTAGCTGTGTTTAATCTAACTTTCTGTTTTATTTTATGTACGGCAAAAAGGACTACTGAACTGCTTTTCTATGAGTATTTAATTAAAAAAAAAATTTGATCGTGTACGTATTGAACGTATAAGTTTGTTTCACCTTTGTACCCTGTGTATGGGGGAGTTGTCGGAATTATAAATTCACTTGTGATCGACCAAGTTTTTAGTTATAAAAGGCTAATGATAAGCATTGTTTTAGAAAGATCGGCAAGTACTCCACAACGTACGTACGTTACGTACGTAACAGAATAAATAGCACCATTTATTTTTTGTAACAGAACAATGATAACTTTAACGCTTCACAGTATTGTGTCACATGTATGCCCCAACAACATCCGCGATAAAATAAGATTTAAATTCCCCCCTGTTCAGGGTGTGTTCGCTCAATCTCGATATGAACTACGAGCAATTTCTCAAGCAACTGTTCTGTCACTCGTGACGTGCCGCGGAGTCAAGAGGCTAATAAATAAAACTGCTCCCCTTTCTCCAATTTTACATAAAAACCGTCTCATCCGCAATCTGCATGTTTATGAGCGAATATTCTATAAACAAGTCGGAAGCCACGGCTTATGGTGTATGTCGGGGACAGCAATATACAGAATTGCAAGCAAATAAGATAAGGGTAATAAATACGAACCCCGGTCTTTTGTAGTTGTGTTTTGTTTTCTAATGTTGCCTTTCTATACTCCCATATTCGATAAATCTTTTTGAAATCGATATTGGTCTGGAATTCGATTGCTATGGAGTCTTTTCATTACGTAGACGATAGTATATATTTTTTTAATGGAAGTTGCTTGTCGAGATTTTATAATTTTGCCTTCTACTGCCATAATTATTTTTACACTCTCTCTCGTCTTGCATAATCTTTATGTAAATAAATTCAAATGAAATACTTCTATAAACAAATGTCTTATCCAATAAAAATATTTAAGTAAATTCGTAATGTTTATCACAGCAGCTGACCATCACCTGTAAGGTTAGCGACAATGATGTCTCAAAATGATTCTTAACAAAGAACCTGTTATTTTATCTTAATATTTAAATAAAAAAATTACCTAAATAATTGTTATTGGTTTAGACATTTGTTTATAGAAGTATTTCATTTGAATTTATTTACGTAAAAAACCTTTCCAATTTTAAAGAGCACCGTACCCATTAAAAATGGTAAAATTCTCAGTTGACGCAAACATTATTTCAGGGATATTTGGGGTCCGTCAGTAAATCACTGGGGAAGGATTACTCATCGACGATGTCCAAACAAAACGGCTCATTGACTTGCTGATTAATTGCAAAGAGACCCGCGGTGACATTCCGATGTGGCGAAATATGCAAAGAAATAAATACGCCCTAATTGTCTAATGACTTGGAAGCTTTGAAGGTTGAACTTCTCTGCTTTTATGTTGTCCTAGTACTTTGCAAGTTTAATTACTTTTATAAATTACGAAGATATACGATTAATAATCATAAAATGTTCTGTTGTTTGTTGTGTGTGTGTGTCTATGTGAAGCACTTAGTCAAAACAAACACGATCCACGCTAAAGCAGCTATATATATGAGTAAGTACTATAGTGCTTACATTAAGGTGAGATATAAATTTTGAATACTATTAAAAGACCTTTCTGAAGAGAATAAAAATATAACTCGTTCCGACAACATCATTTTGTGTTAACACGTAGTTGTCATTCCGAGTTGCCGACGCGAGTGCGTCGTGTTACACATAAGAGGGGATTTGGCAAAAAGGTGGTAATAAGGTATGCAAGCCCTCTTTCCTTTGTCGGCCACTCGCTCGCAACGTGACGTGAATCACCACACGAGATTCCCCAACGCTATGCAAAGGATCCAAGAGGTGAAATGTAGACGACACAATTCGTAAAAGTCTTTACTCATTCATACGTTTCGAAGCTAAGCTTTCTACGTCGATCGGTGAATATCTCTGGAATTCGTTCCGGGATTGTGGAGAAGTAAAGCGGTGTTCTATTCCGTAAATAATGCGAGTGCTGGGGGTATTTTCATTTATTATAGAAACTCAAATTTGTATCATAGTAAAGGTAAAAGGCGCGTGTAGACGGGCGGGGTCGAACGGCCGCATCATTGTGCGGGCTGGCCGCGGCCGCGCGATTACAATGCCGCCGCTGTGACATTTTCGCTAATGGTTCCAGGGTAGGCACAATAAAACGACAATACGACAGGAGATAAGGTGGCAAGTGAAAATTTTAGAACGAGATTAATTCAATTCCGACGCGGGTCGCGTAGCTACTTGCTGAGGCAATCTCGATCTATGTAAGTTTTGTTTGGTAAGAGACAAGTTCATTTATTTATTTGAAATTAAAAAAAACTAGCACAATATTACAGATAAATCTTAGCTTAAGCATAGTTTGAATCGAGTTTAAGCAATCGTAAATATCCCGTTTTTAGTGTAAACAACCAGTATGATTGTGACCATGTTAGTTATCAAACTGAAATACATCATTTTAATGGTATTTGTTGTATATTTTGAACACTATTCCAATATTAATATCAATATCTATTAATTTATGAAGACTAAAACTTAAAGTTAAACCTAGAAACTATTTGTAACTTTGAAGTTTATTAATATCTTAATACAAAACTAGTATAAGATGGTTAGACCTTCATGAGGTGTTGTTTGGCATCGATTCAGCTCTCTCGTGTCTATTAAAAACCTCGTTAAATGTTAGTCTAGGCAGTCTTCGCCATTAAGTCGTTGCCTGTAATGATAATATTGAATCGCCCGCACATTTTCTACTAAGTCGACATTTCATATCCTTTTTTTTTTTGGCGGGTGGATAATCATCGAATAACCCCTCCCGCTCTTGGGCAGAGCGACAGGGAGTGTTAGTCTTCTACTGACTAAAAACCACCCATGTTCCTTCTTAGCCCTCTATGTCGAGGCCGCGATAACTAGTGTACAACCCGCGGCCCCGACGGGCGTCGGCCCTTTCGGGCCCTTTCCATGTTGCTGACATCTCTTTGAGGCGCGCGTGGAACACGAACGCGCCGTCGACACGGCCTGTTTTTGTCGTAAGACGGACGGACGGCGAGTTAGCCCATCACTTATCGTCCACAGGCCCGGACATTTCATATCTCAATGAGTATTTCATTGGGTACCATTGTTGGTATAGTGGGCTGCCAAGTATAATAAATACACATACACATGGGGGTAGGTAGAAACCACAGAACGCCAATAATTCCCTGGTCCATGGGGATGGGATGTGCGTCCAGTTGTAGGCATATACCTACATGGGACCTTAACAGCTAATGAAATCTGGGTACAGGTCTGTGTAACTCTTCGAAGATTGCAGGCGTAATCCTCTGTTATCTACACTAATATTATAAAGAGGAAAGATTTGTTTGTTTGTAACGAATAGGCTCCGAAACCACTGGACCGATTTAAAAAAGTTTTTCACTGTTGGGAAGCTACACTATCCCCGGGTGACATTGGCTACTTTTTATCCCTGTATTCCCACGGGAACGGGAACTACGCGGGTGAAACCGCGTGACGTCCGCTAGTATCAATATAAAACATTCCGTTATTATAACAAGCAGATTTACAGAAGAATTCATTTGAATAAATATACAAATCCAACCTTTTAATCTCTACAAAATCGGTACTGGATCCGCGGAATATACCAACTAACACAATTTAATGAAATAGTCGTTTTACTAGAATTATCAATGATATGATTGAATTAAAAAATAAATCATGTAATTGGACTGGATTGGATTGGTTGTTTGGTTTGGTTGGATGTGTTGGATTGGAATTATTTTCATTCATGTGTTATGATATCAGAAAATAACAATATTTTACAACAAAAAATAAATTAGACGGAAATGTTATTTATAATGAATAGTTACTCATTTATTCTCGTTTTCTCATTTGAGCTTAAAGCATGAAATGGCAAAGCAAATAACAGCAATTAACAGACAACCCAGGGACGCGTGAATCCCTTTCTCTATTTTGACCTCTCAACGGGTTTTCAATGAGGATACCGACATCGCTCTGAGCCCTGAAAGGGTTGTCCACGCTACTCTACGGTGCTTTTATATTTTTATCAACGTCAAATGAATTGCTCCAATGTGACTACAAAAAATCCATTTGCAAAATGTCTCACCGGATTTATTTACGCAAACATTAAATACTCTTTTATGTACGCACTTTGAGGGTATAAAGGGACCGCTTGATGACGTAGTTAATTAATATTGCCTTTTGCCCTGAAGAGGAAATTCTTAGAATATTTCGCTAGTTATTCATAGAGGTTTGATGAGGAAACCACGTTATTTAAGAATGTTTGAAAGTATTTTAGATATCGTTCTAGTTGTTTACTTAATATCCGGCGGATGAAAGAAATATGTTTGAACTAATAACGGATAGAAATAGCTTAGCTCGGAGTATAGAAATTTTAATTAATTTACCAGTTAAAAACATACATAAAATCACGCTTATAATCTCCGAAGGGTTAGGCATAAGGTATATACGATGGTTATCCTACGGGCCCATGTAATAGACTCATTGCCATTTGTACCCATTGCCATTGGCATTCTGGATATAACCAGAAAAAAATACATTTTGTATCCAAACGCTTTAAAAATATTTCCTTAGTCAGTTTGTAGTAGCGGTTTAAGGTCAGCATTATTTTTTCAACGAGTGCTAGAATAAATCAAACAACATTAAGTTAAATTATTTCAAAATATTCCTTTTCAGACAGTCATTTTTGAATTGCTATTTAACCTGCTTTTAAAAAACAGACACATTTTCAAACAGTGTTTGTCTTTCTATCAAAATGAGGTTCTTGACCTTTAAATCGTTATATTTTTATTTTTAGTTCAGTTATGACTCTAATTCTATTACAAACAAAGTATAAAATAGCGAACAGTCCAGTGTGCCTGTCTAGACGTCATAAATGTCGCTTTAGTATTATGTCCGTTTTCACTTATGGCAATGTCCACTAGCAATTACTTTTAAACATAAATATACAATAAGTTTTTGTGATCTCACAGGTAAGTACTATTTGAGTTTCTTCATGAGAACAAAGATTTGTCTTAGACTATTTTTAGGGTACCGTAGTCAACATGGAACATTTATAATTTCGCCATGTCCGTCTGTAATTTGGCATAAATATATAAATGAGTACACAGACAAATCGGAAAAAAAAAAATTGAAAATTATTTCTTCTAGGTTTCCTCCATTACACATTAAAGTGGGAATGTTTTTTTCGTAGGAAGTCGTTGGATAGGTCTTTAAAAATATTGTGAGTTTGCTAAAACACTTTTTCGATTATGGGATTCGTTTGTGAAATATTAAGCATTATAGTACAAAAAAAATTGTTAGACTCAATTGTGACTACCAAAACCACATACGGGTTGTGTTTGGGCGTGTGGAAATTTATGGTAGTACGATATTTAACGAATATATAAGGAAAACTATCACAACTAAGTAGGCTTTCATAGTTGACGAGTAATAGTTGAGTCCTATACATAATGTACAGGAGCGCTGGTCTTAAAACTGCAAAATCTAAGTTTGTTTTATTTTTACAATAAACGACATAAAGTTCACATATTTTGATGGGCAACTACGGAACCCTACATTGTGCGTGGTCTTGTCCGGTTTTATTTTTTCTCAATGGCTTTTTGGTATAATATAATATTTCAAGAATTTTCGTAGGTACTTACGACAAATATGTAAAATTAGTACCCACGCGATAACTCCGAAAAATAAAAAAACTTACGTGGGCGAAAAAAATACTCATTCCACTAATAGGATCTAGATTCATTTTAGCCCACGGTTCCATAACCGTAACAGTGTAAAGTACAATAGTTTAGTATTATGAAGCGTTCTACGCTAACGCAGCGAAAGCTTGCACTTTGTGAAATGAGAGTGAGTCCGAAACAAAGCGCCGTGAACGCGGCCCGAAACGTCGCGTAAAGGTCCCTATACACGTTACCGCGAACCAAACACGCATGAGTTGATCTCTATACCTCAAAGAGTATTGTGGTGTTCCGTGAATCCTGTGTCCGGTAGGCTTCGATTAGTCGATTGAAACCGCACAGTGCATATCAATCTGTTAACAGCCATTGTTTGTCGATCTGCTCTATTTCACATAGTACCACAGACTACCAGCCACCGTGAATAGCTTGTTTGTGCTTAATCTAAGAATCGACCAGAATCACACGAAAATGTTTATATTCCCTAAGGAACACGGCGAACTTGTAGTTGTAAATAAAGACCAAAATAATGAAAAGTCATTCAACCCGTATTATTGACTAGCAATGCGATGCCATGCAAGCAGGCATGGATCATTTTTCTCTCTTTAAACGGATAATAATACCAACATAAACATTTATTTTTTTATAACACATATCCACCCCAAATCGAGCAACAGACAGAAAAGTCGCGCGTGAATTTTTATTTCTCGGAAAAGTGTGCAGATACCTTTACACCTCGCTGCTGAGTTTAGGCTTTGACAACCCACACGTTGTCCTACACAAACAGATTCCCTTACCGCGATTTACTGAATATTACGAGATACGACTGACGTGGGGTGTAAAAATGAGAACGGATATTATAGTTTGTTTGCTTGTGGAGCAAGCTCTGAAGAATGCTCCTATGTAGAAAGGGTTTTGGTTATAGGTTAGGTTATGTACATGTGTACCTACTGTGCTATTTTGATGTGTTATGGAAGCCAATGGAGGTGGAAGTGCCGAATTTGATCTCAGCAAATGCATATCAAAAAAGGAAAGGCGGTGGAAACATATCTTTCCCACACACTTTTGACTGGATTTAAAATTAACAATAATAGTAATACGGTCTTAGGTCGACTCGAGGGTCCGACAAAGTGTTACCATCAAGAAATTTTTCAGTAGCAGTTTCTAGGTCTGGATTTGTACCGGTTGATGGTAATAGCCTCGCCTTCCATAATGGTATTTAACCATAACTAGCAAAATATGGGTGTATTTTTTATATACTCCTCTGACCAACCTTCGGGAACTACAAAGCGTGATGTTATGATCATTTAATATGATTTGATGTAATGACAGTAGTGAAAATTAAATAAAAAACAACGTTCAAACTAAAATTAAACCGGCCGTCCAAAGGCAACAAGTATTAAATTATTAAAAGTAAAAAATAAACAAAGTACTAACTAATAGAAAGTTTTGACGTGTGTGGTTTTATATGAGAAATGATCTCATAAATGTTCAACTTGTAAAAACTGCTCCACACATTGTTTTTTTCTATTAAAATTTAAAATCAGTGATGTTACACTGATGTAGGTACATTTTACGGATCATTACTTAAAAGTAGTTTTTCAAGATGAATGAAACCGATACACTTATCACTAATTTATTTTTCAACAAGCTCAAAGATTCCTTGAAATTGTTCAATGTCTTTACATACACATTTTTTTATTTTTTAAACAAAAAACATAACACATTTTTGTTGTTCAATGTGAAAGAAACTCGTGGCTTAACTATAATTTATAACAGTTTGTTAGACTGGACTCCGACCTCGACATATCTTGGAAAAGGCAAGGCAGATTATGTTGCAAAATATATTATATTGCCTACCTATTTCAAATAAATAAACAAACCAAAAATAATATCCCTTAGTCAAAAACAACATTTTACCGTCAAAAAAATCCGTTATAAAAATAGAATAAAGCGCAGCTATTTTTAGTTGTTTACAGTCCCACGGTAATTTTAGGAGTCAACTCGGGGAAATAACCTGGTGTAGTAGCCCCGGGCAATGAGCGAACAATCTGTCACTACAAAGTAATGTTGCATTTTTGAGACAAGCTTTTCGGTAATACTTTTTTTCAAAAGAAAATTAAGTGTAATAAATTTGCACATAAGATTATTAATTTCATACTTAAGAACACATCTATTTGCTTTTTTTATTATTGCCTAGTTTATTAATGCATTAATAATGATTTTGACATTATTAATGATGCGTTTGACATGATTAATGATGACTTTGACATTATTATTATTAATTATTTTGCCGTTATTATTAATTGGAATCCGGCTTGTTCGGGAGGCTGAAAATCGTCAAACCTGCGTGCGAGACGATTCGTGATGACTCTTGAAAATAACTTGTAGACATGGCTTAGAAGTGAGATGGGTCTATAGTTCTTCAGTCGGGCATTGTTACCCTTTTTGAAGAAGAGTAGCACCACACCCCTGCACCAAGCCTGTGGCGTTCTCGAGTATGACGTAATTACACAACCTCTGAAGGGCCTTTAAGACCGGTTTGCCACCCGCTTTCAGCAGTTCGGCTGTAATTCCGTCATCACCTAACCTAATCTCGTACAGGCTGACATCCGGGATGTCTTCGGTATAGTGTCTGGTCAGTCTAGCTCTGGGGTCTTTCGCTAGATTTTCAACGGGTTGACTAGTTGACGTGTACAGCTGCCCATAAAAACTCTCGATCTCTCTCAAAAGCTCCGATTTGTCGGATACGATCCTGCCATCGTCGGTCTTCAGTTTAGTGAATTGACTCTGCCCAATAGCCAGATCAAAATACCTTGCTCGGTATTGTCGCTGCGCGGCGGAGGTCTCTTTTCAAGGATTTGGAGATCTGTCTATTGAGCTGCCGGTATTTCCACGCCTTGTCTGGAGACTGCAGGATCATCTCACGCCGCTCCTTCATGAGCTTGAGAGTGTGATCTGAGAGTTTTATGATCTTATTTGCACGACGTATCTTAAAGTATTTAGACCCAGTCGTATGGACAGTTTCCACAAACCCGTCGTTATAATCATCCACTGAGCTTCCTAGATATTCGAAGCGGTTCTGGAGTTCAAGCTGAAAGCTTTCGGGGTTTTGGCTTTAGTACCGTAGACCACAGACATACGCTGCGGCAGGTTATAAAGAAGGACTTAAGAGTATAACCTGCCTCTCTGTTTAGCGTTTGTGGACTACGAGAAAGGTTTTGATTCGATTGAGACTTGGGCTGTACTGCAGTCTCTCCAACGGTGCCAAATCGACTACCGGTACATCGAGATGTTGAAGTGTTTGTACAAAAAACGCCACCATGTCAGTTTGACTTCAAGACCAGACCTCGGAACCTATCCTTCTGCAGTGCGGTGTTAGACAAGGAGACGTCATATCTCTGAAACTGTTCACCGCCGCACTGGAGGATGTCTTCAAGGTTCTGGATTGGAGAGGACATGGCATCAACGTCAACGGAGAGTACATTACTCACCTTCGGTTTGCCGATGATATAGTGCTCATGGCTGAGACCATGGAAGATCTCAGTACAATGCTCGATGACCTCAGTAGAGCTTCCGAAAGAGTGGGTCTTAGAATGAACATGGACAAAACCAAGGTTATGTTGAATGTCATGAACATTCAAAATAACATTGGTTTTAACACCCACTCCTATCAAGATCCACTCTACACTCGAAGTTGTGGACGATTATGTCTACCTGGGACAAACGGTCCAGTTTACAGCGTTTAGGAAGTTGCGCGGTATCTTCTCTTCCAACTTACCACAGTGCCTCAACACGAAAATCTATGACCAGTGTGTGTTACCAATGATTACAACGGGACCGAAACGTGGTCGCTCACAATGGGCCTCATCGGAAAGCTCAAAGTCACCCAAAGGGCAATGGAGAGGGCTATGCTTGGAGTTTCCTTGCGTAATCGAATCAGAAATGAGGACATCCGCATGAGAACCAAGGTTACCGACGCAGCCCGAAGAATTGCCAGACTTGTGCAAGTGGCAATGGGCAGGGCTCATTGCGGAAGACGTTTCGTTGGAAGGCCTCACACTAGGTGAACCGCTGCCCTGGTGAAGGTTGCGGGTACCCGCTGGATGCGAGATGCACGGGACTGGTCAATGAGGCGGCACCTATGTCCAACAGTGGACGTTTTTTGGCTGAATTGATGATGATGATGATGATATTATTATTTGGACCAATATTTTCCAAAAAATATGTGTACTTACTAACACTGGTGTTTAAGCCGTATTTTATGACCTATTAAAAAGATTTTAAGAGGCTTCTAGAAGATTAACACTGACATTTATCATTATCTGTTAGGAATTTGATATATGGTGATGTTGCAGACTTACAGCCATCAAATATTGGAAAAAACTACGTTCGACATGGTGAGGTCTAAATGAAAATAGAAGAAAAGCTCCGAAGATATTGCAATACCAATTTCTGTTTCATTTTGAAAATATGCGATTGTTTATCTACACTAGAAACAATATTATAAATTTTTTGTATGTTTGTATCCAATAAACTCAAAAACTACTGGACCAATTTTAAAAAATCTTTCACTATTAGAATGCTACATATAAAACTTAAAAAAAAAATCCTCCTATACGAAGCCGGGTCGGGACGCTAGTTTAAAATAAAATAAAACTCACCAATAAAATTGACGTGTAAAACTGCCAGTACCAGAAGGCGCGCGAGCGGGCCGCCCTGCGCGTGCGCTCCCATCTTGCTTCAGCGAGTCACTGACCGGTGCTGCCACCTACCGCCACTATCCAACCTCGACACCCACTTTAGTCTTCTCATTTTGAACACTAGTGAACGCAGTTCCACATCTGATTGGTCAGCGATATCTGTAAAATGAGAAAATATTGTAGCGAAGAAAAAAAGTGTGTTGTAATTTGTTTTTATTCTTTTTTTTTTAAATTCATGTTATCAGTTCCAGTTTGTATTGTTACAGTTTATCAAAAGAATTGTCGTCATCCAAATTCTATGCGATTGTGAGAGACGCGCTGGACAGAAGAGGCAGATTATCCTCTCCAAATGCAACTACGACCATGCACGATCCTCAGACATGAGGGACCGAACAGAGAGAGAGATCAGTTATTGTGTGTAGTAGTGCAGTTTGATAGAACAGTGTATCTTTACAGAGTTTAATAGTAAGTGCAGTTCAGTAGTATTTTTTTGACGGTGGACGCCATCATGCGCGTGAGAGCCCTCACGACGGGGGTTACAGTCTCTCGGGGCGGTGTGGTTTTGGCGGTGTCTCTCGACATCGCCAACGCCTTTAACACAACACCCAGTGATACCGGACCTTCGTCTGTAGTCGGAGATTATTTGACAGACAGGGCTGTCATCTACCCTGGTTAAGACGGACAATGGAACCGGCGAGAGATGTCGTGCGGTGTTCCATAGGAATCGGTTCTGGGGCCGCCCCTATAGAACATCGGTTACGACTGGTTGCTGCGCGCCGACCTCCCTAGCGGCGTCAGCGTGGTGTGCTACGCTGATGACAGGCTGGTGCTGGGAGTTGCATGAGGTGGCGGCCGACAATATAACACGCGGGGTTGCGGTAGTCGTTAAGAGGATCCGGCAGCTGGGTCTCGAGGTGGCACTTTACAAGTCCGAGGCCATGCGTTTCTATGGGCGTGGGAATATGCCACCGTCGGGATCGCAGCCAACGGTGGGAGGGGTTTCAATCGGCGTTGAGTGAACTTCGAATTACCTCAGACTCGTCTTTGAAAACCGGTGGAACTTCGTGGAGCATTTCCGACGATTGGCTCCCAGACTGGAGCGGGCCGGGGCTACCTTAAGGTTGCTCTTGCCCAATCTGGGCTGCCGGAGGCTCTATGCGGGGATCATGTGGTCCATAGGTCTTTACGGGGCCGCTACCTGAACGCGCCCCAAAAGGTCATGGCCGTAAGGCTAGTCCGGAGGTACCGCACGATCTCCCGCGAGGCGGCGAACCTCCTTGCCGGATTGCCGCCATGGGATCTATAGGCAATAGTCCTCGCGCGCCTGTAAGTCCCCTCTTTGAGGAGTGGCGCCCTCACCTTCCGTCTGACGCAGGTCCTCACCGGAAACGTCACAGACTTGGTAACACAGACTTGGTCTTTGACAAACATCCAGAAGTCCAAACTCAAGGTTTGCCAACGAGCAATGGAGCGCCGTATACTAGGTGTTAAATTAACGGATCGTGTTCGAAACACAGTGCTGCGTTCCAAAACAAAAAATAGCTGACGTGGCCCAAAAGGCTGCTCAACTCAAATGGGACTGGGCAGGACATGTCTGCCGCATGCCGGACAATCTGTGGGCCAAAATAGCAGGAAACTGGTGCCCTGACACAGTGAGACGGGGTCGTGGCAGGCCACGAAGGAAATGGCGGGATGAACTGGATCGGTTCCGTCAAAACTGGAAGGAGGACGCGCGGGTTCGAGAGAAGTGGAAAGAGTGGAGGGAGGCCTTTGCTCTGGAGTGGGACAGAGCAGGGTAGTAAAAAAAAAAAAAAAAAGCTGAGGACTAAGGTTTTATAACATAAGGATGTAAGTACTTATATTCAATAACCTCAAGTCAATAACTTACAAAAGCTTTCAGTCAGGTGGACCGTTTTCATTTTAGGTAAGTATGGGATATCTACACTAATCACATCTCACAAATACACACATCAAAAGTGTCTAGGGATCAACATATATTTATGCAATAACTTTTCTCCTGATTGATATTAATTAAAATTTTCTTTAAGGATTCATCAAATAAAGTGTTTTCGTTTGTCACAGTAACGATAAACCAAGTCACCTTTGCATTAATAAAGAAATTTGCCATTTTCCTAATAAAGGGATTTTTGACATTTGAACCACTAACATTAAAGTTCGAAAAAAAGACTGAAATAACAGTTTTCTTTAAAATTTTATTGGGTAACTTAAACAATTAATAATCCGTGTTTCTACCGCGAACACTAACAACACAAGAACATCGGTTTGGCATACTCAAAATGAGTTCATCCAAATCACGCTGTGGAATGGCCGCCCATGTTCGTTGCAACAACAAAAAAAGGTCTTCTTGCGACTGGATACCCTCCATATTCGGCAGAGCTCTTCTCTGTAGCATATCCCATGCATGCTCAATCGGGTTCAAGTCTGGCGACTGAGCAGGCCAGGGCAGGACATTGATGTTAGCTGCGGCGAGAGTCTGTCTTACAACTCTTGCGGTGTGCGGTCGTGCATTATCATGCATTAACTGAAATAAGGGACCGATTTGCACTTGTAGAGGAACGATGACGTCTGATACAATCGTCTCAGCATAAATTTGAGCGTTGAGGTTGCCTCTAATCCAAATCAACTCAGTTCTTCCGCCGATCCAAATACCCGCCCATACCATGATGGTTTCACCACTATAAGGATGGACTTCCTGGCAGGATTTTAATCGCTGTTGGCGTCCAGGGGTTCTCCAGTGTCGTATACGTCTGGTATCCGGTCTCATACCAAAACGAGACTCATCAGAAAAGCACACGAAACGCCATTGTTCTTCTGCCCAATTTCTGTGTTCAAGAGCCCATTGATATCGAATCCTACGATTGTGCATTGCTATAGGTGGTACCCGTAGCGGTCTTCGGGAATGAAGGTTCACTTCATGCAAGCGGTTTCTGACTGTTTGGTCGCTAATTAAGTTCCCTGTAGAGTGATGAAGCCTCACGGCTAACATCATGGCGGTTATTGTTGGAGCTCTTCGAGTTAAGATTTGAATGTATCGGTCTTGTCTCCGTGTGGTGCAGCGATACCATCCTCCATGGCGCTCAGCCACGGTACCAGTGCTTCGGTAACGTGTCCAAAGTCGACTGATAACACTCTGACTTGTATTCAGAGCTAAAGCCACAGTACGTTGCCGGGAACCAGCTTCTATCATTCCCACGGCTCTGAGCATTTCTTCCCTGCTTAAATGACGTCGCCGCTCCATAATAACGTTGGTTTTAATCAGTAGTAGGGAAACAGTAGCACTAATAATGTCTTCAATGCGTTGTATGTTTTTATAGGGAAAATATTGACAGCTGATTTTCATCTTTTACTCGAATTTGATTCACAGTTCCTGATTCAAATTATGAAATGCACCAAAAAGGATCCATATAAATTTATAAAATCATAAATTTATTACAAAGCCACATCTCAATCTCAAGAAATCCGCATAAAAATGCTTGATCCCTAGACACTTTTGATGTGTGTATTATAAAGGCGAAAGTTTGTGAGTGTGTAAGTGTGTTACTTCTTCACGCAAAAACTACTAAACGGATTTAGATATAATTTGGTACACAGATAGTTTATAACCTGGATTAACACATAGGATAGTATTTATCCCGATTTTACCATCCCGTGGGATAATTTTTGAGTTGTAGCGGGTGAAGCTGCTTGCAACAGCTAGTAATATTATAAAGAGGAAAGATTTGTATTTTTGTGTGTATGATTGTACTATGTTTGTAATGAATAAACTCAAAAACTACTACGCCGATTTCTAAAATTCTCTCACCATTAGAAAGCTACATTCACGCTGAGGAACATAGGACTACGCGGGTGAAACCGCGTGACGTCGGCTAGTTTTCAATATTCTTAAAACGTACATTTAAATATTGAAAAGTTTTGTAGGGAAAAATATGTTAAAAATATTTGCTCATTGGCTTCCATCGATCTGTGAACAAATTCTATCAACGCTGTATTTTATTCATCAAAACCGAAATAAAAATACAACCTAACCTAACAATAAATTCCAGTATCTAAGCACGAATTCGTAGGGGTAGTAAAATATTCGTATTTTTATTCGCATTGGGTGGAGCACCAGAGAAACAGTCGAATGTTATCTAAAATATGAGTGAATGTGAGAGTACGTGCGGTCGGTCCTAAAAGAATTTGATATCAAAGATTCGAGGCAACACAAACACGAACCTCGGGCCTCCCGCCTAAGGAATTAGGGGTCGTGGAAGAGCCATTATTAGGGTGTCAAAGTATACATAACATGGTTAAGTAGAACAGCGATTAAGTAGTTAGTTTTTTTGATCATTTTCATTAGGACAAAATTACTTCTCGCTATTTTTAAATTGACACGTTTATAGAGGGCTAACAATAAACTGTCTGTATTGTACTGAAATCTTGGGTTGGCTGGTTTGTTCAAGTTTAGAAGTTGAAAAAATAATAATAATGATTTAATTAGTTGTCAACGAGTCTAATAATAGAGTCGATTTCGACCTTCAAGAAATGTCATGATGATGACCATTTGAAGGGTTACAATTATGGTTGTATTGAATTATTTATAATATTATCTACTGAGCCAATGTCTGCTAGAGATCTGTGGAAGATCAAGAGGGTGATGTAGCATTCCATTGGACTATTGGAAAGAACGGGCAACATTGAGCAGTGCCTAGACATACATGTTAGATTGACACTGGGTTTAATAAAATACTAGCCGACGTCACGTGGTTTTACCCGCGTAGTTCCCGCTCCCATGGAAACACAGGGATGAAAAAGCCTATGTTACTTAGGGTGAATGTAGCTTTCTAACGATGAGAGAATTTTAGAAATCGGCGCAGTAGTTTTTAAGTTAATTCATTACAAACATACATACACACACACAAAAAACAAATTTTAATATTTCCTCTTTATAATATTAGTGTAGATTACTGAATTACAAGTCAAGGGCAGAAGCGAACATCATGATCTGCTTGCCCTTGACCCATTATACTTGTGGTCGACGCAACACGTTTAATTATTCCATTATATTACTCTATTCTTCCCTGTCAAACGTCACGGAATCATTTACTTATTTATCTTTCAAATCATTATTGTATTTCACCAAAAAATCGAATTAGTCCTTCAGATAGATTTCCAAAAAATAATGGACACGTTTTTTTTCTTTTTTCACATAAACAAAAGATGATGACGATACAGCGCTTCCAAAAGTCGTGTCAAGTCGTGTGACGTCACAAGGTTAGTACTTTTTACCCACAAAGTGACGTTAAAAGCCCCCACTCATGATCTTTGACACGTTTTAATTTCGTCAATTTCATGAATTTGATAAAATATAAAAAACACGTTTCCAATATTTTGTAATAATCTAAAAGATGGACTAATCAGTTTGTTTGATGATTTACCCTATTCAATAAAGATACACGACTGCCTACATATTTTTCGTGAACAGGTATCACTTTCAAAGTTCCACAAATAAGCTCATTCCTTACTTCATTCATTCTGCAGCGATATAAAATAAAATAATTTCACCAATATCGCTTCCAGGGAATCGTTACTACAGCACTCCACATAACATAATCACAAAATGGATATACGGTGGTGTCTTTTGGCCCCTGATTCTGTTACCAGAATGTGCATTACATCACATAGTTAGCTAATGGAACATTTTTATAAGCCGCTTTTAGACTGTGTGGTTTTCCTTTAGATTTTCATATTTAGATGCATGATTTTATTCACGATTTAGCGTTTCTTATATTGTAATGGTGGTTTTATTATTTAACTTAATTACTATTCAGTATGTCAGCAAGTAAGAAAATCAATAGAATCGTCTTACTCAATCCTTAGTTTTTTAATATTTTAATGCGAAAGTAACTCTGTCGGTCTGTCTGTCGCGCTCTCACGCCAAAACCACTGAACCTATTTAAATGTTGGTACACAGATTGTCTAGAGCCTAAGAAATTACATAGGTTGTTTAATGTGAAAAAAGGGTTGGGAGGGGTTGAAGCAGTGATGCTAGCAAAGGAGGTGGCGAAACGCGAGAGGGAGAGAACCTCTCGTCCCAGCCGCCGCGGGAGGCGCTCCGGGCGTCGGGGGCCACGTGACGGCTTCCGGCCACCGTAGACGCGGGCCTGTGAACGGTGAGTGATGGGCTAGCTCGCCGTCCGGCCGTCTTACGACGACAACAGGCCGTGTCGACGGCGCGTTCGTGTTCCACGCGCGCCTCAAAGAATCAACAACAACATGGAAGGGGCCCGAAAGGGCCGACGCCCGTCGGGGCTGCGGGTTGTACACTAGGCCTCGACATATAGGGCTAAGAAGGAACATGGGTGGTTTTTAGTCAGTAGAAGTCTGACACTCCCTTTCCCTCTGCCCAAGAGCGGGAGGGGTTATTTGATGATTTTCCACCCGCAAAAAAAAAGGGGTTGATGAAAAGATTACTTTTGGTCGCAATAACCGACATCCACGCGAACGAAGTCGCGGGCATCAGCTAGTGACAAATAAAAACATTAATAAAATATCATAACTATGCTGTGAACCTGGACCATTTTCGAAGACATCGGATATTTACAAATTCACAGTAAGTTCGCATGGTGAATGCAAGCTCTTACAATAGAAAAGAGGCATGTGCCTCAGTAGCATCTGCTAAACCCTTCACCAACTACAAGTATATTGGGGTTGGCTTCCAGTCTAACCGAATGCAGCTGAATATCAGTTTATTATATGGACCGACTGCTTATCTGACCTCCACAACTCAGTTCGTAAACATTTATTAGTTATTATTAAGCTAGAAGCTCCGCATCAACATTTCAGGCTCTATTTTGTTTATTAATATAATCTCTCTAAGCTGATTATATTATTTATCTACCCTCTATTATTTTTTCTTTTACGATTTAAAATCCTTTATAACCAATTAGCCGGAAAAGGCAAAAGCTGATTAAAAGGTATACGAAAAGCCTTTAACCAGCAGTGGGGCAGTGGGACAAAAAAGCCAGTTTGAACCTAAGTAATCTGTGGCTTTAGTCGACAAAGGGTCAAAAGTGCATTAAATAAACCCACTAAACAAGCGATAATCGATTCAAAACAAGCAGCTTGGCAATGACAAATAGCCGGAACGCAGCGCAGCCGCGTTTGAACCGCGATAACGTTGCGAACGCCATCGGAAGTTGTAATTAATGCCAGTGAGCGTTATGCGTTTCCTTTGCGCCCTTCTGTATGTCGGACGACAGTGAGTGGGTTTATGGGGTTGTACGGGATTTGGTAGTAAACAGATCGAAGATTTTGAACTTGAACATCACGCCGGTAGTCCGCGAAGGATAAGGCAGAGTTGTACCTAATAGTATACCCAGTTGCTTTTAAGTCTTATGTTATCGGGGACGAGCTCGTGACCTTACCACTCAGGTCGACCTATAGGTTAAGCCGCACTTGCATAGGTTGGTCTGTGGATGGGTGACTGCCCATTACATACCGAGTTTTCTCCGTGGCTCGGAAAGCACGTTAAGCTCTTGGTCCTGGCTGCCATAAATAGATCTTTGGCAGTCGTTACCTACAGGTAGTCAGTGACCTGAAAGTTTGACAACCAGTCTTATCAAAGGGGACTTACTTAGTATTAACTGGGTTGTGGAGGTCAGATAGGCAGTCGCTTCATGTAAAATACTGGTATTCAGCTGTTAGACTAAGAGCCGATCCTAACATAGTTGGGAATAGACTAGGCAGATGATGATGTTATCGGGGGTAAGCCTATTGCCTAAGACTAAGAAATTTCACACAGAAAAACCTAATAACACTTTACCTGAGCTCCAGGAAGGACTTCATGCTTAGCTGTCGCACTTGCTCCCACTAGAGCCTAGTGGTACCTAGACCAAAGTCCAGTCCTGGTCATACGCGATTAGGAAGAAGCTTGTCCTTATTTAACACTAGCTGATTCGCGGCTTCGTCCGCGTGGATGTCGGTTGTCGCGACTAAAAATATTTTTTTCATCCCCCCCTTTCAACCCATTTTTTTAGGGGGTGATATCATCAACGAACCCCCCTCCCGCTCTTGGGCAGAGCGAAAGGGAGTGTCAGACTTCTACTCACTAAAACTCTTACAACATCCCGCAACCCCTTAAAAACCGTTTTTCGGATTAAAAAGTAGCCTATGTCCTATCTCAGGCTCTAGACTATATATGTACAAAATTTCATTCAAATCGTTTTAGTAGTTTTGTCGTGAAAGCGCAACAGCTGGACAGAAAGAGCTGCTTTCGGATTTTAAATTTATGATTTTATTACTAATATTATTTTTTGAATTTATGATTTTATTACTAATATTTCATGACAAATATTTAGGTCGACTTTAGTACTACATTACGGGCGTCGATAACGCATTTGATTGAAACATCGCAGAATTTGTGTGTGTGTAGTTTGCAAGTGTATCAAACACGAGCCACTAGTTAAACAGTCTGTATCCCTCTTGCAATGGATGATAGCATTCCCAGTTTGTGCGAGCTAACAAATCGTTCAGTAGGATAACTGGCTATTCAGAAATGATTTTCATGGCAATCATTCTATTTTGGGTGATTGGGTGCGGTCTAAGAGTAGGTATTGATAGAAACGAATTTATGAACTTGGGTAAACAATAACAATAGAGACCAGAATAATAAGAATTGAGAGAAGAAGTATGAAGTATTACGTAACGCAATTTTTGGAGATTTTAAGAAGGAGTCCTTCTCCCCATGTAACGCGCCGTAACGTATTCCTGTACCGTCATTCCCCCCTAGTGTAACGTTACGTAACCACAAAGTTATCATTTTTTTTAAATGCGTGAGAGAATCTCTCTACGCGACCTTTCTAAAGGGTTAACTGTAACGCATCGTAACGTTTTACAAGATCCCTTTCCTAAATTCGTTACGTAATACTTGAACGCGGTGGCTCAGTGGTGAAAAATAATCAAATATATACTATTGCTATTGCTATTGGCTATTGGGCAGAGCGAAAGGGAGTGTCAGACTTCTACTGACTAAAAACCACCCATGTTCCTTCTTAGCCCTCTATGTCGAGGCCGCGATAACTAGTGCACAACCCGCGGCCCTAGCAGCCCCGCCTTACGAACAGTTGGTCGTGGGTTCGAATCCAGGCAGGCGCATTACTTTGTGTAATTTATTTCATCACCACTGCTCTCAAAACGGTGAAGGAAAACATCGGCAACAACATATCTTAAAACCAAAAATTCGAAGATATGTGACATCTACCAATCCGCACTGGGCCCGCGTGGTGGCCTGAGTCCCTGCAGTGGGAACAATATAGGCTGATGATGATGATGATGGTGATAGCAGGTGGCGGTCTATTTGGTTACTACATAGGGAAAACGTACGTGTGTACTTCTTCTTTATCGTATGAATATTGCCTAACCTGGAGTCAGTTTTTGACCTCTGCCTTGACATACCGTCGAGAACAGACTCAAACTTGCTGCTGGTACTCTCACGATGTTTTCCTTCACTGAAGCAAGCGATGATTATACAATGAATCCGAAAAATCAAATGTGTTGACTAGACTGGTGTTTCTGTTACACAACGTGGTCATTTTGGCCCACAGCTCGTTGGGCATACGACAGACATGGCCAGCCCAGTCCCACTATGTTTTTTTTTTTGCTATCGTTTGTCCTTCAGTCTACACACTCAACAAATATACATTCATACCCTTCTGTTGTTACCTACGTTTGTTTATATTGTTCATGTTACCCCAAGATTGCGTGAAAATAAGTGCGTTTAGTGCTGCCATTACTTGCCACTACATTTGCGGGTTAAAGCTGTAAAGTTACGCGTCACGGCACACTGAATTATTTCAATTCGCAACCGGTTCAAATTGTTTCAAACTAACTAACTTTTAGATTGTTTCACTTGATTAGTTTTTAAGAACAAAGAAAGTAATAAAAAAAAATTAACACAAAAAGAAAGATATAATTCTTTAGAAGTTTTGTTTATGTGAAATATTTAGCCAGTAAAACCGACTCATATGCCGCGACGACGGTTGGCATGACGTAATGTCTCTTTTATGCCACATAATCAACCTTTTCCCATTACAATTTGTTGTTTTAGAATGATTATAATTTATTGATTTACATATTCCGTTCTCGAGTTGCACTTAGTGATGTAGTTAGCTCATGCAGATTTGGTCGAAAAAAGAAAATACGGCAGTGTAATATTTATTTTACTCCATATTTCGTCATAGGTTTTTCTATTTATTATATGAATTCTAACATTAACATTCTTGCGAAGGCAGATACCTACCTTCATAGCTCAAATGAAAAAGTACCCATAGTATAAAAATGATGACAAATTACCTTTGAGGTAAAATATTAATATTACCTTAATCGCATGTGTGAGTGTGCACTGCAATGCAGTTGACGTTATGTGTTTCAACCAAAATAGCGCAGATACATTCACGTTACTTTTAATGCATTCTACTACTACGCCAACATGAGCGAAAGCTGGTTTATCACGAAAACTTCAATTTAACTTATACAATGTCATCGGCTTATCAAATATGAATTAGCCTACTTGTCGGTAGGAAGCCAATAAATATAGAAAAAGTACGGAATTTTTGAAACTATGTTGCAGTCGGCTTCCAGCCTAACCTGATTTAGCTGAATACCAGTATTTTACATGGAGCGACTGAAAACCTCAAACCAATATTGGGATACATCTCTAAAACAATACAATTGTCCAATATTTCAAAAACCACACAATCTAAATCTAAATTCAAACAATATGTTCCGTTTAATGCACACAGATAACATTTGTCAAATGTTAATCTGTTCATACTTAGCAATATTAACAACTGGAAATCAAAACGATTGCAATTCCATTTAAATCATCAATGGAGAGTTGACACAATATACTCAAATTAATGATCACGCGACTGAAAACACATTTTGCTTTCGTCAGATTGGCAGTTCGAGCTCATTTGGAGAGCGGCAATTATAAACTGGCGTAATCAGTGAATGGTTGGCGTATTGAACTCGGACTAGGGGTTGAGAAAAAAGAAGTATCGATAGTTGGGTAACGATAGTCAAAATAATCATCATTAACAGCATATCAACCGAAAGACGTCCACTACTGGACAAAGGCCTCCCCCAAGTGTCGCCACATTGACCGGTCCAGTGCGTCTTGCATCCAACAGATCCCCGCAACCTTCACTAGGTCATCGGTTCACCTAGTGGGAGCCCTTTCAATTATAAATGAACAAATCTTTATTTAGAATCTCAAAAAGGTAAAATACAATAATAAGAATCTTAAACTAAAAATACTTATAGTTTTTTAATTATGTTAGATACTATGTTGGTACTAGGATAATAATATACTCGATACTTTTTAAACTACCTTCGAGAATGTAGCATGCAAAATGTAGCTTTGGCTATCTCATATTAAGATAATCTAGTGAACACTGCTGCTGCTAAAAATGTTGAGAAAAAAACACATTTGACGAAAGTTCGTTGTGGCATCCTCATCACAACCTGTTGACAAAATTTTAATTTCTGTAGACTCTTACATCGATTTTTTATTATCTTCGACTGTAACATCGATATTTTAATTCCAAAGCCAAAACGATATCGATACGACAAATGCGTTAAATATCGATAGTTCTGATACGATTGCAATCCCTAGTATTTGGCCCGAGAGAATCCTTTGACCAGTCGTATTTAGTGATGCATTTTCTATACATTACAGGCTGAAACTGTGTCAGCTTATGCCTACTTTCTGATGCGTATGGGACTTGGTTTAAACTTCAGTATTATTATATTATGCAGCTTCTTGCCGTTTCAAAGCGCTTACATTATTGATTGTATTACATTAATGTTGAATAGAATCTTGGGTTGAAATATGATCATGTTAAGAAAATAAATATTGAATGGTAACTGTTTCCTATGACCGTCGTTCGAGTAAAATAAAATTATTATAAAAATGTAATCGCATATGTAATCCTGTATCGCATTTTATGAACAACTAGCTTTTGCCCGCGACTTCGTCTGCGTAGAAGTCGAAAATGGTTCTAATAGGATTTTGACTTTGTTTTTTACGTTATTCATTTTGCTCAACCATTTTATAAATTATTTTGTTAAATTGTTTGAATTCTTAAAAAATAAAACAATCTTTATTATAATTTAAAGATCCTACCCAAGCCTTCACTACTTGACACCACTTCTACTTAGGAATTGACATCGTGCCTTGATTTTGGGGTAGTCTCGCCGGTTATTGTGTAAGCCTTTAGACTTTTGCGGGTAAGGCAACCCGTACTGATGTAGGCTTTGTGCGGTTAACCATCCAGAATATGTGTGCATAAGGCCTTTTACCTTCGGCGGCGGCGACCTATCGCGTCCGGCCCTAGTGCAAGTCATAGTCCGGGGCGAGGAGGAATGGGACACTATCGCTTCAGCGAAGCAGTGGTGCTAGCGCAGGAGGTGGCGGAACGTGAGAGGGAGAGAACCTCTCGTCCCAGCCACCGCGGGAAACGCTCCGGGCGTCGGGGGCCACGTGACGGCTTCCGGCCACCGTAGACGCGGGCCTGTGGACGGTGAGTAATGGGCTAGCTCGCCGTCCGTCCGTCTTATGACGACGACAGGCGTGTTGACGGCGCGTTCGTAATCCACACGCGCCTCAAAGGGATGTCAACAACATGGAAGGGGCCCACAAGGGCCGACGCCCGTCGGTGTTGCGGGATGTTGTAAGAGATACCGCGGCTTAACATAAAGGGCTAAGAAGGAACATGGTTGGGTTTTAGTCAGTAGAAGTCTGACACTCCTTTTCGCTCTGCCCGAGAGCGGAAGGGGTTATTTGATGATTCCCCCCCCCCCCCAAGGCCTTTTACTTTTGGTTACAAAAGCCATTGTTTTCTTAACATTGAGGTGAAAAATCCTAGGTATTATGTCGTGTCTATCATATTTTTTTTGCCCAGACAACAGCTTCTCCGTGATTTCGTCCCATCGAGGATTGCAAGTGTAAATAACTGTCCGCACTAAGCTGCTCCCGATTGTTCCTAATGAAACTCAAACTTTTTGTCTCGATTTTCGCAAACATGTCGCCTAAAAAAACTGCCTAAACAGCGACCGATAATATCACAGATTATTGTCTTCTGATTTCCTAATCATTTAAATACGGTAAGAATAAAAGCTTGCAGCAGATACAATTTTTTTAAGCGGTTGTTTGGCCTTAGGATCGCACTGGGGTTAGAAATGTACCCTGTATTTATTCTCGTCGCAGCAAAAAAAAAGTGTGTACCCACTGTAATGCATCGTAAGAGCAATGGATTTCACTTATTAGATGCAATATGTTATCATGGCTCCCAATATTAATATAATATCCGGAGCCCGCATGTATCCAGCTTAGAAAATCGCTGCAAAACAATATTACAGCAACTTAATTTGACGTAGGTTGATTGAGTTTTCAAACATGTGTCAAAATAAAATGTCTTTTAAATCAAAAGAACTAAGGAGTATTGATATCAACTTCGAAGCAAATCACCCCCAAAATAACTTTCTACATCATTTTAACTCCGTTAGGGGGTAAATGTCAATAAATTACGAAACACGTCCTCAGTCAATTCTGTTAAAAAAGGTTTTGCAAAATTTGAAGTAGATTGGGCCAAGGAATCACGTTGTTCCATACAAACTTTGCCTCTCTATTTTACCCCCTTAGGGGTAGAATTTCGAAAAATCCTTTCTTATCGGATGCTTACGCCATACAAAGAACACACCCTTCAAGTTTTAAGTCTATACGATAAGCGGTTTAGGCTGTGCGTTGGTCCGTCAGTCATTCAGGACAAAGAATTTTATTTATGTAGATTTCAAGGGTTTTCATTGTTTTACACACAACCCTAATTCTAACTCTAAAATAAAAGTAGCCTTAGTTACTTTTTATAGCATCAGTTCTCCAAGCCATTTACTACGAATTTAAAATAGCAGCTACAAGTGAAACTTCGTACAAGTTGAGGTATGAGTATGAACTGTTTAATAATTTTC
Source organism: Diarsia rubi (assembly GCA_932274075.1). Taxonomy (NCBI): domain Eukaryota; kingdom Metazoa; phylum Arthropoda; class Insecta; order Lepidoptera; family Noctuidae; genus Diarsia; species Diarsia rubi. The sequence continues at coordinate 10,593,929 of OW026412.1, read as the reverse complement.
GACAATTCTCCGAATTTCACATGAACTGAGCCACTTACGGATTATTTTGCGAAACGTTTTTTTTTTTTCAATAATAACGCTCGACATTTCGAGGGTTGTTTGAGAGCCAGTAATTATGGTTATTTCATGAAGCTTTTATAAAATAAATATGCTGTTCACGGGTTTCTGCCATATCGGCATCGGTTACCATGCTGGCACTTTTATCGTGTTTCTTTATATTCCATAACTCTAGGAATTAATGAGATCATGTGAAAGAATAAACTGAAATATTTTCAAATATGAATTTTGTTATGTTTTTCCTTTTAAATAATTTTACAAAGTCACTATTATTTAATACATTTGTATTAATGTAAATCGTAAGATATGAAATATGACAACTTCGCATTTTCTTAAGTTTAAATGTGAATCATTGATTTTCTTTAATGAAAATACATTACGGATCAAAATCCGAATTTAATGGAATATAAATAATTATGCATATTTAATTTGGATCATCCGTACGTATTCTAGGACATTTTGTATTATTTTATCGTACTGAATATAACTCTAGAGTTGTGGGATACATAAAATAAAACCCCATTGTATAGGCACATCTAGGTCTACCGTTTGATTTCTTCCTTATTAAGATGGATTATATCATGTGAAGAGACTAAGGGAAATAATAATAAGACAATCAGAGTGATTTTACTATTTATGACTCGAGAGACCTTTTCTTGGCAAATTAAAATCTATTCACTGACACAAAACTATTTCCGTGACAGTAGAGCAGAAGACAGTGTCAATTTTCCTCACCATTTTTTTCGTAAAGACCACAATATCAGCTAGGTGTACACCCAAATTATTCTAACTTAACGTAAGCACCTACTATTTCCTACTCGCATCAGCTTACCAACATCCCGTCCGCTGTTATTGCCTTATCCGTACCGTATTTGCGTGTCATTCGTCAGAGGCGTCCTGTAATTAATGCGGACATGGACAGCGCGGCCTAATGAATAGCGGGTGTACCGTGTCGCACAAAAACTGGACCGTCATACAACACGCGGTCGGTATCGGCCGGTGAGGTGCGGCCCACTGTTGGCGGGTGAAACGCTAGTGAGGCGAGGTTATTGAGCTATCAATTTTTATGGCCCTAGATTAGGTATTTGAATTTGTTTGAAGAGAATAATATTATTGAAAACCGACGTAAAAAGTTACAATAAAGTTGGAAGTTTGGTGATTAGTTAATACTGTCAGATCAAAACTAATAAATAAATGCCTAGTTCTAACTGTCCGCCATGTTATTTTAATATAATATAATATTTAAAAAAAAAAATATATTAACTTTGTGTACTGATGGTGCCATCAGTAGGTACATCTGTATCTACAGTATAGCTTATATTTTTGAAACGTGTTTTTCTCACGCAACACTAGTTAAATTGATACTCATATAAAGTGGTAATTAGTCCACAATTTTGAAAATAAACTTAATTTTTTTTCTTTAATACAAAATATGCTTGCGTTTGCCTGCCCCTAGCCTGATTTGAACTAGGGTGGAGCACGCTTGCCTAGAAAAAACCGATTCACTGGAAATTTTATTATAATTATCAGGGAACAGAAAAACCAACAGCAACTGGTTGTTTGATTAAACTTCATAACAAAATTAAGTTTCATGTTAACTTGAATGACCTAAATCTAGACGCTATCACAATAACTGTCCGCTGAAACTGCGACCGGCACTCAACTGAAGCGTTGCCATAAGCTGCGTACGAAATTCTAGATGTCAAAATGATAGGCACATATTGGACGGTTATTGATTTCACCCGGACACTGACCGAACGCTGCAAATTTATCTACGGAGAAACATACTAGCATCCTTAAAATAAAAACATGCGCTTTTTCACATGCGATGATACCTTTTTAACAAGCAAAATATTCGTAGGTAAAACTGAACTGGGGTATTAAAGTTTTTCAGTTCAATTCGTTAGGGAGGAGGCTGTATTCAATATTTTAATTTATTGTGCATCATTAAGGTTCTTTTTCCTGGAACATTGTTTTCTCCATCATGGGAAAAGTTAAGTACATGGAAAAACGAACGAACATTTTAAATCGAGTGGCTTGGTTGTGTTGTTAAATATGCAATTATTATTTAATTTTTATTTGTATGAACTACATAATGAAGCAACATATTTGCATTCCACGAATTGTGTGAAAGGCGACTGGTTGTATTTTCTATAATTATTTTTAATTGACAACTGTATAATTATATGAATCCCCGTATATTATTTGTTACACTGCCAGTATTACTATAAGCTCGGTACTGAGAAAGGTATAAACATAGGTCTTGTGTATTATTAGATGGTCACAGCAGTGGTGGATCTTTCAGTCACATGGGACTTGACCCGTTTCTACTTTCTCTTGTTTGTTAGTGGAAAACATCGGTGGTCAACCAGAGGTCACGGCCATAGTGATAGTAACCCATTTTTATTTTTCTTTTAAACAGTGTAAGAAAGCCAGCATTACTGTGGGATTTTTCTTGATGGTACGTAAAACCAAGTCAGAGGCACATGGAAGCATAAAAACTCTGCCACCATTTTAGGCCCTAAGCACCCCAAAAGATGAATTAAATTAATTATTTCTTAATTTCAGTAACTTCTAGAGAAATGTTACTATGAGATCGTTAACGAATATCCTCTATTTAGGCCCACGTACGCATAAGCAATTTCATAAAGCAACCATTGTTTTTGTACGTCAAAAAAGCTCGGACGAATTTTTAATTTGGGTGCTAAGCAGTGGTTTAGGTTTAGTGTCTAATGTTCACCTGGGAGATATCACCCAGGTGAACATTAGTGTGTTGAAAATCGAGTACTCAATAAAAATCGTCGTGTTAAATATTTGCCCACAAATACCAACAAGGTCTAAAATAAGTATCTAGAATAAAATAGAATCTATTATAATCCAAACACACCTTTATTTTTGTTGAGATAACTAAAATATAGTAGGATTCACTCCAGATTTTAAGTGTTGACAAAATTATGAATCCGCCGAGACACAAATGAATAACAAAGAGAGATAATATTTCATTCTCTATCTCTGGAGACCTCACTGCTGTAAGTTTTTAAAGTTATTTACTTGTGTCCTTTTTCAGACTCTCTATTAGGACGTTAGATATTATTTACTGTTTCCCAAGGAGCTTTGATGTGGTGAGTAAAATACTTAATATTACTTCGAAAAGTCGAAAAAAAATGAAGTCAATACAGTGCTTCGAAAACTCGTGAACTCTTCGAAAACGTCATATGATAGTACATTTTTTACCTACAAATGACGTCACAACCACATCTTATCTTCGTCAACTTTGATTAATTTGATAAAACAAAAAACACGTATCCAATATTTTTCGATAATCTTACTGACGGACTAATTAGAATCATTGTTTTTTGACTCAGTCCGATCCCCTATTATATTCCTCCTGACCGTTTTCGGTAACTACGGTCAATCTTAGCGGAGATAAACCATCAGCTTGGGAGATATTATTTATCAGGTGCAACCGATGGGATGGCAATCCGACATGAACGGAGATAGAAAAATAATCAAATTTTCAAAAGGTTATATTTATCGAAATTGGTAGTTCTTTACATTCGTAGCCGACCTGTTAATGCGTTTCTATAGTTTTCAATAATATATCATTCAAAATTTGGACATTTTAATGAAAATAACGGCAATAAGTTATATTATTATCTTAACGCAAGGGTATCGGGTGATTTAATTACCTTCTGTAATTTCAAAGTAATGACATGTTACCCGTTTAACATTACTCACCCCAAGTTTGCTTGTTCAAAAGCCGCAAGAGTCGGATAACGGCAGGTAGCCGGACCACTAAAACAAATATTGCCCTTTTACAGCCCAGGGCAAAAACAGTAGTGCCTGTAAATGTCTCAGTGGACCCCTTAATTTTTATTAGCCCAACATCGTGTATTAAATAGACGTGAGAAATGTTCAGGCTTCGAAAATACCTCGTTATTATGTATCCGGACGCTTTGTTCAAATAATAATTTATTATTCAGTTATGTTTGCGATATTTTAAAATTCAACAAAAAATGTAACTGTCACGTGTTTTTCTGAAAATCGGAAATACGTGGTCCGGTTATTTTATTTTGAAAATGATTTAAAATGAAATGTATGAACAATGTGTTTAAAGATGACGTGGAGGTGTATTAACTGTATTGAATAATGTGCTGTGGTGTAGCACTCATGGCGTAGGCATCTGCTATAGTTTGTAGTAAATACATAGTATCGTTTTCTTATAATTATATCTGTCGTGCTAATGACTATTTATAAAATGTTTTTTTTTTAATAAGATCAATTGGATAATTGTTATTTATATCTACATGCTTTAGTAGCTATTATTTCTATTTACTAATATCAACTGACATCGTCGGAAAAACTATGAATATTTATCAAACGAAAATATTAGGAGAAAGAAATACTTGGCTCAAGTGGCATAACACCGACTTGAAGCAATCCTTTGTTTGGTTTCTTATTTCTTTTGTTCAGTCCGTGTATTTATCTCCGTTTAATTGTGTAGCAAAGAGTTAAGATTTTTTAAATACTTTTCTTACATTTGAATGACATTTATTTATTAGTTCGCTTTTCCTCTCGTGTTTTTGTGTCTCACTTTCATAAAGTAAAATAATTAAGGAAAAAAATCAGCCCAGGTAAATTAGTGTATTCTTCAACTTCGCTTTACTTTGCCAAAATAACTGTGATTTTTAACCGACTTTTGTTTTATTATTTACAAAGAAATATAAGTTTAAAAAACTAATACCGGACTACAAAAAAAAATCGCAGAGAATTTTTCTATGTTACTTTCATAATGTAAAATTCTACTTGATGTTGGTTTGTTATTTACATTTACTCAAAAATGCATGTAATGTTGTCATTATTTTGACAAACTTGTTTGAGCAAAGTCGACCTTGCCGGTCTGTTTCAAGGAGCGGCCGGCAAAGTTTTGCTGGCCGCTCTAACAGGCCGGCAATGTTTTGCCGGCCGCTATTTTGACGTTTCAACGTTTTAAAAAATCAATTCCAAAAAGATTTTATTTAAAACACAGCTGTTTGTACGTCTAAAGGTAAAAAAAAAAAGATTTAAATGAAGTAATAAATGAAGAAATAATCCAGCAGTCAAACACCGCATTAGAATTATCGCAAACTATCAGTAATATCAAACCGGGAAAGTCGGTGTTGAATTTTAGTAACTGTACTTTTCATAATTGTCATTTTAATTAAAAGTCTAGTTAATTAATATATTTTTTATTTAAATTACTTGCTGGTTTTATTTAGATTAGGTACTTGCATTTTTGAGTAAAGCACTATACAAACCTTGGCCCACAATGACTGCTTCGCTGGTCACGCTATGATTGCCTCGAGCTAGCCTAGCTACGCTCTAGGCCTTTCAGCTTGGCCATCATTGCAGCCCTTGCTGTCCTCGCTGTAAAGGCCTCGGCCTACGGTCTCGGCCTTTATCTCAGCTCGTCCATCAAGTGCTGCACGCTGACCGCGCTGTGTCGGCCTGGAGCTGCGCTACGCTGCGCTGTCGGCCATCATCAGCGCGACCAGCAAAGTAGTCATTATAGACCGCGGCAGTAATGTACTAAAAACGAGTAAATAGCAGACTGGACCGCGATATCTGTTTGACCGCATTCTAAGCGTATACGTTGATTAACGTTGATTAAAACTATAATATAATATGCATATTTGTAATGACGTGCTGGCGGCCAAGACCTTTCGTTTGATATCAAACACGTTATGATTATCCCAATTTGAATATTTTCGATGTTAGAATTTGACATTTAATATCCATCATATTTAAAAATATATATATATATATCGCGTAAGTTACCTGGGCTATTCTTACGAATCTTTATACATTTATTGACACCGTTTTTATTAAAATCCGTTCAGTAGTTTAGGCGCTATGGTGGAACATACAAACATAATTATAAACAAACATAGACAGGCAAAATCATTACCCTTCCTTTTGGCTTCGCCGTAGTCTGGTAAAAAATGTTAGGGTCTGATTGAGTGGCCGCGGTGTTCTTCAAAACTACGGTACGACTTTTGATGCAATTTTCAACATCATAACACGTTATTATCATCATTCTCCTGACCTTATCATAATTTATATGGGGTCCGCGCAGCATGTCTTTCTTCTTCTTTCATACTTCTCTATGACTCGTCATCCAAACAGTCACTTCTTTTCTGGCCATACTATATTATCCTTCACACAGTCCATCCAATGTTTCTTTCTTTTTACAGAAAACGAATTTCAGAATTTTCACATGTGTAATATTTATTAATATTAAACTTGCATAATATGGAGAAGTCTTGATGAAATAAAAACCACGCTGAGAAGAGACGAGAGAAAAACACAAAACTAAAACAGTATGTTAGTAGTAGCATTTTACAGCACATTTTAACACCAAATTATAGCTACGCGGCTCGTTCACACAGCAACCATAGCCCAATTTAAAAATCCCTCATACATTTCGGTCAAGCCGTAACATATCTTCCTCACTCCATAACGGAACGCGTATTACCGCGAACAGCTGCGGTAATTGAGGCCCATATGCTGCCCCCCATTATAAAGACCGTAGCCTCTAAATACTATATAGAATAGAAAATTTACAGCTCTATATAAATCAGCGTATAAGTATTCCTCCTTATAATTTATGGGAGCCTAGTACCCCGTTGTTGGGGGTAATGGATGCCCCCGCAGATATCAGCGTGGCCGTCTTTAAATTACTCACTGTTGCGGAAGCATTGGCTTTGCCGTGACTACAAATCCACTTAAGTGTACTTCTCACACTATTTAGATAAGCGCGCCTAATAAAAATCACCCTTCTTGTAATTGATTTTAATTGTATCCTGTTACAGCGAGATTATGTCTCGAAGAGTTATTGGCTGGGGTTTTCTGCGATAAAAAATAATATAACGCTTGTGATTCCCGAAGGGCTAGGCAGAGGTGTACCAATTGGCCGGCGTGATTAAGTAACAAACATCCAACATACACTTTTCCACATTTTTAAAATTAGTTGAACCGGATTATTTTATGACAATTGAAATTAATTCAACAAAATCACCGACTACATTTTACCACGTCAAAACACTTAATTTGCTGTGTAATATTGATAACAGTTAATAAAATATCGATCGCTATAAAAATTCATTGTATTATGTAGGTAATAGGTTTGTTACCATCGTTTTATGTATATTATTTTTCAATCACATTACATTCCATTATTTTTTATTTTTTTTCTTCCCACTAACTGTCAAAACAACATAAAATATTCATACTAACATTAAATGCTTGCAGTGTATGCTACAATACACTTTTTATCACTCCGTAGTTTTTTATCAACCTAGGTTCAGCTCATATTTAAATTATTATACAGGCTGTAATATTGCATCCTCTTCAAATTCAAGGAGGTAACTATACTAATTATTCTCGACCCGAGCAATAATAAAGTTCGTAGATATTTTTTTTTTCTTTTAAACAGGAACCGTGGACCACACGTGTTAAAACGCGTTCCGTCTGATTCTCGTCTTACAACCGCGCTTTTACACACACAAGCAAACGCAAATATTAATTCGATGATTTCTTATATCATAAACTACGCGGGTATTTATTCTGAAATACCGTAAACATTTTTACTCTTAAGTTTGTAAGATTATAAATGTTTCAAAAAAATCCTTACAAGTGGGTAAGCCACATTATCCATATTTAAAACGTTCCCGTGGGATAATTTAGGACCATAACGCAAGCAAGGCCTCGGGCAAAAGCTAGACTACTATAAAATATTAAATCTATGCTTGGTAATAAATGTAAGCACCAAGCGTAAGATGGCAGGTAAAACGTTCATTTTATAATAATTCCATGGTATTACAAGATGTCAGTTTTATAATACTTGTCAGATTTAGGAATAAGTTCGTTATTTGAAAATAAAGGGGTTAGCACTTGTTTTCGGAAAAGCATAATAATATACAGACTACGTATAAGCTCTTTTAATGAGAATAAAAACACAAAAATAATACCAGGGAGATTGTTAAATATAGGAAAAAGCACAAGGTTTTTTTTATAAAAAGCTCCTAAAAATTCTGTACACAGGAATTCATACAGAAAATGAATAGAATATTAAATTATGTTGGCCCGCATTTTGTAAAACTGACGAAGCTACTTGTTAAGCTTTCAAGAAGCTTTTAAGTTAATGAACAACTTATTAAAAAAAATGTATTGACTTTTATACTGGCTGTTTTTGTTACAATTTGATCAACGTTAATTAATAAAACAGTGAATGTTGTTGTTTTTGAGTTTTGTAATACTATATATTATTTTTAATTTTTCTGTTTTACTGTAAATTAAATACGTCTTCTACTATTGTCTTTTGACCTAAAATAATACACATGATTCAATTCAATTCGTTAAAAGCGAATAATTCGAATTTAGGCTTTTTTACGCAATGTTCAGATGAAATATTAATTACATTATTCTCAATTGCTAATTACTTCTTGTCTCTACTAATAAGGGATCGGACAAAAAAAAATTAGTCCGTCAGATAGATTTTCAAAAAATATTGGACACGTATTTTTGCTTTTTTCACATTTTAAACAAAACATGAAGACGATACTATGCTTCGAAAACTCGTGAATTCCTCGAAAACGTCACTTGGTAGTACATTTTTCACCAACAAATGACGTCATAACCCACTCATGATCTTTGACGCGTCTTATCTTCGTCAATTTTTATTAATTTGATAAAACAAAAAACACGTTTCCAATATTTTTCGATAATCTAACTGACGGACTAGTTAGAATCATATTTTTTTGACCCAGTCCGATCCCCTATTGTATTAGTTTTCATAAAAGTTTACTAGAAAATATATTATGTTATTATATTATATGTTATATTGAAACAGATTTTAATTGGTTGATTCTCTTTTAATTACATACACGGGTTCGCATCACTATTTAATATTCAATTAGTCTTTACTATTATCAGCTCATTCCGTAAAAATGATTTATAAATTCCATTATTTAAAAACATTTATTGCACTACATGATTTAAATTCAACAATTTAATCAGTATATAACAATATTTACGTAACGGTCGAATTGCCCATAATTGTCTTGTTTTAAATATTTATTAACAACATGAGATAATGTTTTCCGAAGGTAAAAGTTTTCATCAATTTATGAAGCACTCCGAAATATTTTATACAATTTTATATGTCCTACCGGTCAATTTAACGATTTTATAAATCTTTAATTCGAGCATTTTCTGGTTCGAAAATTCGAGTTACATTGGGGAGAGCAATTGGCAACTTTATTTATTGCCCCGCTCGGCCCGCGGTGTTGCCCGTGAAAACGTACTTTATCCCTTTTACCTCGCTTAAGGGGCGATTTGGAAAAATCCCTAAGTGGGTACCTACGTCACTGGCAGAGCAATCCTACAACAATTGTGTTTGCCACGGGCTACATGTTATATCCGTTAGCCCTAATTTCCGTTCCAGTATTTTAGGTAATTTTATTTTCCTCTGTTATTTTCATTGGAATTTATTTTCTTTCTCTATTATCGTTCATGGTCCAGAATAGGTTGCTGCATAATTATACACTTAATTAGAAGAGCAGTCATGCCTGAACTTCCTTTACTCTGTTAACTTACAGCACAAACGTTCAGGCATAATTAATGAGTTAAAACCACTTCATTTACTTATTCTTACGTTCAAGTTTCCATAGTTGAAGCCTTTTACTGTCGAATTATTTATTCAGGCATGTTTCAAACTTTCTCATTTGCGATATGGGATTAAAATAATCATTGAAAATTATACTTAAAAGGTTTGTTAAAAAAGTTTTATATACTTATGTAAATTATTCTCTACCTGCGTGAATACTTTTGTTTTAGTGCGTTTTTCATTACAGTTCTACCACTAACTTTTAACGTAGCATATAATCAAGCCAACATTGGTCAGCTTCAACTCACCTAAAGCAGTTCAGTTACACGAAACAATACTTCTGTAACTGATCATAGCTCATGGAGCAGATCTATAATAAATAAACGTGCGGTTGTCATCCTCGCCACACTCACTGAACATGAAATCCACTCAAACCTGTTCGGTTTAATTAACAAATCATTTGTTTACGGGCATTACTCTCCTCGTCTCACTTTTGTTGATCCGGTAAAGTTATATTAAATTTTGTGGAAGTTGGAACACGAAAGTTTTGTGTATTCTCGCGGCACACAAATGGGAAGTAAGCTCGTCGTGTGTAGTGGCAAGTTGGACGGTGGCGCGACACAGCTCCGGCGCGCGGCCCGTTTCGCACTGACTTAGTTCGTACGACACACGGTACGACAGGCCGACTTGAGAGCGATGCCGGTGCGATTCATGCGCGGATCACTGGGTAGGAGGAGTCTTCGAACAAAACCACGCCTACCAAGGAGCTACACATTTCTTTTTCAATATGTGTAATTCAATTTCGCTTATGTCTTCGCTGGGAAAGTTGATGCCCCGTTGTCGTTGAACGCGATGTTTTTATGTAAACTGTAATGTAGTTCGCGAACCGAGTCGGCCCGTGATGCTGCGCTCCGTGTGATTTTCCCTTTTCTTTTTTCTTTGGCAATTTCACGTGCTGTTGCTTGTTCATATGTAGAAGAATAATAATAAAAATTGGGCAACTTTGTTAGATAAGACTTGAACAAGTGGTTTGGGTTGCTCTGTTATTTCATGCATACTTTTGCAAGTTTTTAATAGTTTCTACTAATCATTTATCACACAGCACTATATAACGTTCCTATAAATATACTTCACATAAGCTGTCGCCCTCGTGGGCTTTTAGCATGTGTTTTTTTTTCTGATTAAATATTGTGCCCACTGCTGGGCAAAAGGGTCTATTTTATCCATTCAACCCTCTCTGTTTAGAATTTTTGATTTAAATATTACTCATCACATCATCATCATCATCTCAGCCGAAAGATATCCACTGCTGGACATAGGCCTACCTTAAGTGTCGCCACATTGACCGGTCCCGTGCATCTCGCATTCAGCGGGTCCCCGCAACCTTTACCAGGCCATCGGTCCACCTAGTGGGAGGCCTTCCAACGCAACGTCTTCCGGATTACTATTGAATTATTATATTTATTAATTGAATTGAATTTTGTTAACCATTTTAAAGGTTTAATTCTTTTGCACGAGACTTTCATTTAAAAAAAAAGTGGCCAAAGTGAATTCTTATAACAACAGCTATCATACAGGAAAAGTCCAAAAAAATATATTCAGCCGTAACAGAGATTGACCGGAACAAACAGACAGACAAAAAATAAAAATGTTGTTTTTCTGTTTAGTACCGTATATTCTTTCATATTCAGTAAAGACCAGCGGGTCTAAAATGGCCGCTTTATCAGAATCCACGCAAAATCTTAGTATGAATCACGTTAAAATTTCAAATTCTTAAATTGGATTTAATGTCTATAAGTATAAACTCCATTTTAAGAATTTAAAATTTTTAACATGATTCATATTACGATTCTGCGAAAGAGGCCATTTTAGACACCCTGTTTTTAGAAATTACAAACAGACACTGCAATGTTATTTGATGAATTCGTGAAATGAGTGAATTCACAATAGTTCTGTTGAACGTGATTTGTAATTTAATTTAAGGAACTAGTTGATAAGACAGTAGAATAGATAATTATGTTGCTAATCCTGTTTCAGAGAAAATTGTTTTTTTTTAATGTTTTTTAAATTTGTGTTTAGTTGTAGATTAATTTGTAAGAAATATGTAAGTGTTTTTATGTAAATTGATTTCCATATTTGCCATACTAACGAATTAGGTTAAGACCTGTAATGTTACTTGTAAGTTGAAAAGTAAATAAATAAATAAATTTATTTTCAACACTCTGTATCTAGATCTTAATATAGTTAGATCATTACTCTCTTGCCTTTATACCAATTTATTTGGGGCCAAACCAATTGTAAAAAATAAAATCTCTTCGCATCTCTGTTACTTATAATCTCATGAGAAACCTCCTTTCTTGCCTCATCATTCATAACACAGTCCATTCGTCATTTCTTTAAAATGATGAAATGAACTATGATGATGAAACGACGATGTGGATGAGTAGAGGAATATCCTCTATCCCCATTCATACTCAAAACCTTACTCACGGCATTTTCCTCATTTCTCTGGATCACATGCCCGTACCATAACCACCAATAAAAAAAGAAGAAGGGGATGTATTATTAACATAATGAAAATGAATTGAATATTTTAAAAATGTCTCTGTATGAACTTTATTTACCAGCCTCCATCGTTGCATCAAACACTAAGGGTAAACGATAACCCCAACCACAACACTAATATCACATTAATTCCTTCACACAACAGAATCCCATCTCGCCACGACGAAGTTCCTCAACGCTTTGGACTGTAAAGGAATTCACTAAATTATAACAGTAAATTAAGCGTAGTTTCATTTGTGTTACCAAGTGAATTATGCGTTGGTATCTTAGTTCTGTCACCACCTAAGTTACTACGGTTCAAAATTAATACAGTGCCATAAGCCAGCTCTAATACCGCGCGTCCTGGGGCTTCTATTTACCGTATCAAATTTTAAGGGGACACCCAATCTATCCCCAACCTTAGCCTCTCAAAAATAAAGTTTAAAATCCAGTTGTAACCTTAAATGTACATAAGCCTTTATGTGCGCATTCAATCATTATTAAGTGTACACCTATTTGTTTAGTGTCGTATGTAACGAGATACTAATGACAACTGACATCTATAAACTAAATTGCGCTATATGATATTAGCACCTGGCTTCATAATAATTTACTTGAGAAATGGCTAGGAGTTGAAATAAAATTGCCGACAGAGTTCATATTGAAACTTCCAAAGTAAACGATGGACGAAAGTCTGAATATTTTAAATCCACAGAAGGAGTGGTGTTTATTTTAGTTTTTGCTGCTTCGTCGTTCGAGTTTGGAGATTTTTTTTTGGTATCTTAATAAATTTAGACACGGTGAGTATTGGGTTCGAACCTCGTCAGGCGTAGTACTTTGTGTAATTTATTTTATCACCACTGCTCTCAAAACGGTGAAACAAAAATCGTTAGGAAACCGGCATGTCTTAGAACCAAAAAATCCGAAGACATGTGACAACTACCAATCCGCACTGGACCCGCGTGGTGGATTATAGCCCAACCCTCTCCTAGAGAGGAGGCCTGAGTCCCTGCAGTGGGAACAATGTAGGCTGATGATGATGATGACAGTAAAGGAAGACCAAAGAACGATGGCTAGACTGTGTGAAGGATGATATGACTGGACAAGAGATGACTGATGCGAAGTATAGAAGACTAGGCGTAGCCAGTGGCTTCGCCCGCTACAACTCGAAAGTTATCCCACGAGAAGATAAAATCGGGATGAAAACTATCCAATGTGTTAATCCAGATTATAAACTACCTGCGTACCAAATTTTATCCAAATTCGTTCAGTACTTTTTGCTTGAAAGAGTAACAAACATGTATCAATGCACACATACATACTTAAAAACTTTCACGTTTATAGTATTAGTAGGATATATTATCTAAAATATAAATAATATATTATGTTTTACATAATATAATATGTATTAAGTAGGAAGAAGACATGCTGCGCTGACTCTAAATAAGTTGGGATAAGGGCTGGAGAATGATGATGATCTTTGTTAATGGTCCTGGATTAATTATATCAAAAAAGAAGGAGTTTAAGTAGGAAGGAAGGAGTATAAGTCTGGCACTCCCTTACGGTCTGCCCAGAGCGGGAGGAGTCATTTAGATGATTTCCCAACCACCAACAAAAAAAAAGTCTTCAAAAAGAACCTGTTTGTTGTAAGAAAAAAAAAATCATACATTATTAACTTAATTTAATTTTTACCCGACTGCGGCGAAGCCCAAAAGGAGGGTTATGTGTTTAACGTGTATGTTTGTATGTATGTCCGTTTCTTTGTTCCCTCATAACTCCTGAACGGATGAAGGGATTTGAATAAAATATACGTCGTTGGATTTGTCTTGAAGGCGCGAGTGTCACTGGCATTTGAATATTAAATGATGAAATGAAATTGGAATGGACCCCGCCTGCTTCCAAGTTTTGATTAATTAAAATGTGCTTTTTGTTTGCTTTTCAGTTTTTTCAGTCGGCTTTTTTTTGTTCAAAACAGCTGCCTCAAATAAAACCTTGCACCACACTGATACTGATACTATTACCCTTTATCATCCCACTGCAGAGCAAAGGCTCTCCCCTTCTTTCGAGACACCGTTTGCCGTTGTGCCGTTGTTTGGCAATGAAGTAGATCTCACATCACATTGGCTTGCATAGTCTTTTCATTACTAGCACACGTACAGCGCCCGACTGCGCGGATGAGCGGCGCTCACAGATTTTCCTCAGGGCGTACCACCATAGAAAACTTTGCAGCTACCGACAGACCCCGCGGGCGAGACTCATGTGTGAATCGTATATCAACACTTACAATATTTTAGGAGTGGTCTGCCCTTACAAAAAAATATTTATATAATAGTAGTAGGTCACAATCACACAGGGATAATTATTTGGCTACGTTCCGCATCTAAACCTGGATCTTCCCACTTCATACTAAAACTCCTCCGAGCTTGAGAGAGCACGTTTAGTTTTAGTCCCATCTGTTATTCGTAGATCTTTGACAGTTGCTCCAGAGATGTCAGTCAGACCTGTAATCCATCCATTTGGTTGGTAACACCAAATGGATGGGCTACAGGTCTGACTGACATCTGTTAGTAAGACTGGGGTAAAACAGGTCTTATAGGCCAGGTAGTATAGTTCAGATAGGGAGTCGCATGATTTAAAGTACTATTATTCAACTGTATCCAATTTTAGTGGAAGTTTGAAATAGTTTAGAAAAAGCTAGAAAAGTTAGAATATTAGCATCAGTTTTTTCCTTCATGAAAACAAACCACTCCGTCTCATTATATGGAACGGACAATTAAAAATTTCCTCTCCGCTATAAACAGCCACATTACTTACTTAACGTAAAACAAACAAGACGAACAGGTAACCAACTATTTATGAAGCGAATGAATCATAAAAAGCAAAACCTCCCGTAAAAGCGTAGTTTTTCAGAGCTAGTTTTAAAATCAAGCTAACGTTTAAAACTCGACAAAAAATGCAACAACACTTTAACGGCTCAAGTTTTTCATACGGCAGTTGGTGGGGGTAAGTCCGATGTAATCCTGGCAAGTTTGCTAGATCGTCTCGGGGTAAAGGAAGCAAAAGGAGAATGGAGGCCGATAGTCGGTCGGTCCCCCGGGCCTCGTTTGAACCGGAGCGATTTCGCGGCGGTTCTTATGATTAAGTCAACTCTGTTGGGATTCAGAATCGAGCCTCACTAGACGCTGCTCCGATGATTCAACTGGCGGAAATATTACTTCGTCAAACGAGTTTATTGATTTTGATGCAGGGTTTTATTGTTTTTTATTTACTCGTTAGTTGAGCTTGTATGGAATATCAAAATCAGTCTGTGTGCATTTACGCCACAGAAATAAAATATTATAGAATTTACATTCCCTGATTACATGAAATACAAGATTTTTCTTCACAATGAAACAGTATCAAAAACATCTTAAATATGTTTAAAAAAAAATGTTGTTGGGGAGTAAGCTCTGGATTCAATTGATAATTCATTAACACAAAGAAAATGTTGTTGATTGCCGTAGTACAATGTATTTTATGGTATAGGTCATGGGCTAAACTAGTAATCTAGAGAATGATTTTTTACGAAATGCTTACAATTCAAAATACTTTTAAACAAGCTAATAACTACATTACATATACCATATAATTCGGTAACATAGTTCAATATAGAACTTTTAAATTACTACTTTGTAAAAAATTACATCATCTTCCAATTCGTTTTAACAAATAGAGTACTGACTGCAGATTTTATTACAGAATATCTAGATAATGAAATGAACATAAATAAACTTTATTATAGAGCGAAACAGGAAAATACGATAAAGGGGAAGGAGCCTTCCATTTGAACGGAAAGTTGTTTTATATTAGGCAAATTTTCTTTATTTACATTTAGGTAAAGAGAAAACTTCACCTGTACTCTCGCGACAGTATATTCAATGGTTTATGAATGACTTGTTCGAGATCTTTTTTTACTGTTGAAATACTTATAATTATCTTTACATATGCTAAGAAAGCAATTATTTAGGACTATTTCAGAGCTGCGGGTCTAAAATGGCCGCTTAATCAGAATCCACGTAGAATCTTAGTATGAATCACGTTAAAAATTTTAAAATCGACTTTGGGCCGATTTTACCACTTCAATTGAACGCGATCACTTCAAGCTAATCTCAGTTTAGGCATTTAACTGAGTTCAAAAGCCCAAATTGGATTTTATCAGCACAAACTGAAATCAGTTAGAGCTTGAACTCGTTTAATTTCTGAACCCCCAATTTTCTACGGTTAACGCGCTCGAGCGCGATCAAATGATATGTCATCTGTCATCGTGTTTGTTGATATTGTGGAAAGATAACGTATTTTTGAAGAAATCGACTTAACATAATAAAATCCGTCTTTATATATATTTTATATCGACTTAAAATAATAAGTCCGTCTTTTTATTTTCAACTATGTTGAAATATTTCTCCACCAACTCTATTATAGTGTGTTTTTCACTCGCGGCGAAAGTGGGGTCTTGCTTCCGTTTTGATGCCATTACAAATTTGCAACACAGCAGTGGTCACCAGTAGCAGTAGCGCAAAAGTCCAAAAATCTTAAAAATCCGAATGATATTCAAGGCATAACACGAAAGTATCACCAGTCGGTCGTAACGATGACAGAATTTAAAATTTCCCGAAAAGCGACGTCAGTATTGCCAGTTAAGAATTACATTTTCGGAACAAAATATGATTTCGTTATTTTAAACTTCGACTTTTAGTATTATAAATGTATTGTATTATAAAGTTACATTAAATACTTTAATTACCAATAATAAATAAATTTATAGCGATGTAATAATATAATTCAATTGAAAATTATTATAACACATATATAATTATCCATTTTGTTGAGGAAGAATTTTGTACTCTTGTAACAAATTGTAATTTAAACTATTGACGGCTTTTTTATCACCTGTCACTTCAAGTTTTGTCTATGGTTATTGCAATTATTTGCGAGTTACGTTCTATGTTGAAAGTAAACTTGGTTTTCGTAAACGCGATCAAAATGAGGCCGGTAAAATCAATCTGTGCTTGAACCAAGATCGAACGCTTATGTAAACGCGATCAATTTGAACTTAGTTTAATTGAACTCCGTTTAATGGGCAACTGGTAAAATTGGCCCTTAATGTCTATAACTATAAAGTCCATTTTAAGAATTTTAAATTTTAACATGATTCATATTACGATTCTGCTAAAGCGGCCATTTTAGACACCCTGATCTGCTCAGAGGTGTGATCACACCTCTTACTGATTCCCGTTACAGGCAGTGTACAATTTAAGTGTAATATACTGAACTTACTATCTTTTTATATAAATATTTCTTCTGTACATGTGTTTGTCACTGTACTCCTCCAAAACGGCTGGACCGATTTGAATGAAACTTTCTGTGTGTGTTCAAGTAAATTCGAGAATGGTTTAAATTTACAATTAGACCTGGTAGGTGGCAGGATGACGTCTGCCAGGTCCGCTAGTAATAATATATAGTAACTTTATCTAAAGCGGCGCTTGCCTAGGTTAGTCTGTGGATGGGTGACCACCAACTACACACCGAGTTTTCTCCGTGCCACGTTAAGACAGTGGTCCTGGCCATCATTTGGAGATCTTTTGCAATCGTTACAGGTAATCAGTAACCCGAAAGTCTAACTACCAAATGGTAGGTATCGTATTACCTAGTAATATACAGGGTGTAAAGTAACCCTTCACACATACGTCAACCAAGCATTCTGAAATTCTTTTGGAACTTTGACCTCCAATATCTCCGTAGCTAGGGGGTTCCCAGGTATGGTCTAGAAACAAAAAATTATCGCAGTGGTGGGGAGAACAAGTGCCTTTCGTTTGCGTTAAGGGTACTTTTACACCCTTTATGGGTTGTGGTCAGAAATACAGTTGCCGTGTAATCACTGGTATCTAGCTAACACCACGCTAGACCGGAAGCGGACCCCAACATAATTAGGAAAAGGCTAGGTAAATGATGAGATTACTTCATCATCATCATCATCATTAACAGCCTATTAATGTTCCCACTTCTGGGACACAGGCATCCTCTCTCTTTGAGAGGGAATGGGCTATAATCTACCACGCGGGCCCAGTGCGGATTGGTAGATGTCACATGTCATCGAATGTTTGGTTCTAAGCCATGCCGGTTTCCTCACGATGTTTTCTTTCACCATGAAATAAATTACACAAAGTAATGTGCCTGCCCGGGTTCGAATCCACGACCTACTGTTCGTAAGTCGGGGCCGCCACCACTGGGCCACCGCTGCTCTCTGGCCATCTGCGTAAAATATATGAAACTTTATACAGTATGTTAGTTCAAGGACATATTGAAACCCACAATAGGACATGCTTACATCATACTAATAAAATATAAACAAAAAAAAGCTGATAAATATCAGACAGAACCATACCAAATACTTCGGAAAAGTCTCGACACCGTTGCGTTTATCACAGAAAATGTGCGCGGAACAATGACTTTTAGGTATAATCCATTTTCCATTCATATTTTAAAACTGGCGTAGGACAATGACTAAAAGAAATCTAAAGACATAAAAAGTTTTGTCCTGAATGACTGACGGATCAACGCACAGCCTTTTTAGGCGACATGTTCGAGATGGAAAGGTTGAGTTATATTAGGAACAATCGGGCGCAGCTTAGTGCGGACAGCTATTTACACTTGTAAGAAGCGATAAGGAGATAGGGCGATGATGCTGATCAGCTGGGTCAAAAGGTAGTGCTGTCTTCTTTTACTGGGGGGCCACGCTGTATGCATGAGCGGACACAATACGACATGACGCATGTGCTACGGTCGTCCCGCTCTCTTTATAACATAAACTTGCAATCCTCGATGGGATGAAATCACAGAGAAGCTTTTGTCTGGGCAAATAAATTATGATAGACACGACATAATACCCAGGATTTTTCACCTCAAAGTTAAGAAAATAATGGCACTTCTAACCAAACGTAAAAGACCTTATGCACACATATTCTGGATGGTTAACCGCATTTCGCTTAACATGGTAGATGAATATAAATTTGCTAAGATACCGAATCCAAATGAAGATTCGGTATCTCAGCAAATTTATATTCATTCATTCGTCATTTAAAGTGCAACTTTTTTGTGAACTTTTTCTATAATGCTGGAATTAGTGCGTCGTGCACTAATTCCTTCTGTAATATACAGGAACAGCCTATCAGAAGACTACAAGCGACAAGTGGAAAGACTGTCTGGCATTATAGATGAACATCTAGCAGATGAAATCTACAGTAAATGTGTGGTCACAATAGGAGAACCTGCATTAGGACGACAAAGGACAATTATTGCATCACAAATTAAGGTTATAGTTTTTACATATTTGAGACGAGAATCGAATAATGAACCCTTCTTTAATATGTCCCTCGTTTAACCTAACATCCTGTATAGCTAGTCAGGCAATGTGATACTTTTTTTTTGGACTTTGGGTTATCATCAAATGACTCCTTCAGCTCTGGGCAGAGCGGTAGGGAGTGCCAGACTTCTACCCACTAAAAACCACCCTTGTTACTTCTTAGCCGTTTGTGCCAGAGGCCGCGGTATCTCTTTCTAAAAACCCGTAACCCCGACGGGATGATACGTTAACCCACTACGAGTATTACCTATGTGAACGTGCACAAAAAATAGCATTATTCTATGTAGCCTTTAATTACTATATAACATGGTATCCCTATTTCTGTTTTTCCTACTCCTCCGCTATTCTTTTCTGATTATTTCGTTGCGGGATCCAAGACAGTCAAATTATTTCTCTGGGACTTCGTCGAGCTTCATTGTCTCGGCGCTTTTCTTGTGGTCGCCACTGTTGATTCTATCTTACAGAAGTTACAGTGGTTTGGGAATAGTGAGGCGGGCTTGCCCCAATTAAATAAAAAAAACATGGTATCCCACTGTTGGGCAAAGGTCTCAACATTCTATTCCCCTCACTGTTTAAAAATATATGAGTTATATTTTCTCAAATACTTAACGCTCACTGTTTTGCTACCCGTACTGTTCCATCTTCCTACTTCCACTCATCTCAGTAATTTCATCTACAGACTCTCACCATAAATTGAATTCGAAAAGACTCGTCAATTAGTCGATCCACTTAATTTATTAGTCGTCATTATGATTAATTGAAAAATGTTCAAAGTGAAATTTTAACCGGATAATATTTTTCATCAAATAACTCCCAAGGGGTTTCTGTTAATTGGTTTCATGTCGTTGTAATTTCCACTAGTTTGTTTTAATGCACGCCTGAATTAATTTTCAGTTTTCATTCATAATATTTCAGGGAAGTTTTGGTGTAGAAAATGGATGGATGGTTCTTAAAGTTCGGAGTTTGTGGTCTGTGTGGTCACCGCTGTTTGGCTTGTTCTCGTACATACGAACGTTGAATTAGTCTGATTTGTGAAGACTGAAAATGATTCCTTTTAGCAGTAATAACGTTGTGGTCACTAGATTGCGTTGAGATGAGCATTAGATACAAGCTTATTATCGAGTATTTTCTGAAAATGTAACGTTTATTTTGAAGAGGTCTAATTTCATGTTTCAGTTCCAGGTATTATTTTTGCTTAGAATTTTAATGGGGAGTTGGTTTGTTGCCTACGCTAGAACCTAACTCTTACCTTTTAATATTTATGCAATCTATCAGTAGATGACAAATGATGTTTATTTTGTAAATGGGTTTTTATTAACAATTTGACTTGTTATTTCTAAAATCGATCTTGGTGTTTCTTGAACTTTTTGATTAATTCTGTTGTGGGATAAGAATTTATTTAAGTATGACATAATTAGAATTTATTTAATTAATATATATATTTATTAAATTTAATATAAAGGTTAATTAAGGCAGAAGCTGGATTACATTTAAGCACCCAACATCCATTAACTAAACAAAAACCATATTTAAAACAAAATGTCGAACTGTATAAATTTTAAATGCCCTTCTATTGTCGCCCATCGTGTTTAAGCGAGTTTCTTGAACAATAGCGAGTTGGGTCGCCTTGCCTTAACGTACAGATCTTATTGTTTAGAGGAATACGCGGTTTCGGCTCAGTATTGTTGTTATCTATGCGCCCGACCTCCTTTTGGGAAGAAATTAAAATAATAATGCGTGTTACATGTTCGTATTATCACTGTTTCTTCTTTATCTCAGTTGATTAGGTGCTGTTACTTCTATAATGATGTCTGACAAGTGTAGAAGAGCCAGAAATTTGGTTGATTTTATCGAAACGAAAGTTTATTTATTTCCTTGTTTTGCTAAGAATTGCGGTTGGGACATTAATACAACTAAGAATGTCGTTTTTATCAGATGAATTGTATTTTTTTCCGACAATGTCTCAAAAGAGCATAGACATACCATAAATCTTTTGAGCTATTTTGTGCTATTGTCCAACCATTTTCCAGCAGTCAACAAGCTAAGCTTATTATGATGAACCAGTTAGACCGTGGTTCATAACAGGCAGATATTGTGTTAATAAGCAGTTGTCTCATGACTGAAAAAGACAGTTGCATCAAAAGCCGTCCAATACAGCCCAATGATTACATAGTGATTGCAGCATGCATGTAAAGTTAATTATCGTCTGCAACATATTTACGACATGGGGTCGGTTGTCGCTTAATTTAGCGGTTTCCATGCCACTGAGTAATTAAACGATTGTTTGCCATTTTGCGATAATTGATGTTGCTGTGTTTGATTTGCGCTAATTATCTTTCACGCATTAAATTATTAATTCAGTTGTTTTGCGTTTTACGATAGTTAATTTGGTTATATGTAATTCGTGGTGGCTTCATTCGTTTGGAAAATTGAGGGAGTTTCGGAATGTGATGGGGCAACATTGTGTTGTTGATTTTTATAGTAGTGACGAATACCAGTTAAACCTAGCTTCGATTAACTAGATTTTAGACTAGACGCGTTGACGTCCGAATTTGTCCGACGGAAACTTCACACGATTTTGATATTTATTCTTATTATTTATTATTATTTCTGAGATTGAGGTTTTTAGATTTATGTCTATGTAATATACAGAGAATTTTTTATGTTAAAAGTAATGCTACAGCCATCTTTTTATGTCATAAGACATGTGTCTTACGACATAGAAAAAACACATTTTTTTAAAGAAACAAATGTGTTTTCTCTCTTGTTCAAGACACCAAGCCTTTTTGACAACATCAAACTGGTTTATATTTTTTCAGCTTCAAATCCTACATTATCAGAATAACATTTCTCTCTGTCTAATCAGCAGTTCCAAACGATTATAACTTAGTGTTTTTTTAAATATTATATTTATAAAATAATTTCACTTTTCTATTTCTGACAATAATACGCTTTGTTTAGAGTGATAAAAAAATCATGCATATACCTAATTATCGAACTCCACGGGGGCGGAGCCGCAGGCATAAAATAGTAAGCTATGTAGTTCAGTATCCCGTAAGGATATGTTCGTTGATCTAAGAGTCACTGCTGAACACGAGGCCCTAGGTTCGGATTTGCAGGTCGGGCAAAGTGATTGCCAAAGCATTATGTTTTTCTACAACGAGTTCCAATTGACAAAATATTTTAGTAGGTTAGGTAGAATGGTAGTGGATTGTCAACGTATGGATTTGGTCCTGCTTATGTCTTCTTAAGAAGTGTTATAAGTATCTCAATAGTTCATTGATTCACTATAACAATGTAATACTCAAGTAAAAATACATCTATTTTCAAATAACAGTTTCCTTCGGCAGCACCATAGTTCAAATAAAACCCATTTAATAGAATAAAAAGTGTATTGCTTTCCTTTTGAATGTAATTTCAAGCTTGGGGGCGCATGCCAGCATTTTTAAACGGCAGGATTGCGATCCTCGCGAATACGTACATATATTAAAATCAACTTGCGTTTTGCTCTCATTCGTCTCATAATTTTATTTGCTGGTAGCAAAAATGCGCTTGGTTGGAATTCTTATTTGATAAACATAATATTTTCCTTTTGTTTACATTTGGTGCTGAACTTACTGAAAAGATTTTTATTGTTTTTTATTCGTTTCCTCGCCATGATTCTCTGTGTTTTAGAAGTATATTATACATAACTGCAGTAATGTACCAAGCATTGTTCTACGGAAGGGTGGATTGATTAAAATGATAATATGCAGTGCAGAAACAGATAATACAGTACTTAGGAATACAAAGAGGATGGTTTATTAGGTTAGGTAGGTGAGTATTTCATATGTCGGCACGGTTGGCGCAGTGGCTCAAGCATTGGTCTGCTGCACTGCATGTCGCGGGTTCGATCCCCGCACGGAACAAATATTCGTATGACCTACAGATAGTTGTTCCGGGTCTGGGTATTTGTGTATGTGAGTTTAAATATTTGTGAACGCACCCACGATACAGGAGAAATTCCTAGTGTGGGGCAACGTTTTTTAAGAAAAAAAAATCAAGCATATACATTTGCACATATACATTGCAATACATTTTTATTATGATTGAATTCGTTAGCTGCTTACAGGCAAATAAAACTAAATATGTTATGTATTTTGTAAAAATGACCTGAAATTTTGGATAATACGTTGAAAGTGTACAGAAACGGATATGATAGATTACTTACCATACCGAAAAAAAGTAGGTACTGTTCCCGAGGAAAACTACAAAACGTTCTTATGATATTAGATGGGGCCGCGTGTCTCTCAAATCATGATTGAACATAAGATAACATCACGCCTGTAACCACTGAAGGGTATTGCAGAGGTGTACCTTATAGTTCACCCACCCTTCAGGGGTTACAGGCGTGATGTTATCTACATCACGCCTGTAACCCCTGAAGGGTATTGCAGAGGTGTACCTTATAGTTCACCCACATTTTTGCAGTTATTTTAGTTGACACAAAATGCAAAGCTGTTTTACATCCGTCATTTCACTATGTCAGGTTCAGTTGGAAACCAGCGTCGGGCACTAGCTGCTCGGCAGTTTTGCTGAACTGGACAATTTGGCGCTGCCGTGTTTTATCTCTTTTTTGTTCCCTGTTTAGTTTCTAGTTTTTGTATCTTTTTGTTGTGTGTACTTATGGTATGTGCCAAATAAATATGTTTTCTTTCTTTCTTTTTCTTTATGTTTGAGTCCCATGTAAAAGGAAGCGATTGCCATCAATTGGGTACAATTCCAGACTGCGTGGATATTACTGAGAAATTCCTGATGGATTAACCCTATAAAACTTTGCTAGATCTAGGAATCGAACTCAGGACCTCATGTACAGCATTCGCGCTTGTGACCGATATACCACGACGCAGCCATACTTTATTAGTAGTATTTCTATAATATTTTCGGTCAAGGGTTTAGGCTATGCTAGTGAACAGATGGTAAGGGTCTCCCTTTTCGGGGCTGGGGGTTGTTGTAAGAGATACCGCGGCCTTGACATAAAGGGTTAAGAAGAAACATGGGTGGTTTTTAGTCAGTAGAAGTCTGAAACTCCCTTTCGCTCTGCCCAAGAGTGGGAGGGGTTATTTGATGATTTTCCACCCCCCCCCCCCCAAAACAAAGCTAGTGATTAGATATACAACCAACAAACTTTTTAATCAACTTCCAATAGCCGCTACCCGTAATCTTTCAACAATGTATTTAATATTTGCACAGGAAGAATGTCTGACGTAGTTCGAGCCAGCTTTAGTTTTTGTTCGAAACCTTCTACTCTTTAGTTACGCAAGTTGCATTATTAGTTTTCAACTTTGCGAGTTTAGAATTTTCGGGTGAGTTTAGCTCGCTCAAATTAAATGTATGGTTCAATATTGGCGCTTTTTATTTGAACTCCAGTTTGGAGCTAATCTAAAGTTTTAATCACGCTTCTGGAGTAAGCAATCCTTTCTTGCTCATTGATTTGGATGTTAAATACTTTTTCGATTAATTTAAACTTGTTATGGCTGGTCTGATGTTTCTTTTTCTCCTTGATTTTTTTTCTGTTGCAAAATATATTAGCAAGTCTCTTTAGTAGGTACAAACAATACTGGCTATATATTTAATTATGACTACGTTCTTTACTTATTTTATTTGCGTACCCGATATTTGCGCACCCTACGTGGCAAAATATGATGAGACCATTTATTAATTTAACACCATGTAATTGTGCATTCCGCAAATAAATGAATTTGAATTTAAGATCTAAGTTAAAGTTTTATATTTATCTTGTTGTTGGAAGAACCTATCTTTGAAGTAGTAAGATACCCTAAGAGTTGCTAGAACTCAAGCAGTTCTCTAAATACCGTTAATTTGTGAAATTCCGACATCTTAGAATTTAGTTTATTTACATACTTTAGCTTTTATGTTTGAAGTTATTTTTCAGCTACAACAACTTTTATTTTATGGACATTGATGAAGAGACTATGATATCGTATGTACTTTACTGCGTTGAAGATAAGCCATTTGGCCGAAGACTCCTATAATCACAATCCCATACGTTGCATGTCAGTGAATTAAAGAGTTGAATTTTTTACTAACTAGAGTCGTTTATTTATATTTACAAACGTACACACATAAACTCACGCTCTTTTCCCATGGGGGTAGGCAGAAACCACAGAAATCTACCTGCTACGATCCTTACATACTCCTTTTGCCTCGTCCACATTCATACATCTGGTCATACACGCACGCCGGTTACGAGTACTACGCACCTGTCATTTCTGAAGAACGGCACCAATAAGATAAGTGTATGTCTTTCTAGGGCGCCTCCCCTAGCATTGCCACTCACATTTGCCTTGTAAATACCTTTTGTTAATCGACTTTAATTTATCCTCTCAACATGATCGAACCACCTTCGCATACTCTTTTTAATTTTTGTCACTACATCTTCTTTTACTATTTTTTTTTATATTTACATACTTCTTTTAAATATAAAAAAAAATGTAGCCTACCAACATCGGAAACAGGGGCCGAGCTACCGATAGTTAGGATTCTTAAGATAGAAAACCTAATAATACGCACCGTGTCCAGAAGTACTGCTTTTTGAAACAAATCCTTAATCCAGCTGTCAAGTGAGAGCCTTCAGATGATAGTCGAAGTTTTTAGTCGACACGATTATACGCACAATAGATTGCTGTTTTATTGACTAGACTGATTACCACTCTGCCCGGTTCGCCCATAAACAACCACAACTAGTTCATGTTCCCAATGGTGACAACTTGCACTGAAATATTTCACAATTTTTCCTTCCCGACCATAAATTGACGGTAAGCTCTCTAAAATAGAGAGGTGCCGGATGCAAGCAATATAACTATCTATCGAAACTGCACTTGAGGCCTTGTGCTTCATACAAGGAGGTGCCCCGACGCAATTAACTTGATTTATTCCCGGCGTTTACTTATTCAGTGCTACGGTTAGTACGCCCTGGGAACACGCAACTACATTTTAAAAATACTGGTTCTAACTTTCACGGTATGCCATGCAAACTTCAACCTTACGTTTCTATATTTTGAGGTGTTAAAGCTGTTTTGAAGAGAACTATTTAAGACGCAAAATTCATGCAAACTGTCTCGCGTTCAGAACATCTTTTGCATGTAACAGTAAATATTTTTTAGAAGCTCTTGATTTAGATTTAGTGGGTTGCATTATTCGGTCGGGTATGAATATGATAACAGTGTTTTGCTGACTTCGTTTTGGATTGAGCAGTAGTAAAAGTTACCTTGAATATGCACGGTTGTGTCATGTTTGAGTATTCACTTTTAAACGCGTGAAGCATATTGTGTAACTAACGCGATACAATATTCTGTACCGCAACCCGCGTTAATACCAAAATGCCACTATATAAAAGGCAGAACAAAACAATAAGCAAGAAGAAATAAGCAGATTACAATAACGAGATAATAAGAGAGCCTTCACAACTCAGTGAAGTAAACTTGACTACCATGCTGCAGCTATTTTGAACTAATTCTCTAGAAAGAAAGCCTTTGGCGGATCCAGGGGTGGGTCTGGAGGGCCATTAAAAAGGTGTGAGAGTGCGCGCTACGCCTCGAGTGAATTTGTCAGACGACGTCGTGAAATTAACACTAGGCGAACATAAGTCACCGGGAGACAGTGCTGCGCCTTGCCCCTAGGCGGTTATCGATATCTCGGATATAGTAAATTTTATCTGCCAAATTCGGCGCGAAAGTGGCTGCAGTGAAGTGATTTGCAGGGTTATAACTATGTTTGTGTTCGCGGTCATTGGATTAACGCTCGAGTAATGAGTAAACTAGTTTGTGAATACAGTGAACAAGATTCTGTTGGTATTTTGGTGTTATAATGTAGATAGAATTGGATCCAAAAATGAATCAAAATAGTAGCTATATTAATTATAATTGAATTAATGAGCTAAAAATGGATTTGAAACAAAATTAATTCAAAATATTAATTTATTAGCTCGTGACTTAATTTACGTGGATTTGTTTACCGAGACAAAGATAAGCCCGTGTTTAAGTCACACGAGAGTTTTATCCAGACTACAAACTAACTCTATGTGTGCCTTTTTCCTAATTCATTTAGCCATTATTTCATTGATTGAGTAACAAATATTCAAACATTCATATCTTTACTAATATTATAAAGCTAAATAATTTCTTTGTTTGAACGCGATAAACTCAGGAACTACTGGTTGGAATTGAAAAAATCTTTCTATGTTGGGTAGTCCATTTATCGAGGAAGACTTTAGGCTATATAACATCACGCTACATCCAGCAGGAGTGGAGCATAAATGGAAAATGTTTCAAAAAAGTCCGCGACAGCATATATCTATCTATTAAGATTGACTCACTGTAACCAATTTTTACTATTGAAATGTTAGGTTTAATAGAATTATTTTTTGCGAAGCTTATTTAACCCATATGCTATTAATCTATATCTACATAAATGTTTGTTAGAACGGAAATTTAATATAGAATATTTGTGCCATTTACTCTATATAGTTTAAATAAATATCCGCACGACAAAATAATTACGTGGCCCTTGTGTCCCAATGTAGATGCGTGGAGATTCTGGCTTCCAGGAAATTCATTTTTAAATATTTATTGCACCATAATATTTACAAGGTGTTATTGTATATTTAACAGTAAGAGATGACTCTGCCGACTTTGAAAATTCTTTCAACATTACATTACACAATTAGCTTTCTACTAATTGAAAAAATATTACTAGGTATGTTGAATAGTCGATCTATCAAGGAAGGTTGTAAGCTATATATTGTGGTGCAGACGAAGTTGCGTGGGTCAGCTAGTTTATAATATAAGTGGGATATGTATTAACTCCACAAAAAAAAACTTACGATTATGGATAAAGTGATAAATTGTTCAATTCTTGACTTCGATCTTGTTTTGAGGACCGAGAATGACGATGACGACGGAACGTACAATATAATAACGATACAATCAAAAACACCGATATTTAGAACAATCTGTATTCAGCGCTTCTCTAAACACGTTTGGGATGTAGCAATAATTGCTGCGACGTTCACTACCTAGTACCTAGATGTTATTAAGTTGAACATTACAACAGCTATGCAGCTCACTCCGATGCAGTACCCCACTTTTATGGAACCCTGGTACCCGGCGAAACGAAAAAGTATTATGAGATGAAATTATTAAGCTACTTCGTTTGAGTCGGTCTCGGATTTATTGCGGTTGGGATTTTGTTGGCGTTTCTTATTTTTCTTTAGTTACATTCAAAGAAATATTTATAATATAATTTCTTCGGGATGGGATACAAGAAATGGTCTAGACTTAACAACAAAAGTTCTGTAGGCTCAGTGTTAGCAATGTCAATGTTTAACTGGGTCATTTGTAAAGGTTTTGTTTTTGAAGTTCAAACTGGAAGTCACGCCAAAGGTATGACGTGGGATGAAGACTCTTTGCTTTCCAGTGAAGACCACAAATTGTCAGACATTGCGTGGGACGTATGAGCCAATGATTTTATTGTTATAACGATGAAGATGGCAACGTCATTCAGAGTCTGTAGAACTCGTTATTTAAAAGTAAAGTCTAATTTAATTATTTGTACACAAGGAAAAAATAAGAAGCGAATAAAGGTGCATCCTAAACTAAAAAGAAGCTAAAAAGACGAGCAATGTTCCTTTAAATGATTGGCACTCTTATTGAATTGTCAGGCATGTAAGTTATTAGCTACGATCCGTGTTTGAGCATGTATGAAGCAAAAGGAGCGAGTCAGGATCGTAACGGGTCGTGTTTTGTAGTTCCTGCCTACTGGCTTAAACCTCCGTGAAACTAGTGCAACTCAGTGAATACAGTTTACAGTATTAACATTATAATTAAATTAGTTTTCCGTAGTACGCGTTGAAAGAAGAAAGTTAAAAAATAAAACACAAACCTAATCACTAGGAAGTTCAATAGGTGCTCTTGTTTTCCATCGTGAGCCATGACAACGGTTGAATGGAGAAGCCATTACTGTATTTTTTTTTTATAAAGTTAGGTGTTTTGTCGAGTAGTGAAATATTTTTAATTAAGTCCAAATGGCTGGGTAGTTTAAGGGAAAGATGTCAGCAATGGTTAATAGGCCAACAAAAAGTTTAAATTTAAATTTTAAAAAAATCGAGATTTCATTTTACTACTTTGTCCTCGAAACTCACCTGTATATTAGGGTTCCTCGTTGACTACGGAACCCTAAATATACAGCAGGCCGGAAAAGCAAAAAAAAAACACCGTTTACTGAATGATGCTGTGCTACGATGGACCCGCTGTACAGCGCATACATAGCGCATACAACACATTTCACAAATATACAGATCATGGAATAATTATGAATTATGAATGTTTTTAAAATAGAAGATATAAAATATCTTTTATATCTTCTATTTAAAAACCGACTCCACAGATGTCGTATTCAAACATCTGTAAAAACTTGGTTCATTTGGTCGAATGCATTGGGAATTTTAATACTTTCTTTTATCTTGAACTCTACTTGTTAGGACCTTATCGAGTGCCTACTAAGTTCCGTTATTTTATTACTATTTCAGTTCTTTGCGTTACTTACATATTTCAATAATTATTATAGTCTGATTGAAATATTGATTTAAGGCGTGGATATACGTAAATTGACCATTTTTTGGGATACATTAGAACAATTTATTTCCGCAACCATCAACGGGTTTTTAGAGTTACAGGTAGTCAGTGACCTGAAAGTCTGACAACCAGTCTTATCATAGGGTATCAATTTTTTTTTTGGGCTGTGGAATATCACCCAATCTTGGGCAGAGCGAAAGGGAGTGTCAGACTTCTACTGACTAAAACCACCCATGTTCCTTCTTAGCCCTATATGTCAAGGCCGCGGTATTTCTTACAACATCCCGCAGCCCATAGGGTATCACTTAGTACTGACTGGGTTGTGAAGGTCAGATAGGCAGTCGCTCCATTACTGATACTCAGCTGCATCCGTTTCAACTAAAAATAGACCAAAACGTATTTGGGATGATGACTTTGTCAGGCTCTGTTATTTAAATAATTTTTTTTCCGATATGAACCTAAAACTCATGTAGTGATTAAAATAATAAAATAATCAAAACCTGAACAAAATTAAAAAAAAGAGCTTATGAAAATAATAATTGATAAATGTTAATACTCGCTAAAGGACTATTTGGACGACAGTTCTATAACGCCTCCTATAGATAATAAGTATTAGGTCATCTATTTTGACATTTCTGTACCTACCTATTTATTTATTTTTACTAATCGACATTGCAATCATAATACATCATTCTAATACATTTTATTGACATTTAACATCTATGTGCTACCTTATATTTAATTGTTGACATTGAAGGGATAGTTTATTGGTTTAATAATTGTTTTGACATTTCTGTACTAATTTTAAATTTTATGATTGACATTATCTTCTAAATTTTATGTTGAATTTATTAAAAAAAAAAATCTGATATTTTTATTTTTGTTATTTCTTAAATTTTATTGTTGACAATTTGAAAATATTTATGCATCGCTTATACTTTAGGATTCTTGTTTTTTATAATTTTAATTGATCTCAGTATTTTTTCCACGTAGATAATTAATAATTAAATGTAAAATTGATCATCATTTATTTGTACACCAAATGGTAAAACATAGAGCGCATATGAAAATGTAACACCTTTTTGTAATCACCTATGTTAACAAATCAAGAATCTGAATCTGAATGTTATCTGTCCAGTGTACTGAAGACGGTACATGCCGTCTTGGTTTATCACTTTCGTTACCTATCGTAAACGGTATACTCGACCCCTGTTTCTTTCTGCAACTCGACAAGTCAGTGCACCAAATAATGTTACATGGGTAAAAGGCTGGTGTAATAAACCAAGTGATTTTTTTTGGATGTTGGCATATCGATTCAAAATTAGTTATTTGGTATTGATTTGAACACAATATTACAAAAATTTGTTCGGATATGGGGTTGTCGAAAAATTACGTATGGGGACAGTTAACGTTATATTATTCCATTACCATTGGATCATTACAATCTGAAATTAAATATAAATTAAATTATCGTGAACTACATTAGAGGATATTTAAAAACGGGTTGGTAGAAGTCACATGTTTTCGATTTTTTTGGTATTTAGAAGTTTCCTTTTTTTTGGGGGGTTGAGAAATCATCAAATAACCCCTCTCGCTCTTGGGGAGTGTCAGACTTCTACAAACCACCCATGTTCCTTCTTAGCCCTATATGTCAAAGCCGCGGTATCTCTTACAACATTCTGCAGCCCCGACGGGCGTCGGTTTCCTTACGATGTTTTCCTTCACGGTTTTGAGAGCAGAGATGATGAAATAAATTACACAAAGTAACCTGCCTGGGTTGGAACCCACGATTCACTGTTCGTAAGTCGGGGCCGCATCCACAGAGCCACGACGTAGTAATAAAGTAAACACACAGTGCGATCACTACAAGCTGATTAAGCTTATTCAAGTATTTTCTGCTCTGACTGCTTCGGTGGTCTAGTGGTTACAACCGTGACTGCGGAGCAAGTGGTTCTGGGTTCGAGTCTGGCAATGTGTTACTAGGTTTTTCCAACAGGAATTACTCGGCAGCCCACAGCCACAGAGTTTGAATCTGAGCCTGGTTTAAAGCAAAAGGCTTAAACCGTTTTAAATAGGATCTCAGCATAACTGGCGACATTTTGGGTTTACTAATTAGGTACACCTCTGCCTAACCCTTTTGGGGATTACAGGCGTGATGTTATGTAACTTATGTAAGACTTTTCTTCCCGCAATGTTGCAACTAATAATTCAGAAATAAGAACAGTGTATTTTTGACTATAAAATATAATTTTAAATTAAGCTCGACACTCGATTACCATAAATTTTACAGCACTCGGCAATAGCGTAGCTATTTAGCAGTAATAGACTTTTTTAAATCTGATAAGTGCTTGCAGTTATATCTTCATAAATACTTTGTATATTTGAACTATTTATATTAGTGTAAAGATGATTATAGTCCATAACACTAACAGCTCCATCTGGTTTAAAATGGCTGAGATGCAAACAATCCAGTTATTATAACGGAAGCAAACCTTCTTGTTCAACTATTTATTCAACTTTCGCAGCATAAACAACGCCATCTGTAACATTCGAACTTTTTGTTGAAAACTATATTTTATCAACAATATAATGTACGTAGATGGCGCTACGCTTTCGTAGTGCTACGTCAGCGCGCTACGCAACAACATCGTCGTAGCGTAGCTATCTCGTAGCAGAGTATGCTCTTGGTGGAATTCGAGAGCTTTCCTATAGATGGCGCTAGTGGTTGGTTGCTATTAGTTTTGTATTATTTTATAAAGAGGGCGGTAGACACGCTATAAAATATTTCCTTTCACAACACTCAGTATACAGTTAATGAGATATACGAAAGAGGTCGCTATTTGTTGATAAAATAGCTTTTATGGACAAAGAGCAGTACTGCTAAGATCAGTAAAGATGTCTTTATATTTTATAAAATAAGACATAACTTGAACTTATTGCTATAATTATAACATTGTTTAATTTTTTGCCTACCTCGTAGGTCAAGTGGCCAAGTGAAAAAAAGAAAAATATTTATTTGTCGCAGAAAAAAGAACACACTCGTACAAGATGACAAAGAGAAAAAAACAATAAAGAATACAACGCATAACAAACAGTAAGAAATAAAACAAGCAGAGATGCTACTTTTGAGCATGAGGCATGGGCTCTTAACCCAGATCATGCAGTGCAAATTGGTTTTTTAATAAGAAAGTCCCACGGAGTCATGACTTGAGCCCTGTTGATGGCAACTGGCCTCCTATTATTTGAGACTTGAAGTATATGTTCTATAGATACAGCTCTGTCTAACCCTTGGATTACTGGCGGTAATTTCATATTGCCTCATCGATGAAATGCGGGAACTTTGGTAAACCACAACCTAATTTAATAGGGTTTATGTACGTTTTTGTTTTATATAAAACTTTTTAGAAATATAACAATACTATACACTGTGTAAGGGCTCGTGGCAATAACAGTCGCTCGGATCAAATTTCAGGTTAAGCCGTGCTTGCCTAGGTTGGTTTGTGGATGGGTGACCACCAATAGAGATGTTTACTGACTTCAAGAAATGTAATTCTAATTAGTCCGTCTGTTAGATTATCGCAAAATATTGGATCCGTATTTTTTGTTTTATCATTTCAATAAAAATTGACGAAGATAAAACGCGTCAAAGATTCGAGTGGGGGTAGGTGACGACACTGACCGCAAAAAAATTTCATACTAATGTCTTAGAGTATGATGTCACACGAGTTTTCAAAGCACTGTATCGTCTTCATTGTTTGCTTACGAAAAAATACGTGTCCAATATTTTTTGGTAATCTACATGACGGACTAATTAGTTTTTTTTTGTTAACATCCTTAATATTATATATGCCGACTTTCCTCAGTGCCTCGTCAAGCCAGTATGGTCAAACAGGTGGTCAGTGGCCCGTTCAAGGTCGGGCAATCAGTCTTAAAGACCAAAGGATATCGTTTTACCCAGTACAAACTGGGTTGTGGAAATCATATAGGTTGTCGCTCGATATAAAATGTTTGCATTCAGCCATGCAGGTTTAGCCCCTCGGGGCTACGGGTTGTTCACAAATGATACCGCGGCGTCGACATACAGGGTTAAGAAGGAACATGGGTGGTTTTTAGTTAGTAGAAGTTTAACACTCCCTCCCGCTCCGCCCAGAGCGGAAGGAATCGATCTACCCATTGCTGAGTATACTTAGCCTCCAATCTTCCCACCAACAATCTTCTGACTGTCACCTGTCTGTTGGTTGCCCTGTCAATATTTCTTCAACCGTTACTCTGTAATCCTTCAGTGTCGCCACGTTTGGTGCAGGGGCGGAGCGATTCGACTGCTGCACTGCATGCCGCGGGTTCGATCCCCGCACGGAACAAATATTTGTATGGCCTACAGATTGCTGTTTCGGGTCTGGGTGTCTGTGTACGACTCAGGAATAGGGTTACGTTCGGAATAAAATTCTTTTTATTTTCAGTATAAAAATCTTTTTATTTTCAGTAACCTAACCTAACCCGAAACTGGTTTAGCATTTCGGATCAGGTTCGGAATAATCCAGAAATTCCTAGTGTGGGGCAACATTTTTTTTTGTTAAAGTGTTAAAACTTTTCTTCGGTTAATAAATACAAAATCAGCCTTTCCATAAAAAACACAATTTTTGAACGGTCAGAATGTATGGAACTCTTTGTTATTGAGCGCATTTTTCGTTTTTATTTTACAATACACTTTTTGGTAACTAATAAAAATAAAACACAATGTTCAAAATAATATTAAAATATCGAATACGACAATGGCATCGAGCGTGCATTACTTCGCACAAGTGATTCATGTCTGTAGAGAATAGGAATACTCCTTAGCCTAGCTGAACAGAAACACCTCCTATTTGCACTCCATTTACTTTACACCCCCTTTAGAGTGTTCTCAACCGTATGTGTTTGAAATAAGATTGTTTCGTGAGGTAGAGAAAAGTTTGTATGTTCCACACACGCTCTCGTTTCGCGAATACGTGCTGAGTTCCGTAAAGTTCCCGTGTCTTGTTACCACGCGTTTGGCAGATTGGATTTGTTTCTCCGCATGCTAATATGCTAGGTACGTGCGGGCTCAGATTAGCGCTAGAAAACAAAAAAAAAATCCCCTCGTTTGTATATTTTAGGAACATAAATATACGTTTGTTTGAGTCTGGCTCTCGTTTCAAAAAACAATTGTCCCGTCTCGCCGAGTTTTATGTACACAACTGATATTTTAATAAATGTACTGTGTTAAGTTTGATAAAACCAGGCCTTGGTAGCTTCTATTTTTTGGTTAATATTTTGTAACGTAAAGGCTTTATTTCAATTCTCTGTTTTAACCTAACCACGTGTGAGCAATAAATTTAATTGCGAGGAATCCTGTTCGGTTTAATTGTTTCGTATTCGGGGTTCTAATGAGTTAGTGCTGCCTTATCTTAAATAATAATCGATTTTAGTATGTGACTGTGTTGTTTAGTTCTGTAAATGATTTGAATGTACCTATATTTTCGTTGTCGGTTACATTTTTCCCATAATTTTTTTTCATCATATTATAACTCAATTTATCACAATAATATTATAAAGGCGAAAGTTTGTGAGTGTGTGAGTGTGTATGTTTGTTACTTCTTCACGCAAAAACTACTGCACGGATTTGTATGAAATTTGGTACACAGATAGCTATTAACCTGGATTAACAAATAGGATAGTTTTTATCCCGATTTTATATTCCCGTGGGTTGTAGCGGGTGAAGCCGCTGGCAACAGCTAGTAAAGCATATTATTTATTTTTGGAAGACAGAATTGGCTGGAGAGTATCAAAACTTTAACACCTACAAATTTTCAAAATAGGCGTTAATTTAATCAAATAATTGCTACCACATATTCCGTCCCCGCAATAACCACCGAGTTCAAGGTAAAGACATCCTCCTTACGATCCGTAAAACCACAGAACTACATCGCATCCTCGAATCCTCGTATTTTCAATTCCAATAAACGTATACTCATAGGTAAACATATTTTCTGTCGTACACGTTAGTGAATATCTCATTTGCCATCATTTCTGGGCCACTGGTTCGATACCCGATTTGATAAGCTTGTATGCTAACTTTGGGGCTCATATATTTATAACTTTGACAAGTTTAATTGGATTCTTCGTATTTTTGGTTCGAATCTTAAAGTACGATTGGAAGTTTTAAATTATGGGTTTTAAATAAAAACAGCTGGCTCCACTCACGGGTTCAGACCAGTTTTTCAAAAGAATAGGGATGTTTACTGACTTAAAAAAAATGTGATTCTAATCAGTCCGTCTGTTAGATTAAAAATATTGGATACGTATTTTTTGTTTTATCAAATCAATGAAAATTGGCGAAGATAAAACGCGTCAAAGATTTGAGTGGTTGGTGTCGTTACTGACCGCTAAAAATGTCATACTAATGTCTTAGATTATGACGTCACGCGAGTTTTTAAAGCACTGTATCGTCTTCATTGTTTGTTTACCTGAAAAAAGAAAAAATACGTGGCTAATATTTTTTGGTAATCTATATGACGGAATAATTAGATGTTTTTTGTTAACTACCCTATTGGTGGCACACCACGAATAAGATGGTGGGACGAATTGGACAGGCGCCGTCAGAACTGGAATGGTTCATGAGAAATGGAAGGACTGGAGGGAGGCCTTTGCCCAGGATAGGGATAGTTCAGGTCAAAATGTATGGAAAAAGCTGTTCTATCATTGCATATATTATACTGAATGCCCATGTTGCACCGTGTGTTATATTTTTGGACGCTTGAAAAACCTCATAATAATGCATGTTATATAATTAAGTTCGACTGATACTTACATTTATTTTGTTTATCTTCACATTATGCTGTGAGAAAACATTGGAGCTGTTAGAATTTGTTATCAAAACAGGTGATATGTTATCATTTTCACTCTGAAATTCTTTAATCCCATCACGTATAGTTCTACGTGACTGACGAAGGGATAGTCTGCCTTCAGGGGTAGCCTTTCCTTCCTTTGCGGAAAAGCCGCATGGTTAACATGGCACCAAATTATATAAATAATATTTCATCCTTCACCCCAGGGAAGTTTCTATTTGGAGATTCTTTTCCGTTAAGCCTTTTTTTGCTGTACCTTTACCTATGCGTAAATAATATATAAAGTTCAGTTATATCATCGTCATTAGAAGACCAGTGCGGGTGAGTCCTCGTCAAACGCATGCCATTCAGCTTATTTCTCAGAAACCCTCATCTATCGGTCATCCTTTGAAGGTCGTCGTTCTATTTAGCCTAACAGCGTCATGTTTGCCTATTCACGGTTTTCACTCATAATACACGTGTACATTGGTTGTAAGGCTAGTCGGTAGATTGTCAAAGAGGCTTTCTAGAGTGCGTTTGATGAATCGGAGCAGTTGTACGGTTTAAATGCTGCTTATAGAGACCTGGAACATTCAAGAGTTATATTTTTGTGAAAAAAAGTATTTGTGTAAAGTTGAGTTGTTAGTTTGACGACACGGTTGGCGCAGTGACTCAGGCAAAGGACTGCTGCACTGCGTGCCCCGCACGGAACAAATATTTGTATGACCTACAGATAGTTGTTCCGGGTCTGGGTATTTGTGTATGTGAGTTTAAATGTTTGTGAACGCACCCACGATACAGGAGAAATTCCTAGTATGGGGCAAACGTTATTAAAAAAAAAACAAAAAAAAAATTTAGACTCCATATCAACATTACTTAAAAATATTAAGAAGTGTATACCCAGTATACAAGTTAATTTATTAATTCGATTTAAAAACTTACGCGGCACATCTAAATGCCTTTGTTCCACTATTTTCTCGCGTAACACGTTGTAAATCTGAAAAGGTTGTTTGCAACTGTATAATTGCTGTGGAGAGTTATAGTCCTTATAGCTGGGGAATTAAGCCTAGAATCAGAGGAACGTGCTAAAGGAATGCTGTAAGGGTATGTTTTGACTGCACATTTGAAGTGATACGACGTGTGAATTGCAGCTGAATTCGCAATGTTACTACAAGTGATTCGGGTCACTAGTGCATACGAGCTCCGGTGCTACAGTACAATGATAGTTACTAATGACAATTACATGGTGTTGTGTTTTGCTATCGGGCTGTTGTAAGCGGAACCGGTAACTACAGCTACAGAGCAACCGCGGCGAGCGCCTGTTCAACGTGCTAGCTTTTAGGTGACATTTGATGAAAGGGCAGCTCATTGGTTTCGGTTATAGATCGGATCTTTGTGGTTCAATGAAATCCGAATCTCGTAACAGATTTTTAATTTAACAATAAAATTGTTGACTAAAATGCGGTGGAAAATAGCCGATGGCAAAAGATAATAAATTGTGATGTAGGTAGACTCGGTTACAACGAAGACAATCACAGGGGATGCAATACCGTTTCTACTTTAAGTCTCAATTTTGATTGATTTTTATTAGTAGTAATGCATGAAGTCAAAATAATCTATGTTCTATTTTAAGTATACTATTTCAAATAATATTAATTATAATAATTTAACGTATTCAATTACATCCGGTAAGACTAAAACAGCTTTTAACATAGATTTTTATCCAAACTATGTTGAAAACTGATAAATTAAATTATTATTAATATAATAATTAAATCGATTTACAACATTCAAAGTTCTATCCAAATCCCTTCCCAATAAATGGCAGCCGACAATTGAGACGCACGTACACAATATACCACAGCCTTACCGTCGCAATATGCAAGCGTCGACTGCACGGGCGTGTAAATTGTTAAAGTTGGAGGAGGGTGGTTGCAATTTTCGCAGCTGTATAAAATATTGTCAGGCGCAATAGCGGACATGGTAGCGAAGCGATGGATGCGCTCTCTTTGGCTTTTTGGCACGTTTCTGCCGATCGACACACATCGCGTTAACAGATATTGCTTCTGATATGACTTGAGCTAAGACTTTGTTTGGTTGCTAGTTTTCACTAGCACTAGTTTGTACTCTGTCACCTTATGCAGTGGGACAAAGTAGAATGATTTACATTTTGACTTGATTTTTTCCTCGGTGATGCCCGGAGGCTTTACATTAGGGCCGAAAATAAAATGATTCTCTTGATTATATTATTCATAATAGTTAAAACCACAATATTATAAAGTTTCTAGTAGGTTGGGGTGAGTGCTTAATAAACAATCAATCGGTTGATTTTCTGACATCAATCTTATTTATAACAAATTATAGCAGTTCGTATCAGAACTGCCTTGATGGGCTATCGATCGCAAGTGACAGCTGAGCATGAGGTCGTGGGTTCGATCTCGGGTCGTGCATAATGTTATTGGGTTTTTTCAGGAATATCTTTAGTAGCAGCCACGGAGTCTGGATTTCCGGATCGGATTTTTTTGGAAACAGTAGGTCGTGGGTTCGAACCCAAACATGCGCATTACTTTGTGTAATTTATTTCATCACCACTGCTCTCAAAAACGGTGAAGGAAAACATCGTGAGGAAACCGGCATGTCCTAGAACCAAAAATTCGAAGACTTGTGACATCTACCAATCCGCACTAGGCCGGCGTGGTAGATTCTCTCCAAAAAAAGAGGAGGCCTGTGTCCCAGCAGTGGGACGGGTGAACATTAACAGGCTGTTGATGATGATGAACCACAGATACAATAGCCCAGTTATATAATAACATTTCTGTAGAAAAAACACCTACCTACATACTCGTATAAAAACACATAAGTAGTACCTATGGTTGATCTCGCCTTTATCTACATAGTAGGTACCCTAAAAGGAGCTCACGGCTAAATAATGACAGCCGACCGGGTTGATCTTTACGTAAAGCCGTGCTTACATAGCTTGGTCCATGTTAAATACTGGTCTTCTTCTTACACTGGAACCCGATCTCAAAATTGTTGGGAAAAGGCTAGGTAGATGACGATGTCGATAATTTCGATTGATGTGGTGTCGTATCATGCGACATAATCAGAGAGCTTTAATTATTACTTAGGCCATCACTTAGTAATGGTTTTGACAGTTTTGTCATACAAAAGTAAGTCAAATCTTTACTAAGTGACGGCTTAAGTAATTATTAAATATCTCTGAGTACGGCAGTAAGACGCTTAGATAATCCAATGAAAAAAATATTTAAATAATGATACACCTCTCAAATAAATTATCAATTCTGTCAAGTACTCCAAAAACTGTAACATCCAAATAAGCGAATCAAAAAAAAAAGACTTCTTCCTTCCATTATTTTTAACACAATTCCATGCAACGCGTGTCGTTAATATCCTTTAACACGATTAATTTTTACAGCACTTAACTTTCTTTCAAAATTAATTATCCTTTACGTCGTAATTGAACGCCGCACCATTACACTCATCGTTAAGTAAAATGTTAATTTTTGTACTACCGACGTTTTTGCGACATTTTCCCTTATAGCACTTTTTCTTGCAGAATTTTTTGGGTGAGTGAAAAAGACAAGGAACCCACTGACAAATGCAATAGGATAGTTACCAATGTTTGTGAAAAAATATGTGTTCAATATTTTTTGGAAATCTATCTGACGGACTAATTAGTTTTTATTTGTGCGATCCCCTATTCAGTCATTCAAGCCAAGCTAAAGTGAGAGTGGCAGGCCACGGCACACAGATGCACCCAGAGAGGTGAGCAAGAATCGTCACTCACTGGACGGGTGAGGATGGATATCGCCAACGAGGTTGATGATCTATTCATGTTCATGAGACAAGAATAGCCTGAAATTGCACAAGACAGAGAGGTTTGAAATGAGAAGGTGTGGGACATAATTAAGGCTACATAAAAAAAGAACGCGCAGTAGAGAAAGCGGAACAAATCTTTTTATTTAATTTTTTTATTGTTTTATATCCTTCATAAGTACACACATCAAAAGTGTCTAGGGATCAAGCATTTTTATGCGGATTTCTTGAGATTAAGATGTGGCTTTGTAATAAATTTATGATTTTATAAATTTATATGGATCCTTTTTGGTGCATTTCATAATTTGAATCAGGAACTGTGAATCAAATTCGAGTAAAAGATGAAAATCAGCTGTCAATATTTTCCCTATAAAAACATACAACGCATTGAAGACATTATTAGTGCTACTGTTTCCCTACTACTGATTAAAACCAACGTTATTATGGAGCGGCGACGTCATTTAAGCAGGGAAGAAATGCTCAGAGCCGTGGGAATGATAGAAACTGGTTCCCGGCAACGTACTGTGGCTTTAGCTCTGAATACAAGTCAGAGTGTTATCAGTCGACTTTGGACACGTTACCGAAGCACTGGTACCGTGGCTGAGCGCCATGGAGGACGATATCGCTGCACCACACGGAGACAAGACCGATACATTCAAATCTTAACTCGAAGAGCTCCAACAATAACCGCCATGATGTTAGCCGTGAGGCTTCATCACTCTTCAGGGAACTTAATTAGCGACCAAACAGTCAGAAACCGCTTGCATGAAGTGAACCTTCATTCCCGAAGACCGCTACGGGTACCACCTATAGCAATGCACAATCGTAGGATTCGATATCAATGGGCTCTTGAACACAGAAATTGGGCAGAAGAACAATGGCGTTTCGTGTGCTTTTCTGATGAGTCTCGTTTTGGTATGAGAACGGATACAAGACGTATACGACACTGGAGAACCCCTGGACGCCAACAGCGATTAAAATCCTGCCAGGAAGTCCATCCTTATAGTGGTGGAACCATCATGGTATGGGCGGGTATTTGGATCGGCGGAAGAACTGAGTTGATTTGGATCAGAGGCAACCTCAACGCTCAAATTTATACTGAGACGATTGTATCAGACGTCATCGTTCCTCTACAAGTGCAAATCGGTCCCTTATTTCAGTTAATGCATGATAATGCACGACCGCACACCGCATGAGTTGTAAGACAGACTCTCGCCGCAGCTAACATCAATGTCCTGCCCTGGCCTGCTCAGTCGCCAGACTTGAACCCGATTGAGCATGCATGGGATATGCTACAGAGAAGAGCTCTGCCGAATATGGAGGTCATCCAGTCGCAAGAAGACCTTTTTTTGTTGTTGCAACGAACATGGGCGGCCATTCCACAGCGTGATTTGGATGAACTCATTTTGAGTATGCCAAACCGATGTTCTTGTGTTGTTAGTGTTCGCGGTAGAAACACGGATTATTAATTGTTTAAGTTACCCAATAAAATTTTAAAGAAAACTGTTATTTCAGTCTTTTTTTCGAACTTTAATGTTAGTGGTTCAAATGTCAAAAATCCCTTTATTAGGAAAATGGCAAATTTCTTTATTAATGCAAAGGTGACTTGGTTTATCGTTACTGTGACAAACGAAAACACTTTATTTGATGAATCCTTAAAGAAAATTTTAATTAATATCAATCAGGAGAAAAGTTATTGCAAAAATATATGTTGATCCCTAGACACTTTTGATGTGTGTATTTGGTTTAATATATGTTTATTTTATCTATCCTATGCATAAATATTATATTCAGGCATAAATTTTCTAAATAACACTAAAGACCGGAGCATCAACTCAGTACAGCCAATGATGTCATACAGATCGATACGAACACGAACCGCAACGTAAAATTATAGTATGAATAGATCATAATCATTCAATTATTAATGGGTAATTAGACGAATCACTTTACCTAGACATCAATTAAATTAATTGCTTGCACAAGACAGATAGTCCAGTAGGTAGTTTGTATAAAGGGTGTAAGAATATCCCTGGGAATTTATTAGCTACGAGTTTATATTGAGGGTTTTTTTACAAGTATTTCATTTTAATACAGTTCTTTAAATGCTGTTACTTTACTTTAAATACTTTCATGGCCCCTCGTCAGCGCGGGTGCACCAGCTCAATGTTTTCAGTGCGTTTCTTTGAAAGCAGCTGTAAGCCGTTATTTGACTTACCAAAAACAAAAAGTCGTTTCCCAGCGATAGTAATTTTTGTTCTGTGTGTA
The DNA here is from genome assembly GCA_932274075.1 of Diarsia rubi. Lineage (NCBI taxonomy): Eukaryota > Metazoa > Arthropoda > Insecta > Lepidoptera > Noctuidae > Diarsia > Diarsia rubi. The sequence continues at coordinate 10,550,696 of OW026412.1, read as the reverse complement.
AGACATTTATAGTTTAATGTATAGAATTCTTGGTGGTCGCCTTCGTGAAAGGTCTTTATACGCCCTGTATATTATAATAACAAATTTCTATCTACTACAATTTCATGATCTAAACTCGAAATAGTTAAGAGTTAAAGCTACTCACCAACTGGATATTAGGTACAGCTGTCAGATTTAGGCAAACAATTGCGTCGCTCGTTTGTTCTAAAACGTAAATCCGCTCTGTTCCTCACATTAGTTCAATCCCGATGAATTGGAGCACTTGCTTCAGTACAGTTGAATTTTGTTGGAGCTTGCATTGTGTAACGCCTACCTAAAGTTGTGCACTTCTGAGAGAATTCGGAACAGGATTCGTAAACCTTTGGTCGGGATATTTGTTGGACATCCGATACAATCATGGCGTTGCCTTTTTTGTGGTTGCAAACTTAGATCGGGTGAAAACATTTTTTATAGGAGTAGTAGTTCTATTTTTACGATAAAATGTTTTGATTTGAAAAAAAAATTACTTCTTATTATTTGATGTTCCTGTAACAACAGCCCTAACATGAAGTATAAGTATTGATCAATGTCAGAAATAAATAAGTACAATAACTTCTTGTACAAAATACTATTCTTATACATACGCTAGATGAGCACTAGCAAAATTATAACAAACAATGAGAACAGAATCCTGTCAGTATATCCTAGATTATCAAAAAATCGACACACAAACGCTCAATAAATATTTCATAACAAAGACTCATAAAAAGGAACAAGAAACAAATTACCTAATTTCTCTTTATGTATACAAAATGAGCTTGAACTTGCTCAAATTGGCCGTTAAACACACTAAAACAATTTGGTATGAAGGCGGGGAACCTTATTAGAAGGTTTAATCTGGGAGGCGACTGAAAGCGAAATACACTTCGTTTAATTTTTGAATGAATCTTTAAGTAACTTCCATCTTCTTCGCGAGACAAATTAGTGTCTAAAATGTTAAAATTAATATCTAAGTATGTGCTGGGTTTGTACATAGGAATAGGTAAGTATACCATCTAAGAACAATGAGATCTGGGAATAGGGATGTTTACTGACTTTAAAAAAAGGGATTCTAATTAGTCCGTCTGTTTGATTATCGAAAAATATTGGATACGTATTTTTTTGTCAAATCAATAAAAAAATTACGGAGATAAAACGGGTCAAAGATTTGAGTGAGGGTTGGTGACGTCACTGACCGCAAAAAAATTTCATACTTTTGTCTTAGAGTATGACGTCACACGAGTTTTTAAACCACTGCATGTATCGTCTACATTGTTTGTTTACATGAAAAAAGAAAAAATACGAGTACGTGTCCTATATTTTTTGGTAATCTATCTGACGGACTAATTAGATTGTTTTTAGGTGTAATATTTGGCGTCTACTGGGGCCACTTTCTAGAAATGTGGGTGTTTCTGCGGTGAAATAAGCAAACGAGATAAATGCCACCGCGGCAAAATCTTGATGAGGCTGGGACAGTACCATGGAGATGCACACAGAGGCACAAGAAAAGAGTGGGTGTAGTCAGCTGTGGATGAGGAACCTATTCGTACTTCTCTGATCATAAATAAGTTCTCAATCGCCAGGCAGCACATTCACAGCTGAATCCTTAGGGTCAAGGTGCCTCGAACTTTTTCGCGTTAATCTCGGAAAGTGGTAAGATTACAAGTAAGTAACAATAATTGCCAAAAAAGAAACAAATACATTTTGGTTTAGACAGATTCGCGAATGGAATGCAATTACAACTGCTGCTGATCTGTTCTATCTCAAAAAGCTATTCGCAGTTGATGAGCCACCCAGTGGTGGCGGTCGTGGGTTCGAACCCAGGCAGGTACATTACTTTGTGTAATTTATTTCATCACCGCTGCTCTCAAAACGGTGAAGGAAAACATAGTGAGGAAACCGGCATGACTTAGAACCAAAAATTCGTAGACATGTGACATCTACCAATGCGCACTGGGCCCGGTAGATTATAGCCCATTCCCTCTCATAGAGAGGAGGCCTGTGTCCCAGCAGTGGGCTATTGGTTATGAGCAACCTTCAGTTATTGCGGAGGCACTAGAAAACGACACAAGATACCAGCTGTAAGTCATCATCATCTGCGTAGCCTTTTCCCAACTATTTTGGGGTCGGCTTCGAGTCTAACCAGATGCAGCTGAATAGCAGTATTTTACATAAAGAAATTACCTATCTGACCTCCAAAACCCAGTTAATACTGGGTAATACGATACTTCTTGGTAAGACTGGTTGTCAGACTTTCAGGCCAGTAATTAACGACTGCCAAAGATCTAAGTGTATATGGCAGCCGGGACTTACGGCTAAATGTGCTTCTTAAGGCACGGAGGAAACTCGATGTTTAATTGGTAAAATACCTACCTACTAGCTGAAAGTAATACTTATGATTTACGATCAAACCAATTCCTAACCATCTCTTCGAAACAGAACTCCAAAGACGAACCCCTAACCTTGTAAAGTGGTTCTCGATACCACAATATGCAAACTTGTTGTGTTCAGCCTACGCGGAGCGGTGTGTGTCGGTAGGTAAGCGGTGTGAGCGGTGTTCAATAGGTGTATGTCTTTGAGAGCGGCGCCCGGGGCACTCGGCGAGCCTTTTAACACGTAATTGCGTTAATATGTCCCGACGTACGACATCTACGAAATTAGACGAACCTGCGCTATACTTTGGTTATGTTCCTTTTTATCCTGATTGTATTTTATTCAACCTGATATAAGGTAAAAGAATTGGTAAATATTGCTTGAACAGACCTTTCAAAAGGACTTTTTTAAAGTACTGGCCAGCACAGCTTTGAAAAGACAAACAATGAAGTAGTAACAAAGAAGTAAGATATGACATTAATTTCATTGCAAAATTAAAAGAATCAGTCATCTTCGAGACATAAATAAGTTGTATGCAGGCAGCACTGGACTGGATGTTGCTATTCTAGGAGGGATCAGATCGATACGTAGTAAATATTTTGCTTTTTCCATCTAACTGAGCTGGATTAAAGACTTCTCTCTAGTAGAGATCTCTTTGTCAGTGGTACATGACTATTCATACTTTAACGTTTTTTTTTAGCGTATTGTGTCCCACTGCTTTTCCTTTCCAACTCTCCTGGTGTTGTACCTTTTCTGGCCAATCAGTAACGATTGAGTCCAAATCGGGACGCCAACTTTTACACCGAAATTTGAAGACTGAAATAATTAGAAGATGGATGCCACATTTTTTTTTTAAAACGTTGCCCAACACTAGGAATTTCTCCTGTATCGTGGGCGCGTTCACAAACATTTAAATTCACATACACAAATATCTAGACCCGCAACAACTATCTGTAGATCATACAAATATTTGTTCCGTGCGGGGATCAAACCCGCGACACGCAGCGCAGCAGTCCATTGCTTGAGCCACTGCGCCAACCGTGCCGTTATTCGTCACATTAGAATTATATTTTGCAACACAATCATGTACCTATGAGGTATTCTACCATTACATGGACCATACCAACATCGTAGTAATATTTCGTAGTTTTTATCAATCTCCTATAAAGTTGCTATTATTGACTTACATTTCGTCATTGAAGTTCGGACACCACGTAAGTCAATAACACATAACATAACAGCACGCCTCTTAAGCTCCTCGTTAGGCAAAGGTGTACTCATAAGTTCTTCATACTTCGCTTCGTGAAAAGTTCGTTTTGACCTTGTACACTGGAATATTAGCACTAAAGAAATAAAGACTTCTTCTTGAAAGTTAAATCAAACAATCCTTCTACTATTCTACTAAGTCCACACCAATATGTCGGCCATCGATTTAACCGACATTGCGGCTGCTGTTGACATACCCCATCGTTCAGTGCATGTCGTAGGCCTGCACCGAGCAGCCAGTATTTTCATTTTCGATTTGCTGCCTCTAAGAGATAGCACATTGGTTAGTAATTGAACCACGGACGTCTTTGATATATCGACTCTTTTATCGGATTGGACGGACGCAATAACAGACCGTTGATTGCTTCCAAGTGGACTCGGAAGATTGATTATTTTCTCCGTACTCTGTCCGTGTCTTCGTTGTTTTATATACATTGTCGTATGTGGTTTTAATTTTAGCTTTATGAAGAAATGTCTGGAAGATAGAGTGTAAGTAGCAGTAATAACTTGGATTTAATTTAGTACAGATTGCATACTAAGATTGGATGAAGGCAAGAAGTAAAAGGTGTTATTTGTCACGCTCAGGACAAAACAAAAAAAAAGTTAAATTAACAATCAATCAAAATTATTTAAAAAGTTAGTAAAATAATGAAACAAACGAAATTGGTCCTACTGATAAGTGTTGTGTTAGCAGGTTTAGATTGTTGCGAAATTACCAAGTTAAAATTAAATATTTTATTAATATTTTACCTATGTAACGATTAATAAGTAGGTAAGCACTAAAAATAAGTAGTTTAAACCGAAACTGTTCTTGTACATTCGGACATAATTACGATAAAATTGTATTTTCTTAAATTCACGGAATACAGTGGTCACACAAAATTAAAACACATTGAATTTTAAAATTGCTCATGTTTTCCAAAGCCGAAACCAAAATAACTTAATTACCCCCACTCCTTGCCTGAAACATCACGACAACACATTCTCAGAACATTTGAATATTCAAAACGTTAAAGTATATTTTTTTAAAGACATCCTAAATAAAGGTTTTACTTTAGAACGTGTGTTATTTTGTCCCTAAATCGGTATTGCAAAAAGCGGCTAACATTAATGTGAATATACTGTCGGCGAAGCATTTCGTCCATTCGTACTGGCCAAAGCTCATAAATAAACAAAACTGGATGCTCTGTCGAAAAGTTCTGCAAAAAAAAACTCGAAAAACGTAAAATTTACAACCGGGAATTCAGTGGAGTTTTAATTAACCTTACAATGGATCGCCGCGTGAACACTCTGTGCTCATACGTGTGCTATCTAAATATTAGTTAGTACTAGAAGTTAGGGGATATTGACAGTAAGTATTGTGAGGACGGGGCAATTAAAACTTTTACTTTGTTTGTAACTTGCGTCTATGTATGCAGTACACGATTAAAAAGGTCACATCGCCACTTAGTAATGTCAATTGTGGAGTCACAGGGTCTCAAAATCAAATCATATTAAATTCGTTCTTGGTCTTCCATTGTTTATAAGTACGACCTTACTAAAAGATTTCGGCATTAGTCTACTGTCTAATGCAGAAATCGTGACTACGGTGGCTAAATTTCATAATACGCTTCATGTAAAATACTGGTATTTAGCTGCATCTGATGAGGCTAGGAGCCCACACCATCATGGTTGGGAGAAGGCTAGGCAAATAATGAGGGGGTAAACGTTATGTTTAATAAACCTAGTATAACCCTCCTTTTGGGCTTCGCCGCAGTCGGGTAGAAGGATTTGGTGAAGTCAAAATCAATTTCCAGTCTTCGTCTAGGTAACTAAATCTCATCACATAATGGACTTTAACTTCGTTTTAAATGAGTCCGTGCTATCGTGTCATAATTGGCCATGACTTGATTTTTTTTAAAAAATTTTTTAATTTTTTTTTACAAAATATAGACCATTTCAAGGAACTAATTTGCTTATTTTGTTTTTTTAAGGGTTGTACATTTTTTTAGGATTTTTTGAATTCGAGGTGCTCTCAATATCACTATGAGGCTGTATGTAGTGCGGTGTTGTGCCACAGACAAATTAAAAAAGAATACAATGTCAATCTAAATCCAGTGACATATCCTTGACAGTTGAGATTGATACAGTGATTCAAGAGGAAGGTTTATATGTATAATACACGCATAATATAGTAGAGAAAAACACCTGTGCGAAGCCGGGGCGCGTCGCTAGTAAATAATAAGTTCATTGATGACAAGAGATAAACCAATCTTATATAAATCAAAACAATGGCATGGTACGAGAGCAAAGGCTCTAATGTAAATATTCTTATTTACATTAGAGCCTTTGCTCTCGTATTTCCGCTATATTGTGTTGAGTGGACAACATCATATACTCAACAATCATAGCATTATTGACCGTAGGTATGTTACGGGAATCCGCCTTAGTATAATTTAAAGAAGCCATTACAACAATTCACAACATTTCACAAAAACAAACTTCAACAAAGCTGGCTAAACATAACCTACAAAATGTTAACATTGACAGTCTCGCAACCGAATGTTTTTTTTTTTTCAAGAATGATAGAATGACAAAGGAATGTTCTATTATGTTTTGTTGGAGGGTCTAAAAGGTCAAATGAAAGTCATTCGTTAAAACACCTATAACTTTTGAAATAGTATGTATTTTTCAAATCTGGTAACAGGCATGAATTCACCTAAGCTAACCCTTTTTTTTTTTTTTTTTTTTTTTTTTTTTTTTTTTTTTTTTTTTTTGGTGGGTGTAAAATCATCGAATAACCCCTCCCGCTCTTGGGCAGAGCGAAAGGGAGTGTCAGACTTCTACTGACTAAAAACCACCCATGTTCCTTCTTCGCCCTCTATGTCGAGGCCGCGATAACCGTTGGACTACCCGCGGCCACCTAAGCTAACCCTCGAAATGGTTTTAAGACAGCGCTTGAAAAAAAAAATTAGGCATGCCCAATTCGGGGTATAGGTACAGTATTCAGGATAAGGAAGGTATCTAGTAGATATGTAGGTCCTAGCTTATTCATGTCAAGCATAAATCATCTTTGTGCCCTTGATTTTTTTTTGGGGATGGGAAATCGTCGAATAACCCCTTACGCTCTAGGACAGAGCAAAAAAAAGTGTCAGATTTCTACTGACTAAAAACCACCCCTGTTCTTTCTTAGCCCTTTATGTCGAGGCCGCGGTATCTCTTACAACAACCCGCAGCCCCGACGGGATCTTTGTGCCCTTGTCCCATGTTATTTGGGGTCGACACAACACTTATAGTTCTGTTTACTCCTTTTTCCTACATTTTATTATTTCTAACACAATCTATAGATTTTTGGTTTTAAGATTTATATTTACCGCTCTTTTAGTCACATTTGATTCGTCCCTCTTCAGCATATGCTCATACCACGATAGTTGATTCCCTTTCAACTTTTTTGTAACTAGCACAACTTCCGAACTTCCTCTAATATACTCATTCCTTACTTTATTCATTCCTGTCGTACACATCCACCTCAAAATTCTCATGTCAAGCATACATCACAAGATATTATAAAAACGACACGTTTAGATGTAGGTACATATATACACCCACACGCAACAGAGAAGAAAATTGATTTCCCCTACCATTATTTTACCCTTCGGAAAACTCCATGAAAATACTTTTTTCAACAAAATTAAACAAGGCAGCCACAACGTATTAACCTAACGTCTCTGTTTAACCAAAAAGTTTATTTGTTTGTGAACTTAGCGCCTGATTTGCATACATAGCAACAAAACACGGCCGTCTCGTGTGCGAGTGTGAAAATGGGAAAGTTCCTTCTGTATAATGAAGATGGGGAAAGACGGGTAATCCGCCACATCGGGAGAAACTTGCTACAAACCGCAAGTCGGGCGCTCCAACTTGACTTCTGAGAGTTGCCACTTATTTTTCAGGCGCCTGGATACGTGATATGTATTGTTATCTAATGTATTCTGTAGTTATGTTGTAAGGATTTTAAACTTATAATACATTGTATTGTACATACGTTTTTATTTTTGGCTGGTGAAAAATCATCAAATAACCCCTCCCGGGCACAGCGATAGGGAGTGCCAGACTTTTGACTAAAAACCAACCATGTTCCTTCTTAGCTCTGTATGTTGCGCAGCTCCAACGGGCGTCGGCCATCCATCCATGTTCCTGACATCCCTTTGAGGCGCGCGTGGAACACGAACATGCCGTAGACACGGCCTGTCGTCGTCACAAGACGGACGGACGGCAAGCTAGCCCATCACTCACCGTCCACGGCACCGCGTCTACGGTGGCCGGAAGCCCGGAGCGCCTCCCGCAGCGGCAGGGACGAGAGGTGTTCTCCTTCTCGCGTTCCGCCACTTCCTTCGATAGCATCACTGTTTCGCAGAAGGAGGCGACGGCGTGCCATTCCTCCTCGCCCCGGACCATGGCTTGCACCAGGGCCGGACGCGAGAGGTCGCCGCCGCTGATGACGATTATACATACTGAGATGACGAGTAACGGAGAAGTATGGAAGAAGAAGGCATGCTTCGCCGACCCCAAATAAATTGATTTAAGGACTGGATAATGATGATATTGAACATGTACATACTTTTGAGGGGTAGCGGTTATATAAAATAGGTGCACGCGTCGAAATTCGAACTAAACCAACGTTTGGCAAGGTCGATCTGGTCCGTCCATTACATAACAAGACCTCTTCATGAATCGAAATGAAAATAAAGTAGTCATAGTAGGTCTTGAAGGGTCTTATTTCGGGTAGTCAGCAGCCAAAAAGTCTGATAACCAATCTTACCACTCGGGTTATCGAACTACCAAGTAACTAGCAACTCGGTCGTGTAGATTTACGCATGTGGTAAGTTCAGTCGCTTTAAAAGAAAAGCCGATGCCAAAACAATAGGGTATTTCACCAAAAAAATTTAATTAGAGCAACAGATATATTTTCAAAAAAATATTGGACACGTATTTTTTCTTTTTTCACTTAAACAAAAGATGAAGACGATACAGTGCTTCGAAAAGTCGCGTCAAGTGTGACGTCACAAGGTCAGTACCTACTTTTTACCCACAAAGTGACGTCAACAGCCCCCACTCATGATCTTTGACACGGTAACGAAAGTCCCATTAGTTCTACTATAAATTGTTTAATAGTGTGAATAGTTCTACGATTTTGTTCCACTGTGAATCATAAAACTAGTAGAAAAAAAAATCCCATTAGTTCTATCGTAGGACTGTGCAGTTGAACTAGTGGAAATGATCCGAATATTTTACACCTTTTTACAATAATAAGAAAGCATATGAGCGAAACTTCATATAAAGTCATAGAATTATGAGATATTTGAGTCAATCTGATAATATAATCAAAACTCAATTATAATAATGATGTTGTTATCAGTGCAAATTAACTTATCAAAGAAGTCACAAATCGATGCATTCGAAACACATTGTTCAAATGAATTTGCTGAACTGTGAAAATGGTGTCAACCGTTGTATCAGATTGCAACATTTGATCCAAAAGGTAAGATAAGGTAAGGTTGTTATAAATAAATAAATAATAAATAAAACCTCATTACAAAACACAGGGCATTCAAACAACATTTTAGAATAATAATTTATTTATTTATGTATAATGCCTTGTTCTATCTAGCGATTCAGTTCCAAAGAAAAAAAAAATGTTAAGGGAAAGATTTAATAGTTTGGACGAGCTTAAAAGGAATGTCTGGTCTTCATTAACAACGCCCAAATTATTTTTGATTACCCACTCATTAATTAATGTGGAACAAAATAATCAGGAAACAACCTTATTTTACGTTTACCATTTATTCATACTCTTTATAGTTTCGCGTTTTTTTATGGAAGATGATACTTCATTCCATAAAATATCTATGAGTTTTAACAACATTTGGTCAAATAATGCTAATTACAATAATCTTTATACACAAGTGGACTTTACCACTATAACATTTTGTCCTTTTTATTCAAAGGTACACCCAGCAAAATGAGTTTGGTTTGCAGGTTAGTTTTCTGTACTCTACTTTGGTTGTAGCATCTCTTCGATTGAGCCTATCTGTATGATTTTGATTAATATATCACAGAGGGACAAAACTTAAAGTAGCATAGAAAAATTAATAAAATAATAATCTGATGATAGATTCATCTGTCTGCTTACGTAATCGGTAATGCCTGCAAACACATATCTTTGCTGCTTGTACTTTTGTATAAGTAATATTATATTTTGTACAATTAATTAGATGTACATTACATTTTGTTTGTAAAAACAAAGGTTTTATTGTAAGTACGTGTGGATGCTGAGAGTATAATAACATTTACATAATTATTAGATAATAGATCAATTTGTATAATATTGAAGGATAGAAAGAAAATAGATACTGATTTTTAAATTATCGTTACTGATAGGTTTTTTTATATGACATGAATACATAGAAAATCTGCCTAAATGGCACACATACTTTTTTTTTTCTTTACTTATTAATTTATTATTTAGTAGTATTATTTTTCTTGTTTAAAAAATAATCATTTAGAACTAACATTTTTTTAATAAGTAATAGCATTTTATTATTGAAAGCGGGAAGATAGAAGACAAAGTTTGCAGCTGCAGCTTTTTACCCGACTACGGCGACGCAAAAAGGAAGGGTAATGATTTTGGTAGGCTATGGATAGATGTATGTATGTTTCACCATAGCGCCAAATCTACTGAACGGATTGTAATAAATGAGGTGTCAATAGATTCGTAGGAATAGCCCGGGTGACATAGATTTAATACATTTCATAAAAAAAAAATAACGGAAATTATTAAATAAAATTAAAAAATTTGAGATAATCACAACATGTTTGATATCATATGAAAGGTCTTGGCAAGCACATTACAAATATGTATGGTATATTATAGTTTTAGTCAACATATACGTTTAGAATTTGGTCAAACAGTTCTCGCGGCCTTGTCTGTGCTATTTACTCGTTTTCTGTAAATAACGAGCCAAAATTAAGTAGAATTTTACATTATGAAAGTAATATATAATATTATTAAGTAATATTAAATACACAAAAATAAAATTCAAATAAAAAAAATAAGTTTAAAACTGAAACCCGACTATGCAAAAAAACGCAGACTAATAAAACCACGGTCCTAAAAGAAGAAAATACATCTTAAAATATTTTTTGGTAAATAACTTAATTATAAGTATCATTATTATAGAGGCCAGTCGTAGTCGCATAATGTTGTTACAAAAAATATTATTTTAGAACCCATGCATTGTACATATTTCTATATGTAGAGAAAAGTGTTACTCTAAATGACCGTAAATAACTTTATAGGTTCCGTTAAAACCATATTCCCAATGACAAAAGTGTAGGTTTAAAGATAAATAAATAAAAATATAAGCTTAAAAACTAAAACCCGACTACAAACCGCGGTCTTAAAAGTAGAAAACAAAAAAAATATTCTTGTCTGATATTCATAATATTGAATTTGTTTATTTCAATTTAAATATAAGTAATATTATTATACATATTTGAAATGTGCTCGCCAAGACCTCTCATTTGATACCAAACATGTTATGATTATCTCAATTTAATTTTTTTTGGAGCTTAGAATTTGACATTTAAATTCCGCCATAAAAATAATTGTTAAAATTGATATAGCCGTGACATAGGCTATATCAATTTTAGGGCTATTCTTACAAATCTATTGACAGCTCATTCATTAAAATAAGTTCAGTAGTCTAGGCGCTATGGTGGAACATACAAACATACATACATACATCCATAGACTGCCAAAATCATTACCCTTCCTTTTGGCTTCGCCGTAGTCGGGTAAAAAAATAAGTTTAATAATAAAAAGCTAATGGACATGTGTATTCTCCCCATCTTGACCTACGGTGCACAAACTTGGTCTTTGACTAACATCCAAAAGTCCAAACTCAAGGTTTGCCAACATGCTATGGAGCGCAGTATCTTAGGTGTAAAATTAACCGATCGGGTTCGAAACACACTGCGCTCCAAAACGCAAATTGTTGACGTGGCTCAAAAGGCTGCCATACTTAAATGGGACTGGGCAGGACATGTATGTCGCATGCCGACCGAGCTGTGGGCCCGTAAAGCTCAGGATTGGTGCCCTGAAACAGTGACGCGAGGTCGTGGCAGACCACGAAGGAGATGGCGGGACGAACTGGATGTCTTCCTTGAGAATTGGAGAGACATTGCACTGAATCGTGACCTTTGGAAGGAATGGAGGGAGGCCTTTGCTCAGCAGTGGGACAACACAGGCTAGCTATAATAATTAATATAATAATAAAAAACTAAAACCCGACTACGACTACGCGTGGTTAAAACAGTTGGAGAAAACACCTTTTGAACCGACTTTTGTTTTTATGTATGTTCCCCGATTACTCGAAGACGGCTGGACTGATTTAGATTTTTTTGTATTGTGTGAAAGAGTATACTTCCCAGGTGGTCCCATGATTATCAAGTCAGGATCTAATGATGGAATCCTGGAGAAATAGAGAGAACTCTTTAAATTTCATAGGCACACTTGTGAGTAGTTTTTGGAAGAGTATTTTCTCGAGGAGGTTATCAATTCGTCGGCGATTTTTTAATAATTTTTTATTTATGTTCCCCGATTACTCGAAGATGGCTGGACTGATTTAGATTTTTTTGGTTTTGTTTGAAAAGGTATACTTCTCAGGTGGTCCCATGATCATCAAGTCAGGATCTGATGATGGGATCCTGGAGAAATAGAGAGAACTCCTCAAATTTTATAGGCACAATTCAAGTGATTTGAGTAGTTTTTGGAAGAGAACTTTTCGCGAAGTGGTCCCATTTCAATTTGGTGAAGATCTGATGAAGAACTTCGGAAATTGGCAACGGAACTCCTCAATAAATGATAGCAAATGAACTGGGATTGCTGAAATCCCATGTCTGTCTGCCTATACTATCAGTTCATAATTTAACATCACACCGGTGCGCTGTGAAGGGTACAGCACATGTGAACCACTAAAAAGTGATAAATAATTTTATTAAATTATTAAAAATAATAATATTAATTAATTATCAAAAAATAATAATTTTTAAAAGTTGCTGTGACTGTAAACATCAAGCTTTTTATTTGGATGGGCGGGTATACTGATTTTATTACTTACTTATTTTGATATTATTAAAGATATATCCACCAAAATGCATCACGTATGTAATTAACTAAAAGTAATAATGTATTCTGTTGAGAACGGTGACGCGTGGCGCCATCTGTCAGAGAAGTAATTAACTACCGGTGCACAGTGATATACTGGACTAACATCCCCCAACGTAAGTGAATCTTGGTGTATGTAATTGTCTAATGGCCATTAAAGTAAACATAGAAGAGGGGTGTGTAATACCAATTAACTAACAGGTTTTCAAATGGATCCTTAGCTTTATAACGTTCACCAAGAGCTGTCAAAATAAAATAAAAAAATTAGAAAGCTAGTAAGGCAACGGCCCCACTGTCGAAGAGATGGCGGTTAGCTTTCGATAATTTTCTTGCTGGTGGAAAGTACATAAGATTGAAGTAAAAGAGATATACTAAGTGTTTACACCAGTTCATAACTTAACATCACGCCGGTACGTTGTGAAGGGGTAAGCACATGTGAATCACATAACCTTCTAAACAATAAATAAAAACCGACTTCCCAAAGGAGGAGCTTCTCAATTCGATCGTTATGTTTTTTTTATGCATGTACACCGATTACGCTGAGATTTATGATCCGGTTTACGTGATCCTTTTTTAATTTGATGCGGAATAGTTGCCATTAGGTCCCATAAACATTTAAAAAATTTAGGAGACATCTTTAATAATATCAAAATAAGTAAGTAATCATCCAAATAAAAAACTTGGTGTTAACAGTCACAGCAACTTTTAAAAATTATATTTTTTTGTTAAAAAGTTTTTATTAATCACTTTTTAGTGGTTCACATATGCTTAACCCTTTTTTTTTTGGGGGGTGGGATATCATCAAATAACCCCTTCCGCTCTTGGGAAGAGCGAAAGGGAGTGTATGACTTCTACTGACTAAACACCACCCATGTTAGCCCTTCTTCTTAGCCCTTTATGTCGAGGGTCGCGGTATCTCTTACAACAACCCGCAGCCCCGACGGGATGTACTTAACCCTTCACAGCGTACCGGTGTGATGTTATGTTATGAACTGGTGTATACAATAGTCAGACATGGTATTTCTGCAATCCCAGTTCATTTGCTATCATTTATTGAGGAGTTCCATTGTCTATCTCCGAAATTCTTCATCAGATCTTCACCAAATTGAAATGGAACCACTCCGCGAAAAGTTCTCTTCCAAAAACTACTCAAATCACTTGAAGTGTGCTTATAAAATTTGAGGAGTTCTCTCTATTTCTCCAGGATCCCATCATCAGATCCTGACTTGATGATGGGATTGGACCACCTGAGAAGTATACCTTTTCAAACAAAACCAAAAAAATCTAAATCAGTCCAGCCATCTTCGAGTAATCGGGGAACATAAATAAAAAATAATTAAAAAATCGCCGACGTATTGATAACCTCCTCCTTTTTGAAGTCGGTTAAAAAAGAACATTACAAGTAAATTCTCAAAGCAAAACAAAGAAAGAAAGATTAAACAAGAGAGCGAAACATTCAAAAGCAAACTGTAAGAGACGAAATAAAACCCACAACACATGGTATGGGATGATAATTTTAAATATTCAGAAAAGTATTGTCACCGACATCCATTCAGAGTTGTAGCCGCCACGGATTCGCATTTAAAGCCGCATTTACATTAATAAAAAATCCTGTCTGTCGGTGTGCGACAAGCCTTTCATGTGCTCACTTTTTGGGACGAAAATCTTGTGAAAAATATAGATATATACAGTTTTTGTTAAGTGAAACATATGTTCATGAAAATCATTATTAAATGTTGGGAATTATTTTTGATACATAAATAATTAAGGACTAGTAAGTAGAAACAAACTTAAGTGGCAGTGGGCAGGGCACATTGCTCGCAGAACGGATGGCCGATGGGGTCGAAAAGTTCTGGACTGGCGACCGCGAACTGGAAGACGTTGCGTTGGAAGGCCTCCCACTAGGTGGACCGATGACCTGGTGAAGGTTGCGGGGATCCGCTGGATGCGAGACGCACGGGACCGGTCAATGTGGCGACACTTAGGGGAGGCCTATGTCCAGCAGTGGACGTCTTTCGGCTGAAATGATGATGATGATGATGAAGTAGAAACAGGTTGACAGAAGATAATTTAGATAATAACTGTTGGATGAAGCTTTAAATAGGAGGAAAACACACATTTTGTCAAAAATAATTAACCTTATAGGTATAAACTGATGGTTACCAGTACTTTGAGGACAAAAAAGATGATTATACTTAATAATAACAAGTTTATCCGACTCACCAAATTCCTACTATTTTATTGTATTCACCTATTCACAAATAAACAAAACAGTCAATTGTAAAATAAAATCGGGCCAGAACAGAAGTTAAATTTTTAACATTTTCCAATAGTGAACAATTTTTACAGCTAAATAGTGTGATCACATATTTGAAATGTTGGCCTCTTTCATTCTTTTAGTAACAATCTGATAACATAATAACACACGTAACCGAGAAGCGGGTAAAGCTTTTATAAATATTCGATTATAACGGGTAATAATGTAATGTACTGATATCGCGTCAATAGAATATTAATTTCCATAGCTACGGAACTCTCTCATCAATATCAATTTCGTATCCACTTCAAAACGTTCAATTAATTATGTCTGAAGGCGCTAAAATCTTGCATCAAGTAACTTACAATTACTGGAATGAATACCGAAGTATTGTTTGGTTAACATTGTAAACATTCATACATAGTAACAACAGCTAACACAAATATCTTTCTACGTATAATCTAGTACTACAATAATTCCTAAAGAAAGAATACAGTATTTTACAAAAGGGGAATGCACACAACATCTGTTGTTGCCAAACTCTTCTATTTCGAATTTGTTAATAATTTTGCGAACTTTATTACTAAGCTTTTGTTCCGGTGTCGGGGTATAATGGATTGTCCTGTTTCTAGTAACATTTTCATGTTTGTATGCATTTGAATGTCTGTCTGTTGTGTACGTGGCGGTATCTCGTTCATCTTCGTCATCAGACCTGTCGGCAGAACCGAATTGATTGTCAGGTCCCTCGATTGGTGTCGAGTACTTGTACTCTTCCCTTTTGTACGCTGGACTCGTGTTCTTTACTGTTGGTCCCGGAATTTCTGTGGACGAATTCAAGAATATAGTCGTCATCAATACTGACACATTTCCCGTTTTCTAGTAAGTATCCTGTACGTTTAGGAATGTAATAAACGTTGGTCTTGTTGTATTAATTAAGCAAGCTGTATCGATGTTCAGTAATTACATTGCACTTGTTGTTTCAGTCCTGTTCTAGTTTGTTGTTCGTTTCCTACTTCAGTGTAGAGCTACGTTGAAAGCGAGTGCTTTGTTCATGTTTTAGTAGCTCATTTCCACCAAATTAGACGTAGCGAGTATATAAGTTTATATTATTATCCTATCGCAACGATAGACAAAATATAGCCTAGTTTTTTTCTGCCTAGTTCAATTCTTTTATCAACAATAGGATATATTGGCATATATGATTCTGATTAGTCCGTCTGTTAGATTATCGAAAAATATTGGATTTGTTTTTTTTGTTTTATCAAAATATATTAAAAAAATATTTATTTATAATATTAAAAAAGAAAAACTACGTTTTCAATATTTTTGGAAGTCTATCTGACGGACTAATTAGATTTTTTTTGTTAACTACCCTATTGCTGGTTCAGTATTAGCCAGGAAAATAGTTATCCTGCAATGGCTGCGGGACTGTTCGATAAAAATACCGCGGCCCCGGAAAACAAAGGGTTAAGAAGGAACATGGGTGGGTGTTAGTCAGCAAAGGCCTGGCATTCGTTTCCGCTCCGCCCAGGGCGGGAAGGGTCATTTGATAATTTTCCATTCACAAAAAAAGTTATAAAACTAAAGTATATCTCTTTTAAGGACAGTCAAGTGCTTACCATATAATCTGATAACGCTATCGACTTCCCCGAGCGAGTTCTTGGCGACGCATCTGTACCCGCCGACGTCAGCTGACGTCAGCCGTCGCACCGTCAGCGCCATGCGGCTCTCAAACGAGCTGATGACCGTGTTCACTACCTCGTACTTACTTGATGATATCACCATCTCATCTGTAGGAGGGGAAATAGGTCTCATCTATACTTATAATAATACAAAGAGGTAAGATTTGAATATCGGGGAGTAAAATCTTTGGAATTTTGGATATGATTCCGAAAAATATTTCACTAATGAGAAGCTATAGTTTCTCCAAGTGTCTCTGTAAAATGTTCCTGTGATATATTTCCGAACATAAAGTGGGCGAAACCGCGTACAAAAGCTAGTTTATTATATTATAATACCAGCTGACCAAGCGCTGCCTTGTACTGTCTTAATATCAACAGCACTACCTACTGGGTTCAACTGTGGATCTGGATATGGTCACTATAAGATATAGTTAGGTAACCTTATTACATAATAACTTCAGATAGAACATCCCTTAAGTACGGACTGAATAAATTAACTGACTTGATATTACATGGATCTCACTACTTTTTGCGGTAGAAGAACTGAATTGAGCGACTTCGCTTGTTTTACAAGTTTTGTTTTTAGTGGGAAATAAGTAAATATCGTCGATTAGTATTAGTCCCCGAAGGTTTAGGTAGACATCCAACTAATAGTAAACCCCCTCTTCACTAGTTATATTTAAGCCATCAATCTTCTGAGAAATTCCACCATTCAGTTATATGTCTGCACTATAATAGTCTTTTTGGTTTTCAACAATTGAAAATATCTTTCGAAGTTATTCGATTGTTGCAAAAACAATCAAATAGATTTCTGTGTGGGAAAAATAAAATCTTTAAGTTAAAAGAACAATACTAACTCTTCTCGTAGTAACAAACAAATTAATGTTATCCATGTATAAAATAATGGCTATTACTCCCGGTTCGAAAGTAATTCAAAACTTGAAAAAAGAAGCCTCAACGGTACCTAAGCCGTGAAGCAAATGTTATAATTCACAGCAAAGTCTAAGAAACTTAGGGCAATAAACTGTTGAATGTAAAAAGAAAACAGATTCAAATAATACAATTTCACTATCTCGGAGCAAAGCAAAATAGTTTACTGTAAACTTTTTCTTTCAGTTCAGCGTGGAGAACTCATAAAAAGAATTATTACGTTTTCAGTTTTCTTTTACTTGACACTCCATTTCATGAATATTTTTCCACAAGAAAGCCACAGAGTTTTCATATCATAATCTATTACACCGAATTACACGCAAGCGTAGCTTTGTTGAAATATGATACAGTACCGAGATCCTAGTTATTATTCCGAAATACATTTGAATTGTAAGACAAAATACGTGTCTTTTACGTGAAAAATGCTGAATCCCCTTAGCTCGCGTACATTTATATTGAATCCAGCTGTGGCAAACTAAAGTGTTTACCAGATAAGGTAAACAACGTCCCAGTTGTCCCTCACAAAATTCCGTTGCAGGGGAAACCATATTTTTCAAGAAGCTCCAAATCGCCGACATTTCCTGGTAGACCCCTTTAGAGAGGTGGCCCAAACAATCCCTACATTGCGGTACGTAAGTATGTCGTTCGCCGCCTCGGAGCTGTGGTAAGCCTCTACCGCCTGTTGTCCGCAAATGATAAAGCGACTAGCTTTCTTTCGAAAACACTGCACCGCGCCACCGTCCCGTTAAACACTTCTTTCAACCGCTCCGTTTTATTAGAACCAATAAAATATCCCTGCACTATTTACACCGCCCAAAATATTTACACAATATTAAACACCACAATTTAGAAAGGCATTAATTTAAGCTTCGGCGCCCGCCATGAACTTTATAAGGAAACGATAACACCAGTAACGCCTTTCTTAATCTTCATTCCGATCGAAACTTCGGCTTGTTTACTCTCCAGTGTGCTTCGACTTTACGACGTGCGCCGAAGATGGCCTTCGGAGGAAATTACTCGACAATCTCGAAGTCTACTCGTTTCATTATAACAAGAAATTTCATCTCAATTAATGTCTAAAATAACATTGTAACACTCTTAATTACGCTCGAGTGAGGCCTGCTTAATTAACACTTACATGTCAGCCACCCTAACATAGATTGATGACAAACGAAAATGACGATCCTGTAGTGTTACCCTTTGGGGCTGGTTTTGGAAGCGGGCCGGAGAGAAAGCGCCAGTCATTGGGCGCAAGTTGGCGGCCTAACAAAAGGCTGTGTACGCCGCGCGCCGCCGGCCCACAATGCCCCCATAGATCATAACGCAGACGTAAAACAACTTGTGACCTTAATGCGTTTTAATAATTAGCCCTCGACGCTGTGTAAATTGTAGACTGCCGCTTCAAAATAAATTCCGAGTTTATTTTGGCAAACAGACTTGTATTTTCAAATTCAGCGACCGCAGTTACTAAAAGCAGATTTATAGGCAAACCACAATTTTGAGAACATTTCGATGAAACTGAAGACCGACTGTTTTATAAGGAGAACGCGAACTGCTCTTTACTAGTATTCTCTCACTGAAGACGCAAATTAACTGAACAAGTCCTTGAAACCCGCGAAAGTCTTGAAAGTTAGCATCATGCTCTTGACTGGTTTCCTTTGTATCAGTCACTCGGCGCACTCGTACATAAAACGCGAGCTCACTACTAACTACCTCACCTCACAACATTATAAAACAAATGCATTTCCACTGTTTGTTTTGCACTAGTTTTAAAGTATATTGTATTACGTTTTCTAAATTCACAGGTAGATAATATTGAGTTATGTAAATGGCAAGACAACAGTATCGAGCATTCGACAGAAGTTATTATGACTGTTACTGGTCCCCCCTGAGGGTCTCAGAGAGCTGTATGTAGCCACGTAATGGACTAAGCGAACAAAGCACTCGTGTGCTAAAGGCGACCACAAACCATGGCTGGTAATGAAATTATGTGTTACATAGGGGCTACTTATTACTGAGATACGGCTTGCGGGCAAATGGGTGAACGTAGATCTATCGGCAAACTAAATTAAGCTTCTGTATCAAAGCAAAGGATGTATGTCATGGAAGCCTGGAGATTTGAAGACGTGTTTAAGTGCACACTGACAATTAGTTTGAAAAAGTTGCCAGCAGTCAAAGTCCAGCGGTCACACCACAATGCTATCAGCATTGTGGTGTGACCGCTGGACTTTCAAACCATAGGTCCCGAGTTCAAACACAAGATATCCATACCTTCCATACCTTAGTTTTTCGGATTCCTGTGCGTATTCAAATGATCACATCACATCATGAGAAAACCAGCATGCTTGAGAGATTATGTATTTCTCAACTTCAGGCATGGGCTGCACAAAAACTTTAACACAAAGTTAGGCACTAACCACACGACACAGAGACCAGGACATGTTTTGTTTTTAAACATGATAAACAAAGTCAAAGACATTAAGAAAAACTCGAAACAAAGGATGCGTCACCTATCCCCAATAACACAAAGAAAGAGCTAACGTTAAAAACAAACTGTCCTCCCGTAGGTCTGCTGGAAGAAATTTCATATGATATAAGCAGTACCTTTGTGCTCTTCTTCAATGTAAATACATTTAATGTTCTGTAATGTATTTTTCAACTTACTTGCTCATAAAATGGCTCTAAAATCACTGCAATTAGGCACATAAAGACACCTGTAATCAAACTGTGACTTTTTCATTTATTATTCATGAGTGAGTTATAGGTTTTTGTTTATTGATTGAGTTGCTTACTTCTTAAAAACGTTTCGATACAAAAAAGATCGTGTTCAATAGTCTAAATAAATTAATGTACCTATTTTTTCCCCTTTTTTTCATGCAACTTCGAATTTAAATACATAATTTTAACTTGTACGTTTTTAATAAATAAAATTTACACTCAAATGTAACTTTTGTTTCTTTGTAATCTATACTAATATTATAAAGCTGAAGAGTTTGTTTGTTTGTTTGTTTGAACGCTAAAATCAGATCGGATCGGATCGGATCTACTGGTTGGAATTGAAAAATTCTTTTTGTGTTGGATAGTCCATTTATCGAGAAAGGCTTTAGGCTATATAACGTCACGCTACGACCAATAGGAGTGGAGCATAAATGAAAAATGTTGCAAAAACGGGAAACGATATTCCTTATTGAGAGCTTCCGTTGCGTGCGCTGCGAAAATGGTTTAAGTTATGCAAATATTATGTATGAAAGAAATGTTCCTTTTTAAAAGTTCTATAAATAAGTCCGCGATAGCATATATCTATCTACTAAGATTGACCCACTGTAACCGTCTTTTACTATTGAAATGTTAGGTTAAATAGAATTATTTTTTGCTTATTTAACCCATATGGTATAAATCTCTATCTAAATAAATATGTTTGTTAGAAAGGAAATTTAATATAAAATATTTTTTCCTTTACTCTATATAGTTTAAACAAATATCTTAGAAGATATCGCAATGTTAAAATGTACGCGCGACAAAATAATTACGCGGTCCGCCGGCCCTCGCGTCCCGATGTAGTTACGTGGAGATTCTAGCCTCCGGGAAATTCAAATTCAAATTATTTATTGCACCATAATATTTACAAGGTGTTATTGTAGTATATTGTTTTGTGAGCAGTAGTGGCCCAGTGGTGGCGGCTCCGACTTACGGTCAGTTGGTCGTGGGTTCGAACCCAGACAGGCGCATTACTTTTTGTAATTTATTTCATCACCACTGCTCTCAAAACGGTGAAGGTAAACATCGTAAGGAAACATGACTTAGAACCAAAAATTTGAAGATTGTGACATCTACCAATCTGCACTTGGCCCGCGTGGTAGATTATAACCCATCCCACACCTAGAGAGGAGGCCTGAGTCCCTACAGTGGGAACAATATAGGCTGATGATGATGATGATGATGATTGTATATTTAACAGTAAGAGATAGATAGGTAGGTAAATTTCACAGTTGAAAATGATTTTTTTTGTATAATTTTCTTCACAAGTGTGTTGAAATACGTCGTATGATACACGTGTGTATTGATGATTACCGTCCTCGGCTCTCTTAAGACCCTCACCTAACGGCTCGGGTCTCAATGGCGCCTCAGCGGTAATCACCAACACTACACACTTGTATCATAATGTACTATTGTGTGTACATAAATAAATAAATAAAAGGTAAAAACAGTTATTTTTTAGCTTCTAAATATAATTAACAACAAACGTTAGACACCTTATTTGTCATTTTATCCATTTTCACACAACATACCATCTATGGAAGATTATAACACAGATGATTTATCACGTTCACATTTGTCTGTGACTGTAATAGAAGGTTTGGCATTATTAGTATAACTTAATTAATATAGTTAGGTAGTATAGGTACTGTTAATGTACTTGTTGTACTTCTTAATTAGTAATAATTATGTAACTTTTTGCATAGGTACGTTAGTGGAACTTGATGGAATGAATGTGCCTTTATGAAACAACAACTGATATTAATTTTGGAGCTTTTGCATTAGTCTGGATGAAAGTAGAAGTTATCGGGTGTATGAGTTGCAAGTCAGCGTTGGTAGTGAAAATTGCTTGTTATGTAATGTTTTAATGTTCAGTCGACCTTGCGGTTTACATACGCAGGAAAGTGTTAGAAGTTCCAAAGAGCTTATAAAAATATATCCTGAGAAAAACGTGTGTCTATGAAACTATTGGACAACCTCGTTGGTGTCGTGATTACAAGCGCGACTGCCAAGCATGAGGTCCTCAGTTCGATTCCCGAGTCGGTAATTAGGTTATTGGGTTTTTCTATCAGTAAGTCAGTTTTCACGGAGTTTGTATCTGTGCCCGGTTGATGGCAATAGGCTTGACCCCTATTACTTGTCATCGCCGTATGGCATGGACTGGCTAAATATTAATACACCCCACCGGGTAGACCTCTGCGAGACCCTTCGGGGATTATAGGCATGAGGTTACGTGTGTCTATCTAACAGTCAACTTCAAGTAAAGCATAGCCAAAACTCCCACGCTAGTAAGAAATTCCAATATTCATCAAAATTTCATAAACAGAAAAATCCGTGAACATAAAAAAGAAACTTCTTCCTTTATTACGTCATACATTCCCGCTGCGGATGAGAGCCAAGCATAATGTGGAACTTAAAATTTCCAGAAGCTCAAAACCCAGTCCCATTGAAAATTAACCCGTAAATTTCGCGCGACAAGTGCCGAATGGGGAACTTTGCGAAACCGCCGACGGCTCTGTGCGGGGGCGGGAACGAATGAACGAACGAACGGAACGAAGTAACAGCCACGAGCTCCATCCAGCTCATTACTCCGCTGTGTGAATGGAAACTGATTCTGATACGTCATATTTGTGGGCAATCTGTGTGTCGTTAACTATAGTGTGTGCGCTGAAGCGTTTAGAAGTTTAGAAGTTCGACTATTTTCAATAAGAGTTACTCGTTTGAATCAGTTGTATTTGTAATACTAAAATATACATTCAAAATAACGTAAAGTAACTAACTTATAAATAAACATAACTAAAAAATTGGCGTCAAAGAAGTATTTAATTTAAAATCTTTGTCATCACTACGTCGTGAGGGCTCAATACCAACCTTTAATTCTCAAGTTGCGCTGAAAAATACGCGAAAAATGGACTACCTACTTATGACAAGAACGCCAGACAAATAACAGACACGCTAAGGAATTTTCCTAGTTCAATGTTTTGCTGTGTTCAAATCTGCCAATGACATGTTGCACAACCTTTTGCAAAGTCCAGATTACAGTTCACAAACCACTGATTCCGAATGCACAAAATTATAAAAACAATTCTGATCTCTGTTTTCAAGCTAGATAAATATACGGAGCTACATTTATTTGCTTGACGCGCTATCATTCTTCTCATATAACGTCATAATAATATGAATTTTGACTTATACATTACCACCTACAACGCCAGATACCTTATTATCAAACGGAATTGCGGAGAAGAATTTATTGTTTTATTACGTACCTAAGTTTCTTTCGTTTATTTTACGCCTGGATAAGTGTTAATGGATTTTTCACAGTGGATATCATGTGGGCTTTTATTATGATACCGGAGGTAATGTTTTCAATGTGGAACACATTGGGTTTATACGACTGTGTTACGAGCTCTCGGTTGCGTGACGGGGCCGATTATTGAACCAGGATCTTCGTATGGGAAACGCGATTCAAATTATGCTATCGACTCGTTTATAAAGCGATATGTCATAGTATGCTCCGTCGTGGGAGGGTTGTGGGACTACCAGATGACGTCACGTAATCTCCACATTTCTTATGTCATCATTCCGACTGTTTCATGTATTGTCGTGTCGACTAGTAGGTTGCATAACAAGAATCAATGCCAGATGGTTTTAGCAGGGTCGGACGACTGGTACTGATGTGGATTTGTACTGGTTCAGGCGTATTGTTGTTTACGTAACGTAAACTGAAACATCTCTACCTATTTCATTCAGAATCCATAATTTGTTGTAACTTTTTGTTTAGATCATTTTTAACTGCTTGAAAATTTTATTGACTACTAATTCAGTTCAGGTGAAATGTTATTGAAAACCGTAAAGGAAGCTTATGACTTGTAACGTTGTAATTGCTATAGCGTTTACTCGGAATATTATGAGACACAAAAGTGAAGACCAGACTAATTATCGAACTAATTTACTATGTTACTATCATGATAAAAAACCTATAGAACTACAAACGATTCAAACACACATTTAGATTCAAACATATTACGGTCTCTTTCTTGGATCTGGAGTTTAACTTTAATGCGATTGTGGTAGGAACACGTATGTAACTTAGCCAGATTACGTGCTACGGAACGCCTCGGTTTTACACGACAGAAATTCCTGTATTAAATAATTTAATTTCTGAAGCATCTCGTAAATAGAACTCCTCAACACCACCATCACTAACTGATAAAGACCATTCGAATGTCAACTCCTAATATCAGTAGCACATAAAAAGATTTATGCGAAAACTTCGGCGTCTGTTAAGAATTTTATATGAAATTCAGGAGAATCCTGCAGAGACGAAGGCCTTCCACACCTCATACATGGCAATATGAATAAAATATGGATTCATCAGTTGAATAAACGAACATTTCGTGCTCGAATAACGTTGTTCGCACGGAGTGTGTAATGATCACTTGAGTTCCGTCAAATATACCATTTTCGAGGGTATGTCTTTGAATCATTGTCAATCTGGGTGAGATTTTTAAGGTGATTGCTCGAGCGTTTCATAGCGTTTATTATGAGGTTGTGTTAGCATTGGATATTAGGAGTGCTTAATGTAATGGCATTAGTGTTGTGGTTTATGAACATGTATGATAAGTCGAAATGATTGCGTCTAAAAATGTAGCGTTGTGCGATCGACATGGTTTTGATTTTGAAAAAAAAACCCGACTGAAAAAACTGAAAAGCAAAAAACAAGCACATTTTAAATTAAACAAATCTTAGAAACAGGCGGGGTCCATTCTATTTTCATTTCATAATTTAATATACAAATTAACTCTGCCTGTTTCCAAGTTTTGTTTAATTTAAAATGATTTTAGATCTTAAACATTTTTTTTTGTTATTTCTAACTTTTTAGTTCTTTTGTGTTTGTTCTTTCGCTGGTCACGTAAAATTCTTCGCAGATGATTTAACTTTTGTGTTTGTTTATAGGATTTGCGACTTTGAATTTCTTTTAAACATATAAGTGTAACAATGTATGTTTTGGAATCTCCTTTTAAAACCCCTTCATTTTGATACCTTACTCGATGGTAACGGATTTTTTTATATAATTAGTGATTAAACGAACTTACCTGTAAGCGAAGTTCGATCATAATTATACGAAGCGCTTCGTCCGAAGAGATTAGAGCACAATGTAGTATCACACAAGTGACACCACTCAGACACTGTAGTTGAGAGTACCTACAATTTTTTTTTTTTTTTTTTTTTTTACTGCGGGTACTTACTTCTGCTTCTCCTTCCTTATTTGTCGGCTTGGAACCTCTTGTCATTTAGTGTAAAGAATAAACGTTACTTAATATTTTCTGAAGACAATTAAGGGCGTAGCGTAAGCGTGGGAGGGAGGGACCTAATCTCTTCGGACGAAGCGCTTCGTATAATTATGATCGAACTTCGCTTACAGGTAAGTTCGTTTAATCACTAATTATACTAACGCTTCGTCCTCGAGATTAGAGCACAATGTAGATTTTGAGAGTTACCTTCTGGAAATATTAATAACGCAATGTTATAATTTTGGAATTATTTATTCTGGTAACAATATTTTCAAATAACAAAAAAGAATCAAATCTTACATTATAAGGATTTCGGTAATTTATGTTTCGTTAACAATCAGAAAAGTAAATGAATTCTAACTTTGAGCATGAGTACAATTTATTCTTAGTGAATAAGTTGCAACAGCTATACAATTAATGAGAAATCTAGACTATTGATTGATTATTGACCTTGCTATGGAGCTTTCGTCATAATCAGTGATGGTGCGATTATAAAATCTAGCAAACGTCTCAGAACTACCGCTCCAGCCGGCAGTCCTGCGAATTTCATCGATACTGACCCCGAGGGCGTGCGCACGTGACGTAGCCGCGTGACGCGTGCTATGCGCCGAGAACATTGACACATCTAACCCACTATCGCTTAAAGTGCACTTAATCCAGCGGCTAAGTGTTTGCGGACTTACAGAGTAGTGCGGCTTTTTTGGGTTAATAAAAAGGATGCTAGATTTGCGAAGATCTTTGGTTTTGGCTATGTAAAAAACTAGTGTGTTAGCGGGACATATTTCTGGACTTTCATTAAAAAAGGGTAAACTTAATAGAGGTTGTGTAGACCCTATTCGAGAAGTTTTGATCAAATCAGGAATTTTTATAATAATTTTAGATGGCATTGTAATGATATTTTCCATACGAATTTTCGATAAAGTTTGAACCCTATGAGCCGTGGTAAGGGCAAGTAATGTTGCACATTTTTTAGAAATATCTACGAGTGACAGTTGTTCGTTTGGATATTTCGACCGCAAGAAATTCAGCACACAGTTAGTATCCCATGTTACATTATATCTCGGCTTAGGTGGTCGTAGACGAAAGACACCTTTAAAAAATCTAAGAATTCGATCGTCTTTAGACATATTTGCGCCCAAAATCAGTGATAAAGCTGATCGATATGAATTTAAGGTTCCATATTTACTACCGTTGTTGAAAATTTGCGTAAGAAAATATATTACTGATGGAACCGAGGCCTCATAGTAATTGATAAGTTTTTCTTGGCAAAAACTCCACCATCTTTTTAGACATAAGTCATATTGCTTCATCGAGTTATCTGATAAAGAAGCCATCATGATATCTATTGAGGAAGGCGGCAGGCATCGTCGTAAAAACGCCTCCCGGATAACACTCCGGCAACCAGGGTAAGCGTCGAGTGCACCTGCCGGTTGCTGGAATGAGATATTAAGAAGTTTTCATTAGGGGTAAATATAATTGGGTCTGATATAAGCAGAGACCTAAATAGGGGATACCACGGTTGTGTGGGCCATAAAGGAGCAATGAAAATTCCTTGAGCGTTGTCATTAATTATTTTCCTTAGACACTTTAAAATAACAGTAAAAGGGGGAAATGCATAAAAATAAGATAAACCCCAATCAATTGTAAATGAGTTTATAGCGTATGCGTCTGGATCTTTATGCCAGGAAACGTATTTTACACATTGTTTGTTGATGCGGCTAGCAAACAAATCTATATCGGGCTGTCCAAATTTACACTTAAGAGTGTTGAAGGCCCTCTCTGACAACTCCCATTCTATGTCTGGGTGATTACGACGCGACTCGGCGTCCGCGATGGTGTTATCACAAGATCGTATGTAGGACGCGAATATATAAAGTTTTCGTTCTTCACACCACTTCCAAATCTCCCTTGACATGTCGGATAAGTGGGGAAATTGAACCCCGCCCATGCGATTGATGTATGCTATAGCAGTCGAATTGTCTATACGAAGTAGTACCTGACGATCGTATAAATCCTTAGCAAAAATTTTTAGAGCGATGAAAGCGGCTAACAATTCTAAATAATTGATGTGCTTATCGCGTTCGCTATTCGACCACTGACCACTTGCATTTTCACCGTCCCAGGAGGCGCCCCATCCCGTTGTTGAGGCGTCAGAAAATATTTCGATGCTATAGTTGTCATCTCTAATACGGTGCTTCGAATTATCAATAACCTTTAACCACCAATGAAAATCAGGCAATAATGAATCAGGGAGAATCATTTGTTTGTTATAATCTTCATCGCCCCTAAGATTTAAGAATTTGCAACGCTCGAATTGTTTAGTGTATACCCATCCGTATTCCACAGCCGGGCAGGCTGACACTAAAATACCTACTAATTGTGCGAAGGTTCTAATTTTGCATTGTCTGATGGTAATAAATTTACGGATTTCGGTTTTAATGCGCGCTTTTTTATCTGTGGGTAAACTAATTTCTAAATTGGCTGAATTTATAACTACTCCTAAGAATTTACACAAAGTAGACGGATACAGATTGCTTTTATTGTCATTGATAATAAAGCCTAAGGCACAAAGTAGTTTCTTTGTGATTGCAAGATTTGTTTTGCAATTTTCGTATGTATTCGCTAATAATAGAAAATCGTCTAAGTAGACGGTAGATAAAAAACCCGCGGACCGCAACAATTTCACAACCGGTTTCATTATTTTTGTAAACAAGTATGGAGCTGTATTCAAACCGAATGGTAACACATTGAATTCGAATAGTTGGCTATTAAACGAGAATCTAAGATATTTACGAGAATTTTCATGAATTTTGATAGAAAAATAAGCGTCTTTTAGGTCTAAGGTCGTCATATAGCAGCCCTTAGTAACAAGTTTTATAGCGGTTCTTAGGTCCTCTAATTTAAAATGGTGTGTATTAATAAACTTGTTTAAATGTTTGAGGTTTAATATGAACCTCATTTTCCCATTTGGTTTAGGCGTAAGGAACACGCTGGATACGAATTGACCTGGGCACGGGTTACATTTCGATATGGCTCCTATGTTTAATAGGGTATTAATAGCATCGGAAAAATGAGTAAACTCAGAAGTCGAATAACTTTGCTCTGCAGGCACTACCTTCTGGATTACCTGAGAGGAAAATGTAAGTTTGTATCCGTCGATCCATGACAGTATTGATTGATCCCCCGTTATAAGCGACCATTGTTTGTAAAAGTATGACAAGCGACCGGCATACTTAACTGGATCTAGTAGCGGCGCTGCGGTTGGTGTTGTGGCGGCAACTTCCTCGATGAGCTGGCGGGCGGCGGCGGCTGCCGCGTTGCTGCAGGCTCGCGGCTCCTCGGCGCGGCTGCCAGCGGCCTGCGCTGCGCTGGAGCAGGAGCTCGTCGGTTTAAATGCCTCCGAGGCATTGGGATGTTTGGTCGTTTTTGATTGTTTTTGTTGACGGTATCGGGCTTCAGTTCTGTACCCGACTTTGTTACGGCTTTAGCCGATTTTATCGTTTCCGATAGATTATCGCCGAATAAAAATTCATCGATTTTAGTATTACCTAGGGCATCCTTCATGTCCTTTTTTAGCGCAGATAAAATAAAGTTTCTGCGGGTAATTGAATCGTAGTGTTGGATATCGCAAAGGATTCGCGTAGCGTCCATTAACTGGGGTAGTAACTCGTTGTTTTTTGAAATGAGTTGAGTTGTGATTACCTGGCCCAAGCAGGAGATAGCACTTGCCATCTGATCTTGTTTGACGATTATAGCCTTATCACGTTTCGATGCGGCTTCGGGTATTGCTGCTTTCAGCTCAGCGTTCAACGCTGGGGCAGCAATATAACGGCAGTTTGATGGGACCAAGTATTTAGCTACCAGTGCTTTTCTACAATCCTTGTCGAGGCCCTCGGTAGCGATGTGCAGGAAGCGTTTAGTTACTTCTTTATGTAAATCTGGTCCGTACTTAACGGATGTCGACGGGTCTTCCCCCAGGATGATCATAGTATCCTGGTCTAGGTCCACGTCGATGATGTCACCTGACGCTTCTTGTGAGGTACTGGGTTTGTCCTGCAAATTTGCAGGGTCGATTGATATGACCTGATCCAGTGATACTACGGAATCAACCGAAATAACAGGATCTGTTGGATCATCTGGAACCGCGGTAGTTTCCTCAGATAGATTACAGACCTCTGGAGGGTCTTGTAACCAATCATCAGGCTCAATACCCGTGTATTCTAGAAAGAAACATGGAGTAGGAGTAATTGCGGCTTTAGATTATTATTTTCTTATAAAGCCAAAGCTTAATATAAATTATTAACTCACTCGTGGGTAACAGAAAATTAAGTATATAATTATCTACTTGTAAAGTTTAACGGTAAAATAGATTTGAATATAATTTATTCTTGATGAACAAATGTTTAAAAATATTGGAAATAACAAACGTTTGAAGAGTGAGTATGTTTATCATAATTGCTTTTGCTATTATTCCTTGCGTCGGGACAGCCCACAGACAGCCCGGAGTGCAGGACTTAGTTAAACGTTAACACATTTAAGCAATGATAATTATATTGTTCAATTGAGTATCGGTAGTAAAGTTTGTGCGTCGGAAGACCCATAGGAAGCCCGGAGTGCAAAACTTAAATTTTAACGTAAATACGTTATTGGATACTCGATAGGAAAGTAATTCCTAGTGAGGAACACAAGTTGTTGCTTGACATACCTGGTTGTTTAAATGATGAACACGCGATCGGAGGCGTTGAGTCTTGCGAGGGTGGGTATAGACGCCGTAATCTGCGTTCATATTTCCGTAACTTTTTCGTTAGATGTTCGTAATCAACAACACTCGTTCTTTTCGACATGATATTTACTGGACAGTATAATAAAATGTTAAACGTGTTGAGCGGCTGAACACTAAAATGTGAATGACAAGAGGTTCCAAGCCGACAAATAAGGAAGGAGAAGCAGAAGTAAGTACCCGCAGTAAAAAAAAAAAAAAAAAAATTGTAGGTACTCTCAACTACAGTGTCTGAGTGGTGTCACTTGTGTGATACTACATTGTGCTCTAATCTCGAGGACGAAGCGTTAGTATAATATGCGATATGGCCCCCAAAATCCACTATTTTTCTTTTATTTTAATGTAGCCAGTGACACTCGAGCCATCCTTACGAATATAATGACGTATATTTTATTCAAATCCCTTCATCCGTTTAGGAGTTATGAGGGAACAAAGAAACAGACATACATACATACATACACGCCAAACGCATAACCCTCCTTTTGGGGTTCGCCGCAGTCGGGTAAAAATAGTCCTTTCCAGCAGCTGACGATTTAATGACTTTATTATGACTGTATAACTAACTTGGCAAAATATTACCATTACCATTGCGGTATCGTTGTATCCAGACTTACTGGGTTTTAAAGGTCAGATAGGCAGTCGCTCCATGTAAAATACTGGTATTCTGCTGCATCTGGTTAGACTGGTAGCCAGTCCCAACATATAGTTGGGTAAAAGCTAAGCAGATGACGATGAATGGCGGTATAATATAACTAGCAGCAGTGGGTACACCTCTGCCTTATCCTTTAGGGACTACAGACGTGATGTAATTCGGTATTTTCAAAAGTAGGTTTTTCTTAGAATTGATGTGAATACCACCATGATTTGTTACCGTACGCAAAACTTTGTCTTCACAATAAAAATAAAAAAAATAAAAACTTTTTATTTCAGACTACAAAGAATCCATAGAATGTTAGTACAGTAAAACTTATAAAACTAGTGTTAGTAGTAAAAAGAAAAGAAAAATAGAATTATATAATATGGGTGTTAACCCAGTGCTGGACGTACCGTGTGTCCAGCCTATCCGTAATAACAGCCACTACGAACTATCAATATTGTTTATGAATTCAATATTCCCTTCCAATATTTTAATACATATAAACACTAAAATACAAACAGTATTTGTAGCTCTGTAGTTAAACTAGAAAGTCGTCGGTCGGCTCGGCCGCTTAAGCAGAAACTTACCGAATCAAAAGCTTGACTGGAGTTGCCGGAATGTTAGCGCTGCCAGTTAACTTGGTGTGGTGCCTTCAGGCTTATGCTAAGATAACTAGACTGGTATACGTTGAGTTTAGTGATGAGTGTGTGTGTTGAGTTTGGTGGTGTTGGTGGTGGTGTGTGTGTTGTGTGTGTGGTGGTGTGGTGTGTTGTGTGTGTTGGTGGTGGTGACATTTAGGATTTTGTTTCGATATGCTTGATTTTTAGGGTGCAGAACTTAACAGGTTGTTGTTTTAACTAAAAAACTCAAAACAGACGGCCTTAATGATAACGATTAAAATTACAATCGGCAGCAAAATAAAACATCTATTTATCATATTAATAATAACTATTTCCTGTTATTATTTCAGGGTTATTTTTTCTTGTTCAAGTTGACACATCAAGCTATACTTTTACAGTATAAAATGGCCTCGCTTTGGGCAGATTTTCCATGAAAAAAGATATCCACATGAACTGGTTTTGTATAGCTTGATTGGTTGTTGTGCATACTATCATACGTAGGGTGTCACAAGAACTATTTACAATACACCAACAAGTTAACAGCGTATCATCCTACTTTCAGCGAAGAACTTGAGCGTCGTCATCATAAACTCCACTATGCTGAACACAGAACAGCCTTCAAGTAACACTTGCACTTCCACGCACTTTCACGACATATTTCTAATAGTGATTTTAAAAACACTGAACTACATAAAAGCTAATGGCATCCTTGGCAATATCGTACGTCCTTAAGTGATAAATTATTAAAGGCATTGTTGGACGTTCACGGAGAGAGTCGTAAACGGTCGTGTCCAGTCGTTCGGAACTAACGACCATTGTCTTATTTCACCACAATAGGTCACTTTTCTTAAGACTTAAACCCGACGCACTCGTAAATTAAAACTTAATATCTCATTACTTGCAAGCGTTACCCCGCCCGGTTTGGCTCGAGCCAAAAAACTTCAATTACAAGCAGACTTTCTTCATTTCACCTCGGATTTTGGGCACTACATTTTTTTTTGCGGACTCGTAGTTTATCAATCTCATTGCATTTTTTCGTTGGTTGGTCATTTCCATTCTCTGGTTTCATTGTTTTGCGTGCCTGTTTAATGATCTGTTAATTTTCTACGTTTTAATTATGTTTCCTTGGTTATTTTTGTGTGAAAATTGGTGTGAAACGTTGTCAGGCGGAAAAATAACAGTAGGTAATGATTACGAAGACTTTTCTTTGCCTGAATGTCACTTGAGAAAAACCCTGTCTTCATTTTCGTCCAAGCAAAGTAAAAGTGATATGAATGTCTTAACTAGCATAACTACCCAATTAACCACCCAAAATGAACCTTATTCCACATAATTAACGACCAGCTTTTTCACAAGTACAAAATATCCACTCAGCGGAGTTACTATCAAAGTAAATCCTGGTCCTAATTACTAACATTTCCTAAGTGATGTCGTGCTAAATTACTAGTGCAATTGCGATTAAACTCAGCGTTTTAGAGGTCACTTGCGTGCCGTTACCATGGTAACCGAGGTTTGTGGTCCCAAAGGAACACTAAGCTGAGCTGGACACGACAACACTGTCTTAGTAACAGAGCACAATCTGTGTTATTTAACGGCTTCAGATACAGTTTGTAAATATATATTTTTTGTACGTTTTTTCTCATGGGAGTCTGTAAGCGTAAAACGTATACATATTTTAGTGGTAGTACCGAGGGTTATGGTTACACTTCTCGCTTTACATTATTTTTCGTAAGTACATACAAAAAAGTAGTGGTACAAAATATAATACAGACCAACATCATCATTTAAACAGCCTTTTCCCTATTTCATAACAATATTTGAATCGACTTTCAGTTTAACGGAATGCAGCTGAATTATCAGTATTTTACACGTAAATACAATGTGATTATTATTATTATGAAAATGTGATTATTTTTTATTTGTTATTTAAATAATAATTATTATATTACGT
This sequence comes from Diarsia rubi, assembly GCA_932274075.1. Classification (NCBI taxonomy): domain Eukaryota; kingdom Metazoa; phylum Arthropoda; class Insecta; order Lepidoptera; family Noctuidae; genus Diarsia; species Diarsia rubi. The sequence goes on along the minus strand of OW026412.1, from coordinate 10,516,923 downwards.
TTCTAATTTTACACAAAAAGTAAAAAGCGTAGCACTGTCAATCGCACCGTAGCATTGTAATTTGTAAACAAAGAATTCCCTTGTGATTATTTTACAATAAGTTAGTCATCATAACATCACGCCTGTAAACATGGAAGGGTTAGCCAGAGGTGTACCCAAATAGTACACCCACATTTTGTTTTCAGGTATTGTCTAGTCCCTTGTAATAGGGGGCGAGCCTATTGACATCAACCGAGCATAGATTCCAACTCCTTACCTTCTACTGAGAAACTTCTGAACCCAGAAACTAATATTCAGCAGTCGCGCATGTGACCACTAAACCAAAGAGGCAATCTAGGCAATAAGTTAGTGTTCTAATAAATTAGAAAATCAAAATCAAAACTCATTTATTCGAACTAGGCTGATAATCAGCACTTTTCGAACGTCATTATTTACTTTACTTATTTACAAGAGACAGTCCCCAAAACGCCCCCTCTTCGATCTGTCTGTTAGGTTGGTTAGAAGAACCAGACTCGATACAATGGTTAGGTGCAAGTTAATGACTACAGGCACAAATTTTAATCGACTGACCTGTTGGTCTAGTGGTTAGTGACCCTAACTGCTATGCCGGAGGTCGTGGGTTCGATTCCCACCCAGGACAAATGTTTGTGTGATGAGCACGATCATTTGTTCTGTGTCTGGGTGTAATTTATCTATAATATGTATGTATTTAGAAATATATAAGTATGTTTATCAGTTGTCTAGTACCCATAACACAAGCTCTGCTTAGCTTGGGACTAGATGGCGTTGTGTGATAGTTGTGGAATATTATTATTATTATAATTATTAAAAGTATATAATAATAAAATAAAAAAATTGAAACATTAAAATAAAGACAGAAAGCTATTTTGTAGTCCCTAGTGAAATTGTTGTTACGACTCAAAATGAATTATGTCCACAAGCTCTAAACAAAGCACACTGACAGCCACGTGTGCATTTGCACAATTCAGCGCAGCATTTGTGTATTTATTACGCTATAAATGCACAGTGGAAAATTGTCCAGTTGATGTGTGGTAACAAATGAATGTTTACCTAATACAAATAGATGAGTTGTAAGAAAGGTAATTGATTTTAAAAAGTAAGAATAACGCTGTTTTTGAGAAAATCGTTAGCATTATTGTTTTTGAGTAATTAATGTGTTGTGTGTGATATGGTAAGAAAGGAGGTATCTTTTTTATTTTTATTTTTTTCAAATGGGCTAAGCCCGCGACACTATTCCCAAACCACTGTAACTCCTGTAAGCCAGAATCAACAGTGGCGACCACAAGAAAAGCGCCGATCCAATGAAGCTCGACGAAGTCCCAGAGAAACGATTTAACTGTCTTGGATCCCGCAACGAAATTAATCAGAAAAGAATAGCGGAGGAGTAGGAAAAACATAATTTCCACTTCCCTCCATATCAGCAGGAGAGAGAACAGTACAAGGCCAATAGGCACACAGGGACGTATACAAGGCATGAAATGAGGTATCTAATGGCATCTCATTAGATACCGTCTTTCCTGCAATATCATCAACGACGAGTAATTGTAAGTATGGAACAAGATGACAAACTGCACCGACCCAAATTATTGAGATAAGCGCAAGATAATGATTATTAATAGAGCTTATATTTAAGCCTCATTTGAGGACTATTTATTTCAACTCTCCCTATTACAAATCATCATTATAATTCAAACTAATTCAATCTCATCAGTCAACCATTTTAAAAACTCAAATGAAACATTTCAAAAACAAAGTTAACAAAAACCTTTCTTATTATTTGAATGAAACAGTAACAGTTTCAGTTGAACAACGCAGTTAAAACATTTCGAAAATTAAATAAAACTGGTTGAACAGTGAAAGTCAAAGTAAATTTTAATTGCTGTGGTTTTGAAGCTTCAATCTTGCAAACTTCGCAAAAAAATATTATCAGGTACGCAAATTAGTTAAATGGAATATACAGGTAAAATAATTTTCTTGATAATTATAGTTACTTTAAGAGATAAGAGGGTGTTTGAAGAAATACTTACTTGAATCTCTGACCCAGTAGTTGATAGATTTGGGCGAAGACTCGACGTAGCACTCTATATTGACGTCAGTGCCCAGCGGAGCACCCACCAGCTGATTGGGCACTTGAATGACCGGGTGAACTGTACAAAACACCAAACATTAGTTTTGAGCCTAATTAATTTGCACATTGCAGAGAGCAAAATTTGGGAGACATTTGTCCAAGAAAAGTAACTAATAATATTAAAGTTAAATCTTGCATGACACCGAAATGTCCGCCCGCGTTGACGCGTAGACACAAACAGTCCCTTACAGCCAGAAATAATAATTAAAAGCTACTACTCGCTGACATTAAATAACACCATTAATAACAAGGAACCTCTGAAAGTTACCGAGATAAACAACAGTTACTACGAATTTGGGAAGGACCTCTATTTCGTTAGTAGAATGAAGGTTCTAAAACATTATTTTTGGGGAAAAAATATTCGGCTCCTAGAAAATCTAATTGCTACTATAGCCTTGTTATTTCTTATCAGAGGACATGGATTTACCGGAGTCTCCTGGGGTTTATTATGATTGTTAATAACAGTTTAATAAGATTTTTGGACATGACATTTTTCCTGCATGTCAGAACCAAAAATTCAAAGACCATTGTGGCATCTATCAACCCACACTAGACCCGCGTAATGAGTTAATCGCTCTCATAAAGAGGAGGCCTCTTTTCCAGCATTGGGAACAATACAGGCTGAGTTTGTTTATGCTTAGGCTTGGTCAAATATATAAACTTAAGTTTGGTATTGCGCTTTTGACAAAATATAACGGCTATCACATTTATCACAGAGTTAAATCAGAAAGGGAATATTTATAAAAAAATATTTAACACTGAATTATATATATTTTTTCAAATATGTAAAACCTACTTACAATGTACTTTGATAGTGATCCTCTTGCTCACCGAGGGCGGTACTCCGTTACTCGCTATGCACAGATATGCACCCATATCCGATCGTGATATTTTTGTTAGAGTCAACACCTCTTTCTCGTACGTCGCAACTATATGGAAAATATAATCTAAATAAATAACCGAACTCCCGAAGATTTGGTGAATGGAATAAATGAAATATTCATATTATATTACTGAGTTATGTAAGCCCTTTACAGGGAAATGTAAATGTCAGGCGAGCATGTACAATTTTGAAGAATGTCACACATTTTTTGTGTTGTCATATTTTTGCTTAAACAAAGTACACACATCAAAAGTGTCTAGGGATCAAGCATTTTTATGCGGATTTCTTGAGATTGAGATGTGGCTTTGTAATAAATTTATGATTTTATAAATTTATATGGATCCTTTTTGGTGCATTTCATAATTTGAATCAGGAACTGTGAATCAAATTCGAGTAAAAGATGAAAATCAGCTGTCAATATTTTCCCTATAAAAACATACAACGCATTGAAGACATTATTAGTGCTACTGTTTCCCTACTACTGATTAAAACCAACGTTATTATGGAGCGGCGACGTCATTTAAGCAGGGAAGAAATGCTCAGAGCCGTGGGAATGATAGAAGCTGGTTCCCGGCAACGTACTGTGGCTTTAGCTCTGAATACAAGTCAGAGTGTTATCAGTCGACTTTGGACACGTTACCGAAGCACTGGTACCGTGGCTGAGCGCCATGGAGGACGGTATCGCTGCACCACACGGAGACAAGACCGATACATTCAAATCTTAACTCGAAGAGCTCCAACAATAACCGCCATGATGTTAGCCGTGAGGCTTCATCACTCTTCAGGGAACTTAATTAGCGACCAAACAGTCAGAAACCGCTTGCATGAAGTGAACCATCATTCCCGAAGACCGCTACGGGTACCACCTATAGCAATGCACAATCGTAGGATTCGATATCAAAGGGCTCTTGAACACAGAAATTGGGCAGAAGAACAATGGCGTTTCGTGTGCTTTTCTGATGAGTCTCGTTTTGGTATGAGACCGGATACAAGACGTATACGACACTGGAGAACCCCTGGACGCCAACAGCGATTAAAATCCTGCCAGGAAGTCCATCCTTATAGTGGTGGAACCATCATGGTATGGGCGGGTATTTGGATCGGCGGAAGAACTGAGTTGATTTGAATCAGAGGCAACCTCAACGCTCAAATTTATGCTGAGACGATTGTATCAGACGTCATCGTTCCTCTACAAGTGCAAATCGGTCCCTTATTTCAGTTAATGCATGATAATGCACGACCGCACACCGCAAGAGTTGTAAGACAGACTCTCGCCGCAGCTAACATCAATGTCCTGCCCTGGCCTGCTCAGTCGCCAGACTTGAACCCGATTGAGCATGCATAGGATATGCTACAGAGAAGAGCTCTGCCGAATATGGAGGGTATCCAGTCGCAAGAAGACCTTTTTTTGTTGTTGCAACGAACATGGGCGGCCATTCCACAGCGTGATTTGGATGAACTCATTTTGAGTATGCCAAACCGATGTTCTTGTGTTGTTAGTGTTCGCGGTAGAAACACGGATTATTAGTTGTTTAAGTTACCCAATAAAATTTTAAAGAAAACTGTTATTTCAGTCTTTTTTTCGAACTTTAATGTTAGTGGTTCAAATGTCAAAAATCCCTTTATTAGGAAAATGGCAAATTTCTTTATTAATGCAAAGGTGACTTGGTTTATCGTTACTGTGACAAACGAAAACACTTTATTTGATGAATCCTTAAAGAAAATTTTAATTAATATCAATCAGGAGAAAAGTTATTGCAAAAATATATGTTGATCCCTAGACACTTTTGATGTGTGTATGTAGGTACTTATGGTATTAATTCTGATCTACTAGTGACAGTTACAGTACTGGTCGTTTGTATATCACCATTTTTGTAAGAGGTACACTCAAATATTACATAATTAACGCTGAAAACACAAAGCATTAACTTGTATAATACGCATTTTTAATTTTCATGGTTTTTTTGGCCCACTATATCATAATATCTAACTGTACAAGGACAGAATAATTAAGTTAGGGGGCTTTGTTTTATCGTGACCTAAAATAACTATGGAGTTTTTTAATCTAATGTAATTTAACTAGATTTTTTTCCTACATACCTTTAGTTTTACCACCACTAGGATCCCTGATAACAATTTCAGCGCCATCTTCTCTTCTCCACGACACGCGAGGCTCTGGCATACCTCTCGCGCGGCAAGCAACTTTAGCTGTGCCACCTTCTGGCACCATTATGTCGCCAGAAGTTTCTTCGGGTACAAAGTCTGGCGGAATCACCACGTCTAGGTACCCCATCTTGTAAAAAAATACACAGATGAATAAACTAAATAATAAACATCCACTTTTTCCGTAATCATGGGGCTTGCAACAGCGCCGAAATAACAGAAACTCGAAATAAATAAAAACATGGTAAATATCCCGTTACTAGTGATAATAATAATGTTACCAACTATGTTTAAAAACTTATCATAAAAATGTTCCAAGCAAAATATGGTAAGTTTTTATTAACTCCTGTCGTTGATCAAACTCATGATTGTAGAAATTATATGACATCTTGTTCCTATTATAGAAGATCTGTATCAACACAAAATCGTAGCAGGTAACAGAAATACGACATAAAAATAATAAATAAACTCTGTCATATCATATAAATATATGCGATTACAAAGTTACTTTTACAGTGCACATAAATATATTATCCTTTAATGAATAAAATAAAATTAAATATTTTTTGATCACTGACACTAAGAGATAAAATAAAATCAGCTCAACATATTAGACATTTTTTTAACTTCGCCTGGCTTAATGAATTCAAATCCTGAAAAGCATTACAATTTACAATAATTAAGAAAACAAACACGAAAGATTTATAATTAATTAACATCAACAAGCCTACAAAACAATACGAAACAATTATCGAAAGTAGGTACAGTCAAGTGGCGTCATGTCGCGTCAACGTCGGAGTCGAAACCTCGAGCGCTGTCGCCGCCGGCGATTTATGTTGTTATCAGCCCAGGGTATAAATTACAGCACAGCGCAATAATTTAGGTGCACCATGCACGAATCATTACCCGCTGCGTCCTCCCTCGCCTCACTCCCGTCTGCGTGGCTTAATTCACTTTATCTCCCCAATGTTTATTTTAACTGCAATTTAATTTCCTCTGATATGCTGCGCCAATTTATTCCTTACAGGATGCCATTTCACTTATTGTAAGTGACACGATAAGATATGAACTAAAACAGTTTTAATCTATACGGTATTGAAGTTTGTTAAGCAAGGGACGCCCGTCGGGGCTGCGGGTTGTTCACAAGTTACCGCGGGCTCGACATATAGGGCTCAGAAGGAACATGGGTGGTTTTTAGTCAGTAGAACTCTGACACTTCCTTTCGCTCTGCCTAAGACCGGAATTGACCGGACGGACCGGTTATTTGATGATTTTCCACCAGCCAAAAAAAATGTCTGTTGAGCCAAGTATTTTTTGATTGAATTGATAAAATGGGAGACTAAGAAAAAAACTAAATGTTTGCCCTGATGTAAGTCGCTGGAATAACATTATGAGATGAACGAAATCCCAATCATTTTCTTTTATTTATTTTTTAAAAACGTTGCCCCACACTAGGAATTTCTCCTATATCGTGGGTGCGTTTACAAACATTTAAACTTCACATACACAAAAACACCCAGACCCAAAACAAATATAAGTAGGCCATACAAATATTTGTTCCGTGTGGGAATCGAACCCGCGACACTCAGCGCAACAGTCCAATCGCTCAGCCACTGCGCCAAACGTGCCGTCGTCGTCTTTCCTACATAATAACTTTACATCACGCCTGTAATCCCAGAAGGGTTAGGCAAGGTTAGGCAGAGGTGTTACTATTAGCACACCCACATTTCGCCATCATCATTCATCATTTCAGCCGAAAGACGTCCACTGCTGGACATAGGCCTCCCCTAAGTGTTGCCACATTGACCGGTCCCGTGCGTCTCGCGTCCAGCGGGTCCCCGCAACCTTCACCAGGTCATCGGTCCACCTAGTGGGAGGCCTTCCAATGCAACGTCTTCCAGTTCGCGGTCGCCACTCCAGAACTTTCCAGCCCCATCGAACATCCGTTCTGCGAGCAATGTGCCCTGCCCACTGCCACTTAAGTTCGGCAATTCGTCGGGCTATGTTGGTAACCTTGGTTCTCATGCGGATGTCCTCATTTCTGATTTGCTTCATTTCGCCAGTTATGTTTAAATCTCATGTAATGTAATAAGGGTGAGCCTATTGTTATCTAAAATCACCATCATGTTCTTTCCTACCAAGATATCACAAAATGGATTTTATGTAGGAACATGCAGTTTTACACGCAGAGGCATCTTGGTCGGGATGCCACTAGCGCACTCGGTGATACGAGTATGTTTGGGTCAATATCTACACGAATTGCAATATATTCACTATGTGTAATTTCTTCCCGTTGTTTCGGAATGGTGGCTATGCCACATTATTTTCGATTTTCTTGAATTTAGTAACTTAGTATTTAGTGCACATGTTTTATGTCTTCGACGTATCGCCCTGGCTCAATTGGGATGACAATGGTCATTCCAAACGTGTGGTGAAAAGGCTTTAAGTTTCAGTTTTTAAACATTGTATACCAGCTCATATGTCATTCGAAGACGATTTATCGATTACTTTTATTATACACCCCATCACTAGCAGCCACCAAATCGTAGGTGGAATAGCTTTGGTGCTCTAAATTTAAGTGCTCTAAAAATCGGCGCTCAGATGGAAATACCTCATAGAGACTGCCGACTTGTACTTTTTTAACGTGAAATAGGTGGAACCTGCTTTATTCAATGGAAGAGAATCGTAGCGGCCCTTATAATATGTGCATTGGTTTACATTTTATCAATGAAACAAGACCACATACGTCGTTATAACAAGAAACTAAACCCGTATACAACGGAGGCTAAGAAAGAATCTAGCGTGGGGTCGCTGGGTAACTAGTTCTATCACTTATATGTATAAAGTAGACGGTTGTACGTGACGAGTTGACGTACGTACGACCTACGTGTTGTTGTTGTGTTGAGTTGTTTTCTTGGAGCGCTTATCATCAGCTTAGCCTCTCAACTATTTTGAGGTCGGCTTCTAGTTTCACCGAATACAGCTGTATAGAATAATCGTTTATTCGTTGTTGAGAAGGAAATATATCAATCGCACCTTCCAAACCTCCGTCTTAGGCGCTTGTTTCCGGAAGTGGAGGATTTTTCGGAATTATTTCACATGAAGCGCCTGTCTATCTGGCCTCCACAACCCACTTAGTACTGGGTAATACGATATCCCTTGGTAAGACTGGTCAGACTATAGGCCCCTGACTTGTAACGATTGTCAAAAAACTACAAATGAACAACCACTTACGTACTTTCCAGCGCACGGACGATATTCGGCAAGTAATGGGTTTTCTGTGGTAACAAATTAGTATGTTCATAAACTTATTAAGTAACTCCTTACCGTACCTGGCTTTTCATAGGGTCCGTATTGATCTGGCACATGTATTGACCCCGGTCCTCCTCCTGGACATTCCTAATGTGTAAATTCCAAACGGTCTGACCGTTATGCGACACTCCTACTCGGTGATTGTTTGTTATTACGTGTACATGGATCGCTTGGATCGCTTTAGTATCTGCTTTTACCCATCCAACCTGTAAATTGTAATTGAGTTTTTAATTAGAAGAAGTATTAAGAATAGGGTAGCAAATAAAAAAATTAAAAAAAATTGTTGTCCGTCAGATAAATATCCAAAAAATATTGGATATTTTGTTTTCTCTCACAAGCCCCCACTCAAATCTTTGACGCGTTGTATCTTCGTCAATTTTTATTGATTTGATAAAGCAAAACATATTTATCCAATATTTTTCGATAATCTAACTGACTGACTAATTACAATCATATTTTTTCTAATCAGCAAACATCCCTATTCTATGTATTTTTTCTTTTATTAGTATACTAAAGTAAGGAATTATTATATTAGAGGAAGTTTGAAAGTGGTACGTGTTACAGGAAAATTGAAAGGAAGTCGCCTATTTTGCTATGTAATGAGGAGGAATCAAACTTATGTGACTGAAAAAGTAGCAAGTAAGGATATTATTGTTCATTCTCTGGAATACCTACATTTATTTTTCTATTTTTTATTTGACTTGGATATGCCCTGGCGATTAAGAGTGTGTCATGCTCACTTAAATGTCTCGCTGATGGTGGCGGGTGTGTCGGGTCATTTCGTTCCCTTTAAAATGGTTGAGTGGAATGGTGGCTGATCCATGCGTCATGCTCGTGAACGGGTGCTGTCAGTTGTGACTGGTCACCTCTTAGTTGCCACGGCTTGTTTGAATTATTATATTATTTTTAAATCGTCGTTTTGGCTTTACTGTCGACACTTATCGTGCATAACTTGCTACATCGTTCTCACATGATAATATACCAATCTCGATATGAATGATGTAACCAAAGTTTTGTAACAATATTATGATTTAAAAGAGTATCCATGAAGTTTCTTGCCATTCTTCTCATGAGACCAACGCTTTGGAATCGGCAACTACAGTACACTGACAGTTATTATGCCTTGTGAGTGGGACTGTAGCTTAGTTTATTAGCTTATTAAAATTTAGTATTTGTTCGACTATTCAAAAGAGCCTGTAACTGGCCAACTTGAAATAAATGATTTTGATTTTGATTGATTTTGATTTTGATTGTTGATTGATGGAGATATAGAGGAAGGCCAAAGAAAAAGGTGGATTGTGTGCAGAATGATATGAAGGAGAAAGGAGTAGGTAAACGATGCCATTATGTTTGACTGGGGAGAATGGAACCTAAATAGAATAGGGAATTTCACCAAAAAAAAACAACTAATTAGTCTGTCTGTTAGATTATTGAAAAATATTGGATACGTGTTTTTTGTTTTATCAAATTAATAAAAATTAACAAAAATAAAACGTGTCAAAGATCATGATTGGGGGCTTTTGGGTAAAAAAGTACTAACTTCTACGCTTCTACTTGACGCGATTTTTTGAAGCACTCTTGTTTAAGTGAAGAAAGAAAAAATACGTGTCCATTAGTTTTTGAAAATCTATCAGACGGACCAATTCGATTTTTTTTGGTGAAATAGCCACATAGCAGAATAGCCAATAGGACAGGAAGATGTAAATAGTACTTACTCTGTATCCGCCTAAGTTTTGTACCAGACATCTAAAGGTTGCATCTCGTCCTATTGGTACGGTTAAATTCATTAGAGGTTCGGCGAATTCCGGCTGGAAACCTTGACCTGCAATTGTTCTTAACTGTTACTAGATTTTTATACACTGACGGGCTAAAATATTTACATAACATAACATCACGCCTGTAAGGGTTAGGTGGAGGTGTCCCCACTAGAATACACACATTTCGTCCTATGTATTAGGGGGCGAGTCTTTTGCTATCAATGAGGCACACCTTCAGGAAAAAAAATCTGGATAAAAAACTCAATAACACTTTGCCCGCCCTGGGTATTGTCGCGCTTGAGACCAATAAACCAAAGAGGCTGTGGAACTATTAAAAAAAATATACAGGTTAAACGAGCGACATATTGAAGGAACCCTGTTCTGCGGTTCTAAAATGGCCGCTTTAAAAGAATCGTAATATGAATCATGTTACAAATTTAAAATTCTTTAAATGGACTTTATATATTATATTTTTATATAACTAATATAAATTAAGCCAATTTTAAGAATTTTAAATTTTTTACCCCCATATTACAGCCATTTTAGACCCGCAGTATTCGATTCTCGTTTCAAATATGTAAAAAAACTATAACCTTAATTTGTGACGTAATTGTGCCGTGGCCGCACGGTCTCCAGATCTCACTTTATTAGACATTTCTTTATCGCCACTGTCCTACGCCAGTTTTAAAATATGAACGGAAAATGGATTATACCTATTAAAACTGCGCACATTTTCCGTGATAAGTGCAAGGGCTGCGAGACTATTCCGAAATATTTGGTATGGTTTTGTCTGTTATATTTTATCAGTGTTTATTTTTTATTCATATTTTTATTAGTATCTTGAAAGCATGCCCTATTGCTGGTTTCAATATGTCCCTCGTTAAAACTAACATACTGTATATCTCTACAAAAGTATCGTATCTACCATAGTATCAATATTCTTCAAAAAAAAAACATTCCATAAGTTTGCTTAGGTTAAAACAAACTAAGTAGCTACTAGAAATTGACCTCAAATAAAATATGTATTAAAAAAAAAATAGGTAGGTACTTTATAAAATCCGTATTTTATTTGAGGCCAATTTCCTAAATCTGAAAATTCCCACTCACCAACGAGTTTTGAGTCCAATCCTAGCATGAAAATGGCTAGTAAGTATATGGACCACCAAGGCTGCGGCATATTTCCGGCCACGCCGACCAGCTCTCCTCTCAAGCAAAGCCTTTGTTAGCCATGGGACACTGCAACCAAATAAAAATACTGAAACGGAACTTTTATTGCAAATGTGTGCATGTAGTGCGGCAGACCTTTGGCGCAAGGCCATAAACGGACCTAAAACACCCATCTTGTATGTTCCAAGACAAATTCCTACAACGCCCTGCTCACCATGTCATTAAAGTGCCAAAATACCACTAAACGGATAGACAGTAAAATAAAATCCGAATATAACCTCCTCCTATTATTGAAGATTTAACTTTTTTTCAAGTACATACACAAAATTTCTAAAACTACGCTCTCATTCTATCACCATTTCATCTTTATAGTTTTTAATTTTATAATCTTTTATTTCTATTTATGATGAGAAGTCAAATGATTAAATAATAATTAAATCAAAGTCAGTCAATAATGACATTATAATTCATTTACCAGATGTATGAATTGGTAGATGACGTTCTGCAGTTTCTGCCCACCTAAACAAAAGGCGTGAGTTACCGAATGTTTAATCATAATCATGCATTCAAAACCAATACAACGATCCGTAAATAGAGTTCGATTCTCTCGCCTATGGCATTAAAACATTCCTTAAACACAATCTCTCCATTGATTTATAATATAAACATCGAGCCAATCTTTTTATGGCTTCTATTAATATCTTAACGATACCATTTACAGGGATATGGCTAAAAAGTCGCTGCTCCATAACCGCTGAGATGTTTATGTTACGATACATCACATCAACATAAAACGGGAGAGGTAATATAAACATTTTGATGGCGTATTGTCACTCTGTTCGCGGCAATTATGATGCGTGTGACATCAAGAGAGATGCTTTCAAGGTTTGCGATCCCTTCGAGTTTCGACCCCACGATTCAATAATGATTCGTTGTTACGAGTATTCCTGTTTATCTGAGTCGTTCGTGTGAGCATGTTTGAGCGTCATAACAACGGGAGAGTGTGTGAAATGAGCACGGATGCGATCGAGCACCGGTAACTACTGTTCCGCGAAGATATAATGTTTGAGAAAAAAAAAACAGTTTGCCAACACCCTCGTATTGATATGAACGGTGTTATTTCTGTGCGTTTAGATAAAAATGTATGGGTTTTTTTCGGTCGAGTGTTGCGAGATGTCGTTTTGCAAGCTATAGGTTCTCTTAACAGAGCATTTGGTAGAAACAGTGATATCTTTAGGCATTTTTATGAAGCTGATGGTGTAACTCAGATGTTTGTGTATTTTTTCAAGTTCTAGAGGTTGTTTTGTCTCAATCAATGAAAGTTGTCAGTAAAAGTGATGACTTTTTTTTGTGAGGGTGGGAAATCATCAAGTGACTAAAGAGTCTGACACTCCCTACCACACCGCGCAGAGCAGACCCAAGTTCCTTCTTAGCCTTTTGTATTCGGGACCACAGTATCCCTTTCGAACAACCCGCAGCCCCAAAGTGATGATGCCTTCTAGATTGTTTAATGAAATATTGATCTCATACTGCTCGTGACAGGGAAAGGAGAATTAGGTGTTAGGACTACAAAGGGAAGACAATCATCACAAATAAATAGTGACAATAACATGTAGTTAGTAGCTCAAAAGTCTGACAACCAGTCTTACCAAGGGGTATCCGTATTGCTCAGTACTAACTGGTTTGTAAAGGTCAAATAGGCAGTCGATCCATGTAAAATACGAGACTAATAGTCAGCTGCATCCGATTAGACTGAGAGCTAACGTAGGTAGGAAAAGGCTAGCCAAATGATGAGGGACAATAACATAATTCACCTTTTAAAGTTTTCAATTTTAATTTTAATCTACACAAATATCCCTACGCCTTTATCGCTCGTTTTATCCAAAGAAATATAATAAAAAGTCACAAACAATTAATTCAACAAAGCGCCAAACGCGGCCTTGTGTTAGAATCAGCATCGATTTTAATCAGAAAATGTAATGAAACACGAAATATCTAAATAAACAAGGTAAACGTTGGGAAACGTGACAGCCGGGTCACCGGAACATCCCTGTCGAAGAATAATCCCGGTCTCAATTGTTATTGGCAACATGGCAACGTCGCAACATATTATACATAACGCTTTGTTTGAACACGACTAATACTGTGTTCAGGCGTGACATTTTATGTGGTAATTAATTAAAATTAAAGTTTATTTTTAGATACATTTTAAGAATCACTTGTAAATGGTGCGGTTAGCAGTTTTTGTGATGCACTTCAATATCTCTCTTGTCTAATCTTTTACCAATCACTTCGAGTTCGTCTTCCAGTGTAATCGAATGCAGCTGAATGACAGAATTTTACAAGAACCGAATGCCTATCAGAAGTACAACCTTTACTGAGTTCTAAGTATTATATCTCTCGGTAAGACTACGAAAGGAGGTATCATAAAATGACTAGTAAAAGAGAGGTATGAAAGAAGACATGCAGTACCAACAAAATAAATTGGAATAAGGGCAGGACAGTGATGATGATTATTAGACTAATTGTCAGAATTTTAGGCTTCTGACGTCCTTCAATAATATTAATAATTTTAGGAAATATTTAAAAATGTATTAAGTTCGTTAAAAAATTAATAAAGGGAATAATAATTTCATGAAAGTCGTGTCTGCCAATGGCCTAATAGCCAAGAGCCTCGACGAACATCTAAGGAGGCTATGGTAGCTGGATCAAGGGCTTGATTCAGAAGGTTCCTCTCTCAAGAGCCCTGATGCCGGTGGGCTACTATTTTTTATTTTTATTTTTAAATGTTTTCTTTATGCCTTTTTGTAATAAATATATTATTTAAAAATGTATCTAATAATAATTAGGAAGGAAAGGAGGAATAATAATTTCGATAAAGTGACAATATTTTACAGATATCTTTAATAAAACATACCAGTAACATATTTCATAGTTAGATCCCCTGGTTCCCAAACTAGGTTTCCACCTGTGACTTGGGAGACAGTTATTCAAAGATATACCAAAAAAGAAAACACGAAGATAATTTGACAAAAAGCAATTAGTGAATAGTAAGTAGTACATACAAAATTAAATCAATGTAATTTAATTCAATGTACTCGTAGTTTAGGTTTTTTATTTTCGTAGATTTTTACGAATTTACTGGACTTTTTAAATTATGCGATTCAGAAGTGTAATGAGAGATTTTAAGTTTCACGTATAAAATTTCAATTGAGCGCCCGCAAAGCCAACTAGCAGTGAACGAGTCCGAAATAGCTTCATTTTCTTTTAGTCGGATACTTTGTGCAGCTCCGTAATAAGGTGTGAAACTAAAAAAAATATACTCTAACACAAAACTTAGATTATATAAAACTTCGGTCGATATCCTACTGCAGCAGTAAAAACACTTAACTGTTAGCCTGTGTCATCCCACAGCTGGGCAAAGGCCTCAACACATGTCCCCCAAATCTTATGACCCAAAACCAATGTGGACCACTTTTAACAACTTTACCGTAAAAAAAAAATCAACATAAAAATAACGTAAACAATTCTTAGCAAGTTATTAGGTACACACTACAACGCTCTGAAAAATTAACTCATTAGCTACCAAAATGCGAAAAACAAACTCCCACTTATCACAGTCAACTCGCTTCGCTATCTAAAGTCAATCAGTTTCTTTGACCAAAACTAACAAACATCTGTTATAATCGCAATAATTTCTAGGCCTTGCTTTGATGTGCATTGTCTTGGCCGACCTGTCGCAGACTACGAACTTGCTAGTCAGAACAAAGTTTGCAAACGCTCTGTCGGAAATTTCATACTCCAAGCGGCCGGCAAACTCAAGTCCGTACCCTAAACATTTATACTAAGTACACTACATTTACTCCGAACGCGTAACTTGAAGTGTTCCTTGGATTATGTACAGGTATTCTGAAGTTTAGCGTATGGATCTGTAAAGTGGTTGGATTATATCGTAGGATAGCTTGAACTAATTTTGATACATGGTGTGATGTTTGTTGTTTTGAGTGCATTGATTTGCAAAGTAACTTCAAGTGTGTATGATATTTTGTTTTCATATGTCGGTTAGGGTCGATTGTCAAGTTTTAAACGCAATTGGGATGTTTACTGTCCTAAAAAAAAATGTAAGATTATCAAAAAATATTGGATACGTATTTTTTGTTTTATCAAATCAATGAAAATGAACGAAGATAAAACGCGTCAAAGATTTGAGTGGGAGGTTGTGACGTCACTGACCGCTAAAGAATGTCATACTAATGCCTCAGAAAATGACGTCACACGAGTTTTCAAAGCACTGTATCGTCTTCATTGTTTGTGTACGTGAAAAAAGAAAATACGTGTCCAATGTTTTTTGTCCAATTAGATTTTTTTTATTAACTACCCCATTGCCTATGTTGATTGGTTTAACAAGACTACTACATTGGTGTAACACGATTTCGCGTAGTATGTAGTTACAGTTCACCTGAACAAGGAGTTAACCATAGAGTAGGCACGCTATGAGCATTTTGCCGTCCTCGCCAAAAAGACAATAATTCGTAAGACCATAGCTGTATAAGTATGCACTTTTTAGCTGCCCTTACTGTCGTTGGCAATCCGTGCCTAAAGGCTAGACTCCATCAGAGCACAGGGGGCCGCTTGATGAGGTGGTTGTTACTATCAGGTGTCGCTGGGCGGCAATTTGCTCCCCGCGCCCACTCACGTAGGTAAAATTAGTGTCATATATTTCTTGGAAAGTTGTAATGTTATGGTATTGTATGTGAATTTTATGGTATACTAGCTGTTGCCAGCGGCTTCACCTACGACCTTCGACTACTTGTAAAAGCAGATAACAGTCAATCGTGAAATTATTATTGATTATCCACCTGCTTATGGAGTTATAGCCATTGAACTATCTACATACGACGAATTACGGTCTCCACGATTTCAAAATTACCTCTAAAGGCAGAGCTGTGATAGATGCAGAGAGCTAAATCATGTAATGTAACTTAGATCACATTCAAAAATTTTAAAGAAGAATTTGTGGCCGTGATCTATGAACGTTACTTAGCACGAATTGTATTTCTATCATCGTCGCACAGTTACGAAACTACAAAATAATGCAAGAAAAAGACACGATGATTTATTTATTGAACACTTGAAAAACTGAGCTTTGCATATGGCATTAAGTTCAGACAAAAATAATGGTATTCGTGTACGCTAATTTTTTCTTTTTTCACTTAAACAAAATATGAAGACTATACAGTGCTTCGAAAAGTTGCGTCAAGTCGTGTGACGTCACAAGATAAGTACTTTTTTACCCACAAAGTGACGACAAATCATGATCCTTATCACGTTTTATTTTCGTAAATTTTTATTATATTGTTTTTTTTTCTGCTAATTAATCTGCAATCAGCCCAGTAGCTATAATCTGATCTTTATTATATTGATTAAACAAAAAACACGTATACAATATTTTTTATACCATACCTACTCTAAAAAGCTTATTTTATTCACGCAAAACAGTGAATAAAAAGGCCTTTTATTCACTGTTTTGTTTTTATTCACTATTTTGGTGTTTGAATTTGGAACACAAAAATATATCCGGTCTCTATTTTAATGCTTACACAAACTCCTTGCGCTAAGATTCGAAATTCAAAACTCTTTGGTGCAAATAAATTCTCGAGATTTGATTGGTAGATATTTGCGACAAGGAGTTTGGCATTAGATTAAAATATTGTTTCACAAGTTGACCACCCTAATGATAATAATAAGAAAATTACGCTAAATTTCAGTCATTGCTCTAATTTTAATGTCCATTTTAATTAATGTAACAATTCTTATTTCTTGATTAAATTTCTATTTTCGCTTAAATTATGTCTTTTCTCGTAGTCATGGTATAAAGTATAGTATGCACGAATACGAATTTATATCGAGGGCAATGAATCACTCGCGTCGTTCAGGATTCTAACAGTTGAATCACTCGCTGCGTTCGTGATTCAATCATTAGAATCCTTCACTTGCTCGTGACTCATCTACGGCCCTCGCCTTAAATCCGTCCTTTATTCACTAGTTGCATAATATACTATTTTTGGTGAAATACCTCAAAACTCAAAACTCAAAGCATTTATTTCAATTAAACCATTACTTGCACTTTTAAATGTCATAAGAACAATTCATAAAACAAAACTACAAAAAACTACGAGTGCAATATGTCATTCCGAAAGCCACCACGCCGAACCACACGCCGCCAAACGACGAACACTGCGAGCACTGCTTTTGTGCTCGCAGTGTTCGTCGTTTCGTCGCAGCGACGCACATCGCAACAACGAATGCACGAGACTTCGAATCACGGAACAACGAATGCACGCCGCAACGAGCAACCGCCACCCCGCGACCCGGAGCCCCGCGCACCCGCCGCCACGGCACGCGCCGCTGCGCGCCCCCGCACCCGCAGCACTCGCCGCCGGTAACATCCGGCGCCGCACAACTCGACGCAGCAACCCCCGAAACTACACATTGCACTCCTAAGCTACAGTCACAAGGCATAATAACTTGTGAAAGTACTGTAGTTGCCAATTAGCCTATGCCTAGCGTAGATCTCTTTTGAGAAGAACGGGCAAGAAACTCCATGGACACTCTTTTAAATCAGAATATTGTTACAAAATCTTGGTATTCATGTTGAGATGGTATATTATGTAAGAACTATGTAGCAAGACGTGCAAGTTAAGAGCGTCCGGAGTAAAAAAAAATAATAAACAAAACAAAAAATATATTTATAGACCATGGCAACTAAGAGATGACCAGTCTCTAATGACGAACATGACGCATGGATCAGCACCCTATTATTTTATCCTGGCATTGGCACCCCTATAAATACTTATATACTTGTATATTTTATTTATTTTCAAAACGTCATGTTTATGTTTACATGCAAAGTTCTGCTGAACGTTAATGGCTTATATCTCGGAAACTAGGATAGAATATTTAGACAAAACTTGTTTGTATTGATTTCAGCTATTGATCAATTTTGAATAAATCAGAGCCCATTCATTATTAAACTAGTTTTTGCCCGCGGCTTCGCTCGCGTGGATGTCGAAAAATATCCCAACAAACTTTCATCCCCTTTCTAACTCCTTAGGGGTTGAATTTCGAAAAATCCTTCCTTTTTCCTTGTCTACATTTTAAGGGGAACCTCTGTGCAAAATTTCAGCTTTCTAGGTCCAAGGGTTTGGGCTGGGCGTTGATGAGTCAGTCAGTCAGGACTTCTCTTTTTATTTTTAGAGATTAACATACATAACATCATGCCTCTAATCCCCGAAGGGTTAGGCAGAAGTGTACCTAATAGTACACCCACATTTCGCCAGTTTTGTTTTAAAGTCTCATGTAATGCCTATTGCCATCAACCGGGCACAGATCCAGACTCAGTAGCTTCTACTAAGAAATTCATGATGGGAAACCCAATAACACTGCCTGGTAAAGTAACGTTTATAGATCTCAGCCTCACAGTTGTTTCACAACTGCGAAAAATTTTTATGCAGTTGAAGGAAGTCGCAGCCTACGTTCTTCTGTTCTAATCTTGTTTGTTAAAAGTTTTTGTTGTCGTCGCATTTCCTCGAGCAACAAACAAAAGCTTTTAGATACTTTGTAGATATGTGGATATACAGGTGTGGCAAATTTTCTATAATATTTTTTTTGCTAAGGTAACCCGCAAAACTTAAATTTTCATACGTTTTTTTTTACAATTTCCCGGCTAGTGTAAGGCTGTATGATGAGGCGAAGTTTACTGAATTATAATCCTTCAAATCGCCAACACAGCTCTCTCAAACAAGTTAAACTGATTTAATTTGAGTAAAAGAAAACCTTAAGAAACTAATGTTATTTTGTAGGTAGTACTTTTACAGTAAAAAGTTAGAATTCTGAGCTTTGCTTAGCTAAGAGTTCTAACTTTTGACTGTAATACCTACAAAATAACATTCGTTTCTTAAGGTTTTCTTTGGTGGTTCATACTTAGTTCAAACTCTTGTCTATTGCATATATTTTTTTTAATTAAGTAATAAAATAAACTCAAGTAATTAATTAAACTTGATTTTAAATACCAGGATAAGACAAGTGTCATGTAAAAACCCACACTGAGATTGCACGGGAAATGGTCCACTCCTTCTCATAGAAAAGAGTTCTGTGTTCTAGAAAGGGTTTTTTTCGGCTTATTATGCTCATCCTTTAAATAAATTATCACTATAGACCTAAACCCAGTATATCTAGACTAGGCACATGCATTTTGAAGCTAACCATGCTGAACATATTTATAGTCAATTTATAGGCTCATGGACTGCATCAACACTCTGAGAGCAGGTTAGGCATTAACCACAACTAGCTCGCCGTCCGTCCGTCTTACAACGACGACAGGCCGTGTCGACGGCGCGTTCGTGTTCCACGCGCGCCTCAAAGAGATGTCAGCAACATGGGAGGGGCCCGAAAGGGCCGACGCTCGTCGGGGCTGCGGGTTGTACACTAGTTACCGCGGCCTCGACTTAAAGGGCTAAGAAGCAACATGGGTGGCTTTTAGTCAGTAGAAGTCTGGCACTCCCTTTCGCTCTGCCCAAGATATTATTTGATGATTTTCCAACCGCCAAAAAAAAAAGGCATTAACCACAGTTCAGACTCTTGCACATCAAGCAACTGGAATCTGTAAAATTTCTTTAATAAGCTTTCAACTTTATTGCCAGAACATCAGGTTCAAGGTTGATTGGGAAAATTTTGCAACTACTTCTTCTTCTAGCTTCATGTACCAAAACTTAGAAAGTAGGCGCTAATAAGTACTAACAAAAGTACAAATAGCTTTACAGAAGTACCGGAAAAAACCTTTAAATTAACACCTAAACTGTTAAAACTTCTGTTTAATAGTTACGTAGTCCGGAAATGAATATTTAGAGGGTTGACTTGTGTTTGGAAAGGAACAAATACCTATCTTTAGTTTACTCACATCGAATAGTTTGTAATAATTTATTAAACTGCTACTTAGTCATCTTCCTCCCTCCAAATATTGTCATTTTTCTTTGCTATTGCAATAATCTAAGTAATAATATGGAATGCAATAAAGAATTGAGTTTTGTACTTGTATCATCCACTCGGTTCATAGAATTAGCTGCCTAATGATTAATTATACTAAATCAGTTTTGCCAAAATGTCCAATCCAGATAAATCAATACTACAATTATTATTTGAATGGATTGATGTTTGTTACTCAATCACGTAAGAACGGGTGGTCCGAATCTAGATGAAATAAGTAAAAGCACTTAAGCTACTTTTAATACCAGAATAAGTACACCCCGTGAATGATTCAAGGTGAAATCCAAGGAGGCGAAGCCGCGGGCATAAGCTAATTTATATTTAGTCCAAAGTATCCTCCTGGAATGTACTCGCAACCGGGGTGTGTGTGCAGATGTAGGTATAAACATGGACGAGATAAAAGGAGTGTGTGAGGAACAATCCTTACATAGATACTCTTTTTCTCACACTCTCCTGAATGCCACCTGCTACAAAGCAGGTGGCGTTCTGTAGTTTCTGTGGTTTACCACTATGGGAAAAGCCGTGAAAAGTGTGTATGTATAAGTACCTGCTAGAAAGACATAATGTTCAGAGACACATTATTTTTAATTTAGTTCCTGTAAGTAAGTAGGAACCTCAATAATTATACCTCAATTATTATTGTGGGTTTGGCACATAACAACTTGGTTTTTAAATGGTTTCGAAATTTCGGAAGCCTTGTATTCATGAAGTTGTAGACGGGAGTCGAGAATTCTAGGAAATGTGCTTCAAAATTATAGCTTAATAAGTAAGTTCTCCAGATTAAGTAAGGTATTGTGTGTTTCTGATTACGTAAATTCTTGACTGTTGTCAAAGGAAACCCAATAATTAGATTAATTTTCTCCGGAACACAATCAATTAAATTAATATTTTACCGAACCTAATTAGTTGAATAATTAACTTAAGTTTTGTTTTGCAATGTATGTATTATCTTATCAAAGTAGAAGCAAAGCATTCAATTATTTTAACAAAAAAGTAAAGTATCTAAAAAATATACATTATTATCTAATTAAACATTTTTTTATAATTGGGAATCATGCACTTAAAAATACATAAATAATAGAAACTACTTATTTTTAAATATCCACAAACAATTCAACTATCAAAAACAAATCACGTTCGATTAAAAAATAATGATCACACAAAAAAAAAAACAAAAGAAAGCTAGCTATAAAAACAAAAAAAACCTTACCTCAACAAGTCAGTCAACAGTGAAAAGCCAATCAAAAGTCAGTAGAATGATCCAGAAAGTTTCTCTATTTCCGCATAATATGTTGCATTACTCGCGTTGTTTGGGCAAAGTTTACCGACGCGTGTGAAGTTTCCCGGCCTCCAGGGAGCGTAGTCGTGCGCTCGACGCAGGGCCACGACACACACTGAACCGATTGTTCATTCAGACCTCCACTCTGTCGTTATTCTTACGCAGATGTCCGTATGATCATGGCAGATATGGAGCCGATAGGATGCCTCGAAAATTCGAAGATTCTTTTTTTACCATCAAAATTCTGTGGTATTGTGATTTGGCTTTATATTTTGAATCAACAGTGGTGTTTGCTTCTGGGAGTATGTTGAAAATTATTTAAATCGTTCTTTTTAATAATAGTAATGATTTTAGGTTTGTTTTCTATTGGATTAATGAAGTTTGTGCAGTAATTAATATAATCGTTTAGCGCTGATTGTTTTGATTATAGAGCAATTCCAAAAGAAGATTAAATACTTATCACTCTTTGTTTGATAGTTTTTGAAATTGAAATTGAAATTGAAATACTTTATTGCACAAGAGGTGTTGCAGTGAATACAGTAAAAAGAAAAAAATAATAAAAAGTTACACTTTACAAATGAACACTTGTATGCTACAAAAATGGTGGGGGTACTGTCCTCTTAGATAGGCTACACAATAGCCTGTAGTAAAGAGAATCAGTGCCTTATCCCTCTAAGAGTGGAAAATCAGTGGCTTAGTGTTTTTGTACAATTAAATATTTTAGATAATTATAGTAACACAAAACAAAAGAAAATAAAAACAAAAAGGATGAAAATTAACGAAAATGCTTGAAAGTATAGGTATAATTTTAGGTGTGGTATGTGAATGTGGTGTGAAATGTGTGTTTGAAAGTGTCTATATGTGTTTGAGATGTGTGTGTGTGTGTGTGTGTGTGTGTGTGCCTGTTTTCAGAATATATGTGTTGCGAGGAGACATACTTATGATAGTGCAGTAAACAAGGATTCGGTTTCCTCATACGTTTTATCTTGTAGGTAGGAGCGGACTGCTGATTTACATTCCCGAACAGATAAACAATAAATTGAGATGTTTGCATTAATTTTGTTATACAAAAAAGGGCCCAGATAGAAGAAAAATTTTTTCGTAAAAGAGTAGCGGGTCTGTGGAAGGGAACAAATTAGGTCTTTACGACGTTTTTTAAGTTTAACAAAGGGAGTAGAGCGATGTTGTAACAAGATTGCATGATAAATAAACAACTGTCGTACGTTAAGGACGTTGCAACTTTTATATAACTGAGAGGTAGAAAATAAAATTGGTCGAAATGTTGCAATCTTTAATATTGCCCTGTGTGCAATCTCCAAAGGAAGTAGCGTGGTTTTAGAAGCCCCACCCCAGCAAGAAATGCAGTAAGATAAAATTGACTGACAAAGTGCGTAGTAAACATTGCGGATAATAAATTGGTTGGCTACATGTCTAAGAGTTTTAAAAATAAATATCAATTTTCGTACCCTACTCGTCAGTGCTTCCACGTGGGCTTTAAAGTTTAGATTGTTATCTAAAATGACACCCAAGTATTTAATTTTGTTGACAGACTCTATTTGACTGCAGTTACAATTATGTGTGATATGTGTGAGACATGTGTGAGCAGTGAGGGATAAGTGATTTTTTGGCTGGGATGTTGAGCTAATAGAAAATGTGATAAATTTGGTTTTGCTTGTGTTGAGTGTGAGGGTGTGAGCCAGAAGCCAGTCAAGCGTGGAGTTAAGACCCGTTTGAGCTTGAACTTGAAGTTCGGACCAGGAGTCTGCGAAAAATGTTATTGCGGTATCATCAGCGTAGGTGACAATCTTAGAATTTGGAATGGTGAGATTGCAGAGGTCATTAATAAAAACAAGAAACAATGTAGGCCCAAGAATACTCCCCTGTGGTACACCGTATTTAATAGGCAGCTCGTCACTTACGTGGTTTCCTATTTTAACGACTTGCGTTCGATCTGTGAGGTAACTATGGAAAAATTGGAGTTGTGGACCTCTGACACCTATATTTTCTAGTTTTTGTAAAAGGGTTTTAATGGGAACGGTATCAAACGCTTTTGCGAGGTCTAGAAACACTGTAAGTACCTTTTTATTGTTATTAAGGTTTGAAACAATAAAAGTCGTTAAGTCATGTACTGCGTCAGAGGTGGACTTCTTTACGCGAAACCCAAACTGCTGTGGTGAAATAAGATTAAAGTGCTCTAAGTAATCTCTCAGCCTTTTATTAACGAGGCGTTCCATTACTTTGGACAGAGCACTTAATACTGCAATTGGTCGATAATTATTGGCTAAGTTCCCATTGCCACCCTTGAAGATGGGGTAAATAAGTGCCTTTTTAAACGAAGTGGGAAAAACAGAGGTTTGAAAAGAGATATTAAAAATGTGGCTTACAATAGGTGCCAGAGTAGCGGAGTACCTTTTCAGAACGGTGGCTGAGATCCCGTCCCAGCCAGTTGCTGCACTAGATTTCAGAGAATGTATAGTTTTCAGAATTTCAGCATCGTCAGTTTCTTCGAGGACAAACGAAGACATGCTGATAGGAGACTGTGACAGGGTCGTTTGAGATGGTTGCACAGTACTGCCGATAATTTTATCAGCGAGCTCTTTGCCGATGCTGACGAAAAAATTGTTGACTTTATTACAGGAATCAGTTGGGGAATGTGAATTAAGTAATAGTTGAGTTGGCGTGTCTTTTGTTTTGGAAGAGTACGTTATGTTTTTTATAACAGTCCAGAGAGCCTTTGTATTTTGTCCTGCATTCTTTAGTTGTTCGCTGTCGTATTGCCTTTTGACTTTTTTGAGGAGTTTTGTACAGAAGTTTCTGTATCGTTTATACGTCATATGGAGGATTAAGTTGTCTGGCGATAACTTAAGTTTTCTGTGAAGTAAATCTCTGTTTCGGATACATCTCAACAAACCGGGCGTTATCCAAGGTTTGAGTACCCTTTTTCTCGCTGACTGTATTGATGTGGTTGAGTTCTCCATTATAGCTTTTGACAGTAGGTTAACCAGGCTATCCGTGGCAGCATTTGCGTCCTTTGTAAGAATAATAGGGTTGAAATCTAGCTGCTCGTAATATTTATCTAGGCTATCAAAATTTATTTTAGTTATAGTGTAGTTATTTTTTGTACGCGCGTTTTTAGTTTTGATGCATGCTAAAGTAGAGTAGTGGTCAGTTATGGTAGATTCAAAGATTAAAGTGGTTACAGGACGCTTTGTTCGTATAAAAGTGTGGTCAAGGCAGTTGTTGCCTCTTGTCGGTAGGTTGTGAGCAGGAAGAAAACCATGAAATGCCAGGCAATTTAAGTAGTTTTGGGAGCGAGTATCTAGGGGTGACCCAATGTCGATATTAATGTCACCGGTGAAAATAACAGATTTAAAGCCTTGTAATGTTGGAAGTATATCATTTAGCGCACGCAAAAAGCTGTCTATATTATCAGTAGACGGTGAGCGGTAGACGCAAAGAACTGCTGTTTCGAATTTAGTCTTAATTATTAACCCAGATGCTGAGTTATTAAAGTCTGGTTCTTCTACCGTGGGATTAAGGAATGATTTTGTATAGACTACCACACCGTCACTCTGGTTAATATGTTTCGTGGTTTTATGACTGGTATAACTGTCTATTTCAGGGATTTGCTGATTTCTCAGGCAAGGTAACCAGCATTCTGTTAGAGCTAAGACTTCACTATCAAAAGAAAGGAGATTTAGAAATGCTTGCAAGCTTAAAAAGTTACAGTTAATAGACCTAATGTTTTGACAAAAAGTTTTTATGTAGTTGTTGGAGTTGACCAAAAGTTGGTTTACTTGTTCTGGTGTGCACGTATGAACTTCAGAAACTGATGTTTCATCGACATTGTTCAGTAATGTTAAAACGCTATCGACCATTGTATTGGTTTTTGAGTAAGGGTTAATTGGTTGATTAAGGTAATGTCCGAGTTTTGTATGTAAGGCCTGGAAAGCAAGTCTGAAAGTACGTATGAGATATGTTGGATGGAATTTGATCGTGTTGTGTGTGATAATAATATGGTTTCATATGTGTAGAAGGTAATGTATATGAATGTTTGAATATGATAGTGTGAGTGTGTATTTAACATTAAAAACGTATACAAGCAAGCATAACTAACAATATGATATTTTATGAAAATTATATAAAATGAGAAAAATAAGTTAAATTTAAAATATTTTAGATGGATTGTTATTAGTCATGCATCATTAGGTTGAGACATTTGAGGTGGTTGTTGCTCCTTACTCGACTGAAACATTTGCAACAGTTGTTGTTCATTTTTTACCAGAATGTATTGACTATCCGCATTTTGTTTCAACATCACACGTCCATTTGACGTCCAGCAATAGGCATACCCATTCTGCTTTGCGAAGTTTCTAGCTGTGTAGAAAAGCCTTTTGCATAGAGTTGTAAGCTGTTCAGCAATGTAGATAGGGCTACCAGGTCCTTCAATGCCTAAGTGGGTTGAATTAATTTTATTATTGGAGTTTTTGATGTTAAACTGCTTGGCGGCTAATAAAAAATTACATTTATGTAAGGTGTTTGTAAACTCGATGTTGATGTTGGAGGTTTTGCTTTCCTTTTTGGAAGGCAATCTTGAAACGTCACGAATGTCCGAGAGTTGAGTGTTAGTATCCAGTGCCTTGGACAGATGTTGAACCAAAGTGAACAAGGAGTTCTTTGTTTCTTTCGGACGCTTGGGTACGTTACGTATCTCAATGCAAGTTTGAATACTGCTACGATCAATATTATCCAGTTTTTCTTCAATGTAAATTAGCCTCTTCGCCATGTTGTTACGGTCTAATTCAATGTTAGCAATTTTACGTTCCAAAAAAGTTAATTCAGATGATATAGCTGTCATAGATTTTTCAATTTCCTTGCTTGTTTCTTCCATTGTTGTACAGTGGGATTTCATTTCCAATATATGCTTTTCAAATTTGTCCATACGAGAATTCTGAGAACGCATTAAATCGTTTATTAATTCCTTGAGGTCGGATTTAAGTTCGTTCTTTAGATCCAAGAATTGATCGGCAAAGCTACCCAAGTGGCTACCATCATTAGTTTGCCGGCGACGCTTTGCTCTCTGGGTGATATTTATTGGGCTAATATCCAGCAATGAGCCTTCTTCCACACAGAGTTTTGGTAAATCAGACTCGGAGCGTGATGGAGTTGCAATCTCCATAGAAGATTTCGGCGGCGTTTTATACATATTACAAGCTTTCTCTTTTTTGTAAAAAGCTTTTTAAATTTATAAAAAGTGTCAAAAAGAATCTTTGACACTACTAATTCAAAACAAAAGTGATTTTCAATTACAAAAAGAATCGCCGCCCGCTGGATTAGAACTCACGACTTCTTAGCTAGTGACGATGCCAATGCATACGCCTCCACGCCAACTAAACTGTTACTGTAGGCTCGCAAATTGTTGATCAATATCTTACAAGTCGTAGAATTGAACGTGACTTATGACCACGTCCTTTGTTTATAGAGGTCATTCACTTTGCACGACACTGGTCACTTTTTAAATGTTTTTGTTAATAACTCGAGTAATTGTTTGAGCACAGATAAGGTTTATGCACTGTTTTATAGGTCTTGTTATTAGTCACAGATATATACGACTTTTAAAATGATAACTAGACTATTTACTACTATTTTAGAATAAAAATTCCGGAGCACACAAAAACACGTCCGCTCGCGACAACGTACGGGGAGGGGGGGGATTTCTTTGTGAAAAACTTGACTTTTAGATACAGTGGAGAATATTTTTGTTTTATTTTTAATATAAAAAAAAATAATACAAATAACTAGTTTTTTTACTAGGAGTTTATAAAACAAAAATGTAGATACATTTCTCATTCGTCATCTTGAAACTTAACCAATCCTTGAAATGAGTACCAAGTGGTAATTTAAATTGCGGTAGGTACCTCCAGTATTGCAGATGTCCACACACTGCAGTGCTTACGTACTTAGCTAACTAAGTCACACAGTTGCCTAAATCTTAGAAACAGAATTGTAACAAAAAAACTAAGTCTTAAGATTGGAAGACAAAAAGAATTCTTCCACCAATTTGAAATCCCACTTTAACTGCATAATAATGAGGAATCGAAATCCAATTTGAGTTACACCAGTTCAACTTACGAAGCCACTTAATGAAACCGAGATAGAATAATTAGCCACTTTCCGCTAATTTCCAAGTTATTAATTGGGACGTTAGAAAGGGCCGTCATCTGGTCGGGGAGCCATCTTGAGCTATGTGTGACGTTCTAAACGGCTTCCATTGTGTCAAGACAAAAGCTCATTAGGGACCAAGCTGGATTCAAACGGAGAACTGCCGAAAGAACGACTGACGCGTTCACCATACATCTGCTATTGTAGAAAAAAATGAGATTGTTTCTGTGCTTTCCAATTACTACTTGGGTTTAGAAAATAGAGGAATTTCATAAACTAAATAAATAAAAATCATTTGACACCTGCTCAGGTAGAGATTTATAGATGACTAGCGGACGTCACGCGGTTTCACTGACGTAGTTCCCGTTCCCGTGGGAATACAGGGATAAAAAGTAGCCTATGTCACCCGGGGATAGTGTAGCTTCCCAACGGTGAAAGAGCCGGAGCCTATTCGTTACAAACAAACAAACAAATCTTTTCTCTTTATAATATTAGTGTAGATATTATTATTAGTGTAGACTATACCGTAGAGTGTGAATGTGGTGTTAGCCCACATATTATAGGGCACTTGTCTTGACATCGTATCCTGACTATCCTCTTATTTACACATCACAGGAGCTGATGGATTTGGAATTTTGTGCTGACTCAATTAACATTGTGATCGACACATTAAGGAGAAGCAACATGTATGATAAAGCATCACTTGGGGATGGCTCAATCGATTGACATACCTTTTGTTGTGTTTGTAATAGGGGATCGGACTTAGTCAAAAAATATGATTCTAATTAGTCCGTCAGTTAGATTATCGAAAAATATTGGATACGTGTTTTTTGTTTTTATTAGATTAATAAAAAATTACGAAGATAGGACGCGTCAAAGATCATGAGTGGGAGTTCTGACGTCATTTGTAGGTAAAAAATGTACTAACATGTGACGTTTTCGAGGACTTCACGATTTTTCGAAGTACTGTATCGTCTTCATTTTTTGTTTATGTGAAAAAAGAAAAAAATACGTGTCCAATATTTTTTGGAAATCTATCTGACGGACTTATTAGTTTTTTTTGTCCGATCCCCTATTGTCAGGACTAGGTTTGTTTTCAAAAAGCACTTTTGTTCTTCACTAGTCAATATTGGACCCGTGCGAAGCCGGATCGGTCCGCTTGTTTTATTAAAATTTCAGGTTTCCCACGGAGCCATCACTGTTCACTGGTTTCTTGCATTTAAACCTTCTGCAAATACATCGCAAAATATCGGAGATATACTGAACTGGTACAGGCGTTGACGTCTTTAATTGTGATGGCACCTGATAGTATGATTGAGTTGCTCGAGCGATTCGCTGTAAAACGACATGGACATTTTTCTTTTTGTCTAACTGAAAACCTATTATGAACATTGTGTGCTGAATTTGTTTCACTTGCTTCGGTCATGATTCCTACAATATTTTACAAATGTTTCATTAAGTGGACAGCAATATTATTATGCACAGCTTTGAAATAAGTTGGAGATACACATCATCATCATCGCTCATGTCAACTATATTGTCAATCGTACATATTATAAAACAAAGTCCCACGCCGCGTCTGTCTGTCTGTCTGTTCGCGATTAACCCAAAAACTACTGCACCGATTTTCATGTTGTTTTCACCAATGGATAAAGTGTTTCTCGAAAAAAGTTTTAGTATATAATTTTACTGAGACGAAAGCTACTAACATTATAAAGGGGGAATATTTGTACGTATGTAACGAATAAACTCAAAAACAAGGTACTAGCCAACTTCGAAAATTCTTTTACCATTAAAATGCTATATTGCCATAGCTTATGTAGCTCAAGGGTAACATAGGCTCCCGGCGGGTGTTTCGCAAGAGATACCGCGGCCTCTACGTAAAGGGCTAAGAAGGAACATGGGTGATTTTTAGTCAGTAGAAGTCTGACACGATTTCCCACCTCCCAAAAAAAAGGGTAACAAAAAAAAACATACACCCGTGCGAAGCCGGGACGGCCCTTTAATTATAAATAAATCTTGAAGTTTGTCGCTAGTATAATTTAAAAATATAAATCTTTGTTGAAAAGTTGCTTAACTGGTACAATGTTTAACTACGAAACAGTAGTGTGTTCAGCATACAGCACAACTGTTGTGATTGAAACGGTAACTTTGGTTTGACAAAAAGCGCAAAGCAAAGTTGATAAATATTTGTTATGCACCGAGCCAAATTGTGCTGCTACTAATAATTAACTTGATAAAGTATTCGAGATAGTGTGTTTCGCGAAGAAATACAAACGGCGACCTTTGAAGCTCAACATTTTTAATATAACAGGCCTCGCTTTCGTTTAGATTTACTATACATTTTGCTATGAAATTCGCATGAACTGGTTTAGCATAGCTTGATTGGTCACCGTGTTTACTAGTGCATATTAACATAGGCTAAAGGTAAAAAAAGGCCTGTAAAAGGTTGGTCCTGACTTTTACCAGTCTAGGAATAGTGGCAGTAATAATATTGTAGTTAAAGAATGATAATATGCAGAATGATTTGCAACATTTCTCTCTAGAATCATGTTTATTAAAATTACATCAAACCAACTGGGTTTTGTTAGGTGTCGAAATCAGTTACTTAATCCAGATAGACACGAGGAGCTTGCGGTTAGCAATAATGGTCGATCTTTATGGTTAAATACTTACAAAGGGTCGTCATACATAAGGAAACTGAGAGAAAGTACGTTAAACCATTGTGCCCGGCCAACATTTGTTTGTTTATAGACTTTCGACTTTTGTCGTTAACATATTTGGGTAAAATGTCGTATACATTGTGTATGGTAATAAGGCATAGTCCTCGCCAAGTGTCGTCGCTAGTTTCACACCTATCACAAAACATAAAATGATGCCTGTATGTTTAAGTTTCATGTTATTGGGGCGAAACTTTTGCCATACCCCGGGCACGAATCTAGACTCCGTGCCTGCTACAGCGAAATTCCTGATAATACTGGTACATAAAAAACACAATAACACTGCCCAACCTGGAAACGAACTCAATGCCACATGCATAGCAGTTGCACTCGTGACTACTAGATCTACGAAGCAGCCACACTAAAACAGTTCATCGGAAATCTGTGTCAATAGAATAGTAAAAAGACACTTTCTTTCTCATTAAATAACGTTCTCAGTCGAACATCTGTTTTGACCGAAATTGAGGTACCAAAATCTGCTTTTGATTAAACTTTTATGTTCTATTTTATAAGGAATAAAATGCAGGCGGATGGTAAGAAGAGGTGTTCGGTCGGTAAGGCATCTCGAGGTGATTTTATCAATATCAAAGATAATTTAAAACGATAAGTCTGATGGCTTTCAAGGATTTATGTCTATCGAAATCAGGATTTGGTGTAATGGGTTTTTAATATCAATAAATAAAAATGGATGGCAATTTTTGGTTCGTCATTGTTGTCTGAAGGAGGTTGTTACAACATATTTGTTGATTTTGATCAGAGTTGTGGTAAATAGCTGGTTGTTTGTTTATTTATTTATACACATGGGCACCGCAGTATCTCAGTATCACAACCCTATTAATTAATTGTTGCTTATATCAAGCTGTACTTTTTCTAAGGGTGTCGATGGCCGTGTTTTATTGAATAAATTTGGCTCGAAATTCACGCGTCACGGCATGCAGCGCAAGATGAAAGATGGGTTATGACTGTGCTGTGTCACGATGATCAATCGCTTACTCAATCTGCCTTAACTGTCTTTATTGGGTCTCCAAGGTACCGGCTGTCCGATTGTGCCTTGTTGGATGAGATCTAACTTGTGAGAGTAAAAAAAAAATAGTTTAATTGTTAAATACCGAGCTTCCAAGCATTAGAAGTGGTGAGCAAAAGGCTGCGGTGGATTTCTCATACAATCAACCCTTCTTGGGTTGATTGCCAACAGTTATTAATTTTAGATTAAAACTTGCTTTCTTTTTTGTTGCTGGTTTTTCTAAGGTTACTCAAAAACCGGTGACGCTAAAAAATATAAAGTATAATCCAAAAACAATACACTTGAAGCTACGATTTCCTTTTTTTTATTTGTTGAACGACCATTTCTAAAGTTACGGCCTGGAGTTTTTTTTGATCCCTTAATTTTTTCCAGTAGTGTATATCAGAACAGAGTCCGCCGTCCTCCCTAGCTGGAGGACATCCACGAGGAGTAAATAGATAGACCCAAAAAAACATTTACCCAACTACGGCAAAGCCAAAGGAGAGTTATGATTTTGAGCGGCTATGTATGTATGTGAGTATGTTCATCTGTTCCCTCATAGCTCCTAATCTACTTATCGGAACTCTACATATAAGGTATTATTAGAACCGTCTTAATTGTCCGGTGAACATTTTTTCAGGATCCTGAAAATCTTGTTTCATACTTTTTCAGTGTCGTTTCTTTTGTCGTTGTTTTAGGTTTAACTTTTTTTTAGATGGTAGTGACGTAGATGACTGACGAAAACATTGGCACAAAAATAAAACAGACATGATTCAAGCCTCCCACGATCTTGAAGCAACATTACTTGATAAGCTTACCGAAACACGATTACCACCTACCTCAAAATCTCAAAACAAAACATGTTCAAGAAACAAGAACGCGAAATACTCTTTCCAACAGAACGCTTGAGAAATAAGAACCTTAATTATGATAAAAGCTCTCAAATTACTCATTTTATTAAATTATGAAGATATAAAACCGTTCTTGGTGCACGTTAGGCCCCCACCACACGGCGTATTTTAAAAGCGCAGACGAGGCAATAATGACGCGCGTATACGCGTTTCAAACGAGATTTGAACGCAACCCTGTAAACTAAGCACACGGGGCGATCGTGAAACACGCGTTGTCGGTGCGTATACGCACAGATACTGCGATCCCAAACCGAGTCCTTGCACGCGCTTCAAACGAACATTAGAATCTATTTAAATTTTTTTTTATGTGTTTTAATGATTGAATTTTTGTAACCTTACTAACATAGTTTCTAAGTTCCAATTGTTACTAACCATTATGGATCTCTGTAATCTGACATTGAAATAAATTAAATTTAATTAATTAAATTTAACGCTAAAATTGGCATCTACGGGGCCGACGACGCGCGTTCGCCGTGTGTTAGGGGCCTTACGGGAACAGGATTTTACTCTTTGTTCCTCTGAAGTTTTCGAGTAGAAGTTCCGACACATGTCTTGGAAGTCTTGCGATCCACGGATCTACAGATCTGCGTCTCTACATGTCTCGTAACGAATTGCGTTATGAGGATTTTGGGAAAACTAGTATTGGACGTAATTTTGTAATTATAAGTGATAGTTAATAGCAGTAGTGAATATGCAAGTTGAAATTGTAATGTGCAGGCCACATCGCTCAAAGAATCAACAACCGATTGGAAAGGAAGGTTCTCGAGTGGCGACCACGAACCGGAAGACGGAGCGTTGGTAGGCCTCCCACCAGGTGGACCGACGACATCGTGAGAGTCAAGGGCAACCGGTGGATTCAAACGGCAGGTTGGCGTTCTATAGGGGAGGCCTTTGTCCAGCAGTGGACGTCTTATGGCTGATGATGAAGTGATAGTTAATTTGTAGCACAGTCACGAGCAAGCATATTTATTGATTTAAATTAAAAGTACTATAGTAACACAGTACAGTACTATTGAACATTGAGTTTAGTTTAGTAGGTGCCGTGGACTTATTGTCACCAGCAATTCTCTAGCAGTCAACTTTTGGTTATATGTATAGGTAAAGTCAGCTGGCCTAATATGTATTCACTTAGCAACGTTAAGAAGCAATTTTCCCCTACAGTATTTATTTCATTTTAATGTTCCGTGACGAAAATAATAGTCTGGATTTTTGTATTAAAATACTTAAAATCATACTTAAAGACAAGTTACGATTACTATGTGTTAAATCACATATTCTTCTCAGTTGGAACATTTCTCTACTTTAATCAACATTTATGTGTGAATAAACCGTACGTCATTGGGTTATTTAAAATTCGCCACAAAGTTGTTTTTTGTACTTGCGTCACACTGACGAATTTATAATAATCAAAATTGCCGATGCCGAATTTACAGCTCAATTTTCAGGAAATAATTCATAAAAATAGCAAGTACAATAGCAGTACCTTTGTGTTTCCCTTTTTTATCCTTTTTTTGTATCTTGTGTGTACATAAATAAATAAAAAATAGGGCAGGGACCTTTTTTTCGTGACCAACTTTATGACAAGCATATAACACACACGTCATTTGTTCAAGACAATCAGAATTAAATCAGTCAATATTAATAGAGGAAAGTCACCAAATATGAAATAGTATCTTAATATGGAATACCTTCATTTCTCTAAGACTATAAGTATGAAACGCAACACTCGACCATCTTCTGTTCCATTCGGTCTACTAACACGTACGTGGTGCAATAGACCGAATGGAACAGAAGATGGTCGAGTGTTGCGTTTCATACTTATAGTCTTAGAGAAATGAAGGTATTCCATATTAAGATACTATTTCATATTTGGTGACTTTCCTCTAGTACCTATCGATTTAAACGCAGCCACTAAATTAATACCCCACGCGTTACGTAACTTGGTCGGTGCCCAGCGTTACCTGACCCCTCGTATAAAGAAAAAGCAAGCAAATTATGTGAGAAGAGGGATCAGGTAATGGTGGGTACAGACCGTACGCATGAAAAGCACACCACTACAGCGGATACACGCATTCAAGAACAATTAAACCAACGAGAATTACCTCTCCCACGAATGATATCAAATGAAAACGTTACCATATATCTTTTACACTCTCATATATTAAACAGAAAGCTCAGGCTGCACTTGATTCACTGTTTCCCGCCGTCCAACTCCAGATTGTGCGCCGCAACACCACAACTTCCTGCTTCCGGTGGCTATGCTGCGCCTGCGCTGTGCGTAACTACGCCCGGATGTGACGTCACGGCATGTCACTTCCGCATAGTGTTACGCCCCATTTAAAATAAGAACAACGGTTGTGATACATCCCCGGAAAACTATCATAGAAGAAACAATAAAAGTTAAAATTATGTTATGTTTGAAAAAATAGACATTATCGCACGTCTTCTAAGTTTAACACTTTGATTGCCAAGCTAAAATAATGTACTACCTAAAAAAGTGTTTATTAACTTCCCTAGTGGCCAAAATAAATGCCAGAAGCCAATACTTACGCTAGAGTCGCTATTTCATGGCTCGTACATCAATATTGTAAGGGACCATCATGGGACGTCGCGTGAACGACCACAGTTTAACAAACCGCTTCACGCATGATGCAATATTGACTTACACTTCAAAGAGCACTTCTTTTCTTTTTTCTCCTCTGAAAAAGCAAAATCCATTTAAGATACTCAAAATATCTCCTCACATATAACCAGCACACACGGCGAGTACATTTGAATATTTAAAAATGAAACTGAGTGTTTAACGTAGCCCGAAATTTGGGTAAATCTTCCTTTCCGGCCGCAACGTACTGCGGCGGCTCAACCCAACCACTCTAATCTAAGCGGACGCGTTCTTAAAAATATTAATATTGCACGGACCTTGCTTTTAAAATTATTATTATTAAGTTTTAGCCAGCAATGCTGTTTTAATTTCACTAAAATGTACGCGTGGTAAGTTAGTTGGATGAGCCTACTTTTATTCGCGGAAAATAAATGTTTCGTTTCAATCTTATTAATTTTGCACAAGTTGCCAGCACACCAAGCCACTCGAAATTGTCTCATATTTTCAATCAACAAGAGACTTAAATGAACAGAGACGGTCGTATTGACGATTTTATTCATGATTACTCAGTAAAATAACATTTGTTACAGTCGCGAATCCTATTTAATTTTAATTAATTTGGTAAATTGTAAAAAATCGAATTTCGCAGGCTACCTTGTCGCAATCACCTTAAATGACTTCTCTGACTCGTGCATGTGACGAATAAAAAAAAAGCCCTAACTAAAAATGCATGCTTGGTGTGACCAAAATGTCTGCTAAAGATTAACACAAAAGAGCGCGTATTTTTTTGAGGCCTTAGCATACGAACATATTTTTTGTCTAAAAAAAGAAGAAAAAGTATTAAATAAGATTTTATTTTAAAGAAATTAAGTGAGCTATGCCACGAGAATGTAAATTATTGCGAGCCGTGTTTTTCGTTTAACAGACTGATTTATAGTTAAATATTTCTATCCCGAAGTGAATATATCTCAACGAACGTTAAGAAATATTATTTTTACTTGGGATTGTGGAGAAATTTTGTTACTGACACATTAAAATATAGCTATGTAGGGTAGGCAGAAATGTTTTTGTGCAAGAAGTAGGTAGTATAAAGTTTTATTAGTTTAATTTTACGGCACAGGGTATCAGCTGTTTATTTGGTGTAGTTGTAAATGTCAACCGAGTGAAATGGGTTCAAGTTAGGGTTGCAATGAAATTGAGGTTTTTAGGTCATGCTGTATATTTTTTTTAACTGTCATAATAATACCATACCATATTATTTCCCCACAGGGAAAGAGCTCATAAAGAGCATTGATCACCTAATTAAAATAATAGGTTATTAATTTCACCAAAAATATCTAATTAGTATATAACGTGTCATAGATCATGAGTGGGGGCTTTTCACGTCACTTTGTGGGTAAAAAAGTCCTAACCTTGTGACGTCACATGACTTGACGCGACTTTTCGAAGCACTGTATCGTCTTCATCTTTTGTTAAAGTGAATAAAAAAAAAGTCTAAAAACTAAAACCCGACTACGAATAAAAACACAATATAACCGTGGTCTTAAAAGTATTAAACAAAAAAAATCGTCTAGTGAATAGATAATTTGATAATTATTATAGAGGACAGCCGTAGTCGCATGCCACTGATACCTGATGCTTCTTCATAGCGTTCGTTCTCATTGATACAGAAGTCAGCTGCTAGTTGCCATTAGCAAGGTGGCATGCGACTACGACTGTCCTCTATAATTTATCAAATTATCTACTTACTAGACGATTTTTCTTGTTAATACTTTTAAGACCACGGTTATATTGGTCTGCGTTTTTATTCGTAGTCGGGTTTTAGTTTTTAAACTTATTTTGTATGTTATTTTGTAGAGATTAGGCACACGGTATAATTATGATAAGAGCCAGGTAAATATACCTATAACATTCACTTTAAAACCCTTTATGAGCATACCTACCTGTAACAGATTAGGAGTCATTAAAATTCAAATGGAACATTAAGCTGGTTTACCTAGCTGCATACAAGATGACCAGACCACGTAATGTAGACTCAATATATGTATCTCAATGGCTATCATTGTAACCACTTAAGATAAAATTATTGGTACCTGCAGGAGTTACGGTTTAAACTTATGGCATGTCATTAATTGGTAGTACAAGATGTAAAGTTCTTCAATACTCCATAAAAATGAGTGGATCTTCCGACCGATCCGATTCCGATCTTCTTGGTCTGGAGTGCTACTTGTCCGAAGTTGTCAAGTTATTTATTACCATTAAGAAAATCGCACTATTAAAGTTATCCACGACTTTACATGTTAGCTCTTCATTTGTGACATAGATGGCGCTGTATTATTTTTTTGCGATACTGCTGTGGTACTTTTTGGAGTGCCGCTAAAATGTTATTGTACTGTTGGAATTGAACTTCTGGGTACTAAGAGGGCGTTAAAAATTCTACAGTTCACTTGCAATAAAGAAGTAGACACTACTAACGAGATATCATCCGTCTAGTAGGTACTAGATCTGATAATGTCCATGGAGTTTCTTGCCCATTCTACTCCATAAAGATCTATGCTTTGGAATGGATAACTAAATAATAATAATAATAATAATATTCCACAACTATCACACAACGCCATCTAGTCCCAAGCTAAGCAGAGCTTGTGTTATGAGTACTAGACAACTGATAAACATACTTATATATTTCTAAATACATACATATTATAGATAAATTACACCCAGACACAGAACAAATGATCGTGCTCATCACACAAACATTTGTCCTGGGTGGGAATCGAACCCACGACCTCCGGCATAGCAGTTAGGGTCACTAACCACTAGACCAACAGGCCAGTCAAGATTAATTATTAATAATAATTAATTAATTAACTACAGTACTTTCACAAGTTATTATGCCTTGTGACTGTAAACTCGCTTTCTTTTTCCTCATATTTTCAACTAATACCTGTACTTAGTGGTCCCATTAAAATAATTTGAGTTTATTATCACGAACAAATTTTTAAAGTGTAACATAGTTCTGACAAATATTTTTTTATTGTTATCCGACGATCGAACTACCTATATTAAAAAGAGTCACTTTTTTCATATCAAATAAACAACCTCTATTCTCGATAGAACCTGAAACCTTTTATAAAACTTTCATCCACGTGCCGTGTCTAAAAAGATATACATATAAAGCAAGCTCGTGTTGACCATGACAATCTATGTAGGTCTTGGAAAGAAAGAAGCCCACGATATTTATGATAATATCCTAGACAAAAGGAGTACAACACAGTGAGGATGTATGTGCCTTATTTATATACTAGATTCTATACTGAATGTCTGTATACATTTTTGTATTATCGCATGTAATCACGCGAGCGTATATGAAAATAAAACTAAGTGCTGCTAATAATACCAAAGTTTTGTTATTCTACAAAATGTAGAAGAATCATGTTGTTGTTTAAGATGTAAACGGGCCCTTCACTAATTAAACCAAAAATTTAATACATCAAAAAAATCTAAAAGTAACTCTTCGCTAAAATATTGCTCCAAAACGACTTTATTTGGGGGCAAAATCACGTTTTGCGATAGGATACGATGATTAACAGCATATTTTTTTGAGTGCGTTAGTACCTACTCAGAACATTATGTTACATTAAATAGTACGGTATTAACATTAAAATTCCCGTTTGAAAAGTTATGACTTTTTATCTCAGTGTCTCCGAAACTACACGTATCGTATAAAACACAAAACGAGTGCCTTTAACCTTAGTTAAGGTTACTTTTACGCTTATTATTTACGGATCTAGTACACACCATCAAACTGAATGGGATCCAATCCAGGGAATGGAAAAATGGACTCGCATCGTAACTGCCAAACCAGAATCAGCTATGCCTCACACAATATCTACTCGACCTATTAAATTATAGTCGTGATTATAAGTTCAAGTTTATAATAATGAAATCATAAGCAACAGTCTAACAAGTAACTTATATTTATAAAGTAGAAATAAAGAAGTTTAAACATTCCTATAAAGGAGCGCTATAAAGAGGTAATTTGTTAATGGCGCGGCCGCAAATCTACCGCTATCTGATGGCGCAACCCGCCTTTTCGAAACAAGTAAACTCCTTGTGGTTTTCTTTTTTTTCTAAATAATGTTCGCGACTCCCCTTGTTTAGTACCCCTTTCACGATAAGAACTCTCAAAAAGATATTAAGGGCTTTTAAAGAAATTGTCTCCTTGGATTCGCAAATGGCTGTGCTTCGACTTTATCCAATTTGGTTATAGGCACGTAATTTTAAATAGCCTCATTATATTTATTAAATTGTGTAAATAATGGACTAAGTTGCCGTCATTATGCGGTTAAAATTTGAGTTTCTGAATGGAGATTAAGATGTTTTTTAGGAATTTATTTGATAACACACCTAAAATGGGTAAGCAAATAAACACTAATTGATAAAAATATTCATTTCAAAACCATAGGCTAATCAGCTTATAATTTACGAATGCTCACCGGACAGTGGTCTTCTATCGACGAAGGAGTGAGCAGCCTTCATTTACCACGCGGGTTACTGTCTCTGAATTTTCGGTTCTACTATGTCTGTCTTATTTTTTTGTCAGTAATCAACTGACAAAAAAATAAGACAGTCGGTTGTTGAACCATTTTTGTTATAATAGACTAATAATAGTCTCACGCAGTAAAAACAAAAAAAATGGTTGATTTTACAAAATAATATTAAAAGTAAACACTTTTTTTAAATAAAACATACTATATTGGACCTGTACAAGGTTAAAAGACCCCTAAAGAAGCATGGTGCTCTAATAAAAAAAATAACCGGCCAAGTGCATGTCGGACCACGCACAATGTCGGGTTCCATAGTTAACCAACAAAATATGTGAACTTACTAAACTGACTAACCGCCCTGCCTTCCTGCCTACCTGTCTCCGAACGATGATTTTTATTGTAAAAATAAAACAAACTTTGAGACCTGCGCTCCCCATACATTTTGTAGAAAATATTTCATATAAGTACATGTAAGTTGGTCGACTTTTAGTCGTAAACTTGTAAAGCCTATTAAGCTGTAATAGTTTTCTTTTTATTTTCGTTAAATATGCTACTACCATGATTTGAAATAAATAAACCCGTATAGGTGGTACACACTTGGGTCAAACAAAAATTTGCACTTTATACCTAGCTTAATATATCACAAAGGAATCCCTTTTTTTTGAAAATCATCAAATAACCAAAGTGTCAGACTTCTACTGACTAAAAACCGCCCATGTTCCTTCTGAGCCCTATATGTCGAGGCCACGGTAACTTGAGAACAACCCGCAGCCCACAAACGAATCCCTTAATTGAAAAACTGTTTGAGCAAACTCGCAATATAATAATTTAGACCTATCCAACGACGTCCTACACAATGGACTTTGCGAGAAAAAAAATCCAATGTACTGAAGATACCCTAAAAATTACAGCACTTTGTCGGTGTAACTCATTTGTATATTAATGCTAAATTACAGCTTTCTAGTACCAACGGCCGAATACTGAAACGCCACTCAAATAAAATTAACGCTCAAATCTGGTGCTGTTTCGGTCGCTCTATGTTGAAGTAACAGAGACAGAACGAGATTTAAGGGCAACTTAAAATTGAGTAGCGTTTCAGTATTCGGCCGTAAGAGTCTTTGAAATATAGTGCGTACCGACTGACTGACAGGCGGACATGGCGAAACTATAAGGGTTCCATATTGACTACGGAACCCTAAAAACTGAAATAACAGATCTTCATTCACACCAAAATCGGTACAAAAAAGGGTGTATTCAAAAACACTATAAAACAATACGAACAGGGAAAGATACGTTCTTTCTCACCACCTGTCATCACTTCGTGAGAGCAATGTGTTACTTACTCCATTTTGTTTACAAGTTCTTCACTATCATTGTGTTAGGGCCAGCACATACGGTTCATTTCGGATTATGGCTATGGTCGGTTATGATTATATAAAAATATTGAATTTAATACCTGAATTCAGTCTACAATTTATCATTCTTCTTTGGCAAAATTGTCTGATGTAACTTAAATTTTAATTTAAAATACGATTTATTATTTTGGTGTTAGTTATCCTTTTTTTAATCATAAAATTATTATTTATTAGAACTATAACCTAAAAATGCTGTTGCTTTTAATACAATTAGAACAAACACATAAATACGATTTATTATCTTTGTGTTAGTTATCGTTTTCTCAATTATAATATTATTATTTATTAGACTTATGACGTAAAAATGTTGTTGCTTTTAATAAAATAAGGACAAACACTCCTACATATTCGTGTATTTTTTTTTTTAAATTAGAAGTTCCTCAATAATTTCCTCGTAAAAGTTATTTAGATTTATTAAAAAAATCTATATACGAAACTATTACCTAGCACCATGTATGTAGGTATGTATGAGTATTTTAAAATGTTAGATTTTAAAAACGATGGTATTACTTGGCTAATAATATAATACATTTGTTGCACGTTTATTGGCCATATCATACAGGTAAAAACAACAAACAACGAACAACAAACTTTAGTGTTACTTTTTACCACAAACGCGGTGCGTACGACATAGTGTGTGAGAACCATAACACAAACATAGTTATCCATGAGCCATAACCGGCATTTGTTTATTTTAGCCACTTGTTGCCGCACCGGGACGTTTAAAGGAAAACAAACAAACCGCATTTGATCCGTTAGTTTTAATATTTATGTTATAAGTTATTTATTGGAAGGGGTGTTAAAGATATTATGGATTCATAACTTGTTTTAAGGGTTCGGTATCTGGGTTGCGGGTAGTCCAACGGTTATCGCGGCCTCGACATAGAGGGCGAAGAAGGAACATGGGTGGTTTTTAGTCAGTAGAAGTCTGACACTCCCTTTCGCTCTGCCCAAGAGCGGGAGGGGTTATTCGATGATTTACACCCACCAAAAAAAAAAAAAAAAAAGGGTTCGGTATCTGGGCTGCGGGTTGTTCAGAAGTAACCGCGTCCTCAACATATAGGGGTAAGAAGGAACATGGGTGGTTTTTAGTCAGTTGAAGTCTGACACTCCCTCTCGCTCTACCCAAGAGCTCCCTTATTTGATGATTTTCCACCCGCCAAAAAAAGGGTTCGGTATCTCAGACGGCAATAAAGGAACCGTTTTAATATCACTTTGTTGTCCGTTTGTGTAGACTCTTTTTTCAGAAACTCGTGGAGGTGTGCAACTTGTAAGTCAACGCAATGACAAGATATTACCGTGTATGTGGCATATTTTGCGATTCAAAATACAATGTACTTCTAGGTACTACACTAGGGTACTGGTATGTGCGTTGTTTTGACTTAACCGCAAAAACTTATACCAATGTCAGGTAAGTGCTTAATTAATAAGCAAGCAATATAGGCAGCCCAAATTAAGCAAAAATTTGTTTTGTATCGTCACAAGAACTGAGACCACGAATTCATGACTCTAATTCTATTAATATCATGCCACATTGTCAACCAGTGGTGTCCCAAAGCTAACGGCTTTGTACTTACGCGTACATAACCCATTTCTCCCAAATTGGTGAAGGAAAACATTATCGTGAAGATATCGGCAAATTTGAGGACATGATGTGACATCTACCACCCTGGACTAGACCGCGTGGTTGGACATACAACTCTTATTTTATGAAAGAAAACCTGTGCTTCAGCATTGGAAACGTTAGAGCATTAAGTATTATGTTTATCATCACAATAAACATCTGCCTTGCCTTTTCCCATCTATGTTGGAGTTACAGTTACAGTCATTGGATACAGCTGAATGCCAAGAGTTTACATGAAGTGACGGCCTATTCGACATTCACAACCCAGTTTGTACTGAGTAAAACTATACCCTTTGTTCGACTGGTTATCGTGTTTCTGGCAACCGTCACTGAATATGTATGGCAGATGTCGGCTGAACATATTTTTGTAAATTAAATCCTCAGTACCTAAGTATATGTATCAGAACTTATTACTTACGAAAGCACAGTCATGTATATTTTGTTATATGTTTTGTTATATTTATTATGCTATAATTTGATAAAGCGTATAAGACTGCGGAGGTGTCTTCTACACTTTGAGGTGGAGATGTCGCCAAAGAAAATTGAATCATAATTACAGGCAGGTAGGTACCTGAGTGGCCATTTTTCGCGATGAATTAAAGGAGACGCTTCCGACGTTCCTTTCATGATTTTTGGAGCGAAATAAGTACCTGTTCCTTTACATAGAGTTTTGCCAACATCTCTGCATATTTTGAAGATTTATTATCCTTGTATTTTCTTTCGTTTTGGGCGTGTGATCTCCCACTGAGGATGTTATAAGTCATCTCATTTTCCCTGTCACAGTACTTACTCACATTGTTTTCACTCCCAAGATTTTTAAAATGATAGATTTGCGCCGCTGTTTTTATTTTTATTAATAGGAACAGCCAACAGTTACAATATAAGGACTTACAACTAATTTAACATAATAATTTTGAACCATATTACAGCCTAGTGTCCAATAATGGAGATTTAAGTTTATCTAATGTACCTAATCGATAATTCTAAATTAATTATGTTGATAAAAAAATAACCTAGATTAAGTCCAAAGTTTTGCCCGAGTGGAGTTCGGTAATCATTGCACGAGATCGTACTACTGGTATAAAAGTATCATTTATAAACTATATGTATGCCATGTTTGTTTTACAGTAATCATGTAAGTTAAGAGGACTCGGGTAATATTTAAAATATTACACATATTGCAACGTTCATTGGAAAATTCTAACATTTCGTAGTAATGAACAAGTATAATTTTCATTATTTCATATTCCAATTTCGAGTAAATTCTCAGAATTTTAAAATATCGTAGAAACGATTTCATACTATTTACCTCACAGTTCTCACTTCATCACCTCTTCGTCTACCTCCGTTTAGTCGTGACAGGTAGTCATCGCCTCA
This sequence comes from Diarsia rubi, assembly GCA_932274075.1. Classification (NCBI taxonomy): domain Eukaryota; kingdom Metazoa; phylum Arthropoda; class Insecta; order Lepidoptera; family Noctuidae; genus Diarsia; species Diarsia rubi. The sequence goes on along the minus strand of OW026412.1, from coordinate 10,472,804 downwards.
AAAGTCTGACAACATATAGTCTGGTACCATATCACCATTGGGTGATATAACCTACTGCCTATTTGAAAATACTGCATGAAAAATACTAGTATTCAGATGTATCCGGTAAAACTGGAAGCCGACCCTAATGAAGTTTTCATTAACACTGAAAACGGGATATTTGCCATGTTTACAGTTTCTTTTGACTTCCCGATATTTCGGCGCTGTTACAAGCGTCATGATCACGGATAACAGATTATGCGTGGAATATATTCTGTTTTCAGTCCTGATAATGTTCATGACCGTCTCTAATGATGTCACATTAAAATCTTATTTATGTTTGGAAAAACGCCAGCCAGATGATGACGACACAAATCTAGACATTCACGTTAAAGTACAAATACCCGAATAAAAATAAAATGAGCTAAAACTGGGTCAACTAAGTGAAGGTAAATGCTTCAGGAATCATAAAAACTTTTCTAACCTGGTTCAAATAACCGACGAAGCAGATCCTCGCATGTAATCAGGGCAAGTTTACACGATACATGTACCGTTCATACTCGAATCACCCTGAATGCCACGTCAAAGCCAGGGGATATGTTCTCCGCACAGATTAGCTACTCCTCTAGAGTGTGAAATTTGATTATGAAGCGATGTGACTAATTGAACCTCTGGTATACACATTACTCTGTCATCGATGGCATTTAATTAAGTGCATCGATTCGTAATTAAACCTACTGAAACTGCAGTCGAGTATTATGCAGCATGTTACATAATATTAAAAATGTATATTTTTAGAATTAAAATTCACATATACCAGAACATCACGCCTGTTATCCGTTAAGAGTTAAACAAAGGTTTATTCATTAGGACTCCCACATTTCGCCAGTTGAGTTTAAGATCCATATAATAGGGGGCGAGCCTATTGCCATCAAGAAGGCAGCTTTGTTTTGTGTGATTCCCGGAAGGAAAGACAGAGACCTAAAATTTCCCAGTTACCTTTGACTCTATTCAGAGCAAATCTATTGCCATTATTCGAACACAAATCCAGGAAAATACGTTGAAAAATGTCAAAACCACTTTGCCCAATCCAGGTATCCAACTCAAGAGTTCATGCTCAGCAATAGTAGGTATTTGCGACTACTAGACTTATTATTTTTTTTTTTGTAAAATGAGATAAAAATCACAATGTTTACAACGTTAGAAATGGGACCATTTTCCGGTAACCACCAACCCAACCCAATTAATTTGTGATCGAGTCAGCATTTCTGCTTCTTCAATACTTCTATATCACTTGTTACAACAGCCTGCTCACAGCGTGCCACCCTAGCCAGCCAATGACAGCTAACCATAACCATGCCACTCTAGCAAACCAAAGCCATGCCACTCTAGCATACCATAGCCATGCCACTCTAGCCAGCCAATGACGGGCAACGACTCGCGAGCCAATCACAGTCAAGCGAAGACACCGCCATAACCACCGGATGCCTCCGGTGGGGATATCAGTCTATATAATGCCCTGTAAGCTCAGTTTCGAGGTCTTGTCGCGCTCGATTGTGAAACCTGTAAGTCGAGACTCTGTCCAAATAAAATAATGAATCAGTTCCTGTCTATTTTTTTACCACTGTCGTTACAGTCAGAAGTGGTATCGAATAAAAAAAAAAACCTACGATAAAACGACGCTCTGCTACTTAAAAGTCAACGGTCACCTACTGTGGAGGACGAGGTCTGAAAATTCAAACGAAGAACGTTGATGCACACCGCCTGCAAAGGAAAATATTGTCTCCCATCCCAGTATCACAGGGCACAAATTGAAAAAGCAGGCCACAATCTGGATGGAACACGAAGCGCCTACCCTCAGTATCGCATTGGTCATTCCATAATTTGACCTTGAAAACGAAGACTGCGGCCAGTAACCACCTGTGAGACACTTTGAGTTACAAGAAGTATCCATCTCTCTGCCAGCAACGGTTCTACGGTAAATTAAGACTACCTAAAGATTGTCAACAGCAACCAAGGACATGGAAGGAAGGAACCGACCTACTTCACGCTGAGAGCTGCCAGGAACCATGCATAAATAACAAGGTCAGTAAACATGCCAATATTTGCCAAATTAGCCAAATGCCATTAGCCAAATATATAAGCCAAATGTGTTTTACCATGGAGTGCCCCATGAGTTGATAATTATGCGAATCGTAGACAAAATAATTTGGTAAGCCCGATATGTAAATCTAATCATAGTCAGATAATCTGTATAATATTATCCCGGTACAAAAAAATGTTTTACGAGTAGGTACTAGTTGTGTACTAAAGAGTTAAGAACTTAAAATGTACATATTTAGTTCAAGTGCGCATAAGATTATCCAACAATAACAATTCCAAAGTAAATCATGTAAGTAGATCAGATACTTATAAATAGCTACAATAATTTTATTAAACTATTATCAGAGATATAGATAGCATTCCTTGGCGATCTCTTGCTACCGCCAGCCGATATTCAAACAGTTTTAGACTTATTGGATAAAGTTCTTGACAAATTGAAAACGAGGAACTTAAAATTAAATATGAGGAACTGCTAATTTTTACATATTTCATAATTAGGGTATAAAACATCATGACGCGATGGCATTCAACCAGGTGAATTTAAGTTGATCGTCTTAATTTCTCATCCCGAGTAATGTAAGTGCGTCAGTTTATTCTATCTAGTTCTATCTAGTTACTAAAGAAAGTCCATTAATAACTTAGCAATAATAGCTCGCCCGTTTATCAAACTTACAAAAAAAAAGTACGATGTGGGTATGAGGCAAGTCACATAAATCTTGTTATGGAAAAAAAAAATGTTATAGGTCGGTATTAGTGATTATGTAGGTACGATCCTAGTTTTCCAACAGAAATTCACACGTATTGCAGGTATTGCACGTATCTTTTATAAAGTAGATTGACGGTAGTTTGCGCCCTGTCTTTTAGTTTAGTCGCGTTACAAGTCAGATAGAGTGTTTATCATGATTTTGGGCTTGAATCCCTTGCGGTGATAAAATTGTTGCTAAGATTTCGTATTATGACGTTATGTAAAATGTAATGTAATTCGGACTGTACTGCAGTACGCGATACAATGACTAATCATGATCTTATGCCATGTATTGCCCGATATTACTTTTCACTATGGTGACCGATGAGCCAAAGCCCAAGCAAGCTAAAACGAAAAGCCAAAGTCAAAGTCTATGCCTATCTTAGGTAAGTAGATCGTTCGATAGATGCCGTTTATTGTGTACCATTTAGACGTGAACGATTTGTTCAGTACTGTGCAATGACAAGATGAAAAGCCGAAAAGTAGTATTGTTTTACTGCGAAGTGGGTGTACAGATACCTATAGTGAGTAATTGTGTAATCGTTGATGGTAGGCTATAACGTAAACAAACCTTTACGGTACCAGATTAGTTGTGTGAGTTGTGTCAAACTTCGCGCGATGGAAAATATTACAAAATGCATCATGACAATAACAAGGAGTAAAACGAAGTTCTGAATTTTATAAATATCAACAAAATTTCTGATTTCCAAAAATAACCCGATTTATAAGTAAATATTATTATGTGACGTCATGTTTACATTGTGCGTACTGTAAAGGGGATAATGTAGGAAAGAGGGTTAACGACATCCAATTCTAAATCTAACTTAGCTCTGATAATACATGACAGTAGCAAGCTAAATTTTAATTTTAAAATGGTGATAAAACTGATGTCCTGAAACGAGGCTGCGCCTGTGGGTATCTTGGGGGCCAGAGTTGCGTTAACTTAACATTAGTACTTAATAGCTTTAAACACATAAAATTATATTGGAAAAATAGAAAAACGTATTCTTGTGTAGTGTGTTAGTGTGAATAAGTAATGAAGTTTTGCCATCGACACGCTAAGAATTATGTGTGTGAGTATGTACATGTATGTGTGCGTGCGTCTTAATGGTATGATGTAATTAACTTAAATTGTTTCTTCCGTTTCTTCAAACGATAGTTTGGCAAAACAGTTTATTTATATTTTCTTACATGAAAAATGTTTCATGTTTTTAATGTCGCAGATAATATGGAGTTCTTATAATACTGTTAATATTACAACCGGGTACCTATAAGCCTTACGATTTATCCCAGATCGGGTTGCTCCAGGCAACCAGGGCAATCTAGGCGCGGTAGGGTTATCTCAGAAATGGGACGTAACTAAGATACAAGGTGAAAAATGATAATTCAAATTCAAACTCTTTAATTCAGACAAGTGTATAGTGTTAGTAACAACAAAATAACTTAACGACTAGGGTTAGTAAACTTAGTGATAAGGCAAAAAAAAAAAAAAAAAGGAAAGGAAATATGTTAATAGTGTGATTTACAAAAAAAAAAAAACTATGATTATGTAACTTTGGCGCCAGGCGATGACTACTGGCGGCAACAAGGTTTAATGCTTTTAACATCACGCATGTAATACCCAATGGGTTAGGCAGAGGTACTTATACTCATGAGTACACACACATTTCGCCAGTAAATTGAAATGAATTAAAAAGTGTTTATTCATGGTTACATCTCGAGTTACATGGTATATTACTTCTGTCATACTGTAAAACAGTTATATTTAATTTAAATGTAACAAATTGTTGGTACGTTTCCATCAATAACAACGTCACTTTTACCTACAACTAAACACATTTATTGAACACAAAAGTTGACTATAACGTAATGCTATAACATTTAAGTTGCGTTAAAACACTTTAATTAATAGCGGTGAAGCCGAAAACATAAGCTAGTATGGCATAAATATATACTTATACAACAATAAATAATCATAAATGGAATCTACACATCTCTTGTAATGAGGTTTTTACATAGGTGTTAAAAACAAACTTTCCTAATTTATTTTAAAAGACATTTTCGTGGTACAGCTATTTTCTAAATCGTAAGGTATGTCGTTAAAAATTGTTGGTACTAAGCATTTCCTACATCTTTGTCCATAATAATTAGTACAAGTGGGTACCTATTACAAATTTTCCTAAGCATTTATTCCTTTTCCTTCAGCTTAAAGTTCCATGCTATAGGGGGCGAGCCAGGTTAACTCTTGTTTGTTAGAGGATTTGTTTTCTGGCCATATTATGTGATATTGAGGAGTTAGGTAATTATTGACGTAAACTAAGAAGTATGAAAGGTCATATTATATGATACAACGGGTTTACAGGTTTAGTATCCGCTGTCACATATCGTAGCAGTGCTTTTGTCTGATAGCACCAGTAGTGTGAACGAATAATTGAAAACCGAAGATTTCATAAATCTCCTGAGAGGTCTATTGCCCCATTTTAACTTGGTTTTTCTGAGCTGACTTGTAATCACTGTTTTCTTGTTTCCATTGCGGGAGCAATTGTTCCAGGACGGCCGAATGTTACAACAGCCTGCTCACAGCGTGCCACCCTAGCCAGCCAATGACAGCTAACCATAACCATGCCACTCTAGCAAACCAAAGCCATGCCACTCTAGCATACCATAGCCATGCCACTCTAGCCAGCCAATGACGGGCAACGACTCGCGAGCCAATCACAGTCAAGCGAAGACACCGCCATAACCACCGGATGCCTCCGGTGGGGATATCAGTCTATATAATGCCCTGTAAGCTCAGTTTCGAGGTCTTGTCGCGCTCGATTGTGAAACCTGTAAGTCGAGACTCTGTCCAAATAAAATAATGAATCAGTTCCTGTCTATTTTTTTACCACTGTCGTTACACACTCGTCATGTCATCAGACTTTCCGTCATAACAATTATTCTTTATACGGTTCATCCATCGTTTCTTTGGTATTTCTTCATTCCTATACCCTTCATACAGTCAGTCATTCTTCTTCATATCGTGTGGGCAGCAAGGTCTAACGACCACACACACCCTATTGTCAGAGTTTCTGAACCGCCTCAAGGGCCTTTGACATGGGCTGCGAGATGTTGTAAGAGATACCGCGGCCTCGACATAATGGGCTAAGAAGGAACATGGGTGGTTTTTAGTCAGTAGAAGTCTGACACTCCCTTTCGCTCTGCCCAAGAGCGGGAGGGGTTATTCGATGATTTTACACCCACCAAAAAAAAGGGCCTTTGACATGGGCTGCGAGATGTTGTATATAAGAGATACCGCGGCCTCGACATAATGGGCTAAGAAGGAACATGGGTGGTTTTTAGTCAGTAGAAATCTGACACTTCCTTTCGCTGTGCCCAAAAGCGGGAGGGGTTATTTGATGATTTTCCACCCCCCCCAAAAAATAAAAATATAAAATCTATACGTGACTTCCGAAGCACGGAATCATCTTTTTATCAGATAATCAGGTGATTAAAGCCTGTAATGTTCTAGCCAAATTGTATAACAAATTACCGTCCTGTATAAGAAATGTACACTCTTTCAATGCATTCAAAACTCAACTTAGCCAGCACATAATTGCGAATCAATCACTTCTGGAGAAATGAATGCATTGGATGGGTAATATTAAGTTGTAATACTGATGACGAATTTATTGTAATCTATATCTTTATTATTGTTCTCAAGTAAGTGACTTTGTGTCTTTATACTTGGCATACGATGAGTTAAACCGAAACTGAAAACAACTTGAAAAAGCGTGCTTCCCGTGGGAATCGAACCTACGACCACTGGGTCACTAGTCAAGCGCCTAAACCACTCGACCACGGAGGCAGTCAGTCATTTCATTCAATCCTATGCAGCACATGTGCATACAAAGCCAAGCGATTACCATACAATTAATCAATCACCGACCATTTCCCGATACCTTTTTGTGTCTCGCAATCCTTTCCAAACCCCGCTCTGAGATAAACTAAAACCTTAATCTCAATACAAACAAAAATCCATTCAAAAATATTTAAATAAAAACGTTTAATTTCAATTAGTTAAGTTGTAAGCGACGTTCCAGTCGTAGTTCTTGCATTTAATTTCAGCTTGCCATAATGAGGTTGAGAAGTGCATATTTCATAGCAGCAAGGCTCGGAGGGCGTTAAGTGGGGTATTTTATTGGCTTATTATACAATATTCTAAGCTAAAAATCGTGGAAAGAGTACGTTTTTAATTGGGCAGTGAGCTCGCGTGGTGCTGACGCAAGGATTATTCATAGCCGCTTCAGAGCCAACCGCTCCGTCGCGTCGCCGTTATTCGGAGCAGATTTTTTATGATCGCTCCGGCCTTTTTAGCCTGTTTTAACTTTTACTGATATATAGCAACTTCTTCTTTGGTAAGTTTTCTGGTCGAATGGGCAGTATTGAATGTTTATACAGTTTGTTTTAAAACGGAAAAGTTATTTGGAAAAGACTTTTACGTTTTTGTTATTGATAGTAACGAAAAGTAATATGGAATTCAAAACATAACATCAACACGTAACTTCACGCCTGTTCCCATATTTGGCCAGTTATGTTTACCGGGATATTTCTGGATTGTTTGAACTGAACTTAGGACTGTGAATTGAACTTAGGACCTCATGCTTAGCAGTAGTGCTGGCGACTTCTCGATCCAACGACACAACCAGGAACCTAGACCTGCAAAGAAATCAAACATTCATCTAGAATTGGTTTGTGTTATTGAGTACCTTGCAAATACATACCACGTACAAATATTATGGATCCCATGACTAAATATTAACAGTGGCTCCATCAATCTTCAGGTTAAGCAGAGCTTGCCTAGGTTGATCCGTGGATGGATTATTATCGATTACATACTTCCTCCGTGCCTTGGAAAGGCTGTCGTTTCAACATCTTTGACAGCCGTTATAGGTAGTCAGTGGCCTAAGTCTAGATGATGAGACTGTAAGTCGTGTCAAGTCGTGTGACGTCACAGATTAGTACGTTTTTTACCCAGAAAGTGACGTGACATGCCCCCTCTCATGATCTTTGACACGTTTTATTTTCGTACTTTTTTATTTAATTTTGATATTACAAGAAATATGTCTCCAATGTTTTTCGATAATCTAACAGACTAATAGATTATTTTTAGCGAAATACCCTATTGATAAAATTCGAGGCAGATAATTTACATAATGCAGGTACCTATGAACCTATCTACAATGAAACAGATCAAATATTCCAATTCTGTCTACTTCAATCAGTTAATAATATTGCCAGCTTTGTCGGTCTCGGTGTATTTCAATTTGTTGTGGTTTTTCAACATTCACGAATTGATTTCGACGCAAAATTCGCTGTCGATGCCAATTTACACAATACCTTTTAAGCGAATTAGGGCGAAATGTTTCAATATTATGTTGATGAATATTTAAAATTGTAGTATTTAATGGGAACGTGAAATATACAAAATTTTCTTCGACAAATTTTTTTTGTTGTGTTCTTGAACGTGTTTTAATTGAATCATCAGTTTTGCGCTATTTCATACATGGTCTAAAAAGTGACATTGTGTGTTATAAGTATTTGGATATACTCAGTACCACAGACGTATTTAAAAAAATAAATAAATGTTAAAAAAAAAATTGTGGCACGCTATAAAACGCACTCAAAACATTGTGCTGATGGATGCATTGAAAAGTATTTATAGTAACGTACATAACATTAACAACTTGTATTTTAGAACAAACTTGTAAAAAACTTGATACTTAAATTTCCCAGGTATGGTCTAGAACAAAAAAACGCAGTGACGGGATTCGTTAAGGGTATTTTTGCACTCTTTATTTTGTAGGTTAAACCCAAAAACACTACTTTTGATAAACGCAAGTTCTGATCTCCGAAAAGTGTTATATTTTACTAATGGTTATAAAAAGATCAAATCATAATACATTGCAACCGCGGGAGCACTAAATATTTATCAAAATCGTGTTTTGATAATTTCTATTTTACCCGAGGTGGTAATAAATTAAAATGATGTTTACTGAAAACACATCTAGATACTAATATTATAAAGCTGAAGAGTTTGTTTGTTTGTTTGTTTGAACGCTAAGATCTCAGGATCTACTGGTTGGAATTGAAAAAATCTTTTTGTGTTAGATAGTCCATTTATCAAGAAAGGCTAAAGGCTATATTATTATAACATCACGCTACGATTAATAGGAGTGGAGCATAAATGAAAAATGTTGCGAAAACGGGAAACGATATTCCTTATTGAGAGCTTCCGTTGCGTGCACTGCGAAAATGGTTTAAGTTATGCAAATTTAATGTGTGAAAGAAATGTTCCTTTTTAAAAGTTCTACAAATAAGTCCGCGACAGCATATATCTATCTACTAAGATTGACTCACTGTAACCATTTTTTACTATCGAAATGTTAGGTTAAATAGAATAATTTTTTGCGAAGCTTATTTAACCCATATGGTATAAATTTATATCTAAATAAATATGTTTGTTAGAAAGGATTTTTTTTTTTTTTCTCCTTTCTTAACTGCCATCAGTCCTTTCTGGACTATTATCAGTTTGGTTGCGTGAGACAGTTGGCAGAGAAAGGAAATTTAATATAGAATATTTGTTCCTTTTGCTCTATATAGTTTAAACAAATATCTTAGAAGATATCGCAATGTTAAAATGTACGCGCGGCAAAATAATTATGCGGTCCGCCGGCCCTCGCGTCCCGATGTAGATACGTGGTGGAGATTCTGGCCTCCGAGAAATTCAAATTCAAAATATTTATTGCACCATAATATTTACAAGGTGTTAGTGTATATTGTTTTGTGAGCAGTAGTGGCCCAGTGGTGGCGGCTCCGACTTACGAACAGTTGGTCGTGGGTTCGAACCCAGACAGGCGCATTACTTTGTGTAATTTATTTCATCACCACTGCTCTCAAAACGGTGAAGGTAAACATCGTAAGGAAACCGGTATATCTTAGAACCAAAAATTTGAAGATTGTGACATCTACCATTCCGTACTGGGCCCGCGTGGTGGATTATAGCCCATCCCGCTCCTAGAGAGGAGGCCCTAGTCCGTTCAGTGGGAACAATATAGGCTGATGATGATGATTGTATATGTAACAGTAAGAGATAGGTAGGTACCTATAGTAATTCTCAATTTAATAATGTAATCTAAGGTTCTATCAAATATTATAGAGAGGAAAGATTAGCTTTTTAAAACTCAGACGCCTTGGAAAATTCTTTCAACATTAGAAAGCTAATTGAAAAAGTATTACTATGTTGGATAGTCGATCTATCGAGGATATATATTATTGTGATGCATACGAAGTTGCGTGGGTCAGCTAGTAAATAATAACCATCTGACAATTTTATTTTAAAATACTCTATATTTTTTAAAAGCCACTAAACTACCATATTGAAAAACGATAGAGCAATGATGAGGTTAGATTCAGGCAAGCACCTATACTTTGACCAAAAAGTTAAACACGTAACGTACATACCTTATTTGTACCTAACTGTTTGTAAAATCCTTAATAAATATTCGATCTTATTTCAACTCACACAAGATCTCAGAAAAATATTCAAAGGTCTTTCAAAAAAGAATGCGAATAAAATAAGTCAACATAAAACACGTTTAAGACTGACACTCATATCATTTCACATAATATTTCAAACAACGCGCTCTGCGGTGTGGCAAGCTAATTTAGCGTTCCGAGCCAGCGGGCCGCGGCAGGCTGAATTTAAACATTTCTTCTAGATCCTGTCAGGGGGCGCGCGGAATCTATTTCACGCACATTACGCCCATGACTTATGAGTTATAACCGCCGTAAAACTCAGCACACATCACTCCATTTACTCGCATTTTTAATATAATTTAGACGGCCTTTTTTAGGATGTATTGTTGTGCGTCCTGTAAGTTTAGTGGAGTTTTGCTAATTTGGGAGTTAATTTTCATTATTTAGAAGTGTTCTAATGTTTTATGTAAAGTATTGTTTTTTTTTATATCAAAAGATATGCCACAAACCAAGCATAGCTTGTATCTGTGGCTCTCTCTGTATGAGATTGTATAATTTTTTTTTTGAGAGTGGGTAATCGTCAAATGACTCTTTCCGCTCCGGGCAGAGCAGTAGGGAGTGTCAGACTTCTACTGACAAAAAACCACTCATGTTTCTTCTTAGCCCTTTGTGCCGAGGCCGCGGTATCTCATTCGAACAACCCGCAGCCCCAACGAGAGGTTGCATACTTTACGTATTAACTCTCATGTTCTTTGTCATATAAACCATGATTAACAGTTAGGCGTACCACCCAACATAATAATGGAAAACTCAAAGTAAATCATCATCATCAGCCTATAATGTTCCCACTGCAGGGACTCAGGCCTCCTCTCTAGGAGAGGGATGGGCTATAATCCACCACGCGGGCCCAGTGCGGGTTGGTAGATGTCACATGTCTTCGAATTTTTTGATTCTAAGACATGCCGGTTTCCTCACGATGTTTTCCTTCACCGTTTTGAGAGCAGTGGTGTTGAAATAAATTACACAAAGTAATGCGCCTGACTGGATTCGAACCCACGACTCACAGTTCGTAAGTCGAGGCCGCCACCACTGGGCCACTACTGCTCGAAGTCAAAGTAAATATCATAACAATAATGTCCTTATGAAAAATATTTTTAAGTGCTGCAAAAACATTTATTAACACGTGATCCTTTAATTGAAATATGTCAGTTTAATAATAAAATAATAGAATAAGCCTGTTTATAAAATAGGCCTGTCTGTATATAATGTGACTAAATGTCTCCTATAAAGGAGTCTGCCTACTAAACTGTATCATACCATAATCCTGCTGGAAACGTAAAAAAAATATTCTATGTACACGAGTATATTATTATGTGTAACACGAGTGTGTGTGTGTATTATGTGTAACACGAGTTTAAATAGTGTTGTTACTCGTTTAGTATAAAAATTAATAATTATTATTATCTCCCGATTTCTTACAGTCTTAAGCATTGTCTCTAAATTTTTCCCTTGGATTTTATTTATCCGAGTTTTGCTCATGCAAGATTGTTTTCCCCATAAAAAGGGAAACAAATCCCTTATATACCAACATAGAAGGAATTGTAAAGATATGGCATGCAGATAATAAGTAAATACGAGTCATTAAACGCACGGGTATGATGCACTGTTCATATATTATAGGCATAGTAGTCGATTTTATGTTTCTCTCCGCACCTGATAAGCTCATGGTATGGTACGACGTAGTAGGTAGACTGCTTAATGGTTGACTCGTGGAACGACTTATACAGATTATACTGAAAAAAAAATCTACAAGTTTAACAAAAAAAATCAGTGTAAACATAACATTGCACACACAAACTCACATATTAGACACACACACACACATTGTAGTTCGGGACTACAATGTGTGTGTGTGTGTGTGTGTCTAATAATATGTGAGTTTGTGTGTGCAATGTTATGTTTACACTTATAGTTCCCATGCAAGGGTTACTCACGGGGCTGCGGGATGTTGTAAGATATACCGCGGCCTTGACATAAAGGGGTTATTTGATGATTTCCCACAACCCCAAAAAAAAGGCTTACTTAGAGATGTACCTTAAAGTACACATTCAAGTCACCATTTATGTTTAAGCTTCGTAGCTGCTTCTGAGAAAGTCCTGATATAAACCGTACAACAATTTGCCCGACTTGGGATGGAACTCAGGACCAAGGACTTAAAAACACCTTTAAAGGTAACAGAATAGGGTATTTCACCAAAAAAAAACCCGTTAAATTAGTATAATTAGTCCGTCAGATAGATTTTCAAAACAAAATTGGACACATAATTTTTCTTTTTCACATAAACAAAAGATGCGAAAGAGTGCTTCGAAAAGTCGCATCAAGTCATGTGACGTCACAAGGTTAGTACTTTTTTACCTACAAAGTAACGTCAAAAGCCCCCACTCATGATCTTTAACACGTTTTATTTTTGTCAATTCTTATTAATTTGATAAAACAAAAAACGCGTATCCAATATTTTTTGATAATCTAACAGGTCCGAATTAGATTTTGGTGATATACCCTATTATAAGGGTAAAGTTGAATTAGCAACAGAATCAAATATGTAACACTTATAAATGTGTTTTCAATGTGCTAACCCGAAACGCTTACAAAAGTGTAACCGTAACATATCTGTAACAGATATAAAATTGTTAACAGTGTTAATTAGTGTAGGCTTTGACAACGCGCGTCTTACACTCTAGCGGCCACGCGTTGTTGCCGTACTGTGCAATTAATTATACCGAAAGCTATACTAAAACTGATTATTTCAGTTACACATATTAGCACTTACAAACACATATAAAAGGTTACAGTTTGAGTCCATGCTCAGGACCTCATACTTAGCGGTTGTGCTTACGACCACTAGACCAAACATTTAAAACATAAAATTGTAGTTTGGTCATTAAGCGAAAAGATATATTGTATATATATATATATTGCATCAATAAATAAATACAAGCAACTATCTACATATCTATAAACAAGACACTATACTATTCCACAGGGCACAGTTGTCTAGTTGTATTTACCCATAAACGGTGTAAATTGATTTGATTTGATTTGATTTGAGTACCATTATCGCAAACCCCCCACCACTGCGATCATTTATTTATTCTAGATCATACCTGGGAACTCCCTAGTATCGGAAATATTGGGGGTCAAAGTTCCAATTTTAGCATACCTAGCTGTTTTTGTAAATACTAGTTTTACAGGTTATAACTTTACTTAAATTACCCCCATGACCCATTTACTATATTTAAAGCATCCACTTGCACAATATTTTGATAGCGCTATATTGAGTTTTACCGAAAAATGTGATTTTTGATCCCATAAAAAAAGTCGTATCCCAGCAAAAAAAATCCTTATAGGTAGGTACTTACTTTCATGCACTGAATGCTTGGTTGACGGCTGTGTGAAGGGTTCATTTACACCCTGTATATTTATCTTTACGAAAGGGTCATGCCCGGCTAACGCAGATTTAAAACACTCTCGGACAGCATTGATTCACTCTACTCCAATTACTTTGATAGGGTAAAGCATTTGTGTGATAAATGGAACAGTGGTACAACTGTACATCTTACACTAAACGTTGTCTTGGGTATACTAACATTTCTAAGTAATTAATTCTTGTCCATTTCAGATGAGACGGAGTAAACAAACTGTAATATTTTTTAAGTGGTGTTGGCGATGATTGTTTGTCCTTTTGGCTGGTTTGTAGCTACCTAGTAGGTTTTGTAAGTTGAGTCTATTTTATTTTATTTCATTCCTTAGTACTAAAAGAGAAAGAAGAAGAGGTCTTTCACGTTCTGCTTAATTTAAAGGGACTAATAATTTTAAAAACAAAGAGTATCGTGGAAACATCGTTAAACCGTGTTGGTCCCGGCAGTAATTTGTAGATCTTTGTCAGTTGTCGCTCATCTGCCTAGGGTCGGCTTCCAGTCTGATCGGATGCAACATATACCTACCAGTTGTTTCACTATCCTCGTAAGTCAGTTGTCATTATAAGTCACAATACGGTAGTTAGCTAAAAAAATCTAATTAGTCCGACATATAGATTTGCAGAAAATATTGGATAAGTATTTCTTATTTTTTCACGTTAGCAAACAATGAAGACGTAAGTGCTTTGAAAACTCGTGTGACGTCATATTCTAAGACATTAGTATGACATTTTTAGCGGTTAGTGACGTCACAAACCCCCACTCAAATCTTTGACGCGTTTTATCTTCGTCAATTTTTATTGATTTGATAAAATAAAAAAATACGTATTCAATGTTTTTGATAATCTAACAGACGGACTAATTAGAATCATATTTTTTTAAGTCAGTAAACATCCCTATTAAAAAAAAAGTACAACGGAATATCTTGTTACTCATATATTGGGTTGTCAGATAGGCAGTCGCTCTATGTAAGCCTCCTCGTTCATGTAATATACCTACTTTTGTATACCATTGTTAAAAAATAGGCAGAACAATGTGTTCCTTAACATGTTTCCTTAAAAATTTACTTAATTTTTTTTTCGACGCTATATTTTAACATGCATCGATGGCTTAGATTCAAAACCAACAAGCTATTACTTTACGAACTGCAATCTCTTACGAATACCACAATCCTAAAAAATCAAGCTTTTCCACTCAGGAAATAGACGCAAAATAAGAAAACTACGAGAAAAAACTATTTAGTTTCTATTTCCGTAAGTATTTTTGCATCGTAAACTTAAGCTGTTTACTTAGTGTATCTATGTGTGAGCTTCAATAAGTAAGATAAGTTTAAGTGTTGAGATTACCTTTTGCGATAGCACTGGAGTGTGATATTATATCGACTTCGACTAGACTTCATGGCGGCAGTAGGAGGAATGACCAGTCAATGGTGGTTGTAACATGACAAGAGTGAGTCGGTTCATACGGGGTGGTTTTGGGAAATTTTGATGTACATTTTTTTTTCATTGACACAATAAAGCTGAAATTACCTATGTTCTTTTGTTGTGGATTTTTGAACAGTCAGTACACCTATATACGTCTGAACAATAGTTTATTACTTTTTATTTTACCATATAAGTACACACAACACTGGAAAATATCATACAATATTTGAGTAGGTACTTATGTTCTGCTTATTACCAAAGAAATTTCTGCCAGCAAGTCTGCGAAAGAAGAAATGTACACGTGAGAAAAGGAAGAGAAAACACAGTTTGGTTGTGTAAAAAGCGTTTTTTTACTATGTGAATGCTCCTGACTAAGAGGAAAAACTTATAAATAATCGATTAACACAAAAATCCTAACATCATTTTTATAAACAAGCTCCACGATCGGATTCTATTACACATTCGATTACCGGTATTTTTATCGTAGCCGAAAACACCAATCCAAAATCACGTAGTGACAGTCGTTCCGATGTATTGAACCCAAAATAACAGGTCAAACAGTAGGAAGTACGCTCGACTCGACTTTGACATCGAAATATCGTCCGGTACCATGAAATATAATATTGCGACAGTGACTAATTTGGTACGCAGTTTTGGTCATTATATACTCAATCTACCAGCTGAATTCGAAGATAAAAATGTTTTCTTTGAGAAGTAATTATGTTTTATTCAATTAGTTTCCCCGTAGGTTTATTTTAGGATGTGTTACTTGGAGGAAATGTGTGTGTCAACTCATACTTAATACCTTTAAAAATTAATTTCCCTAAGGGAATCATCAAATAACCCCTCCCACTCTTATGCAGAGCGAAAGGGAGTGTCAGACTTCTACTGACTAAAAACCACCCATGTTCCTTCTTAGCCCTTTATGTCGAACCCGCGATATCTCTTACAACAACCCGCAGCCCAGAATTTCTATTAACCCTACTTTAAGCTTTTTGAGAAAGGATTTTTAGGTAGGTACTTAATAATGATACCTGGTTTTCCTTTTTTTGTACTAAATATATTATTATAAAGTAGGGACCGTCGTTTAATTTGTACCAAGAACACTCTAGTACCAAAATGTTTACTTAGATGAACTATACCTATTTAAGCACAAGATACAATTGTAACTACAAATATAAAATATCTAAGAAACATTCTCACATAAGAGAAAACCATTTCCTCGAAGACATAAATCATAACTCTATAAGGTTTCTATCATGAAAATCTATCGAATAATGTCAGTCTATTATAACTAGTGTCTCATATCAGGCCGAGTGTTCATACTCGATGTTCCAATAAAGTTTTGTCAGGGGATCTTTGCCGGCACATAATAAAGTATTACAAAAGCCAAAGACCGTCATTGTTGCTGGTACTTCAATCCCCGTCGCGTTGGCACGTTTACACGAGCGAGCTTACTTGACTTGTCTGGAGTTTTTTGGAAGTAAGTTACGCCTGGTCTTGTAAAAGTGATATGAATGGTAAAACTTAGCCATTTTTATATAGATACATTTATCTTAATGAGAGCCGTTGTGATTGTAATTATATTTAAAAAAATTAGCTTGTTGAATAACAGTAACCTTAAGTAATACCAGTACATCAAATTGATTTGGTATTACTAATTGCTATTCCCGCACGGTACAAATATTTGTATGGCCTACAGATAGATAGTTTTTTTGAGTCCTGGTGTTTGATATGTGTATGTGAGTTTTAATGTCTAACCTTGCCATTCTTCTCATGAGATCAACGCTTTGGAATCGGGAACTACAGTACACTGACAGTTATTATGCCTTGTGAGTGGGACTGTAGCTTAGTTTATTAGCTTATTAAAATTTAGTATTTGTTCGACTATTCAAAAGAGCCTGTAATTGGCTTACTTGAAATAAATGATTTTGATTTTGATTTTTGATTTTGAATGTTTGTAAACGCACCGACGATACAGGAGAAATTCCTAGTTTGGGGCAACGTATATTATAAAAAAAAATATTGACGCAATCGATTTTCTTACTAAAGATTTAATTCACCAATCCCATCCTAAATCTGAAATATAGCAACTCGCCTGGTTTTAAGGTTATGTTCAATAAATATTTTTTTATTTTATTTAGAAAACTTTGCCCCCCCACACTAGGAATTTCTCCTGTATCGTGGGTGCGTTTACAAACAATTAAACTCAAATACACAAATACCCAGACCCGGAACAACTATCTGTAGGTCATACAAATATTTGATCCGTGCGGGGATCGAACCCGCGACACGCAGCGCAGCAGTCCATTGCATGAGCCACTGCGCCAACCACATATAAAATACTCACCTATCTAACCTAATAAACCATACTCTTTGTATTCTTAAGTATATAACTCCGAAAACCGGAAATGATTTACGAAAATAAGTTTTGTAGGAGTTCATATTTTATGTTTAGTGCAGGCATTAAAAATCAAAGTTTGATTTTGAACCATCATGGTACATGATTCCGTACATAAAAAAAGAGTTATTTCTTTGCTCTTTGGCTGCGGGCCCCGTACGCATTAATATAAGTTGATGAGCGTCATTCAAACTGTTTAGATTTAGAATCTAAAAGGAGGAGACTTAGGTACTGAACCCAAATTTTAAAATCCTTCTTTACTACTCAATGATTTAAGAATTTGCTCACCTCAGGAATATTATTTTGACAAAATATTTTAAGTTCTTCAGTTTTGTGCTTTTTATTCGCCTCTGGCAGTTAGTAAAATAATAATGCCGCTATCTAACGGACGGTGAAAAAAATCGCTTTTTACGGAGGTAGCAGTTAAAGAGTTGCTTAGTTTGGATGTACGTGACTAAACTAACAAACATTTATACATAAGCTTTTATGAATCATATTGGCACTAATAAAACCTACTAATATTGGTTTCTCAAAACCAAAATAAGTAAAGCGCAAACCAAACTCCGATGTCGATCGTTATAAAAATCACTTGCCCGAAAATCTCCGAAACAAGCAAGTAGCAAAATCAATGGCAACGCTCCCCGAAGGGTACAGATAAGGTTTTATGAGCTCGCCACGTCGTTTCTGTGCGGGAACAGCGAATGTGCACTACATAGGTTTGTACAGAAAACCAATTACCTTCGCTTTGTTTAGCATTTGATTGTTGTTTTATGCCTCCTCTATTATAATGAAAAACAAAAGAACGCTTTAAAAGTAACGCCCACTACGAACGTAGATCGTGTGTAGTGGGTTTTATGTATAATACTAGTGTATAATATTATTATGTGTATCTGAAGTAATAGTAAGTACTAAACAAGTTGTTTAAATAAACTAAGCAACATTCTTTCAGTTGATTTAATAAATATTCTTTCTTTCTAGATATACTTAAGGTAAGAATTATAATAATGCCTGGGTACAGAAAATATATTATTTTAATGTTAACTATATTTCTATTTCTTCTATTTGTTCTATGAGTAACGGAATGTCTCTAATAGGATCAGACTTTATTTTAGGGCTTCTGACATTTTTTACTCACAACAGTGTTAAAATTTTGTAAACAATCATACAAAATTGTTCAATTCTTTTAACAGGACAATACATGCCAAACTGGATGCGATACAATTTATTTACACTAAAGAAACCCGCGGTTATGTAATCTTATGGATATTAATAATATTTGTCTGTGTTAAAGTTATCTAATAATATCCAACGGATATCGAGGGATGTACTATTGAGTTCACTGGCGGTCTACCACTGTTCATCCTTATGTTTTAATTAACTCCTCGCGCGCCTTACGAACAATGGCTTTTAAATTGTGTCTATAATAAGGCACTCAATCAGTAGGTACCTAGATCTCCTCACATTTAACTGGACAATCAAACAATTATCTTCCTCACATTACCAAGAAACACCTTTCCCAGTTACTATTCCTCACTAAAAACAAATCAATAAGAAATAACAACCAATTTCGGACATTTGCCTCGAACCTTTTATCGGTAATTTCACGAATAATTAGTATGTTTGAATCTATTT
Source organism: Diarsia rubi (assembly GCA_932274075.1). Taxonomy (NCBI): domain Eukaryota; kingdom Metazoa; phylum Arthropoda; class Insecta; order Lepidoptera; family Noctuidae; genus Diarsia; species Diarsia rubi. The sequence goes on along the minus strand of OW026412.1, from coordinate 10,453,526 downwards.
TAAGAGGCCAAGAGCACACTGACACAGGCTTTCGATCTTCATACGAAGGTCAAGAAGCGTATGTTCAAATGCTATACATGTAGGTACAACTTTGAGTAGTGTTAATCTACTTCTGATGCTGACTGCAGCATCAGAAGTAGATTAACACTACTCAAAGTTTCAAAGCAGGGTTATTTATGAAAATATGTTAAATATTACCCGTAACAAGTTATTAAAGAGCAAGGCATATTTTAAACAACAATTTAAATTTAAATTTTATTTTATTTTGAAATTCCGAAATGTTAAGCTACTTCTGTTGCTGACCGTACCACACGATATGCGGTCTACAAATGTCCTTGCTTTGGTATTGTCCGTTAAGAAGTTGTACAGGTACTGGTGTGTGAATATGGTACTTAAAATTAAATATCACATTATCACTGTTAATGTTTTTATTTTTGCATGGCAGCACAACACCACAGGTCAATCTATGAGGCTGGTTTCTGCTTAACCCGGCTATTCTGTGGATTCCTTGAATGTCCTCCAGTCAGGGCGAAAAAACTTATAGACTAAATGCCGCACTCAGAGAGCTTTAATGACTACTTACGCCATCACTTAGTAAAGGTTTTGACACTTTTGTCATACAAAAGTAAGTATGTCAAATCTTTACTAAGTGACGGCTTAAGTAATCATTAAATATCTCTGAGTACCGCAGTAAGTTTAGTGACAATGATAATTTAAGATTACTAATACACACATTCACTGACTAAGCAGAAAGAAGAAAAAAAAGGTCAAGTACATAATCAATATCGCATCGACGAAACTACATAGGCTAGCCTAAAACTTAAAATCTGTTTCAATACTTGTTGGCCAGTTACTTCAGCGTGATTTTCGATGTCAAAACGGGCATTTGAATTTGACGACGGAAACAGAAGTTTGAAGTTGCTTTCAATAGTTGAGTGAAGGTTCGCTAAAAGTGAATAGTCGGTAAAAGCGACTTGAGTTAAACTAAAATAATAGGAAAATCGATTATTGAAAGGGTTACGTTGATTACCGTAAAAAAACTTCAAATATATGCAATGTTTTTATTAACTAACACTTGTAACGTTGGATACTTGTCATATGTAGGTACATTGGTTCTAGTTTCAGATATTTTTTTGCTGTTGCAAACACCACGATCACGGATAAACCGTTCAGTTCATCTGGGTGCATTAATATCGGAAACTCGAAATGAATAGTTAACATGGTAGGTAAATATCCAGTTACCAGTGTTTAAAGTAATGTTATTATGCATATATGTTGTAATGTCATTAATTTGACATTACAACACATATGCATAATCATACTTTTACTCACTCACGGAAAGTTCTACCTCCTTTTCGCATCCAGTAGTAAACAAGCTTTGTACATTACGCGTCCAGTATTTCTCCATAAGTCTGCGGGTTGTCCTACTCCTGATATACAGGTTGTCGGAAAAATTCACGTACCTATGTGCTGCAGCGTCCCGTCATATGGACATCGTTAAATTAATTAAAAAGCTTAATGAGATTCTTGTGTTACGAGTAAAACGTTTTATAAAATTATTTTTTGTCCGTGACGACCTACCGATGCACGATGCAATGTGTTAGAGGAAATGCCAAGGAAGCCCAAAAGGAGGGTTATTGGTAGATGTCACTAAGTCTTCGAATTTGCCGGTTTCCCTACGATGTTTTCCTTCACCGTTTTTGAGAGCAGTGGTGATGAAGTAAATTACACAAAGTAATGCGCCTGTCTGGTTCGAACCCACGACTTTCTGTACGTACGTTACAGTCGAAAAGTAGATTTCTTTGAGGTAATAAATGAAGTATTAAATTATGAGGGAACAAAGAAACAGACATACATACATACACGCCAAACACATAACCCTCCTTTTGGGCTTCGCCGCAGTCAGGTAAAAAGTTTAATCAAATTCTAAGCATTAATTTCAATAAGACCATTACAAGTAAAAATAAAAGTTGTCGAGCGGTTTTTTTGTTTTTTTTACACTCAATAGTTTGAGTGTAAAAAAAACTAAAAAGAATCGCTTCTTTTTGTTTTTTGTTTGCTAGATGTGGCTCTAGCAAACAAAAAACAAAAAGAAGCGATTCTTTTTAGTTTTCTTTTTGTTTTTTGTTTGCTAGAGCCACAGACAACGCAAAATACCATGTGAAAGTTTGTTGCCCATTTCAACACGTACGTTCTCTATGGAGAAGAATGGGCAAGAAAAGACATGGTTACCCTGTGCATGACCATGTGTCTCTGATCTATCATGTCATGACCCAATATTATTATGATCCGGTAATACTAAATAGTAAGCGACGTCGTAGCAGGCTCAGCCATGCAGAATGAAACAAGATGGGCAGGACTCCTTTTAGACCGTAGTAGATTTTGAAAAAGATTGAGATAGGTGAGGAGTGAGACCGTCCTACATCAGGTCAAAATCATTTACAACTGTCTATTAATATAATAATTTAAATCAAGGGCAATAAATCGTTGAGTATACAGAGTAAACGTGCTACATAGTACTTAAACCAATAGAGTGCATTACACGGCCGTCAACCAGCAGTGTTCATTATTGTAATGTTATGCGTCGTTCGATTACAATTGTGAACTCCGCACCGACAGTTCACATTTCGTTTGGTCATTGGCCATGACACGTTGTGATGCATTACTCATAATGGAGATTATTATTTTCCGCAACATATATTCTCAAAGGGTTTTCAATGTACCAAGAATAGTTACGAGCTAATCCGTAAATATCTCTTAATTTACTTTTAGCCCATAAAAAGGACGAAATTATTCGTCCTTTTTATATTGCAATATTTTTTGTAATTTCATAGGCAATGACTAAAAGCACTACTCTAGCTAGTCACGTATTATATTGTATAGTTAAAAGATAAAATTGACACGACTAATAATCCTCCCGGGTTAATCTTTCACCACACCATGATATCATTTCATAAGAGTCAATTTCTTACGACATAATTGAAACAATAATAATAATAATAATATTCCACAACTATCACACAACGCCATCTAGTCCCAAGCTAAGCAGAGCTTGTGTTATGGGTACTAGACAACTGAAAAACATACTTATATATTTCTAAATACATACATATTATAGATAAATTACACCCAGACACAGAACAAATGATCGTGCTCATCACACAAACATTTGTCCTGGGTGGGAATCGAACCCACGACCTCCGGCATAGCAGTTAGGGTCACTAACCACTAGACCAACAGGCCAATCAATAGTGCAACGTCTGACACAGCTTTTTATATAATGAAACCCGATAAGGAGAGAAGTGCTCATACCTATGTATTTATTTACCTATCCTATCAATTAAGAATTGATATAGGGTCTTGTCGTTTTTGTAAAAAATCACTTCAAAAATACCCCACCGATGACCACTACACAGGCATAAATATCAGAAACATATCACCACTTTAACGGAAAAGTGTTGGTACTTTATGACGCAGAAAATACTGGCGAATACGACCGAAACAGAACAGCGGTAATCTATAATTCTCTGTGTAAACGCGTAACGTCAATGGACGATTTAAATAAATCCACTAGTTATCGCTGGAGCGTTCTCTTGAGCTTATCATGCTACCAGCGATTGCAATTGCTAAATCGATGAATTCGTAAATGCTTTGCTCTTTTGATAAACTTTTTGCGAGCTAGATAAGTTGGTCTATTTTAGTTCTGAAACAGTTCGGTTTTTGTTTGTTATGAAATAGTATTAGTTTTGGTTCCGGTTTAAGTAAACAGGATTAAGTTGAACTTTGATATTGATCGTCGTTAGTATTGCGGCTTCAATGTTGCAGATTGTTTGTAATAGTGAGTTGTTTTATTACGTATTTAAAAGACCAGAGCTCAATTCGAATAAGTAATTCGTGAGGATCTTTTCAGTAATTTGTCTCACTTGACTTTATAAAATAGACAACCCTTCGTTTTGAAACAATTTTACCAAACCTTTGCTCAAACTAGTCTTATTATTTAATATAGAAAAATTTCATATCATCACTAACAAAAGAAAACTGCGTCAAACTCATAATACTGCAACCAACACAGTTGCAATGGCGAGTCGCGGTCGCAAGTTACGTGATGGGTCCCCGGGCGGCACGGCGTCGACGGGGTTACGCGGCGAACGTGTCACTTCAGGACCAGTAATGGAATTCTCATGCTCGCCCCGCTCACGGTTTGCGGCGCTAGTAATACATACTTTAAATTTGCACCGGTATCGCCCGCGAGCGCTCCTACAAGAAACTTTTCACAACTTTAAAGGGGTCTAAATGGGCCTTATTTTAAAGTTTATCGGTGTATAAAACGAGTGACAAAAAAGACGGCGCTACGCCGTGGTTTTATGTTTCTCTTGTAAGCATAAGAGAAAAACTTGTGAAGAAATAGGCCACGTCGGACTTAGCCTTTATTAGCAACAAACAAAAATATTCAAAAAAGACACAATTTGTGCGAACTGAAATCAATCAATCAACTGAATTTAATAATTATTGGTTGGTTAATTTAATTATTAAACATCAGATTTTATTAATATACCGTTTTTCAGTTCTTTTTTAGAATCTTCCTTTTTGTAGGTAGTGCAATAGTTGCTTTCATGAACACATTTGAATTTTGATATTTATGTCTTTTCACAAACGTTTTTTTGTGACTTTTTTTATCTCTCTGTCTCTTTCGTAATACAATGTATCATAATTATAACAGAAAAAATGAGCTCATCTATTCTTAGTCAGAACCACGGAGCGTTCGATAATAATTTAATAGTTACATCCTAAAAGGGATTGTGGAGATGAGCCTTTAAATGATAAATTATGCTTTCACACCTGCGACAGAACACTCGCAATGTATCTACTGGCGTGGGCCCGTATTAATGCCAATGATGGTTTAAGATATCACTGTCATGACTCCATGGATTTTGCGGATATTATATTATACATAGAAACGGATAATAACTGAAGAAAATTAAATAAAGTATTTAAAACTCTCTTAAAATTGTTACAGGCCTTTTTTGCCGCTCTTGGGCAGATTGAAAGGTTGTGTCAGACTTCTACTGACTAAAAACCACCCATGTTCCTTCTTAGCCCTTTATGTCGAGGCCGCGGTATCTCTTACAACATCCCGCAGTCCCGACGGGCATTGTAATAGGCATCTGTTAACAAAATAGAACCTCGTGGCAAAATTAAAACAGACCTTTGGGGGTCAATCTTTAGACTAAGCTGCCTTTGACTAGGTTGTTCCGCGGATGGGCGACCGTCCATTACACATGCTTAGTTTTCTCCGTGGCTCGAAAATCATGTTAGGCCGTTATTCTCGGCTGTCAAATGTAAATCTTTGACTGTTGTTACAGGTAACCAGTGTCTAAAAAATCTGACAACCAGTCTTACCCAGTACCAGGTCGTGGAAGTCAGATAGGCAGCTGCTTCATGTAAAATACTGGTACTCATCTTTTGGTCACACTGGAACCCAACAAAGTTCGAAAAAGCTAGGCAGAAGTTGATAGATCTGTAAGTAACGGTCTATAAGTAACATAAATAATTATTAGTGTACCTAATAAATCACCAAGCGGGGCGTCGCGCGGCGCGTGCAGAAGGCTAGTCGCGTGCTATTTTATTCATTCACTGAGAGGCGGGTCCACTGCATTTTAAACTAACGAGCGAAAAATCGTTTCGTATAAAATTGTTGTCTGAAATCGTTGCCGTTTTCATACATCGTCATGTGCTTGAATTAAAAACGCACAACGCACCGCGTCTTCGTAAATGAGGCCTAAGGCCTCGTAAATGAGTCCTTAGGGCTCATTTACGGTGACGCGGGGCATCGCGTGATTTTAAGAAACGAAACGACGATTTTACGAGAAGAGATTCTTCACTCGTTAGTTTAAAATGCAGCGTTTGTTGCGGTGGACCCGCCTCTCAGTGAATGAATAAAATAGCACGCGAGGAGCCTTCTGCACGCCGCGCCGCGTCACTGTAAACAAGCCCTTACACAAGGTACATTTCGCTAGTTATATTTAAGGTAATAGCAGTCGAGGAAACAAAACATCATAACTAACAAATATCGTTACTTTTCAAACCATCAAAACTTTTATCTCAGCTTGTAAACGTATTAAGCTACCACCGACTAACACGTGTGAACCAAAAAAATCCCTAAAAAACCACATTAATTACTTAAAGACGTTTCAAATACAAGTGGAAATTTTAAAATGTAACAACATTTTCAACAGCAGCTGCAATGTTTGCGGTTGATTGGATTTGTTCCGTTTTCCATTCAGAAGCTCCTGAGTTCCAATGGCGAGCGAATACTCGTTTTCAGTAAAACACTACGGTTAACCATTGACTGCGAGCGTTTCACAATATGCAGCTCTTTTAACTTCCCTCCTTTTATTTGTTTCTTTTAAGCACTCATTTATTTAGGGGTGAACTGGGTAGGAATCCAGTTTCTTTTTCACGTAGTAATTAATTTTTATCTCTTCTCAATTTGCGTGAATAATTTTGTTCGCTAATGAACAGTGGGGGTTGATTATGTATACGTTTAGTAATTTATTGCCAGGGGGTAATAAACGTTCGGTTGTTGAACTGGGCAACTAATTCCCAGCAGATATAAAGCAATGATATATACCCTGTTTAATTACTGGGCCTTGAACGCAACAGGGGGAGCCGTAAAAATTTGTTCACTGTTAGTTGTGGCGTGACCCAGTTTTGTAAAACGCATTGTCCCTATTATGAATCAAGTCTGTAATCTTTGTAGCGCTGAGGTTGATTATTAGAACTACTCATACAATAATTTATAATCAATGAGTTTAATTATGATTTACTATTTAATTATTAAAGTATCTTGCTTAGAAACTACACAACTTAATCTATTAATTATTTTCATATTTACACGACCAATCAAACATTCAACAAATGAAGATTTGTTTTCGGACTATACAAATATAACTGTTTACGTTTGAAACCACAACACAAGTACAAATTCTACCACATACACACTTTCATAGTCCAGTTACATTATGCATTCATTCATAGGTCTCAAGACAAAGTCAACAAGCGGTTCCTTGATATCATAAAATACCTTTTTCTAAGAAAGGGTAACAAATAGGTACTCCATAACGAATGGTCCATGAAACATTTCGAGAAACATTCAAAAGTAGCTCACAATCACCAAAATGAGAAAGACAAAATTACAATCAAATTATCAACATACGTAAGTCTCTTAGTAACATATAAAATAATACTTTGGACCCACACCGGTGTCCATCCAAAAAAAATCGTATCTAAGCATTTCAATTAAATCTTGAAAGGTTTCTTTAGGAATGCTTTCTCGTTTAGACAAAGGAGTTACAAAGCCGTCTCAGGTAATTAATCCCTGTGGAATTCTTTCAGCAACCAGTCAAGGAAAATAATCACAATTCACTACTTTGACAAAAGATTAAACATTTCTCTTCTCGTTAAGAAATTGCGTAATATTAATTACTTACCTTTGTTATTATTTTATTATTAGGTTATTTATTTTTATTCCGTAATCGGTTTCTGGTTGATTGGTTATTTTATTGTGAAGATGTGATTAGAAGTCAGCTGTTCTATATTTTGTTACCGTTTAAATATTGCACTTTTACTGATTAAGTTTGCACTTTGCGTCGGAAAGCACATAAAGCCATTGGTCCTGGCCCCGTATGTCATTTGTACATCTTTGAGAATCGTTACAGGTAATAGTCAGTGTCCCAAAAGTGTTCCCCGCACGGTACAAATATTTGTATGATCTACAGATAGTTGTTCCGGGTCTGGGTATTTGTGTATGTGGGTTTAAATGTTTGTGAACGCACCCACGATACAGGAGAAATTCCTAGTGTGGGGCAAAGTTTAAAAAAAAAAAACAAAAAGTCTGACAACCAGTCTTACCATAAAGTATCGTACCTGTTACTCATTATTAACAGGGTTGTGGAGGTCGGATAGGCAGTAAAGCTCCACGTACCTAAGATACTAGTATTTTTTTAGACTGAGAGCTGACCCCAACATAGTTGAGGAAAGGCTAGGTAGATGATGAAAAAGGGAATCGCGAGCTGATCAGCTAAATCATGAAGTTCTAGATAACAGTTTGCGCGTCGATGTCCTTTACACAGGACATCTATTATAATAAGCGTGCTTCTGAATAAGACTCCTTATTCAATTTAAACAAAACAAAGAAAATATTGATAAGTACATAGGTGCTATAGATTTTCTATAGAAAATTTCTGCCATCGACATTACCAGGAATGCGTCTCATGGATGATATTTTTCTCGGTACAGTCAGACAGCTCTATCATTATCAGGGCCTTAATAAAGGCCTTAACTGACGAATTGTGGGTGTATTAAAAGGTACATTTCCACCTCTGGGTTACCTAACCCTTCACGGACGCAGGTGTGAAGTTATGTTATGTTTATGTTAATTATAACTGTCCACTGTAAAAAAGCTTATTTTATCGAATATTATAACTACTTTCAGTTTTCGAAATGATAACGCTGTCGGGTCGATATTCACCCCGTTTTCATCTTAATAAATATATACACAACATGATTTTTTAGTCACTATCCAAATTTTTTTTGGCATTAAGTACCATTTCTTAACACCATTTTAGAGAAAAATCAATACGTAAAATTTTCATATTAACTCTTTTTTCGAAACAATTATCCGCTCTCCGTGAAACGTTTAAACTTTGTTATGTGCTATCTAATATTTTTGTATTGAGTAATACTAAAAAGTATATTATAAATGTATCAGAATTTGGACGGTGACTAAAAACTAATCTTGTATATAATATAGTTTCAATGGAGACTTAAAACCAAATTGAGTCTAGACTTTCGGAAGCATTTTGCAAGCGGATACATTTGTTGACAATGCAACAAAACATTGCATTGCATTTGTTGTCATTTGTTTTTGTTTGTTTGTTTTGTTTGTTTTTCATTTGTTATCATTGTTTTCTCTGATAGTGTCACGTCTCGCCTTTTTGATCTCTTAATTTTCGTAATTAATTAGCTCCAACCACTTTTTAAATGTTACAACATCGTGCTAAAATATTTAAAGTTTTTTCTTTAGTTTACATCTTTATTTTGTTTTATTGTTTATTAAAATATAACCAATTTTAAAAATTTATTTATCCTGTGCTAGATTAATAAATACTCTTGCATTTTTTCTATAACTTGCCACCGTTTTTCTATCACACTAAGTCAAATTAGAAAAATCTTGTGGGGCTTACGTCGAAAGTAGTGAAAAGTTCGCTGTCAGCGAGCGATACCTCGCCTGTGCAAATTTAAACAGACAAGCGCGATAGCGGCGTGGACGAGCACGAGAATTCCATTTACCTGGACGAAATGTCTAGGTCTTAGCCTTTAAACACTGAAGCCACTAAACAAAGGCTATATTTTTCTACCATAAAGTTTTGGTAAAGGAGTAGTTTTAGGTGTAAGAATCACGTTTGCTGATTATGGTATTTTGATTAAACAGAAAGTTGTACGGTACGTATCTCTCTATATCCTCCTGCTTGTTAAATCCTACTGTTTAATTTAGTTGTTTCAGCGATCGAAACTAATGGAAATTATTTTCTCAGAAATTACATGCATTCTAAATGTCATTTAAACCTTAAACTTCCAAATTAATTTTAATTAACAAACTAACTAAATGCAAAGTTTGTTGTTAGTTAAATAATATTTGTCGCATGTCGCATGCGGTGGCCGAGATGCGAAGCATCGGGTATTTTTCGTGATCCGACATAGTTTTAGTTAGATGTGGGTACTCGAGCGTAACAGAATTTAAATCAAATCACGTTATTTAAATAAGCCACAACGGTTTTACTTTTACAAGAAACAAACACGTGCGTTGGTACTACTGAGCGTCTGCCGAGACTGTCGGAGTTCAAGTGAGCGAACACTCCGTCCTTTCGCCAGTCCTCGCTGCATCCCCTCTACCGACGATCGTGTCCAAGCGGTAGGGCGCGCTTGCGTTTCCGGTATACATTTATTTAGTTCCACATTGAACTACTAGATGGCGCTGTCGGTTGCACCATGGCGCCATCAATCCACGACATATTTATATTTAAGTACATTTAAGTATTATACCATGATAAGAGACTCATCGACCCCACAGTCAAACCATTGCAACGGTTTTGTGGGGCTTAGCTTATAAGTTACTTACCCTTCTGGAAAAAAGATAATAATAAAAATAAAAAACTTCCAAATTAATTTTATTTAAGACTGCAATAAAATCGAAAAATCCTTGGTAATATAACATCAAAAGCATTATCTGAAAACAGTTTACAATCCTATGTCGTACTGAACAACGACACATTCGTTACATAAGGGTTGCTACACACACAAGTCCGGATTGGTTAGATTCGGCACATAATCGAATGCATATCAACATATTTGTAACGTTACTTTTAGAACAAGCCGTTGGGCTTTTCTAGGATTGTGCCAAACTGTTTTTGCCGATCGGCACAAACCGAACTGAAATGGAATATAATGTACTAAGTAATTTCTTCGGATTGGTTTTTTATTGACTAGATATTTTTGAATCGAATGCGCCTACCCGAAAAAGTGTATGTGCCTTATTAGAGCATTATTAGTTTCGCTTGCCCTTGTCATAACATTGCTGCTGTCTGCTTGCCGTAATTTCCATAATAGGGCAAGCAATAAGGCAAGCTTGCCTATGGGTCTACCCATAGGCACGCCACTGTGTGGAACACCCCTAACTACCGATCCTCCATTCGGCCATAACTCCCCAAGTATTTACGTCAGCACTAACATCGAGTAATACCAACTGTTTTCACGTCGCCACTCAGTAGATACCTTTTAAACCAGAAAATGGATGCCACAGAGAAGTTATAAAAAGAAATACGACATTCCCCGTCTCTGTTTATTACTGTACATTAGTTATACAGCTTCCGTAGTGTCGTCTCGGCATGAAATGGAACTAATGAGATTTTGATGTTTTTTTGACTATGCTTTTATTTTTCTTGGAAACGTTAAGATGTTTCGAGGCCACGTGAGGACACTAGTTGCAAATTTAACTGGGGAAGATAGTGGACTTTGTGTGCGAATGATTGATAGTTTTTCTTGCTTTAGTGACTTTTAAGAGTACAAGACTTTTTCTGTTATGGGAATAGTCAATAACTCTAAGTGCAATATGATTGTGTACTCAGCCTATAATGTCTCAGACCTCCTCTCTAGGAGAGGGATGGGCTATAATCCGCCACGCGGGCCCAGTGCGGGTTGGTAGATCTCTTCGAATTTTTTAATTCTAAGACATGCCGGTTTCCTCATGATGTTTTTCTTCACAGTTTTGAGAGCAGCAGTGATGAAATAAATTACACAAAGTAAAGCGCCTGCCTAGATTCGAACCCACGACCTACTGTTCGTAAGTCGGGGCCGACACCACTGGGCCACCGCTGCTCTTCCGTCACATACCCCTCCTTTAATACCCCAACACGGAACTGCAGACCTGGCTGGAGATTAGGGGGCTAAATCAAACCCTTATTTTTTTTTTCAATATATTTTTTCGACGTCACAAGTATTTTTGGTAATTTTTTATTAATTTGATAAAACAAATCCAAAATTTTTCGATAATCTAAGCAGAGAGACTAAAAAGAGCAGGTGGCGCTCCGGGCATCGGGGGCTACGTGACGGCTTCCGGCCACCGTAGACGCGGGCCTGTGAACGGTGAGTAATAGGCTAGCTCGCCGTCCGTCCATCTTATGACGACGACAGGCCGTGTCGACGGCGCGTTCGTGTTCCACGCGCGCCTCAAAGAGATATCAGCAACACGGGAAGGGCCCGCAAGGGCCGACGCCCGTTGGGGCTGCGGGATGTTGTAAGAGATACCTTGGCCTCAACATAAAGGGCTAAGAAGGAACATAGGTGGTTTTTAGTCAGTAGAAGTCTGACACTCCCTTTCGCTCTGCCCAAGGTTATTTGATGATTTTCCACACGCCAAATAAAAAAAAAAGCGACCAAAAAGAAACAAAGTTTTTTTAGTCAGGACGTATAGATATTACAACTATCTCGCGATGTTTTTGTAAACGATAAACGAAAACTCCGTACAATTCTAAGGGCCGGTTTTTCAATCGCTAGTTAACGTTTATCAGTAAAGTCAAAGTCAAAGTCAAAGTCAAAGTCAAAATGACAATCATATCAGTAGAATATGATTGTCATTTTGACAGTTTTTGTTTAGACAATCTGTCAAAACATCACATTTATTCATCAGGTAAAAGTTAACTGGCGATTGAAGAACCGGCCCTAAGTATAATATTGTTTCCTTCATCTATTTCACCAGTATTAAGTTAATGCCGTTCCTTATTCCTCTAATTTAATACTAACAAGCTCATTAATCACTCATCATTATGCGGATGAAAGATGAGCGTAGCGTTTTACTTTCTTGTTTCAAGTTGGGGCGTGTATTAATAGGTTTATGTAACATCTTATGAATTGATGGAGTGATTTTATTCATTTGAATTAGGGCTTAGACTAACACGAAGTTATATTTACATCTATAGTCCTCTTGGCAGTTTTCGGTCACGGCGCCAATCTTAGCGAACATTGGTCATCGGTGCGGGAGATATTTTAGTGCACAAGTGTGTGCGCATTCACAGGTGCACTCTCTGTTCCTTTACTATCATAATTTGATGGAACGCCAATCAGCACGACCGAGAGAGAGAGAAATTGGCGCAGGATCAGCGGCATACTTAACGTGTTTTCCGGGACACGTGGGTATCATACTGCTGACTTCGTTGAAGACATAAATCGTGAGGAAATCTGTTCTTTTAAAATCACCAATACGACTTGAGCAGGTGAAAATGAATGTAGCTAGAACCTCATTTAATTTCCTCCTCGTTGCCACAGGATTGTGTAGTTATATCAAATCCCATCGAATCATTGATTGCGTTATCATCATGCGGTGTTACACGTTATTAGTATACGGCCCATTGACCCGGAAAGTACGGCATTGTCAAATTCCTAGACGCACCATAAGTAGGTACCCACATATTCATAGGTAAGTTAATAAGTTATGTGAATTCAACTTTTAGTGTAAGGTACAGTTTTCTTCTTGTTTCTCTTATCTAACATAACATAACATCACGCTTCTAATTACTGAAGGTGATAAAGTAGCAGAGGAGTACTTAATAGTACACCCACAGTTCGCCGATAGACTTAAAATATAAATCAAACAGACTTAAATCTACACTATCAACACTAATATTTTAAAGAGGTAAGATTTGTATTTTTTTGTGTGTATGTTTGTAATGAATAACAAACGATTTCAAAAATTAGAAAGCTAGATTCGCCGTAAGTAACTTACGCTACTTTTTATCCCAGTTTTCACGGATCTTTCCCACTAGTTCTACTGCACAGTTCTAGATAGAACCAGTGGGATATTTTTTCCCACTAGTTCTACGATTCAAGGTGGTACGAAATCGTAGAACTAATGGGACTTTGCCTACGGTAACAGGAGCTACGCGGGTGAAACCGCGTGAAGTCCGCTAGTAAGTTATATTTAAGTCTAATGTGGTAGAGGGCTAGTCTATTACCGTCAACCGGACATAAATCCAGACTCCATGGCTGTTACTAAAAATGCCTGACGGAAACCCTCAATAACGCTTTGCCTTTTTTTTTGGGGGGGTGGGTAGTCATCAAATAACCCATCCCGCTCTTGAGCAGACCGAAAGGGAGTAACAGACTTCTACTGACTAAAAACCACCCATATTCCTTCTTAGCCCTTTATGTCGAGGCCGTGGTATCTCTTGTGAACAACCTGCAGCCCCGACGGGCGTCGGCCCTTGCATGTTGCTGACATGTGCGCTTGGAACACGAACGCGCCGTCGAAGGCGTCGCGCGAATTCGGACGGACAGCGAGCTAGCCCATTACTCACCGTCCACAGGCCCGCGTCTACGCGCCCCCGGCCCCGGCCCCGTCACGTGGCTCCTGACTGCTGGGAAGCTGGGAATCGAACACAGGACATCACGCTCAGTAGTTGCCCTTGCGACCACTAGACCAAAGAGGCAAACAAATCTACTAAATTAGTCTTGTTAACAAAACACCTTGTTATAAGAAAAGGCTCTTAGGTTGTTATAAGGTAATGCTTCTTGCCAAGGTACGGTGCATGTCTGTGTAGTGTGCATTGCTAAAGTACTTTTTATGAAAGACAGCACGACACGTCAGGTAATTAATATCCAACTTGCATATAATATAGCAATTTATATTCTGCACACTACGAGTTTTGTTTTGAGTTCGCCCAACACCGCCCTTTGTGCAAGAGCTTTATAAATTATTTAGAACTCTCAATGAAATTATTAAAATGCTGCACAGTGCTCCGAAATATGTTGGTTTTAATACCCACGTGTCAGCGTTCCGAACTAATATGCTTTTTAATCAAAAACTTTGTTTTTGTTCACTTTGTTTTTCATTGTTTTGTCTTTGTTCTATACACACACTCAGCGTTATTTAGTTCAGGTTATTGCAGTTGTAAAAAAAACGCATTTGAAAGACTGTAAACACAAACTTCTTTAGATACGGTAATCATTTATCCGTGTATTGTTTATCAGGACATAGTATAAAACAAAATCGCTTTCTCTGTCCCTATATCCCTATGTATGCTTAAATCTTTAAAACTACGCAACGGATTTTGATACGGTTTTTTTAATATATGTATAGAGTGATTCAAGAGGAAGGTTTTAGTATCTATTTTGCACCCGTGTGAAGCCGGGTCGGGTCAAGTTAGTTATTTTAAAATATGCTAACTTGTACCTCCGCTAAGTTAAATGAAAATTTCTGGGGGGGTAGGAAATCATTAAATAACTCCTCCCGCTCTTGGGCAGAGCGAAAGGGAGTGTCAGACTTCTACTGACTAAAAACCACCCATGTTCCTTCTAAGCCCTATATGTCAAGGCCGCGGTATCTCTTACAATATCCCGCAGCCCCGACACATCGCAACATGGAAGGGGGCGCTTGGGGGCCCCTTCCATGTTGCTGCCATCTCTTTGAGACCCGCGTGGATCACGAACGCGCCGTCGACACGGCCTGTCGTCGTCATAAGACGGACGGACGGCGAGCTAGCCCATCACTCACCGTCCATAGGCCCGCGTCTATTATGGCCGGAAGCCGTCACGTGGCCCCGGATGCCCAAGGCGTCTCCCGCGGCGACTCCACTAGACTTGAGAATGGAAACCAAGATTTAAAAAGTTCAGTAGTTTGTTCACTTGGCATCAAAACTATACCTTTTCCCAACTAATTTAGGGTCGATTTCCAGTCTTACCAGATGCAGCTGAATACTAGTATTTTGCATGGAACGACTACTTACTGCCCTTCGCACCCGGTTAACACTGGGTAAAACAATATTCCTTGGTGAGATTAGTTGCCAGAATTTTGAACTACTGTCTACTGTAACGACTAGCACAGCCAGACTACTAATTACATAACATACATAACATCACGCTTATAATCCCCTAAGGGTTAGGTAGAGGCCCCGTCGGGGCTGCGGGTTGTTCGCAAGAGATACCGCGGCGTCGAAGGGCTAAGTAGGAACATGGGTGGTTTTTAGTCAAGAAGGTTTTTTAGGTTAGAAGTCTGACACTCCCTTTCGCTCTGCCCAAGAGCGGGA
Source organism: Diarsia rubi (assembly GCA_932274075.1). Lineage (NCBI taxonomy): Eukaryota > Metazoa > Arthropoda > Insecta > Lepidoptera > Noctuidae > Diarsia > Diarsia rubi. The sequence goes on along the minus strand of OW026412.1, from coordinate 10,437,888 downwards.
GGGGTTATTTCTTTGGGTTATTTGATGATTTCCCACTCCACAAAAAGGGTTAGGCAGAGATGTATCAATCAAAATCAAAATCAAAACTCATTTATTCAAACTAGGCTGATAATCAGCACTTTTCGAACGTCAAAATTTACTTTACTTATTTACAAGAGACAGAAACCCCAAAACGCCCCCCCTTCGACACTTCCTAGTGTTTTAGCTGGAAAGAAGAAGTGGCGGAACAAACTCCCCAGCAACACATCTGTCTGTTACGTTGGTTAGAAGAACCAGACTCGATACAATAGTAAGGCAAGCTAATGACTAGACACAAATTTTAATCAAGTATTAAAAACAAACAACAACATACATTTATTCTTAAGCCAACTTAGGCATTCCTTACCTTATACATATATTAACATATATATGATAAAATAATTTCTAATTTTCTTAATTTTGTGTTGAAGGCTGTGTCTGAACTACATAGATAAAATAATCTGTTTCTCAGACACCAGCGCTCTTTCATAAAGTAACCATTACGTTACTGGCTTAATTATACATACAAATATTAGGAGTATATCTCTACACAGAAATAAATTTAAAATTAGAACAAACCGGAAATGTGTGTGGATTGTGTGGAGTGTGTCTCTCGGTGAGTAGAATGCGAAAGTGTGTGAAAGAGTGTGGTGGTACAATTTGTATTAACATTTCACCAGTTATATTTAAGCCCTATGTAATACGGGCGAGCTTATTGCCATCAACCGGGCACAAATCCAAACTCCGAGGTTGTGGCTGAGAAATTTCTAATGGAAAAACCCAATAAGACTTTGCCCGATCCGGGAATCAGACCCAGGAAATCGTGCTCAGCAGTCGCGCTTCCGAACGCTAGACCTACGAAGCAGTCAGTCAGACAACTAGTTGTTTATTTTAATTAAACAGAAACAATTTTATCATAAGAAAAGCTGGCGTATGCAGGTTTGTTCGACAAAGGTTTGTAACAACACTCAAAAGCAAGTAGAATGATGCAATTAGCTTTCAACTTGAATTTTCCTCGCGTTTGTATTGTATAGTGGTTAATTTGCAGTTGTCGTTTTATTGTAAAAACAATGGAAAACAGAGAACTTAAGGAAGATCCAATTGTAACGTTTATGCATTTAAAGACATAATGATATACACATAGGTTGTTTTCCAACTGCTCGTTTCCTGAAATAATGTATTTCTTACTCCTCCGCATTTCTTTTCTGAATATTTTTTCGAGATTCATTGCTTCTGCGCTTCTCTGGTGGTCGGCACTGTTGATTCTGGCTTTCATACTTCCACCTAGGTGTTTTGGCGTGCTAGATAATTTTGATGCCTCTTTTTTTTTTTTTGGCGGGTGGAAAATCATCAAATAACCGCCGCTCTTTGGCAGAGCGAAAGAGAGTGTCAGACTTCTACTGACTAAAAACCACCCATGTCCCTTCTTAGCCCTCTATGTCGAGGCCGCGATACCTATAGTGTACAACCCGCGGCCCCGACGGTAATTTTGATGCCTCACTTTTGATAAAAAAGTGTAGTAAAGAAAAGTAAAGAAAGTGTGTATTAGTAATTTTATCTTCTGCCTAACTAAAGGTTTAAAAAATGTTCTAATTTACGACACCTTTGTCTACCCTCAAAAGGAAAAAAATGTGAGTTTATGTATTTGTATGTCATGTATGACTAAAGTATTATTTCAGTTTACTGAGGCTAGAACTGATTGTTTGAAATCATTTGTAGGTACTCAAACGTATTGCCTCGCACAGTGTTAGCCTCAGCAGTATCTTAAACACCATTATAGCAAGGGTTGATTACTTATGTGGTGCTGGAACAGTATGCACACAGGCTCCAGGCCAAAAGTTAAAAAAAAACTTTTACTAAAAAAGTGTAAAGTTGTTACTTACAATTTAAGATTTTTTAATTGATTTCATCTGAAATAAATGATGTAGTAATATCCTACATTAAAACTCAATACCAAATCCAAAATCATTCAACCATTTCCGCAATTTTCTCTACGATTCATCTGTCTAAACCTAGGCTAAATCTATATGAGCGCACTCTAGCTCAGCATTGTGTACGAAGAAACAATATGCCCGCTGTTTACAAACCGCCGGCTTATTTCGTGTGATCCGCCCTCTCTCTAACACAATACTTTACTGGGGAAACAGTGACGTCATCTGCAGGGATGTGTTTTACATGGCTGCATAATATTATGTTATTTTGAATGTGGATAGATATTTTGCATTTAGCGTTAGAAATAAATGTCTAAGCATTCAAGCCTTTTAAGTCTTGGCATCATACATTCAGTATTTATAATCACGCCCGTATTTTCACAGAGAGGCAGAGTTGTACTAGATGGTAACCTACTTTTCACCAGTTATGCTCTTTCTTTTCATCTTATTCATGATCATCTGTTTAGCTTATTTTCTTCCGATGCAGCTGGATTCAAGTATTTTACATGAAGCGACCAACTACCTGACCTCCACGTATCAGCCAGTACTGCCTAATATGATACCTTCATCTTATAATTCTTTTTCATAGAGTTTTTTTATTATTCAAAGTGTTACAGGCAGGTATCATTGCCTAGATGTTACTATATTCAAAGACTGCTGCTAAGATATTCAATAGACTCCAAACAGAAGACGGTTTACTCAGTCAAACCAAGAATTTAAGAACTGAATAAAGAAACAAGTCTTAGGAAGAAGTGCCAACTTATTAAATCCAGTATTTTTAATAATAGCAAACGGTGTAATATGGCAACAAAGAGCGAAATACACAAAATTGTGGGCGCTGGCGTAATCCCTGTATCTTGGCTGAAAATAGGAAAAGAACCCTCCTGATTCACGTGAAGCCGGGAATAAATTTATTTAGCCACGGTGAAATTAAACAAAAATATAATAATGCACTTTGAATGTAAGCGGGTTTTGCTGTTCCTGAAATTTATAAGTTAGTGTTTTTTTTTCAGCGGGTGCTATGCATGATCACTTTGCTTGCAAAAAAAGAGTTTGGGTTCGACGATCGGGATTTTATGCATGTTGTAAAATATATGAAGCTTTAAGTGAAAGGCAAAATTATAATTATCCTTTCTTTATCCTGCTGAGTGCAAGACCTGGAGTTTTTATGCGGCCTGTCGGCCTCTGACTTAGCTTTACATGTCGTCGACAAATATCTCTCAGACTGATTTAGTTTAGTTTCTAGTTTAGTTTAGTTTCTAGTTTAGTTTCTAGTTTAGTTTAGTTTCTAGTTTAGTTTAGTTTCTAGTTTAGTTTAGTTTCTAGTTTAGTTTAGTTTCTAGTTTAGTTTAGTTTCTAGTTTAGTTTAGTTTCTAGTTTAGTTTAGAATCTAGTTTAGTTTAGTTTCTAGTTTAGTTTAGTTTAGTTTTTAGTTTCCTCACGATGGTTTCCTTCACTATCAGGTGTGGGATGTGGGATTTCAGGATTATCGGGTCCTCCCCCTCTCTTCGGACTTCAGATAATCCCCTATACTCCATCGCAGCCTGCTTAATTCTTCCTCGAGTTCTGTTATGTTCTCGTCGGCCTGGATTGAGGTCCAGTCGTCGGTATGTGGGGTAGCCGGATCCCAACCGGACATTCTTCTTGCCACGCCGTTGCCTCGACCGCAACCTTAGTCGAGGTAGACGGGCTGTCGGGTAATGGGGCCTGTTTTGTATTGCGCTTATTTTTTAGGGTATGGGATCGCAGTATTGTTGTTACGAAGGCACAAAGAACGCTGCTGCCCATTCACCCACGAGAAGATGCTATCCTTTACGTCCGACACCATTCGGAACGGTATCTATTTACCCAGTACAAATATTGCTGACGCACTATTATCGGAAGTCAGATAATATTACTCTCTATGTATTCAGCTGCATCCGATCCCAACGAAGATGGGAAAAGGCTAGGCAGATGATGATATATAAACCTTCTGGAAGACATGTGTGATTAAAGCGATCGTTTTAAAATCCTTTGCGTAGTACAGTTTAAAAAAATATCCAGGTCGTGCAGACGAACATGGAAAGTGACTTTGTTTATAAATATCTGGAGTATCTTTTATCTATACGTACATTTAAATGTATAGATAATTTACAAAACTATAGTAGATAAACACACGCCCGATTACGGGAAATACTACTTTGTTCTGATGTCTCTGGATACGTGTTATCGTTTTAACTACTCTTAATGGCTGATGTTTGTATCACTTCAACGTTCATTGATGGTAACTAACTACTTAAATTGAGAGTTTGACTGTTTAAATAATTGCTCTAGTGTCTTTTTGAAGGGAAATATATGTAGGTATAGGCTGATGATGATGAGTTTTCATATTTGAAGTTCAAATGCCAACAAAAACCACAGCCTGAGCACAAATTCAGACTTCGTGGCAGATAGTGAGAAATCCCTTATGAAAAATACCAATAATAAATTGGATGATCTGGGAATCGAATCCAGGATCCAATGCTCAGCAGTCGCGCTTGCGAACACTAGACCAACGATGTGGCCTTTTTTTTTTTTTGGTGATTGTAAATCATCGAATAACCCCTCCCGCTCTTGGGCAGAGCGAAGGGGAGTGTCAGACTTCTACTGACTAAAAACCACCCATGTTCCTTCTTCGCCCTCTATGTCGAAGCCGCGATAACCGGTGGACTACCCGCGGCCCCGACGGGCGGCGCGCGGCGGCCCTTTCGGGCCCCTCCCATTTGCTGACATCTCTTTGAGGCGCGCGTGGAACACGACGCCAACGATGTGGCCTCATATAATTATTAACATAGTTAACAATAAATAAAGGTTCGACGAAGAACACCTCTTCTACGTCGAACGTTTATTCGTCCAAAGAAATATCTAATTCAATTACCGGAGTATTTTATTGTAACGTGCACTTCAAAACTACAAAAGGAAAACTGGCTAATAGAAAAAAAAACAACGTTAAAAAGAAAACATCAGTTGACAATACCCCAAAGAAGCATCTGAAAATAATCCAAGCAAATTTTAATTTGTTAGGTATTTACGACTACACAAAAACAGAATTTCCTTACAACAGGGATTAGTATTATCTAATGCCTAAGCCTGGGCTTAAGGAATTCTGTATTTTATATCTGCCTATATCCGTTACAACGGAGCCGATTTTTTTTTAAGCATTTCTATAATTCAAACACGGTTAATAAAAAATATTAATATTTTGGGAACTCATAATAATGGATATTCACGAGAGGATGTACTATAAACGACAATATATTTCATTCGTATTTGTCTGATTGTTGCAGCAATTAACAGTACATAATATATAATAATTATAATCAATCTGCAATTGATTTTCTACTCCTATGTTTAATGCATGCCGTGGCAGCCTTTAATTAAGACACTATAAATGTCATTGTAATTGAGTTACATTGAGTACTTCAATATGTATTTTGGTGTATGCTTTGTTGGTTGGCCTAAAATAAAAAAATATTGTACATCACAAGAGAGGTGACGGCCGACGGCCCGAGAATCGCATCCAGGACCTCTTGCTCAGCAGTTAGCGCTTAGGACCACTCGACCAATGAGTCAATGATTCACAGTCACAAGTCACAGTGAGTATATTATTAAAATCTATTTGAGAATAACTACAATAGTTTTTTTTTTTAATTCAAATTCCGATTTGAAACGAACTTCAACATCATCTACGAGTATCTATCTTCTAGATTTATAAAATTCTCGTTTCACAGTGTTAGTTGTTACACTCCTCGAAAACGGCTTGATCGATTTTTATAAAATTTTGTGTGTATATTTAGTAGCTATGAGAATAGGTTATTTTATTTATTTATTTTATTTTATTATTTTTGGGAAACTTACAGCTAATACAGACAATGTACTTAACTAATAAACATTTGAAGGCCAATTACAGGTTTCCACAGATAAAACACGAAAACAAAGAAAAAAACAACAAAAAAAAGGAAACAATAAACAAACAAAGTAACACGATCGATGAATATAAACTAAACGTTGTAAAGTATTTTTCCCTCCTGACCCCACCCGAAGCTAGAGTACTACTACTGGTACTTAGGTAGAAAAAGGTGCAATGCAAAGCATGCAGGGCACAGCTAGTTTCATTACAAAAAGTAAATTAATATTAAGTAATTGAACAATGTACTTACAATATTCCTTATTTTGTTCAATTCAATTAAATTCCTCTTTATAAGATCGGTTACAGACGGAGTTACCCGCAGTGACAAGTCTGGCAATGCGCTGTAAATTTCCCGTATTTTAGACGGTGTCTATGCAAATGTGGACATGAGACTACGGTAGACATTACGCTTACGGCACTGACCACAAGTTTAGCCAGCTCTACAAAAATAACTGGCACTCGTGTTGTAATCAAATTGGGTCGAATGAACTAGCATTTTTTGTGCATTTCTACAAACTTTTGTATTTTTATAATTTATCATCACGTCGGTAAGCCTCGAAGGATTAGGCCGAGGCGTGGCTAATAATTAAATAGTTTACCTAGAGTGAATGAGTGAGTCAGAACATGGAATACTTGTATACCTAACTGCAGTTCGTGCCCAACGGATAATTGTCAACATCCACGTGGACATCGACGCGGGTAATAGCTACTACTGTTATAATTTCAAAAATTATTCGAGTATTCAGCATCGAAACCTTTCTTTACCGACATGAGTTGACTACAATAGGTAAATTGATACTGAAGCTAACTAGTGAGCATGTGATTTATATCATATTGTTGATTTGATTTTGATGGTGGTAGAGCCACTAACAATGGAGTTTGAAAATCAATAGGGGATCAGTCAAAAAAAAACTAATTAGTCCGTCAGATAGATTTCCAAAAAAATATTGAACACATACCTATTTATCCTTTTTTCACATAAACAAAAAATGCAGACGATACAGTGCTTCGAAAACTCGTGAATTTCTCGAGAACGTCACATGTCAGTAATTTTGTACCTACAATTGACGTCACAACCCCCACTCATGATCTTTGACGCGTTTTAACTACGTAAATCAATACATATAATAAAATCGTAGGAAAGCCAAAACTGTACATTGAATATTTTTTTAAAAGAAAACTTGGGATGTGATCTACAATCGATATCGAATTCAAAAATATAGTTTTTAGATTTTTTGTCTGTTTGTCTGATTGTCTGTTTGTCTGCTTGTCTGTATGTATGTCCGGGATAAACTCAAAAAGTTCTGCATGAATTTACTTCAAATTTGGCACGAATATTACTAAGAAGTCGGGTCAACATAAAGGCTACATATTATCACGCTATCACCTACGGGGACCGAGCAGTGAACCTTTATTACTTCAACGCATTCTGTAACAAGTGTAATCTAACGACGCATATTTGAATGTTATTATTATGTTAACCATGCTATAAACTAGCTTCACACTATAAAAATCACGCAATATAAGTTACTTATGCCGAAAAACATAATTAAAATTAAATGACAAAAGTCAGCGCCATCTATGAGATTTCAGTCGAATCAAGTCGAATTACATGTGTAAGCCCTTTTTGGAGTTTAAATTTGATGTTTAGATGTTTAAATTTAAATTTGATCATGTTGGCGAGGTTATTAGTTGTTTTTAAAAGTCATAGATGGAGTTGTGCATTTTCTTCTTAAAATGTATCGTTAATACGTTTCAGAGATGAGCAAAAAAAAAATTGTTTTTATATAAGTTTTAAGCTGCTATATCTATGTCTTATAAAATTCATCGAGTTTATCTGTATGTAATAACAAACAGAACTCAAAAAGAACTGCATAGATTTATAACAAAATTGAAGGTGCTGTGGAAGGTTTTTCGAGAATTTTCAAGGACACAGAATTGGGTAGAGTTTATACAGTGCACCCGAATAATGGTGAATGCTATTATTTGCGTGTGGGAATCGAACTTGCGACACGCAGTGCTACTGTCAATTGTCCAGCCACTGAGCCACCCGCATGGGTGGCTCAGTGACTAACATCAGGCCACATATATATGACGGCATCGTCATATATATGTGGCCTGATGTTAGCCCTTTGTGTAGAGGCCACGGTATCTCTTTCGAACAAGCAGCAGCCCCGACGGGCATCGGCCCTTAAATGTTGCAGACATCTCTATGAGGCCCGCGTAGATCACGCACCGTCCACATATGCGCTCGCCTGCGGTGTCCGGAAGCCATCACGTGACGCCCGACGCCCGGAGCGTTTGCAGCAGCGGCTGGGGCGAGAGGTTCTCTCCCTCTCACATTGCACCACCTCTTTCCCTAGCATCACTACTTCGCAGAATGAGGCGACGGCGCCCCATTCCCTCTCGCCCCGGACCATGGCTTGCACTAAGACCGGACGCGAGAGGTCGCCGCCGCCAATTGCCGCTACGAGAACACAGTGGGGCTCCTCCCAAGCAGAGCAGACCCTCCCGCTCTGGGTGAAGTGAAAGGAAGTGTCAGACTTCTACTGACGAAAAACTACCCATGTTCTTTCTTAGCCCTTTGAGGCGCGCGTGGAACACGGACGCGCCAACGACAGGGCCTGTCGAATATAATCTACCTTTTTTGTGGTGGTAAATCATCAAATAACCCCTCCTGCGCTTGCTTGGGCAGAGCGAAAGGGAGTGTCAGACCTCTACTGACTAAAAACCACCTATGTTCTTTCGAAGCCGCGGTATCTCTTACAAACAACCCGGGACTAGAAAATTCCTCTGTTTTAAATTTCATCAAGATCCATTCGGCCGTTCTGCTGTGGTTTGATTCAAACAAACATCCATCCATCTAAACTTTAATATTAGAAATAGTCAGTGCTTTGCCCTCTTCTTATATTCAACAGCGCGGCGTCAGTAAGTTAACGCAGGTCAATGCAATGATTCAATGTACTTTTGTCTAAGCGACGCATTTTAGTTTTGCATTAAGGGGTTTAGGGGGGGGGGGGGGGTTCTAATTCTTACAGGATAGAGAATAAGGATTTTCTCATTGTTTACCTAGATTAACAAATGGGGTACTTTTAATCATGGTACGTTCGTTAGTACGTTCCTGTGGGATATTTTCCAACATCCACGCGGGCGAAGCCGCGGGCAAAAGCTATTTTTTAATAATTTGATAAAACAAAAAACACTTATCCAATATTTTTCGAAAATCTAACTGACGGACTAATTAGAATAATATTTTTTTGACTCAGTCCGATCCCTACTGCGATATGATCATCGTTGTTTTAAATAGAGATTATAAATACATTAAATTATTTGGTTTTGCAATTAGAACTAATGATCTGACTTTAAAGCCTGACCACTAGTAAAGTTTAATTGGTCCAAGTAGGGTTGCCATCACTCGTCAGTCATCAACTTCACATAACTGAAATCTTTCTGATTCCAGTGTAAGTTCATCCATAGATCGGGAAGTAAATAAACAAAAGAAAAACGCTATACACTTGGATGTAATTAACAAGTCACTTATTATGTACATACGTAACATTATCCAAAGTATTAGACTAGAAAGACATTTTACAAAATTTACAAATTATTCTAATCTACTAACAAATTAAGTCTTCTTTCCAACATTGCTAGGTTTCTTAACATAATATTCAGCATTGCATTTAATTTAAATGTACGTACACTAAGGAATCATTTTATTGTTCTATGGTATATCACTCATCGACAGTCAATATCAATCTATATTAACATCTTATCTCTCTATTATTAACACCTAAATATATAACATCATGTTCGTATTCTTTGTAAGTATAAGCAATTGCGGGTTAACTTATTGCCATAAACTGGGCACAAATTCAAGGTCCGGGATCGTACTAATAATCCTATGGAATGACTTAAACATACCTACTTTGTCAGACATAGGGATTGAATCCAGGGTTGCCTCCTCAGTAGTCCCACCTGCAGCTACTGAATCAACAAGCTGTCATTAACGTTAAACAAATTAAACCTACTCGCCCTATTTTGTCTTCAATTTAAAATAAGTACTTACTGGTCAATTTTAAGTATTTTCAATAAATATAAAAGTATTTTCACAGCCATGACGATAAATCCGTCAGGTACTTTGGTCACACACAAATTATATTATGTCTATCACAAACCACTGGACCACGGTATATACTTGAAGCTCCATCTCTGCTCTCGACTTATGGAAGTCCAACATTATGGACATAATTTAAATCTTCATTTACGCTTATTACTTTGACCAACGGAACCTTATGTCGTTTCGGATCTTTTTATAAAACTAAATCTCTGCCTTTCCTGGCATAAGAGTGCAAAGCACTAGAGAGTATTTCCAAATGCTTAATATTTTAATTCCACCTACAAAGTAATCAGTCCCTATGTTTGTGCTTGCTCCGCGTCCAATTTCTTCTGTCTTCTCTCTTTCAGGAGTAAGTATATCATATCAGGGATCCATGTCACAAGTAGTATGACTAAGAGAATATTTTGCGCTGTTATACATGTTACGTAGCTTCCAGAGTAGTCTCTGATCCATCCGAGGAAATATCCAACTGGAGGTACAATTATACCCATGGTTAACATCCCAAGACCCACGGCAGCGGGCACTTGATCCATCCTGCAGTTCTCAGAGATTGCGATGTTCCTCGCAACGATGATCATACTCCTACCAACACCGTAGAGACAAGACATCAAGATCAACACATCAATGTTAGTTTGATACGCCAATACTGAAAAGAAAATCGTATGTTAGTAACCGAATCAACTTATACATACGGCTATGACCGTTAAGGTGAATATGCTTATCGAAGCTCAAATTCCAATAGATAATAGTTTTATCATGGATGTATAATTTTTCAATTTTTCTTGTTCATGCCTTAAGTGGTTAAGGTATGTTAGATTAGAGTTCTTGAGAAGATAAGTGTGTGACGTACTTTGCCTGACAACGATGAGCCACGTGCTTGTCAAGATGAGCATCCATCTGGCTTTTATTTTGTATTTGTCCTGGAAGATCGGCAGGATCAGACGTCCTGCTATATCTGCACCAGCGACCGCTGACATGCAATTTGCAGTCTGCTGCTTATCCATCGATGCTGCATTCTGCGAAAACAATGATGTCATCAATTAGGGATAACCCTATTCTAATAACCCTAGAAGTAGTTACATTAATATAATTGAATCATAAAAGTTATCTGTAGAATTTGGAGTATGATACTATTGACTAAGACATAGCTTAGTTTCTATTTTGTTATCTTTTGGACTTTGTTTTTTTGTCATTTAAATTAGATAGATATCTGAGTGGTTCTGTCATAAATGTGGTTTTCGCATTAAGATATATTTTATATCTTTAAATATGTATAGTCAGCACGTGTGTGTCATAAAGAGAACGGGAGAAGATAGACACGAACATTTTCCTTACTAGTAATTTTATCAGGCAAATAACGTCTTGTCTCTTCATATCAGCCTGGTACCTACATCATCAGCTATAGTAAAATGATTCACATCAATTATTGAAACAGTGATGATCACAGCTCTACTGGATGTTCAGTAAATAGATAAAGCATAGTGACGTTTATAAATACTGATAAGGCCGTGATTAAATAAGAATAACTTCATATCAGCGTTGTAATCGAATTATTACACCTGCGCGTGTATTAGGTAAACACACTTGAAACTGTTGAAATGCTAGCGTACAACATATACCTACCTATTCTCATTTGTCTGGGATTGTGCGGCTGTGCCAAACCCTTTGGAGATTACAGGCATGATGTTATATGCCTTTTTTGTGTTAGAAGGGGTGCTCTGTATGTGGGCTTATTGTAAGCTCAGAACCAAAATAAACTAGTAGGTATACTACAATAAGAAAGTAATAAGAAAAACTGCTTTGCAATACTGTTAACTACTAATATTGACTGGCCTGTTGGTCTAGTGGTTAGTGACCCTAACTGCTATGCCGGAGGTCGTGGGTTCGATTCCCACCCAGGACAAATGTTTGTGTGTTGAGCACGATCATTTGTTCTGTGTCTGGGTGTAATTTATCTATAATATGTATGTATTTAGAAATATATAAGTATGTTTATCAGTTGTCTAGTACCCATAACACAAGCTCTGCTTAGCTTGCGACTAGATGGCGTTGTGTGATAGTTGTGGAATATTATTATATTATTATTATTATAATATGCCTTAGAGACTGGCATCATTGCTACGTTGTAAGGCAATGCATAGCCTCTGGCCAAGCTAGGAATATTTTGCTGTTAAGATTATTGCTCTATCTAGCTAGGAGCGACGACAGCCGCAAAAAGGTATCGTGATTTAGATTGGAAGCGTAAAGCTAAAAACAGGTTATTGTGGCGCTTGGGAGAGCAATATGTCGAGAAGTGCTGATGCAATAGGCTTAAATCATTGACGGACTGAATGTATTACTTAATCTCTGTTATGACGGTGCATCATAAATATATAATCAAAGTTCCAGCAATAGGGGATCGGGACTGGGTCAAAAAATATGATTCTAATTAGTCCGTCAGTTATATTATCGAAAAATATTGGATACGTGTTTTTTGTTTTATCAAATTAATAAAAACTGACGAAGATAAGACACGTCAAAGATCATGAGTGGGGGGTTGTGACGTCATTTGTTGGTGAAAAATGTACTACCATGTGACGTTTTCGAGGAATTCACGAGTTTTCGAAGCACTGTATCGTCTTAATTTTTTGTTTATGTGAAAAAAGAAAAAATACGTGTCCAATACTTTTTGAAAATCTATCTGACGGACTAATTATTATTTTTTTGTCCGATTCCCTATTCATTCAAATTTCCCTTTGAAATTTAAAAGTATAAGTAGTAATTACGTTATTACAATGAACCCATTGTTTACAGTCTGTATTAATTGAATATAAAAAACAAAACATTACTATTGTACCTACACATTTTTAATATGTGCGGACAGTGTTTGGTAAGTCGGAACTAATATAAAAACGATAAAAGCACTTCCATTAATAATCTCATTCACATTTAATTATTAACATTTGCAAAATATAATGAATTTTGAATTCGACGCTTTCCGGTTGAAAGCGTGATAACGTTAAAGTTAATCGCAAAAAGTATCTCGGTAGATACTTGTGAAAAATGTATGTTCATAATTAATAATAATTTATTTGATTTACGGATTACCTTGCTGGCCAAACTGTATTTCTTTTTTTTACCTTTTTGGATTAAACAAGTGAAAAATCTCCATGGTATCTTGTTATTATAAATCTAAACAGTGAATCTCGCTAACCGAGAACCGAGCGATTGAAATCTCACTTAACTGACACATTGTTTGTATGTAAAAGTAACCTTCAAAAGTCATTACGACTAGGACGTGGTTAGACAACTTGTAAAAAATATTGAATACCAGATTAAAGACGGCTAAAAAGATGATAAAAAAAAAACATATATTTACCTGTAGGAAGAATGGGAACAGCATACTGAAGTTTTGTATGGAAGTGACCGCTAGAGCAGTGCCGATGACAATGTTAAGAAACCGCATGTTCGACAGTAAGGAGATTCCAAACAAATCGTACAGTTTCTTCAGTATGTTCTCTTTTTGTGGCGACGCTGATGCATGAGGTGTTCCTGAAACAAATAAAGATCGCAGTCAAGTAAAACACATCATCATCATCATCATTTCAGCCGAAATACGTCCACTCCTGGACATTGGCCACCCCTAACTGTCGCCACAATGACCGGTCCTGTGCGTCTCGCGTCCAGCGGATCCCCGCAACCTTCACCAGGTCAACGGTCCACCTAGTGGGAGGCCTTCCAACGCAACGTTTTCCGATTCGCGGTCTCCACTCCAGAACTTTCCGGCCCCATCGGCCATCCGTTCTGCGAGCAAAGTGCCCTGCCCGAAGAATTGCCACTTAAGTTTGGCAATTCTTCGGGCTATGTCTGTAACCTTGGTCCTCATGCGGATGTCCTCATTTCTGATTCAAGTAAAACACGTTTATATTAAATCGATGGATGTTCCTTTCGCTCCAGAAGCTAAATAATACTTTAAAAAGTCAGTTGTCGTTTGAAGATAGAGTGCGTTACAGCTAGTTAGTAGGCCCTAAAGGTGTAAAAACCAATAGGCTGGTGTCGTTCTACGTATTACTAACCGGTTTCTGCCTACATACCGACATACATAACGAGTTTCCTCTGGGCCTTGGGAAGCACGTTAAGACATTGGTCCCGGCTATCATTAGTAGTTCTTTGGCAGTTGTTACTGTTAATCAGTGAGCCGGATGTCTGGCAACCAGTCTGACCAATGGATATTGTAATTCGCAGTACTAACTGGGTTGTGAGAGCAGTGGTGGCCCGACTTACAAACATTAGGTCGTGGGTTCGAACCCAGGCAGACACATTACTTTGTTTAATTTATTTCATCACCGCTGCTCACAAAACGGTGAAGGAAAACATCGTGAGGAAACCGGCATGTCTTAGAACCAAAAGTTCGATGACATGTGATATCTACCAAACCGCACTGGGCCCGCGTGGTAGATACAGCCCATTCCCTCTCAAAAAGAGGACGCCTTTGTCCCAGCAGTGGGAACATTAGTAGGCTGTTGATGAACTGAGCTGTGGAGGTCAGATAACTAGGTGCTTTATGAAAAATACTGGTATTCGGCTACATTCGGTGAAACTGGAAGCCAACCCCGTATAAAAGGGAAATGGGTGTTTGTTTGTATATGCCTTTGATACGGCTCGATTCGTATTTTGCCTCTGTTGTTTACAAACATATTGTGTACTACGTCACGTTGAATACAATAACATTTAAACGTGCATATTTTGAGAGAGCCTGAATGCTGATGGATATCCCATTACTTCATAAACTTTGGAGTGTTTTGGAATAACCGATAGTGATGACGATAATATTACTATTATCAGAAAATGTATTATCAACTTATTTGTTTACCACATTTTATTGTAACTGATATAGGTACCTATGTTATATTTAGAGAACCAATAAAACTTCATTGAAAAATAACAACTTTCAAAACAAAAAAGCATGGCTATTAGTTCGTATTATTTTTGTTGCCAGGCCGTTTTGGTAACCAAGTCAATGCTCATAATTATACCAATAAAATAATATAATAATATACAAAACTGTACATAACAAGTTATTTAAAAAATACTTACAACATTGAAGGTAAAATGTAAATATATAAGGCTGTATAATGAATAGATGATTGTTTTGTGAAAAATAATACTATCCAGTAGTTAAGAGATATAAAAAAATACTCAAAAAAAGAGTATATTTTTTAAATAATTAAGCATATTTGAGACACAAAGATTTGATACTAAAAGATTGCATTCATCCATGATCACAGACTATTTAATTTTTTTTCACCTAGACAGTATTATTACAAGTGGAATTGAAACTCTACAAGCAAGTAATGATCGTTAATTGAAACATTTATAACAATGACCTTGATTATTACTTATTGCTCATAAATAAAACGCATGTGCTTACAATTTGTGAATAAAATCAAACTGAATGAACTATATATAGCTACCCAACGATTGTTTATTATTGAACTATGTTTATTTTTAACCTTGTTTACTTTAGAAGTAACTAACAAAGTATTTCTTAAAAACGCCACATTGTGTTCCTGTAATTCCAATTCAGAAAGCAGTTGAACTAAAAATAACGAATGTTACAGTTTTAAATTAACACAAAAACATTGCTTTACTTACCATTTAGACCATTTGCGTCTGATTTATTTATTTTTCCACCATTTAGGTCTTTATTACTCAGTGTTTTTTTGCTTTCCCAGTTTTCTTTGCTATTGGCCTGATTTTGTGCGTCACTGTTAGATTGAGATGTTTTTCTTACAACTGCATCTTTGGGTTTTTCTTGTAGTAGATGTAGATTTTCATCTACCGCTACTTCTTCTTCGACTTCCTTCATATGCCATTCTACTGGTTGTATTAGCATGGTTCCAGCGATCTGAAATTGTAAAGCGTTATCAATATGATGTGTACAATAGACTTACTGTTTTCTACTCAGCCGAGTTTGTGAATAATTTCAAGGGATTTTTGCAAGGAACTTTTTTCTAAAATTAAAATGACCTTATTTACAAGGAGTAAATAAGGCCGCTTTTATTTTAGAAAAAAGTTTTTACATCAACTAACTGCCAGCAAAATTATTGTCAAAATGGATTCTGCCGTTTTATAGATTAGCCAATGCAAAAACCCAGACAAAATGTAAAACAATTTTATTTTTGTTATAAGTACCCTATAGACTTTCGTAATAATATACACTCAGTAAAAAGCTGTTATTTTGAATCAAAGAAATAAACGACATCGTCAGTTGAAACATTGTAAACGGAAGATAAGTTTCCAACGTAAACAAGTAATAAAATAGTCACTAACCCCGTGTAAACTGAGAGAGGAGAGCAGCAAGCAAGCGCCGCGGAACCCGAAATGCTCCAAGAGGTACCTCACTAAGTGCGGCATTAAGGTCTGTCCCACACCTGTGCCCACGTTAGCAAGACCCACTGCACGGCTTTTCTTTAGCTTGAAGTAACTATTTATAGCCACAAATGACGAGTTTTGGATGAAACCCAAACCCAAACCTGGAACAAGCATAATAGATTAGTTGTTTTACCTAACAATACGAATTTTGGGTTGTATCCGATGACCGTGGTTGAATTCGGGCCATTCTAAATATTAATGAATTGGTTCTCGATTTATTACGGTTTTGTTGTATCTGGGTCATAGTGTGATTATATTACCTTCAGACAAATAAAATTGTTTAAAAAACAGCTGATATAAGCTGAGTTGAAACAGAAGAAAATGTACTAAAGTACAATGTGGTCTCGAAACCCTACAACACACAGCACTTTTGTTCATTCAAAACGAACTCCAAGCCTAAACATTTCCACAATACCGCATTATGCTAAACAATAAACACAGAACAACAAACAAGACAGTTTTACCTAATAGGACGCCGTAAGTTAACACCAAGTGCCAGATATTTGTCGAAAATCCGCTGAAGAAAATTCCGGCAGTACAGAAACAGGCCCCAGTAACCGCTACAAATCTTGTTGATGTCAACTTGACTACGGCCCCGGCTATTGGGCCGCCGAAATTTGTGACGAACAACATTGTGCTCATTACTATTGCTGCGCCTTGAGTCCTGTGTCCCATTCCCTCTAACACATCTCCGTACAGCAAGCTAAATAGTGACAGCATTGATTGGTTGAAAATCTGGAATGCAAAGATTTAAGTTAGTGATTCGTTTGTTCTCTATCTATGAAAAAATTAAATGTCGAAATGTGGGTAAACTATTAAAAAAAAGAAAGTCATTTATTCAAATTAGGCTGATGACAGTCCCCCAAAACGCACACCCTTCGACACTTCCTAGTGTTTAAGCTAGAACGAAGAAGTGGCGGAACAAACTCCCCAGCAACATATCTGTATAAGAGGCTGGTGTCCGCAATAGGGGATCGGACAGAGTCAAAAAAATATGATTCTAATTAGTCCGTCAGTTAAATTATCGAAAAATATTGGATACCATTTATCAAAATTAATAAAAATTGACAAAGATAAAACTCGCCAAAGTTCATGAGTGGGGGGGGGGGTTGTGACGTCGTTTTTAGGCAAAAATTGTACTAACATGTGACGTTTTCGAGGAGTTTGCATTGTATAGTCTTAATTTTTTGCTTATGTGAAAAAAGAAAAAATACGTGTTCAATATTTTTTGGAAATCTATCTGACGGACTCATTAGTTTTTTTTGTCCGATCCTCTATTCCAAGTCTAAAGTATGTGTGGGTGTACTACGAATAATACAAACAGGCATGATAATAATAATATGTTGTTTTATGTTTGGACTCCTGGATTACACATACGAATCATATCTATCGAATAAAGGTCGAAACATTGCCTAATCCTCCTTATCTTGGCTAACCCAAAAATAGTAGATGATATCAGACTATGCTAAACCAAGCAGCTTTGAACTTTTAACATAAAAAAACCTAAACCTAAGCTCATTAGAAAGAAATGATGTCTTTCATTTCTAAAAATTTTGCTACAATTGAGTCTTTTGACTTTTAAGATTTTGGTGAGGGATGAGGTATGCTACCTAATCTGCTATTATCACAATTTGCCTAATACCTAAATGATGTATCTATGTCATGTTATCATGATACAAAGTGCGCAAAAGTTCGTTAGGTGCTAATACGACTGTTATTTTATCTGCCGACCAATCGATAACAGTTACTGATAAATTGGTAGCTTCCCTAATGTGGGGTTATGTTATAAATTAAACGGCCTTCTTTCTAGTTGCCAGTGATAAATAAGTATATCCTGTTGTTGTTTTTGTGACTTTGTGCTTTATTTTCGTACAAAATAAAGCATATTATAATTGTTTATTTTTTTAGGCAATTATGTCTGTTTTTCAGTTTTATTGTGAAAAAACTAGCCCGTATTATTTTTTAAAGGGCGGATAAACCTTCTTGTATCAGTAATACCAATAACAACTAGGTATTGTATAGAAATGCGAGAAAAAATGCGATTGGTTTTAAAATAATGTAAAGTAATTTACTAGAGAATTTCATATATCGTGGTCTGCTGTACTGAATGTTTAATGTTTACAGGCTATTGTTTCTGATAAGACATAATGGCACACAAAAATACTTACATTAGAGATGGCTGTCCCTAATAAAACCATCCACCCCCATCCTCCGTCAGGCGGTACTAATTTGATTACTTTCCGAGTCTTTGGAGATGCCACCAACGCGTTCTTTTCCGTTGCCATTTTTTGTTTGGTTTTGTTTCTCGATAAATTAGCTTAACATAATTTAATTTTCAAATGTTGCTTCTGACTCCTGAAACAAAAGGTAGAAGGTTTTAAATATATGCCATAAAGAGAAAGTACAACGAATCAGATGTCTTTGTTCCCTGTACATATAGATTTATTTTAATTTTGAGAAAAACATTTTTAGAAGTCGATTGAAGTCTTTTTCAGGAGATCTTAATAAAGTTTTGTTTTGTTATTGAATGTTTGGGAAGTTTCAAGTAGTAGGGAAATTGGAATCAATTTTCGCACTTGATACTATTTAACGCTAAGTGTCACTTGAGATGATTAATATGCACACTCCTCAATGCCATAATTAAAAAGTTTTGAGTGCATTATGTACTATCTAACTGATAATCTAGTCACGCCCACATTACAATGTAAACAAATCGAAGCACACACGTGTTGAATATTCTCAAATCAAACATTTCGTATCATCACAAACCTGTTTTTGATACGTAAAAGTAATAAAAGATTCACGAATTTGTTCAAAGATACCAATCTTTGCACAGTTACGTCGTTTTACGAGTGGGGTGTGTCTGATATGAAAGTGTTCTAATTATATCGAGTTCACACTTGCGACCTTTTTATCTTGTGTCAATAGTAATAACGGAATTATACAGTTTTTTGCCCCATATCAGTGTTTGTGCTGAAGAAAGCAAAAGTGAATCGTTGGTTTATTTTTGTAATGAGTTATTCGATGTTGATCGTGTGGGGTCGTTGATAAATTGATTATATCGAATGTTTTCGCCAACACTATTAACTGAGGTAGAGAATGATTTGGTGTTTTGTTACATGAGTCTATAGGTTCTAACTATGTAGGTGGTTTTACACAATATTTGTACCCATTTATGGAGCAACCTCCCATCTATTTTTTAACTTGAGTCGACTGTCGTTGTCATTACAACAAGAAGACATCCCCACCAAATCATAATAATTGTATTAATCCTACAATAATTTCTTGGCCGCAATTGGCGGATCTTCGAAAAAAGTAACTTCCTATGTGTAAGTTGCCTCCTACAGTAGCCATCCTTGTCAAACCATATTATTTGAACATTCTGTATTAATCGATGCTAAAGATGTCATATATCACTGTGATCAATGTTAAGTCTATAATGTTATTCTATATTGAAAAGTGGGCGTGTATGTCAAAATATAAATTAAATAGAACAAACTGTAGCTGTCAATATTATGGGGCGGAATGTAGGCGTATCAAGTCTATCTAAATTTCAGCCCAAGACTAGCAGAGATAGCTGCTGAAACCAGAAACACTTCACATGACTTAATAAAAGGGTCTGTAAAACCACTTATTCGAAATTAACCACGTCAGTAATGATTACAATTGATGTCAATATCGTATACATGTGACTGTTCCTAAATTACCCCAGGCTGATAAAATTTTCGTTTTTCCTAAATCATAGTAATATTAGTGTTACAATTGGTTTCCCCATGTATACTCGTATACGAGAACTACATAACTTTTTTGTTTTTTTTCTTGGTTGAAGAATCATGAAATAATCCCTCCCGCTCTGCCGCAGAGCGAAAGGGAGTGTCAAATTTCTACTGACTAAAAACCACCCATGTTCCTCCTTAGCCCTTTGTGTCGATGCCGTGGTATCTCTTTCAAAAAACCCGCAGCCGTTACTTACATACCTGAAATTTACTTCTTGACCTTAAAGAAAGAAGTCTATAATAGCTATTGAAAAAAGTTCTCGGGGTGATATCTAAAATCTAGGGTAAAAGATCAAATAATACTATATTTATGTTATAACTTGATCTTTTACTCAAGATATCCAAGATAGACTATCTCTAAATACTATTTTATACAAAATAACAGGTCAAAGCCCGTTCGCACGTTCCTAACAAAGATTTGACGCAATTACATTATTATTATGTAAATATGTTTAAAAAAATAACATAGTATATAGTGGACAATTAAATATAGTGGCTTGTGTAATCTTTATCTTGAATCCAATGTTCAGTGCCATTCGGAGTCTGACGTAAACATAAACAAATGTTGCTACCCGTTTGATCCTAAATAGTTCATGTGACCTTTTCCTTGTTATAATTTGAGATAATAGGAATAATTGGGTTTCTCCTAATCTTGACGAGCTTGTTGTTTAGATTTTTTTTTGCACACAAGAGCAATATTAAATTCGTCATTGGTTAGTACGCAGACGGTACGTTACTGTGTGTTAATTACTGTATCACGAATGCTGCTAAAACAGTGAAGAAATCGTGAGGTATGCAGTTTAAGAATCGAAAACCTCTGAAAGCATCATCCCACACATTGGTCCCGCGCGTGGGGGATTACGTGTAGAGACTAGACCGGATTGAATATCACAGACAGGCTGCAATTCTATCGTCGTCGCCTTAATTGACTGTTCCTATGCTTCTCTTACAATAAGCGTGCACAAATAAGCGCAACAAATCAGCGTATCAAAAAGAAATTGCCGTTACGGGATGAGGGACTTGGCAGATGAGAAAAATATATGTTAAGTTAAAACGAAATATGGAGAGTTTTATTAAAACCATCGATCGAATCTTCTTACGACCGAACATCATCAATTCATTACTAATAGATTAGCGTGGAACTTATGAAAACTGAACATGTAGATCAACTAACAAACCTTGTTCTAATAGAAAAAGAAGTTGTTAAAAAACCAAACCATTCTATTTTCATTTTATAATTTAATTTTCAAATGAACCCCGACTGCTTCCAAGTTTTGTTTAATTGAAAATGTGCGGGTTTTTTGCTTTTCAGTTTTTTCAGTCGGGTTTTTTAGTTTTTTATCTACATTTTTTTCCAACTTTTAGTTCTTTTGTGTTGGTTCTTTCGTTTGTCGCGTAAATATTCTTCGCAGATGATTTAACTTTTGTGTTTGTTTACAGGATTTGTGACTTTGCTTTTCTTTTAAACATATAAGTGTCTTATATATTTTTGTAATCTTCTTTTAAAACCCTTCATTTTGATGCCCTACTCGATGGTTACGGTTTTTTTAGTCCGCGATATAACTCCCAAAATCGAGAGAGAATCCAAAAGTGACATTCGCGCTATCAAGACGAATCTAACGACGTATATTTTATTCAAATGTTTTCATTCGTTTAGGAGTTATGAGGGAACAAAGAAACATACATACATACACACCAAACACATGACCCTCCTTTTGGGCTTCGCCGTAGTTCTAGTAAAAAGGCAAAAGTGCAAAAAAAAAACATGGAATTTAAGAGTAGTTCACGCTCTATGATCAACACAAATCTCATTTTAACTTATAAGTCTTCGAAGAATACCGACAGACACCGCCGAACCGAGAGAAAAGGGAAAATATGAAAATGTTATTCCTCATACGACCCCGAAAATGTAAAATATCCGGTAGGGATAAAGCTGTATAAAGATTTTTTTTGTTTTTTCCACGAACACAGTCCTACATTGATAACGTGGTATCTACATATTTTGCTTTACGTACTTATGACGCATTTTTAAAAGCCTATTTTCCGACCGTGGTTACTGCTGAAACTTCCGCCTTTGGAACTATATTGTATGGCATTTTGAACTGTGGTGATGCAATATGGTCCTGTGCGGTAAAAAATGTCATACTAATGTCTTAGATTATGACGTCACGCGAGTTTTCAAAGCACTGTATGGTCTTTATTGTTTGTTTACGTAAAAAAAGAAAAAATACGTGTCCAATATTTTTTGATAATCTACATGAGGGACTAATAAGTTTTTTAGTTACATCAAATAAAAAAAAAAATTAAATACTTACTTGGTTTAAAAATATAGCTGTAAAGGATAATAAGACGTATATTCGTACGTATATTCGTTCGTATTCGTTATAAGTCGTACACTTAAACAGTACTCAATACAATATAATATGTAATTTAAGAAACTATTTTAATCAAAAGAATATTGGATGTGTAATAAATCAAGCTCTTTCACAAGCTTTTATTTATTTTATTGATACGAAATACATATAACATTTTCATTTTGAGACAAGCCAAAAGTTTTTCCAAAGTATTTTTATCGTCATTGGATTTCAATAATGTATTATTTATTTTGGCATACCTTAGTAGGTGTATTTTTAATAAAGTATTGAATTTTTAAAGTAAATTAAAATCAACTGCGATTTCAGCTGTGTAAGCTATACGTCATAATATATCAATCGGTTAAAAAGTGATTAGGCTACAAAGAAACGGATTGCATTTAAGTTACTGTCAATAAGTACGTGTGTATTTCATATGGGCTTGTTGTTCAGTAGTTACAGCAGACACTGCTGAGGTCCTGGGTTCGACTTTTGGGATGGGCATAGTGTTATTGGGTTTTTCGTGAATTTCCCAGTAGTAGTCATGAAGTCTGCATCTGTGCCTATTTGGTTAAAATAGGGTCACCCCATATGACATGGGACTTAAATTTAATTAATAAAATGGGATGTACAGTCAGCAGCAGCCATTTGTATACACTTTACAAACTTTAGAGACAATATTCGCCTACTCTCATAATTTAATTTTCATGTAACGTAACGAAACAAATATTTTGGAACCCATATCATCATAAAGTAGTTCATATTTCAAAGTTACAATCGCTATTTCACCAGAAATTCGCGTTTGAACTTGGCCAAGTGCATACATATTATTGCTCGTGACTGTGCTAATAGGTACATAGGTTGATTTAAATAGGCTAAGCCATATTATATAGAACTAGAACATAATAGGTGAGGATGTACTAAATAAAAGTAGGTATTAAATAAATCACTCCGTCCTGCCGAGCCCTTCGGGAACAACAAGCTTGATATTTTATATGTTACTCATTTTATTTCGAGGTGTCGAAGTGTAATGTCATATTATCACTCATTTAATAAGTGATTGAGCCATAAAGAAATTGATTATATTTATAATGTCAATAATATATTTATATATAGGCGTGATTATTATTATACTGGCTATAAAGATACTAAACCAACGGCAGAGTATAACTAGTATGATTCATTATAATAAATGTTGGATCGGAAACAAAAACTAGGAAATTAACTGAGTCAGTTGTTTTTGCATTAAGCTATTTATAAATCGATTAGGGTATAGAAGCTTCTTATGTTGCTGACTCGTTGATAATGAAATATTTTTAATAATTTTTAGTTTATATTCTGGAGTAGTTTATATTATTATTTGTAGAATCATTCACAGGTTTACAAGTATATCCTCTTTATTACCTGTTTTTTTTTTTGAAAGAAGAATAATTCTATTTTCGTTGAAGTTTTTATTTGTTAAAGAATTTACAACCCTATTTGAAACCCTATAAAACGCTAACTACACTGAAACGCTGAGTTTGCGGCGTTTATGAGATAAAGTTCGAAGAGGGACAGACAGGGAATCGTGGAAAGCTTAAGGGAGACTGTAACGAATCTACCGATCCCTAATAAAAAATAAAAGAGAAGGTAGATTGTACAATAAATATTAATTTTTAAGATAAAAAATACAAAAGAATATATAAAACACCTTCCTACCTATCACACACTCAGGCGGCGGAGGTTATTAAAATTTAGTTAGTGAACCACTTTATTGAGAGAAGAGAGATCCGCTTCTTAGATGTTCTCCACTTTTGGTAATGAATGATGGTGATCCACTTTGGAGTTGGTCTGGACAGTAGAACTTCGTAGATTTATATGTATGCAGAATCCATACGTAGTAACAGGACAACCTCGACGTAGATTCCCGTGTAATTGACTGAATCTCGACAGAAACGAGTAGCGTTGATTCTCAGCGTAGAGTCGATCGTAAAATAAAACGTAAAATCAACCGGACATAATCTCGGCGTGGTATCCAGTGTAAAAGTTTTTTGGGTCAGCATCAGCTGCCCATTTTTATACCAAAAAATCACATTTTCTTCTCTTCTAAAATTCTTTGACAATTTCGAATTGAAATATGACATGTCACCTGCCAGTCATATAACCAGCCAGGAGTATTCCACCAAGACGTAATAGAACCTCCGAGTGTGCTTTTAGAATTTTAAAATTATAATTTAAAATAAAGTTATTTTTTATTAATCAAAAAATACAATTATTCAGCTTAACAATGATAAAAAATAATGAAGTTATATAAACCAAAAAGTGACCTTCTTAGACTAAACTAGAAAGAAACTATGACAAAAAGAAAAGTACCTACTGACAGTTTGGCACATTTGACATACATGTCACAACAATGAAAATATGAAAACTAATATTTAATTTCAGCAATTTAAATGGAAACGAATCGTTTAGAACGTTTCGCCGAGTATAAATAAAGATAAACTATAAAAAGGATGATAAATGGTATGTGATATATATAATGATAAGTAGGAATATAGCATATACTATAAGACCTTGGCTTAGTTGTGGGATAACATACAGATTTATAGCATTAAATTATAGTTCACTCATTGACAGTTTGTAGGGGACGAAACAAAAAACCTTACATTTTCAGTTTATTGAAGTTTTAACGTAATATTCAAACATCATGGCGAAACACGGCCATACACATTATAACAATATCATCAAAAATAAATACATGCAAATCGCTGCAGTAATTATTCTCATAATTAGTGACCATACAGGGTGTAAATTAACCCTTCACACATACGTCAACCAAGCATTCTGTACATCAAACTAAGTACCCCTACGCAAACATTTTTTGCTGGGAAACGACTTATTTTTTTGGGGTCAAAAATCTCATTTTACGGTAAAACTCAATGTAGCACTCTTAAAACATTGTGCTAGTGGATGCTTTGAATAGTAAAAGGGTCAAGAAGGTAACTTAAGTAAAGTTACAACCTGAAACACTAGTATTTACAAAAACAGCAGTGTAAAATTTGGAACTTTAACCCCTAACATCTCCGTAACTAGGGGGTTTCCAGGTATACCTAATCTAGAACAAAAAAATGATTGCAGTGGTGGGGAAAACAAGTGCCTTTCGTTTGCGTTAAGTGTACTTTTACACCCTTTATATACTTATAGCTATGCATTTTTATAACCTTTTTGTACTCTCGCGCATTGTAACAAGAACAATGTTTACCATGACCTTGACCATGGACGTAAGTAACACAGGTTTCCAAGGACACAACCTATACGATATTCATTAAGGACGTAAATTACTGTTGACTTATAAACGAAACTTATCCGCTTAAATAAAATCATTGCTTCTCATAATTACTTAATTTACCACCAAATAGTGTAATGGTAGAAAAAAGTGTTAGCAGACCAATAACTAGATGAGTGAATGACTTTCAGAAGGAAGTTGATAATACTCCTAACTACTACTACTGTTCATAATATTCCATGTTCATTCATAAAAACTCATTCATAATAAATAAACTAATAAATCATCAAAATAATATAATATAATAAATAAGAATAATCATTTATTTACCAGATCACACAGACTCTAGTGTACATTACCTACTAATAATGTCGAAATAATTGTAATAATAACAATATTTTGTTAAAAAAAAAAAAATATTAAGTGCTTATTGATATTTTGATAGTGAATAAGATTATGATGAGGCAATATAATGCATAAATGAGGCCTAATGTAATAATGGCTTAATTGAAATAAATGCTTTGAGTTTGAGTTGAATGATGAGCCAAATAAGACTTTTCCTAAGACGTTTTAAAGTATACTGTTACCTACTAACATTGCACTATGAAGTGATATGCGACTATATTATGACCGCATGTTAATGGGACGATGAGTAGAAATTTGAGTGACTGAGACAAAAAAAAACGATAATCTTTATTTTATAATTTCCTGGCTGTCGTGTGGGGTGTACAATAACGAAATTTAATACGTCTCTGTAGACAGCTGTGTTAAAGTTAAGTATATTGACAGCTGTTGTCTAAATGTGTACCTACATACTCGAAAATGGAAACAAATATTGAGCAGATAGGGTCACACAGTTTACAGCTTATGTTTCAATTAAAAATAAATAAAACAAAATCTTGTCTATCTGTTTATTTATTCCGGCTAATCTCCAAAATGGTTGGATCGATATTAACGAAACTTTTACAAGCAGATAACTGATGTTATAAAGGTGCGAGGTACTGTACAAAAAAATTAGACCCTTGAATTTTTTTAACACAATCCCATTTTTAACACAATCAGATTTTGGAATAATTTCGCGCGGA
This sequence comes from Diarsia rubi, assembly GCA_932274075.1. Lineage (NCBI taxonomy): Eukaryota > Metazoa > Arthropoda > Insecta > Lepidoptera > Noctuidae > Diarsia > Diarsia rubi. Next base: position 10,411,003 of record OW026412.1, on the reverse strand, counting down.
CAAAAGTTGCGGGCTGCAACTATGTTGTCTTTTCAGAGGTCATTGTCTACAACAACAGATTATATGAAAATACGTTTAACAAAAACAAACTTAGGCATTTGTATAATGTTACAAACCTACTAAATATTTGCACCATTTCCTAATTCTCGAATTACTCGTTTAGAAAGTCAAAATATTGCAGTTCATACAAAAACCGTGCCCCGTTATATAAAACTGCAAAAAACTCTTGTTATTTTAATTGGGCATTTAGGCCATCATTACTGTACTGTGTAAACAAGGTTTAAGTTTTTCACACGCCACAGCCAACATTAAAAAAAAATATCTCGGAAAACAACCTTTTTTTCTGAGGTTTCTCGTGTTTTCTTTGACTTCAACATACATAATTATCAGTAGATGCATACCTACTTACTTTACAAGTTTGTACGCATATTTATGTTTTTATTCAGCGACCGCTTAGATTGACTTACGAGATACAATTCAAAAATCAAAACGTACTAACACATATTTTTTTTATATTGAAAAGAAAATAATTGTATTTGCCCACCGGTAAGAACAGGGTTCAAGGCTCCAGAAAGACAAACCTCTAAACAATACGAGCTATGTCCAGAAACACCACTTACTTAATCAGGCCCTTTTACCACCTGGCCAACGAAAGCCTCCTTCTATTTGTAGTTACATACATGTTTGAAAGAATATTTGTAAATATTGTTTGTTTGTTATGCGTAAGGTCGTTGGACCCGACTGTCATTAAAGTAGTTCCATAATAGTATTTATCACGTCAGTGTGCAGTGGCCCAAAAGTCTAACAACGAGTCTTACCAAGGAATATCATACTACCCAGTATTAAGTGGGTTGTGGTGTGACAACAGTCAATGCTCTCAAAAAGGTGAAGGAAAACATTGTGAAGATACGTGTCATATAACCAAAAAAATCGTAGATATGTGACATCTACCAACCCACACTGGGTCCGCGTTGTTGATTATAGCCCATCCCTCTCCTGGAGAGGAGGCCTGAGTCCCTGCAGTGGGAACATTATAGGCTGATGATGACGATGAACTGGGTTGTGGAGTTCAGATAGGTAGTTCATGTAAAATACTAGTATTCAGTTGCATCTGGTTTGACTAGAAGCTGATCCAGATTTTGACATGTTTGCCCCGTGTTTGCCATAACAACTCGCTCCAAAATAAAATAATATTGTTCTGTATGCGCAGTTCCATTCCGCTAGGACAAGCCACCGGACATTGCCATTTGTCGTGTATCTAATTATACCCGAGATAATCTCACTAAGAGAATTGAACCAACAGACCATGGTTCCCGTTGCTAACTTTACCACTATTGTGTCTAGAAAATTTGTTATAAAAATATATTGTGTCCTGCTTACTATAGCATTTTGTTTTTGCAGTGGTTTCGCTCTTGGGCAGAGCGAAAGGGAGTGTCAGACTTCTACTGACTAAAACCCACCCATGTTCCTTCTCCGCTTTCTTCTGCCGCGGTATCTCTTGCAACAACCCGCAGGCCCGGTTATATGATACCTCTTGGTGAGACTGATAGCACAGATAGTCAGATTATCGCAGTGGTGGGGAGAACAAGTGCCCTTCGTTTGCGTTAAGGGTACTTTTACACCTTTTATATATTGCCAGGATACGGACGTCCAAATCACTGACTACTTCTAACGACTGTCAAAGTCTACAAATGACAGCCGGTACTAAAGGCTTAACGTGCTTCTGAGGCACGGGGGAAACTCGGTATGTTAGGCATGGTCACCCATTGACAGACTAACCTAGCTGCGGCTCAAAGTGAAACTAAATCGAAAGGAGTGGTTGTTATTATTTAGCCATAGTTAGAATATTCGTTGTCGACAAAAGGAGGTAGGTATTAATGTTTCTGTTCTCCTGGTAGTTTGTGGAACTTTACTAAAATTATTATCGATTACTTTTATTATATACCCCCTCACTAGCAGCTACCAAATCGTAAGTGCTCAGACTGGTATAGCTTTGTGGCTCTAAGCGTAGGTGCTCTAAAAATCGGTGCTTAGACGGGAATACATGAGAATGTCGACAACGAATATTCTTACTATTATTTTTGTTGTTGTTTTTGAAAAAAAACAAACACGCAATTTTTAACCGACAATGCTAGCGTAACTGAGAGTGAGGCCCTGTCCCGAAGTGTCACACTTTAAAATGAACAATTGAGCATTCGAGCCGCATTAATGTTTTTTTTTGTTGGCGTATTTTTAGTCGAAGCGATATGTTGGATTACAGTTTATTTTCGTAATGAATATTCAGATAACGATATTATTGGCAACAATTACTTAGCTAAAATTTATTATTTATTTTTAATTATGCTTATATTACGTGACTATTAAAAAGGCATATTAATTTTAAAAGTATTCGTTACTTTTATCTGATTGATTATTGATGTATTTTTTTTCGGTGCTGATTAGGTGATTGTCATCTACAGACACGAATCCATATGTATGCATGCGTTAGTATCTAAGAAACACCACCTTAGATCATGTATGTAGATAAAACAATCGCGTGGTTGCGCATGACACAGCAATAACGATTATATTTTATTCCTGTAAATGGGCATAAAAAAAAACATTTTTAAACCAGCCCAGTGCTTCGTACCTGACGAAGAAACAGCCGAAAAATCGAACGATATAAAAATGTCTTGCGGAAGCGCACTCTGTGTATTTGCACAGGGTAGGTATGTAAGTCAACTAATCAGCTGAGCATGCCACAGTCCACTGCTGGACATGAACCTTTTCCAAACCCTGTACTTCATCTTTTGTACTCAGTCAGATCGTATTTTTAAGTAAGTAAGTTTAGATAGGAAGCTGTCACGCTAGGCTGGCCATTACACGGTCTCCACTCCCACGGCCTTATTCCAATTTGTTTGGGGTTGGCGCAGTAAATCTTCTTCTTCAATACATCTTTTTTAATTGTCGTCTGAAAAGTGAACTCCCTTTTTTTTCGGGTGTGGTGGAAAATCATCAAATAATCCCTCCCGCTCTTGGACAGAGCGAAAAGGAGTGTCAGACTTCTACTGACTAAAAACTACACAAGTTCCTTCTTAGCCTTAATGTCGAGGCCGCGGTATCTCTTACAACAACCCGCAGCTTTGACGGGAAAAGTGAACCCCTGAGATGAAGACTAAAAAAGAGAAATAAACTCGTGTGTGCAAGTAGGTACACCAATTTACTACAGTACGTTGTTGTATAAATTTTCGGCAAGAAAGAAATATGAAATAAATTACACAAAGTAATGCGCCTGGCTGAGTTCGAAACCACGACTCACTGTGCGTAAGTCGGGGCCGCTACCACTGAGCCACCACTGCTCTATTAATTGATTGATTACTTTTTAATTGATTTACATTCTTATCATTTTTAATCTAGGGGAAAATCGTGGGAAAAGATAAGGACCTAAGTACATGACCAGGTACTCGTTTATTTCGAAAAAGAGTCACCTAGATAACAAATGAGTTTGAGGTATTTTATCATTTACGATATCGGTCTTGTTTCTCAAGTAAATCCATTTCAGGAACATAAAACACAAAAAATTCTTTGCAAATGGATAATTTATAACCGAGACAGCAATCATGATAATGGCACTTAGGATAAGTAGATATAATTTCTTCACGACAACCTCACATGGCAGATAAACAGCTGATACGACGTACAGTCTTATAATCCATACAAAAAAGAAATGAAAGTCAAAACGGCTTGCTTTCTAAAGGATATAACACACTCTCTGCACTGGTTGCTTTGAAAACCGGTTTCGTTACGTTTCGTACCTTTGAGCTTTGGTCGATTTATGTTTTTTGGCGTTTAAAAGCGATGTCAGATACGCGTTTCGCGCGTGATGATACTGTTCAACATGTACAGTTAGCGCCAATTTTGGAGTGCAAATAAATCCTAATGAACACTCTTGTTTCGTCATATTACGAACTTCATATGAATATAATAATATGGCCAATTAAAACATAATTGATCACAGTTACGGTTTATGTTTATTTTTGAACTTATGAATAACAACTTTTAGGTAGTTTCATAATGTTTGGTCAGAATGTTAAATTTCCTTACCCAATATTTGGTTTGCCTATCACAACAACAGCAAAAAAAATTGAATCATTGCTTTCGATATTTTTCGAATTTTCTTTGTAATATTATTTTATTAATCTAAGGTAGGTGTAACATGTGCAAATATTGTTATCGCAACTAGGTCAATCTGTTTGTTTACTACGTATTTCCTAATACATCAAATATTCAATCACCGAAATAATAAAAGCCTAACCTGAAAAACGTAATATAAAACCTAGTTTCTGCATTATTATTTTTACCAGCCACTAGCAATAAAGAACAAAAACATAATAAAAATAAAATAAAATAGTCCCTTACCTACTCTCACAGTAAGTTCTAAATTCGAAATTGTATCACGTATAACAATGGTCCGATCAACGAGTTCAACCGTCACTGAGTCATCAGCTACCTATTTATTTTCTTCACGAGTATACGACCGTTCACTGTGGGTGCACCAACATCAATGAACATTGACATCGTATATCATTATGCGAGTGAACGCGATAGTACTCGATGCTACCTTTAGTTTATCAGGACTGTTGCTAAGTGTTTATTGGTTCTGTGGAGTATTCAGTACCTATTGAAGAGTTTGACTTGTCAATAACAGTCGTGTAAATCGTCAAATAAACAAAAAAACAGAAGAGCTTTTCTATATTTTTTGTGTCCTATATTTTATCTCTGGTTCCAGTACAGTGATCTCAATTTTCTTTCAATGAAAGGGAAATTGGGGTTAATTCCAGAGGTTCAACAACTGAAAGGACTGTTGGTGTGGGTGCCTCCTTCTAATATATTGAGTTTTATTGGAGTGACTACTGTAGTTATACTCTAGGTACTCTAATGAAGACTATGCTGGATTCTAGAAAGATTCTATCGGCTTCAAGGCGATGTACTGGATTGTACTCAGGGTTCCCTAGCAGTAGCAGATGAAACAAAGGCCTTATTGGATCGAAAATCACACTTAAAACTAATCGTCTCGTTCCGTTCCTTCCCGTGATTATACTCATATTTTTTTTTTGAGGAATTTCGGTAAAAATGCTGCTACCCGTATTCTCTTGGACCAGTTTGTGTAAGTGCACAAAAGTACCGCCTACTGAGGCCGGTTTTTCGATCAAATTTGCAGGCTTTATGTATGTATTCACTGTGTACAATTATGAATGCAGATATAATAATAATATGTCATAATTTCCACGTGCATTGACGGCTGAATAGAGTTCAATGAAACATTGTTGCTCGCGTACCTACTTGATATTATAACTAATTAAAAATTTAAACCCTACACAATAATAATTTTCTTTACTGGTTATATTGGAATAAAAACAGTAAATAAAACTGTGCTCAAAATAATGTCTAGTTTAGGGATTAACGTTCAACTACGTCATTTGTGTAAAGTACTTACTTGCTTTTTAATAAATAATTTGAATTTGAATGTTTCCTTTTAGTTATTTTAACAGGAAAAAAGGTGATATTGCACACGCTTGCTATCCCTAAAGGTTTAGGCAGAGTTATACATTGTAAAGTTATTATGCTATTTATGAGTTTTAGTTTTAACTTTGAGGACATTTCATAACTTCGAATAACATATTATGTAAAATTGTAACAAAAGGAAAAATTCTCCATAAATTATGATAATGTTCCATTCAAAACTACTAATTAAAATTACATTAATTTACGATAAAGCTGTTGTAATAACTCATGTTTTTATTACATAAGACAGTTGTGTACAACGATTGATATCAGTCCAGCTGTTTATGACAGGAAGGCGTAATTATGAAACAATGTGTAGTAATAAACAGTATCGGGAGTTATCATGCTTTTATGACGCGACAATGTCCAATATTCTACTTGTGTGCATGTGAAATTATAATTGCAAGTATAATATTAGGGGGCTTTTGGCGTCACTACGTGGTCAAAAATGCGATGTGACGTCACATGAGTTTTCGAAACACAATATGGAACCCTATAGTTTCGCCATATCCATGTGTCTGTCCGTCCATCCGTCCGTCCGCACTATACCTCAAAAACTCTTAGTACTACAAAGCTGTAATTTTGTATGAATATACAAATGAGTAACGCCGACAAAGTGCTAAAGTAAAATATTGGAAATTTTTTTTAGGGTATCCCCAGTACACATTAAAGTGGGGATGATTTTTTTTCTCGCGAAGTCCATTGTGTTGGATGTCGTTGGATAGGTCTTTAAAAATACTGCGAGTTTGCTTAAACAGTTTTTCAATTAAGAGATTCGTTTGTGAAATATTATGCTTTTAAAGTGCTAATTTTTGTTAGACTCAAGGAGGGCTCCTAAACCACGTATACGAGTTGTGTTTGGGAATGTGAAAAAAATCATGGTAGTAGCATATACCTAAATAAAACAAATACAAAAGGAAAACTATTACAGCTAAGTAGGCTTTACAAGTTTACTAGTAATAGTCGACCAACTTATAAAATGTAGGTACTAGTGTGAAATATTTTCCTATACATAATGCATAGCAGCGCTAGATCTCAAAACTGCAAATGTTTGTTTTACTTACACAATGAAAATCATCGTTCGGAGGTAGGTAGGCAGGGTGGTTAATCAGTTTAGTAAGTTCAAAAAATATTTTGATGGGCAACTACGGAACCCTACATTGTGCGTGGTCCGACATGCACTTGGCCGGTTTTTTGTTTATGAGAAAAAAGAAAAAATATGTGTCCAATATTTTTTGGAAATCTATCTGCCGGACAAATTAGTGTTTTACTGTCAACTACCCTACGGGTGAAATGTGGTTGCAAGCTATACCAACCAGTTAATGCAGAACTCTCATTGTACGGGAAAAAACCGAGGACTGGTTATACGTTTAAATATATAGCTTGATGTGTCGCCCTATGTACTATGGTTACACCACTGCATATCCTTTTAGGGAAATACAGCTGTGATGTTCCTCAAAAATTCCCATATGGCAGAATGTAGGGAATATAGCAAGTTGGCTACGTTCCACTTATAGTATAAAGTACCTAACTTTAAAGTAACCCCAAGGTGCTCCATCTTCTATGACACGCTAGGGACGTGGGGATGACTCGCAAATACACAATTCAGTTGGTGAAGGATGAATAGAACCTTTTCAATAATAGTGCCCTGGTAACTTAATCATAAGTATCTTCTAATATCTCTATTGAAGTTGAATTTTACAGAACATATATTATTATATGCAAAGCCTAGGAGTTTGTGTGCCTCAATGAGATGAGAAGAGTTTGGACTGTTTAAATTATCTACACATTTTTTTTTATATAACGTCAAAATGAGTGAAGTATAGTTTGAAAATTATTTGTTAGAAGTACTTTGTTATGTTTACAGACGCTATCTATAGCCAACAAAAAGAAAATATCGAGTGTATCAACTACTTATCATTCAGCACAAGTCGTAAGGGTCAACCGAGAGAAATGGCCCAGAATTGCACCCGCGAGCAAAGGGTTAAACTACCTATGAAACACTCTATCAACATTCTTCTTTGAGTGTCTGTATCATTTGAATGCAAACCAGAGGCCTTTTCCATGTGTTTCTGTAATTGTGGTCCAGAGGTAATGTAGACCATGGCTTGCATAATCTTGCACTATATTTTTTTTATGACCTGGTGAAAGTTGCGGGACCCGCTAGATGCGAGATGCACGGGACCGGGCAATCTCGATATGGGGTCGATGAATGTCTTAGATTTTTTTTATTATTTTGTTGTGTGCACTTGTAGCATGTGCCAAATAAATAATAATCTTTAGTTTCTTTCTTTAAATGTGGTGACACCTAAAATTATATCCAGCAGTGGACATTTTGGCTGAAATGATAATTTTTTGGTTCGATGTTTTGTTGATTACTACTAACAGTGTTACGTATTCTCATTCCTGTAGTTCGCCGTTTGTTATTACTTCCCTGAATTGTATCCCTATTAACGGCACAAACGACTGGTGTAATAACAGTGAATGTGAATGCGTTTTTATTTTCGATATATAGTTCGATTCCAGGCTAGCAATATACCTATGCAGTTTTAGTTTTTATCAAAATTGGGCTCGAGAATTCTTTCCACACCCACTTAGTAAATTCAAATATAATTAAAAGGCGAAGTATGACTTTATCCAGTCGCAAAATAACAATTGTAAGGTTTCAAGGTTTCACAGGACATCCCATGTTTTAGTTCAAAATTCTGAAAGTATACGACTTCGCAACAAAATAAAACTAAGTTTAAGTATTACTTGGGGTTTACACAGTACGTTGGAAGAGTAGACAAAGTTTGTGATCATGGCTAGTGGTCACGAACGCCATAAAAGGCAGGAAAAGTTTTCAAACATATAAAATTTAAACAAAGAAATCTTGGAAACTTTAGAATATACTGTTTTTAAATAAAGAAAGTATTTATTTTTAGAAACAATAGAACTAGTGCGATAATGAAACTATCGTGGGAAGATAGAAATGAGTCTAATCGTCATATAAAACAACTCGGAGTGACTACCCATGTCCGGCTCAAGACAAAACAAATCAAATACAGGCTATGTAACATTAGACAGATCATTTTTATGCAAGGATAAAATGCTACCGTTTTCATGATATATAATTATGGCTTCTTCAAGAAAAGTTCTCTAGTATTATCATAAGCCTGTTTGTTCCCTATTATTTAGGAGTCGGTTTCCAGTTTGACTGTATACAGGTCAATAGCAGTATTTTCTATAATGGAGCAACTGCCTATCTGACCTCCACAAACCAGTTAGTGGGTAGTCCATTGTGATATTATTTTGGTGTAAATCGTAACCCAGTATTTTGCACACGATAAATGAATCAGATAGAAGTTTTATTTATTATTAAAGTTAGTTTAATATTTTTTTTGAGTATTCCTCTTCAAGTCGTAATCCTCCCTTGAAAACATATTTGGTTATTAGCAATGCATTAATGTTTTAATATCTTCTAATATTTTCATCTTTTAACACAAAAAAATATAGGGGAATGGAGAGAAGTCACAAAAAAATATAGTTAACCTATATTTTTTTGTGACTTCTCTCCATTCCCCGCTGACATGATCTCAGTTTTAAAAGATGAGAGCAGTTGAAATACGATCCAGAACTAAAGTAGAAGATTTAGTCACCGCGGGAGGCGCTCCAGGCATCGGGGGCCACGTGACGGCTTCCGGCCACCGTAGACGCGGGCCTGTGGACGGTGAGTGATGGGCTAGCTAGCCGTCCGTCCGTCTTACGACGACGACAGGCCGTGTCGACGGCCCGTTCGTGTTCCAAGCGCGCCTTAAAGAGATATCAGCAACATGGGAGGGGCCCGAAAGGGCCAACGCCCGTCGGGGCTGCTGGTTGTACACTAGTTATCGCGGCCTCGACATATAGGGCTAAGAAGAAACATGGGTGGTTTTTAGTCAGTAGAAGCCTGACACTCCCTTTCGCTCTTCCCAAGAGCGGGAGGGGTTATTTGATGTTTTTCCACCCGCCAAAAATTAAAAAAAGTAGAAGATTTAGTAAAGAAAGTAAGACAATTGAAATGGAGATGTACAGGACACATGACGAGAGATATTAAGACAAAATGGACCAAAACAACAATAGAGTGGCAACCACGCGATGGCAAAAGGAATAAGGGAAGACAGGCAAAGAGATGGATAGATGACATAAGGAAAATTCGAGGCGCTACCTGGTCTAAGGACGCTAGAGACAGAAATGCGTGGAAGAAGCTGGAAGAGGCCTATGTGTCATAGGACACGCTGATCACTAAACCGGAAAACCCGATGTGTTAGATTTAAGTTTTAATTTTTATATTCTAAGATTGTACTTGTGTTTAGTTATTCAGCAATTAAGGCTTAAAAATAATTGTTTTAATTTTTAACTACAAAATGAAATAGTGCATGCCTGTCATTAATAGTTTCACTTATAAATGTACCTATACCCATTGTTTTGTAAATGTATTGTATTGTGTTAACATTTGTTGGCCAAAATAAATAAACAAATAGTAACAGTTTACCAAAGTATAATAATTTTCATAATAATAACGATTGTGTATCGAACAAATACCTTTGAATACCAATATTTTCACAACTCATATTATCTCACAAGGAAACCGATTGCAACATGCACAGAAGTTATGAATCAGCGTCACTTCTCAGTACATTAATCATTTTATGAATCTGTTTGAGCACATTGTGCTAGAATATGACGTAGACTATCAAGATCAAGGTGAACATAGACCTAGTTAGCATGTTTGAATAATTATAATATGTATCTTCATGATATAGTAATACCTACATACGTAGAGGTTGCTGAAAATAATAAGCCGTGTAGGTCGAACTTCAACGATAAACGGTGATAGCCGATTTTGATATATGGATGGGTGATCATTACATACCGAGTTATCTCCGTGCCTTGAAAAACACGTCCTGACTATTACTTGTAGTTCTTTGCCAGTGACTTGGTTCTTGAGCAGCGGTGGCCCAGTGGTGGCGACCCCGACTTACGAACAGGTCGTGGGTTCGAACCCAGGCAGGCACATTACTTTGTGTAATTTATTTAATCACCGCTGCTCTCAAAACGGTGAAGGAAATCATCGTGAGGAAACCGGCATGTCTTAGAACTAAAAAAATCGAAGACATGTGACATCTACCAATCCGCACTGGGCCCGCGTATTGTAGTAGATTACAGCCCATTCCCTCTTAAACAGAGGAGGCCTGTATCCCAGCAGTGGGAACATTAATAGGCTGGTGATGATGACTTGGTTGTTGAGATCAGATGAAGGGTAAAAGGCAAAATACTGGAATTCCGGTGTATCTGATGGGACTGGAAGACGCACCTAAAATAGCTGGGAAAGGCTAAGTAAATGATCACTATGATCTGGGTTCGAATCCACATCAAACTAGGTGAAGTTCTATTAGGACTATTTTAGTAACAGTATTTGGAAGTCAGATTGCCGTTCCATCGGATTAGAAGAGTTGGAGAAAAGTAAATGCACCTGTGTTTACAGGCACTTCTGCGCTATAAAATTACCTCAGTTGATGTTGGATGCAGTTAACAAAAATGGTCAGAAGGTCTGTAACACAATTCCAAACATACAGGTGGGGTAGGAAGCCCAGAATTTGTGGAATTTGTTGAAGAGTCACCGTGACCCTAGAACGGAAAAGGCATTAGAAGAAACACGGGTGGGTTTTAGTCAGTAAGAGTATGACACTTCCTTCTGCTACGCCGATTTCTCAAGTAGGTCCATCGTAATGAGAGCACGAAAAAGGGCCAAAAATTAAATCATAGTACCAAAAGCTAGTCTTACTAAATATATTTTTAATCTTACTTCATAATTGATTGATGCTGTGGGCTTCACTGCATCTTGGGTCGCGGGGTGGTCCCGTACAGGGCAAACCAACATGCAATTAGTTAAGTACACAATAAAAATAACTCCGCATACACTTCCACGGAATCCCCGACTGGGAAGTACAGCTCGGAAACTTAAAGGTGCATTTAGAACCACAACAATCTGCGCACTCTAGGGTTTTGGGTTCAACGACCCATATCTCAATCAACTGCTGTCGAATGATAGGCTTGAAGTGGTCAGGACGAAAGATTGTTTAGTATGAACCAAAGTCTGTAAGTAGATTGTATTCTTATCGATTTCGTGATGTTATTAGGTCTAATAATAATCTGTTGTATAACACAATACCACGCCTGTGACACATTAGGGTTACGCAGTACCCTATGTATTATTATTATACACTCACATTACACAACTTAACTTTAAGTCCCACTTAATAAGGGGCGTGTCTATTGCCGTCAAGCAAGCACAGATCCAGACTCAGTGATATCTACTGAGAAAGTCCTGATTGGAATGCAAACTGTAGATGAATGAGTCAATGACTAGGTACATATTATAAAACAAAGTTGTCCGCCGCGTCTGTCTGTCTGATCGCAAACATTTCTGCACTGATTTTCATGCTGTTTTCACCAACGGTTAGAATGGTTCTCGACAAAGGTTTTAGAACATGTTCCCATAGGTTGCGGGAATGGGATCAAAGTTTCCTGATTATTTTTGGTCGCGTTAAAATACATCCACGCGGGCGAAGCTGCGGGCGTCAGCTAGTCATATAATAAAAACATTTACTATCGTTTTGCGTATTTTATTGTTTTTATTAGTCTAATCTACGAGGTTGTTTTGTAAATTGATAGTACATAAGTGGATCATGACAACAAATCGTGATATCTCTACGAAGAAAAAATATGTTGTTTTGACATAATGTCTAAGAATCTTTATCATTTTTGTCCCTTGGAGTTTTAGGCCTAATAGTATTTATGTGTGTTGTTTTTACAACTAAACTACAGTCGCAAGTAGGTGTAAGAAATCATTATTAACGTTTAAGTTGGCCATTGAAAAACACTTTAATATAAACCTTTGTACGGAATGAGAATTGAATGTTGTAGCCTATACGCGAAAGAGATCTCAGTCCATAGGACAGGGTCCACTAGAGCCAGTGTCTGCCAGGGTTACGGAATTTATTCGAAAGAGCCACCGTGACCCTTGAACGCAAAGAAAGAACACATCCGTGTTCTTTCTTTGGGTTGTAGTCATTAAGAGTCCGACACTTCATTCTGCTCCCAGAGCGGGAGTAGTCATTTGACCATTTCCCATCCATAAAAAAGCCTATACGCAAAGGAAGAATAGGAAAGTAACTCCATCAGGGCCTCTTATTCTTTTAAAACACTGTAAGTATTACGCTAGGTCAACTCAGGCTCCAAGTTTTGTCATGACTTGCGGTCTGCTGGTACTCGTAGTCCAGTAGACTGCAAGTATCGCCATTTTTAAAACGTTGCCCTACACTAGCAATTTCTCCTGTATCGTGGGTTCGTTCACAAACATTTAAACTCACAAACACACACCCAGACCCGAAACAACTATCTGTAGGCCATAAAAATATTTGTTCCGTGCGGGGATCGAACCCGCGACACGCAGCGCAGCAGTCCATTGCCTGAGCCACTGCGCCAACCGTGTCGTCATTGGTAGTCCATTGGTTTTATTCCTCGCCATGTTTAAGCAGTGATGTACAGTCAGTGTCCAGCATTATCTCACCTCTCGTATAAAGAATAGAAGGGCAAGTAGTGATGTGAGAAGAGGGGTCAGGTAATGCTGACTGACTGTACTATTAATTAGGTAATAAAACACGTTGTTGTTAGCCAAAAAGATCGAATTTCTGCAGTGATATCACTAAACATATCTCTTAGGTAGGCGCCGCGTTGATCAAGATATGTTAACGAATTTACGTCAATTGTGCCGCAGCCGCTTGCGTATGCAAGTATTGCATCATTTATACCTAAAAAGCTGAATTGAAAAGTAGACAAAAATTTCGAAATAATACATAACATAATATCACGCCTGTAATCCCCAAAGACTTAGTCAGTGGTATACCAAATAGTACACCCACGCGTTTCGCCAGATACGTTTAAGTAAGGAGGCATGGACAAACGGGGCTGTCCTAATAGGGGAACGGACTGGGTCAAAAAAATATGATTCTAATCAGTCCGTCAGTTAGATTATCGAATAATATTGGATACGTGTTTTTTGTTATATCAAATTAATAAAAATTGAAGCAAATAAAACGCCTCAAAGATCATGAGTGAGGGATTGTGGCGTCATTTGTAGGTAAAAAAGGTCCTGACATGTATTGTGACGATTTCACGAGTTTTCGAAGCACTGTCTGAGTTTTTTTGTTTATGTGAAAAAATAAAAAATTACTTGTTCAATATTTTTTGGAAATCTATCTGACGGACTAATTCGTTTCTTTTTGTCTGATCTCCTTTTGCGACGCTGTTCACTATGAGGATGCATCCCAATAAACAGAAGTCCGAGTCCAACATACATATTATTTACTGTGTCTTCGGTCTAGTACTTGCAAAACAAACACTCAGATATTAAGAACCAGCAGGGCTATTGCGTATCTTTTAAATGTCAGTGGCTATATTTGTCCATCGATTAACTGTCAAATTGGTAATAGTTTAGTACAAAAAAACAACCATTTGATGGACACTATATGATAGCCACTGTCATTGTCAACAAACCGCGGATGCTGAATTTGTGACCGGTTGCTGGCAAGAGGCTCGCCCTCTACTATTGAGACTGAAATATAGCTGACTTACATAAGAGCAGCTCTGACTTAACCTCCGGGGATTACAGGCGTGATGTTGTTATTGTATTTCTTATCATCACAACATCAGCTGTGACCTAAATTTTTCATAGCTCGATTGTATAAAATCAAATGCTTTTGCATATGTGATCGCTACTATCAACAAACAGTCCAAGAGAGTTGTTTACTATTGTATTTTTCCACTTTAAACCAATATGTTGTAGAAATAAGACACGTATTCTTTAAACACTGCTCACATTATGTGAGAAATGTTTAAAGAATGCGACATACACGAAATGTTATAGAGATGATGTCATCATCTGCCAAGCCTTTTCCCTAGTATATTGGTAGTTATAATTTATCCAGGAGTTCGTCTTGCTGTTTTACCAATAAAAACAAACATTTAAATCACATGTTTACTAGTCACACCTTCTTCCAAGATTGTGACGCAGTTAATGCAGGTCATTGTTTTCGATCTAAAATATAAATTTTTGTTTGTACAAAAACTATAAAATTGATCCGGAGTGGCAGTTATAATTTATCCAGGAGTTCGTCTTGCTGTTTTACCAATAAAAACAAACATTTAAATCACATGTTTACTAGTCACACCTTCTTTCAGGATTGTGACGCAGTTAATGCAGGTCAGTACATTGTTTTCGATCTAAAATATTTTTTTTTGTTTGTACAAAAATGTGGGTTAAGCCGTTTTAGCTAAGATAGCCTCATTTCTTCATGAGTAACTTCCAAAGGTTATCTCTTTATTAAAATCTACCTAGACAAAACAGTTTGGACCGCTTTTCAGATAAACTTATTTAGTAATAACTTAATAGTTTTTTAATAATTTGTAATAAACTAGCCGTGCTCGTACGTACATATCGCAAGTGGTGATCGTTGCAACTGAGCTACCACAGCTTTCTGCACAGCTATTTCAACTACTTACTCTGAACCTACCATAATCTATATATCCAAAAGTACATATACAAGGGCACAGCTATGAACTAATATTTATCAGTAGAAAAATAGTGGATTATATCCGACTTTTTACCCTTGACCACTTATCGCCAGTTTGACGAATCGATAAGATATTTACACAATCTGATGTGAAGTCACTTAAAGAAATCGAGTGTAGTATCTACGTTGTAAAATACTTCATGATTAATTAGTCGTAATCTAAAAATATGTTTTGGTAATTTTCCATCGTTAATGAACAGCGCAGTAAGCGGGTGCGCCCTTCGTAACAAATGAATTTGAATTTTATTCCCATTTATGAAAACACATTTTCTTTATGAGTTCTCCTCATTATTTTCTACTGTTTTTTCCCTACTATCTTGGTGTAGTCTTTTTGTCTAATCAGATGCAGCTGTAAACCAGTATTTTACATGGAACGACTGCCCATCAAACCACCAAAATAGAGTACGACTAACTAGTCAGTACCACCCAGCGGTAATACGATTCGTCAAAATATATTTCTAGATAAAAAAAAAAGTTTAAAAACAAATACCCGACTACGAATCAAAACGCATACTAATAAAACCGCGGTCTTAAAAGTAGAAAACAAGAAAAATCGTCTAGTAAGTAGATAATTTGATAATTATTATAGAGGACAGCCGTAGTCGCATGCCACTGATACCTGATGCTCCTGCATGGCGATCTCATTGATACAGAAGTTAGCTGCTAGTTGCCATTAACAAGGTAACAAGGTCACCCTGGCTATTCTTACGAATCTATTGACACCTCATTTATTAAAATTCGTTCAGTAGATTAGGCACTATGGTGTAACATACATACATACATAGACTACCAAAATCATTACCCTTCCTTTTGGCTTCGCCGTAGTCGGGTAAAAAAAAACAAACCTGAAACTTAATGTTTTTTAGGCCCTTCCACCTATATTGTATTATAACCCATAAATATGTAAGCAGGCCTATTGCACGAAATAATCACAGAGGTAATAATAGGGGATCGAACTGGTTAAAAAAAATAGGATTCTAATTAGTCCGTCAGTTAGATTATCGAAAAATATTGGATACGTGTTTTTTGTTTTATCAAATTAATAAAAATTGACGAAGATAAGACGTGTCAAAGATCATGAGTGGGGGGTTGTGACGTCATTTGTTGGTGAAAAATGTACTACCATGTGACGTTTTCGAGGAATTCACGAGTTTTCGGAGCATTGTCTTAATTTTTTGTTTATGTGAAAAAAGAAAAATACGTGTCCAATATTTTTTGAAAATCTATCTTACGGACTAGATAGTTGCAAAATATTTTTACATATCTCTTGCTCTGTAAGTACACCCTTACACCCCTGAATGCCGGGGTGTATGACTATCATTACAGCATAGGTTTTGGAATTTGAAAAAAGAACTGTCATACTCATACTGCACGAAGAATATTTTTAAAAAGTTAATTTTTTTTTTCTCGGTATCGATTAATTACTCGAATCGGAATCTAGACAATTTATTTTATAAAGATTTTATTTTAAATATGGAACTATTTGTTTCCACATCGTATGTTAGATGGAATCGATTTAAAAATCAAACTGGCCAGCAAGATTTGACGCGCTTGCGTGCGTGAAAAAAAAAAGGCAGTCTACTAGTAGGCGCGAAAGCATCGCGAAAATAATTAATTTTCTTGTTTGAGTTCTTTTTCAAAAGTTTTAAACATGTCTAGTGACGAAGACATAGATCTAACGCCCGATTTTATTAAAGAAAGGGCAAAAGCAGTTGTCGAAAATATATTATTAACCATATCTCTTACAAATTGTAATAATTTTACTATTAATTTTAATTAAATACACATTTTTTTCTTCTTAATAAATGTTCATTGAAACCTGCTGTCTTGTTGTTTACTTACCTCACAATCGATATGTAAAGCAGAGTATTTATCTCGGGCGTAAGCATCAATTGCATACTCGGGTTAATTAGCGCCTTCGCTTCGCTCAGGCGCCAAAAACCTCGTATGCAATTGATGTCATACAGCCCTTGGTTAATAATCTACTATTTTCCTATTACTTGTCTGTGGCATTTTCCTTTACTGTAATTAGGAAAAAAACGATTTGTATCCACGTTTTCAGGCCGAAGAGCTTGATATTTTTCAACATAATTTGCAAATTCTTCATGCACAACAAATGACCGGTCAATTTTAGTTTTCGTGTTAGGCAGTTTTATGAGTAGTAATTTGTTATGTTTTTCTACATTTTCTATTGTCAAGTTTGTCAATTCCATGGTTCTGCAGGCTCCCGATATCCCAAAAATTAGAACAACCTGTAAAAAAGACATAAGTTGTATTAAAGGCACCAAATTCGCATAGTATTTTTGTGAAATATTTTGGTAACTTATTAAAAAGGGCAAGTAAATACGTAGGTACCTTTATTGCTAAATAAATTTCATCCGGAGCTTCATTTAAGAATTTCTGTACTTCTTCTGCAGTAAATACCTTCGATTTCTTGCTTTTAAAGCCGTCAGACTGCCTTTTCAAGAAAGCAGTAAGTTTAGAAAAATCTTTCAAATTCACGTCATGTTTTGTCATCATTGTAGATTTTAGCATGGAATAAAAGCACCATAAACTGGAAGGTTGTAGCCTCTTAGATAATTCATCAAAATATGATATAAAAACACTTTCAGAAAGAGATTCCACTTTTTTTTCTGACCGCCATTTCATAAATTCGTCGTATGCCTTTACATATCTTTCTTTCGAGTTCGGCGGTAATATATTTTCGACAACTGCTTTTGCCCTTTCTTTAATAAAATCGGGCGTTAGATCTATGTCTTCGTCACTAGACATGTTTAAAACTTTTGAAAAAGAACTCAAACAAGAAAATTAATTATTTTCGCGATGCTTTCGCGCCTACTAGTAGACTGCCTTTTTTTTTTCACGCACGCAAGCGCGTCAAATCTTGCTGGCCAGTTTGATTTTTAAATCGATTCCATCTAACATACGATGTGGAAACAAATAGTTCCATATTTAAAATAAAATCTTTATAAAATAAATTGTCTAGATTCCGATTCGAGTAATTAATCGATACCGAGAAAAAAAAAATTAACTTTTTAAAAATATTCTTCGTGCAGTATGAGTATGACAGTTCTTTTTTCAAATTCCAAAACCTATGCTGTAATGATAGTCATACACCCCGGCATTCAGGGGTGTAAGGGTGTACTTACAGAGCAAGAGATATGTAAAACAAATTTACAGGCATGCCAAAGCACCTGTCGGGGCCGCGGGTCCTGTCGGGGCCGCGGGTAGTCCAACGGTTATCGCGGCCTCGACATAGAGGGCGAAGAAGGAACATGGGTGGTTTTTAGTCAGTAGAAGTCTGACACTCCCTTTCGCTCTGCCCAAGAGCGGGAGGGGTTATTCGATGATTTTACACCCACCAAAAAAAAAAAAAAAAAAAAAAAAAAAAAAGGCATGCCAAAGCAAATAGCCACATATTTAAAACTGAGTAACGTAGAGTTATACACCGGGCATTGCTTTCGCAGAACATCAGCGACTCTATTGGCTGATTCGGGAGCCAACCTCACTCTGTTAAAAAGGCACGGCGGCTGGAAGTCCAGCAAAGTGGCCGAAGGTTATATCGAAGATTCGATGGCAAACAAAAGCAAAATTACTTCTAAAATAACAGAAAATATAAACTTAAAATCACCACGTCAAAGCACATCATCTGAGCCATTTTTTAATGAAGAAAATAGTACCAGTCAACTGCCGCCATTTACGATGCAAGAACCTCAAGTCACTCAAACTCAAGTCTTATCATCACAAACTCATATTCAAACTATAAATATACCTAAAAAGAACGTGACCATATCTCTTACAAATTGTAATAATTTTACTATTAATTTTAATTAAATACACATTTTTTTCTTCTTAATAAATGTTCATTGAAACCTGCTGTCTTGTTGTTTACTTACCTCACAATCGATATGTAAAGCAGAGTATTTATCTCGGGCGTAAGCATCAATTGCATACTCGGGTTAATTAGCGCCTTCGCTTCGCTCAGGCGCCAAAAACCTCGTATGCAATTGATGTCATACAGCCCTTGGTTAATAATCTACTATTAACCAGACACTTTATTATCACTTTGCGCGAAGAAAGAAGCATGTAGGTATATCAAAATATTTACTGTTACGATTAACAATGTGTTATCTTTTTGGTCAGCCGATTAAAAATATTACATAATATTACGCTTATAGGGCAAGCGAAAACAGGTTCCGGTTCCATGGTAAAACCGATTTTTCCCAGGTTTTATTAGAGAACCGAAACCGGGGCTTCGCTAAGACGTGTCAAAAATCATCGAATAACCCCTTCCGCTCTTGGGCAGAGCGAAAGGGAGTGTCAGACTTCTACTGACTAAAAACCACCCATGTTCCTTCTTCGCCCTCTATGTCGAGGCCGCGATAACCTGTGGACAACCCGCGCTACATCACGCCTGTGTTTCACTAAAGGTTAGGATTAGGTTGTGCCTAATAGAATATTTACAATTCGCGAGTTATTTGTAACTACCATGCAATCCGATTAATACACTTTTTGTAAAATCCCCGTAATGTCTTGATCCACTAAAGTTTAATAACTTTAACGAACTGTCATATTGGCACACGTGCTAATGTGGACTAATTACTTGACACTGATATGGCGTTGTTGTGTTTAAATTATATCGCATTTTGGTAAGCTGTTCAAGTACTATTAGAAAAAAAAAAAGAATTACATACGATTACATCATTCCTGTAATCCCAAAAGGGCTAGCTAGAGTTGCACCCTTTAGCATTAACCACATTCGCCAGTTATCTTTAAGTAACCAACACAGTACTATCATTTGGTACCATGTTATAAGGGACGATCCTTTTGCAATATTCTTTAATACACCGTGACTGCTACTGGTAAAATGCCTTGCAAGTAAAAGTAACCGTGATTGATTAATATAATAATATGATTTTAAGTAGTTTATCATAACTAATTCACACCATCATCATTGACTGAAATTAAACAAAAAGGAACAAGTACATTTTTTGAAATCAGTGTTAACAGGAGAAAGTATTTGTATTTGGACATTAAATGGATTCTGGCGTGTGTCAACACGCCAGAAAAGTTCAGTGTTCAGTTCAGAGACCAGTACATTTTTTGAAATCAGTGTTAACAAGAGTAAGTATTTGTATTTGGACATTAAGATGGATTCCGGCGTGTGTTAACACGCCAGAATCCATCTAAATGTCCTAATCTAATCAAATTACTACACCCAAATGAACATCACCAATTGATAAAGACCACCTGAAGCCTAAACATTATCAAAATCACTAAAGCAAATCTCACAATCAAACAGATAAATAAAAAGGGGCATTCCTGAGTACAGGATAGCGAATTTGTGAAACATTTATTCAGAATGTGTTCAGGGTCGATCGTACGAAGATAAACCGAGGCAATTTCGAGCAGCCAAGGAGCCGTTAGCTGGTGAAAGCAAAGCGACGGAGCTAGTACGGAGTTACTAAGAAAGGGATGTGCCTCGTGACAAGACCCAAATTAACGAGGCCGGCTCCGCTTGAAATTTACATGGGTATGCATGTTGCGCTCCTAGATAGTGCTGTACCGGCAACTGGATTTAGTGCCACAAATAGTTTCGGAACTCCGGATCTAAGCGAGCTACTTGCATAAGGAACTGTAATTAAAGAAGACTCGAATGAACTGTGACCGGGCTTTAATTGTATAGAGCGTTTTCCTTAATTTGAACGAGCAATGCTCTTGCAAACAGTCGTAACTGTTCCAGTAGTTTGTTGCGCTGTTAAGCACGTTTTTGATGTTTATTTATGTTTTGATTATTCGGAACCTAATTATCATTTTTCATTCTTTTATTGTGCATTTCTCTAGATCTTGATTCATATTGAAGTGGGCTGATAAGATTTTTAGTCGTGGCTGACATTAAAAATTACCGCTTTTAGTTGTTAAACTCATTCCTCGTGCTCAAGAGTAGTGACCACTAGACCAACGAACAATATTAACAATGTCCTCTGCACACTTGACACTTGATCTAATGACATGACAATGCATCAGCGAGCGGAGTTCACTTAGCCGAATATGGCCAAATTTTATATAATTAAACGACACGCTTAGAAGAACAATGTCGTAATGTTACCTAGTTTAGTATTTCGTGTGACCGTCGGACTACCAAGTCATTGGTCTCGAGTTCGAATCGAACACACGCACCTCTCGAGCCTGTGAACGGTGAGTAATGGGCTAGTTCGCCGTCCGTCCGTCTTATGACGACGACAAGCCGTGTCGACGGCGCGTTCGTGTTCCACGCGCGCCTCTAAGAGATGTCAGCAACATGCAAGGGCTAACGCCCGTCGGGGCTGCGGGTTGTTGTAAGAGATACCGAGGCCTCGACATAAAGGGCTAAGATGGAGCATGGGTGGTTTTTAGTCAGTAGAAGTCTGACAGTCCCTTTCGCTCTGCCCAAAAGCGGGAGGGGTTATTTGATGATTTCCCAATCTCCCCATAAAAAAAGTTTAGGCACTAACTGTGGTTAGTGCCTAAACAATCGTAACTCCTTCCTGAATAAAATATAATAAAGTCAACCAACATAATATTGAAACGGCAATATCTATATTTCTGTAACGTACTCAATGATTATGAACGAACATTTTCTTAACGGCAAAACAAGCCGGCTGCGGTCACGTTCAAGATACCGATAAAAATAAGTTACATCTATCTGTTAGTAACAAACTTCGTCGCGGCCCATTTAGCAATTCAGCAGGATACGAAAATCGGCCAAGTTTAATTAAAATTAAGTTAACTTGCGATTTATTTCGCTATCAGGAGGAATCGATAATTTATTCCTTCAGTTGGGAGTATGTACCGTGTAGTTGTAGCCTATTCGAGTGCAGATACAGGCTCCAGCCTCGCATACTGTAACACATAGCTCCGCAAAGCGCTTAGCACGGAATTCGATTCAACTAATGCCGCCTAATCCTGGCCGGTGGCACACAAATGGCACTGGGTGCATTCCGAAAGGCTATGTGCAATTTGCAGTTGGTGATTGATGATAATCCCTGGCGCAGATGCGGCGACAAAACAATGCACTCGCCACGTCTGCAGTGCTGGTACAATTTTTCCGGGCGCGTCGATTGTCCCTATCAATTTTCTTTGTCGTTTCGATGGACGGCGATATTAATATTGGGAATGAAGTTTTCTTCTGTGTTTGTTTATCGAGGGATTTAACCCTTTTTCGTGGAACATTTTTGACCCTTTGGATATCACCTGTGACATTTAAATGCAAGTCTTACCAAAAGCGCGATGTTGACGACACGGTTGGCGCAGTGGTTGAGCGATTGACTGCTGCGCAGCATGTCGCGGGTTCGATTCCCGCACGGAACAAATATTTGTACGACCTACAAGTATTTGTTCCGAGTCTGGGTGTTTTTCTATCTATAATATGTATGTATTTACAAAAAAAAAATGTATATAAGTAGTTTATCAGCCATCTCGTTACCATAACACAAGCATTAGGTTGCTTAGCTTGGGACTAGATGGCGTTGTGTGAAATGTCCAAGGATATTTATTTTTATTTGGAGTATAAACTCTCTTTCCAGCTTGCAAAAAATCAAAATGAAACTGTATTTTTTCATGATCAAAACTATTTCACATAGTCACAAGCTCATTTTATTTACTACCCATTCATTTTGGTAATGTATTTTACATTACCTACACGATTACTTTTCTTAGAAATAAGTTAGCAGCGGCACTTCAGCAACCCCAAATTTTGGAGTATTTTAATGCGCAATAAAAATATGCTGTTTTATTCTAAATAAATCCCCGTCAGTTCCGGTGTGTAGTGCGACGAGGCGGAACGAGGGGGGTGGAAGGTACGCCTTTGGAAGCAGGATGTTGTAAGATAAAGAGAACATTTCCTATGGCACGTCTGGGGAGATTTAGCAACATTCTGAGACGCCTCCTTTAATGCGCCAAGCTAAGCGTAATTCAGTTTTTTATACGAATTTAGTTTTGAATATGGTAATTTTTTATGGGTTTCTTTCGATAATGAATTGACTCTAAAAGCAGTGTCTTGAACGAGACAAACGACAGATTTGTCCGGATCGCTACGCACGTACGGTGATCAATCAAATGTTTGCAAAACCATCTTAATATGTGGTTCTTACATTGCACGGAAACTCTATCAAACCGAAGTGATGTTATATTGGAAATGTATAGGTTAATGTTTCTCCGTAAGTACTGGTCGAACAAATACTAAGTCATCGATTCAAAAAGAAGAATAGGGATGTTTACTGACTTATAAAAAGTAATTCTAATTAGTCCGTCTGTAAGTTTATCGAAAAATATATACATATTTTTTGTTTTATCAAATCAATAAAAATTGACGAAGCTAAAACGCGTCAAAGATTTGAGTGGAAGTTGTTGACGTCACTGACCGCTAAAAAATGCCATACTAATGTCTTAGAGTATGACGTCAAACGAGTTATCATTATATAAGTAACTATAGATTCTGAACATAATTCTACAGAGCAGTTATTTTGCATTATGTTACTACTTATTTATGAAATAGACATATGCAACTAAATTAATTTTCTAACCATTCAGTTATTACAAACAATGTAATCAATCACTTGAAATCCGCTTTGCTATATACGATCTATAATTCGCATTTACATAAACAATTAGGTCATAAGCAATAGCTTTGCAATAATTAGTTATTATCACCAATAAGTAGTTGTCATATCTATTACCTGAGTCAGCCTAGATTTAACCCTCTAATACTACAAGGCTTTGGGCTATAAACGGGTTTACGGTAAAGTATTAAGCGCCAGGTTAGTCCGCCAAATTAAAATGTCCTTACGTTCAAATGTAATAATACTGAATTTTAATAATTAAAATCATCGTTCAATGATGATTGTTATGACTGTAATTAAACAGGTTTTACGGTCGCAAACCATATTTTGTTTAAGCTCCAAAACACTTCGAACGTCAGATAGAAGAAATGCATACTCTTAAGTCAGGTGTTAGTTAAATGTGAGCTTATGATAATTAAGACGTCATTATCTTTAATTTATGAACAATACATTAGCGGAACTTTGTATGTCCTCTATTATAATTTTACTTATTAACTAAAATAAATTTTAGGTGTATTTTCTTGTTTTCTATTTTTAATTCCGCGGTTTTATTAGTCTGCGATTTTTTGCGTAGTCGTAGAACTTTTTTTTTAATGATTGTAGTTGTACACATTGGTCCATCTTAACCTTCAAATATCTCGGTAACGTGACACTTTGGGGTACCATATTACTGGAAATTTTTTGTTCGTATAAATCAAATTATAGGCGTAATGCATACTTTTCGAGGGCCAGTCGCAGTTTAAATGAAATTTCTTGCGAACCTGACATTGATCTTTTCTGCACCAAAGCAAGCACAGTCAGGAAACTATTAGCAAAGCCATTTCTTATACAGGAGGCACCTACTAAAACATAAATCTTGGTGTGTTAAAAGTTGATTGTTTTATATATTGTAATTTTGGAAGTATATTTTTTTGTAGTTATCTGTGGAAGCTTGTTATTAGCAATTTAGAAATATATTGTTGTTATAATTATAGTTATTAGACTGTAAGCTTTCCTAAAAATAAATAAATAAATGTCCTCTATTCATACATATGACTTTTTTTCGAAATCGCGATTTCGAAAAAAAAATAAAGTGGCAGGCAGGTTGATATGCCACATCGGTTCTATCCCCTTAATTAACGTAAATATATTTAAAAGTAATTTTAAATATGGAAAACTCTTCTAGACAGCCTCATTTGTCTAGTGGGCTTATAAGTATTTTGACGCGACTGCAAGGAAAGGGTAATGTTTTGTTCTTATTCGTAATTGCACATCAGTGCTGTTTGTCGAACATCTGATTACGACATACGAATTGACAGAGGGACGAAACGGATCTAGAAACTTTCAATTTTGCCATTTAGCAAGGGAAGCCAAAAAAAAATCCTTTAACCAAACACAAAGAAAGCCAACGTGATCTTTTAATTTTTTTTAAATCCAAGTGAATTTAATTGTCTTATTTAGCCAGACAGGCTGGCAATCCCTCGTCTTATTTCTAAATACTTTCAGCATTTGGTAATTAAGTTGCTACATCTAATAATTAATAAACCCACAACAATATTCGTTACTTCGAACAGAAACTTAAATGCAATTTAATCTCAAACAAAAGAATTTTGAACAATTTGTTTCGAATTAATAAAGCGAAATCCAAAGTTTGATAGTTATACAGACCGTAGTTGACGACTTATTCGGAGAACAATACTGTGCTGAAATTATAAACGTCCAATTTTGAAAGTTTTAAAAGTTCTTCTCACTTTATTTCGCGTATATTATATTTTCCATTTTTAGAAGCTATCGGAATAGCCCGGTTTTAAAATACCTTCTAATTTCCGCTTGCTTTGTTTATTCGCCGTACCGTGGTTTGAAACCTTCAGGCATTTTATAATTTCAGCTGAAAATTTTACATGAAAATGCATCGTGATGTGTAAAATCTTGAGCAGCGTAGCGGCGATGCGACCACGCTTCTATTAACTTCACATGTAACGAAATAACTAACGATGCAATATATCTTAGAAGTTACATTTGACCCACTTCCCGGTTTCCGAATGAGCAAAAAAAATTACGTACATGTTTAGTTTGGAAGACAATGTATGGTTAGCTAAGTCACGTCATTATAATTTCAATGAGGTGGACTCCCAAAAAATGGCGGCCTATGTATATTTATTTTTCATGGCGGTCAAATTAAAAGGTTCGCTGAGAAAAACACGAGAAAGCGGGTTTACCCGACTGCGGCGAAGCTTAAAAGGAATAGAGCTATTTGTTTGGCCTGTATTTTAGTTTGTTTTAATGAAACTAAATTATTTTAGCATAATTATGAATCGTTGGTCGATAAAAAAAAACAAGTTTTCCATACATTTTGATCGAGAAGGTCACTTTTGAATGGACCTACTTCAATTTTACGCGAGTACATATTTTGCTATTTTCTCAGTTATATGAGAGATTAATCGCTTATATCTTCAAGTCTCTTATTCTAATCACGAACGAAGCACGAGGAGTATGAAAAGATAGCATTTTTTTTGGGTGGTGTGACATTATCAAATGATTCCTCCTGCTTTGGGCAGAGCGGTAGGGAGTGTCTGACTTCTACTAACTAAAAACCATCCATGTTCCTTATTAGCCCTTTGTGCCGCGGCCGCAGTATCTCTTTCAAACTACCCGCAGCCCCAACGGGGGTCGGCCCTTGCCCTTCCATGTTGCTGAAATCTCTTTAAGGCACGCATGGAACACGAACGCGCCGTCGACACGGCCTGCCGTATGAATGAAGAAAGGAGAAAGATGGACGTACGGCGAGCTAGCTCATTACTCGCCGTCCACAGGCGGTCCTACGGTGGCCGGCAGCCATCACAAGGCCCACGACGCCCGGAGCGTCTCCCGCGGCGGCCGGGACGAGATGTTCTCTCCCTCTCAAATTCCGCCACCTCCTTCTCTAGCATCACTGTTTGGCAGAAGGCGGCGACAGCATCCTATTCCCTCTCACTACGGACCATGGCTTGCACCAGGGCCGGACGCAAGTGGTCACCGCCGCCGACTGTGGTTTCTGCCTACCTCAAATAAATCATGACTTTATGCATTCATTTAAGTACACTGACTCGTTGGTCTAGTGGTGCTAACCATGAGGTCCTGATTTTTCCATCAGGTAAATTTCTGAATCTGGTGAGTATGGTAATTTTTTGAGACTAGCCTTGTCCCCGGTTGATGGCAATAGGTTAGCTCCTATTATATGGGAGTTAAACATAACTGATGGAATGTGAGTGTACAATTCGGTACATCTCTGCCCTATCTTTCTTTCTAATTTTATGTTATGTATATACACTGCTGCCCTCGTTTTGTAGAAAACGTAATGTTTTATCATTATAATATTGATTGAAAGATGACCGATAAGAGCGACACGAAAGGTAGGACTTATCCACTGTCAATCACCTTTCACTCAGGCGATGTAGTAAATCCCTAGTAGCATCTATACAAAGAACGCAATCAATGTTGAAAGCTAAGCAAAAGGCATTGATTGACGTACCTACCTAAAATAGAGTTCATATCGTAACAGCTGCCAGAATATCTTCTCTTAAACTTTTAATAAGTACTTAATTGTCTAAAAGTTGGCCAGGCAGACATTGATTTTAACTGACTTCAAAAAATACTGTTCTATAATCGTATAGCTTTTTTTTGGAGGGCGGCAAATCATCAAGATGCAGCATGTTTCTCCTTAGCCCTTTGTGTCGAGGCTGCGTTATCTCTTTCGAACAAATCGCAGCCCCGACGGGTTAGTCGTATGCCTGAAATGGTGAATAAGGCCCTAGTCGTTAATATTAATGACATGATAGCCCATTCTAATAATAGTAAGAGTAATATGTATTCGCTCCGTGTAAAATATTGGTATTCAGCTGCATCCGATTAGGCTAAAAAGGCGACCCTAATATAGTTGAGTAAAGGCTTTGTAGGTGATGATGATGAAAATAAGCCCAAACTGCAATAATCTAGTTTTCACTAGACGTCGCAATAATTTTGATAATCCATGCAATTTTTGGCGCATGATAATATTTGCCTAGAAGTAATCTGTGCAATAGAGATTGAAAATGCGTAAATAACAACATTCACAACATTTCTCACAAATAACCATTAACAAAAAAAAGTAACTCACCAAACGTCCAGTATTTTTAATAACCCCTCTGCAAATATTTGTCCTAGTTGACTAACAAAAACGGCAACTTTGAAGAAGTAAACCAAAGAGTTTTAGAAACTACATATCGACTTTTGGCACTAATCTACGAAGCGTCTTACAGACAGCGTTACATTGGCAGTCGGCCATTACAGATAGCCAGACGTTGAATTGCCAGTCATCAAGAAGCGATCTGTCCGGACTTAGGAACTACTGATCTAATTTAGCTGCTATTTACTGAGATAGATGTGCTTCTATTAGGTCTGGTTATGTACTACGACGATGCGCGGTATCTTTTCATTTACTTTTTACAGAATTACTTGCTTTAACTTGTTTAAGTGCCTAGCTAAGGTAAGGTTTTCTGTGAAATACACACGCGATGTTATCCGTGGTAAACTTTTGAAACAACTGTTGGAATCTGATAGCTAGGCAGATGAGGAATAAAATGAAAAAAATATCATTATGTGGCTAGCCGTCAGCGTATTTCACTCTGGTGCAGCTGAATACAAATGCAGATATACAGGGTGTAAATCAACTCTTAACACGGCTGTGTTAAGAGTTGATTTACACCCTGTATATCTGCATTTGTATTTGTATTTGTTTGATGTAAAGAATGCTTGATTGGCGGCTGCCAATCAAGCATTCTTTACATCAAACTTTGATATACAGAATGCTTGGTTGGCGGCTCACTAGTTAAGCTAGCTAACTAAAAATTTGCTGTGACACTAATTTTTTTCGGGGTCAAACATTTTACGTAAAACTCAATGTCTCTCTAAACGATTCTAATCTTAATCTAAACGATCTAACTTTTTAAACGATTGTGCTTGTCGATGCTTTGAATAGTAAACGGTGCCTGGGCGAATTCAAGTAAAGTTATAACCTAAAAAACTAGTATCCCACCAAAAACAAAACTTGTAAAAAAAGCCAAGCCGCGCAACTCAGTTCTTTTACCGTAAAAAGCAGTGAGATCCATGTAATACCAAGTCAGTTAATATGAATATATTAACTATTACTTATCCCTACTTAAAAATCTTTGATTTTTTAAATAAATGGATTGACTTGGCCATCGCATCGCATTAGCCAATGTTAAACAGGCCATTGGAATAGCTAGCCATCACATTGGCCATCACAGACAGACAGTGAGTGAGTGACAAAACTGAGGAACTATGATTAGTTATAATTCTTAAACTACTGGTTAAAATAAATTTTGAAATTAAATAAAATTTGAAATATACTGTGTTTATACAATGCCTAATTGGTTACTAAAAAAATCAGGCTTCTAGTTTTATCCACAACGAAGTTATAGGAGGTCGAAAATGGCGATTACAAAAACAGCTGATATGATCTTAACAAAAAAGTTATTGTAGTGGTGGAGAGAAAAAGTGTCCTCAGTTTGCGTTAAGGGTAACCAGTCACTAAGGGTAAGATTGTAAGTAGCCGTATTCCAAACACCTACAAAAGAGTTAGGACCAGCGGCTAAACGGACAATATGTTCCGGGTATTACATTTTAACAATAAATTCGGAAGTGTTTGCTAGTGACATTAAACCTTGCCGTTAATAAAAAAGTATACTACTACTAATATACCGCAGGCCACCTGTGTGCCAAATTTCATCCAAATCCGTTTAATAGTTTTTCGTAAAAGAGTAATAACTACCATTCATCCATCGATCCCCACAACGAACACAAGAATCGATCGATACATCATTGTAAGTTGGTAATGCTGACCACAATAACAACTATAAAGTCATGATTACTTTAGGGTAATTCGGAATAAGAAAGTTTTGAATGTCGCGGACTATCTCGATGCTTCCAGCCCACTACCTGACCACGGGAAATTCGCTGCAAAGTACAGAAATATGATACAAAATTGCCACGTCTCGTCATACGCCGCAACGTATGGCAAGATTAGTGCATTTGTTTTAGTCTACAGACGCGTCGCCATTCTCACTGCGAGAATATCCACTGGACTGAAATTCCTGTGGCCATTCTATTACGTACCTACACATTCTATTCATAAAGCATCATATCACTCTCAACATATATTGCGCCGACACATTTTATTTTTTTGGAAAGGAGTTTGAATGGTGTCAGTTCCGGAACGGAATCGGTTGGAATACTGTCATTGTTTTATGTCGTGCAGCGTGAAACTATTTTATCCGAGGGTAAGGATATTGATATCGCCTCAATATCAGGACTACCTATACAGTGTGGAAAGGACATCGACGTGAAAATAGTTATTAAGTATTCGGTACACGATACTGAGCCCCACCAAAAAAAAACTGTGGTTCTATTCATACTGACCATGTAGGTATTGCACTTTTGTTGGAAGCAGATGTTTTTTTTAATAACTGACGCAAATTTTCAATGTGAGGAGCTCAGAATAAAGTTCTGAGAACGTGGTAGCCTTTTTCGCATCGGTGTCCCTTCGGAAGTATTAATATGCTTGTAAGAATTAGAAATAGGTACTTAAAAACATGCATAAGATTCTGATTTTGTGGTATTCAAGATCACAAGATCTTTACTATTGGTACTATGAAAAATGTTAGCTATTTCGTGTTTAAACATCCTATAGAAATATATTTGACGACACGGTTGGAGCTGTGGCTCAAGCATTAGACTGCTGCGCTGCGTGTGGCGGGTTCGATCCCCGCACGGATCAAATATTTGTATGACCTACAGATAGTTGTTCTGGGTCTGGGTATTTGTGTATGTGAGTTATATGTTTGTAAACGCACCCACGACACAGGAGAAAATCCTAGTGTGGGGCAATATTTTATAAAAAAATAAATAAAAAAAAAACATTATGAAAGCTATTTCAATGCTCACACACTATAAGGTAGAGTTGAGCTAGAATTAGCATTTGCTCGTTTGGTCTAAACAACTTGAAGCAATCCTGCAGTCGGTGATTGTATTAATGTACACGGTAATGTCTAATGTCTAATTAATGAGTAATTATTTTCCGAAATGCATCTACCACTGTTTTTCTCTGGATCACCTAAAGGGTGACTGGTGCATACACCTCTGTAATTTGTGTTTGAAGTGTCAAATAAATACATGAGTGATCCAACCACTGAGAAACAAAGTTGAGTACTAGCTGAATAACTTTATTTTAAAGAGGAACCAGCATTGGTGTTCCAATTCACTGCAAATGCAAATGCTGAGGTTTACGTCATCATCGTCTTCCTAGCCTTGTCTCATTCCACATGACATCGGTGCAACACGTTTTCTTCTTCCATTGCCCCCTGTCAGACACCACGCATCATTTACTTCTTTGCCTTTCATGTGCAAATGCAGCGTTTTACGTAATGACACCACCTTCATCATCATCACCTATAATGAATCCACTGCAGGTACTCAGGCCTCCTCTCTAGGGGATGGGCTATAATCCACGACGCGTGCCCAATGCGGGTTGGTAGTCTATGTCACATGTCTTCGATTTTTTTGGTTTAGCTTTCCTGACAATGTTTCACTCGCTGTTTTGAGAGCAGTGGTGATTTTTTTTTTTAAATACTTCAGCTAACCCTTAATTACACCAAAATAGGTCATACATTTATACAACCAAAAGCTTTGCACTCTCAAATTCTTTAAAAATCCTCTATCATATAACAGCTGTAGCTCTTTTATGGCAGTAAGTACTGTCGTTGGGTATACACGCAAAATCGGTATTATTTTATAAGTGTGGAAAATCATCCGCCCACTTTGAACTGAGAGGAAGGGAGTGTCAGACTTCTATTAACTAAAAACCACCAATGTTCCTTTTTAGCCATTTATGTCCGGAGCCGCGGTATCTCTTTCGAACAACCTGCAGCCAAAATTGGTATTAAAAATCACTTTCAAATGCAGCGTTTTACATAATTACGCCAAAATAAGTCTTAATCGTAGACGTATTCAACCAAAAGTTTATCACTCTCAAATACTTCAAAACTCCTCTATATAACAGCTGTAGCTCTTTTTATAGCAGCAAGGGGGCTATTACTGCAGTTCGGTATAAACGCAAAAGACCCGGCGCTCTTTGAACGCCTATTGATGTAGACAGGTGCGTTGTTCAGTTGTTCTCGAACTTTTTCAAAGACGAACTTTGCAGACAGAGTGCGGTATCAGTGCGTCTCAGTTTTTTTTTGCATTTTGCGAGAAGCTTTTATGTTGCTGATATTATAATAGTGGGTGTATTTATTTGGTGGAATTTGTTTAGAACCATGAACATGAACAATGTGAGCTAAAAATGCCAGATGCTGTATGCAGTTGTTGGTTATTCTTTGAAGTTATGTTTTAAACCCACCATCACTCATCATCTCTGTTTTTTTATCACATATTGAACTCTTCTTCTTCTTCTACAATACCTACAGACGACAGAACGCCACTTGCTCCTGTTATAGGTACTACTTTTGCCTCGTCCACATCCATACATCTGGTCATAAATGCATGGACGCGAGTACTATGCACTTATTCTATCTGTAGGTACCTTTCTATTAAATACTAGGTATGTATCTATTTTTGTATATCAATTTATGTTTACAATATGGTATTTTCCTTTTTATTTGTTCTCTACCACATTGTTGTCTTATTTGACCGAACGATGACTGGTTGATAAATTAAGTCCGCCTATGTCCCACACTTATACGTGAAGTTTAAGTAAATAAATAAGACTAATAATTATATTTTTAAATTACAAAATCAATTACACTCAACCGTTTTAACAGTAATTTATTCTAGGAGTTCTAGTGAAAATCTCATTTGAAACAAACTTCAGATGAAGTTACAGTCACGTTCATTACATCATTTTAATTCCTAACAAGAAACCTTATTTTTAACGTTCAATTTTCTTTGAAAACTGCCCCGAATTCTTAGAATGATTGCCATTGTAAGTTGGAACAATGAAGAAAGCTCAAAAAAGTTTACAATCAACCGTGATGTGATTGTTTAAGTACGCGATAGGAACAACTTTTTTCGTACCTACTCAATTTTATCGCAAAAAAATCTCGAGATTTTTCTGTTAATGAGACTCGGTTACAATTTCGTAGAAAGAGGACAGATGGAAACATTGAAATATCGTGTCTTGCTTGATGTTTTATTTTTTGGAAAAGTTTTTTGTGAGTTTCGTTCCCGCTCGAATTATAGTAAGTAAAAAAAATGGTTAGGTTTGTTTAACATAATCTTCTCCAGTATCAACGAGCAATATAAAAGAGTTCATGTGTTCCTAGTGAAAAGTTTGACCCATCCTCGTGACAATTAATCTGATATCTATTATAAATGCGAAAGTTTGGATAGATGAATGT
The DNA here is from genome assembly GCA_932274075.1 of Diarsia rubi. Classification (NCBI taxonomy): domain Eukaryota; kingdom Metazoa; phylum Arthropoda; class Insecta; order Lepidoptera; family Noctuidae; genus Diarsia; species Diarsia rubi. The sequence continues at coordinate 10,377,793 of OW026412.1, read as the reverse complement.
TTGTTACTCAATCACGCCAGAACAGTTGATCGGATCTAGATGGGATTTGGTACAGAGATAGAGTATAGTCTCGAATAGCACATCGGTTTTTTTCCCACACATGCACATGAAACGTCACGGGTAACAGCTTGTCTTGTATACATGGTGGTTCCGACATTAGGACAATAAATGAAACCACTGGTAGTTCTAGTTCATAGGAACATTTTTAAACTATCAAATAAATCCTAACACCGAAAAAAATATGAAAAATACCAATAAAAAGAAAATAGCATAAAACTGTAACCGAAATACAATACAATTTACAAACAAATATTCGTTTATTAACCTTAGGAATAATTTGCACCGATTAACGTGTGGAAATAAAATGTAACGAACGAATTTGGCAAAGACATATAGGTAGGTTATTGTCGTATCGCCGGCACCATCCTGTATAGAGAAAACTTAACGTAGAATAATAGGTTACATTCTACTTTTTTCGTTGATTGTACGAGTAGCATAATGAGTGCGTCTCATTAATGGTCAACTATGAATCCACCCCTGCTTCGTCTTGACAAATATCAATTTTAATCATTTATGTGTATAATTCGAAGTTATTTTTAGACTTTGTATTTAGTATGATACAAGATATTATTTAATATTTTCTAATTAATTCTAACTAACCCAATCTAACTCCCACATCGTTAACCACGCATTAACAGCATTAAAAAAACAAATAGCAGTTAGTCCTGAACTCAATTCAATTAACTTATTTTTATCTGTGTTCACCACAGTCTTGTTAAACCCTTAACAAATCGTTTGTGGTTTATTGGCAGTACTAATCTTGGGCACTTCTAGTTCAGTGCTGTCAGTTGCATGGCACTACGGGGTGATTGGTGCAAGTGTACATTGTAGATAACTGCCTGGGCTATGCTCCGAAATTTTGTGTTGTCGTTACGATATTTAAATGTATATTACGTATAAAGAGGTGTATGTACGAGTAGGTATACGAAATAGGGTAGTTGACAAAAAAAACTAAGTAGTTCTTCAGATGGATTTCCCAAAAATATTGAACACTACAGCGCCCCCAACTTACGAGCAGTAACTCGTAGGTAATTCATTTCATCACTACGGCTCTCAAAACGGTGAATAATATTTTTCGAAGACGTGACATCCACCAACACATGATTATTTTTTAAGCCATTTTCAATCTAGCTATGTTTGTCTTTCCATTAAAAAAAATAAATTTGATTTCTATTTTTAGTTTTTATCAAATTATTTTCCCTTTTATATGAACTAAACTACTGGATATAACATTATATAAACTACTAGACCAAAATTCGGACTGCACCGGACTGAGCTCTTCCAGTTTGCACCAATAATTGTAGGTCAATGAATGGGTCAGGCTCAGGATCGCTGACGTCACAGCTTCCACATAGGGTGTAGGATTGTTGACTCACTCGTGCTGACTCCTGTCGTCTCGTACACTTACTTAGTAATTTATGTTGTGTGTGCAATCTGCATAAATGTCGGTGACTTTGGTCGGTAGATGTTGAGTTTGTACAGGTTGATTTTGAGCACGGCTTCATAGTAAAGTGACGCTTTAGTATGTCACTATGTTATTTTTAAAGACTTTCGTGTGTATAGAAGTAAAATCTTACTATAACGAAATTTAAGTACAATAATTATTTAATTAAAGTTATTTACTATACTGTTTTGGTGCTCATTTATAGATTATTGTTAGTTTAGTAAATTTTAAATACCTACATGTTATTACCAATTAATACGTCTTTAATATAGTAGTTATAATACTCCAAGACAAAGGAATTTTCAAAAACAGTTTTAGAGACTAAAGTTATCAAAGAAACTGAGAAATTAAGTCTTTCACAATGTTCACTTGAAGTCTCTCTCTCTGGAATGCGTCTGTATTAAAATTTCTCTTATCGCCTGGAAACAATATTTAGGCATAACCACTTAACAAACTTCGTCAAAGTACATTTTAAAGACTAGCTATCTGTTCTATCCAGGGGTGTACTCAGTTCTGTAAAACTTGTGCTTTTATATTTCGAACAAAAGCTCCGGTAATAACTCCCCTCCTTACTTCGGGCATAGACAACTGAAACAACTCTATGTATAGACTTCTTGGACGAAGTCCATTGACGTCCACGAAGGTGTGTAGTTTTGGAAACTTTTTAAAGGAAAAACTTTTGTGTACCGCTCGGAGCGAAGTCCTTGGTTACAAAAAATCTTTGATGGTTGGAGAGGGGTTTTATTTATGTAATTTATTATTGTAATAAGTGTGCATTCTTTTGAAAAGATAGGGCTATTGAGAGTGAATGAAAATATTTGTTTGTTTGTTTATAATTTAATCTTAAAACAGAATAAAAACAAAGTACTTACCTGGTGTGGAATCTTAATTCGATAATACATAATGCGAAAAGCAGAAAAACAATTATTGATTAAACTCTTCATAGTACTCGTATTTGTATTGTGCTTGAATAAATGTTATGACGTTATTACAAATTAAACACTTGAATCATTCTGATACTTATAATTATATGATAGATTTTAGCTTTTTTATTTCAAAATAATGTGGAATTGCCCTGCTGACTTTAAAGTACCCTGCCACTATTTCGCAATTTTGGCAATTTATTAAAATTTGGTGATGTTAATTTTGACTACACGTGACTAAGATTCAATCAATTCTCAAAAATAAAATACTTAAAACCACCAACAGTTAGATAATTATTTCGAAATTAAAGCACGTGAACTGAAACTATTACAACAACTCAACTCAACTTTAATTATTACTATCGTGGATAATTATGAGTTCGTCACGTGGTAAGGCCGCGGTTCAAACTTCGATCGCAAAATGAAATCAACGTGAGTGTGTATTTACTCCAAATCATGAAGATTACTCACGATTCTTGCGGTTAAAACCCACGTCATTACAGTAGCTATCTTAAAATAATTGCCAATTCCAACGACCGTACTTGTACCTAGAAAAGGCATGAACACAACAACATCAATGCATTTTATTAACAATTCAATGTATCATAAAGTAGTGGTTGTATAGTAAAACTTGGAAACACACGTAATATCCTAGTGTCAGGGATGGCGAACCTTTATGGATCAACGTGCATTTTTTTCTTAACGCAATGTTTATTGAGACCTTCCACATGCCGTCCAATAATATTGCTTAGCCTTTATTGGCAGATAATTAAACTAAATATTTTCAACTAAAAACTATTTCTTTACTAAAACTTTTTATATCGTAATAAATGTTTCAATTCTACGAGTAATTCATATAGCAACATTAGAGTAACTTCTGATGTTGCTGATTAGATACTAAGTAACTTACATGTATTGTATAGGGTTGTAAGAGGTAACTTTTAGTGAATTGCATGTTGAACTGGACTCGGTTGCTAATCGAGTCGAGTATTATTAATCTCTGAAAATAATTACTCATAGGCATGAATGAAAAAAATGGTTAAAAATTCGGTAGTGTGCATAAAATATTGTGTAACGTGCCATCACGCGAGCCAGGTTCACCATCCCTATCCTAGTGTGTTGGAGACGTAACGTTATTGCGTTATAAAACTATAAGAATCCCTTGTGAGTGCACTTGTAGTTGAGTTTAACTTGTGAACGATCCGCAAGTATGAACCGGACCTAAGTACCTCGTTTTGAGTTGTTTGCAAACTACAAGATGGGAATTTATTGGATATTTTTTATTGGATGTGCTTCAATTGTTACTTTGTAAGTGGCTAGGTCCTGTGGTGGTTTTAACCTCCAGCTCTTATTTTAAAAAATGCTTATGTTGATTCTATAGTATGAAAACATAAACACAAAAACTATGAAACGAAAAACTATGAATGAAGGAATAAAATGGGTCCTTGCAAATCCCTCAGAGAAAAAAAATTAAGAGATATAAAAAATAAAAACTATATCAAATGTGTCCCTATTAAAAAAAAATATAAAAAAACAGGACTGCGTTGAAGTTAAACAGCTGTCAAGTGATTTGATTACAATAGCACATTTGCATAGTGATTAGGAATTAAAAAACCATAGCAAGTACATCGTACCTAATACCATCGTACATAATGAATGATAAGTAACTTAAGATTTTCTAAATATACCTGTTAAATAGTTATTACAGTGTAGTTTGTGGGATTCATTCATCTTGAAACGAGATTTGCGTTTATAAATTTAAATAAAGTCTGAAAAGGTAAACTCTTAAGATTCGAATCCGTTCGAATATTATTACATTTTAAAGTTATTAGTGAATGAATACTGATATGGTGAATGAACTATTAATAGAGAGGTACGAATTTATACATATATCAGGAGAAGTTTAAAAGTTGCGCCAATTACAAAAAAGTTAAAAGGGAATCGAATGGGCACGTGATGAGGAGGGATGAATCGCATGTGACTAAAAAAGTGATGAATATAAATGTGGATGGATGGAGAGGGAGAGGAAGACCAAAGAAAAGATGGATGGAGTGTGTGAGGTGTGAAGGAAAATGGTATAAATGATAACGTGACGACTGACAGGGCAGAATGGAAGAAAAAAAACGTGTTGCGCCGACCCCAAATAACATGGAATAAGCTCAGGAAGGTGATGATGATGTTAAAATAGAATACAGATAGTGATTGGTCTAAGTTGAATTAATTGTAATTTCTGTAACGATTAGATAAAAGATGAAGATGCAAAACGTGCAGGCTGCGGGTTGTTTGAAAGAGATACCGCGGCCTCAGCACAAGGGCTTAGAAGGAACATGGATGGTTTTTTGTCAATAGAAGCCTGACACTCCCTTTTGCTGTGCCCAAGAGCGGGAGGGGTTATTTAATGATTTCAGACCACCAAAAAAAAGAAGATGCGTGATGTGTAAAATTTAGTTTAATGTATAAAGGTACACAAACAAAACATTTTTCTTTAAAAAAAATGTGTAATTTCCACTTTACTGAAATAAAAAAATAAAAACAAAAAAATCAGGATTTTATGTTGAAAAGAGTTGTAAAGCTGACTGAGTTCAATTTACTACATCTAGTGTTTAATTTAACAGCAACAAACAATTCATTTTGTAGTGTTGAAATGATTTTAATATTAAAGTTAAGAAGTTTTAATGTACTTATTTGAGTTGTTGTGGGTGGGAATCACAATACACGTTGGTTTTGATGGAAAAGCCAATTAAAATAATGTTTATATTTTAAATTTGTTTGAATAAAGTGGTGTAAAGTAGCAATTGATAAATAAAGTCTAACTGAATAGAGTTTGATAGAAATCCTAAACTAAATAAAAAAAACTAACTAATCCACTTGGATTTCTATCAAAATCCTCAACTACTACTACATTAGTGTGAAACAAAGTCCTCCACCGCGTCTGTCTGTCCGTCTGTTTGCGATAAACCGAAAAACAACTGCATAGATTTTCTTGTTGTGTTCACCAATGACTGAAAAGAGTTTGATGGAAATCCTAAACAACATTGTATAGGATTTCTATCAAAATCCTATACGGTATTATATTGGATTATAGGATATGTTATGCCTCGCTGGTCTAGTGGTCGGAAATCGTAACTACTAAGATCGATTCCCAGGCCAGGCAAAGTGTTATTGGGTTTTGTCATCAGGATTTATTCAGTACCGGCGAGTAAGGATTTGTGCCCGGTGCATGACGGTAGGCTAGCCTATCTAAAACATGAGTCTGTGGTGAATTTCTCAGTAGTAATTTGTGCCCGGTTGATGATAATAGACTCGCCCTCTATTATTTATACGGAAAGGGTTTACGTGGCGCAGGTTACCACGTAACCACGTCAACATAAAATATATTTTTAACAATAAAAGATGGGTTTGGATTAGTTTACAGGCGCATACACTCTTAAGGCTCCCTTGTGGGATGCACTGTACTGCCCTGATGGTGACGAAACCGGCATGTCTTAGAACCAAATATTCGAAGACACGTGACCTCTACCAATCCGCACAGGGCCCGCTTGGTGGATTATAGCCCATCCCTCTCGTAGAGAGGAGGCCTGAGTCCATGCAGTGGGAACATTAAAGGCTGATAATGATGATGATGATACACCTCTACCTCAAGGAATGGTATAATCGTGATGTAATGTTATAAAGAAGTAAAAAACCACTAAATCCCGTAACTCGATTACATCAATAGCAACAAATCGGATCGAGAAGGCCATTGAATCGTCAAACACACTGATTCTAATCTGCATAGATACCCCAAAAGGCAAGGTAACGGAATCTTGTTGAACCAACCATTAAGACCAACGTACACAAGTTCCCAGTTCAGAAGAGTTGGTCTGTATTGTGTGTGTTCACAGGTGCTCGACTAATGTGATTAGTACTAATTTAGTCCAATGTAAACAAGTCTTCTATAATATTTCTTCGGAAAATATCGCGTCTATAATCAAAAGGAACCCACATTTCGTGTGTTATGTTATTTGAGTCGAATGGTTCTATGTGATAAAGGGCGAGCCTTTTGCCATCATCATAACACAAATTCAGACTCCGTGGGTGCGAAATTTGTGATGGAAAGACTCAATAATAATTTTGCCTAATTATCGCGATTGCGACCACTAGACAAACGAGGATTTTGATGATTATTTTCATCAAAATTGCAACTTGCACTACACTTTCAACTAATAACTAATTTAATTTTGTAATACTACATTTAGCAGAAAAATTATAGTTACTGCTCACAGACTGGACCTGACCGTCTGTCCTGTCCTGCTGGACTTGACTGGTTCTGGACATGGCCGCTCAATAATTATGGATTTTTAATGAAAAAAAATTAATTCACCTAATTGTGAAGTGTGTAACACACTGGAAGACGTAATGCATTTACTAACGGAGTGTGTCAGATTTCAGTCTGCAAGAGAGGATCTAGTTAGAGAATTGGAGATAAATATGCACGATGTTTCCATGTTCCATCATATTTTGTCAGCACCTAGCTCCGGAGCTGCATAAAATTTAATTAAGTTTGTTTTGATACGATTTACTTAGGAAGGTCCGATGGGACTGGCATGTACACCTGTATAAAAGTCCCTTAAAATAAATAAAGAGAAAAAGAAACTAATTTAATTTTGAAATTGCAAGTGTAATTTATCAGCATGTTCCGAAGCCAAATTTTAAAAAAAAGTTCTTACGTTCGTGTCATTATTTTTACTTCACAAAACAGTGCAGTCGTGCAAAACGCCCAAAACACTTACACATAGTGTGTTTACGCTTTAATCCTGAACCATGGGATTAACAATAGCCTATTAATTTAGTGCAACACTGGTCTCAGATGGTGTGAACCGGCCGTTCATTACTCGCAAAGCTTAGGATAACTCTATAATATTGCCATTGTCGCATTGCCATAATGCACTGCATATTACTTGTCATTAGGCACAAGCCAGGTAGATCCGGTAATTAGTTTACCCAATGAGGGTATAATTGTCCAGAGTAGGTACATTAGCTATGGGCGATTAAATAAATACTGCGATATTAGGTGTTTGTGGGTGCGTGTTGATTCAATAGGGTAGTTAACTAAAAAAATTAATTAGTCAGTCAGATAAATATATTGGACACGTATTTTTTTCTTTTTTCACGTAAGTAAACAATGAAGACGATACAGTGCTTTGAAAACTCGTGTGACCTCATATTCTAAGACATTAGTATGACATTTTTTAGCGGTTAGGGACGTCACAAACCTCCACTCAAATCTTTGACGCGTTCTATCTTCGTAAATTTTTATTGATTTGATAAAACAAAAAAATACGTATCCAATATTTTTCGATAATCTAACAGGCGGACTAATTAGAATCATATTTTTTTAAGTCAGTACACATTCCTATTTTGGAGGATTTTCATTTTGTGATAATTTTGGTTTAGGTATAACTATTTTACTAGGTACGTAATGGTTTGCTTAATTAGATGGATATTTTGGGCTGATCATTGAGTACCAGTAGGTATGTATCATGTTAGGGGATCGGACTGGGTCAAAAAAATATGATTCTAATTAATCCGTCAGTTAGATTATCGAAAAGTATTGGATACGTGTTTTTTGTTTTATCAAATTAATAAAAAATGAAGGAGTTAAAACGCCTCAAAGATCATAAGTGGGATTGTGACGTCATTTGTAGGTAAAAAATGTACTGACATGTGACGTTTTCGAGGAATTCACGAGTTTTCGAAGCACTGTATCGTCTTCATTTTTTGTTTATGTGAAAAAAGAAAAAAATATGTTATCAATATTTTTTTGGAAATCTATATTACGGACTAATTAGTTTTTTTTTTGTCCGATCCCCTGTGAGGAAACGTTTTGAAAAAGTTTAGAGTATGAAAACGGATGGTTAAAAAAACAAAAGGTGCCATAAAATATGATTGGACTATGTAGAACTTGATATGATTAGTAAGGAGATGGCGATTAATACGCAAGAAAACTGCGTCGTTGTTGTCAAGGTTGCGAGCGAGTGGCAACAGTATCCTAAAAACTGTGGCGGAGAGTGTCGACTCTCCGATCATTAAAAGTTTTGTGAGAAGGACAATCACTGAACATTAGTTTGGGGATGTCCTTTTCACAATACTATTAAGGCTGTGTTTTCTGTTAGATTTTAACTACTAACACTAGATATAAGTTGTTTTATTAATTACTAACACAATGGATCACGTTGTCTGAATATCAATAAATTATTATTATTATTAATAAAGAAGTATGGAAGAAGACAGTCATGCTTCGGCATCCTCAAATAAATAAGGATATGGGCAGGAAAAAATGTCAGCCATTTAAAAAAAAAGTTGTTCCTGTTTTTAGTTGAAAAGACGTATTACTCGATTGAAGACTATTTAAATGACAAATTATGACTAAATTTAATTTTCTTTGACATTCTTAATAATTAATAATATAATTCAATTACTTTATTTTATGCGGCTCATGACATTTTTCAATTGCTTCATTTCTTTTATCCTAGACTTTATTCATTATGATAGTAAAAATAACCTGCTTACTAATATTATATTTGTATGCCGATTATTGGCCGAACATACAGATCAGCTAAAATGTATAAATAACATCTTTTTGTACATATGTTCACAAATAAAGATTTGATTTGATTTGATTTGAAAATAACTTACTTTTGCATTTGTAATAAAAGTTAGGATTATGTTTCGACTATTTATAAAGGAATTACTAGACACATTCAATAAGCAAATCTGAATCATAACTAACCCTGAAAGAGTTCATACGACACTAAATAAAATGTAGTTTTGATTTGTTTCAAAACTGGGTAGCATATCAAATCAGGGACATAAAGTATAAAGTTTGCCTACGTTTCACCGCACTGCAGTCCGGAAAAATAAGTCTCTACAGCTGAATCTTTATTTTACTTTCAAATAACCTTTCCTTTTTTGCAAGTTGGGAAATTAAGTTTGCAACTTTGCGTGTGATAATAGCTGGCTAAGCTTAGTTACCTACATATTTATGTAGACCGTGTTGTGTTTATATAATGTGGGAACATTATATAAACACTGCAGATTATTTAGCCCTCTTCCCTCGGACAGGATCGAGCTATAATCCAACACACGTGCCCATTGCGGGTTGGTAGAAGTCTCATGTCTTCGAATTTTTGGTTTTAAGACATAGGTACCGGTTGCCTCACGATGTTTTTCTTCTTCGTTTTGAAAGCAGTGGTGATGAAATAAATTATACAAAGTAATGCGCCTGCCTGGGTTCGACCAAACGACTTGCTGTTCGTAAGTCGGGGCCACTACCACTGAGCCACCGTAGCTCTATGCTGTGTTATGTCATTGTAAAAAATGCGTCGGTATTCGCAAGTTCTTAAGACCTCATTCTACACACATCAAAAATGTCTAGGGATCAAGCATTTTTATGCGGATTTCTTGAGATTGAGATGTGGCTTTGTAATAAATTTATGATTTTATAAATTTATATGGATCCTTTTTGGTGCATTTCATAATTCGAATCAGGAACTGTGAATCAAATTCGAGTAAAAGATGAAAATCAGCTGTCAATATTTTCCCTATAAAAACATACAACGCATTGAAGACATTATTAGTGCTACTGTTTCCCTACTACTGATTAAAACCAACGTTATTATGGAGCGGCGACGTCATTTAAGCAGGGAAGAAATGCTCAGAGCCGTGGGAATGATAGAAGCTGGTTCCCGGCAACGTACTGTGGCTTTAGCTCTGAATACAAGTCAGAGTGTTATCAGTCGACTTTGGACACGTTACCGAAGCACTGGTACCGTGGCTGAGCGCCATGGAGGACGGTATCGCTGCACCACACGGAGACAAGACCGATACATTCAAATCTTAACTCGAAGAGCTCCAACAATAACCGCCATGATGTTAGCCGTGAGGCTTCATCACTCTTCAGGGAACTTAATTAGCGACCAAACAGTCAGAAACCGCTTGCATGAAGTGAACCTTCATTCCCGAAGACCGCTACGGGTACCACCTATAGCAATGCACAATCGTAGGATTCGATATCAATGGGCTCTTGAACACAGAAATTGGGCAGAAGAACAATGGCGTTTCGTGTGCTTTTCTGATGAGTCTCGTTTTGGTATGAGACCGGATACAAGACGTATACGACACTGGAGAACCCCTGGATGCCAACAGCGATTAAAATCCTGCCAGGAAGTCCATCCTTATAGTGGTGGAACCATCATGGTATGGGCGGGTATTTGGATCGGCGGAAGAACTGAGTTGATTTGGATCAGAGGCAACCTCAACGCTCAAATTTATGCTGAGACGATTGTATCAGACGTCATCGTTCCTCTACAAGTGCAAATCGGTCCCTTATTTCAGTTAATGCATGATAATGCACGACCGCACACCGCAAGAGTTGTAAGACAGACTCTCGCCGCAGCTAACATCAATGTCCTGCCCTGGCCTGCTCAGTCGCCAGACTTGAACCCGATTGAGCATGCATGGGATATGCTACAGAGAAGAGCTCTGCCGAATATGGAGGGTATCCAGTCGCAAGAAGACCTTTTTTTGTTGTTGCAACGAACATGGGCGGCCATTCCACAGCGTGATTTGGATGAACTCATTTTGAGTATGCCAAACCGATGTTCTTGTGTTGTTAGTGTTCGCGGTAGAAACACGGATTATTAATTGTTTAAGTTACCCAATAAAATTTTAAAGAAAACTGTTATTTCAGTCTTTTTTTCGAACTTTAATGTTAGTGGTTCAAATGTCAAAAATCCCTTTATTAGGAAAATGGCAAATTTCTTTATTAATGCAAAGGTGACTTGGTTTATCGTTACTGTGACAAACGAAAACACTTTATTTGATGAATCCTTAAAGAAAATTTTAATTAATATCAATCAGGAGAAAAGTTATTGCAAAAATATATGTTGATCCCTAGACACTTTTGATGTGTGTATTTAAGTCGCAAATTAATAGGCTTTTTTTGGGATAGCTCGTTTCATCGTCGACCTTATCGATGTACTCAATACAAGATCGGTAAGGTTCCAACCATTTAATGTAAAAAAAAAAAATGTTATTCAAATACTACTAATAAAACTAATACATTTTCCTGAAGTACTGTGATACGCAGCTTCTTATTGTTTCTATATTTGAAGTAACAACATGGTTACCTCGAATATAAAAACAAAAGAATAAAAATACCTATTAGTTAATTTAATCCACATGACGGGCATACGAGAAAATAAAAAAATACAATAAACATACAACGCATAATATTCCGTTACAATATAAGTGAAAACCAGAAATAAAAATCACCGTATATTCGGGATTTCAAAATTGATCTCAATTTTTTTCTGAAAATCGAACTTTACAATTCCACTGCTAAGTAATACATTAAAATGTCAAGTGTAGCAAATGGATACATACTTTAAGTTGTTAAAATAAATGAATAAAAAATAAAACACAAGCACTTCTTTACGGGAGTCTCAAGTCCCATCAGTATTCCGTACAACGTTCGACGGGAGGAAACAAATTTCCAAAATTGAATTTTGGGGAAACGAGTTGCACGCGACACGGGCGGCGGCGGTGGTACACAAACTCGAAAAACGAAACAAGATTGTTATCATTTTAACAATGACTTTCATGATTGTTTCACTTAAATTGGAGGTACTTTAACAATACTAATCTTCAAAGTTGAGCAGTGCTTGCTGCAGTCAGTCTATGGATGGGTGATCTTCTTACATATCGAGTTACCGCTGCCTTGGAGGCACGTAAAGACATTGGTTTCAGCTGCTATTTGTAGATATGACAGTAGTTACGACTTTTTGAGTAGGTATACCTATTGAGGCATGCTAATGCCAATTTAGATCCTATAGACCAGGAAGATCGCCTTACTTATGTTAAACCCGGTTCCGCATGCCCTAGTTACGAGCAGTCAAAAGCCTTAAAGTCTGAAAACCAATCATTCAATCCAATCATTCATAATTACCATGAACCCTGTGTAAACAATTGTTGGTGAACCAATAAATAAATAAATAAATTCAAAGGTAGCCACTAGGTGATACCCACCTAGTGGCTACGTTGTGAAGACCAGGCAGCCGGTCGCTCCATGTATAATACTGGTATTCAGCTGAATTCACTTAGACTGGAAGCCGACCTCTACATATTATAGTTTAAGAAAAGTTGACTAACAAATGACTGGTGAAGTGTGGGAGTACGGTTAATTTCACCTCTAATTAACCTTTCTGGGAGGCTTGATGTTTATGAAGAAAAAGCTACTGAAAAATGGTCCATCCCAAAATTAAATCAAGGACAACGTTATTAGTCCCTAAAAGACGGGCGGCTTCTCGTTATAAGACTGAGCAAAAAAACAAAGGTTGCCATAGAAACCTATGTGATTATCGGTAAAACCGAGAAAAAAACTAAAGATACTTCTTATACAAACGTGTTTTGTATAAGGATTTATGGAACGACTGCATATGTTTTATTTTTAGGTTTTTGGGAACCATCCATGTTCCTTCTTAGCCCTTGTGTCGAGGTCGCGGTATCTCTTTCGATTTTCGAACAACCGCAACCCCGACGGGCATCGGCCCTTCCATATTGCTGTCATCTCTTTGAGTCGCGCGTGGAACACGAACGCGCCATTGACACTGCCTGTCGTCGTCATAAGACGGATGGACGGCGAGCTAGCCCATTACTCACCGTATGACTGCTTAACTGACCTCCACAACCAAGTTAGTAGTGGGTAATATGACTGGAAAGACTGGTTGTCAGAATTTTGGGTCACTTATAACAAATGGCTTAACGTGCTTTCCGAGACACAGACGAAACTATGTAATGAGTGGCCACCATCGCAACAATGGTAAATTAAACCCACGTCAGCCACATTCTCTGTTCCCAGCCATGTAGCTGGGAACAGAGAACTCTTCCATGCAAAAGACATTTCGCTTATCTTGGAATATGTCAACATCCTTCAAAAGAACCAATTTACAATTAGTAAGGCGCCTGCTGCGCGCCTCGCCGGTGCAGTCGTCACAATAGCGATGTTTACTGACATAAAAAAATGTGATTCTAATTAGTCCGTCTGTTAGATTATCGAAAACCATTGGATACGTATTTTTTGTTTTATCAAATCAATAAAAATTGACGAAGATAAAACGCGTCAAAGATTTGAGTGGGGGTATGTGACGTCACTGACCAGTAAAAATTGCCATACTAATGTCTTAGAATATAACGTCACACGAGTTTTCAAAGCACTGTATCGTCATCATTGTTTGTTTACGTGAAAGAAGAAAAAATACGTGTCCAATATTTATTGAAAACCAATTTGACGGACTAATTAGTTTTTTTGTTAACTTTCCTATTGAAACTGTCAAGCAAAAGCGTTCAAGGTTCGTTTTTGGGGTCGTGAAAATTCTAAATGGGTTTTTCCATCAGAAATTTCTCAGTAACAGGCGCGGAGACTGAATCTGTACCTCAACAATAGGCTCGCCCGCTATTACACGGAGACTTAAACGTAACAGGCGATATTTGGGTGTTATATTAGGTACACCTCTACCTAACCTACCTTTCGGGATTTTTAGGGGTACCTAAGTTATGTTACGGTAACGCGCCTGTCTAGTTTTGAACGGCAACTCGTAATTCGACTACCACAGAGCAACCACTGCACGATTTACCTACATAGCTATTACTTATAATACCATACAAAACTCCTGCAAACTTACCACCAACACGGAGACAGTCTATTCCCAAATGGTAACGTACATTAGTATTATATGAAAGTTAACTTAATGACTCCCAAAGTTTGACGGCACTCGTGGTCAGATTAAACTTATAGTTTATAATACGTATACCACGTATTTTACACGGGTAGCAGAAGTTTGGCTGACCTGAAGTGTTAATTAATTGTGTTTCATGGAAATTTTAAATTAAGTCGTGTAAATTAATTGCTTAACAAATTGACTACCAAATTAACTTGTCTGTTTATTTAAATTATAGCTGTCAGTCTCTGTTAATTGTATAAAATAACTATACTAAGACACAAAGTAGTGTCCCGAATTTTGTGAACAGATGTCAATCATGAAATGCTGAAAAATTACCTACATTCATACATTTTCCGTTTGTTGTTTATAACAGCTATGAAACTTAATGAATTTGGGTCAGAGAACGTCGAACAAATCAGTACAACTAAACATTTAGACAATAATTGTGGAATTAATAATTTCATCACGTACATACACATACACGCACTGTAACAATGCACGTAATATTTATCATCACGTGTATAGTGAAGGATTAATAATGTTTTTATTATGTATTTTTTTTTTATTATTTTATCTATGGGCTTTGTTGGTTGCCTGTTAATAATAAAATGATCATTATCAATAAACATTTTGACAAAACGAAATCTACTTTAATAAATTTTTGTAGGTTAATTTGTTTGTTTTAATAAAATTTAAAAATAAGTGACATTATTGTGTCAATGGAAATTGCCGCTAAATCGACCTCCTAAATTAATGTTAATAATTGATCTAAGATAATATTAATATGGTTAACGTGGAATTTTACAATGACATAATAACCGATTCGATATGTTATCAAATCATCTTATATTGTAATTTAGTTCATAATATATCACATATTTGATATCATTCAACGTTGTGTGACAATTTATCTTTTTGACTACGACATTGGACTATAGTTGCGTCTGCAGACTTTCGTTGATTTCCGGGTCTAACTGAGAATTATTCCATTTTTCAGTAGTGATGGATGGAAAGGGAGCGAAGAACATGGAAACACTGGATGCATTGTTTGAGGAATCTGGGGGCACGGGAGTGCCCCCGCCAAGTCGAGCAATAAAGCGGCACGGCCATACCATCCTTTTCTCGAACCTGTTCAGGCCATTTTTAACCTCCTATAACTTCGCTGTGGATAAAACTAGAAGCATACATTTTTAGTAACCAATTAAACATTCTATTTGAACCAGAAGTTAAAGAATTAAAACTAATCAAAGTTCCTTAGTTTTGTTACTCACTCACTGACTGACTGACAGACTGACTGACCGATCGAACTGAGTGAGATTATATTATACGAAAGAAAAATGAGTAAATAATAGCGTGACAGGTGACAGAGAAGAATGTGAAGAAAAAACGAGTTGCGCCGACCCCAAGTAACATTGACCAGTAGACGTGGGCCTGTGGACGGTGAGTAATGGGCTAGCTCGCCGTCCGTCCGTCTTATGACAACGACAGGCCGTGTCGACAGCGCGTTCGTGTTCCACGCGCGCCTAAAAGTGATGTCAACAACATGGGAGGGGCCCGCAAAGACCGACGCCCGTTGGGGCTGCGGGATGTTGTCAGAGATACCGCGGCCTTGACATAAAGGGCTAAGAAGGAACATGGGTGGTTTTTAGTCGGGAGAGGTTTGAAACTCCCTTTCGCTCTGCCCAAGGGCGGAAGGGGTTATTTGATGATTTCCCACCCCCCGAAAAAAACATGACGATGATGATAATAGCACCTTGGAGTCCCCCTATAACTGGGTTCTTAGAACTCAAATTATCAAAATTACTATTATTATTACTACTATTATTATTATATTATTTTCTGTTTCGGTTTTCCGATACTCGACCTTTTTTTTTTTTTTTGGTGGGTGTAAAATCATCGAATAACCCCTCCCGCTCTTGGGCAGAGCGAAAGGGAGTGTCAGACTTCTACTGACTAAAAACCACCCATGTTCCTTCTTCGCCCTCTATGTCGAGGCTGCGATAACCGTTGGACTACCCGCGGCCCCGACAGGCGTCGGCCCTTTCGGGCCCCTCCCATGTTGCTGACATCTCTTTGAGGCGCGCGTGGAACACGAACGCGCCGTCGACACGGCCTGTTTTCGTCGTGAGACGGACGGACGGCGAGTTAGCCCATCACTCACCGTCCACAGGCCCGCGTCTACGGTGGCCGGAGGTCATCGCGGGACCCCCGACGCCCGGAGCGCCTCCCGCGGCGGCTGGGACGAGAGGTTCTCTCCCTCTCGCGTTCCGCCACCTCCTTCGCCAGCATCACTGCTTCGCAGAAGGAGGCGACGGCGTCCCATTCCTCCTCGCCCCGGACCATGGCTTGCACCAGGGCCGGGCGCGAGAGGTCGCCGCCGCCGATCGCCGCTACGAGAACACGGCGGGGCTCCGCCCAAGCGGGGCACACCTCCACTGTGTGCTCCACCGTGTCCTCCGGCCGATCCTCGCAATGGTGGCATCCGGGCGTTTCCTCCCGCCTGATTCGGTGCAGGTACCTCCCGAAACAACCGTGTCCGGTGAGGACCTGCGTCAGACGGAAGGTGAGGGCGCCGTGGCGCCTCTCAAGCCACTCCTCAAAGAGGGGACTTACCGCCACTATCGTGGCGTGCCCTGCACGGGGTTGCGACAGTCGCTGTCTCCATGCCGCCATGAGATCGCACCGGAGGTCTGTCCGCCGCGCAGCAATTTGCCGCGGCAGCGGAGTGACCCCCCGGCGCAGCGCCTCCGCGCGCCATTGATGCAGGCGCGCGAGGACTATCGCCTCCAGATCCCACGGCGGCAATCCGGCAAGGAGGTTCGCCGCTTCGCGGGAGATCGTGCGGTACCCCCGTACCGTCCTCACGGCCATGACCTTTTGGGGCACGTTCAGGTAGTGGGCGGCCCGCTTCCTCAAAGCAGGCGCCCACACCGGCGCCCCGTAAAGGGCCATGGACCGCACGATCCCCACGTAGAGCCTCCGGCAGGAGGCATTTGGCCCCCCCAGATTGGGCAAGAGCCACCTAAAGGCAGCCCCGGCCCGCTCCAGTCTGGGAGCCAAACGTCGGAAATGCTCCACGAAGTTCCACCGGCTGTCGAGGACGAGTCCTAGGTACTTCAAAGTACACTCGACGCCGATGGGAACCCCTCCCACCATTAACTGGGATCCCGACGGCAGCGCATTCCCACGTCCATGGAAGCCCATGGCCTCCGACTTGTGAAGCGCCACCTCGAGACCCAGCTGCCGGATCCTCTCTACGACTATCGCAACCCCGCGTGTCAAGTTGTCGGCCGCCGCCTCGTACGACCCACCCTGAGCTAGCACCAGCGTATCGTCCGCATAGCAGACTACGCTGACGCCGCTAGGGAGGTCGGCGCGCAGCACCCAGTCGTAACCGATGTTCCACAAGGGCGGCCCCAGAACCGATCCCTGTGGAACACCGCACGACATCTCTCGCCGGTTCCACTGTCCGTCCTGACCAGGGTAGATGACAGCCCTGTCTGTCAAATAGTCCCCGACCACACGACGAAGGTAGGTCGGCACCCGGTGATACCGGAGTGCCTCCCTAATGCAGCTCCAGGGCATAGTGTTGAAGGCGTTGGCGATGTCGAGAGACACCGCCAAGACCACACCGCCCCGAGAGACCGCAGCCCCCGTCGTGAGGGCTCTCACGCGCATGATGGCGTCCACCGTCGAGCGCCTCTTGCGGAAACCAAACTGGTGTTCCGCAAGATCCGGACCCATTCCCTCCAGGTGCTCGGCGAGGCGGTTTGCAATTACTCTTTCAAAGAGCTTGCCCACCTCGAGCAGCACAATGGGCCGGTATGCGGACGGCGAGTCCGCCGGGCGCCCCGGCTTCTGGATGAGGACCAGCTTCCCCGTCTTCCAACGAAGCGGGAACTGGCCTCTCTCCATGCATGCGCTAAAGAACCCCTCCAGTCGGGGCCCAAGAGCCTCTGAGGCCAGGACCCAGGCTTTGCCAGGCAAGCCATCGGGTCCCGGGGCGGTATTTTTGGCACTCAGCCTACGTACCGCCGCTCTCAGGTCTACCCCAGTCACCTCCGGAATGTCGTCATCGGTTCCTGAACGGTCCGCTTCCGGCATCGCGGATGGCGGAGCCATTGGCGGGGGAGGATGCTCCCCTCGCGAAGGGAACAGAGCGCTCACCACGTCCTCCACGAGCTCAGGCCGGAGACTCTGCGTCAGCGGGGAGGCCCGGGTGCGGAGTTGATTCCGCACCGTCTTGTAAGGGCGCCCCCACGGATCTCTGTTCAGAGTCTCCAGCATCTCCTCGCGGGCCTCATTCTTGGCCCGCTTACAAGCCTCGCGGAGGGTGGCCTTCGCCGCCCTGTACCCCTCATACAGCTCCGCCTCAATGGCTTCCGCATTCGGAGGCCGAATGCGGCGCCTGCGATGCCTGGTGTACAGGTGCCGCGCCGCCATACACTGTTTACGTAGGTACGACAGCTCTTGCGACCACCAGTACACCTGACGCCGGGCGCTTCCTGGCCGGACTCGGGGCATTGCCATGTCGCATATCTCGGACATGGCCTCCTGGAACCAACCCGCCTCGGTGTTTACGTCGGCGGGCCTGACCGGTGATTGCACCCAGGCCCGCACGATCGAGGCTTCCAGGAGGAGCTCCCTGTCCAGCTGCCTCAGCGCCCAACGCGGACCACTCGGGGTCTGTGGGACCGGCGCACTCGGGGACTGGGCAGAGACCTCGAACCGGATATACCGGTGGTCGGAATGGGTCTCCACCCTCTCCATGACGCGCCAGTCGACGACACGCCGTGACAGAGCGGAGCTGGCGAACGAGATGTCCACCACCGACTCGCCCCGCACGCACGTGGGTACAGAACCCCGGTTCAGGATGTCCAGGCCTGTTTCCAGAGCCCAGCACTCGACCATCCCACCCCGCACATCCGTGTAACGGGAACCCCAAGCCAAGCTCTTGGCGTTGAAGTCCCCGAGCACTAGTACGGGAAGGGAATAGCCTCCGATGACGACACTTAACTCCCTGAGGGAGTTTTGGAACTCGGCGAGAGTTCGGCTCGGAGAGAAGTAGACTCCCGCGACTACGATCTCCCCGAACCGTGCTGCTACGCACCCCTGACCCTTTCTGACCGTCTCAAGGGTCGGGGTGCCGGCGGCGGCCGACGCAATAATGGCCACTGAGCCACTAAGGTCCTCCACCCAGTCTGGCCTGGGCGGGACAAAGTAGGGCTCAGCGACCACGGCGATGTTTATCGACCACTGCGCCATACTCTGGAGCAACAGATCCTGAGCGCAGGCGCAGTGGTTGATATTCGCCTGGAGGAGGCTTAATGGGGCCATTAATGACAGTCCATTTCAGCCCCCTCCGGGACCTCCTGTGGCACCACCGCAGCGGGAGTTGCGGTGGCGTCTTTGGCAGCAGCGGCGGCGGCGGCGGCGGCTGCGGCTTTGACGACGGTGGGGTTGGCGGTTGCGGAGGGCCCCTTCCCCTTGGCCTTGGCGGGTGGAGCGCAGGCCTTGCTCCCTGCCCGGTGCTCGGCCGGCTTCCCAGCCGCCGCACATGCATCGCAGTGCGGCGTGGCCAGGCAAGCCGCGGCCTTGTGACCGGGCTGACCGCAGCGGAAGCATAATTCGCTGCGGTCCACCTCCGAGGTGCAACGGCACCCTACATGGTGCCCCACATGGCATCTGTAGCACCTCAGAGGTCTGGGTTCAAGCAGCTTGACCTGCACCCTCGACCAGCCAACCTTCAGGGTGTGGCCCTCCGCAATTTTCTTCGCCGCCGTCACAGGGCAGCTAACCGTTACAGTCAGCATACCCTCGCGGTCCGGTCGTAAGGTGCCCGCCTTGACCAGCTCGGCGGAGCACCCCTCGGCCGCGGTGACGGCGGCTAACTCCTCCTCCTCGGAGACCGAGTCGTCAAGGCCCAGGATGCGCAGAGTTGCGCACCTGATGGGCCTCGACACTCGGACCTCGTCCGGATTTAGGGACGCCCTGAGCTTCTCTGCCAGGGCGTCCGCGGACGAGGCGCTCGACTCGCCGGGAATCTCCATCATTCGAGCCCCTGTCGCGGTGACTCGAACCCGGAGGCCCCCGGCGATCCCGAGCTCCTCGAGCTTTACCGTCGCCTTGAGTTTGGCAAGAACGTCGCGGTACAGCATGCCCTTACTAGCCGCGTCCGGCTGTAGCGTGATGACTACAGCCGCGGTTTTTGGGGCACGCAGCTTCGCCGTGGCGCTCCGCCTTTTCTGCCCGCGCTTGCGCTCGGCCCGCTTCGCCTTTTGGGCCGCCTTTTGCCTCTTCCGCTTATCCCCGGCCACCAGCCAGCCGTTCTCGGCCTCGGAAGGCTTTAAGGGCGGAGGGGGGGGTGGGTTCGAAAGGGCCGCCTCTGGCGCCGGCACATTCGCCGCTGCCGCCTTGCCTTTTTTCTTGGCAGGCGCCTTGCCCTTATCCTGGGCTGGCACCTTGCCCTTCTCCTGGGTAGGCGCCTTGGCCTTCGGAGGGGGTTTCACCTTGCCCTTCTCCTGAGCAGGCGCCTTGGCCTTCGGAGGGGGTCCCGCCTTGCCCTTTTGAGGGGCCGGTGAGTTGGCCGCAGCCGGCTTTCCAGCCGACTTTGCAGCCTCGCCGTCTGGCTGGCTGGACGGCCTCGCCTTGGGGTCACCGGCTGTGGCGACCGCATATGTCTTCGCCCCCAGAGAGGGGCGAAAGACAATGCCCCGCATCGCTGACCACTCTGCGCGCAAGGCAGCCAGCTCCTGCCGGAACAGGTCCAGGGCCTGGTCATTCGCCGCTGGGGGCTGACCTTGCCCGCGCTCGCGAACCTCCTTGGGGCTGGTTCCTCGGGGCTTGGCCAGGTCAGCGCGAAGCCTCCCGTTCTCCTTCTGGAGACGCTCCACGGCGGCTGCCAAGCGTGAGACCTCCGCCCGCAGTTTGGACACTTCGTCCGACTGAGAAAGAGGCCCACGGCAGATGGCCTCCGCTGCCGCCAGAATAGAGGTCGAGGCCGCGCTGATCGCCTTGTTTTTTGACGCGAACGTCCTCTTAAGAGAGACGTCGCGTATTGCGGCCCCAACGATCTCCGCAAACACGGCCATGCGGTCACCATTGGTGCCGCCACCGGTCATCGACTCGCCACCAGTCTCCGGCTCACCGCCGGTCTTCGACTTGCCGCAAGTTTCAGGCTCACCGTCGGAGGATAAGGAGAGCACCCTCCGACTGAGGTGAAGCCCCTCCCCGGCGTCCCCCTTGGCTTGCCGGGCGGCCTCCAGGGAAGCGCCACGCCTACCCCGAGGAATTTTCCGGGCCGTTGTTAGCCGTTCCGCACCGGACGAAGACTCCTCGGCTCTGGGCCG
Source organism: Diarsia rubi (assembly GCA_932274075.1). Taxonomy (NCBI): domain Eukaryota; kingdom Metazoa; phylum Arthropoda; class Insecta; order Lepidoptera; family Noctuidae; genus Diarsia; species Diarsia rubi. The sequence continues at coordinate 10,356,255 of OW026412.1, read as the reverse complement.
CTTGCGGAAATGCTCTGCATTCTCCGTAGCAGCCCCCGGAACAACGCGTCCGGAGCCTGCCGAGCTGACGCCAGACCCGGAGTCAGAATCCGACCCCGAATCTCCCCGCCGCTCAAGCGAGCTCCCCCACCAGAATTTAGCAGGAGCCGTTGCGCCACGCTCTCCTGACACCTTGTCAGGCCCTTTCATACTACCGGTCACAGGGCTTCCTGACCGGGAGCCTCCTCGGCTCTTGCTGCCACTGGCAGATGGTGTGAGACTGTCGTTGCCCCCCCCAGAATACGAGGGGCATGACGGTCCGCTAGGGACCGTGGCGGATTCTCCAGCTGCTAAGCAGCTGGTACCGCCCTGGGGTAATTCTATTTCGATAGTCTTTTCCATGATACAATTTCCTTTTAGAGGGTGCGGTCCCTATCTTCACCTACTGCTCTTCCTCCGCCTACTCACCGCCCTCACAGTCACGTCTGATGAGCAGACGCAAACCAGAGGGCAGCAAGTAGGTTAACATCCTCCGACAGGCACACCGCCCGAGAACCCGAACACTGTCCACGTCTCCGGGCGGTGCGCCCCTCGCGTGTCCCTCTTTGTCTGGTCTCTCACACTTGGACCTTTCCGGCATGAGTATATCTACCGGCAGAGCTCCAAGGATCACTGAGACTTACAAGCCCCACCACGACGGCAACGTGGGGACACTCCGGTGGGGTCCGATACTCGACCTTACGTCGGTTTTGGAATAGATATCCCATCTTGCATCCCGCAGGAAAAAAGATATCTATTTCCCCCTATCTCCTTCTTCGTGTGCGGATTGTACTTTGTGTATTTGGTGTGTGTGAGGTACTGCCGGATAATTGCAAAGAGTCTACTGTGTGTGTTGATTGTTGTGTGTCTGGTGTGGTCTCTTGTGTGTGAGGTGTACTATTAACAAACACAGTGTCTCCCAATACTTTACTGAGTATGGTGGTTGTGTGTAAGGATGCTTGCTTTTGTAGGATTGTTATGTCTATTGTTGTATTCAGCTGGTCTATGTATCTTTGTAAACTTTTACTAATAACGCCTGTAGCTCCTACTACTATTGGGATAACTGTGGTTTGAGTATTCCATAAGCGCCGAATTTCTGTCTTCAAAAGGTGGTATTTGCTTAATTTTTCTATTTCTTTAGCGCCTATGTTGTAGTCGGAAGGTACCGCTATATCTATTAGAAATGTGTTATTGTTGGTCTTGTCTACATATATTAAATCTGGTCTGTTATGTGTTACAGTAATATCAGTCTGTATAGGTATTTCCCACATGATTTTAGCCTGTACATTTTCTTTAACTTGCGGCTCTGTCAACGCTTCTTTCCACCAAAGACCCGCCACCTCGATATTGTGTTTTCTTGCCAGACACCAGTGGACATACTGAACCAAGTTGTTGTGCCTCTTGACATAATACGTGCCTGCTAACTTTTCGCATCCTGAGATGATGTGCTGCGTCGTTTCGTCTTTGCTGGCGCATAGGCGACACTTACCATCTATATCTATTTTTAAAATGTCGCGTTGATGTTGACGCGTCACAACAGCCTGGTCCTGTATGGCAAATATTGCTGATTCTATGGAGGGTGAAATTTGTTGCTTTTTTATCCATTTGAATGAATTCTCTTTGTCTATATTAGCTTGGTCCAAAACTGCTTTAGGAAACTGTCCATGTAATTGCTTATTTCTCCACTTATCGTTTTGCTTCTTGATTATTGCTTGTTTTATTTCTGCGTCTGTATGTTCATTACTTTGTGGTAGTTGAAGTTCTCTTTCTATTTCCCGTGCTTCTTTTATTATTGAATATTTATCTCTAGTTTTATCATGTTGAACTATCACCTTTATTAAATCGTCTTTCTCTCTTTCCAAATAATGTTTATATTTCAGTATCTGTGTTTTATACATATTGTGTGTATTTATTAACCCCCTACCCCCTTCTTTTATTGGTAAGTATAATCTTTCTACGTCTGCTTTTTGTCTCTGTGCTTTTTTAATTGCTAATAATTTCCTAGTCTTTATATCTATAGCTTTTAAATCACTATTCTTATAATTTATAATTCCAAATGAGTACAGTAGGACTGGTATTGCAAAAGTATTTATGCCTTTTATGATATTTCGTGCGCTTAGATGTGTGTTTAGTAGCTTTTTAGTCCTCTTAAAATATTCTTTTGTTACCTGTTCCCTAATTTGACTATGCTCTATCTTACCAGATTCGTGTATTCCTAAATATTTATATGTTTTATCTATTCCTAGTTGTTTAAATGTATCTCCACTCAGTAGTATATGTCCCTCACCTATTGTATTATTCCTGTGTCCTGATTTAATGTGTATAGTATTACATTTACTTAAACCGAAACTCATACCTATATCGTTTGTGAATATTTCAACACTGTCTAACAAAACTTTTAAATTGTTTTTATTGTTGGCGTATACTTTTAAGTCATCCATGTACAGTAAGTGATTTACCCAGAAGCTATCTTTAAGTTTGTATCCTTTCATTTCATATTTGTTTAGGATTAATGAGATTGGGTTAATTGCCAGACAGAACAACAACGGTGACAGGGAGTCTCCCTGGAATATGCCACGCTTGATGTAAATGGGTTCAGTAGTTAAAGACTCGGTGGTTCCACGGGCTGTCATGATCACTTTCCATGTAGGCATTGCAATTTTAAGGAAAGCCTTGATCATGGGCGGGCATTTGTAAATATCAAGGATTCTCAGAAGCCATTCGTGTGATACACTATCGAACGCCTTCTGATAATCTATCCACGCCATACTCAATTTTTTCTGGGACTGATGTGCGTCCTCCAAAATTGCCTTGTTGACCATCAGGTGGTCTTTACAGCCCCGGGCTCCGCGGCGGCAGCCTCTTTGTTCTATTGCCATGATGCTGTTCTCCTGGCAATGGTCGTACAATTGGTTGGCTAGTATGGATGTCAGTAATTTGTAACTGCTAGGCAAACAAGCAATTGGTCTCCAGTTTTTAGCATCTTCGGTGTTTTCATTCTTTGGTATCAAAATAACCTGTCCTGTAGTAAACCATTCTTCTACCTGCTGTCTACCACCTATAATGTTAGTGAATACTGTAGCAAAATATTTATGTGTACTAGTAAGATATTTTAAATAATAGTTCTGTATTTTATCAATCCCCGGAGTCTTCCAATTGTGCAATTTCCTAATGGCTATTTTAACTTGTTCTTCTGTGATTTCTTGTGATTCTATTGTATCTATTCTGTCTGATGACCTTTCTAGTTCGTTTATCCACTTTGCATCTTTATTGTATTGTATAGGTTTAGACAGAATTGACTTCCAAAACTCTTCTAGGTTCTCTTTTCTGGGTAATTTTATCTCATTAGTGGTACTATTGTTTCCTAAACTTCTATATACCCTATGCTCATTCTCTTTAAATAACCTATTTTGTTCTTTTCTATTGCTGATTTCTTCATATCTTTTTATTCTACCAGCTAGTGCTTTAATCTTTTGCTTCAGTACCTCTTCTGTATTATTCCGTTCATTTTCACTTTGTATGTTATATTTATTATAAAGCTTAGTTTTTACAATATTCATTCTGCGAGTATTTACGCCTCTGCCTATTTCTAAAAGTTGTCCTAACTCTTTCCTATTTTTTTCTATTCTACTTTTTATTCTTTTCTTCCAGGGTGGATCTGATATTTGTTTAATTACGTTTCGAGGTACAAATGGTATTTGCTTATTATTTAGTATTAGTGTTTTGGCTGTAGCATATATAATATTGTTTAATTCTCTAAGTGTGTCTGTAGTAGGTAATTAATAGATTGGGTAAATAGTTATCGAGTGCATGTAGGTTTTGTAAAAAATGTTTGTTTATTTTTGCTTTGGGTAATAAGAGTCTGTCATATAAAAGAGTTTCCTTAGTTTCAGCTAATACTTGTAAAAAGTTCAATATTAACGGGTCTTGGTCCTCAGTAACTGTTACATTTCTAGTTAGTTGGTCTAGTAATTCCGTTTGTACCAGTGGGGGTTGTGTGTTTGTGTGAGTGTCATGTGGTGTATTTGTATACGTATCATGGTGTGTGTTGGATGTGTCTGATGCTGGAATTGGTTCTGCCATGTTGCTTGATATTTGTGTGTTTTCTGTTTCTCTCCCTTCAGCCTCATGTTTTATGCGGCTTAGAAGTTCTTGAGATATAACATTTTGTTTAATAATTCTACGGGCCTGGTTTGAGAGTGTGTTGCCGTTAAATTTATGAATTTTTGGATTAGTTGGGTTTCTATCTCTAAATAATGTAATTAATCTATTAATATAGCCAGGCCCTTGAGATTGAGCTTTATAGAAACAATACATTAACTCCTTCATTTCTTCTGTCGACCATTTTTTCCTTCTATCTTCATTTAACTCTTGAATGGTCTCCCTAGATGAGCCGGCGGAGTGGTCAATAGGCGTGGTAGCCCTACTCCGCAAAGCATCATCTGTATCTACCCCACCCCGTTGTTCGGCTGTAGTCCCTTCGGGTCCCCCGACTCTTGCCCGCCTGCTCAGCAAAGAGCCGCTGACGGTCCGTATGCTGTCACGTCCAGCGTCAGCTCCAGACGTGCCCCGACGCTCACCCCCGGGAAGCGGTCCTATACGTATACTATTTCTTTGTCTCTCCATAGTGAAGGTGTGCTAGTGCCTCGTTTGCCATCAGTAAGTCAATTTTGCTCAAAAGCGCTGATGTCCGCCCCCCACGTGGCTTAGGTGTTATTACTATTATTATTACTATTATTATTACTATTATTATTACTATTCCCTTTATTTATTTTGTCACAAACTTATTACATTTTTAAATATTCTTTACAAAAAAAAACAATAAAAAAACATTTAAAAATATAAAAAATTGTAGCCCACCGGTATCGGGAACAGGGTCCAAGCTACCGGCGGTCAGGGCTCCAGAGAAAGGAACCTCCTAACAATGCGTGCCGTGTCCAGGAGTACCGCTCTCTGCATCAAGCCCTTGATCCAGCTGCCTAACGAGAGCCTCCTCAGGTGTTGGTCGAGGCTCTTGGCTAATAAGCCATTGGCTGAAACGACTATCGGTACAATGATCGCTGAGTCCACATCCCACATGTCGACAACCTCGCGAGCCAAGTCAAGATACTTGATTTGCTTATCTTTCTCGGCTTTCACGAGGTTCTCGTCATGCGGGACGGTTATGTCAACGATCATTGCGCGCCGCTCTGATCGATCCACCACCACTATATCAGGTTTATTAGCTATAATAGTCCTGTCAGTGATGATGGATTGATCCCAGTACAGTGTGATATGGCCATTTTCGAGAACTGGGTTGGGCACATATCTGTAGTACGGCACTTCTGATTCCACAAGGTTGTACTGCAGAGCAAGTTGCTGATGGATAATCCTGGCTACAAGGTTGTGTCTATGTAAATATTCTCCGTTAGCCAGACGAGAACACCCGGAGATAATGTGACGGATTGATTCACCCGGACGGTGGCATGCCCGACATATGTCAACCGTACCGTCCTTCACAATAAATCTCCGGTAGTTATTGGTCATCATAACTTCGTCCATAATTGCACAGACAAAACCTTCGGTTTCTCCGAAGAGTTCCCCGGAACGTAGCCAGGCCACGGACGCTAGGAAGTCTACATCAGGCCCGTGTAGGGCCCGGAAAAAGCGTCCGTGAAGCTCCTTACTCTGCCATACCTCCATGCGGTCGTTAGTGTCAAGCACTACAGGTTTGCGCCAATTCTCTTTAGCCAAGGAGAGCGCGGTAAGGCCCCTGTCCACTGTTACAACATCTCGATGCATCCCCACGTCGGTTTCTAGGAAATATTCCCTGAGACTGCATATCTCACGATTATGAAGAGTCTTAGCATTTAAAAAGCCTCGACCTCCACACTTCCGTGGGATATACAGTCTCATAACCGAAGAACGTGGGTGATGCATTCGATATGTCGTCAACAATGTACGGACCCGCCTATCCAGGGCGTCTAGCTCTGTTTGAGTCCATTTGAGTATACCGAAAGAGTACATCAAAACCGGCATGACCCAACCGTTGAAGGCTCGCACTTTATTTCCGCCTGATAAAAGACTATTAAATACTTTTCTCAGGCGGCCAAAGAAGCGCTCCTTCAACGATTGTTTCATGTCGGCAACGTTGATGCCCAGTGCTTCCGACATACCCAAATACTTATAGGTTTCGGTTGCTGAGAGGGATCTAAGATTTATGGAATCTGTGAGCTGGGTTCCCACAGATTCCACAATCCCCCCTCGCTTTACATGCATGATCGCACATTTGTCCACACCGAATTCCATCCTGATGGCGTTACTGAAAGTTTCAGTGACCTTCAATAGCTCCATCAGTTGCAAATCGTTGGGGGCAAAGAGTTTCAGGTCATCCATGTAAAGGAGGTGAGATATAACCTGACCACCTCTTTTCAACCGATAGCCTAGACCTGAATCCTCCAGCAGCGTGCTAAGAGGATTCAAGGCTAAGCAGAACCAAAGTGGACTCAAACTGTCGCCCTGAAATATACCCCGCTCTATTCTTACCGGCTCACTATTCCTATGGATTTGCCGACATCCTGGATAGCGAAGGACTGTCCTCCATTGCCTCATACACGACATCAGGAAGGTGCGCAGGGTTGTATCAATTTTATACAACTCTAGCACCCTTATGAGCCATGTATGTGGCACCGAGTCATAGGCCTTCTTATAGTCTATCCAACATGTCGACAGATCCTTTCGGAAACGGCGAACCTGTTGACTAATGGCCATATCAATGAGGAGTAACTCCTTAGTACCACGGGACCCGTTCTTACATCCATTTTGAGAAGCAGACATAATAGAATTCTCGTTAATATGTTTATTTATTTTAGCTCTCAAAATGGAGGTAAGAACTTTATAGACCGTTGGAAGACACGTAATCGGTCTATAATTTTTGGGTTCCGCAGTACTACCCGATTTATGGAGCAGGTGAGTTATTCCAGTCGTCAGGAACTCTGGTAGCGACCCTGACTCTAAGGCTAACTGGAATAGGGTTGCCAAGCAAGCATGCGATCTTGTGAACCATTTAATCCAGAAGTTGTGCAGTCCGTCCGGTCCTGGTGATTTCCAATTTATTATTATTACTATTATTATTACTATTATTATTATTATTATTACTTACAATGGCTACTAACTTAACCATTATCACTGAAAACGTCGCGTCGTCCAAAAACACCCAACCCTAATAACTTTAGCTAATCCGTGATCTTTCTTGCATCAAAGAAACCGTATAAACATGGTGAATATCTCGTTTTCAGTGTTAATCATGTTGTACAATTTTTTATGAACTGACTTAGATAAAATTATTATCTAAATTATTTTCGCAACATTTTTCAAACTATCTTGAACCCCACTAACATGAAAGCGATGTATGAACGGTCCCTATTTGATCCCAAAACTTAATGTTAAGTGGGATCGGGGTCTTTATAAGGCCCGTTTGAACTTTCATATCTTTTACTGAATGCAAAGATTTGCTTGCTCAGCTATGATGCGCTCGGTATTAGGTACCTACTATATAATACCCACATGTGGGTATAATCTATAGACGACCTGCAAGTGCAACTTTCGCTAACAATTTTATGTCTTTTTTTTTGCACTCTGGCCCGCCAAGTTGTTCCAAAAGTGGAACAAACTTAAAATATGCAATGCCCACTTTATCCCACTAATCGATTTATGTGGGAAATATTAAGCTACTGCCTCGTTGGTCATTGGTCGCAAGTGCGGCTGATAAGCATGAGGTTGAGTCCGATTCCCGGGTCGAGCAAAGTGTTATTGTGATCTCTATCAGGTATTTTACAGTAGAAGATATGGAGTCTGGATTTGCACTGGCAATAGGCTCGTTCCTCATTAAATGGTACTGAAATGTATAGTTTTATTATCACTTTTAATCAAGCACAATTTAAATTTCCAAACAAAATCCTAAGACAAGCATTTATAAGATGTCCGAATGAACTTGATCCTTAATCTTATTTAACTATCCAGAGAGACAGAGACAAGAAAAAACCAAGGTATTAAGTCTTACAAGTTAAAGTCGAGGATAAGTCGACACGGACATTAAATTCTAGTCTTTGTGCAATTTAACTACTGCAGCTGAAGAGATTATGCCTTGAAAATGATTTCACACAGTTTAGCTCCTAGGCTACGTGAGGGTTTTAGTGGATTGAAGTGTTTTAAAGTTTTTTTTTTTAATTTGAAATGGAAATAAAGAGAGAAAAACTATTTATTTTAGAAACATACGCATGAAAGATGATTCGAGGAGCTCGTGGCTAGTGACAACACGGGACGAATCTAGACTCCGTCAGTCTACTGAGAAAAATCTAGTTAAAGAACCCAAAAACATTTTGCCAGATTCGGATATCGAACCCAAGACCACATGCTCAGCACGCAGCAGTCGTACTCGCGACCACTACACCAATGAGGAAAGGACAGTAGAAAAACGTATAGGTACATAAGCAGGGTGTAAACCAACCTTTCACACATACGTCAACCAAGCATTCTGTACATCAAACTAAGTACCCGTACGCAAAAATTTTTGCTGGGAAACGACTTCTTTTTTTGGGGTCAAAAATTTTATTTTACGGTAAAATTCAATGTAGCACTCTTAAATAGTGGATGCTTTGAATAGTAAAAGGGTCATGGAGGTAGTTTAAGTAAAGTTACATCCTGAAAACTGGTATTTACAAAAACAGTTGTGCAAAATTTGGAACTTTGACCCCCAATATTTCCGTAACTAGGTGGTTCCCAGGTATGGTCTAGAACAAAAAAAATATAGCAATTGTGGGGAGAACAAGTGCCCTTTTTTTTGGCGGGTGGAAAATCATCGAATAACCCCTCCCGCTCTTGGGCAGAGCGAAAGGTGTCAGACTTCTACTGACTAAAAACCACCCATGTTCCTTCTTAGCCCTCTATGTCGAGGCCGCAATAACTAGTGTACAACCCGCGGCCCAGAACAAGTGCCCTTTTTTTTTTTTTTTTTTTTTTGGTGGGTGTAAAATCATCGAATAACCCCTCCCGCTCTTGGGCAGAGCGAAAGGGAGTGTCAGACTTCTACTGACTAAAAACCACCCATGTTCCTTCTTCGCCCTCTATGTCGAGGCCGCGATAACCGTTGGACTACCCGCGGCCTCGACAGGCGTCGGCCCTTTCGGGCCCCTCCCATGTTGCTGACATCTCTTTGAGGCGCGCGTGGAACACGAACGCGCCGTCGACACGGCCTGTTTTCGTCGTGAGACGGACGGACGGCGAGTTAGCCCATCACTCACCGTCCACAGGCCCGCGTCTACGGTGGCCGGAGGTCATCGCGGGACCCCCGACGCCCGGAGCGCCTCCCGCGGCGGCTGGGACGAGAGGTTCTCTCCCTCTCGCGTTCCGCCACCTCCTTCGCTAGCATCACTGCTTCGCAGAAGGAGGCGACGGCGTCCCATTCCTTCTCGCCCCGGACCATGGCTTGCACCAGGGCCGGGCGCGAGAGGTCGCCGCCGCCGATCGCCGCTACGAGAACACGGCGGGGCTCCGCCCAAGCGGGGCACACCTCCACTGTGTGCTCCACCGTGTCCTCCGGCCGATCCTCACAATGGTGGCATCCGGGCGTTTCCTCCCGCCTGATTCGGTGCAGGTACCTCCCGAAACAACCGTGTCCGGTGAGGACCTGCGTCAGACGGAAGGTGAGGGCGCCGTGGCGCCTCTCAAGCCACTCCTCAAAGAGGGGACTTACCGCCACTATCGTGGCGTGCCCTGCACGGGGTTGCGACAGTCGCTGTCTCCATGTCGCCATGAGATCGCACCGGAGGTCTGTCCGCCGCGCAGCAATTTGCCGCGGCAGCGGAGTGACCCCCCGGCGCAGTGCCTCCGCGCGCCATTGATGCAGGCGCGCGAGGACTATCGCCTCCAGATCCCACGGCGGCAATCCGGCAAGGAGGTTCGCCGCTTCGCGGGAGATCGTGCGGTACCCCCGTACCGTCCTTACGGCCATGACCCTTTGGGGCACGTTCAGGTAGTGGGCGGCCCGCTTCCTCAAAGCAGGCGCCCACACCGGCGCCCCGTAAAGGGCCATGGACCGCACGATCCCCGCGTAGAGCCTCCGGCAGGAGGCGTTTGGCCCCCCCAGATTGGGCAAGAGCCACCTAAAGGCAGCCCCGGCCCGCTCCAGTCTGGGAGCCAAACGTCGGAAATGCTCCACGAAGTTCCACCGGCTGTCGAGGACGAGTCCTAGGTACTTCAAAGTACACTCGACGCCGATGGGAACCCCTCCCACCATTAACTGGGATCCCGACGGCAGCGCATTCCCACGTCCATGGAAGCCCATGGCCTCCGACTTGTGAAGCGCCACCTCGAGACCCAGCTGCCGGATCCTCTCTACGACTATCGCAACCCCGCGTGTCAAGTTGTCGGCCGCCGCCTCGTACGACCCACCCTGAGCTAGCACCAGCGTATCGTCCGCGTAGCAGACTACGCTGACGCCGCTAGGGAGGTCGGCGCGCAGCACCCAGTCGTAACCGATGTTCCACAAGGGCGGCCCCAGAACCGATCCCTGTGGAACACCGCACGACATCTCTCGCCGGTTCCACTGTCCGTCTTGACCAGGGTAGATGACAGCCCTGTCTGTCAAATAGTCCCCGACCACACGACGAAGGTAGGTCGGCACCCAGTGATACCGGAGTGCCTCCCTAATGCAGCTCCAGGGCATAGTGTTGAAGGCGTTGGCGATGTCGAGAGACACCGCCAAGACCACACCGCCCCGAGAGACCGCAGCCCCCGTCGTGAGGGCTCTCACGCGCATGATGGCGTCCACCGTCGAGCGCCTCTTGCGGAAACCAAACTGGTGTTCCGCAAGATCCGGACCCATTCCCTCCAGGTGCTCGGCGAGGCGGTTTGCAATTACTCTTTCAAAGAGCTTGCCCACCTCGTCGAGCAGCACAATGGGCCGGTATGCGGACGGCGAGTCCGCCGGGCGCCCCGGCTTCTGGATGAGGACCAGCTTCCCCGTCTTCCAACGAAGCGGGAACTGGCCTCTTTCCATGCATGCGCTTAAGAACCCCTCTAGTCGGGGCCCAAGAGCCTCTGAGGCCAGGACCCAGGCTTTGCCAGGCAAGCCATCGGGTCCCGGGGCGGTATTTTTGGCACTCAGCCTACGTACCGCCGCTCTCAGGTCTACCCCAGTCACCTCCGGAATGTCGTCATCGGTTCCTGAATGGTCCGTTTCCGGCATCGCGGATGGCGGAGCCATTGGCGGGGGAGGATGCTCCCCTCGCGAAGGGAACAGAGCGCTCACCACGTCCTCCACGAGCTCAGGCCGGAGACTCTGCGTCAGCGGGGGGGCCCGGGTGAGAACAAGTGCCCTTCGTTTGCGTTAAAGGTACTTTTACACCCTTTATAGTAATCAAATAAATTGCTTTCACGATTTTTCATCGCTTTCCGGGAGATAGCCCGTCATCCCACACAAGTTGGTAGAGTCAACTAGGAGAATGGCCCATTGTGGTGTCCATTCCGAGGCTGGCGACCTATTACGGCCTGTTCACTGGTGCTATTGCAATTCCTACTCTCAAATGTAACAGCTTTCCGCAGTTTATATCGGTCAAGTGGTTTTAACTTTCGTAGAAACGTAAACAGTTGAAAGTTAGATAGCAATTTAATTATTTACTAAGTTACGTAATAATGCATTTTTGCAGGAGACCTTAGCTTAGTTTACTGTGTGACCGGTATCTTTTCTTTACGTTGTATTGGGATGAATCGATGAATCGCATATGAAAAAAAAGTGATGAGTATAAATGTGGATGGATAGAGAGGGAGAGGAAGAATAAAGAAAAGATGAATGGAGTGTGTGAGGTGTGATATGAAAAAAAAAGGAATAAATGATAACGTGACGACTGACAAGGCAGAATGGGAGAAAAAACTTGTTGCGCCGACCCCAATTATCATGGGATAAGGAAGATGATGATTGTACACATTTTTTTTGGAATTTTTAAGCCACACTTTGTTGTTTATAATATACGTTAAGGTGAAGGCGACAAGATAGCCCGCGAAATTCGATATTTTTTTCGTTTCTTGCAATTTCCCGGTCAGTGTCAAGTCGTATGTTAAATAAAATGGGATTCGCGGCAATGAAAAAATGTCTCTTTACTGAGTAATAATGATTGAAATCACCAATACAACCGTCTCAGTTCATATAATCTCAAGAATGACTATTTGATGAAAGAGGCATTGCGCGTGGGCTAGCTCGTCGCAGAACCACCTACTACTGCTGAGCATGTTGTTCAGTTCTAATTAATGACAAGAGGCTCGTTATATAAATAGTTAGCTTAATGGTCACAAGACTTCTCTCTGTAGAGTGAGTGGGCTATACTAATACATCAACCAGCCTTGTACCGGATAGTGCAAAAGTACTACAGCGCCATCTAGAATCTCTCTGAATTGCGTTATGAAAATTACCCTCGACTACAGACTAAAAAGTCCGATAACAGCTGTATTACATAAAGATGGATGATTCTCCTTTGCCAATGAAGTTTTTTTTTTTTTGGAGCACCCTTTTTATTGCCCACCGGAAAACATCACGTGACTCCTCCCGCTATGGGCTGAGCGGCAGGGAGTGTCAGTCTTCTACTGGCTAAAAACCTCCCATGTTCCTTCTTAGCCCTTTGTGTCGAGGCCGCCGTATCTCTTTCGGCAACCTGCAGCCCTAAGTCCCAGGCCATTAGCCCCACGTGCTGAACACGAACCCGCCGGCGCCGAGAAGTCATTACCGAAATTATTGTGCTGGTCTAGGTTCAAAGGCATGTAGTCGGGGCCGTAACCACTTGGCCACCAGAGCTCCCAAAGTCACAAGTAAACACAACATTCAGGTAATATTTGAACTTCCTAGTGACGTCAGAACCCCGTAAAGGTGAAATTGAACGTGACCACGCTTTGGTCTAATACTGACCACAAATAACGTTACTATGCTCACAAATTGATATTCAACTGGCAATGCATGGCCGTGCGTCGAAATATAAACAGTGCTAACATTGCCTTATTTCGAAGTGAACTTTGGTTTCCGATTCATAAACGCAGTTGAAAATTTCATTACAAGACTATGCTTTTACTGTCTGATTGGAGTTTATGTGAAGGTTTTATTGGCTAAGCTTGTCCAGATCTATATAGATCTAGACAAGCTACATAATGGTTCGTGTCTTTAATTATATTTTTTTAGGGAATAAAGTAAAAAGGTGAGGTTCTAACAGGTACGATTATGATTAGGTAGACCGTATAGATCGGCGGCATGGTCGTCTGAATTGGTAATCAATGTCGAATTGCGTGATATAATCGACTAACTGAAGTACCTACCGTACCTGCTTTTTACAGTTTCAGCCTAATGGAAAAATAACCTACGAATTGGCCGTCCAACGGTAACGCACCTCTCTTGACAACTTTTTCTTTATCTATATACCTACCTACTTAATTTTTTTGGTTTTTTTTTTCCATCCGCACTCTAGATTTTGTGCCCGGTTAATTGCAATAGTCCTCATTAAGGTGAATAGGGAAGTTAACAAAAAAACTAATTAGTCCGTCAGATAGATTTCCAAAAACTACTGGACATGTATTTTTTCTTTTTTCACGTAAACAAACAATGAAGATGATGCAGTGCTTTGAAAACTCGTGTCACGTCATTTTTTGAGACATTAGTATGACATTATTTAACAGTCAGTGACGTCACAACCCCCCACTCAAATCGTTGAAGCGTTTTATCTTCGTCAATTTTTATTGACGATTATGATTAGGTAGACCGTATAGATCGGCGGCATGGTCGTCTGAATTGGTAATCAATGTCGAATTGCGTGATATAATCGACTAACTGAAGTACCTACCGTACCTGCTTTTTACAGTTTCAGCCTAATGGAAAAATAACCTACGAATTGGCCGTCCAACGGTAACGCACCTCTCTTGACAACTTTTTCTTTATCTATATACCTACCTACTTAATTTTTTTGTTTTTTTTTTCCATCCGCACTCTAGATTTTGTGCCCGGTTAATTGCAATAGTCCTCATTAAGGTGAATAGGGAAGTTAACAAAAAAACTAATTAGTCCGTCAGATAGATTTCCAAAAACTACTGGACATGTATTTTTTCTTTTTTCACGTAAACAAACAATGAAGATGATGCAGTGCTTTGAAAACTCGTGTCACGTCATTTTTTGAGACATTAGTATGACATTATTTAACAGTCAGTGACGTCACAACCCCCCACTCAAATCGTTGAAGCGTTTTATCTTCGTCAATTTTTATTGATTTGCTAAAACAAAAAATACGTAAGTATCCAATATTTTTCGATAATCTAACAGGCGGACTAATTACAATTAAATTTTTTAAGTCAGTAAACATCTCTATTGTTGGTGTACATTAGGTATACTTAAACCTCTGCTTAACCTTACAGAGATTCTGCTCAACCTACTGCAGTCCAGTTTTGAACACAAGTCTCTCAAATACTGTTTTCCTGACTGCTAATCGTGTTGGTCGCTAAAGTGTGGCCGAAATTGGCTATCTTGTATACCGTATAGGCTTCATATAACGCTATGGCCTTTTCGTAGCGCACCAAACTGAGTTGCGGCACTACTTATCATTATTCAGCGCAGAACTGCAATATCAGGCGGTATCTTTAGCAGGCAGCTTAGTCCCGCCCCTCTATTGTACACTTATACTACATATATAATGGGTAAAGATTTTGGAAAATGTTATTAGTTGGAAGTTCGAGTAACAACATGCTTTATTAAGGGTATTTTCTGTAGAGCCGGTGATGGATCTATTGGTTATAATAACTTAACATCATGTAATAAAAAATTGGTTTTGTAAGTGCTTAATTATATATATACATCATACAGTTTCATTTATTCGGTACCTCTATTATTTAAAGAGTATTTTAATTTTCCGTACTGACCCGTCTTTTTTTTCTTTCCGTTTTGTTCGCAAGTGTAGTGGATATACGAGAATATCCAAACCCATTCTAAAACCTTCACTTCACACAACATACTCAAAAATACCCACCCACATTCTTCGCTAAAAACCAACCCAAAAATATGCCTAACGAATTTTAATTACTCCAAACTAAACGACGAAAGTAATTAGGTAAATTACAGCACGTACGTAAGCTTATGGTCTTAAAAGTTATAATAGAAAGAGCACTTTGTCATGTCAAGCTTTTAGCAGCCTCTTTAATTTCTCTTTGTGCAGTAAATGAAGACATTAAATCGTTTACGTCACGACGTAATGAGAGAAAGTAAATGAATCAGGTCCTCCTCCACGTACCGACAATATGAGTTTAATGAATTGATGTAATATTACGGCCTGGAGTGTTGTTTACATAATCATGTTCCTTTGTGTATATGACCTTCATATTTTAGATGGAAATTAAGACTTTTGTCGTCATTGTCGATATTTCATTTCAAATAATGCATATTTTTCCACAATTTACTAGCCGTGAGAAACCAGTACCCGGTACAAACTGGATTGTGGAGGCCAAAGCAGTCACTCCATCCGAGAAATTAGTATTCAGTTTATCCAACTTACCCCAACATTGTTGAGAATAGGTTATAACAGAGAACTGCATTCCAGAAAGGCAAAAAAGGTCAGCAGAGTAAAAACCTTTACGTAAACAAAAATAATGGCTTCAAATTAAGTTTTTATTATGATTCCATTTGCAACAAATGGTTTGGTAAACAAAGCCTTTAAAATACTAATTTAAAGCTGTTGTATCCACCCTCTTCTAAATGTGTAAACTAAAAGTTTTTAAATAAATAGAGTTTTAAAACGCTAACAACGTTAATTATTCAGTCGAATTACGAGCTAGGTTTTGTCCGAGAGCTTCGGTTGCGTGATATTATTATTATAAAACTAATAGTTTCAAGAGTTATACTTTTTTCCCACGGAACCGTAATCTGGTTTATAAAGTAAACGTTGTCTAATTTACTCTTTTTACTCTTTATTGCATCGGCTATCTGTAACTCAAAGCATCGTCAAAATCGGTCCAGCAATTTTTATATATACCTACCTATGAGCAGAATACGTCAAGAAATCTCGATCTTTTGTCGAGTCATAAAACCATACAAATTGGATTCAATATTCTTTTCATAACTTCAAAATTGATGGTCGTGCTTCTTGGAGCTGTTCAATGTCGATTTTTAACCAAATACGTACGTGGTTTTTCTGCATTGTCACATTCATCTTCATTGGCATAGATGCACAATTGCATATCGCTTGCACATGACGGCCTAAAAGTCGCCCAGTTTTGCTTCAGCAAACATGCCTGATGCGCTGCAAGTATACGAAACAGCCCCATCAACATTCTTAATGCATTATTATACTGAATGCAATGAGCATTGTAATCATGACAGGCTCAACGAGTAACACGACTAGTTTGAAAACCTTTTTTTATTTTGGTGGGAAATCTTCAAATGTCTCCTGCCGCTCTGGGCGGAGCAGAAGGTAGTGTCAGACTTCTACTGACTAAAAACCACTCATTTATATTCTTCGCCTTCAAACCAACGAGTAAATTTAGTGCATCGGGCTGCCAACGCCCTGCGCTTCCTATCAATATCGTGGTCATCCGAGAAACCATCCATTACCACATGACCCAGGTACGGAAAATGAGTTATGATCTGCAACGGAATTCCTTGCAACTTTACAGGTGGAATATTTGCAGGTGTATTATTTATGAAGCACTTTTATTGCGCCTTAATGCCCATGTCAGTTTAAAAACTTATATAATTAGACTGGTAATAAGTGACCGATACTTAAACACGTTATTACAAATAAACAACTTTTACTGTGGAACCAAACTTCAAATCGCAAAAAAAGAACAGCTGTTCAGTACATTTTGACCAGTTAGGTGTACATAAATCGGTCACTAATTACCAGTTACCCTATTTATAAGCAAAATGGTCCTTAAAAACTATAAATATTTACTACATTAAATAGTTATACAGATTAAAATCAGTGTTTGTTAAATCCTGAAGCATTGTGTCCGTAGTTCGTATCACAGCCTGAGTTCTACCCTAGATTCAATTTTAAGAATTTGCTTCAGTCGCCGTTCGCATCCTGAATAACAATGAGTTCCATGTTATGAGTAGTGCTTTCTAAGTATTGTTCAGCGCGTTATTTTAATCTATGACTTAACTTTATGAAATTTTATTAAAAAATGCTCTACAATATTCGATACTGGTTGAGGTTATTTATTAAATGAACGTGGGAGCTGTCCACGAGCTTTATGTTTAAAAACAATTTGTTTAAAAGTTTTAAGAACAAACAAATTTGTCCACATATTGCTGACGCCAGTCTAAGGTAGGTAGGTATATAGAGACAAAACCCCATTGTATCTACACCAAACAAAAATCCTAAATTGAAATAGCCCAAAGCCAAACAAAACCCAATACAAGTAAAAAACTGTTAGTAACGCAATCGTAACGTCTCGTTCATAATTGAAACATGTCAACAAGTCTTTGATGTTTTGGACGCTAGATGGCTGTCTTTGTCCAAACTGATGGACAGATACGTCAGTTGAATGTGTACGTCCATCGGCGTCATGTCAGCTCTGTCCATACTCGATAGTTCGCATTCAATTTCCGTCGGTGCTATGTGCGAATACCGTGCCAGACAGCGGCGTATTATTGACTGAAACGTATGAAGATTTTGATAGCTTTGCAATTTACTGGCGTATGTTTCGGACGTTGTTTCTGGTGTAAAGTGAACTGTGGAATGGTGTTTGGTTGGGATTCAACTAAATATTCAACTGTATTGCTTTTATTGATTTGTGTGCTTTAAAAATATTCAAGATGATTTCCTTTACTAAATCGTTTTACGCGTTATAATAACCAATAAGTAACAAAACATGTAAAATCAAATCAAAACTCATTTATTCAAACTAGGCTGATAATCAGCAGTTTTCGGACGTCAAAATTTACTTTACTTTATTTTACTTAATTACAAGAGACAGTCCCCTAAAACGCCCCCCCTTCGACACTACTTCCTACTATTTGTACTCGTGCATAATCTTTAAACTTTATCAGTACTTACTCATTGTTTTATATCTAGTTTCTGAATTCAGAATAAATGATGTAACTTGAGGTAATAATGCTAAAGTAGAGTTTGACTACTGCACAATTTATATCCGACTTAAGAGCGCTTGCCTAGGTTGGTCTGCGGATGGGTGACCGCCCATTAAATACCGAGTTTCCTCCGTGCCTCGGAAAGCACGTTAAGCTGTTGGTCCCGGCTGCACTATATAGATCTTTGGCAGTCGTTACAGGTAGTCAGTGACCTGAAAGTCTGACAACCAGTCTTACCGAAAGGTATCGTATTTCGGTTAAAAGAATTTATTCTCATAAGAACAATAGGTTCACTTATAATGAGATACAAAGTGTTTTTTATATCTAAATAATACATATTGCCTCCGATGCGTGTTGGTGAAGTTATACAAAATGAATATATAGAAAGTATGTACTTAATTGCTAACATTTAATATGCGGTATGACTACATTTCATGCACGTAATTTCTCAGTTTTTGTTTAAATCTATTTCCCAGTAATAACTGGGTTGTGGAGGTCAGTTAGGTAGTCGCTCCATATAAAATACTGGTATTCAGCTGCGTCCGGTTAGACTGGAAGCCGACCCCAACATAGTTAGGGCTTTTAAGATGAACGATGGAAATAACATTAATGTGATTACTTTTCATTGCTAAATAGGCCTGCTCTTGACCTCGATCACGTCTCATGGTAATGACTGTATGTAGATGAGGGCTATGATGGAACGAGCGTACCCTGAAGATGCTTGGTCACTCTTGCTTTGATGGCAAACGGGTTAAAGGGAACACAAACACAGAACAAAGTGTAAAACTTTCTGCCGGCATCCACCACGACGTCGAGACGTCGGGATATCAACAGCTCGGTGGTAGAAGGGTTATGGTGGGATCAAGTCATGGAGCTCCTGCACAATGCTCTCCGAAGTACAGTCGATCGAATCTATAAGAGCTTCTACAACAATCTCTACCTCGAAGATCAACAGAAAGGGAAGATTTTAATAATAAATTGATTGCTATTTATATTAATGTTTTGGAAACACATTTTATTTTTTTAAGTAACAATACCAAAGCAATTTTGTCTTTCGGTTACCTGAAAATCTTAGTCTATATTTAAACGCCTACTGAAATATCTCACCGAAACCGGTATCTTCTAATAAAATTAATTTTAATATTCCTTTATTAATATTAAAGGAGGTCTACCTATCTAATTTAATAATCCACCAAACTATTAGGTACTACCTACTTTAGTTTCTATTCAATATTGATATAGAAATAATACTCTAGCGCATTAATTAAGTACCATTTTGTCGGTATTTCGAAATTGGCTGAGAGAAGCTTATGCTATAAATTTTCATGTATACCATAAATTTCATTAAACTTTTAAGTAAAAATTATTACCTCCTGCCTGCTATGGTATTAAAGGCCCATAAAATGTATTCGTGTAAATAATTTTTAGATAACATTTAGTAGATTTTTTGGTAGGTATGTGTGATTACGATCTTTTATAACGGGTTACTTTATGACTTAATAATAACACGACTTTACAATAAAATTATAAACAAGCAAATGCTTGAACATAAATAATTTGTTTTTTTATACACTTGGTTAGCCAACGTGTTTTGTCATCTGAAATCGAAGTGGCCAGGCCCCTTTTTATGTTTGTATGCCAACATCAAATTTTAATTAATACATTTGATGAATGCGTGCTTGCTGAAAATAATAGTATGTGGTTTAATACTTTCATGACATGAGTTTCGTACCGGCAAGAGTCACTAATTTGCTACGACAACATTTCCCAAAAAACTTTTCAAAGTAACAGCCCGCAAAGCAACTTCATTTACACAAGCCAAAAATATCCCGAAAAAAGTTTAGCTACTTAAATTATTATGTTGCCCTCAAAATAAGTGATCCCGGCCGCTAATAGGCATTATGGCGAAGTTTCCTACAAAAGCAGAAAACTTTGGGTCGGAAGCCACGTATCTAAGAAGTAAAAGATTTCCGAACTATCAGGAACTTTCAATAATCCGGTAAGTCGATTGTAGCCGAACTTATTTTCAGAGACGAGTGCGTATAGCCGTTTTAGATAAAGTAACATCTGGTTTATGGAGTTCCCTGAACATATATTTTGTATTTTCACGCCCGTTTTCCCTATGATGTGAACAGAAGTTTGTGAGCTTCTATTCTTGGTGATGGCTTTATTCTTGTATATGGAAAGTTGTTTCATACTGTGGGATTGCACTTCTTTTTGGGCTGCTATGTTTTCTTTTCATAAATCTTTTTTATTTTGGAACTTTTTAGCGAAGCATATTTTTATGCTATTTTCAGTCAGCTATTTAAAGTTAAAGCCATGTTTGCTTGTGTGGTGTCGAAAATGATGGCTCAGGAACGTCCAATCGGGATAAGAACGAACATAGGGCTGATTTGTCGATTACCTAGGCTGCGGTTGACGCAGTGGCTGAGTGATTTAACTGAGCGAGTCGTCGCTGGCCGCATGGGACGGATCAGCAATGACCAGTTTTAGTCGGTAAGAGTCCTTCTGCTTGCCCCAGATAGAAGGTACTGATGAGAGTTTACTAGCTAAAAAAATAAATTATTAAAGTTAGTATGGTCACAGGTGTGGCGGTGGTGATAGTCATGGTATACCCGTATGCCTTCATCGAAATGTCTTTAGCCGTTAGGTGTGCATAGGCATTAGGCATGTCAAACAAACAGACTGACTTTCACATTTGTGATATTTGATGAGATCAATGAATCATCATCATTTTGACTGGCCTGTTGGTCTAGTGGTTAGTGACCCTAACTGCTATGCCGGAGGTCGTGGGTTCGATTCCCATTGCACCCAGGACAAATGTTTGTGTGATGAGCACGATCATTTGTTCTGTGTCTGGGTGTAATACATATTATCTATAATATGTATGTATTTAGAAATATATAAGTATGTTTATCAGTTGTCTAGTACCCATAACACAAGCTCTGCTTAGCTTGGGACTAGATGGCGTTGTGTGATAGTTGTGGTATATTATTATTATTATTATCATCATCATCATCAACAGCCTATTAATATTCCCACTGCTGGGACACAGGTCTCCTCTCTTTTTTTTTAGAGGGAATGGGCTATAATCTACCACGCGGGCCCAGTGCGGATTGGTAGATGTCTCATGTCTTCGAATTTTTTGGTTCTAAGACATGCCGGTTTCCTCACGATGATTTTCCTTCACCGTTTTGAGAGCAGCCGTGATGAAATAAATAACACAAAGCAATGTGCCTGCCTGGGTTCGAACCCACGACCTTAGTTCGTAAGTCGGGGCTGTCACCACTGGACCACCACTGCTCTCTTAATCAATGAATCCTTCATTAAATGTTGAACTTAAAGCTTTGTGTGTTATTAAGAAAATATTAAAAATATTATTACTAAACGACTGATCGGATCGTAATGAAATAAGGAGATAGATTTTATCCTGGCAAAGGACACAGCTATACAAACTCATCAAAATTTCCTCTCGGATCAAGTCGCAGGCAACAGCTTCTAGCTTTATTGTTGTGTATTTTGATCAATGTAGAACTACACACTGAAAAAAAAAACCAACAACTGACGTTATAATAACACACACGAACTAATAATGTTACCTACTGAGTCCACATAATATTATAACTGGAGTAATCCTCGATCAATCATGTAGCTGCTACATGTGTAGGCTACACTAAGACTAGAACTAACATAGGATTAACATAAATAATATCCCAAGTTCGGGAGCCAGGCAGTCTCCAAGGGTTGCAAACAAAAACTAATTCATAACGCCTGTTTTTTACTAGTTTGTTGTGTTTTTACTGGAAATATTTGATTGCCTGGTTGAGTTAGTAGTTGAGATGTGAGCGCTTGTATTTTTCATAAGGAATTTCTTAGAAGCAGGCGTCTGAATTAGCGAGGGACAGTCGATGGCAATGGGTTCGCGCAAGTTGTAGGTGTAATGTAGCAGAAATAGGTAATAGTAACTACACACACGAAGTCAACCTTTGCTCTGCCTAACCATTAGAGTTTACAAGCGAGATGTAATGTTATGTAATTGGCGACAAAGTTGAGAAAAGTTGTTCAACATTGTCGCAAGCGATATGAACTGTTGTGCAAATTTGTATGTTCCTACAATAATACGGAACTAACGTTGTCAGGTACCCTTTTTTGGAGGGAGAGAAGAGAAGTCATCAAATAAACCTAACATTTTCCTTTTTAGCCCTTTTTGTCGAGGCCGCGGTATTTCTTTCGAAGAACCTGCCGACCCGACAGGAAGTACCCTAAAACTTGCTTTTAGCATTCAGCATGCATTCCGCAACAAATACAGGAAATAAATTAGATTAAAAATGTTGTACCTACTGTTATTGTTTTCCAAATATGTACCTACATTTAAGAAGACACTGAGGAAGATCAAGATATATATTTTCAAAGCAAAAGTTACGAAGAATCACCCTTTGTATGAAAAGCTAGTTTTATTTTAAAAGGGTTATTAAAATAGAGAGGAAAATAAACATGGTTTTATACCTGTGATAAGAATCTTTTTCTCTCGCAGAGGAAACGGCGCCAAATGAAATCTTTTACAGCGATCTGTTAATTTAAAAAGATGGTAATCTCGGTGTGAAGGTATTGGAGAGGTCTGTTGTGATGTGTTTTCTCTTATGACTGGCTGATTCTTTGTCTAAAAACAAAGTTATCTCAATGGAAAGAAAAAAGAATATTTATTTAACTATTTATGTACACACAGTAAAATTATAAAATATAACATTAGAGTACAAAGGTACTGCTTATTTCTCAAGAAATTTCTGCCAGCAGACCTGCAAAAGGAGAAATGAAAAAAGAAATGTAGACTATAGTGTGTGAGAAGCGGAAAAGAATATAAGAAAAAAGAAGAAGATAAGAATATTGTTAAACAACATAATATATTTGGCGTTATGTTGGTGTATTACACTCCACATTATGGGTTTAGGTTATGTTTATATGCGTTGACACACATGTATACACAAAAAAAGATACATTGACAAGGTTTCTTCATAGGTAATCGTAAAATAATTATTTTTTCCTAAACTTCTAGTAGGTAAGATTACTTGTGGGTATTCACGGATTTTTTTAATTTTAAAATCAGCAAGTGGGGGAATTCCGCAACTAAATATTGGTAATAATGTAACTATATTATAAGGGAACGTTCTAATGTATCCACGTGGACGAGGCAAGACTGAAATGTAAAAAATGAATCGTAGCACGTAGTGAATTGCAGTTTCTGCCTACCCCCACGGTAAAAATGTTAATTTATGCATGTCTTGGAATAAAATATCAAATCCTTATCAATTTATTTGTCTATACTCGAAGGACAAATTTGTGTTACCAGCATGCATTTAGTGACGTCCTTATCGGTACATTTAGGATCTAACCTAGCTAACTAACTCTAGTCGAAATAATATGCATTTTGCATATTATGTACTAATAACCCGAGCTCGACCCTAATTGGCCCCTCCCGAGAAGCAATCACTTGACGGTATAAAGTCGTTTTTATTTTTTTGCCGTTATTATGTAATTTATTTTTTAATACAATTAAACTAAACTCTATGTTATAGTATTTCTGTTATAAAATGCTAAGCTATGTTTTTTTACGAAACTTTCTCTTTAACAAATATTGCTGTAGGTACCTAAATATTTTTGGTTTTTTTTTTTGCTGTCTCTCGCATTCAGAATTTGAAACTGTTTGCTATCTATCAGGCATCATGATGATATTTTTTCTAGCCACCATCAGAAATGTTACAGATAAGCTTTAAAGGAAATTGGACCTTAGGGACGTATCACACAATATTACCTATCATTTGAGTTCGGCGTGTGAAGTCTTTTTGATTGAACGGGAAACTCCCTACTTCTACGAAACTCTTAGTGAGAATATTGCTAAAAGTGAATTGACACTGTGCCGTTGAGAATTCTATATAAAATCCTAGAAAATAGTGCTCATGCAAAAGCATTCATATAGAAGATAATATTAAATATTAATATCTAACACTAGTCGACTATGCAAGAATCCAATTTACCAATCTGTTTAATGAAAAATTATTGTATTTTTATGTACAGATAATTTAAAAAATATAAATAAAAATTATCACTCTAGTTTATTTGTAGGACGGCACGGTTGGAGCAATGGTTGAACCTCGATTCCCGCGAGGTCTAATATTTGTATGACTTACAGGTAGGTAGCTGTTTCGGGTCTGACTATTTGCCTATTGATTTTGTTTGTATAAATGATTGTAAACGCACCCACGATACAAGGAGAAAATCAAATAGTGGAGTAACGTTTAAAAAAAAACCCGAGCTACGAATATAGTCTGGTTTTCTCATTTTCCGCTACTATTTGAACTCCAGCCACCTTCCTAGAAAAAGCTTGTTTCGCTACAACACTTATGATATTCTGTAGTGCTGTAGACCGCAACACTTCTGAACAAACCGGATTTTCAATTTCCTTTCCGGACCAAACACTTTCCTTGAGCGAACATTTTTTATACTTTCACTCTACAGTGTACTATAACTTGGTATCTATATACTTTATGTGTGTGGGTGGTTATATATACACATGAGTGAGTTTCCTATTTTGAGCTGTCTTTATTTACTTACTGTCCTTTTAACGAAGCCACTCGTTCTTTCCTGTGTTGCTTCGATACGAAGAAGGTCATGTTCATTTCCGTGGGTGTTGTTCGGTTTTATAACTGGGTATTTTACTGATCGGTTCTCTCAACCTAGTTAGTGCCTATAACTAGGTGTCAGTTTTTGTCATGTCAGTAACTACTAGTTGATATGAAGCATCTTGGTAGAAGTGTCTGGCAGACTTTAAGCCCACTGACTATTTGAAATGATTGTGAAAGATACTACAACAAATGACTTACTGTGGAAACTCAGAAAGTAATAGATGATTACCCACCCATTCATAGACTGTCCTTAGCAAGCGCTGCTTTAGATTTAAGATCGTCCCGACGCATGCAGTTGTTATTATTCCTCGAGCTAGACAAACTATTTCCACAGTCCTAAAAGTGGATAAAAGCCGTATAAGCCCAATAGGTCAATAAACACTGGCTTTTCGTCGAACACGTTCAGTTCATGAGCAGTCAATAAGCTTTATGCTCTTAATTCCCAGATCAGTGCGAAATGCGACCTAAATCATCCATCCATTGCATGGCTTTAGGTTAGTATGTTGTACCGTATAGAACATACAACAGTGGTAATTTTTGAAGGACCAACAACAAATGACTCCTCCCGCTCTGGGCGGAGCGGAAGGGAGTGTCAGACTTCTACTGACTAAAACCATGCATCTTCCTTCTTAGCCCTTTGTGTCTGGGGCCGTGGTATTTCTTTCGAACAACCCACAGCCCCGGCGACGGCCCAGGAAGTAACCAATGCCGTTGCATTGGTTTAGGTCAATACCATAGCATAAGTAATAGAAACAAAACTAAATATTACCAACTATTTAATTATAATTGCTTTAATACATAGTCGAATAATAAATTAAAGTAAAAATTAGCTGCAAATAGATCAGAAATAGGATATTCTCTACTCAGTTCTAATAATTTTCAGCTTCCCAAACGCTGCCCAGCCGAGTCGGATTCGACGATTGACCTCTTTCTCAAAGTTGGACCTACCTAACTGGACCGTTTGTCCCAGGTAGACATAATCGTCTACAACTTCGAGTGTAGAGTCTCCGATCTTGATAGGAGTGGGTGTTACATGGGCATTCAACATGACCTTGGTTTTGTCCATGTTCATTTTAAGACCCACTCTTTCGGAAGCTCTACTGAGGTAATCGAGCATCTTACTGAGGTCCTCCATAGTCCCAGCCATGACCACTATATCATAGGCAAACCGAAGGTGAGTGATGTAATCGCCATTGATGTTGATGCCTAGTCCTCTCCAGTCCAGAACCTTGAAAACATCCTCCAGTACAGCGGTAAACAGTTTCGGAGATATGACGTCTCCCTGTCTCACACCTCGCTGCAGAAAGATAGGTTCCGAAGTCTGATCCTGAAGTCGGACTGACATGGTGGCGTTTTTTTTTTTTTTTGGTTCAAATCAATAATTCATAATTCACACACCTACCTTATTTATTTTTAAGATATTATTTAGGTATTCTAAACGTATCCGCGTTTTACTAGAAAATCTATCATTCAATCTGCGTTGTTAGGCATTATTCTTCTTTCTGGGCACGTAACAAACTTCTCTTCTAGACTTTCACGAACGCGGCAGACCTAGAAGTAGATGACAGGGCAAGACTCCTTCTTGAAAGATTAGCTTATAATAATAATTAATATTAACACCTACTCACGGAACCTAAAAATATCTTAAAAACAACGCATTCCTTTATACGACACCAATTACCCATAATACAATAGCTATAAAGCAACAATAACACTCACAAAAGCAATTTAAAGTCGATTCCTAACCATTGGGCCACAGTAGCCCGTTAAGCTTAAATTACTGAAATAGTAAAATAGTGTTGTACGAAATTTAGCAAGTTCATAATGAATATTTATTGGTTTAATACGAACCAGCTGGGCACCGGGAAGTGGCGAACAATCGGGCTTGCATACGGGAATTGCCACGATAAGTGGCATTTTTTATTGCTGCAACTCGTGTACACACACTTCCGCAGAAAGTAATCGAAGTTGTGTATGGTTATGAAAAAGTGATAACTTATGAGTTTTGGTGGTTGTGTAAAAAAAATCTCTGTTGTATCACAACTATTGTTACACAACCTTGGTGTTTCTTGCACATTTTTCTCCATGGAGATCTTCCTACGCTTTGAAATACGAGTTCTTGTGCGCCGACCCCAAGGTAGTCTTCCAGCCTGACTGAATGCAGCTGAACACCAGTTTTTTGCATGGAGCGACTGCCTATCAGACCTTCACAAGCTATTTAGAACTGTATAGTTGTATATTCATATTCAAAGTCTGAGAACCAGTCCTAACTAGTTGTCAGACTTGCGGGCTACTGACTAGTAGTAACTACTGTATTTTATTATTAACCAATTACAATAGGGTAATTCACTTGAAAAATCTAAGTAGTCCGTCAGATAGATTATCAAAAAATAATAGACACGTATTTTTTCTTTTTTCACGTGAACAAAAGATGAAGACGATACAGTGCTTCAAAAAGTCGTGTCAAATCGTGTGACGTCACAAGGTTAGTACTTTTTTACCCAAAAAGTGACGTCAAAAGCCCCCACTCATGATCTTTGACACGTTTTATTTTCGTCAATTTTTATTAATTTGTTATAACAAAAAACACATATCCAATATTTTTCGATAATCTAACAGCCGGACTAATTAGATTTTTTTGGTGAAATACCCTATTATTAATATTTTTTTTTTTTATTTTACTTATTACGGTTCCGTGGGATGCCCTCAGACTAAGTGGAGCGCCGATCTACGTAGTGTAAGGAAGTAAGGATTTCGGCAAGCGCAGCGCGTGCCCTGTAACCTTCGAACTCTGTGCTCGGACCTCATTGGAGACACATGCGTTTTTAAAAACTTTTCTTACTCAATGGCTTTTTTCGTTGTTCGATCGAATTATAAAAATATATGTCAATTACTCTGTATTGTTCCCAAGTTTAGTTTTTCCGATAATTACGTTCTCTTTTAGTAGGTTAGCTACTGGATGAGAGTTGCCGAGAAACGAGTTAAGTAGCGTACGATTGAAGATGCCTACATCCAGCAGTTGACTGCTGTAGGCTGATAATGATATTAAAGGTATGTGATTAATCACCAGTAATAACATAACAAAACTCATATCATAAAGAATACCTGGTATCTATTTAATAGTTATATGTATATATCTCCAAATTCTCTATGGATAGCCGCAACCATTTAGAGTCCTAGTCCTCCATAAAATTTAATCTTAAGATACCCCTCATCCAGACCTGACCAAAGTACGTTTATTGTGTCCCTTGTAAACACACCATTTTAACTTTATGATTTTTATACATTTCCAAAGAAACCAAGCATTTTATTAAAAACTTTAATTTACAGCGAATAGCTTGTAAGAGTAGAGGTTTTATCCTACATAATATTATAAACGCGAAAGTTTGTAAGTATGTATGTATGTTTGTTATTCTTTCACGCAAAAACTACTGAACGGATATGGATAAAATTTGGTACACAGATAGTTTATGACCTGGATTAACACATAGGATAGCTTTTATTCCGATTATATCTTCTCGTGGGATAATAGTAATAGTAGATATAGTGTGGCCGCTGGCAACACCTAGTAAAATAATATTTTAATATGGTACAAATCGATTAAAATAACCTTCAGTAGAAAACTTAGTTATTAAATTTTAGGATTGAAACTTTCATTCATCATTTTAACCGACTTTCACAAAAAGGAGGAGGTTCTCTATTCGTGTGTCCTTCTTCTTCTTCTTTATGGGGTTCAGGTTTCCGCACTTAGTCCTTGAAGTGGACCATTGTGCGTGAGCCATGGTGGCCGATTACTCCAACCAGCCCACCTCCCTCCAGAAGCAGATCAGACTTCCCGGTCTCCTCAGGGCATCCGCAAGGGATCTTGGTGTACCAAGGGTCTCCTCACGAATCTTGGTAACGCCTGTACACTCAAGGAGCACATGCGCCACCGTTTCCTCTGCCTCCATGCATGCTCTGCACAGGGGGCTGTCAGTGATACCTAGGTTGTGGAAGTGTTTATTTAGTGAACAGTGTCCAGTGATGGTCCCCGCCACCAGACGCAGGCTGTCTCTGTCCAGGCGCAGAAGGCGCCTGGTCAGCTTTGTATCCAGGGATGGCATAGCATCCTTGGATTGCCTACATCCTGGTGTCAAGGTCCACCGTTCCTCCGCTTGTATGCGAGTGTGGTCTTTTAACCAGCTTCTTAGCTGCTTGAAAGGGATGGGCACAATGGGTTCGGGTCCGTACGGTTTTGTGCTGGATCCTCTTCTGGCAAGTTCGTCAGCCGCATCGTTTCCAAGTGATCCACTGTGACCTCTTATCCATTGTAGTGTTACCGTGTTGTGATTTAGTACCGTGATACGTTCTAGTGCCTTGTGGCATTCTAGTATCAGTCTCGACGTGATCTGATTGCTCTTTAGGGATTGAAGGACTGAGGCACTGTCGGAGAGTATTCGAATATTAGTATCCGTAACCTCCCTGGCCTCTATAGCGTGTGCCGCTTGGATAATACCTACACACTCTGCTTGATAAACTGAGTTGAGCGTTCCAAGTGGTTTGGATATCTTAATGTTTAGGTCGTCGGAGAACACCCCGACGCCTGTCCCATCTTCGGTTTTTGATCCATCAGTGTAAATCCTTAGCTCTCTTGTACCTGAGTAGTCACACCACTCCTCTATGAGCTCTATGTTGTAGTGTTTTTGGAAGCAGTAGGTCTTCAGGGTTCTGTCGATGGGTGATGCCATCAACGGTTGTTCTTTGATTGCACCTTCTTTGATGCGTGTGTGTTTGATTCTAGAATCATTTCTTAGGGTGCCGGATACTTCAAGTCTGAAGGTCGCTATGGCCGCTTCCTCTCTTACGACGAGGTGTAGGGGAGGTAGGCCCAGCATCACCTGTAAGGCGGCAGTGGAGAAGTTCTCATGCTGCCGGTGATTGCTACGCAGGCAAATCTTTGTAGTTTCTCGAGGTCTTTTTGGACTGTACTTAGGTTGGTCCTGGGCCACCAAACCAAAGACCCGTATGTAATGATTGGTCGGATAACTGTGGTGTATAGCCAGTAGGTGATTTTGGGACTTATGCCCCAATTTCTCCCGAGGAGTCTGTTGCATTGCCATAGGGCTATACTGGCTTTCGTGATGATGTAATCAGTGTGTTTTGCCCAGTTCAGCTGTTTGTCCAAAAATATACCCAGGTATTTGGTTTCAGTCGATAGGCTTAGGGTTGTCCCAAAGAAGCTTGGCAAATGTAACGTTGCTAGCTTCCTTTTCTTTGTGAAGAGAACGAGTTCCGTTTTGGTAGGGTTCACTGCTAGTTTGTACTCCTTGCACCAGTCTTCTACTATTCTTAGGGCTTGGTGCATAAGGTTGCATAGCGTGTTTTCGTGTGTGCCGTTTATTATTATGGTCAGATCATCAGCATAGCCTACCGTGTAGTAGCCTCTGCTATTGAGGCGTTTGATGAGGCTGTCTACTACGAGGTTCCATAATAGCGGCGAGAGGACACCGCCTTGGGGGCAGCCCTTCGCCACTATTGCTCTGGTGGTGCCGTTTACCGTAACTTGGACGGCTCTCAGTCTGAGCATGTTTGTGATCCATCCTCGCAGGGTCGAGTCCACACCGTGTTTCTCGAGGGCTGCGTTGATGCTGTGGAAGATGGTTTTGTCAAAAGCGCCTTCTATGTCAATGAAGACAGCTAGTGAAGAGCATTTGTGGTCCACTGCACATTCGATCTTGGAGATCACACTATGCAGCGCAGATTCTGTTGATTTGCCTGTCGAATACGCGTGTTGTTGTTTGTGAAGTGGCCGCTCCCGGAGAGGTCCGTCCCGAATGTGTCGATCACAGAGTCTCTCGAGGGTTTTCAGTAGAAAAGATGTTAGGCTTATTGGCCTATACGCCTTGGGTTGTGTGTAGTCTGGTTTGCCTGGTTTGGGGATGAAAATGACTTTCATCTCTCGCCATGCAAGCGGTATATATTTCTGTGCTATACAGGCTTGGTAGATGATGGTCAGCCATGGCGTTAGAACGTCTACTCCCCATTGTAGCAGGGCGGGGAAAATTTTGTCTAAGCCTGCGGATTTATATGGTTTAAAAGTCTTTATTGCCCATTCTATTTTCTCAACAGTTACTATGGTGCGGGCTCTGGCCCAGTCTTGGTCATTTGGTGTGTGCGTTGGTTCACTTGCCCAGGTTCTGTCCTCGGAGAGATTGCAGTCTGGGAAGTGCGTTTCCAAAAGGACTTTACTAGTTTCGTGGTCCGACTTGGTGTATGTGTTGTCTGGGGTTTTCAGCGACCCGAGGGTGCGATCTTGATCGGTAGATAGGATCTTTCTCACACGCGCGGCTTCGCTGTTCGATTCAATTTCTTCACAGAATTTCCGCCAGGCTGCTCTGCTGGCATTCCTGACTTGTTTTTTGAAGGAGTATTGTGTCATCTTGTATGCGTCCCAGTCTTCTGGTAGTCTGGAATTTTTGGCTCTGTTAAATTGTTTTCGCATGGTTTGCCTAAGCTTACTGAGTTCCGCATTCCACCAGGAGTTACCTTTGCTCTTGGTGTTTGGGTCCTTTAGTTTGCAGCAGGCGTGGTAGGCTTCAATTATAGATTCCGAGAGTTTTATTACGGTGTCTTCGAGTTGTTTGGGGTCTATTAGAATTTGGGGCGTTTGGTGCTGTGTTAATAGGGAGGCCAACAGCCGTTTGTAACCGGGTACATTGGTACGGCGTGGGTTGCGTCTAGGTTCGGGTTTTTTATGTTAGCTATTAGTGAAAAGCGAATCCTTCTATGATCGGAGCAGGAAGGCTCGTTGGATACATGCCAGTCAGAGATAAGTTTCGCCGCACTTTCCGAGGCCAGTGTTAGATCGATGATCGTTTGTCCGCGCGATGTCGCCGTCGGTTTTAAGCCTGACGGCTGTTACGTCTCTGCAACATAATTGCGTAAGTGTGGTGGTGGGTACATCTTTGGGTATGAAGGCACAGGTTCGTGGTTTATCTGTGCCTTGTGTGTCGAGAATCAGCTTACCTCCAGAGTTGCCAAGGCCACATATTCTGTTATTGCGGATCCACGGCTCTTGGATGAGTGCTATGGTTCGGGGTTCCATCTCCAGTGTCCTGCGCAGGCAGGCGGTAGCTGCCTGGCTTTGCTGGAGGTTGGTCTGGATGATATGTAGGGGACGGGATGGGGGCGGCAGTGGATTGGAATTAGGGGGAGATTGATCCATCGGACAATACACCCCCCTCTTCCAGCCCATGCTGGTCTTCGCTGGGTGCTGATGGCGAGGATGAGAGCAGCTGTTCCGTCCACCTTGATGGTGAGGCAGGCATCCTCACACCGTCAGCATCAGCCATCGCCGCTCTGGCCATCTCCTCCTCCAGTTGCGCCATCGTCGGGTCGGCTTCAGTCGGGGTCGGTCTCGTCTGTTCAGTCTGTGTGTCGGAGGGAGGGGTGTTGGGGAAGAAACGCACGTATATCGACCCAAGTAGATACGATATCCGTCGCTCCTTCCCCAAGACCTTTACGACCTCGTCCTGTGGGATACCCAGGGTCAGGTATGTCCCATGGTTATCGCCACCAACCGATGTCGCCCTGTACAGGGACCACCTACCGATGTCATACCAGGGGTTCTGGCAGGTCAGAACCGTCTGGAGCAGCGCTATGTCCCCATTGTACCGAGGTACGAAGAGCGCCGCTCTAGTCCGGGTCGGTACGTCGGTCTGTCTCATGACTTTCAGTGTCGTGTCAGTGTCCGTCAGTCTTATTCTGGGTACATTCTGGGTCAGCCAAGTCAGGGCGTTGTCGTCCTCGCACCAAATATGTACCGTGCCATCCGCTACCCTTGGGTAACCGCGGAAGGCCGGGACTTTGGTGGGGTCGGTTCGACACGTCTCCACGATGAGGTTCTCAAGGCTGGTCTTGATGTGCTCACCTTCATCAGTCGTCATGTCTCGGGTTGGAGGCGAGAGGCAGATCGCTACGGCGAGTCGCGCAGGAATATTCTTTGTGGCCCGCGCGTAGGTTCTCTGCTCCCCTTGAGCGGCCTGGGTTCTACTACGCTTGGCGTCCCCCTGGAGCGCACTAGGTGAGGCCGTGTCGTCCGGGCGCTCTCTCTTCGCCGCTCCCTGTCCACTTGGACCGGGTTGCGGTTCTGAGGAGCCTGGCACAGAGCTTTGTGCCAGGGACACCCGGCGTAGGAACCCAGACCGTTTGCCCCGCTTCCTTTTTGTGCGGTGTTGATCTACGGTCTCGTCGCGGTTCCGGTCGTTTCCTCCGGATGGTCCTGGTGCGGGCAGTGACCTCTCGCGCAGGGTTTTCCCTTCGCGTGCTGTTCCCTGCCCGCACGTTTCCGCGTCGGACTGCTTCTCGCGCTGGGTTTCCCCTTCGCGAGTCTGTAGCCGGTCGCGTACTCCCTTACAACTGACCGTTTGTGCTACGCGCTGGCTATTGCCATCGCGGATCTTGCTCAAACGGTTGTTGAGTTCTCTTTCTCTGTTCCGGATCTTTCCGCGCTTCGTTCTGAGCATACGTACTTCGTCCACAGAGTTGAAACCAGAACCATCAGATTCCGCTTCCTTTCCCGTCCCGAGAGAGTTCATGTCTCTCAGCCTTACCTCGATCTTCTCGCGCTGGAGTGCCAGCGCGTGGAGTTCGCTGCTAAGACTGGAGATTCGAGCTTTATTGTCGTTGTTGTCAGGGTTATTTGTCACACTGTTCCTAACGATGCACTGTTGCCAGGCACTCGTGGAAGGTGTGACAGTCAGGGAAGTTGGCGCAGGATTTGCAGCCGTCTTAGTGTCAGTAGGCGCAGAAATTGCAGCCGTAGACGTGTCGGAAGGCGCGTGAGCCGCAGCCGATGCTGTTGGCGCCGAAGCAGCCAGCCGCGCAGAAGGCGCGGCGCTAATTGGCAGATTGGTGCCCCCCCCCAGATTACGGTGGAGGCAGACCGATGAGTCGGTGTGGGATTCCCCGGCATTGCCGGGACCCACCTGGGGAATATTATTTTTTCCTTTCTGCGACATATTGGGTTTGTGGGCTTTTTTGGAGTTGAGGTTACCCGTCCTCATGGACCGAAAGGAAAAATGGGAATAAGGAGGGAGGGACTGGGCGTGGGACCATGGGAGTGGGGTGTGGGGTTACCCTAGGCCTGGTATTTTGACCTTCGGGTAAAATGCTAAAAGGCGCCTGGGGGTTTTTGTTGCGTCTATTTCTTATGGAATTATACCGAGAACAGGGTGGCAACCACGTGAAGGTGAATCCCCTAGACTTGCCTTGAGGATCTACACGACTGTAGCGCTCCCCCTCAAGACCTCGCCACCCTACCGCCTCTGAGGGAGGCAGTAAGGTAGGCCTGCATCTATACTACCAAGCAAAGCATAAGCAAGGCATGTCGTTGTGCAACCGCAAAAGCATAAATACAGACCCTCCCTTTCGTGTGTCCTATTTTTTTGTATTTTAGTCCGCGTATAACTCTGTCAATTGTGGACCAAGTTTCTAAATTCTTTTGGCGTTTGAAAGGGTATACTTTCGAAGTGGTCCCATTGTCTCTAAGTCAGGAGCTGATGATGGCATCTCAGAGGAATCGAGGGCAACCCTCAAATTGTATTGGCACTTATTACGTGTTTCGTGCTTTTTCTAAAACTTTTAAAATATTCGTATTTAGCAGTCATCACTCCATGCTGATGAGTTGATGATGGAAGGTATAAATCCTCAATGGTTAAGAGTTGGAGAAAAAGAAAAATATTATGGAGACTTATATATGGTTGTATTCTTTCAGGTTATCTAGGTGAGCTGATTATGGAAGTGCTACTCCCCAACGGT
Organism: Diarsia rubi; assembly: GCA_932274075.1. Lineage (NCBI taxonomy): Eukaryota > Metazoa > Arthropoda > Insecta > Lepidoptera > Noctuidae > Diarsia > Diarsia rubi. The sequence goes on along the minus strand of OW026412.1, from coordinate 10,321,671 downwards.
TAGGATATGAAAGCAATAATAAGAGAATATTGAATGTTATATGCATAGTAAGTATTTGTATTGGATATTACAACTAAAAAAAACTTTTATGCATTAACAAAAAACGACATCAAAAATACAAAAAAAGTGAAAAACACAAAAAAGTGAAAAAAATAATAAAAACGAAATCAAACAAACAAATTATGTCACCGACATCAGAAGCTGGTTTTTCTTCTGAAGTTTATTTTTGAATTTTTTATGTTTTTGAAGTCGGGTTTTTATCAATATTTTCGGTCAATATTAATCCTATTAAAATAACAAGAAGTTATTTCACAAATAAAATTAGTATACCTATTTCTGTCAGACATGTTATGTACTTGAGACGCGTGGCCATAGATAGAACTAAAGCTGCACCGACATCTTTTTTTCGTCCATGGACAATTATAATTCAAACTAAAATCAATAGACAATTTAAATCAAAAATGTTTGCCAAAGAACCATTGAGTGTGATATCGATGTTTACACCCTTCCCAATATTATAAATGCGAGAGTGTGACCTAACCTAACCTAACCTTAACCACTGATCCAGAATTTTTGCATATTATTCGGTTCAGGTGTACAGAAACGAACATTATTTTATACCTTACATCCCGAAAAAAGCACATACTGTTCCCGAAAAAATCACAATAAGCTATGGTAATAGAATGTGCCCCGCGTCTTACGAATCATGATTGAATTATAATTATCATAGAATCTGTAGTAGTATTTCTATAACAATTTAATGCAAAAGAATCTCAGTTAGTCTTACATACAACAACACAAAATCGAGTTATTTTCTCCTACCTCTTCCAGAATTTGTCTCTTGCCTTATGCAAGCCCATTGTCCCACAGGCAAACCACTACCAAGTTGCGTCGGGACGAGTCTTGTTTATACTGCTAAATAAACCGAGCTCTGCTAACAAACCTTAGGAAATTACCAACCATAGAGTGTAGAGTGGCTTTCTTACAATCAATTTGTTAATGAACATCGCTGTCCTACTGTTCTTGAACAGTTATTTCACCTCCAACATAACTTTTGTGCAACGAGAATAACGTTCAAAATATACTGCAATCACCTCTACACAAACGATCGGCACCTGTTTCTGTCGTTGACCTTAATTTTTGCAAGATTTAAAAACAAATACTTAGTTATGGATCTAGTTCTTAATATGAAAATGATACAAATAAAATCAATTCACTTAGGATTTTTGAAATCAAAACATTTCTAAGATTAGCATCTCTAAGAACTTTTAAAATTATGTGAGTAAGTACTTCGCAATTTCGCAATATTAATTTACATAACAGATGTTTTTCTCATACTTTCAATTATTCGAAACCTTTCAGTAACTAAAAGAACTTTCCAAATACAGAAAAGAAAGATTATATTCTCAAAGACATAATAAAAACATTTTACGTTAGCTCTAATAAAATATGTCGTACAAGTATTAAAATTATTTTTCAAGTAATAAAATAGTTGTTAATGCTATAAGTGCAGCAATTGTTATATTATTGAGGGGAAAGGCTGATAAAATCGCCTGACTTTAATGGTCTAGACCAAGACAGAACACAAAGGTCCCTTTGAAAATCTCACTTTTTTTATAAAAGAAAAAAAAGTGAAGATCTATGTAGGTAACAAATGTTTTAAGATTTAATTCCACATCAGATGTTCTTTTGTGGTTCTACTCTTATCTTTTAAAAGAGAAAACATTATTTGCTTTGGTATCGCCGACGGTACGAGTGTAAAAAAATTAAGATTGTAATCTATACATGCTATAAATTAAATTCGCTTTTCATGTTTTATGTTTGTATGGGCGCGTTGTTCATCTAAAATACTCAACGGACTTTGATCTGGCTTTCAGTATCATTTGCGGATTTGGAAAACTGTAGGTGTAAACACATTAATATTAACTTACAAGTAAAAAGGTTTCCATTTTTTTTGTCAGCAAGTGTTTAAAAAACGTATTGATAAAAAGCAAAACAAAAAAGTAACCACACATTTTTGTCAGAAATCTTTTTTGGGAAACGGAAAATTGGACCAAGGATTTCATCAGTAACAGAAGGTTAATATGAAATTAAATTTATAAATCTTTGTTTACAAAAAGCCTTACCCAAAAATCCGGTAAAAGTAATATTCCAGTTATACTTCTGTATGACCCTGGTACTAAATCTGTATTTCAGCATAAAAGTAAACCTTTTAATGTTCGAATTCCGAATAAAATCCCTACCTTTTAAAGATACTCCAACTTATTACAAAGGAATGTCCACTGTACTTCTGTGTGCCTGGTACCTACGTCGTATATTCTAGCGAAGACATTGCAATACGTTTGTTTGTTCCGGACCGTATCTTCCTTTTTATAAGATGTCTTCAAGACGCAGGAGTTACGGGTCGGTACACCTTGTGAAGTTCTCAACTGTTTAAAGGCTCTGTATTGGCTTTTTAAGTCTTAAGCTTTTGTCATAGTACTTTTGTTATTAGTTTTAAGTCTATCAATATTGTAGTATCTAATTTGTAATAAGGTCAACCACTGTCATTTCAGTGGTAAATTCAAAAGGTTATTATTCTGGCTATAGTTTTCTTTAATAACATAACATCACGCCTGTTATCCCGCAGGTTTATGCAAATGTTATGTTATATTATTTATCATCAACATTTTGCCACTTATGTTTAATTCATCATGTTTACTTCCATCATGATGTACCTACTTTCCATCAACCGGGCACATATCTAGACTCTATGGCGGCTATAGATATGTTTTTACTTAAAGTATATTTATTTCTCTAAACTCTTGCTACGAATACGCCGAAAATGTTATAATGTTTGGCTTTTTATTCATACAGGACGTTAATTATATTTTAATGTCAAAATAAACTTTATTCAATATCAGAAATAGATACTGAAATCCAACAACTAAGTACATTTTTAAGTAACGATGTCTTTAATTTCCTGTCTAGTTTAATATCGGAAGACCGTCAAACATACACCGTTAAACAAAAACTGCACAGACGCCCTCTAACTTAAGAACAAGATAAAATTCTATGACCTCGCACGAACCCTGAGGTACAGACAAGCACATTCCATTGGAGCGTGTATGCACTTATGTGCGCAATAGTACGCGAATGTCCGTTAGATCATAGTTCGATACGGTTCCGTGATTCCTCACATTGTCCGGGCAATGCCACCGACATGAATCTGAATGACATTTCGACTGCGGGTCATTTGCTTCTGAGCTAGAAATGTATGGTTGGTTTTGAATTTTTGTATGTTCTTGCAGTTGTTGGATGGACTGTGTGAAGGATGAGATGGCAAGAATGGAGGTGACTGCTGAGATGACGAGTCATAACCTAGATTTCAAATAAAAAAGTTGTTAAAAAATTCGAATGAAAAAACTGAAAAGGAAAAAACTAGCACATTTTAAATTAAACAAAACTTGGAAGCAGGCGGGGTCCATTCTATTTTCATTTCATAATTTAATATTCAAATGAACCCCGCCTGCTTCCAAGTTTTGTTTAATTTAATATGTGCTTGTTTTTTGCTTTCTTTAAATATAATGTCAGTTAAATATTAATGCACACAATCATAATTTAACACAAAACACATCGCCATCTGAAAACTTATTTAATTTAGAATTTACTAACTTCATGTAGCAGTGCCGAAATTTAAGTCTTTAAAAGGTGGTTTTAAAGGATGTTGTTATTATAAGGAAAAACGATAACACAGAGACTACACAAATATAACAAAATGTTTGCCCAGAGCTGTCAGTTTCAGTGCATAATTATGTCAGTGACAGGCCGGCCATTGCCTTCGGATATATAAATTTATAAAAAATATAAAACGTTACCAGTCTACTTAAAACTCCGCTGAAACTTGCATGGAATAACAATTAGCTAATTCATGTTTAGATTTATATCTGGGTAGACAAATAATTATTTTGAATTTTATAGGATTTTTTAAATTATGAAATAAGTGTAGGTATTTTAAAATAAATAATAATTGCTTATCAGCATAAATAATGTAAATTCAAATAAAATAGTTTATTCAGATTTGTTTTGTATATCAGAATAGTTCTTTTAGAATTAACCATTATATCTATGGAATTAACGTATTAGGTATTCATGTTTCTAATGCGATTTAAATATCAGACGGCATCAATATAAATCATTTTCATAAATATGAATTTGGTTTAAAAAGCAACTATTAGGCAGGTACTAGGTACACATAGTTTTATTTTTTTTGTAATATATTCTCACTTTTTAATTGCTTACCATAATGTTTAGAGTTAGAAGGGAATAAATTATATCAGTCACAATTATAAATCCTGTCGGGCCCAGCATAGATCAAGTAGGAGAGAGGAGGAATAACACGGTTGTTTAATTTTCTTATTAGATAAGTCTACTTATTTGGAATTCAATTCAATTTATTCAGGTAACAATTCACATTGTGTTTGAAATCTATAAGCATCGATAAATAAAGTAGATAATAAGTAGCCTGTTTTATTAATATAGATTCTTTTTTTTTAAATAATATATGTCGACTTCAGAAGCATAAGGTCGTATGTACAAACAGATCGTTTTGTACATCCGACCATAGGCTTCATTATTAAAAAAATATACCTATATATTATATAGGTATATTTTACGTTAATGCTTGCGTAGTGGCTCTTCAGAATGTTGATTTTACTTCCGTTATGAGCTGTCAAGATGCTGAAATAGCTGCTTCCATCTTGGTCAAAATTATTTCTTCAGTTGTTGAAAACAATAGTCGTGACTCTGTTGTCCCCAGCCGAAGACGCATTATGAAACCATGGATCACACCCGGGCTTCTTAGATGTATTCGCAACCGGGACAGCATGTATCGTAAAATGAGAAATGATGCTGGAAATAAGACTGCAAAAATCACTTATAATCGATACAAAATTTTTTGCAACAATCTCTTAAAGAAATTAAAACGAGAATATGAACGACATGAATTTGAAAAACATCGCAAGAACCCGAAAGCTACCTGGAATATCATTAGGACTATCTCCAATCTGCAGAAGAGTAAAGCCAATGCCAGTGAGTTGTTATCTATGTCTCCAGATCCAACTCATTCTCTTGACTATGTCAACGACTTTTTCGCAAATGTGGGAATGAAACTGGCATCTGAAATCGTTAACTCACCAAACTATAACTCTGGTAACACATCTGACTCTGGCACTTTGGAAGTCCACCCTAACTCGATGGCTATTTTTGGCACGGACAACGAAGAGATTGATTATCTTATTCGTGGCCTACGACTAACTAGTGCTACGGGTTGGGATGGTATCCCCGCTTCTGTAATCTATAGTGCTAGAAGCACTCTTGTCCCGGTTATCTGCCATGTCTTCAACCTTGCGCTTACGTCTGGACTATTCCCAACAGTGTTCAAAAAGGCAGTTGTGCATCCTATACACAAGAGTGGAGACAGAGACAGTGTCAATAACTACAGACCCATATCTGTTTTAACAATTCTATCTAAGCTCCTCGAAAAAGTACTCAACAAACGTCTGCTTGATTATTTAAGGTCACAAAATATACTCGCAAACAACCAATACGGTTTCAGATCAGGTAAAAACACAGAGGATGCCATATTAGAGTTGATAGGTTCAGTAGCTCAAAATCTAAATAACAAGGATAAATCTATTGCGATCTTCCTTGACCTTTCTAAAGCTTTCGACACTGTCTCTGTCCCCCTTCTACTCAGTAAACTGGAAAGGATTGGAATAAGAGGTCTACCGCTTAGTTTGTTTAAGAGTTACCTTAGTGGTCGCTCTCAAGTCATCAGGGTAAACAACCACACCAGCAAAGAAGCATTCCTTACCTACGGGGTTCCGCAAGGTAGTGTCTTAGGACCTACACTTTTTCTGGTTTACATAAACGAGCTTTGTAAACTCAATCTTAAAAACTCCAAACTAATTACTTACGCTGATGACACTGTAATCCTGGTTCGTGGCAGTGACTGGAACGAGGTTCGAATTCGAGCAGAGTCAGCCTTGCGAGTTACTATGAGATGGCTCACACAGAATTTGCTCACCCTCAACTTGGATAAAACCAAATTTATAACCTTTAGTCCAAGGAAAGCGTCACAGCCAGCCCCACCGTTCCGTCTGACAGCTCATGCGTGCCATACTATTAACACTGCCACCTGTGGCTGTCCCGAAGTTTTGCGCACGGATACAATAAAATACCTTGGGGTCTGGGTCGACAGCGCGTTGACATGGAGTGAGCAGATCGATTCACTGGTGTCCAGGGTAAGAAAATTAATTTTTGTTTTTAAAAATCTAAGGACCTCCGCCAATTTCACTACCCTGAGAACGGTGTATTTTGCTCTTGCCCATTCCGTGTTAACGTACTGTATTTCCGCCTGGGGTGGGGCTGGTAAATGTCTTCTGTTACGTTTGGAGAGGGCGCAGAGAGCTGTCTTAAAGGTAATGGCCTTCAAACCCTATCGTTTCCCTACCAGCGAACTGTACACGCTATGGGAGTTACCAACAGTGAGGCACTCCTTTGTGTTAAGTACAGTATTGCGGAAACATTTAAGCATGTCTTTTGACCCAGATTTGAGAAAAAACAAACGTAATGCTGACAGAGTCTGCTCGACATCAAGTATTAAATTGGAAATTGTTCGCCGTCAGTTCATTTTCCGCAGCCCTGTACTTTATAATAGAGTAAATAAAGTGCTTTCTATTTACCCATGCACTTTCCGGGATTGCAAAGGAATGGTTGATCAATGGCTTCATACTCTCACATATGATGAATTGGAGGAATTAATCAAACCATAATTATTTCACTTCCGTAGACATGCACACCAAACACACGTAGCGGGAGTGTACTAGTGGAAAGGTTCCACAAACACACTCTACACTTACACCCTACAGACACGCACTACACTAACATACAACACTCCCACATGCACAACATAAAATACCTACTTTTTAATTTTATTTTTGTCTATTTTTACTTTTAAATTTTTGCCATCTACGTTTTAACTTTATTATTAGATAGTTTGTTATGGTTTTCTTTTTGAACCCCTACTGTATTAGATATAAAACCTGGAACACTGTCGACTTCCTCTTGGAGGTGGGCGTTAATAGCTGCGACACAGTTTTCAACTAATGCAGCTATTTACGTGCGCAACGAATTTGTTATATGTGTTTTTGTTCCAATAAAGATTATAGAAAGATTATAGAAAGATTTTTTTAATAATTTAAATAGATGCCTATTTAAATTATTCATTATTGTTTTATTTACTTATCTTTACCCGAAATCTCAGTAAGAAATAAAGACAAAACACTGACACCTATCAATAATAATCACAAACAATAAAATACTGGCCACAAATAATAACCCACAAATAACTTGACACCACCTCCATGATTACCAATAAAGAATCTATTAAGAAAGCAATCATGGTCGACTGTCAGTCTCGCAATGACTGTCCGTGATGAGCCGATGGTCTCAATGTCACGATAAATAGCCAGTAATACACTTAGGTGGGACGAGGATGCCGTAATAGCGAGGGGCGTAATGTGATTTGCTAGTTCTCTATTACCTTAATTCTCCACAAGAATTCGCCGAACAAAGGAGGGATCTTTAATAAAAGTAGTGAGGTGTCTGTGTGCGTATGCGGCAGTACGGTGGTTTGAATAAGAATTTTAATGGAGGATTTAAACTTGAATTTAAATAATCCTACTAATATTATAAAGTTTGTAAGGATATATGGATGGACGTGTGGATGTTTATTACTCTTTTACGCAAAAACTACTGAACAGATGTGGATGAAATTTAGAACACAGATAGTTTATAACCTAAATTAACACATCGGATACTTCTTATCCCAGAAGTATGATCCCGTGGGACAATTATCGAACTCCACGCGGGACGAAGCTGCTGGCACAAGCTAGTAACAACATAAACATGGTTGAATAACGGAGTTACTGTTTTTAACAAACTTCTAAAAGAGGAGGACATTTGGTATTTTACCAGTCTTCTTTTTTTTCATGTTCACTGATTTCTCAGTGTAATCATAAATCTCAATTACTGTTTCGATTTAAATTCGATTCTTTTTTCATGTTGTTAAAAAAGTATTTTATGAGTTATTTTCTAGTTATAGATTGTATGTAAATCGGATGATTCTCACCAAATTTTTCATCTGATACAAGTCAGACTTCCTTAGTACTAACTCCTGATACACATATTCTGTTTATCTGCGTCTGATTGGATTAAAGACTGCTTACCTACCAGCAGGGGCGTGCGCCCTATATAGCACTCTTAGGCTCTTAGGCTTAGCCTACCTTACCAACTGAGCATTTCTTATAACTAATTAACGATGCAATAAAATAACACTATGTACAAATTAATCATAAAAAAGTTCAAACTCCTGTTAAAATACTTAAAGCAATTTTTCACGTCCCACTAAAACTCATTGACAAGGATTACGATTAGTACGAATCTTATAGACAAACACTCGACTTGTCTAAAACCCATTCATAATTGTATGCACACAGCGTCACATCGGTACGTATGGCCGTGTCTATGAACCGCACACATACATAGATTTTCGCAATTTTAACGCAGCAGCTCCTACGACTGTAGCTGAGTGGGCTGTGATTGGCTGCAACAACACAACCAATCTATAACCCGCGAAGTTCAAAATTTGCAATTTTTTGCAATTTGTAGGCCAGTGCTAGGTTGTATGTTGAATAAAATATGACTACATACGTCTTAAAACCGGGAATCATATTTTAATGAACATACAACCTAGCACTGGCCTATAAATTGCAAAAACGTAAGGAAATTTTAATTTCGCGCTTCGCGAACTTCGGGCTTCCGTGCATAGAGCGCAGCACCTGTTTAGTTCGATGTTCGCAATGTTGTCAACTTGTCACCTCATTCATTGGATTTCGTATAATCCTGCAAAAAATGTTGACCGCTGATGTGAACAAACTCGATATGAAAGTGATGCAATTTTATGTGCTAGTATTTTTCTATCGACAATAATAACCTAGAAATTATTTTTTACGTAATAGGAAGACATTACTGTTTCATTGTTGTGACAAGCAATATATAATGCGATTTTGTTTTGAAACCGAAAACGTACAGTTAACGTTATTAACAGTAGTGTAAATATTAATTTTGTTGTGTATTACTTGTTTATTCACGTAACAAATAACAATGGTATTTACTTGTGAAGTTTGTGCTGATAATGTGTGTTTATTACATGTTAAAGGTAATAAGTGTTCTCAATTATCGGTCAGTGGGTCGTCTTAGGGGCGGATCGTATAATGATAAGATTCAAGTTGTATCTAAAGGTAGACATGTACCCGAATTACGAAAATTTATCCAAAATCTTGCAAGTTACGTGTTCTGTAACTATCACCCACTCACTTGGATGAGATATTTGAGGTGGCCGAATCTTTCTTCTGTTTGCATCGTCATTAGAAAATCGTGAGTTAAACCTTGAATAATGTGGTGAGTTTTTGAATGGTAAGTACTTATTTAAAAGTTTTGTTTTTACAGGCTTACTTTTTTTTTTTTTTTGCTGTCATTTATTCGTAGCCTACCCATCGTGGGGGACCACTGCACGCCACTGCCTACCAGTTTCGAAATGTGTAGTATTAAGTTGTTCCTGGAGCCGCAAGTTCCGTAGTGTAATCAATCGAATCGATTGATTTTTTTTTCACGCTCAATCTGTGGGAGCATGTTATAGACGGGCGTGTTGTTGGATAAAATAGGGTAGGTAGTTGACTAACAAAAAAACTTTTTAACAAAAAATAAAACCAACTTCAACAAAAAATCAAACACAAAAAAGTAAAAAAAAGTTTTATTTTTTGTTGGTGTCGGTTTTATTTTTACCCGACTGCGGCGAAGCCCAAAAGGAGGGTTATGTGTTTGTCGTGTATGTATGCATGTATGTCCGTTTCTTTGTTCCCTCTTAACTCCTAATCGGATGAAGGGATTTGAATAAAATATACGTCGTTAGATTCGTCTTGATCGCGCAAGTGACACTGGTTACATTAAAATTAAAAAAACAAAGAAATTTGCGGATTTTGAGGGCCATATATCGCGGATTAAAAAAAAACTCTTTCAATTACCATCGAGTAGGGTATCTAAATAAAGGGTTTTAAAATAAGATTACAAAAATATATGACACTTATATGTTTAAAAGAAATTCAAAGTCACAAGTCCTATAAACAAACACAAAAGTTAAATCACATTTTAAATTAAACAAAACTTGAAAGCAGGTGGGGTTCATTTGAATTTTAAATTATGAAATGAAATAAAAATAGAATGGACCCCGCCTGCTTCCAAGTTTTGTTTAATTTAAAATGTGCTTGTTTTCTGCTTTTCAGTTTTTTCAGTCGGGTTTTTTAGTTTTTTTTTTGTTAAAAAGTTTTTTAGTTCACATATGCTCACCTCTTCACAGCGTACCGGCGTGATGTTATGTTAAGAAGTGGTAAAAACAATAGACAGACATGGGATTTCAGCAATCCCAGTCTATTTGCTATCATTTACTGAGGAGTTCCATTGCCTCTTTCCGATGTTCTTCATCAGATCTTCACCAAATTAAAGTGGGATCACTCCGAGAAAGTACTCTTCCAAAAACTACTCAAATCATTTCAAGTATACCAAGTATAAAGTTTGAAAAATTCTCTCTATTTCTCCAGGATCCCATCATAAAATCCTGACTTGGTGATCATGGGACCACCTGGAAAGTATACCCTTTCAAATTAAACAAAAAAAAATCGAAGGTCCAGCCGTCTTCGAGTATTCGGGGAACATACATAAAAATATCGTTAATGTAGACAATGTATTTTTATTTTTTGAGTTTAGTTGATATTTAAAAAACCGCTTGTCCAATTTCAATAAAAACGTAAGGGACCATTTTGGGAAGTATACCCTTTCCAACAAAAAAATGTTTTTTCAAATCGGTTAGCAAGCGACGGAGTTATGCCACACGAACAAACATAAAAAATAAAAAATTATATACTTATATTCATTCGAATTGATAACCTCCTACTTTTTTTAGAAGTCGGTTAAAATCTAATTAGTCCGTCATATAAATATACAGTGGTTTGAAAACTCGTGTGACGTCATTTTCTTAGACATAAGTATGACAATTTTTACCGGTTAGTGACGTCACAAACCCACTCATCTCTTTGACGCGATTTATCTATAGATATATTGATTTGATAAAAAAATACGTATCTAATATTTTTCGATAATCTAACAGACGGACTAATTAGAGTCATATTTTTTTTAGTCAGAAAATATCCCTGTTACAGAATAAACAGTATTGTTTGCTTCAACTGGACCTTTTCTGCAAGTTTTCGAACCTCCATCCGGATTCCTTCTTTGTTTCTTATTTTTTTGTATTCTTGGCAATTCGGAAAATGCGTCACAGGGTACAGTATGTCCGCTTTAAATGTGCAGTTCAAGGTGCCGTGCCTACTGGGGCTGTGGGTTGTCCGAAAGAGATACCGCGAAGAAGGAATATGGGTGGTTTTTAGTCAGTAGAAGTCTGACACTTCCTGCCGCTCCTCCCTGAGCGGGAGGCGTAATTTGAAGATTTCCAAAAAAAAGGTGCCGTCTTTATCATGCGTCGATATGTCAAATTTGGTAAATTTATTTTAGTTAAAAGTGTAATATAATGATTTAAGTGTACACAGGCACTTAAATGCCATTGTAACAAGGGTGCTGGTAGTAAATATTTGTGAAATTGTAATTGCCGTGTTAGTTAAAACTATGGATACGTTCCAAAAACATCATGCCGCATTATAATTATCTACAGCGTCATAGACAAATGTACTAACTAATACTAATTTAATCATGTCAAGACCAAGTTTCTAAACTTAATTAGAAATAATAAAATGTTCACTGTTTTTATACGCACTCACGTTTAAACTGATAACTCCGTAACTAGCCTCGTTCTAGAAAAGAAGTGAAGTTTTTAAACATAAAATATCGGGAGTGCATCAAATAATGCGGGAGGCTACCTCGTCTCGAGCCCCATATTAACCTATTTTACTCACTTGCGTCTTATGAGTTTCTCAGTAACTTTATCAACTAATATTACCAGTTTTTTAAGCTCATTTTACCTGACAATGTGACCTTATTATAGGTTCCAGTGGCTTAATTTGCTTCAGTGTCAATAATACACGCGTTATTAAGAAGGTTTTCTCGTTTTCGCTTCCTTTTAAGATTCTTATTTAGGTTGGTAATATTGTAAACATAATAAACCTTTGTATATTTTTGGGGCCGGAAGACTGTTGGTTGAAAAATATATTATTTAATTAATTTGATGTAGCTGTTTCTTGTTCTCATAATGAAACTTAGCCTTGATAAAAAGATGCATACTACTATATCTGGCCTTGTATTTTTAAGGATGTGAAATCATTAAATGTCCCCACTCGCTCTGGGAAAAACAGATGAGTATGTCAGACTCTTACTGACTAAAACTCATCCGTGTTCCTTCGAATGCCCTTTGTGTTTCAGGGCCGCGGTGACTCTTTCGAACACTACTTACACAGACTATGAACTATCCCGACTCATAGCGAGGAAGTTTATTATGAATTAGCAGTAATAACTTAAAGAATAGCTGATTACGCTACTTTGTTTGATTTCGTAATAACATAAGATATCTTGTTCATCTATGAGTAAAACTGACACGAAGAAATCGGCAAAAAAAAATGCTGGTGGAATACATCGACCTCTTTTATTAGAAGTCGGTTCAAAAGGGAACAATAAACTAGTGTCACAAGCTCATAGCAATAATCGGTAGGTAATAATGTAATCAAAGAAGAACTAAGCTATAAAGTCCTCCACTTAAAATTTTTGGGATTAGCAAGTTGAAGTGGGAGTTGGCGGCCTACCGAGTTCGAAAATCTACAAATCAAGATGGCTACATAAAATCAATAGAGCGTAGCATTAATTTTTGACACCTGTATTGTCAGCCAAGGTCATGGAGAGGATAAAAGCAAGAAATATAGACAAAGGCAACGAAAACGTTTCTAATGGTAAGCACCTTAATAGGGATTTAAACTGGGTATTCCTTGGATTTCTCATAGCTAATCTCCTCGTTTTCGGAAACTAGACTTATTTTTTTTTTTTTAATTCTCAACAAGACTACTTCTTGTCATATTTAAGAGAATTATTGTGAAATGTCTAGGTTTTCTTTAACGCTATTTAAGCCTATATTTTTATTGGAACAGGTCAATTCTTTATTTTATTTTTCGTACAAGCCCACTACACCCTAATTCAAAACCACGGCAACTCATTAAAGCCAGTATCAACATTTGAGTTACACCTCTGCCTCTGATAGCAGAGGCAAAGGTGTAACGAAAATGTTCACTGAAAATGCAATGTTCGCCTGTAATCACTTCGTGATGTTATGTTAAAATGCAAACTCTCATTCAAAGATATTCCACTCATTCAACCAACCTCATTGCTCCTTACCGCCACGTCTCAATATCATGGCCGTCGGTCGCCATCTTAAGTGCACTCCACAGCGCCCTCAGTCACGCCATGTTGCTAATTCGCCTGATATTGGCTTTAACATGCGTTATGATTATGATACGTGCCACTAGATTGAGTGGCTGTTACCAAAGATTTATATCGGTTAGATTATGTGCCATCGCACTAAGATCGCACGAAATATACCCGAGTATAATTAGCATCAAGTACTCAAAAGATGGAACGATGGTTATAAATGTATAACATAACAATCCGCCTATAATCCGCGAAGGCATTAGGCAGAGGTGTACCTAATAGAACACTCACATTGCGCCATTTTTGTTTAAGTTCCATATTATAGCGGACGATCCTATTGCCATCAGCAGGGTACAAATCCAGACTCCTTGGCCGTTACTAGAAAATTCCTAAAAGAAAAACCCAATTACACTTTACCCGACCAGGGAATCGAACTCAGGACCTTTTGCTCAGCAGTCGCGCTCGCGAACACTAAACTAACGAGGCAGTTTCAGTTTTAAACTGTTAAATTCTGTATATTTAATTTTATTACCCAACCTCATTGCTCCGAACCGCCCACGTCTCAATATCATGGCCGTCGGTCGCCATCTTAAGTGCACTCCACAGTGCCGTCACTCATGCCACGTTGCTAATACGCCTGATATTGACTTTAACATGCGTTATGATTATGATACGCGCCACTAGATTGAGTGGCTGTTACCAAAGATTTGTATCGTTAGATGTGCTTTTTGTCGTGCTTAGATCACACGAAATAGCTGAGTGCAATTAGCCAAAAATACATGGAGGATGGAACCTAGTTTATAGTTTTGTGTATATATTCAAGTATGATATTATTTTTTATTTTTTGACCAATATTTACTTGTTAAACATTTTCATATTTTTTTTTGTTTTTGATTTAGTTTTGTGTTTTTTTTTGACATTTAATAACTTGACTTATTTAATATGATTAATATTTAATTATTTTTATATTGTGAATATGAGGACTATGTGGGTCTTTCTTTAATTTTAACGATTGTCTGGCAGTTTAAGTACTGTAAGCGACCTACCCAAATGTCCTTTCCTTGGTATTGTTCGTCGTGACGATGAGTTATAAGTCGAGCTCGACAATAACTGACAAATGCTTGCACTGACTGGACAGGTCCACTCAAATCTGTGTGGTGCTTTCTTCAAAAGACCATCTCAGACACTAATCTGCATAGCCTTCATGTGTGTCCCAAGATTATGTCTGAACCTTAAACTTATTGTTAACCATTTTAAACCATTTTAAAAGATTAAAAGAGTAACCTTTGGAGTTTCTTGCCGGTTCTTCTCCTTAGGAATCGACCAATGCACCGAACCGTGCCCCCTTTTTTATGTCGACGTTTTACAAGTGCCCATGTAGGCCTATGTGAAATAAAATATTTTGACTTTGACTTTGACTTATGGAACCCAAAAAAAAGCGGTATGGATAATTCATCAGTTGCGACTTTTTTTTGCGAGAGATTAAGAAAATCAGTTGGTCCCGGATGTCAATGTTGATTTTTTACAGCCGTAACAGGTAATCAATGACCCGTAAATCTAACAACAAGTCTTACTATGAAGTATCGTATACCACTGTAAAATACTGGTATTCAGCTGAAGCCTGCTAAACTAAGAAGTCGACCCCACCATGTCTGGGAACAGGCTAGGCAGATGACGAATATTAAGAAAACTTAAACTTGCTTCCTAAGTTTCAGAATGTTTTCTTGTCTCCGCATGCCCATCAGCATCATCATCATCAGCCTATATTGTTCCCACTGCAGGAACTCAAGCCTTCTCTCTAGCAGAGGAATGGGCTTTAATCCACCACGCGGGCCCAGTGCGGATTGGTAGATGCCACATATCTTCGAATTTTTGGTTCTAAAATATCCCTTACGATGTTTTCCTTCGCCGTTTTGAGAGCAGTGGTGATGAAATAAATTACACGAAGTAATGCGCCTGCCTGGGTTCGAACGCACGACCAGCTGTTCGTAAGTCGGGGCCGCCACCACTGGGCCACCACTGCTCATAAAACAATATACAATAACACCTTGTGAATATTATGGTGCAACAAATATTTTGAATTTGAATTTCCAGGAGGCCAGAATCCCCACGTATCTACATTAGGACGCGAGGGCCGGGGACCGCGTAATTATTTTGTCGCGCGGACATTTTTACATTGTGAGTTCTTCTAAGATATTTATTTAAACTATATAGAGTAAAAGACTCAAATATTGTATATTAAATACTCGTTCTAACAAACATATTTATTTAGATATAGATTAATACCATATGGGTTAAATAAGCTTCGCAAAAAAAAAAATCTATTTAACCTAACATTTCTACAGTAAAAAATGGTTACAGTGAGTCAATCTTAATAGATAGATATAAGCTGTTGCGGACTTTTTTGTAGAACTTTTAAAGAGAAACATTTCCTTCGTACATGATATTTGCATAACTTAAACCATTTTCGCAGCGCACGCAAAGGAAGCTCTCAAAAAGGAATATAGTTTCCCGTTTTTGCAACATTTTTCACTTATGCTCCACTCCTATTGGTCGTAGCGTGATGTTATATAGCCTAAAGCCTTCCTTGATAAATGGACTATCCAACACAAAAATATATATGTGTAATTTACACAAAGTAATGCGCCTGCCTGGATTCGAACCCACGACCAACTGTTCGTAAGTCGGGACCGCTACCCAGTGGTAGCGGTCCCGACTTACGAACCCAGACGACGACGAGCAGGGTGGCTCAGTGAGCCACCCTGCTCTTTAGCCACCACCGCTCTTTACCGCTGCTCTGCTCACTGAATCCCTATCATCGTAGCTAAAATACAACCTCCTCAAAATAAATACAGGAAAAATCTTATACGTACAATCTAAAATGTTCCCATCTTCCCTTTTCACTGTTCATAAACCCTAACGGTAATGCGTTAGTACATCTTATCTTTACATTTGGTTATCATTACAATGTAATGGCAATACAAAATATTATAACATCGCTTGTAATATTCAATTTCCCTCGAGTTTAGGCCATCAAGACGGTCTAGGTTGTAAAATATTCGCACTAAACCTTCGTTTGACAAAGAGGGGTTGTGACAATTTTCTAAGAATATGGCTATTGTGTACGCTCCTAAGTTTTTTTTTTAATCTGGAATGGCTTTGTGGTACATAGTTACGTGGGATTTTGTAGCATTTTATAGGCTCATATGCATCGCGGAAATCGTGTATCTGTTGCATGCTGTAAATCTAAATTCTCAGCACGCAGGCCTTTGTCCAGCAGTGGACGTCTTATGTCTGATGATGATGATGATCGGAGTCAACCTTCTAACTACTAAAAGTATGTAAATATACCTTTCACGAATCCGAAAAGCACTCGTTCTCCCCGTCATTGCGATATTTTTTTTATCTGGACCTATACCTGATTAACTTCTAGGGAGATATTAGAGGTCAGAGTTCCAAATTTTTCAGATGTTATTTATCCTAGCTTTTAGGGTTATAACTTTACTTACGTTGAAACGTTAATAACAAGATTAGACAATCGTTCTTAGTCATAACAGTGACAAAATACACGTACACGTCATTTACCTTTACTAAAAACTATAACAAAACTAGTGAAAATCACTTCTTTCACCAATAAAATGACTAAAGCTCTACATAACCCAGTTATAGACACCGTTAGTACGTGTATCGAAGGCGCGCGGTCGGGCCAGTAACGTGATTTCCCAAATCGGACATCTCCCGCTTTGAGTGCTCTTCAAACGCTCACTCAGTAAAAGGCATATCTACGTTGCGCACTCAGCTACCGCCCCTTGAAAACGTGATACTCGAATGTACACACAGCTTAACCTACATGCTTTATACAGGTAATTAGAAGACAGAAAAGTTTCGATACATTTTCAGACGAAATCTATCCAGAACTAGTTCAAAGCTGTTTAAAAAGAGCTTGAAAGGCAGGTTGCTTTCGTTGGCGGAATTTTGATACTTGCTTTAAAGGAAGGTGCAGTGTTTTTTTAGAGAAAAACGAAGAAACCTTACTGATAGGCAAGGATTTACGCTTGACGGATAGCGGTCCAATAAATTGGCAACTTGCGCGTATATATTTCTAGCTCTTTGTACAGCAGAATCTGAGCCAACCTTTGTGAAGTAATAAGTTCGTATTTCTGTCCCTGTCTGTTTATTGAACTTTAACAGCTCAAGTAGTGCTTAATTTCGAATAAAAGGAAGTTGTGACCTCCTTTTGAAACCTATTAAAACATAGTACCCAATCCTTCTGAATGGGAAGTTTACTTTATCGTCTGTGGTTTGGGAATTGTATATCCATTGAAATGTACAAACAAACATATTATTATTTTTACTCAAAATCACAACAACACACACACACAACATCACACTTACAAACATCCACACACACAAGCTAATGTAGTAAGCGTATAATAATATGTGTGTTAGTACACACTTCATTTTAAATTGGAATAATTTCTTTTATGAAGGTATAATTGGTACACATTTTCAAGTTGAAAAACAATATGGATAAATACCATTAGCCTACAATCACACGACCGTCACATCGACCGATACATCAATTTGTCCGTTTGAACACTTTCTATAGAGATGAGAATATCGCGCTACTCGCACGTAGGTATAAGATAGATAGATAGATGCAACGGGCTAGTGTCCGCAACTCCACGCCTAAAGCGCGTATTTTGCGTACGGGTGGGAAATTTCTTCGATTCATCCCAGCTCCCCGAGAAAGGCCAGCAATCCTTTGGTGTTACCGGCAATCTCGCGGAGAGTACCTGCGTTACCGAAGTACTTGGTCCTACTCGCACGTATAATAACTATTACCTACATCCCAGGCTGACACAGTAACAATTAGTGGTGCTAATTGTCCTTCGACACACTAGGGCTGACATGCTTTGTCAGCCCACTATGACGTAATAAAAACATAACGTGCAAGCAGAAAACGCTGACATCTTAACTATTTTGACTGCTGGGGCCAAGTAAATGGGTTAATGAAGGAGAAAATTACGTCATCCATCTTAGTTGGATGCCTCTTAGCATCGCCGTGCCCGGCTTAATTCACTTCATTAATGTTTTTTTCTCCCCGCGTTTTTTGCTACTGTACGAAAAAAACAAAGATAAGCTGAAAAAATAACAACTCCATAAATGAGATTTGTTGACGTCTCCTTTTGTATAACATTAAAAGATATATTTTTGACTTTACTTTTTTATAATGAGGAGATTGATGCGGGTAATAGGACGTAGAGATTTATGACGACTATATTATTGTTCAATCTAGATGATAGTTCACGGTCTGGTGCTTCTAGAACTTCTTTGAACATAATTAATGTTTCTGATAAAGTAAAAAATGTAATTAATGTGGGCGAGCTACATTTAAATGAAAGTAGATTAGCAAATTGAGTTAGCATGGAGAAAAATCTATTAAGTACGTCAAATTTATGGTTATAATAAGATTGCTTATTTTTTTATAATATATTGGTACTTGTAAAAACTGATTTCCTTCACAGTTATTACTCACAAATGCAGTGCGTGTAACACCAGATGGATGAACGTGGACGAAGAAAAGGAGTATGTAAGAGTCGTAGCAGATGGCATTCTGTACGCCTTGGGGAAAGGCGTGGGTTCATGTATTTATTTTATATCTTTTAGACAATTTTCAGTTACGAGGTTCAATATACCTACTGATGGTTTAAATAAACGCTCAATTTCCAAATATTTTTAGATTGATTCTACCAATCCAAATATGCAAGATTTATTTAAACGTTCATGGAATCCATATAAAATGCTATTTCCGAGCAATAATTTTGAAAACTCTTGGAAAATAAAAGCTATTTCACAAGAGAAATAATTTTGTACATGTGAAGGTAAATTAAGTGAAAAATTGTATAATAATTTTGAAATACACAGTTAAGAATTTCCGTTTTCCGCGTTTTGCGATGAAAAGATAAAAATAAAACACTGTTTTTTGGTGTCCAAAAATAAAACTATAATTTCATGTGGTGGGTGAGTTAAATCATAAAGACCATAAAAACCAACCAAATTTTAAATAAACATTAACCCATCAATAGATTCAAAGTCAGATCATTACTTTGGAAGGTGTAACTACACGCAAATAGCACTAATTCTACGAGTACACCTATTTGAAATAGTAGTTACGTATGAAGAAGAATGGGTAAGAACGTGCTATAATACCTTCTTGGTAAAATTTCCATTAAGAAACAAAAGGGACCACCCCTATTAACGCCCACATTTCTGACGACGTTAAGTTAATATTACCAACTGATATCACTAGGTGATAACGACACAACTAAGGTGACGGAGTGTGGGCATGACATGAAGCGTCGGCCGACCATCACCACGTTATATATGGGGGGTAGCTGAGATCACAACACACGAAGGGCGTGGCTTCTCGCAATTAAGCCGATGACCCACTGGTGAATGTACAAAGTGGACGACAGTATACGACGTCGATATTTAGATGGGTGTAGGGTTGTAGTAGCTGAATCCTTTGATAGAAATACCGAAGATGACCAGTTATATATTTGTCTGGTAATCTAAAGAAAGAAAGCCACTCTTTGCGAACTGTAAAAATGTTCTAGGGGCAAACGTGCGTAGTACATAATATAACCTAATAAGTAGTCAAGGAGTAGTAGTGGATCAGATGCCTTAATTCTGACATTTGATCATCATTGTTTTCTTTTTTGGTAAAATAAATTCCAAGCTATTTCTTCGTGACGTCAGTCACTAACGGCCTTATTACAAAAGTGGTTAAACCTGGCCTTTAACTTAGACTTGGTTTATCTCGCACGCCGTCTCACTTCGATCATATTCAAAAGAAAGTGACGGCATGAGAGATAAACCAAGTCTAAGTTAAACCCAGGTTTAACCACTTTTGTAATAAGGCCGTATAAGCCTAAATGTCACACATGGTGACATTTAATAAAATAAAACCTCAAATACATAAAAGCCAGTTTTGAAGCCCACCTGAAAGTGGTTCTTAAAAATCTTCAGCCTCTACAACCCTAGCAATGCTCCTGAAATTTTGATATCGGAAAATGTTGCCATAAGCAATATTGTTTGTGTATCAAATACGTATTTACGCTCGTTTTCCTTTCAGCGGGCAACATTCCAAGAGAAGACACGGACTGTGCCGGCTACATTTACCTATTGAATTGAAGATCATGAGTTTGAAAAGGTATGTTTAAGTTACATTTTGATCTTTAAGTCTTAAAATCTTTACACTTAAGTAGATAATCATAATTTTGAGTACGTACGTATATCCTTGTGCATGCAAAAATAAATATTTGGATGCATTGTTGTAAAAATATGCATCAGAAGAAGAAGAAGAAAAATATAAAGCGACGGCTGAAAGGGTAGAATGGAAGAGAATAACGAGTTAGACCGCCCTGAAATAATAGGTATATCAAGGGTAGGAAGATGTGCCAAAATGGGCCTCCTCTTGACCCCGGATAGCCTGATGGGAAAAGTGTGCCCAAAAGATGCCTGTTCTCTCTTGCTTTGAAAGTAGACGGGTTAAATGTGGGAGTGAACACAGATGGAGAGAGTTCCACTCTTTGGCTATGCGCATAAGAAACCTGAAGGTTGTCTTTCCGAGACCAAGAACACAAAAATTTAAAGTGAGACCTTTTATCCCGATTTTAATCATCATCAGCTTATATGTTTTTTTTCAGTGTTCCGAAGTTCTCTATTCAAGTAAAATATAAGTTACACTATACGCACAACCTCTTACCAATCCAACCAAAACACAAATTAAGATACGACACAATCCAAGATGACTGTTATTAGTTACCGATGAATATTCAACGCGTAAGCCAGATAGTTCGTTAACGTCCGAACATCTCGGCGCGGCACTTATCCGGCACATTCTGGACCCCATACCGTTATCTCCGGGCATGCAGATGCCGTCGGCTGCAAGATTGAGATGGACCGGATGAAAAGGCATAGAGTATTCTCGTGTTAGCTGCCTGTGTAGGTGTTTATTAAGGCGAGAATAATTGCCAGCAACCTTGAACGAGTGGGTGGAGCTTGCGTCATTCCCCGCAACCGCGAAACGCACCCCAGCTATGCATGCTCGTAATTTCGTAGGGTAACTATACGTTTAAAATAGTGAGGACTGTCCAGCCCGATTTTTATCACCACACAAAATTATGTTTGGGAATAAGAATATGCGATTTACAAAAAAACTATTGGTTGAACTAAAAAAATAAAACACTATGAAAAATATGTTGCTTGTAGAATTATTTTACAAAAAATCAGAACGATCACATGTATTTTAGCATGGTTTTTACTCGTTATATTTTTTTTTTAGATATATCTTCGCGATGTTTTTGTATCGAGTAAAATTAGTTGTATTATGTTTCCAACACACTATGTCACCAGCGTATATCCTGAAGAATATCATATATTTTTCTGATTTTGTTTACTGCAGTGAACCATATACTTTAACGCATTATAAAACTCGCGTTTAGCTCCCGTTGTCCCCTTAAAACACACCACGCAATAATACGATGTGTATTATTGCGTGGTGTGTTTTAAGGGGACGGATTTGTTTTAATAACACTTTTCAATCATCATCATCTTTTTCTTACCCTTATCCTAATTTATTTGGGATCGACGAAGCATGTCTCTTTTTCCATACTTCTAAAATACACTTTTGAATATCTCACTAACAAAAAACGTATTTTATGGCATTAATGCGACCTAAGTTTAAAGTACTATAAATTAGTTTCAAAGAGTAAGTAAATAATTTTGTTTAGAATACTGAAAAGCTCTTTTTTAAAGAAGGTATCTGGTTATCTTTTTTTATCGAGATTTAATAGATGAAAAAAGCAATTTCAAGTAGTATCAAGATAGAAAAAATATTTCCAGTCTGTACCCTTCCACTGAAACTGACATTTCATCTGATCCTTAGATAAGTACATCACATCCGTTAGGTATCACGTTAAACATCGACGTTTTCATTTTTAGGGTTACCTCGAAAGGAAAAAACGGAACCCTTATAGGATCACTCGTGTGTCTGTCTGTCTGTCTGTCTGTCCGACCATTCCATTAATAAATAAATATCCCCCCCCCTTATCTCCAAAACTACTGAGCCTAAAAAAAAACAGAAGTTAGTTCAACACTTATAGATTACGGGAAAACCTATAAGAGGTCTACGGTGCTAAAAAAACATGGAAAATCTCTCAATATCGACTACTACCTACTTTTCGGGGGGTGGGAAATCATCAAATAACCCCTCCCGCTCTTGGGAAGAGCAAAAGGGAGTGTCAGACTTCTACTGACTAAAAACCACCCATGTTCCTTCTTAGCCCTATATGTCAAGGCCGCGGTGACTAGTTTACAACCCGCAGCCCCGACAGGCGTCGGCCCTTTCGGGCCCCTCCTATGTTGCTGACATCTCTTTGAGGCGCGCGTGGAATACGAACGCGCCGTCGACTCTGCCTGTTGTCGTCATGAGACGGACGGACGGGAAGTTAGCCCATTACTCACCGTCCACAGGCCAGCGTCTACGGTGGCCGGAGGTCATCACGTGGCCCCCGACGCCCGGAGCGCCTCCCGCGGCGGCTGGGACGAGAGGTTCCCTCCCTCTCGCGTTCCGCCACCTCCTTCGCTGGCATCACTGCTTCGCAGAAGGAGGCGCCGGACATTCCTCTTCGCCCCGGACCATGGCTTGCACCAGG
Source organism: Diarsia rubi (assembly GCA_932274075.1). Taxonomy (NCBI): domain Eukaryota; kingdom Metazoa; phylum Arthropoda; class Insecta; order Lepidoptera; family Noctuidae; genus Diarsia; species Diarsia rubi. The sequence goes on along the minus strand of OW026412.1, from coordinate 10,298,428 downwards.
GCCGGACGCGAGAAGTCGCCGCCGCCGATCGCCGCTACGAGAACACGGCGGGGCTGCGCCCAAGCGCGGCACACCTCCACTGTGTGCTCCACTGTGTCCTCCGGCCGATCCTCACAATGGTGGCATCCGGGCGTTTCCTCCCGCCTGATTCGGTGCAGGTACCTACCTCCCGTAACAACCGTGTCCGGTGAGGACCTGCGTCAGGCGGAAGGTGAGGGCGCCGTGGCGCTTCTCTAGCCACTCCTCAAAGAGGGGACTTACCGCCACTATCGTGCCCTGATGGTACGGAACCCTTACGTGCAAGTCGAACTTGCACTTAGCCAGTTTTTTCAATTACCTAGCCCACAAGCTCACATTTAAAACTGGATTGAGTACAAATATAATAAAAACGTTACTACAATATGTTATACATTTTCGGTACAGTTGCGAGCAATTCCCAGAAAACATTTCTACCCGACTGCGGCGAAGCCCAAAAGGAGGGTTATGTGTTTGGCGTGTATGTATGGCGCGAGTGTCACTGGCTACATTAAAATTAAAATACAAAGAAAAATTGCGGATTTTATTTTTGCCATTACGCAGAATAAAAAAAAAACCAGTACCATCGAGTAGGATGTCAAAATGAAGGGTTTTAATAGGAGATTACGAAAATATATAAAACACTTATGGTTAAAAGAAATTCAAAGTGACAAATCCTATAAACAAACACAAAAGTTAAATGATCTGCGAAGAATTTCGTGGTCAAGAAAAGAACAAACACAAATGAACTAAAAAGTAGGAAATAAAAAATAGTAGTTAAAAAACTAAAAAACCCGACTGAAAAAACTGAAAAGCAAACAACGGGGTTCATTTGAACATTGAATTATGAAATGTAATGAAAAAAGAATGGACCCCGCCTGCCTCCAAGTTTTGTTTAATTTAAAATGTGCTTGTTATTGGTTTTTTTTTAGTTTTTTCAGTCGGGTTTTTAAGTTTTTTTTTGTTTTGTTTTATCGATTACAAAAGGCACAAATGAAACAATACTTTTTAAAATTTTAGAAGTCACACTTATTTATTTACGTTATTACGCATGCTGCGTCATCAAAATTGAACTCACAGCTAAAACAAAACTCTTTACTACATCGACGTAGAACAAAAGCATTAAAAACTATTTCCGTGTCACAAAAGTCTGCAGTGAAAGATAATGCTCGGGCGATTCTATCACGGTGTATGCCCGATATCGCTAATCCGATTTCAAGTCGGACCCGCCCGTCCGTTCGGAACATCCGTACAAAGAACTTCCATTAACTGACAAAAAAACCCTTGAAACGTTTTACCTTAACGCCTTTCGCTGGCACCGCCACATCTCACCTAGACTGTGACAATAAAGCTTATCGATGCAAGTGCTGTGTGTAACCACACCTTTATTTTTATTCGCGGTTTTTGGAACTGTTCATTTGTTTGTTGCGCATGTTTAGAATTCAGTTCGAACAGCACTGTTTTCGTGTTGTATTGGTTCCGTTTAGCAGTTAGCTGATGAGGAAATTACATTGAGTTTGTGTGTGAATTCAACGTTTTTCTAAAGTAGATTGTCCAAATCTGTTGACGTTACCTTAAAACGTGTCAATTTTGATCAGAAAGGAAGAAAGTTTTTTATAAGCAACTAGCGGACGTCACGCGGTTTCACCCGCGTAGTTCCCGTTCCCGTGGGAATACAGGGATAAAAAGTAGCCTTTTATCACCCGGGGATAGTGTAGCTTCCCAACAGTGAAAGAATTTTTCAAATCGGTCCGTCAGTAGTTTCGGAGCCTATTCGTTACAAACAAACAAACATATAAATCTTTCCTCTTTATAATATTATTAGCGGACCTGTCAGACGTCGTATTGCCCGGACTAACAAAAATATATTATTAATATATTATTAACAAAATGATTCACCATTTATTGAATTCATTTGTTACAAAAATGTGATAAATGAAGAACCACTCCACCGATTTTGTGCAAACTTTACATAAACCATCTACTAAATAGTCCGAACAAAGTCTAAACATTTGGTCTGGATAGGTAAGCGTGTTCTTGAGTTATAAAATTACAACGAAAAGTGGCATTGATTTTTATATACAAATGTTACTCATTTATTTTAAAAACAAAAAATAGCTACTAGCTTGAAAGTCTGTTTTAAAACTAAACCTTCCGTCATAAGCACCGCATAGCTTCTGCTCCTTTTCTTAACTCTGTTTGGTTCGGTCTCCAGTCTAACCAGATGCAACTGAATACCAGTATTTTACATGGAGCTGCCTATCTGATATCCATACCACAGTTAATACTAGGTAGTACGATATCTCTTGGTAAGGTTGGTTGGTTATCGGGCCACTGCCTACCTACAAATACTATAAAAATGTACAAAATGACACAGCCTCCCCCCCCTCCCCCGACGGGCCCGTGATGCTGAGCCAGTAGTTTTAAACCAGCCTCTAAATAATCTCACTCAGATCCAGCCTGTCCCCTTGCTGCCCTGCTCCTGTGACTTCCTAAGCCGAGATCCGTACCCCACAGCGGGTGCCCCTAGCGATTCGTCACTTAGTTCATAAGTTATTTGCCCCTGGCTGGAGGCCTTAAACTCAAGGCATCCACAGGGATTTGTCCGGTTAAGCAGAAGCCAGTCTCATATACTGAACTGCGAGATGCCATTACCAAAAAAAAAAAAAACTGGGACCAATGCTTTCAGAGGCACCCAGGAAACTCGATATGTAATCGTTGGTCATCCACAAACCAATTTAGGCAAGCGCCGCTGAACCTAAAGATCTACCAAACCAGCTGTGTGTATTTACTAACAAGCTAACTTTTAAATAATTCCTAAGAGAAATGGGATGCAATTAATCGACACAAGACTAAGCACTCGTTACAAAAGGAGCTATCTAAAAATTGTAGTCATTTTATATAAGCACGATCATTGTAGTGAGCAACGGCTGGCGTTCTGAGATTTTCGGATAATATGGATAATCCTCGCTGCTCGAAATGAAGCTACCGGGGAGCCTTTGCCGTTCATCCGACTCGAAAATTATTTATTCATTACCCTGTTTATGACTATGATTACGTTGTTATGTTAATACTATAATAACCGTAATGTTAAGGCTGAACATTACGGTTCAGCATGCTATATTAATGAGAATAAAGCTTTTGTTTATTATTTGTAGCTCAAGAGGGTTATGTTCTAACCCTTTTAATGGTTGTGGTGATTTAAGGTGATGTCTTGTTGTTGTAAAAATTTGGCCATCAAAAACATTGTTATTATATTTCTTTGTGTATCGATTGAAATAGTTGCAATAGGGTTTGGCCAAAAATTTTGCTTCTCGAACTCAGTTCCAAAGGTCATCATGAGCGCATGAGTTATAATTATTATGTATACCTACCTTGCTATTGACTTGCATGCCAATAAATTATAATAACATAATTACCCACTTTTCGAATTATTTATATTCTAGTCCCAAGTAGCAGAAGACGAGCATCAACACAAGTGCAGACCCCGTGCAACGTTAGTATATTTAAATGCATATGTTAAAAATCATTTGCTCAGAAAACACTGTCTATAACAGTTTGATCTCGAGTCGTACAATAGGTAAGTACCTACTTATCACACGCTTTACAAGCCGCTATGCTGTTCCTACATGACAGGGTACTTCAAAACGCCGGGCACGAAAGCACACAGTCCCAATTGGAACTCATAATGATAAGTAACAAAAGCAAACGGATCGAGACCGCATCGTTCTATCATGAAGCAATAATATTGAACTCTCACAAGTACCGATCCACAATATCTACTTATTATATTCCTTTTTTTTCTTGTCTTAGGATCTGAAGTCTGAACATTTATTACTGTCTTATTGCTTGTGGAGAGCTTCAGGCCGCGGGGGCAACAAACAGTTATTATGTTGGAACTGGCGAAAACTGAGCAAGAAAAGATTTTTGCATTCAACAACGCCACGGAACACTTTAAAATTTCAATCCGCATAACGATTAAACAAACATTTTAGTTTTTTACTGTTTTTTAAACTCGTTCCTCGGAGTTGTCTAATGATCTTCTTAGAGTGGTTTTAATACTTGCAGATTGCAGATTTTGACGACTACTTTTTACAATTTGTGTAAGCTTCATGTACAATATTGATGATTAGGAGCGCTTAATGATGAAGAAGAAGATGTATGTAAGAAGATTGCATGTACCGGAGATGAGAATGTTGAGGTGAATGTGTGGTGTCACAATAATGGAGGGAATCACATGAAACTCAAAAAGATTTATTCAAGAGTTATTTATTTACTAGCTGTTGCCAGTGGCTTCGCCCGTTACAACTCGAAAATTATCCCACGGGAAGATAAAATAGGGATAAAAACTATCCACCAAACAATTACCAAATTTACCAAATTTTATCGAAATCAGTTCAGTAGTTTTTGCGTGAAAGAGTAACAAACATCCATCCATATATACTTACAAACTTTCGCGTTTACAAAATTAGTAGGATAGGATTTTTTTATTTATTATAAACACAATTACTTATCATTCAAATTACCTATCAACGAAAATTGACATTTCAGTAACAATGCAAATAACAGGTATGCATGACGTTGATACATAACATTAGCGACAAAGGAAAACAATAAAAGGTGTGCTTAGTAGGCCTTTTTCTTTTTTGCGGGTGGAAATCATCAAATAACCCCTTCCGCTCTTGGGCAGAGCGAAATGGAGTGTCAAACTTCTACTGACTAAAAACCACCCATGTTCCTTCTTAGCCCTTTATGTCGAGGCCGCGGTATCTCTTACAACATTCCACAGCCCCGAGCGAGCGTCGGCCGTTACGGGCCCCTTCCATGTTGCTGACATCTCTTTGAGGCGCGCGTGCAACACGAACGCGCCGTCGACACGGCCTGTCGTCGTCGTAAGACGGACGGACGGCGAGCTAGCCCATCACTCACCGTCCACAGGCCCGCATCTACGGTGGCCGGAAGCCATCACGTGGCCCCCAACACCCGGAGCGCCTCCCGCGGCGGCTGGGACGAGAGGTTCTCTCCCTCTCGCGTTCCGCCATGCCTAGTAGGCCTTAATCTAGATCACTACAAAACACTATGTGTGAGTTGTACATTTTGACGAATGGAGTGATAGAGAAAGACTAAAAAAACATGTTGCACCGACCCCAAGAAATACTGTGCAAGGGCAGGACGATGATGATGAGGCGAAGTTAATGCCACAAAGTATTGTCTGCCAGTCTATCTTTTTGTAAAATACTAGCGAACGTCACGCGGTTTCACCCGCGTAGTTCCCATTCCCCTGGGAACGCAGGCATAAAAAGTAGTTAATGTTACTCAGGGTGAATGTAGCTTTCTGATGGAGTAAGAATTTTCGAAATCAGCGCTTTACTTATTGCTTGCGCATTACTTTTTGAGTTAATTCATTTTAAACATACACACAAAAATACAAATTTTTCCTCTTCAGATTATTAGTGTGAAAAATACCAATTTATCGAACAATTTATCGTGGGGTTGATGTAATATTGACTTGCGTCGCAATATCGCCTTTTTACTAATCTCTTAATGAACCGAGCAGAATCGTAAGCAATGGTTTGATGAACTCACTGCGGTACTCAAAGATATATAATGCTTACTTAAGCAGGCACTTCCTAAAGATTTGACATACTTTTGTACGACAAAACTATCAAAACATTTACTACTCTGAGTGCGGCAGTTAGTGTTCAAACTTACATATAATACTCGTAGGCATTATACGTACATACGTATACGTACATATTATACATACGTATTTAAACTTACGATATGATCGACAACCGCATTGTATGTACGACATACAATACTATTGAAACTTTGCTCAAAAGTAAAGCCTTTTTTGTAGGTACGTGATTCATGTTGGTACTTACTAGCTATAATAATGTTACTCACATGGGCAAAGATTGGCAAGAATTTATCCACGACACTTGGCCTGTAGCCAAAGCCATAATAATTGTTGTCATTAATTTTACAATACCATATGTTAATACAAGACTCCTGGTTAATGGCGCGTTATATTTTGAGCACGGTATTTTTCGGCAATATATTGCTTTATACCATACCTACTCTAAAAAGCTTATTTTATTCACGCAAAACAGTGAATAAAAAGGCCTTTTATTCACTGTTTTGTTTTTATTCACTATTTTGGTGTTTGAATTTGGAACACAAAAATATATCCGGTCTCTATTTCAATGCTTACACAAACTCCTTGCGCTAAGATTCGAAATTCAAAACTCTTTGGTGCAAATAAATTCTCGAGATTTGATTGGTCGATATTTGCGACAAGGAGCAAACTCCTTGCCAAAGCATTAGATTAAAATATTGTTTCACAAGTTGACCACCCTAATGATAATAATAAGAAAATTACGCTTAATTTCAGTCATTGCTCTAATTTTATTGTCCATTTCAATTAATGTAACAATTCTTATTTCTTGATTAAATTTCTATTTTCGCTTAAATTATGTCTTTTCTCGTAGTCATGGTATAAAGTATAGTATGCAACTCCTGAATAAAGTACAAATTTATATCGAGGGCCATGAATCACTCGCGTCGTTCAGGATTCTAACAGTTGAAACACTCGCTGCGTTCGTTATTCAATCATTAGAATCCTTTACTTGCTCGTGACTCATCTACGGCCCTCGCTTTAAATCCGTCCTTTATTCACTAGTTGCATAATATACTATTTTAAAGGTACAATATTATAAATGAGTATTGTAGTACTTTAATAGCTACAAATTGGTGCAAGCTAATTGCTCAATTAATGGAAGTAACTGTAGTATAAACAGTCTCTCAAATAGATTCTCTGTGCGAAGCAAAAGGCGTGCGAAGAAGGAGATTATTACTATTGTGTGTGATATAAACAAGCAAAATTACAAAAATATATAGGCATATACAGATGAGAGCAGCGGTGGCCCAGTGGTGGCGGCCCCAACTTACGACCAGTAGGTCGTGGGTTCGATTCCAGGCAGGCACATTACTTTGTGTAATTTATTTCATCACCGCTGCTCTCAAAACGGTGAAAGAAAACATTGTCAGGAAACCGGCATGTCTTAGAACCAAAAATTAGAAGACATGTGACATCTACCAACCCGCACTGGGCCCGCGTGGTGGTTCATAGCCCCTTCCCTCTCAAAGAGAGGGGGCCTGTGTCCCAGCAGTGGGAACATTAATAGGCTGTTGATGATGATGATGATGATATACAGACATATGCACTACGTATGTATCGACTTCCTTGTTGGTCTTGTGGTCACAAGCACGACTGCTGAGCATAAGATCATGGGGTTAAATTCCCAGGTCACGCAAACCCGTTGGGGCTGCGGGTTGTTCAGAAGTTACCTCGACATATAGGGCTAAGAAGGAACATGGGTGGTTTTTAGTCAGTAGAAGTCTGACACTCTCTCTCGCTTAAGAGCGGGAGGGGTTATTTGATCCAAAAAAAAAGGCAAAGTGTTACTGGTTTTTTCTATCAGGAATTTTGCTGTTGCAACCACGGAGTCTTGCTTTGTTCACCATTGCTGGCAATAGGCTCTCCCCATATTAGAAGGGACGTAAAAACATAACTAGCAAAATGTGCGTGCACTTAATGGTCACTCCTCTCTGCATCACTCATCTGGGATAACAAGCGCAATGTTATGTTACTACATACGTATACAGTGTGCAACGCAAGGGAGCCAATAACAAAACACGCTGCTTTATTGTTAGGTTCCAAAGTATCGCGGCGCAAAAAAGATTCCTCGGTGTTATGCCATAATGCGTATAAAGGTACATTTGCTGAGGATTTATGAAGAAGGCCTCGCCTGGTTTATGATGACAATGGAGCGCCGCCCCGAGCACCACCTCATTTCCTCACAGAAAGTTATAAAAACATATTGAAAATGAGATTCCCGTACTGGAAGACCTAGCGAATGTTATCTTGTTTCGTGATTTGCCTGTTTTTATGTACGCCTCCGAGGAAAATAAACGTATTTTAGAGTAAGATCTTTAGAATACACTGAGTAAATGTTGTCATCCCTTAAATTACTCCTTTTTTTTGTCACCCTCGGTTGTATTATGTTTAGAGCATGTGTTTATTAAGTTTTAAGTATACTTTCGGTGCCGTTATAATTAATTAGAATTACTTAAGTAGGAACGTGAAAATGTCGTATAATTTAGTTAACAAGTTTGTTACGCGCGTAACTTGCCATTTAGCTAAAGCTCGCTCACCTTGCCTGGATCTAATTATATCGTGTAGGTTAAGCAAACTTATGTTACTTTAGGCTTTTAGCAGCATGCTATCACATTCTCTTTCTGGAACATTATGCGGAAAGTTACGAGTACTTTAAATAATAACCTTTATGAGTTGCATGCAAATTTAAGCGCCGCTTACGGCCAACAAACTTGCATTATATGGTATCACAACACTGATTGTATTGCTCCCGAAAATAACTTCACTAAAATCACAGATTTAAGGAGAATAAATTGTCACCTTCCATTTTCCAGGCCCAAGTTTTCGAAAGATTCTAATCTACTATCAAGAGACTACGAAGAAGAATTAAACTTAATTTAAAAGTGAGAAAAGCGCTGCCAATTAACAATATGACACTAGAGCAAGTTAAAAAGAGCGGGCGGAAGACAAAGCTCCCGTTACGCCCGTTATCCGTGCGAAAGCTCACAAGTTGCTGTTGTCTGTTGAGTACCACTATGTACAGGCAAAGATTGTCTTGTCAAGAGCCGGCGCTCAGTGCTACGCGCCCCTTCGAACAGGGCGGACGCTACGCCGCGCTCGTAGAACACCTCTCGTAGTCTCGTAGCGGACAGACGTCTACGAAAACTTTCATCTTCAATCGTAACTTTTTACAAATATAAATCGGTTTCTGAGTTGGTTAGTTGATTCGGAATTGTAGTGATTTATGAATTGAATTGCAAGTGGACAAGTTTTTCTATTAGGATTCGTAAGTATTTTTATTGTTATTTTATTAACAAATAGTCATGGTTTCTGTGCTCTCAATTAAAAAAAATATAATTACAGGCGTGGAAAAAAGGCAAAAAAATCTTAAATAAATCGGCTCTTTCAAGGTACTCTTCGGTATTTTAAACCTAATATTAAAACGTCTTGAAAATAAATCTTTCCTTAAAAGATAAGGCGACATAATTAAATTAGGTAGTCGTCCGTGATCTAGCTCCACCATTTCTATTCACTCGTGTCATAATAAACAAAGAGAATCCCCGATCATGGCGACGAGCCCTCACAGTTTTATTCGAGCATCCTTTGTTTTCTATTCACCGTATTGTCAAAATCGCTTTACGTTGCCAGTACGAGATAAAAGGAAAAATAATTAGTAAAACGCTTTGTAGACTTAGCTTTAGAAGTACCTTTTCTTCTTAACTAATACTCTCGAGTTTTACGTCCGTTCTTGTCTTTTCGAACCTTCAATGGTCGCGTGTTCCTCTGAGAGGGGCTTGGGCACTTGTGTGTACATTGTAAAAAAAGTGAAATAACGTTACCAGGGAATAGAATGATGAAAATCTATGTTTAGATTGATAAACCGTAGATTAATAGTGTTTAATCTTTTTTTTCTCGTATAGAGTCAGATTTTGCCCAAACAGAATGTAGTGACTTGATCAGGGTGCTTACTCTCGAATATAATTCCGATAGATCGACATTGGAATTGTCAGTCAAACGTCAGGGATTGGCTGGACTCACTGAGTCTAGCCAATTCCTATGACGTTTAACTCAACCAACTGACGTTTGACCAATGTCGATCTGTCGGAATTATATTCGAGAGTAAGCACACTGGCCTCCCGTTTGCCTCATTCGAGTACTGGGGTGGTGCAGTTAATGATGCACAATGGGCAATAGTAAGCGTTGATAAAATATATTAAGGCAGGAACCAAGTAGAATGTGTGAACACACACACCCACTATTAAAATAAAATCCTGGAAAACTACCAATCCTGTCCTACTAATATTATAAACGCGAAAGTTTGTAAGTATGTATATATGGATGGACGGATGTTTGTTACTCTTTCACGCAAAAACTACTGAACGGATTTGGATAAAAATTAGTGCACAGATAGTTCCTAACCTGGATTAACACATAGGATTTTTTTCCCGATTTAATCTTCCAGTGGGGTTTTCGAGATGTAGCGGGTGAAGTCGCTGGCAACAGCTAGTATTTAATATAAGCAACCCTTACCGAACCCTTACAAATATTTGCCAGAAAACACGAACTTGTCTATGAAATATTAATTACTAAGGAATCCGTCACAAGAAATACGTAAATAAATCAAGTAATAAATTAAATTAAGCCGCTGTGATACAAAATAATTACGTAGTCTTATTTGATGTTACGTTATTCGAAAACATAATTAAAGATTTCATATTGGAATTAGTCGTCCCAATAACTAAGTATTGGAGGTCAGATAGGCAGTCGCGTCATCTACACTAATATTAAGACTAATATTAATACAAAGAGGAAAGATTTGGATTTTTGTATTTTTGTGTGTGTATATGTTTGTAATGAATAAACTAATGCGCCGATTTCAAAAAATATTTCACTATTAGAAAGCTACATTCACCCCAAGTAACATAGGCTAAATTTTATCCCTATATTTTCACGGGAATGAGAACTATGCGAGTGAAACCGCGGGACGTCCGCTAGTGTAAAAATACAGAGACCTATTCAGTCAGGTCCGGAAGCCGACCCCAACATACCTAGTTTGGTTTGAATAGTATATAAAGCCTAGAAAAGTGACCCTCGTTTTCAAAGTGCTACTTATTTGTCAAACGAATTTTATTATTATTTGTATGTAACTTAGGTCAGTCTCATTTATTTATGTTTTAGCGACGGACTAACCGTCACACCACTCTATCACACTGGTGTGACGGTGAGGATTTTTTTTCTTAACCATCACACCAGTGTTATGGTTAGGAAATAAAATTTAACCTTAACACCGGTATGATATAAACTGTATATGCGTATATTTTTGGGTTATTTGCAGGAGTTAACAGGAGTAATGTAATGTGTTATGTTGTAGTAGGGTATCTTCCTTTTTTTAATTTCCTTCATCACTTTTTTTTCTTTTTCATAGCCTGTTATGAGTTCCACAGCTGGGCAAAGCCCTCTCCTTTCTCCTTTCAACCTTCCCAATTTTATGCGATATCTGGCCATTCCAACATCGCTATCATTGATAAAATATATCTTTGTCTAATCAAAGCTAGACGAAGCCACTAGCCCAAGGTTAACCTTACCATATCGTTTAAGTCTTCTTAAACAAAAATAGCTTTACAGCCTTTAATTTAATTATGATAAGTCAATTCTGTCCAACAGCTGGGCAAAGGCCTATCATTCCTTATCAACTATGAGTGTTCAATTTAGTATTCCAATTTAGAAGCCCTTCACAAAGTCTAAAAGTATATCATGAAATCCCTGTATTATAAAGCTAATAACACATTTCTCCCATTGTATTTATTTATTTAAGTTAGTTAGTAATGAGGGTAGTTTCGTGAGTTTTTCGTTTGTTATTGAAACTAGCCGGAGCCCATGTGTGTAGTGTAAACAGAGCACAAAGGACGGGTTTTGGACATTAATGACTGAGGTCCATTTTGAACCTAGTACTAATAAACTAGTAGAAAACAAATTCTAACGTTACAGAGGAATCAAAATGATATTTGACATTTAAAACTTTTTGTTTGCAGAAGGAAGTATCTACGGTTGTGGTAGGTTAGTTATATTTAACCTTTTTAATGTTTAATAAAGCATGTCCTTGACGTGATACCCCATCAATTATAATAACGAACTTCCATAGAAACCTTCATCCCTAAAGATAAATGAAACACTCTTTAAAGGATTAATTTTCAAATCACTGTCTTTCTGCTAATATTCGTTATATAAAAAAACTTTTGTGTTCATACTTCTAGTCCCAGGGCAACTGTATTTATTGTATATCAGCAACTAAAAGATGTTTTTCATATTTTTAAACAAGTTCGGCTTGAGGTCCTCGGATCTTTTCCCATTTATCGTTCAAGTTAACTACTATGAGGCCCTGATTATTTTTCTTAGGCATTTCAGTAAATATAATACACTCGAACTAGGGCAAACATATATAATAGCAACAATCCTTTAGCCTGGAGTTAAAGTCTCCAATATTTCTTTTCAACTACTAATAGGACTAGTTAGACTTGTTATAATATGACGGAGATCTAAGAACTACGAGTATAACTAGCTTTCTTACAAAAAGTATTAAAGCCTGTTAGTTCCTCAAAAACGATATAAAATACCGTATAATTTATTCATCTAGATCACAAATGAACACCTGCACGTTTCGGCAATAAAATGATAATTATTATAATCTCAATGGTTTTCAATACCATGGCTTCATGGCGAACGTGACAGCGCGACAAAAAACGTAAGGTGTCCTCACATGTCTTAATTTTTTATTATTAATCATCATCAGCCTATAATGTTTCCACTGCAGGTATTCAGGTCTCCTCTCTAGGAGAGAGGTTGGCTATAATTCACCACGCGGGCCCAGTGCGTGTTGGTAGATGTCACACGTCTTCGAATTTTTTTGGTTCTAATGCCGGTTTTCTCACTATGTTTTTTCCTTCACAGTTATAAGGGAATAAAAAAATAATGCGCCTGCCTGGGTTCGTACTTACTGTTCGTAAGTCGGCAGGCACCACTGGGCCACCGTTGCGCGCTAATAATGAAAATATTTTTTTTGCTATTAAAATGTTATATTTAAGCCAGAGAGGTAATCTGTACCTTAGGACTTTTCTACACAAGACACCTTTCTCTGTAAGTATATAGGATTGTGCATATATAAACCAGCGCCTGTATATTCGCATGTCAAAATAAAAAAAAGATTTACGAACATAATTTGAAATATTTATTCCGCGCGTAATATTTGCTGAATTTTATAACATTATCATATATAAGTGATACATACATATAATAATATAATAGTTTATTGACAAACGTTTTTTACCCAACTGCAAGGAAAGGGTAATGTTTTTCGCGACTATCTTTTTTTAAGTTGAGAGGTCTCCAGTATTTCATTTGATAATAAATTAAGAGCGCGTGTCAAGAAAAGTGTTAAAAGTATGAATGTATGACTGTGGTCTCTCTCTTCCCGAGAGAGACCACCGAAAAGATGGATGGATTCCGAGAAAAACGATGTCATAATGTTTAGTAAGAAAATAGGCGAAGATTGATATATTATATTATAGCATCTCGTATAAGTATCAAAATACTTATTGCACCTATCCTAAATAAGTTAGGATGAGAGTAAGAGAATGATAACGAAATACCATATTTTTTAACCGACTTCCAAAAAGGAGGGGGTCCTCTATTCGTGTGCATGATTCAGAAGAAAAATCAGCAAAAAGTCGGTGGCAAATCAACGAAATCAAACAAACAATGTCACCAACTTTAGAAGTTGTTTTTTTTCTGTTTATTTATCACTTTTTTGTATTTTTGGGTTTTTGAAGTCGGTTTCAATCAGTTAGATACGAAACTCCGTATCGTGCGAAACATGTGTTCTAATAGAATAGTATATTATTTGTAGGTAAACATTATGTATGTAAATGTATATTCCTAAATCTACATAAATCTCTCATAATCTGCTTAAAATCAAATTTTAACCGAGTCAGCAATTAGGAAAGTTCCATATTACACACTAGCTAAACCTCTAAAGATACACACAAGATATTTGTTCCTGTTACGTATCTCTAAATTCACAACTAATTACTTAAGAAATTGCTCACACGTGGTTGAAGCTACAGTAAAAATACACGTGTAATAAATCTGTATTATTTCTCCAGTATTTTATATAGAGTTAGTTAATCTCTCGGTAAATAGGATAGCATGATACCTATTGTTAAAACTGGTTGTCAGACTTTCAGGCTATGTAGCGTGAAATCTAAAAAACATCGTTGAGTACTCTAGATATGCTTGGGAATAGACACGTCACGACCTCTAGCCGTCACTAAGATAAAGCCTCACTGCGGATAGACAGACCGACTGACAGTTATAGTAATTCAGATTCAAATGCCTGAAAATGTTATTGAAAAAACACTTTTATTTGCTAAAATTATAATAGGAAGAAAAAATCGGGATAAAACGTATCTTATGTGTTAATCCAGGTTATAAACTATCTGTGTAACAAATTTTCTCCAAATCCGTTTAGTAGTTTTTGCGTGAAAGAGTAACAAACATCCATCCATCCATCCATACATACATACTTACAAACTTTAGCGTTTATAATATTAGTAGGATTATAGAAATGTGTATTTAGATAGTCAATTACGAACTAGCAAATGAAAGTGCGTCTGTTAATTATTATTACAAGTATGTACATGTTTAATGTTATTTACATTACCGCTAACTCATCTATTATTGTCAATATATTGTTGTATAAATTAGAACAACGGTTTTTTTAAGGTCGCACCTCATCTAGCATTACGGAATCGCATTTTATGAATGATGCGGGAATGCAATCGCTCGCGGCAGCAACAACGATGCGCTTAGCAGCACGCTGTGAGAATAGGGGGTCTAAAATAGCCACTTTAGCAGATCATAATACTCACAGAGGCTGTTATTATTAGGACAGGTCCATTTTACGCTTTTTAACGGAATTCATATTATGATCTGCTAAAGTGGCCATTTTAGACCCCCAGATCATCATTCGCGGTTGTCATGTGCTAGAGAGAGATGGCATTTTTGAGCGACGAAAAAGGACAGGAGCATAAAAAAAGCTGTTCCTTGCTGGTAGATATGGTCATACGTAACAGTATAAGTATCGAATCATCATTCACCACTCTCCAGGGCCAGGCCATTTTAGCAGATCGTAATATGAAATGCGTTTAAAATCGTAAAATTAACCTTTTATCATAGTAACTGCGTCTGGGAACATTTTACGATTTTTAACGTAATTCATATTATTTTCCTTTTAAAATATATTTTCCTAAATGTTCACAGACGCAGTTACTGTTGTGATAGGTCTATTTTACGCTTTAAACGCAATTTATATTATGATCTGCAAAAGTGGCCATTTTAGACCCCCGGCTCTTTTCCTAGTTTTATTGTTGTCGGCACAGCATAGTTTTTTTCTTCTAAACTTCTCTTCTTCTTCTGAACATCTTCTTTCTTGACTATGAATGTCGAATACAAACTCTATTTAATTTGTAAGGCGTATATTAACTGTTAAACTTAATTACTGTTAGTGTAAGGAGTCAATTTATTTGAAGCAAAACATTGTAACTGTTTAAGATAAAGGTATTAAGATTTCAGTTTCCTCTCATTTAGGAAAGATAAACTGACTACGACTGACGTGGTGTGTTGGCAATATTAGACATATGTTTGATAACAAAATTAAAAAATTCTAATTAATAAAAACAGTCTAACTGCCGCACTCAGAGAGCTTTAATGATTACTTAGGCCATCACTTAGTAAAGGTTTTGACAGTTTTGTCATACAAAAGTATGTCAAATCGTTACTAAGTGACGGCTTAAGTAAACCTTAAATACCGCAGTAATACGCCGATAAATTAGGTACAACTTAGGTGATGTAATTGAACAGCTGTTACAAAAATATTAAATTGTGTAATACTCTTCCATATTCATGAATATATTCGTAACAATATTAAAATAACATCCAAAAACAGTTATCTAAAACTAATACTAATTTCATGAGAAAACAATTTTCCATTTAGATTTGGACTATTTTTGATAAAACGTACTTCTACTTACATTTAAATTACAAAAACTTAGGTGTGATAACAACAATTTGAGTACAAAATACGGTCTATACGAGACCGATTACATCAACCTTCAACATAGTATCATTAGTGGATCGCTTTACGACAAGTACGGTAACGAACTTACACCTGTCTTACAAGCGAACGCGACGTCGTCGCGGCGGTAGTGTGCAGTCTTGCGGTAATTTAGGCAACAACGTCTAACCGTCTATAGACGGAGTAAAGCTGTTTATTGACGGCGGTATTTGTATATAACTAGTGATTTTACACAAGTGATTTTTACTTTGTTTCTACACTCTAGTGCTGGTTACGCAATAGATCTATTCCTAGAAGTAAGTGGTTTGTGTGATCTTTTTAAATACCAGCAAGGAACCTGAATATTTTTTCTTTAATAGGCTTTCATTGTCTAAACATTGTGAATATAATATAAACCGACAATAGTTGTTAATGAAATAAAAACATGCCAATCTGCGAACAAATTACTTAATATTAACTAATTAGTATTTCCTCTATTAAATAATTATTTTTTTAGTTTTACTTGGGCTGACTGTGACTCCATATTATGCATTAAAAAACTCGTAATCCAATTTGATATTAGTCACGATTATTTGATACAAAAAGGGTTTTTGTCTTTGATGTGCTTTTGCAAATGTGTTTAAACATTTCCTTCGATACGTGTGAGCATATTTTTCATTAATTTCACACTTGCATCTATATTAATTATCTTTATTCGCCTGCCAATTTGGGGTTTTGAAAGAAAGAAACTCTCTTTTACTTGTTACCCGACTGCGGCGAAGCCCAAAAGGAGGGTTATGTGTTTGGCGTGTATGTATGTATGTATGTCCGTTTCTTTGTTCTCGCATAACTCTTAAACGGATGAAGGGATTTGAATAAAATATACGTCATTAGATTTGACTTGATGGTGCGAGTGTCACAGGCTACATTAAAATTAAAATAAACAATGAAATTTGCGGATTTCGGGGTCCATATCGCAAATTTCAACAAAAAAAAAACCATTACCATCAGTAGGGTATCAAAATGAAGGTTTTTAAAAGGAGATTAAGAAAATATATGACACTTATATGTTTAAAAGAAATTCAAAGTCGCAAATCCTATAAACAAACCCAAAAGTTAAATCATCTGCGAAGAATTTTACGCGACCAACGAAAGAACAAACACAAATTAACTACAAAGTAAGAAATAAAAAACGTAGTTAAAAAACTAAAACACCCGACTAAAAAACTGAAAAGCAAAAAAATAAGCACATTTTAAATTAAACAAAACTTGGAAGCAGGCGGGGTCCTCTGCTTCCAAGTTTTGTTTAATTTAAGTTGTACTTTTTTTTTCATCTCATCAAACACCAGGAGGTGTTTGATGAAAAAAAAGTTCTCGCCATATCAGAAATATAAATTATACAAGGTGACCTAAAATGATTGCCATGTATTCAGTTCGTCATTTTGAACCCCGCCAAATAGAAAAAAACTGGCCAAGCTGGCTTTCCGAATAAAGTGAACGAGTGATGAGTGACGAATCTATAAGGCTATAAACTGATATACCTCCAGTACAGTCCAAATTTATTAATTTATTTTCAGTACGAATGATATTTCGAAGCTATATTAAACCGAAACCAACAAATTGTTTTACTATAGTATCAGCTACAAGACTGTGTCAACTACTTCCTATGGTAGCGTGCATATTCAACGACCAAAGTTTTGCGCTCATGGCAGTTTTGACGATCCCTGCTCGGCCATTCTTGATCCTTACTTGAGTAATTTCGGATACTCTTCGTCCGAGTGAGACTCGTCTAATAATATTATAATGATATCAGACTTATTATAAAATCGGATTTCGTGTCTGTTTCATTTTGTCCGAGATGTCAGTCAACTAACGTTACGAACGCCAACGTCTTCATCATCATCAATTTATTTGGGGTTGGTGCAACATGCCTTTTTCTTTCATACTTCTCTATTTCTCGTCATCTAAGCAATCAACACCTTTCTAGCACAGACTGACTATCCATTGACCCGCCGTGTTCTCGTAGCTGAGATCGGCGGCGGTGGCGACCTCTTGCGTCCGGCCCTGGTGCAAGCCATGGTCCGCGGCGAGGAGGAATGGGACGCTGTCGCCTCCTTCTACGAAGCAGAGATGCTAGCGAAATAGGTGGCGGAACGCAAGAGGGAGAGAACTACATTAAGTAAGAACTCAGTCTAACATAATGGATTTTATTCCAGATTTCTTGATTGTAACAAATATTAAACTTAAATAATCCTATATTCCTATATCAATGCTTTACTTTTCAAGTCGCAAAAGCCGAGTGAAGCAGTGGCGATTCGCTCGTTTCCAATAAATGGAATTCAAAGACCTTATTACTTGAAATGACTATGAAAATGTTATTAATCTGTGATTTAACGTTCCACTGAACTAGTGTTGTACAGTTAAGTTATCAAGAATATGGATACTGCTTGTGACAGTGTAAAACTATCGATTTAAAACTTCCTGCGATGATGACACTCGTGGAAGGTATGTGCTAGACCTTTTTTTGTCACTTTCACATAAAACTCCGACCTTTAAAAACTTAAAAAAAAAAAAAAATATATGGCAACATAATTTATTGGTTCAGTATGACAGCCTTCTCCTAAAATACAAATAGTAACTATACAAACAGAAAGTATCATGCCAAACACACCCTTATAATAAACAAGTTAAGAATTAAATCAGCTCTTATACATCAGCAACAAGCAGCCAGTTACTTCTTTGATTAGTTCCACGTGTACCCTGAAAGTTAGAGCCACGTTCCCTTTAAGTAATTATCTACCGATCAATTCTGCCGCGAAGGATAAACATTGGTACGTTCGGTATTATAGGGAACGCAATACAAATAGTATTACTAGGATTGTTGATGAATCATGAATGATGTTCACGCAATACGGCTTTAAACTTTGTACTGTATTGTTTTGCTGTGGGGGGCCCTGGTGACTTGTAACACAGGCTTTTTCAAAACCTACTTCAGGCACCAGTCTCTTCCAATGGTGGAACATACTCTTAATACTAGCCAAAAACATTGTGAATTTTTAAGGAAACCAACATTGTGAAGAGAGAATAAATTAAATGAATTGAATTGAATTGATTCGTATAGAATGTTTTGTCGATTTTCAGTTTGATTCAGATAGCGATTCAATTTAATTTTGATTTGAGTTTTCATCTGAGGCGTTAGTTTAAAAAAAAAACTTAGTAATGTCATAATTAACCTATTAACTTCATACTGATAAAAGTTTTTGGGAAATACTGGATTTTTTCTGTTGAAATCCCAGGACAGTAGAATCAACAGTAATCTTCCGTACACATCACACGCCCTTTTTTTTTTTTTTTTTGGTGGGTGTAAAATCATCGAATAACCCCTCCCGCTCTTGGGCAGAGCGAAAGGGAGTGTCAGACTTCTACTGACTAAAAACCACCCATGTTCCTTCTTCGCCCTCTATGTCGAGGCCGCGATAACCGTTGGACTACCCGCGGCCACATCACACGCCCTTTTCCTTCATAATAGGGATGTTTACTGACATAAAAAATATGATTCTAATTAGTCCATCTTTTAGATTATCGAAAAATATTAGATACGTATTTTTTTGTTTTTTCAAATCAATAAAAATCGATGAAGATAAAACGCGTTAAAGATTTGAATAGGGGTTTGTGACGTCACTCACCTGTAAAAAATGTCTTAGAAAATGACGTTACACGAGTTTTCAAATCACTGTATCGTCTTCATTGTTTGTTTAAAAAATAAAAAATACGTGTCCTATATTTTTTGGAAATCTATCTGACGGACTAATTAGTTTTTTTTGTCCGATCCCCTATTGAGTGATGATTACGTTACTACAATTAAAAGGTCTGAATAAACATATGAAATGTTTTTGTTAACTACCCTTTTTTTTTTTTTTTTTTTTTTTTTTTTTGGTGGGTGTAAAATCATCGAATAACCCCTCCCGCTCTTGGGCAGAGCGAAAGGGAGTGTCAGACTTCTACTGACTAAAAACCACCCATGTTCCTTCTTCGCCCTCTATGTCGAGGCCGCGATAACCGTTGGACTACCCGCGGCCCCGACAGGCGTCGGCCCTTTCCTCCCATGTTGCTGACATCTCTTTGAGGCGCGCGTGGAACACGAACGCGCCGTCGACACGGCCTGTTTTCGTCGTGAGACGGACGGACGGCGAGTTAGCCCATCACTCACCGTCCACAGGCCCGCGTCTACGGTGGCCGGAGGTCATCGCGGGACCCCCGACGCCCGGAGCGCCTCCCGCGGCGGCTGGGACGAGAGGTTCTCTCCCTCTCGCGTTCCGCCACCTCCTTCGCCAGCATCACTGCTTCGCAGAAGGAGGCGACGGCGTCCCATTCCTCCTCGCCCCGGACCATGGCTTGCACCAGGGCCGGGCGCGAGAGGTCGCCGCCGCCGATCGCCGCTACGAGAACCGACTACCGTCCTCACGGCCATGACCTTTTGGGGCACGTTCAGGTAGTGGGCGGCCCGCTTCCTCAAAGCAGGCGCCCACACCGGCGCCCCGAAAAGGGCCATGGACCGCACGATCCCCGCGTAGAGCCTCCGGCAGGAGGCATTTGGCCCCCCCAGATTGGGCAAGAGCCACCTAAAGGCAGCCCCGGCCCGCTCCAGTCTGGGAGCCAAACGTCGGAAATGCTCCACGAAGTTCCACCGGCTGTCGAGGACGAGTCCTAGGTACTTCAAAGTACACTCGACGCCGATGGGAACCCCTCCCACCATTAACTGGGATCCCGACGGCAGCGCATTCCCACGTCCATGGAAGCCCATGGCCTCCGACTTGTGAAGCGCCACCTCGAGACCCAGCTGCCGGATCCTCTCTACGACTATCGCAACCCCGCGTGTCAAGTTGTCGGCCGCCGCCTCGTACGACCCACCCTGAGCTAGCACCAGCGTATCGTCCACATAGCAGACTACGCTGACGCCGCTAGGGAGGTCGGCGCGCAGCACCCAGTCGTAACCGATGTTCCACAAGGGCGGCCCCAGAACCGATCCCTGTGGAACACCGCACGACATCTCTCGCCGGTTCCACTGTCCGTCCTGACCAGGGTAGATGACAGCCCTGTCTGTCAAGTAGTCCCCGACCACACGACGAAGGTAGGTAAGAAGGTAGGTCGGAAGGTACCCGGTGATACCGGAGTGCCTCCCTAATGCAGCTCCAGGGCATAGTGTTGAAGGCGTTGGCGATGTCGAGAGACACCGCCAAGACAACACCGCCCCGAGAGACCGCAGCCCCCGTCGTGAGGGCTCTCACGCGCATGATGGCGTCCACCGTCGAGCGCCTCTTGCGGAAACCAAACTGGTGTTCCGCAAGATCCGGACCCATTCCCTCCAGGTGCTTGGCGAGGCGGTTTGCAATTACTCTTTCAAAGAGCTTGCCCACCTCGTCGAGCAGCACAATGGGCCGGTATGCGGACGGCGAGTCCGCCGGGCGCCCCGGCTTCTGGATGAGGACCAGCTTCCCCGTCTTCCAACGAAGCGGGAACTGGCCTCTCTCCATGCATGCGCTAAAGAACCCCTCCAGTCGGGGCCCAAGAGCCTCTGAGGCCAGGACCCAGGCTTTGCCAGGCAAGCCATCGGGTCCCGGGGCGGTATTTTTGGCACTCAGCCTACGTACCGCCGCTCTCAGGTCTACCCCAGTCACCTCCGGAATGTCGTCATCGGTTCCTGAACGGTCCGCTTCCGGCATCGCGGATGGCGGAGCCATTGGCGGGGGAGGATGCTCCCCTCGCGAAGGGAACAGAGCGCTCACCACGTCCTCCACGAGCTCAGGGCGGAGACTCTGCGTCAGCGGGGGGGCCCGGGTGCGGAGTTGATTCCGCACCGTCTTGTAAGGGCGCCCCCACGGATCTCTGTTCAGAGTCTCCAGCATCTCCTCGCGGGCCTCATTCTTGGCCCGCTTACAAGCCTCGCGGAGGGTGGCCTTCGCCGCCCTGTACCCCTCATACAGCTCCGCCTCAATGGCTTCCGCATTCGGAGGCCGAATGCGGCGCCTGCGATGCCTGGTGTACAGGTGCCGCGCCGCCATACACTGTTTACGCAGGTACGACAGCTCTTGCGACCACCAGTACACCTGACGCCGGGCGCTTCCTGGCCGGACTCGGGGCATTGCCATGTCGCATATCTCGGACATGGCCTCCTGGAACCAACCCGCCTCGGTGTTTACGTCGGCGGGCCTGACCGGTGATTGCACCCAGGCTCGCACGATCGAGGCTTCCAGGAGGAGCTCCCTGTCCAGCTGCCTCAGCGCCCAACGCGGACCACTCGGGGTCTGTGGGACCGGCGCACTCGGGGACTGGGCAGAGACCTCGAACCGGATATACCGGTGGTCGGAATGGGTCTCCACCCTCTCCATGACGCGCCAGTCGACGACACGCCGTGACAGAGCGGAGCTGGCGAACGAGATGTCCACCACCGACTCGCCCCGCATCCGCACGCACGTGGGTACAGAACCCCGGTTCAGGATGTCCAGGCCTGTTTCCAGAGCCCAGCACTCGACCATCCCACCCCGCACATCCGTGTAACGGGAACCCCAAGCCAAGCTCTTGGCGTTGAAGTCCCCGAGCACTAGTACGGGAAGGGAATAGCCTCCGATGACGACACTTAACTCCCTGAGGGAGTTTTGGAACTCGGCGAGAGTTCGGCTCGGAGAGAAGTAGACTCCCGCGACTACGATCTCCCCGAACCGTGCTGCTACGCACCCCTGACCCTTTCTGACCGTCTCAAGGGTCGGGGTGCCGGCGGCGGCCGACGCAATAATGGCCACTGAGCCACTAAGGTCCTCCACCCAGTCTGGCCTGGGCGGGACAAAGTAGGGCTCAGCGACCACGGCGATGTTTATCGACCACTGCGCCATACTCTGGAGCAACAGATCCTGAGCGCAGGCGCAGTGGTTGATATTCGCCTGGAGGAGGCTTAATGGGGCCATTAATGACAGTCCATTTCAGCCCCCTCCGGGACCTCCTGTGGCACCACCGCAGCGGGAGTTGCGGTGGCGTCTTTGGCAGCAGCGGCGGCGGTGGCGGCGGCGGCTGCGGCTTTGACGACGGTGGGGTTGGCGGTTGCGGAGGGCCCCTTCCCCTTGGCCTTGGCGGGTGGAGCGCAGGCCTTGCTCCCCGCCCGGTGCTCGGCCGGCTTCCCAGCCGCCGCACATGCATCGCAGTGCGGCGTGGCCAGGCAAGCCGCGGCCTTGTGACCGGGCTGACCGCAGCGGAAGCAAAGTTCGCTGCGGTCCACCTCCGAGGTGCAACGGCACCCTACATGGTGCCCCACGTGGCACCGGAAGCACCTCAGAGGTCTGGGCTCAAGCAGCTTGACCTGCACCCTCGACCAGCCAACCTTTAGGGTGTGGCCCTCCGCAATTTTCTTCGCCGCCGTCACAGGGCAGCTAACCGTTACAGTCAGCATGCCCTCGCGGTCCGGGCGTAGGGTGCCCGCCTTAACCAGCTCGGCGGAGCACCCCCCGGCCGCGGTGACGGCGGCCAACACCTCCTCCTCGGAGACCGAGTCGTCAAGGCCCAGGATGCGCAGAGTTGCGCACCTGATGGGCCTCGACACTCGGACCTCGTCCGCATTTAGGGACGCCCTGAGCTTCTCTGCCAGAGCGTCCGCGGACGAGGCGCTCGATTCCCCGGGAACCTCCATCATTCGAGCCCCTGTCGCGGTGACTCGAACACGGAGGCCCCCGGTGATCCCGAGCTCCTCGAGGTTCACCGTCGCCTTCAGTTTGGCGAGAACGTCGCGGTACAGCATGCCCTTACTAGCCGCGTCCGGCTGTAGCGTAATGACTACAGCCGCGGTTTTCGGGGCACGCAGCTTCGCCGCGGCGCTCCGCTTTTTACGCCGGCGCTTTCGGTCGGCCCGCCTGGCCTTTTGGGCCGCCTTACGCTCCTTTTGCTTCGCCCCGGCCACTAGCCAACCGTCCTCGGCCTCGGGAGGCTTTGGGGGCGAAGGGAGCACTATCGTTGTCGTGTCCGCCGTTACATACACGAAACCAACATTGGAACCAATATAAATATTTGTCCTATTGCGGAAATCGAACTCTCTACCAAGCACATGGCGAGCACTCGATGAGAGAAATTTTCTGACGGGAGCACTCAATAACAGTACCTACCGGACCTGAGCCACTCAGTGGTAGCTGGACTGGGTACCTAATGTACAGACGAGCACCAATATTATGTAACCACAAAAAAACTTATAAAAGTGATTTTATGTTACTGTGTTGATTAACATCTTACATTTGTAGGAACATAGCATTTTGGAAGCCATCATCTTCATCATCACCATTTATGTCCAAAGATATTCACTGCTGGACATAGAACTCCCACAAGGGTCACATGCCACATTTACCGGTCTTAGTTTAACGAACTAGGTCTTATCTCAAACTACAAATGAAAATTCCTGTGTTTGCATATTTTTGGCCGGGAACATTATGTACTATTCCTATGATGTTAGAGGAGTAGAAGTTCACTAGCTTTTGTTACTGTTGTCCTCTGCCAGTACAAGAAGTTACATTCGTTTCATGTGGCTTGTGTTTCTAGTACAGGTCTGACTTTGACAGCTCAGCTTTGGCTGTTCAGTAGCTAATTTGTCAATCCAAAACATTTTGTTCTCGTCTTTATCGCTTATGGAATATCTATTCATTACTTGCTCATACAGTTGATGGAGTTTGTATAAATAAATAGCTATATAGGGTAAAGATAACTAAAACCCTTCCGGGTTTCTCTTCCGGGAGGAGCATGTTAAATTCATTCATGTCGAAAAATCAAGTTTCTGGTATTTCTGCGGATGGATGAGAGGTAATGTGGTAAAAATAAAGCCTTGAGGTACAACTTACCCAAACAATATTTTCATTACTCATACTCTGAAAGTAGGTATACATGCCTGCGGAGCGGGTTGAAAGTTCTACTTTTCAGCTCTAGGGAGAATCGCTTTCAACTGGCAGCTGTCAAATTCCATAAAAATCCGTCTCGGGACTAAATAAGTAACTTCCACCCCCCCCCCCCCCCCTTGGATAACAATGTACTATTCATCAGCATCATCATTTAATACCAGGTTTCACGTACTGCTGGATATAGGCATCTCGTAGCTTGTGCCAAGATCGATGTTCTGTACCAGCCTCATCTACTCCACCTGCCATCACCGTAACTTGTAAATGCTATTTAATTACAATTTGTTTAATATATAATACTAACACTATACCTGATTACCATAAAAAAACACGATGATAAAATTACAAAGTATCAAGGTGCGTCATCAAAATCTCAACTAAAGCCTACATCCACAAAGTTTACCAACAGTCTGTCAATATCAATCGAACGCCAAAGGATTCATGTGTAGGCTGTACCAAGAATTCTCTCTCGCCCAAACTACACGAACGACTGGTCAAGCTGTTGTTTTGCCTAAAATGTCAAGGACGTCATAGGCACAACCGTATCTTTGATCGTCGACTGTGCACTACAAAGCAAGCCTGCGACCGGAGTAAAAAAAAAAAAACGATATCGGAGAATGAATGTTTTAAACTCTGGTTTGTATTTTTAACTGACATCCAAGAGGAGGTTTTCAATTCGTCTGTTCTTTTTGTTTGTGTATGTTCAGTGATATCTTCGCCAATTATGAACCGATTTCCATAATTATTTTTTGTTTGGATGAGTTTTATTCCGTGGTGAAATAAACCCATTCCAAAAATTTTGTATAGGCTATAACGACGCAAATGGAAAAAATGCACATTGCCAAATCTACAATCAGCTCTTCATAGTCAGCGCATATTCCATCAAACTGCTGATCCAAACCAAAAACTGTATAACTGCAGTGGATCCTAACGTATCATAATCTGGAATGGAACATACATATTTTACATAAAACTAATTTTCAAAACTTACTTCAGTTTTCTCAGGAGCAGCCAATTATTGTATCTTTCAATTACTTAGACTTTGCCAGACAATAGAAAGAATAAAACTTCTCTCGGAAATTACTACTACGTGCAGTGATAGACAATAATAGGGATGTTTACTGATTTAAAAAAATATGATTCCAATTAGTCCGTCTTTTAGATCATCGCAAAATATTGGATACTCAATTAAAATTTACGAAGATACAACGCGTCACAGATTTGAGTGGGAACTAATGTCTTGGAAAATGACGTCACAAGAGTTTTAAAAGCATTGTATCGTCTTGATTGTTTGCTTACGTGAAAAAAGAAAAAATACGTGTCCAATACTTTTTGAAAATCTATCTGACGGACTAATTAGTTTTTTTTGTTTACTGTCCTATTGTATTGTAGACTTGTGAACACGTCCCATTTCTATTTATATCAGCAAATAAAAAAACGATTTTTTTAACGGCTAATGCTTGTTAGTTATACACGGTGACGCATCAAGCTATAGGTTTCCAGTACATAATATAACAATGGCCTTGCTTTGCATAGTCCTGTACATAGCTCCTGTACAATAATAGATCCGGATGTAATATTTTTGTAAAGCTTGATTGGTGCCTCGTGCGTAAAGTACTTTTATAAATCTCCAAGTATTTGAATGTGACAGTTTTTAAAGATGTATAGTAGTTTGTTACTCTTTCACGTAAAAACTATGGAACGAATTTTGATGAAATTATTCCGTAGTTTCTGAAAATGGATTTACAAGTGCGAAGCCACGGGCGGCATAGTAATATATTACTTAATTATTTGTGTGTCAAAACAGGTTTCTAAGGAAGTACATGGTTCCGCGGTATTATGTAACAGTATCTAAAGAATTTTCGTAATTGTACCTCTAAAATCGATTCCCCATATTTTTAAAACATTATTCTATTTCATATTCCTTAAAACCCGCTTCCTAAAGCAAATATTACCGAACCCATTCGCGATAAAAAAAAATATCCCGCAAACGCCGATACGAACAGCACTAGGCGTATAAACCCGGGATAGCACCCCGGGATCGCTCCCCAGGATAGCTACTCCCCGGAAGGGATGCGTGTTCGGCTCGTAGATAACTGAAGAAAGTGTCGAAGGGTCCGTCTACGTCGTCACACACTATCTGCCGCCTCGCAGTCATTAACGGCAGTGTTGTTGTCCGAACTTATTATCGTTTAATTTATGACCACACATTACCGCTTAAGGCGCCATTAAGCCGCTCCGGGAAAGACCCCGGGAATAAATAAACCGAGAAAGTTCACATGATGAACACCCCTAACTCGTTTCGCTGTCGGCACGTGCAATCGTTAATTTTCCCCGTCACAGATCATAAACTGTTTATTGTTTTCTATTAGCCGTCGAAAGTTTCATAATTTATTTTAATGGTTGTTTCTAGAGATACCTACAAAGTGTTCTCTCTATTATCATCTTTATGGCGAATAAAACTTATCCTTGATTAGGTACAGGCACGTAAAAAGGTGTCTCGCACTCAATATTGAAAAAATACTAAAAGGTACTCGGGGACTGATTCACTCAACTAATATTTTAATCGTTTCTATTATATTTAATTTTCGGCAAAAGTAGTGTTTAGCGATGATTTTTCGGAATGTTAGATAAATTATATGTAATAAAAACTTAAATATTTTTCTATCAGTGTGAGCTAAGCTTCATCTTTAATTTATCTATCTATATCTATACATATAATAAATCTGTAGAAAATATATGTATGTTACTTATTAATAAATGCCTTCATAAGATAACTTTAAAAAAGTTTGACAGCAAAACGTACTCTGTGGGTAGGTATGGCCAAATGACGCTGCTTTCAAAATCTACGTAGCCTAAACACTATAGTGTGTTTGATCGCTTTCCATGCAATAAATTTTAGCAGTATAACTTTGTCCTCGATAGATGGCGTTGATGCCGTTTTCTGAACCGCGGTGTTAATTAAAAAATATGTTCCGTAAAAGGTCATCAAATAAAAATTTACCAATTACACAGTATAAAATTGGGTTCCATAGTCAACAAGGAACCCTTACAGTTTCGGCATGTTGGTCTGTCTGTCTGTCTGTCCATCCATCCGCACTATTGCTCAGGCACTCTCAGTACTAGAAAGCTGTAATTAGGCATGGAGATACAGATAAGTTACGCCAACAAAGTGATAAAATAAATGTCGAAAAATTGTTTTTTTTTATTGGTATCTCCGGTCCACATAAAAGAGGGGATGATTTTTTTATTGCAAACCCGTTATTGTGGGTTGTCGTTGAATAGGTCTTTGAATAAAAATGTAATGCTCAAACACTTTTTCGTTTAAGGGATTCATTTGTGAAATATTAAGCTATAAAGTTCAAATTTTTGTAAGACTCAAGTCTGGCTTCCTAAACCACCTATAAGGGTTGTGTTTGGGCCTGTGAAAATACTCCTGGTAGTGATACATATAACGAAATTAAAAGCAAAACTGTCGGAGCTTATTAGGCTTTACAAGTTTACGAGGAATAGTCGACCAACTTATAAAATTTACCTGTAGAGGAAAGTCACCAAATATGAAATAGTATCTTAATATG
Source organism: Diarsia rubi (assembly GCA_932274075.1). Taxonomy (NCBI): domain Eukaryota; kingdom Metazoa; phylum Arthropoda; class Insecta; order Lepidoptera; family Noctuidae; genus Diarsia; species Diarsia rubi. Next base: position 10,270,144 of record OW026412.1, on the reverse strand, counting down.
GAATACCTTCATTTCTCTAAGACTATAAGTATGAAACGCAACACTCGACCATCTTCTGTTCCATTCGGTCTATTGCACCACGTACGTGTTAGTAGACCGAATGGAACAGAAGATGGTCGAGTGTTGCGTTTCATACTTATAGTCTTAGAGAAATGAAGGTATTCCATATTAAGATACTATTTCATATTTGGTGACTTTCCTCTATTAAATATTTTCCTTTACATTATATGGGAGCACAGGTCTTAAAAATGCAAATGTAAGTTTGTTTTATTTTTATAGTAAAAAGCATCTTTCGGAGGTAGGTAGGCAGGGTGGTTATCAGTTTAATAAATTCATATGTTTGTGATGGGCAACTACGGAACCCTACATTATGCGTGGTCGGACATGCACTTGGTCAGTTTTTAAAACTAAATTAAAATGTAATAAAACCTAACGGCAGGCCTACGAACGCGAGGCCAAGAGCGGGAGTTATTCGATGATTTTCCACCCGCGAATCTTGCGAACAGCCCGCAGTCCCCCCGACGGGACTTAAACCTACCTCTGTTTCGTCATCAAGATCCGTTCAGCCGTTCTGCCGTGGTTGATTCAAACAAACATCCATCCATCTAAACTTTAGTATTAGACATAGTAAGTGCTTTGCATTACCCTCTTCTTATTTTCTACATCGTCAGTAAGTTAACGCAGGGCAATGATTCAATGTACTTTTGTCTAAACGACGCATTTTAGTTTTCGGCAACCACGCGAACGAAGTCGCGGGCAACGCTAGTCCATAATATGATCCAAAGTCAACCAATAAGAAATCAACACTGTGGCAAAAATAATTTAAACATCTAAACATAGTTATTACTAATTTATAAATATCAAAGAGCCGTATAAAATAACCCTCCGTCGAACCTCCCAGTTGCTATTTTATTATATCAATCAAAGTCGGCATTATACCCAATATCGTAACAAAATCGATTACTATCGTGTTATTGGTAATTCGAGGGCACATAGAAATTCAAAGTTTGCTAGAAATACTTGGAAAGCTATAAACTTTCCACTACAGTTTTGCTCAATTATAGAAAGATAATTTAACATAATGCCTAACTCCGTAGGGAACGGCAGACGTGTTATTATGTGTGGTACACGTTTAGACAATATGGTATTTCAGTAAAAAAACCTAATTAGTCCGTCTGTTAGATTATCGAAAAATATTGGATAGGTACGTGTTTTTTGTTTTATCAAATTAATAAAAAATTGACGAAAATAAAACGTGTCAAAGATCATGAGTCAAGTCGATTGACGTCACAAGGTTAGTACTTATTTAGTCACTTTGTGGGTAAATAAGTACTAACATCTTTTGATACGTGGAAAAAGAACAAATAGGTGTCCATTATTTTTTGGAGATCTATCTGACGGACTAATTAGTTTTTTTTTTGGTGAAATACCCTATTATATTTATGTCCACCACATGTCCTTCTTCCATCGCCTACCAGGAGTCTCTTTCAGTAGCAACCCTGAATTCAGATTCCAGAAGGTTTAAGAAAAAAATCTAATAGTGCTATTAAGTGGGTCTAATCCTGAGGGCCTACACAAAGTGAAAGTGCCATTTTTACAGAAATAACTATGGAAATGCTACCCTAAAGGTTAACTGCAATCTTACTACTTATCGAGGTCATCTTACCACTAAACTTGTGAATTTGGGAACAAACGCATTCAAATCAAAATAATTCTGCGACGCAAATGTATACTAACAATTTTATTTTCATTATTGTGTAGGAAACTGCAAAAACAGATGGCACTGATGAATAAACTCACGCACTCAAACAAAAGACAGTCGTAAGACAACAATAGGAGGCGTTTCTAATCTCCAATGACACAGACATACAAACAAATCACATGGCCACATGGTCACTGTTTCTTTTAGAAGAAAAACATCCCGTGTCTCCCCTAATACACAATGTGCCAATTTTATCGGGCTATCTGTTATTGTGTTTTTTCTATTAGAAATTTCTCAGTGGCCATCCACGGACACTGACCGGGAAATTGCAAAAAACGTAAGGAAATTCGAATTTCGCGGACTACCTTGTCGCCTTCACCTTAAGCCGGCCACAAACGTAGTCCACGTTTGTGGCCGGCTAAATTTTTTGCAATTTCCCGGTCAGTGTCAAGTCGTATGTTAAATAAAATGGAGTTCGCTGCAGTACAAATGCTTATTTACTGAGTAATAATGATTAAAATCACCAATACTACCGTCTCATTTCATACAACTCCAATGCCTTTTTCATCAAATAATCACTCTTGAGCACGAACACAACCGTCTCAGTTCACATATGAACTGACACTGACCGGAAAATTACAAAAACGTCAGAAAATTTGCCGGGTACCATAACGCATCAACCTTAAGACGAAATGTGGCTGCACTAATAGGTACACCTCTACCTAATATTTGAGGATTGCAAGGACTGATGTTGTTTTTCTTTTCATAACTTTTAAACCAAAAATATTAAACATATAAAATAAAGCATTTCTTTGAGCATTGGAATCGTTTGATTGGCGTAATTTCTCTTTTAGGGTAAATGTACCGGATTAGGCAATTAATGCTTGATAAATAAGACTTGCAATCAATAACCTATGTATTGGTTTCGCACTGTCATGAAACTACGTTTAATTATTTATATAAGGACAACCAACAAAGCATACACCAAAATACATATATGGTACTCATATTATAGTGACATTTTATAGTGTAGCCTTAATTAAAGGCTGCCACGGCATAAATTAAACATAGGAGTAGAAATTCAATTACAAATTGTTGGTACATACCTACTGTTAATTGTTGCAAAAATGAGACATACACATACAAATCAATTATTAGTTATTGAGAAAAAAAAAAATCATTATGTTCATTTACCAACCGGTATAACTAGGTAATTATGAATATTATAAAACATAGTTTGTATGTTGGTTAATAATAATAATAATAATAATATTCCACAACTATCACACAACGCCATCTAGTCCCAAGCTAAGCAGAGCTTGTGTTATGGGTACTAGACAACTGATAAACATACTTATATATTTCTAAATACATACATATTATAGATAAATTACACCCAGACACAGAACAAATGATCGTGCTCATCACACAAACATTTGTCCTGGGTGGGAATCGAACCCACGACCTCCGGCATAGCAGTTAGGGTCACTAACCACTAGACCAACAGGCCAGTCAATCACGCTGAATTGACTGAACGGATTTGGATTTAATTTGGCACACTGAAAGTTAATAACATATATTATACTAGCTGACCTAGCAGACGTCGTCCTGCCCGGACAGCAGCTCCACCTGGGTCCAATTGTGAATCTAAACCATTCTCGAATCCACTGGATCACACATAAAAAAATCATTGCAATCGGTCCAGCCGTTTAGGAGGAGTTCAGTGATTAACACCAAAATTACACCAAATATTTTTATCCTTGGAATAAAGAGCAGCAGCTAGTCCAAAAAAAAATTAAAACTGTTTGCTTCATCATTACATTAACGGGACCACTATTGTAAGTCAAATATAAATGGCACAATGTGTAATCACACAAAGCAGAGCAGAGCCCCACACAAACTTGGGAGTCTGGCAAACGATGCCGACTCTCCCCTTAATAGGAAGTTAATTGAATTACTTACTCCATCGAGGATAGTGGGCATCCTTTGGAAGAGCCTCTGATAGAAGGGTACAATAATATTGTGGGTTCAATTACGTATCAATTTATTTTGTCACAAAATATTCGACTCGTAACCGGTATGTGTGTGTAAACATAATGTATGAACGTAGACAAAGCGAATGGAGTATGTAAGGATGTTATCAGGTGGCATTCTGTAGTTACAACATTAATGTATAAAAAAAATAGATAAAATATATTATTATCTAGACCACAATGATGGCGTGTCAGAAATTATTTGTATGTGGTCGATGTAAAACTGTAACACAATTATTTGTTTCCTGTATTTGCACGTCTGAGGAGGTCGAAAATCGTCTCATGACCACCGGGATAAAGGCTGTATATATTTGGTCCCAGGCTAGCCAGCCAGCTAGTCTCGTTTCATTGTTATCTGTATCGCCGTAAAGATGTAAAAGGGAACAGACAGCATAACTGGCAGATAGAGTTACTTACCCATTTGTAATATTAATTTACAATATAATGACAACACGTTTCAAATAGATACTTAGGAAGATTTAGAGGGATTGTAGTTTGCAAAATATTTAAGGTAGGTAAAGATAGGATCCAACTACAAATAGAATAGTCTAGGTAGTTTAATTTTTTTATGAAACAAAGCCTTAAATGAATCGCGTTCTGTTACAATAATTGAACAAAATTAGTAATGAAACGAAGGTCAAAAACCATTGAATTTACGAGAATGTTCATCACTACAGGTGTAGATACTACTTCTTCTTACTAATTAATTACCTACTCATTATCTTTTCAGACCCTTGTCTTGCCATATCATCCTTCATACAGTCCATTCAATGGTTCTTTGGTCTTCCTCTACTTTTATTCCCATTCCCATTCATTCTAAATACTTTCCGTACCTTACTACCAGAAATCTGGACCTACTACACTTGACAACCAAAGTACTCGTATATATTAGCTTTATCCTCACCTTATACAAACTTAAACAATCACGTATCACGGCCAAATACATTCACAGAAAAAAAAATAACCAAGCCCATATTATTTATATTAAATATATATATATACAGGGTGTAATTCTCTGAAAGACACGACACGTAACGCCACCTGTCGTGTTAAACATGAGTTACCGACCCGTCGACTGACACCGCATAAAGAGAGATTAAGGAGCCCTGTTCACTTCTAAAGGGGTATCAAGAGCCTTTGTACATAAGGAATACGCAAGATCTTTTGCCATCTTCGGGACGATGGACTTGTGGGGATCAGATCTGAGGTGTGTTGTCATCCAGTTTAGGATGTAAGAGTTAGCTTGTAAGGCAGGCCCTGTCCGAGGTGAGGTAAAAGCTAGTCAGTTCGTTGGAACGGTTAGTTAGAAGTAGTATGCAGTGATTTGAGAGAATAAAGTCAGAATAAACCATATCTGAGAAACGTTGACACATGCCTCCTACTGTGCCAACGTTTTGAAAACGTTTCGCATTTCTAACTGATTTTAACACGAGAGTTCTACATGAGTTCCCGATATTTCTGTGCTTTTGCAAGCACCATAATCATGGATAAGCTAAGGATACTATAGATGGGTGTTTTTAAGCAGACAAATCGATTTACCCTCGTCCTTGCATTATCCATCATCAGGTAATAGAATGTCACTTTGTCGAGCCCTTCTTGATGAACACACTGTAGGTTTATCAAAAAATAATTCCCAATTTGAATTCTATCGTTTTAAATATGGCCCAAAATCAAACTAAAATCTTTGTAAAATATGTTTCCGTTTAACATATGTGTTTTACACATATGTTTTTATGAAAAAGCGTCTATCATGCCATTTAGACCTTCCTTAAAAGGTAAGGTAAATATAGCACATACTTATATTATATACATCCGTCCACCCAAACACATCCTAATTGACCTCCACAGAGTAAGGGTTTTGCGATAAGGAACGATCTTTTGGGATAATGCATGCATATAGTCACTTGACAGGGTATGATGATCGTATGGTGTGTTATCAGTGTTTAGGGGACGCTGCAGCTGTTCAAACAAATGCTGTTTAGGCAGGAATTACAAGGTCTATTCAATTTTGCTGTAGTTATAGGAAAGACAGTAGAGCAGTGGTGGCCTAGTGGTGGTGGCCCCGACTCACGAACAGGGTTCAACCCCAGGCAGGTGCATTACTTTGTGTAAATTATTTCATCACCACTGCTCTCAAAACAGTGAAGGAAAACATCGTGAGGAAACCGGCATGTCTTAGAGCCAAAAAATTCAAAGACATGTGACATCTGCCAATCCGCACTGGGCCCGCGTGGTGCATTATAGCCCATCCTTCTCCTACAGAGGAGGCCTGAGTTCCTGCAGTGGAAACATTATGGGCTGATGATGATGATGATAGGAAAAGACTATGTCGCTGGTATAGTGGTTGCAAGCGCGACTGCTAAGCGTGAGGGCCTGGGTACGATTTAGAGGGCCGGAAAAGTTTTATTGGAGTTTTTAAATCAAGAATTTCTCAGTAACAGTCACGTAGTATGGATTTATTCCCATTTGATGACAATAGACTCGCTTCCACGGGACTTAAATATAACTTACAAAATTTGGTTGTAATAATGGGTACCCTTCTATCTAACCCTTGTTTTTTTAAGTGGGAAATTATCAACCCCCCCATAATCATCCCCGCTCCGCCGCCCCGGAAGGAAGTGTCAGACTTCTACTGACTAAAAACCACCCATGTTCCTTCTTAGCCGAGGCTTGTGCCGAGGCTGCGGTATCTCTTTCGGACAACCCACAGCCCCAATGAGACAAGCAGCCCCGACTGACCCTGTCTAACCCTCCGAGGATTAAAGCGTGATGTAATGTTACATTAAATAAAACGTTTAATAGCTGTGTAACTACGACATTCGTATTTAGGAATTCGAAATTTTAAAAAAATGTGCCAAGAGATAAAACTTTTAGACTACTTTTATCTGATTTTTGGATGCCGTTGTGGGCTGCTGAAAGGGAACTTCTTTTTGAAAATCGCTTGAGGCCGTGGTCACTATCCTCAGTGCTTTCCAGCTTTAATGAGCCAATTTTGGAGAAGTCATCAATCAGTAGGTAGTTATGGTCGCCCGGCTGCCAAGTCATAAGTCTTGAGTTCACACCCAAGACACGCACCTCTGATTTTTCGTATCCATGCGCGGATAGTTTATACTAGCTGTTGCCAGCGGGTTCACCCGCTATAACTTGAAAATTATCCCACGGGAAGATAAAATCGGCATAAAAACCACCCTATGTGTTAATCCAGGTTATAAACTATCTGTGTACCAAATTTTATCCAAATCCGTTCAGTAGTTTTACGTGAAGAAGTAACAAACATACACACTCACACACTCACAAACTTTCACCTTTATAATATTAGTGTGATTATGACTTGGTTCGGTGAAAGAAAAAGACATGAGGAAACCAGCATGCTTAAGTGAAATTTTTTGACGGTATGTAAAACCAAGTCAGAGGCCCAGATAACTAATCTGCGTCAGAATGACTGGACCAACAGAGATTTTGGAAGTTTGAGCGATACCAAGTTGTTGTACCTGTTTGATAAATTAGGAAAAGTGGCCAGCCATTCTGAAGTCAAAATGGCTGGCCACTTTCCTCGTAATAGTTTTGTCTCTTTAGCGAGATAGGTACCCATTATTTGCTGTCTGCTACCAAAAAATATAAAATAGGTACTAGATCTTGGTACTGCTCAAACTTTCAAAATCTCTCTTGGTCCAGTCATCCTGACGCAGACGACAACTAAACTAAAACCTTCTGACACCGGGTTAGGTATTAACCACATGATATAGAATTCGCTAGTTATATTGTTCCTAAACAAAGGAATATGCTGTACATTACCTTGACACAATTTTAATACTAAAACAAACCTTTTTACCTAAAAACAGCTGTCAACCACAGCCACAACTAATTGAATTGAATTCTAGATTAAACTTCTAGGAAAGAATTTCTTTTGAACTGTTTTAAAAATGATTGCTTGTACAATAAAGTCACTTGAACAATCAAGGTCTATATTAATAGCAAATAAACCCCTGAACTAATCAATTTTAATTGAAAGTTAAACTTGTCAAAGAGCTTTATATTTAGTAGGTATGTGAAGAGATCATAATGAATTTTTCGTGATTCTTTTAAACGTTGTGTTGTAAATTACAGGTATTAATAATAACATCACGTCTCTAATCCTCGAAGGGTTAGGCAGGGCTCTACACAGGGTAGAAAGGGAACCGTCATAAGTAGCATTCAGAATCCCCACATATAAAATTTAATTATCTTTCTTTAAAGTGCAATAACTACATGGTCAATATGTATGGCACAGCTGACTTACCGAGCGGGACCTATTTTTTACCCGACTACGGCGAAGCCAAAAGTAATTGTAATGATTTTGGCAGTCTATGCATGTATGTATGTATAGACTACTGAACGTATTTTAATAAATGAGGTGTCAATAGGTTCGTAAGAATAGTCCGGGTGACATAGGCTATATAAAAATTAACAATTATTTTTATGACGGAATTTAAATGTCAAATTCTAAGCTCAAAAAAAATTAAATTGTGATAATCGTAACCATGTTTAGTATCAAATGAGAGCTCTTGGCGAGCACATTACAAATATGTATATTATATTATAGTTTTAGTTAACATACACGTTTAGAATGCGGTCAAAAAGTTCTCGCGGTGTCTGCTATTTACGCGTACTATTTAAATAGCAAACCAACATTCGGTAGAATTTTACATCATTAAAGTAGTAACATAACGGAAAAATAGTATTATAACGGATTTATTAAATAACACTAAAATAAAACTCAAATAAAAAAATAAGTTTAAAAACTAAAACCCGACTACAAACCGCGGTCATAAAAGTAGACCGCAGTTTGTAGTCGGGTTTTAGTTTTTAAAGTTTTTTTTTTTTTCTTTCAATCAGGGTAACCATTGCCTACTTTTCTGGCTACGGACCTGGTACCGGATAGAAATCCAGACTCCTTGATTGCTACTGATAAAACCCAACAACAATATCCCACCCAACAAAAAAAAACAATATTCCCGACCCGAGAGTCGAATACAGGAACTCATGCCCCGCAGTCGCAATTACGACTACTAGAATACTAAAACACGATTTTAATTCAAGTAACATTTCACATTGAATCGCAATAAATTGTCGCGATAAAGAAACGCAACTAAACAAAAAAGTAGGCGCAGAACAGTGAGCAAAATCGCTAATGCATTCTCCTATTTGTTTTCTTTTTGCTAACTAAACGCTTTTTTCGCTTGAAAATGTAGCCGTTCTATGCCAGCGCTAGATAATAAATAGCTGCGATTAACCGCAGCTTGTCTTAGCTAAAATAAAGTTGGGCTTTTAATAAAGAAAGTCTTTATTTTGAAATCAAGAGTTACTTACACTATTTCAGTGATTAAAATAGCTCGTTTGATTTCGGATTCTGTATTATTACCTTATAGTTTTCGTATCGGACACGAATTACTGAATGTAATCTATGTTAAATCCTTTATTAATATTTTTGCAATTTTTTTATATTTCTTACAAAACGAAAAAAAAAACATTAAAAAAATACTCTACCACCATCGGAAACTGTCTAAGCTATCGACGGTCAAGTATTGCTTCAAGAGCCTTCTCAAGTTCTCAGAGGTTGATCGAGCCTTTAATTGGCTATTAAGCCCTTGGCCGACACGAGTATTGGCACAATTACTCTTGTACGCATTACTATTATAGCCATTTGTGTCCCACTTCAATGCAAAAGGGCCACCTTCCTTGTTTCCACTTAACAGGACAGGATAAGAATTTTATTAAATCCAGTTTATAAAATTATATAAATTTTTGTACCGTCTATCGACGCAGCGAATTCTGATACAGTCATCATGGTCATTTAAAGCATTTATTCCGGATGATTTATATAAAACACATATAAATATCAAACTGAAATATAATACAAACCTCTTTATCATACACACATCAAAAGTGTCTAGGGATCAACATATATTTTTGCAATAACTTTTCTCCTGATTGATATTAATTAAAATTTTCTTTAAGGATTCATCAAAAAAAGTGTTTTCGTTTGTCACAGTAACGATAAACCAAGTCACCTTTGCATTAATAAAGAAATTTGCCATTTTCCTAATAAAGGGATTTTTGACATTTGAACCACTAACATTAAAGTTCGAAAAAAAGACTGAAATAACAGTTTTCTTTAAAATTTTATTGGGTAACTTAAACAATTAATAATCCGTGTTTCTACCGCGAACACTAACAACACAAGAACATCGGTTTGGCATACTCAAAATGAGTTCATCCAAATCACGCTGTGGAATGGCCGCCCATGTTCGTTGCAACAACAAAAAAAGGTCTTCTTGCGACTGGATACCCTCCATATTCGGCAGAGCTCTTCTCTGTAGCATATCCCATGCATGCTCAATCGGGTTCAAGTCTGGCGACTGAGCAGGCCAGGGCAGGACATTGATGTTAGCTGCGGCGAGAGCCTGTCTTACAACTCTTGCGGTGTGCGGTCGTGCATTATCATGCATTAACTGAAATAAGGGACCGATTTGCACTTGTAGAGGAACGATGACGTCTGATACAATCGTCTCAGCATAAATTTGAGCGTTGAGGTTGCCTCTGATCCAAATCAACTCAGTTCTTCCGCCGATCCAAATACCCGCCCATACCATGATGGTTCCACCACTATAAGGATGGACTTCCTGGCAGGATTTTAATCGCTGTTGGCGTCCAGGGGTTCTCCAGTGTCGTATACGTCTTGTATCCGGTCTCATACCAAAACGAGACTCATCAGAAAAGCACACGAAACGCCATTGTTCTTCTGCCCAATTTCTGTGTTCAAGAGCCCATTGATATCGAATCCTACGATTGTGCATTGCTATAGGTGGTACCCGTAGCGGTTCGGGAATGAAGGTTCACTTCATGCAAGCGGTTTCTGACTGTTTGGTCGCTAATTAAGTTCCCTGAAGAGTGATGAAGCCTCACGGCTAACATCATGGCGGTTATTGCTGGAGCTCTTCGAGTTAAGATTTGAATGTATCGGTCTTGTCTCCGTGTGGTGCAGCGATACCGTCCTCCATGGCGCTCAGCCACGGTACAGTGCTTCGGTAACGTGTCCAAAGTCGACTGATAACACTCTGACTTGTATTCAGAGCTAAAGCCACAGTACGTTGCCGGGAACCAGCTTCTATCATTCCCACGGCTCTGAGCATTTCTTCCCTGCTTAAATGACGTCGCCGCTCCATAATAACGTTGGTTTTAATCAGTAGTAGGGAAACAGTAGCACTAATAATGTCTTCAATGCGTTGTATGTTTTTATAGGGAAAATATTGACAGCTGATTTTCATCTTTTACTCGAATTTGATTCACAGTTCCTGATTCAAATTATGAAATGCACCAAAAAGGATCCATATAAATTTATAAAATCATAAATTTATTACAAAGCCACATCTCAATCTCAAGAAATCCGCATAAAAATGCTTGATCCCTAGACACTTTTGATGTGTGTAGAATGATCGATTATTAATAATGCTTTCAATCAACAGAATATTATTTAAAATTCCTCATTAAAACAATTTTACCATTTATGATAATATTCATATTTACAAAATGTTGGGAGTTCTTTGTTTATTTCCACCACAGGAGCACCTATCAAAGCTTTTAGTGAGAGATTAAAACAAATGTCCACATTATAATCCTTTTTTATAGCCAGAACCATTAAGCTACCCACCTAATTTAATACTTAGAGTGCAGCGGAAGAAAATTCACGGGGTCATTACGGAAAGGGTCAAATTCTAAATTCTAGCGACAGATCTGACATTAAACATGAGTATGTTTGACGTGTATCTATTTACGTAGCACGCCTTCCTCAAACAAAAATATCCTCAACCACGTAAACAACAAAGTCGCTTTTAGTACAAAAGATACGCATATGAGCAAAAAAAAGGTTGTATCACAAAAAGATACTCTGTGTTGTGGAATTTAGATTCGATATCCAATGTCAGGGTCAGTAATGCGAACAGGTACTTACACAAAGACTTTCAATACACTGTGGCGTTTCTTCCGTGGGCAGTAGGGCACAATTTGCTGCGTAAAGGTACAGGAGATTACCTAGACAGGCGGATGACGATAAGCGCCGAGTCGTTATAGAGGTTGTCGGAGACCCTCAAAATATAAACATGGTCCAGATGTCGCAGATAAGCGAAGAGAGCTTTTTGGCCTAATGGCAGATTACTTGAGTCGAATATGTTACATACCCGCCCCCTCGTATCATGACTTATTGAATGGAAAATTCCTGAAGATCTGATAAGGACGGTCGCTTTTGACGCTCTAAATATATTCATCGATATTGCTATTGGTATATTGCCCAAAAAGGGCAATAAAGATGGTATCGGAATAATTGTCCTCAATGTATTGACTCTATAAAATAATAATGTATTTAATTATTTTGCCTTAATCTTAATTTACAAGAACCATTTGAATGTGTTTATTGGAATTGCAAGGTAAGTACTTACAGATAATTTTGAAAGCATTTTACATACTTAAATGGATTATATAATTATAATTACATACTTCTTTTTCCCGGAGGGGGGGGGGGGGGAGCGGCTTGCTATAATCATTAGTTCCTACTTACTCACATTTTGTTTTTATTGTACAGAAACAACATCACTCCTGTATCTCCGAACAGGTAGCCAGAGACATTTATGACACACTTTTAAAGTGTTCTTACAATATCAAAAGGAAAAGTGGTAGCTCGCACAAAATTCTCATCCAAATGGCTATTCATTTTGGTATTATTTTACAGCTAACTCAGTTTCATCAGATATAAAAAAGCGCTTTAAAAAATACCCCTAAACCGTGAGTAAACTGCACATTAAAACGTCATTTTTATCTCAACGAGGCTTGTAACACCATTTATAATATGCACACATCCTGTATTCCTGACGCACAGACGTTTGTTCGTGTAAAACAATGTTAACATGTTTTTTGTTTTGTTACGTTCATTACGTTATTCATGAATTCCATGTTGGTTTTATAAATCGATTGTTTGTATACTTGTAATTGCTTTACATACCTGCCTTTACAACACGTAATATCAACCTTGAAAGTAGTTCATACCGAATTGACTACTGAATAAAACATTCATATTTTTCTACCATTGATTTCCAATTTTTTTTTTGTAATAGACGAATGTAAAGAAAGAACAAAACAAACTTCTATTCATTTTCACTGCCACTGCTTTTCAGCAAGATAATACCTATATAATTTTAGTGGATAAGATAAAATAAACTTTTACTTTATTTACTAGATACTTGAAGCACAAAAATATGTACTGATGTCAGTAAACCCAACACCAATCAATTTAATTATTTAATAGCATTTTTATATTAGTTTTTTTTAAAATACTGAAACAGATCAAAGGGTTACTTCACTTCTGTCGAGGCCGCGGGTAGTCCACCGGTTATCGCGGCCTCGACATAGAGGGCGAAGAAGGAACATGGGTGGTTTTTAGTCAGTAGAAGTCTGACACTCCCTTTCGCTCTGCCCAAGAGCGGGATGATTTTACAACTACCAAAAAAAAAAAAACAAATGGTTACTTCACTTGTCCCTATACAGGCTAACTTTTGCATCCTCGTCAAATGCAAGGAGGTAACTAAATTATGATTCTCGACTCGAATCAATAATAAAATAAATAAAAAGTTTATATATTTTTTTTTAAACAGATATTGGCCAGAGTAAACCACCGGTGTTGAAACGCGGCCCGTCTGATTCACGCGATACAACCACGCTTTCACACACACACAAAAACGGTTCTTAGTATTTAACGTTTATTCGATATTTTTTTATTCTATAAGGACGTTTTTGCAAAAATGTTAGGCATAGAATTGAACTATTACATAGACACGAGTCACACACGCAAGCGTTGGCTTGTTAGCTGCGGATTAAATAGTCAAGTGAACTAACTTTTATATATTGAAAATTTTTGTTTTTTTTATGTAATACGTATTTGTTAGCTAAGATGAAACCTCACCTGCAAACTTGATGGAGTGACCTGAAGGTCTACTTCGGTGACTGCTACTGGAACTCCTCGACGGATCGAACTTGATGTGCCGAGTTTGGGCTCGTTTTGTTAATAATTAATAATAATTTTCTTAGATTTAGAAAAGACTATATTTGCCTACTTACAGTATTTTTAGAAATCTTAAAATATGTTATTAGAAGAACAAAAAATGTACCTAAACACAACACGGTATCGAAAACATAGCAACGGTAGATCGTTTTACAGTATCAAAAACTATTATTTTCAGAAAAACATATCTAGCATTTGAAGATAAAGAACCAATCTATATTTGTTAGTTATAAGTTTTATTTGATTTGGTTCAGTTTAGTCATCAAATGTAGGTACTGAAAAACAGCATAATTTCGTCCGAATTGTAAACGCACCCTTAAACCCCGGTGTGGGTGTTACTCTGATATACTGTAAAAAAATGTAACAACAAATAACCAGGTACCTACCGGAATTTTAATTGATATTTATGTATTTTATGACAATCTCCTGAATTTTACGAGGATGTAAAACTGCACCTTGTTTACGATGATATATGAAAGGCGTTAATAAATTAATTAACTATTCGGTTTAGAATTTTATGATTCCATCATGCCAACCACTCCATCTGTTTTATTTTTATGTCTTCTGATTATAAAATAAGTGTCTACCTCTTTTTTTGTAAGCCTTAAGTAACTTCTCTAATTCCTGTGGACGTCTATACAATACAAACATAACAATATAACATTTCAGTATCGTCACATCACATATCACCAAACACATCCGGCGGTGGACATTGTCCTTTCAACGCCAGGAACAATGGTCGGTCACCGGGGGATATTGCTGTAATCAACATGATTGGCACACGAATTAGCTATCTTACAGTCTAAATTATGGGGTGGTTTATAACGAAAATATATTTAGAACAGTAATTAATCACACTATCACATCACACTAATATTATAAAGGCGAAAGTTTGTGAGTGTGTATGTTTGTTACTTCTTCACGCAAAAACCACTGAACGGATTGGGATGAAATTTGGTACACAGATAGTTTAGAGCCCGGATTAACACATAGGATTTTTAGTTTTTATCCCGATTTTATCTTCCTGTGGGATAATTTTCGTGTTGTAGCGGGTGAAGCCGCTGGCAACAGCTAGTTAAATATACTTCGCTCTACTATAATATTGAGAAGATTAAAGTCAAGAATAGGCCTATTTAGTATGAAAAAATACAATATGTAAAAAAATATTTCTATGAGGTAAACACAACAACAAATAAGTCTTTCTTTTAGTAGTAATAAGTGCCTAACATTATGTCAGAGTTTCTGACTTGGCTCTATTTTCTGTTGAGAAATATCTCTCAAGCATGCTGGTTTCTTGACAATGTTTTCCTTCACCGAAGTGACAATTATATAATACGCACATAAATCCGAAAAAAATGAGGTTCTAACTCGAGACCTATGACTTCCGCGGGAGGCGCTCCGGGCGTCGCCGTCGGGGGCCACGTGATGGCTTCCGACCGTCGTAGACGCGGGCCTGTGGACGGTGAGTGATGGACTAGCTCGCCGTCCGTCCGTCTTATGACGACGACAGGCCGTGTCGACGGCGCGTTCGTGTTCCACGCGAACCTCAAAGCGATGTCAGCAACATGAAAGGGGCCTGCAAGGGCCGACGCACGTCGGGGCTGCGGAATGTTGACATATAGGGCTAAGAAGGAACATGGGTGGTTTTTAGTCAGTAGAAGTCTGACACTCCCCTTCGCTGTGCCCAAGAGCGGAAGGGGTTATTTTATGGTTTCCCACCCCCAAAAAAAAAAGACCTATGACTTGGCTGTCCGACGGTCACACCACTACAGTAGCACTGCTATATAAAGTAGCTAGTGACTATTAGGTTCGAGTCGGTTTCATTTAATTCATTCAATTATTGATTCACTTATCAATTCACATTGTGTTTAAAATATTTTGTACACTAATTAATTTATTACAGTTAAAACCAATAAAATATAAAAATCAGACAGTATAGGTAATAAAATCAGGAATTTATATCAATAGTAAGTTAATAAAATGTCAAAAGAATTCAAACAGTAATTTTTAAAATGATTGTAAATATTATCATGTCAAATTATGTACCTACCTATAATTTATAAATCTATTCTATAAAATTAAAAAAAAAAAACAAATATAAATGTCCTGTGTAATGGTAGGGATAAAACTAATATTTAAGTTATAAGAAACAATTGCTAAAAACTAATCATTTGAACACTGCCTATAAATGCCCATGTTTAACGAATTATCTATTATCTAAAACTGTCTGAAAATTCAAAAATAAATTATAAAGTAATTTGTTATCATATCATAGCTTTATTAGGTTAATATTATGCGTGTCTGTATTTTAATTCAAGTTTTAGATTGTAGTCTTCTGAGTCTAGCTTTTTTTGTTCGTTGTTTTGCCTCTAATCAATAGAGTTTTTGGTGTTTTAGTATTCAGCTATCATTACAGTTCTTTTTAGGTTTACCATTTTGGGATATGATTATACTCTCCATGAAAATTTTTATACCTACCAAATAGTGTGACAATGACGTGTTTGAAATACATAAGGATAAGAACTGAACTTTTGCGTTACCCTAGGTAATTTCCACTAAACTGTAATGTATTTCTCAGATAATCTTACAATATATGCAATTCCCTAAGCACGCTCGTCCCAGGAGATACTTAACAGCATCTAATTACATAAGACAGGACATGATAATGAGTACAAAGTAAAGCAGCTAACTCTTCAGAAAATATAGCCTAATTCAAGAAGAAAATAGTAAAATCTAACGCTTGATTTTCAGTTTAACATCGACATTTTCCACAGCATTTTAACAGGAAAACATTAATTTTAGGAAGAAACTGAACGAGATACTTAAAGCTCTAGAACAATGTTACAATTTGAAAATCAGCCACGAATTAAAAACATCCTCCCTCACAAACTCGTTGTAAAATTGCAGCGGCACATTATATAATTCTCCTTTCTTTGTTACAAAAAAAAAAAACATACAAACGAGCAAGGAGCGCAAATTTTCTTTCAGTTAGCAAAAGCAACAGGATGATGCCGTATTCAATATGGTTGACAAAGAATTCATACTTCCAGCGCAACTTGCACGGTTCCCTGTACTAATTAGGTTGGCTAATGAATACAGGGGGTTCATCCGTAGTTGTCTGGGTAATTAACAGCTGAGATAGGAAATATTAATATTTATAAGACCCAAGGGTGGAGAAGGAAATTTTCGCAAGTATATGTTCCGCTCAAAGTGTCGCGCTGAATTTTACATACTCATTACACACCTAATAAACAGGGTGTTTGTATTCCATTTCCGTGTTTTGTGTGATAAAATTGTGTGTTTAATTCATTTGATTAAGGGTTTATGTCCCCTCTAAGTAAAAATAATTGCAATTTACTGTCAGCGTCCTTGCTCGGTAAATTAATAATCATTACGCGGTTATTTGATATGAGTGCAATATATTTGGGTCATAAAAATCTTATTACAGCAGGGGCATAATATGTTTGACTTTATATGAAAATTATGCTGACTCTTAACAAAAAGGAAGATAATTTAAAACAGATAATATAACATAACATCAAGCTAATAATTCCCGAAAGGTTAGGCAGAGATGTAGCTAAAAATACACTTTTCACCAGTTATGTATAAGTCCTATGTAACAGGGGGCGTGTTTTTTATTACCAAAAACCGGGTACAAATGCAGGCTCCGTGGCCGCTAGTGAGAAACACCTGATCGAAAAACCCAATAACCCTTTGACCGACCCGGATATCGAATCCAGCAGTCAACAGCAGTCGTGATTGCGACCATTAGACCAACGAGGCATTAAAAAAAGCAAAGACGGTAGAAAATAATAATTCACGACGTAAAGAGTTCTAAAAATAAAATACATTCGAAATTAAATTAAAATATCAATTAACATTATCTATCTCGGTCTCGGTATTTATCTAACATTAATATGTAACTCACAACGTTACCCTTAAACCGTATCTCCAAAGGTAAATTAGCTCGGGTTAAAAAGAGGTCTACCGCAGTAATTCAGTGGGGTCGGATTTCAATCCGCAAGCCTTTGATCGAGAGTTAATGCCGACGTTTGGCAATTGTCGCTTTCCTTAATGTAGTAGACGTAAAGATTACACAAGCTACTTACGGTTTTCGGGTTTAAAGGGGGGATTTTTGAAAATCTCGCAGAACGGATGGCCAATGGGGTCGAAAAGTTCTAGAGTAGCGACCGCGAACCAGAAGACGTGGCGTTGGAAGGCCTCAAACTAAATTGACCGACGGTCTGGTGACGGGTTCGGGGATAAACTGGATGCGAAACGCACAGAACACGGTCGCGGGCCTGTGCCTCACCAGGCACTGTGCGGAACCCAAACTGCTCGATATGCACCATCAACCCATGCGATGAATCTGCTAAACGCCCTGATTGCTCAGGAACCGGATCTAGATGATTGTGAGTAGAAATGAAGCTATGCTTAATTATTGCATACGATTTTTAACTTAGTGTGTGTGATGTTGACTTGCTGCACGCGTTGGTGCAAACTGTAAGTGTAGCACTAGCAAGTACCTGCTTAAATAAATAAATAAAATAAATAATGTGGAAACACTTGGGGAAGGCTTATGTCCAGCAGTGGACGTCTTTAGGCTGAAATGATGAACCAGTCCTTTCAAGGACTATCGTTTTATCTAGGGTTGTGTACTCGTAAGTCAGATAGTCTTTCCACGTAAAGTATTGAAGTATAGCAGCAGCTACATTTGGTTAGAGTAGAAACCGAGGTCTACTTGGTAAGAGGCTAATAGGTAGATAATAACCTGGTTCCGTTTAAATGAGGAAAAGGACCATTATGATGACTATGGTTGGCTTTCCGCCAGGAAACGATAAAATAAAAATAAACTAGACTTTGATTAGCAATAAAAGTGAAACTCAACAGCTAGATCATACTTAGCTAGACTTGTTTTCTCAAAACTGGTTAAAATACAGGGTGGGAGGGATACCAACGAAAAAAAAGGTTTTGTGAGTTTAATAACGATAAAAATAAACAAACTTGTTAATTTTAATTGTTTAATGGTTTGTTTGTTTAGCAGCGATAATAAAATCTAGTTTTGATTGTATCATTTCTATTTGTTTTCTTTAAATTGGTAATACCTATCAATCTTCATTTTATAAATATCTGTTTTTGTTATTGTAGTTATTATGACAATATACTAAATGTTACCAATGTATGAAGTAAGACTTAATGATGTTAGGTATCAAAATTATAATTCAAATCTAAAATGTCTAATCAGTATGTATCATTATGTAACAAGTTTAAGGTAATTAAAGTCTGTAAAAACAATTGTTGGAAAATTAAAGGGTTTTCTAAACTTCAATGACATTATATGTTTGCCCTTGAAAATTGACACCACTAATTGTATAACACTATGTTAATTTTGAACATTAATTGCGTTTTCTCCATAGTCGTTATGTTTTCTTGAGTATTTACGTCTTTTAACTGTATTACAGTATTTTCCAAAAGGTGTTTTTTCATGTCTGTTAGTTAAGTACAATGTTCATCGCTGGGAGGAGGCGGACTATAAGGACATACACTGACCTTATTGATGAGGTTGTTCAGAAAGGTCAGATGAGTAGTACTCGCAACCGGCGAGCGTGTATGACCCGACCCATGTACGTGGACGAGGTCATCATCATTCTCTTGCCCTGATCCCAATTTATTTGGGGTCGGCGCAACATGTCTTTACCTTCCATACTTCTCTATTTCTCGTCATGTCAGTAGTCACCTCCTTCCTAGCCATATCATCCTTCACACAATCCATCCATCGTTTCTATGCTCTTCCTCTACTCATAAACCCATCTACATTCATACTCAACATTTTCCTCTCAACACTTTCTTCATTCCTTCGCATACGTGGCCGAGGTAAAAAGAATACTCCTTTTACCTATCAAAATCATATCATCTATCACCATCCATCTATCGTATCTATCATCTTTTTTCTTTTAAGGATCGTAAGAGGTGGCGTTCTGAGGTTTCTGCTTAGCCCCATGAGAAAAAGGTGAGAGTTTATGTATGTATGTAAATACAAAGTACATATCATCTTTACTACTGAAAAAATATAATTTGTTGTAGAAATTTCCCTAATAACGATAAAAAAATTATAAAGTATATTGGTGTTCTAACAACTTATTTTCACAACAAATGTTATAAAATTTTAAACCTACTGCACGATTAAGCATAGTCAAACAAAATAAAATTATAGAGGTCACTTAAAATAAAACCATTTAGCCGACATTGAGAGCTTTTTACACCTCTCGAGGTCGGTATACCCTAAACGTGGACGAAATAAAAAATTAAACAATAAACGCGGAATAATCCCCAAAGCCAGTTATGTACTCGTATCCTTGAAACATTTTTTTAATTTATCGGCTAAAAATATCTTCTTACAGAGAGTTGTGTTATCTCTTCACATAAAATATAATGTTAATACATCATTTCAGACGACCCGCTGTACAATTTTAGTTCTCTTGGCTCATCGTGAGACGTGTGGTTCGAAGGAACAATTTCAAAATGAATAAGTTATTTCACTAACTGCCGCACTCAGAGAGCTTTAATGATTACTTAGGCCATCACTTAGTAACGGTTTTGACAGTTTTGTCATAAAAAGATATACAGTCAAACCTTTACACGACCTTTTTTTTTTGTGACGGCTTAAGTTATCATTTAAATATCTCTGAGTACGGCAGTTAGAAATTAATTATTCGTAATTAACATTTTCCTACACATTTTTTTCTTCCATTCTCCTCTGTCAAGCGTCACGTTATCATTTACTCCATATTCCTTCATATCATTCCTCACACCATCTGTTCATCCTATTCCTTGTTTTCATCATTTAATTTCAGCCGAAAGACGTCCACTGCTGGACGTAGGCCTCCTTACTTTTACTCAAAAATAAAGATGGAAAAATACTTTCCAGACCACATCTTGAACAATCAAGGGCGCTCCTAAAATACTTACTCTGAACTATTTGAATAAAAGATGTTTCAGACTGCCTAATTTCCAATTACGTATGTAGATACAACTTTATTCTTCAGCTCTGTTTGTCACCGTAATCAAATTTAGAGACAAAAGGTCATATTTATCAAAAAGTTTTCTTAAAATGTAGTTTAAAAATAGAATAGCTCAAAATATTAAAATTAGTTTGTGGTCGTCGCATATTTCGCATAGATACTTTTTACAGCTCTATTCGAGAAATTGGCCTCGCATAAATGAAGCGAGAACATGCAATTTATTCCGAAACACATACGTATAAATAAACTTATGAAACTTAACTGCTCAGCATAAAACGCCATGCTGTTAAATGTGATTTTATTTTTATTGCGCCAACAAAAACAAATCGTTTTATGCCCAGATTTAAATTTCAGTGTTACGCCGAGCGCTGAATATCCCAACTGTAATAAGGCGATGTTTTTATTACAGTGGGCCCTTCTAATAAGCGGACACTGGCTGTTTGTTCACAAACAATCATCCCATTTTGTAATTTTACACCTATATCCGCTAGCAAACGAAACAGAATTACAAAGACTAAATAGATTGAAAAAACAAGACATTTCTACGCTTACATGTAGAAATCTTTATTGAGCTTTTTCTACAAACAGGCTGTAGCGTATATAAAATAAAAGTAACACATTTTCAAGAGAAAAGCACTACAAAGAGGAAAATTGATCCGCTTAGCAAAAGGCACAACAAATTCTTCATCTGTATACTTATAGCAATAATTTCTGTAATTCCTTAGAATTTCTTCAAGAATTCTAATTGTTCTAATTAACCCAAGCAAACAAAACGATTTCAATCTGTTTACTTAACGCAAAACTTTTCATAATAAAACGGTTCTTGCGTTCTCGAATATTCTAAAGCAAAGATCCGGGGAATTAGGGTAAAGGTAATTAAATATGACAGAAACACCGAGCCGGGCATGTATTATAACTGCATTATCCAATAAATATTCATGAGAGACGAACTTCCAGTAGGTCTGGTGACGAATTCACCGACTTATCCGCCGCATCAAGTTTGCGCCATGAATATGTAGCCGCTTGAAGGCAGAGACTAAAATAAGGGTTCATATTATAACGACCAATTACCCCAGATATCTGTGTATACAGTTGTACACTTCTCCACGAAACTTCCTCAAAGATGGTGGAAAGTATCTACGATGGACATTTTGTTGCACCGTTCGTACACATCGTTTTTTTCTTTGTACTCGAGTAAAGACTCTAAAAAAGTACACTTCGTAAAGACTGACATAGTAAGATACAGGTTGTTCGAGCAGGATTTACAGCATCAAGCGTGGACAAAGGGGATCGAATATTATGCATTACCCCGTCCAATAACTAGGAGTTTTAGCTTGGTGAAACGTAGTAACAGAGTACGTGAGGCTTCTCATGTTATTACACGATATGGTTTGATAGTTCCCGATATAATACACTCGGTAATTAAGCTACAAAGTACACGTAGGTAGGAAATTATCCGCATAACTCCAAGTCTATTTATAGATAAAGATTAGCTCGCGCGAAACACGAAGTATCGCTTAAATAAAAATCAATATCGCAATCGGTTACGAGTTTCTTCTCACAGTCCATTTGCTCTAAGAACGTAGTGCTTTCTCAAAGGGATCTTTCGGCCCTTATTTCGAGATCCTTTAGGACCACACTTGAAGAACGGCACGCCGTCTTTAGGGCCCCACTTCCGCCCTCAGAGAAATGCCCGAGATAAGAGAGACGTTTTGGCGCCATTCATGTTTATGGCAGGGCAAATGGCCCTAGAATACTGCGTACTTATTATAAACAAGTACCTATATATAATATATTTAAAAGCGCTTCGAGAGATATTGAAAATTCGTATTTGTTCAAAGCGAGTAATGCTTCTACTGAGGAGTTTTCACCGATACATTTTATTTGAATAAGATGTTGGAGGAATTCCAATGCAATGTGCCCCTCTGATCAACAAATTATGTAAGTTTATATGTTTCTCGTTAAGAATATAACACTATGAGGAGTATTAGAAGTAGGTAGTTAGTCATAAGCACAAATATAAAAATCTAAAAAACTTGACCAAAAATACTGGAATGAAAAAACACATTTTAAATTAAACAAACGTTGGAAACAAATACACACGTTCAAGTCAAACACAAAACCCTCCTTTTGGACTTGGCTACAGACGGGTAAAAAAATGAAGAACTTCAACTGAGCTAGACTGAGCCCTTATTTCAAGTCATAGTCCTCTGTACATTTTTGAAAGTCTTTTCGATTATACACTTGAATATTCTTGATGAGTTTAGTAGCAAAAGACGTAAAACTATCTTTTATACATGATGCTCGAGCTCAACGCTCGTCGAAAAAGAAAAAACTTTTTCATCGTATAATCCGTAAATGTTAATAGAATTTGAGGTCGCAAAAACTAGCGATGTCTAGTCTACGCAGAGTCCGTCGTTATTTCAAGTGTGAAGGGATGGGACGTGGCGGTATTACTTTATTTTACAAAATGTAGTCTTCGTAAAATTTTATGACGACCGTTTTTGGAGGGGGAGCTCGAGGCAGCGATCATTAACAGCGCACCTATACGAAACCCTGTGATACGCCGGTTCAGTTTTCGCCCAAGCCGTTGATTCCAATTACTCGCTTAACTGGTAATATTGTTCTATTAGAAGCTCTAACTTCTAATTCCGGTGCGCACTGTAGCGATATTAAAATCCTAGCTGACAAGCCTCGCTGTAATTGTGACGTATTGGTGAATATTATATTCAACAAAAGAGGTATTAAACAATACCAAAAAGTATAACGAACCCTTATCATTCGGCATGACAGTTTTGACTGTAACTATAGAAACAGCCGTCTACACAAAACAATGGGAACCAAATACGCATTCATTAAAAATGAGGGGAACAGTGTTGGAACGTTGTCAACTGTCGACGCATCGTACGCGGGCAGTAACTGAAATAAACAAGCCGCATTGAACGTGTCCGCCGCGTACAAAAAGTAGAAATTGGAATAGAGGTAGGGGTCCGCACTCCGTAGGTCCACAGGCCGAGTTTAGGTGCGTCCTCTGGGGCACTTGCCAAACAAACTTTTTGTTTTATCAAACTGGTAATTCTCATTTTTTGTTTTATTGCCCCAAAGCTCTGGAGATTTATAGCTAACCACTTTGCATTAATTTCGCATTCATTACAGATCTGAATATTGGGCGTTATTTTTTTGCAACGAGATTGAGTGTAAATTACAGGAAAATTATGTACAATGTTTATTCAGAGTGCGTTCTGAATACTGGTAGGTATAAATTAATCCGTGCATAACGTTGTAACGGTTCTTGCATTAGCGCTTTGTATTTCTTATAATAAAATTATACAAATTGCTGAAACGCGGGAGGAAGGAAGAATTTAAAATATCGCTTATACCGTGCTCTTTAAAAATCGGGTACTTACCTCAAAAGTTTCAAGAATTTTAACATCTCGAAGTAGGCGAGCAATTTCATTAAAAAGTACATTGTAACGTAGGGAGCCCACAGAGAATGTGCTCACATGTTTTTGTTAAAACGCAAATAAATATTAACGGCTTGTTAAGAGTATGCTTAGTTCTAATTTGCTGGGACATTAAAATAGTTTAAAGTTAAGTAAAACAAAGGAGTTAAGGTCACATACATGCCGTATTCTCTTGAGTTCGGCGGAAACCGCACATAGCTTAAGTGAACCATTAATGAAGATTAATTGTTGAATACGGCGCTCACTACACACCAAACACACTAAGTAAATGTTAGAATAGATAGCTATGTCATAGCTGAGAAAATGACATGATATAGAACATGATTTTGACTCGTTAATCATCATCATACTCGTAAAAGCATGGCATAAAACATTACCTCTCTTTTATGAAGGTGACCACTAGACCATGGACATACGTGATATATGAAATGATTCATCATTAAATTTGGTTTTTGGTCGAAAGCAAAACATTGTTCAAACGCGGGGGTGAAAGGACCAAATCGTGTTGACATGTTCGCCCCGCCCGATGCAATAATGGTCTTTTTAGATTTGTAGCTATCTAATCGTGAATTGAAATTAGTTTTGAAATCAAATCGAATGTTTAATTATGTCGTTTATTTGTGTTTGATAGTGTGATACTAATATTCTCACAACGTCGGTGTACATTTCACATTTAGACAGTTTTGATTGCATAACAAATTACGATCAACGCCAAATGTAACCAGCCCACGCTATGACGCAGAATTCGATTTTCCTATTATTAAATTAATGATGACCCTGGCTATATTATATGAATCATTTTATCTGAGGATCGTTGCAGGTGGCGTTCTGTCGTTTCTGCCTACCCCCATGGGAATAAGGAGTGAGTTTATGTATGCATGTGCTACTTTTATTGTGGACAGGAATCCGTGTACGACGAAGAATATTCGTAACAAAATTTCCAAAACCACTAAAACTTCAATCAACTTGATAACCATTTCAGTAAATAAATAAGTTTGCTAGACTCTGACAAAAAGCTTTTCACACAACGTATGCAGTTTAATTAAAACAGAACATTTAAAAATCTACTTTCCACATCCAGGAAAAAAGCTATTGTCCCAATTAAACTATTCAAATGTTCACATGTCGTCCAAACCGGGGATACATAAAAGCAACGTACCTACAAGTTTTGTTGCATAAAATAAAAATCGTTGAAAATATGAGCAGTCGTAGAAGGAATTCGAAATAAACTGTTACCGTCTTGTCTTGAAATGCGAGAAAAATCGAACAGGACGGGCGTAATACAATAAATTTCAAAGATTTCGGACCAGATATATCGGAAATCTTGAAGGAATTTAGGGCTGTATATTGTTTTATTGCAAAGTGAAAATGGTCATGTTGTCAATAGGATGAATTAACAACCATCATGATTACATTAAGAGGTGTATATTGGGAATTGTTGGAACGATTTTGTGACCAGACTTATCCTTTTTACCCGACTGCGGCGAAGCCCAAAAGGAGGGTTATGTGTTTGGCGTGTATGTATGTATGTATGTATGTAAGTATGTATGTATGTCCGTTTCTTTATTCCTTCATAACTCCTAAACGGATGAAGGGATTTGAATGAAATATACGTCGTTAGGTTAGGCTTGATGGCGCGAGTGGCGGGGTTCATTTGAATGTTAAATTATGAAATGAAAATAGAATGGACCCCGCCTGCTTCCAAGTTTTGTTTAATTTAAAATGTGCTTGTTTTTTGCTTTTCAGTCTTGTCAGTCGGGTTTTTTAGTTTTTAACTACTTTGTATATGTTTTAATACAAATTAATGCTTATTAAACCAAAACGAATTAATTAAATGAGCAAAGTCGTTTTTTTCTAACCTCATCTACAAAGTTAAAAAGCGTTAAAAAACCTGGCTTCTTTACCTCGGCGTTGCTAAGATAAATCTATAGACACCTCATTTATCCGGTTCGGTCTGTAGAGTCCGAACAGAGGAAAAAACTAAGTTCTAAAGCATTTTTGGCTAGTCAAATAGTTCAAGAAAAAGCTATTTGATTCAGAAACGTATTTTATTCGAGAATTATGTCTTATATGTCCATACGTATAAAGCAGATTAACCCCAAAACTTTAGGATAACCCGCGCTAGCGTCGGTTGGTACGTGGATGGGTGACCACCAATCAAGTTTCTTCCGTGCCTCGAAATTCTCGTTAAGCCGTTGGTCCTAGCTCCCATTTGTAGATCTTTGAAGGTCGTTCCAGGTTCGAAAGTCTATTAATATAACCAGTCTGATCAAAGAATATCGTATTGCCCAATGCCCACTGCTAACTGGGTTGTGATAGGCAAATAGGATCAAATCTTGGTATTCAGTCATTCAGTTGCATCCACTTAGGTTGGAAGTCGTCCCCAACATAGTTGTTCAATGTAAGGCAGATGATGATGTCTAAACTTAAATTTTATTCTCGCATTATTTCTATCTGTGAGATCCTGTAAACAACGACACAGATCTTTACAAACTTATACACATCCTTTTAAAATTGTTTAAAAACCTCGATGTTTTATCTAGTCGTAAAATCCGTACAAAGCAGGGGGGGGGGAGCTGAAGCTATGTATAAATTAAAGTCTCTGATGTAAATCAACATTATTACACATTGTTGATTTGGTCGGCAACATCCGTTTAAGGGCTGATTCTACCCTTGATATAGAGCAACGTATGAATATACATGACTTAGGGAAATAAACCCCTTTCCTTTTGATGTCACTATAGTCGTTACTAGCGCTATAATGACAAAGATTTCTGCTTGAGATAGTTTTTATTAACTGTTGATTAGGATGATCTTTACGTTTCATTCGTCATTTTATGGTGAACTAAAAAGTAATGACTTTTGGTTCTTTAATCATTATAATTTACCCCCGACTTCGTCGTAAATTATGATATCTCGGATATTATGATTATTATTATCTTGGCATAAATATAATTTTTACCATGTAGCAACCACGAATAATGTATCTTTCTGTAGGTAAGTGAAAAAAACGGAAAAACCGAAGATTACAAACGAGCTAATAAACACAATTTTACCTTTTAATAATACTGGTATATTTACACTACTCCTCTGTATTTTAGTTTATTGCCTATTTCTTTCAAACCTTCACCAAAATAAGGTAAAACTTAATATAGGTCAATGTTTCCAAACCCTATTTTCCTTAAAACGGGATAATGCACAACAAACTGCTAAACGGTTCCATACAAAAGAGTTATCCGTGCCTCCAAACACCGTTATTCTGTAGACTCGTTCGCTTATCGCAAGGAAGTGTCGAGTAGTTCCCATTGTATCCTATAATAGTCGTAATCGACTACTGAGCCCGCGGCTAACGACTCTTTGATTAGAACTAAGCATTAACACATTTCGCTCTTGGAAATAGAAACGCTCTGATCGTAGCTATGTGTTCGGAAACTCTAATCAACTTGTAAGGACGAATACTTTGATTTATAACTATGTTATCTTGTTGGTATGTGATGGGTTTGAGATATTTATAGATGTCACGGTGAGCTAAATGCCTGAGAGTCTGCTTGTCTATTTGATAACTTGATTAGATAATAGATGCATGTTCTGTTGAATTTCCTACCGGTGGGCATTTGTTT
Organism: Diarsia rubi; assembly: GCA_932274075.1. Classification (NCBI taxonomy): domain Eukaryota; kingdom Metazoa; phylum Arthropoda; class Insecta; order Lepidoptera; family Noctuidae; genus Diarsia; species Diarsia rubi. The sequence continues at coordinate 10,242,213 of OW026412.1, read as the reverse complement.
ATTTTTGTTTTTGATTTCGCTTAGATTTCGTGGAAACGCAGAAATCACGAGCCTTAGAACATAAAAAGGCTTTTTAGTGATGGTGTGTTAGTATAACAAGAATCGAAACTATTATTATCTGTATTTCTATACCATAATAATATTACAAAAAGAGGAAACATTTGTACTTTTGTATTTCTACACTAATATTATAAAGAGGAAAGATTTGTTTGTTTGTTTGTAACGAATAGGCTCCGAAACTACTGGACCGATTTGAAAAATTCTTTCACCTTTGGGAAGCTACACTATCCCCGGGTGACATAGGCTACCGTGTTGCAATTACTTTGCGAAAATGCCGAATGAAATCTCTTCACAGAGAATTAATCCATTATTATATAATCAATACGTTATACCTAATTACATCGTAAAAAGGTTGTAACATTTATACAGCGATTACTAAATAAAATTAATGATGTGTTCACGTAATGGGGTCGTGATAGATTAAAGTAATTACGTTAAAATTATGTAAGCAATTTCTTTGACGTAGCATAATGAAATCTTCATATGTTTTTATTTACATTAGGGTTTTAAGCTGTACTTTGTATAATAGGATTGTTACATTATTGTTTACTGGCATATTTGTATAATGAGAGATGAAGAGAGAGACGTATGAGAGCAGCGGTGGCCTAGTGGTGGCGGCCCCGACTTACGAACAGTAGGTCATGGGTTGAACCCAGGCAGCCACATTACTTTGTATAATTTATTTCATCACCGCTGCTCTCAAAACGGTGAAGGAAAACATCGTGAAGAAAGCGGCATCTCTTAGAACCAAAAATTCGAAGACATGTGACATCTACCAATCCGCACTGGGCCCGCGTGGTAGATTTTAGCCCATTCCCTCTCAACGAGAGGAGGCCGGTGTCCCAGCAGTGGGAACATGAATAGGCTGTTGATGATGATGATATTTGTATAAGTTAGATGAGATGATGGGCAATATAGAAGTATGTAAGGAGACAACCCTATATGAATTGGGGGACCGATGACCTGGTGAAGGTTGCGGGGACCCGCTGGATGTGAGACGCACGGGACCGGTCAATGTGGCGACATCTGGGGGAGGCCTATGTCCAGCAGTGGACGTCTTTTGGCTGACATGAGGATGATGAGATTTGCATAAATGTGTGTTTAGATTCAGCCCAAAAAGTTACTGAATAGTCAGTAGCTAATTAGTTATTTAAATCACCATCTTATAAAAATGACGGTAACATAATATTTAGTTTTTACATCATTCTGTGTATCAGCTTCTGTAGTCGGTGGCTTAAAAAAAGAAATCAAACAAACAAATGTCGCCAACTTCAGAAGCTGATTTTTCTTTTAAAGTTTATTTTTCTCTTTTTTGTGATTTTGTTTTTTTTTTCTTTCTCTTTTTTGTGTGTTTGAAGTCGGTTTTTTTTGCAAAAAGGTTTTATTTACAGATTTTTATTTTAACGTTTATAAACGCTCTATTCTAGCACCAGAAAATATGGTGTTAAACAGTGGCGAAAAATATAGGTGGGTAGTACACTGACTATTATATTGGTCTAGTGCGCCCGCTTGTCGGGAATATTTTTGGTTGATATCCTGAATGTATTTTATGGTGATTACATTTTTGCTAGGACATTCTCAGTAACGGAGATTCGATTTTACCATACTAAGTAGTAGCTTATATCAGTCGTCAATACAATACATACATACAAAAGCTCACGTTTTTTACCATAGGGGTAGGAAGAAACCATAGAACAGCAACTGCTACGATCCTTTTTTTTTTTGGCGGTTGGAAAATCATCGAATAACCCCTCCCGCTCTTGGGCAGAGCAAAAGGGAGTGTCAGACTTCTTCTGACTAAAAACCACCCATGTTCCTTCTTAGCCCTCTATGTCGAGGCCGCGATAACTAGTGTACAACCTGCGGCCCCGACGATCCTTACATACTCCTTTTGAACGAGCCAACACTTTTATCTCATAAGTCATGACAGTGACAATCTCTGCCATCAATACTGATCAACTCAGATTTAATTAGCGAACCATAAGACCTGTTATAAGCAATAGCTAGCTACAAACAAGCGTTGTTTAAGAGAATCCCTTTTAAACCATGTAATTACATCCTCTTTAAGATATTATTAAAAGGTCGCCATTCAATCTGGGTTGATCAGTATTGTTGGCGGAGATTGTCACTGTCATAACTTTTGACAGAAGATTATGTCTTATACAAAACTGGTTTGTATTGATATCAGCAAATAATTAATGCAGGTACTATGTGTGGCCAATTTTTGAAAGTAAAATAAAATCGTAGAAGTTAGGCAAGCCACGCTTTATACAAACACACATTACATTAAAATATTCCAATCTCTTTGTAAATTTGGATGTAGCTGACAATCTTCAGAACTACTGATCCCGAACTACTGATTTCGAAATTTCTTCACTAACGGATCAGGGAACATACAGTCTTGATTTTTATAGAAATTTTACATTCATATAATACGATCCCGTAAGATAATATTTATCAGACCATAACGTAAGCGAAACTGCGGTCAAACGCTAGTGGGGTGAATTATAGTACACCCCCAGTTATATCGGGGAATACAATGGTAATGGTATGTGTGGGTGTGAATGTTGTGAAAGAAATATACTTATTTACCTACCTCGTAATACTATCGTAAGCTTCTTACTCAAACCTGAGATTGATAATATTCCAACCAATAACTATTTGCTCTCCACATTTAGGTACTAAACTCGATTTGTTGTTGCTGGCAGTCTTGATGCAATACCAACAATGTCGTGGCTATAACAACTAATCATAGTTTCTGCTTCGAAGATTGTTTGCTTTGCACTAAAATGTTACTCCAGAAAGTAGGTATTAGAAAGTTTCTTTATATGATAATATTATCTAAGTGTTACGTAATAATAATTGTGCTGTCTTTTTTTAATGGGACAAGCCCGCCACACTAATCCCAAACCACTAAAACTCCTGAAAGCCAGAATCAACAGAATTCCCAGAGAAACGGTTTAACTGTCTTAGAACCCGCAACGAAATTAATCAGAAAAGAATAGCGGAGGAGTAGGAAAACACTAATTTCCACTTCCGTGTTTTGTCTGATAATAAACACAGTTATTAGGTCAATCTATGCACACTATATTTTACCTGTGCTTCTACTGTAGTAGCTTGTTTGTTCAACGTGCCTGACACGGGTATTTTTGAAATAAATGCTTTAATTGCAACTCATCTTCTTCAACAATTCAATGTTTCGGTGGACCATTTAAAGATAGCAGATAGATTCACAGAGCAACAACATTGTCCGAACAAATCTGTGAATAAGTTTAAATTCGGCAGCAATGAAACTATAAGCACGGGTACCTAAGCCCCATCTGTCGCTACGAGCAATAATATTAATCCACTTAAACGTCCCTCACAGACGCAACCCATTTCATTACGTCCCTTATTACACTGCATCGAACAAACCACACCTATAAACTATAACATTGTTGCAAATCCTAACACCAAATCACTTCAGCGTCTAGTGGGGCTTGTGGAAATCATTTATCTAAAAGCGTCTCCCTTCCGCCATCAAAACTAAATCAAGTAGGGCGAGGAACATAAACTCGACCGCCCTTGCAGTTAGATAAAATGTAAAGGGAAGTTTGATTCACTTGGCTCATGTGACATTCTACGTAGGAGGCCCGTCCACCTCCCGAGGCCTCGTAACGACCTCTTTATGCCCATCTCTATTTGACTACGATTCATATCTCCTACTGGAGGACACTTAGTCGAACATTATTGGAAAACTCTAACCTAGTCTGAACTCGATTCCTAATATCAATTCCGAGGAATCGAATTTTATTCAGTTCGTATTAGATACACAGAGATATTCTTCAAAGTTTATATCTCCAGCAAGTTCTCCTTCGTAATTCGCTTACCAGAATTTTAATACTTAGGCACTTTTATCAGCACTTTGGGTGTGCAAAAAACTTTGACGTTACCATATTGCAATTATTACTATCTGTATTCCGTAAATGAGTACTACGTAATTGCCACTTATACTTCTGCTGAGAGGTATAATCATTTGTGACGATTCTTAATTACTTAATTCCCGATTAACTTCTTAATTACCGTCGGCGTCGGCATGCGAATGGAGCTTTGAAAAAAGTCGTTTGAGCACGTCTTAGCGGGCAAATATTGTCGGTGGCCTCCTCTTAGGAGGTTCATCTCGAGATAAGCGTCGGTGAGACGAGGAGGCCAGCATCTGGGCCGGTAATTAAGCGCATCTGCCTACGTTCAATTTTGGAACGCTGGATGAGTTGCCCCGCGCTCCTTCGGGTCCATTTGGGAGGGTAAGAGCAAATTGCTAAACTTTCAATTAAAGAGTTGTTATTCAAACCGCTTCCAGTTCCTCGATGGAATTATGTTTTATTTCACAACGGAAACTCTTATTGGTACTTGTTTTGCGCTCTACTTAGCGCTGTTGAATATTTCTCCAAAGGAAACTGGGATTTTATTAACGATTGTGTATTTAAAAAAATCCATTTCGGTTGCGTGAAGCAGCTTTCAGTTATTATTAAACAATCTCTTAATTTCTAGTTATGAATAAAAGTAACTTGTATTTTTAAAACCGTTGAGAATTTTTATTCTTTTTTTATTTTTGATTTTTTAAAGATACATTTGTTCATCTGTTGGACAATGTAATAAGTTACATTTGACATTTATTTTTTTTGGTATTTTTAGTCAAGAATAATCTTCTCGAGCATAACACAAACCGTGTCAAAATCTGAATTTAGTTTGAATTCTAGGTAACATTTATACCGCCTGTCAGAAACAATGTTAGTTCTCCGTAAAATATTCTGCCTTTGACGTTACCTAGATATCTAGAAAAATGTGATGTAAGTCCTACATTTGTACGGCACGTTTTCTTTTATCTCTGACACCTAAATATATTGAAATTCATAGAAATAAAGTGGTATTTCATTGAATTAAAACAAAAAACTACTTATTTTATGCCCGTACTATTTCCTTTGAGGAAGTTTTAAATTATTCAACTTAACTGTACTATAAAGGGGAGAGGATCTCGTGGTTAAATTATTACAGCCACACGGTTCGATATTCAAGGTTAAGCCACACTGGCCAAAGTTGATCTGTGGAGGGGGTGACCTTCCATTATAAACCGAGTTTCGTCCGTACTTCAGAAAGCCCGGTAAGCCGTTGGTCTCGGCTGTCAATATTTGACCTTTTTCAGTTGTTACAGAAATCAGTGGCCGTAACGTCTAACAACCAGTCTTATCAAGGCGTATCGTATCGCCCACTACCAAGTGTGTTGTGGAGGTCAGATAAGAAGTCGCTCCATGTAAAATACTGGTATTTAAATGCATTCGGTTAGACTGGAAGCCGACCCCAACATAGTTACGTAGATGATGATAAACTAAAAAAATGAATTGTGTATTTAAATATCAAAAATAAGATATCTATACAACAGCCCCAAGTAGTCATATAATTTGTCGAGGTGGAAAATTGTAATGGCCAATAATTGGGTAGGGTTGAATGTGTGACCATTTGACCAAATAGTTTCTTACCTCTGAGCTACTGTATTGATCTGTGGTCTCTTCACTGAGGTAAGTCGAAGATTCAAGATCAATTATCACAAATGAAAGATATTTTGAAACATGTGACATGTGACTGAAAAGTTATGTGGTATTCAGTTATCGTGATATGAACATGTGATGCGGAAAATGCAGTGAGGAAAATGTTGCGTATGAATGTAGATGGCTAAAAGAGTAGAGGAAGACTATAGAAACGATGGATGGTCTACGTGAAGGATGATTTGGCTAGTAAGGAGGTAACTGCTGACATGACGAGAAATAGAGATGTATGGAGAAGAAGACATGGTGCACCGACCCTAATCCTTGAATAACGACAAGAGAACGATAATACTAGTCATATTCAAATTGTTGTTACGAACATAATAAATCAGTATCCGTACTAATCACACTATCACATCACACTTCACACTAATATTATAAAGGCGTAAGTTTGTGAGTGTATATGTTTGTTACTTCTTCACGTAAAAACTACTGAACGGATTTGATTAAAATTTGGTACACATATAGTTTATAACCTGGATTAACACATAGGATAGTTTTTATTCCGATTTTATCTTCCCGTGGGTTAATTTTCGAGTTACAACACCTAGTATTATAAATACGAAAGTACAATTTTATTAATATAATTTACTGATAGTTTTGTTTTTACTTTTTAACCATCTGCGATCAGAGTGGTAGTTACGAAAATACCGATAAATATAGAACCTGTTTGGAGCTTATACCTCGATAACGTGATGCAATTTTGCTACATACAAAACTTGTTAGCTTGGTGTTTCGTAGGAATTCATCAAATTACTCCTCCCGCTCTGGGCAGAGCAGTAGGGAGTGTCAGACTTCTACTGACTAAAATCCACCCGTGTTCCTTCTTAGCCTTTTGTGTCTGAGGCCGCGGTATCTCTCTCAAACAACCCTCAGCAAGTAAAAGGAACCTTAAAGCTATATTATTATGTATTATTTCGTTTCAGTAGAAGTCAGCCGCAGCGCGCTTTCGGCTCGATGTGCGTCCGCCGCGCGAGGAGAGAGCATGCTGGTGCACCTCGTAATACTTAGCACCGCCTTCGCGGCAGCCAACACCGGGAAACACGGTATGTACTTACACATTTTTTTAATAATTATATCTATTGAAAATTCTCATTGATTCTGCCTGTTAATAATAACATTAGAGTGTAAATGTGCTCTTGCCTCACGAACTATGGGGCCCTGGATATCATGTCCAGCCTATCGTGTTACTTGCACATCACAGGAGCTGATGGAGGCTACTGAAAGTGCCAAACTCGGAAAAAGATTTTTGTCATAAAATTTACTTCTTTTTCTTTACGTGACGATGAGTTCAAATTGTGTTAGACCAGTATGTAGCCATCTGCATAGCTCTAACCTTGGCCAACTCTTGAAAAGTGCAAGTGGATGTGCAAAATAAAAGGTGACGCATACCCAGAGGGGGTCCATACTGGCAATTTGTTTGGCTAGTGTGGTCAAAAATGCTCTATTTCAGCCTCTATTTTAGGCTACTCAGTCTCTACTCCATCGTGGACAATACAAACTAATTTAATTAGATTTAATGTGTATACCTAAGTAATGAGGTGTCTACAGACGTGTACCAATTAATAGTACTCAAAAACAGGAAATAGAATCATGCGTTACGAACTCTGTGACGTGCGAAAAGAGTTTTAAAAATAACCCTACGATATTACGTGAGTAAATAAGTTTGTATAAATTGACTATTATACAGACACGTGAAAATATTGCCCTCCTAACAAAAAAATCTTAACGGAAATATCCGCTTCCTTGGGGAAGATTTTCCCGAAAAAATAAACAAATGTATTGACGCGACCCTCCCTGAGATTCATCTCTACATGTACATTATGTAGTAGAACCCCTCGACTTAATCTACGTAAATGTTATAATATAATACACCCTACAACAATTTGAGGGGTGAAAAACGAGAGAAAATTTAAAACTTTTTCGCACTAGCCACCCCATACAGATTTATTTGCTGAGGTTGCATGCAATGTAAATAATAACAAACATTCATTCTGTTAAATTACACATTTTGTTAGTTTTAATAACGTAAAAGAAAATTTCACTCTGCTGAAGCCATTTTAAGCTGTGCCTTAAAACTGGATTCAATAACACATACTTGACTATTTATAACACGGTTTTATTAATATCACCTGTAAAAAAAAATTTGACGTTAAGTTCCACCCACTTTATGGTTTCCCAATTTCCGATTGAGTTGAAATTTTGCGTTCATGTTTGATTTGGAATAATCATCCAAACTGGTGCATTGTTCTAAATTGAATATGGTGGACTTCCAAAGATAGCAAACTAGTTGTCTTTTATTTATTCCTATGATATGGGTATCAAATGTTTGGTTTTTTAGAAAAATACAGGTGACAGACGTCACACTATCTCGAAAATATACGAACGGTCATTTAAACACCATGTCTAAATGACCGTAATAAGTGTAGAAGCTTTTGCCCGCTGTCCGGGATACCAACTGGATAAAAAATTTAATAGGTTTGCCAAATTCGTTTACCCAGTTAGTAAACCAATATTTGTTTGTAAATAGTATTGTATTTTGCTTACAGCTCGTACTTAGTTTTTTTGTTTTTTTTTTTCAAATATGTTTTTCTGTGTTAGGATTTATTTGATAGTTTCAAAATGTTCCTATGAACTAGAACTACCAATGGTTTCATTTACTGTCGTATTGTGGGCACCCCCCTATGACCGATAACCTGGTGACCAATCAATGTGGCGACACTAAGTCCAGCAGTGGATATCAAAGGTGACAGACAGAAAGGGGTACTTTCGCATATCTTCTTTATATACATAATTCTACTGTACATGTTTTTGTCACTGAACTCCTGTTCTGTAACTGGCCTCCTAAACGGCTGGACCGATTGCAATGAAATTTTTTGTGTGTGATACAGTGAATTCGAGAATGGTGTAGATTAACAATTGGACCCGATAGGTGGCGCTGCTGTCCGGGCAAGACGACGTCTGCCAGGTCCGCAAGTATAATATAGTTTCTTTTTATCTTCCCAAAAAATATACTTAAGTACCTTTACGAGCCCAAATACCCACCCATAATATAGCCTTGAAAATGTCAATTTTGTATACAAAACACGAATTCAAGCTTGAACCTCTGACACTAGTCAGAAGTCACACATTCCTTGCCTCACAATTTAGCGGCGTGACTGCCGTAGTCAACGGCTATTGTTGAACGTAGGGCTCCATAAAGTTCTTGACGAACAGTCCCCGCTCTCATTAAGGCACGGGGAAAATTTGACATAATTAAAACGGGGTCAATGGCCGCATTACAAATCCCTTGCCCCTTTTCTTGTATAATGTGTGATTATACAGGGTGCAAAAAATGTGAGAGCGAAATTTTAATTGAGCAATAAGGCGGGTGAGGATGAAGATTTTTTGGCGGGGTAAATGTTTAAGAACGTTCTTGTTTTTTTTTTTGTTGACACACCTTGTTTTATCTCATAAGATAACCATATACCTACATACGTGTCATATTTTATCATTGATTAGATCGCACGACAGTGGGAATAAACCAGTAAACATAAATCTCGTATTCTATTAGTACTTTCTTAGGTTGGGTCCCTACGTTGGGTCACCTAAGCTTAAACTGTTATCACCGACGTAGTGGCGTTAAATGTACCGAAAGTAAAATTAATAAGTATAGTGAAAATTTGACATATTATAATATACTAGCGGACCTGGCAGACGTCGTCCTGCCCGGACAGCAGCGCCACCTACCGGGTGCAATTGTAAATCTAAACCATTCTTGAATCCACTTAAACACATACGAAAATTTTCATCAAAATCGGTCCAGCCATAATCCCCATTAACAAAATGATCTGCCATTTATTGAATTCATTTGTTACAAAAAATTTGATCCCACTAAAAACAAAACTTGTAAAAAAAGCAAAGTCGCTCAACTCAGTTCTTCTACCGTTAAAAGTAGAGAGATCCATGTTCAGTACCTACTTAAAAATCTTCGATGTTTTAAAAAAATAGATCGACTTGGCCATCGCATCGCATTTGCCAATGTTAAACAGGCCATTCTAATAGCTAATCGCCATCGCATTGGCCAAGGTTTGGATAGGTAAGCCCGTTCTTGAGTTATAAAATTACAACGAGAAGTGGCATTGATTTTTATGTATATTGATATAAAGATAATCTCATATGTACAAGACTTACGGCTCTTTCTACCCCATCTATCAATCGCCGTGATTATGATTAAGTATCTTAACAACAATGTAAGAAGCAGTCTAATAACCTATCAATAAGGCCTCCCCTATCTACCAAAGCACGTTATAGGGAAAACGCCAAGGTAGCGCAGGCCCGTGTCATGCTGTATTTTATACAAAATATTATTCGCGAACGTAACACTAATGTAGTTACAGAATTAAAATCATTTAAATCATCGATACAACCTTCTAAGTTTATTTAATCCCGTTCAATGACTATTTCATGAAAAAGTCACTCAATGGAACAGGGATGTTTACTGACTTAAAAAATATGATTCTAATTAGTCCGTCTGTCAGATTATCGAAAAATAATAGATACGTATTTTTCGTTTTATCAAATCAATAAAAATTGTGACATCACTGACCGCTGAAGAATGTCGTACTAATGTCTCAAAAATGACGTCACACGAGTTTTCAAAGCACTTCTTCACTTCAAGTCTTCATTGTTTGTTTACGTGAAAAAAGAAAAAAAAACAAGGACAGCCGTAGTCGCATGCCACTGATACCTGATGCGCCTTCATGGCGTTCTCATTGATACAGAAGTCAGCTGATAGTTGCCATGAGCAAGGTGGCATGCGACTACGACTGTCCTCTATAATTTATCAAATTATCTACTTACTAGACGATTTTTCTTGTTTAATTCTTTTCTGCGTTTTTATTCGTTTCGGGTTTTAGTTTTTACACTTATTTTTTTTTCTTTTATTTTTTTTATTTGAATTTTAGTTTTGTGTGTTATTTACAACAAAGTTCTAGTCTTATAACTAAGGTATATCAACATAAAACACGGTAGTGTCCTGTAAGTTGCAAAAAACGTAAAAAAATATTGAATTACGTGGGCTACCCTTTTTTTTTTTTTTTTTTTTGGTGGGTGTAAAATCATCGAATAACCCCTCCCGCTCTTGGGCAGAGCGAAAGGGAGTGTCAGACTTCTACTGACTAAAAACCACCCATGTTCCTTCTTCGCCCTCTATGTCGAGGCCGCGATAACCGTTGGACTACCCGCGGCCCCGACAGGCGTCGGCCCTTTCGGGCCCCTCCCATGTTGCTGACATCTCTTTGAGGCGCGCGTGGAACACGAACGCGCCGTCGACACGGCCTGTTTTCGTCGTGAGACGGACGGACGGCGAGTTAGCCCATCACTCACCGTCCACAGGCCCGCGTCTACGGTGGCCGGAGGTCATCGCGGGACCCCCGACGCCCGGAGCGCCTCCCGCGGCGGCTGGGACGAGAGGTTCTCTCCCTCTCGCGTTCCGCCACCTCCTTCGCCAGCATCACTGCTTCGCAGAAGGAGGCGACGGCGTCCCATTCCTCCTCGCCCCGGACCATGGCTTGCACCAGGGCCGGGCGCGAGAGGTCGCCGCCGCCGATCGCCGCTACGAGAACACGGCGGGGCTCCGCCCAAGCGGGGCACACCTCCACTGTGTGCTCCACCGTGTCCTCCGGCCGATCCTCGCAATGGTGGCATCCGGGCGTTTCCTCCCGCCTGATTCGGTGCAGATACCTCCCGAAACAACCGTGTCCGGTGAGGACCTGCGTCAGACGGAAGGTGAGGGCGCCGTGGCGCCTCTCAAGCCACTCCTCAAAGAGGGGACTTACCGCCACTATCGTGGCGTGCCCTGCACGGGGTTGCGACAGTCGCTGTCTCCATGCCGCCATGAGATCGCACCGGAGGTCTGTCCGCCGCGCAGCAATTTGCCGCGGCAGCGGAGTGACCCCCCGGCGCAGCGCCTCCGCGCGCCATTGATGCAGGAACACGTGGGCTACCCTAACGCTTTAACTCAAGGTAAAATACCTATTGTTTTGTAAACAGGAACAACACAGCAATATTCATTGATAACGTGTTTTCTTTATCGCGATCGGAATTCGGGTCACCTCGCGAAGCCTGCATAGAAGTTTACAGTTTTGTTGTATCAGTTATGAAAGCGAAACGTTTCCGGTGTGCCTCAACTTTTACTAACTATTAAGTAACTTTAGCCGAGCTTTGTAGGCGAAAGAAATAAACATGACTAGTGTTGCTACCTATGATGGTAAGGATATAGAAATGCTCAAATCCATGTCTATATCATCATTTGTACCCGAATGCGGCGAAGCCCAATAGGAGGGTTATGTGTTTGGCGTGTATGTATGTATGTCTGTTTCTTTGTTCCCTCATAACTTCTAAACGGAAGGGATTTTAATAAAATATACGTCGTTAGATTTGTCTTGATGACGCGAGTGTCACTAGCTACATTAAAATTAAAAAAGAAAAGAAATTTGCGGATTTTGGGGGCCTTATAGCGTATTTCAAAAAATAAAAAAATTCTATTACCATCGAGTAGGGTATCAAAATGAAGGGTTTTAAAAGGAAATTACGAAAATATATGACACTTATATGTTTAAAATAAATTCAAAGTTACATTAATCATATAAACAAACAAAAAAGTTGAATCATCTGCGAAGATTTTTACGCCACCAACGAAAGAACAGACACAATAGAACTAACAAGTTGGAAATAAAAAAAGTAGTTTAAAAACTAAAAAACCCGACTGAAAAAACTGAAAAGTAAAAAACAAGCACATTTTAAATTAAACAAAACTTGGAAGCAGGCGGGGTTCATTTGAATATTAAATTATGAAATTAAATAATAAAATATTAAATAGAATGGACCCATCTTCCTGGTTTCATGTTACTGTTTTTTCTCCTCTGTCAACTAGCACGCTATCATTTACTACTTTTTCTATCAAATTATTTCTCACAAAATCCATATCTATCATCGTCTTAATCTACTTAAGTCTACATCTTCGTAAAAATAAAGTCACTCTCCTAGTTTGATAATGTTGTTCAGCAAAACTTGCCGTCATCATAGTGAATTGATTACAAAAGATTAATAGAAGACAATATCAAACTTGTGCTTAAAAATGCCACCTGGGTATTTAATTTATAATTAAATCTTGATATTTTATTAAAAAGGTATGCAAGTCAGGGGCATGTAGCAATATCATTTTAAAAAGAAGCGTTTGTTTATTCATCATAATTTTAAATAATCCAATAAGTAAAAATGTTGCCGTTTCGTACAAATCTTAGTCAAAGTAATAATTTCAAGGTTCCTGCAAAAGGAAATGAAAAGAAGAATTAAAAGCACACGCAAAACTGTGGGTGCACCAAAATTGTAAAAAAAATACAAACACCATAGAGAATATCAGAGGACATAAAAGTCCCCTTTTGACATGCAGCCACCCACGAGTAAGATGCATTATCGCAACGGAACTCGAATATCGAATATCACGGAATTCATATGCGTCTCGATATCTGAGATTCTAAGCAAAGTGCCTAACAACAGCCAAGGACCCGACTTATGTTCGCAGGCCGTCGTTATCAAACTGTCAAACTACATTATAAGCTTGTTTACGCCAGTGTCATCTCCATAAATACACACCAAACTTCTTACTACCATCTTGATACAATTACGTCTTCATGGGCTAACTTTAGTACTCGGATTATACTATTCAAAAACATCTTTAAGGCCAAACAGAATAACATTAAGACTCAGCCGCCGTTGTTTGCAAATAATAAGAAAACAGACTTGGTAAGTTAAAAAATTTCGCGTAAAATTTGCATAAACCTCGTGGAGCCCTGTTCACTTTTCTCTACTTTCGTTTTTATATCATCTCTTATACCGTTCGTCCCTAACTCATTTTATAACAATATCTTATTAAGTGTTTCATAAAATACTTTGAAAGAAAAAGTTTCAAAATAATATTGTTAATGGTGTTACTGAATGTGCTGGTGTGTGGGTGGAATATTTTTGTGGCAATGGAAAATTCCTGTTCTTACCGATCTGTCAGTTTACCGATTTTCCGACATCGCCTGCCTCACCCTCGTACATTTATCTACGCAGAAAAAAATCCTAGTGAAAATGTTCCGTCCGAAGCCACCCTCATATATATTAAGAAGGTTATGTTATATATGTTGATGGAACATGTGTTATTTCACCGTGAGCCGGCGAGATCAAACATAATCGTGATGTATAATATCAGTTCTCGTTTCATTTTATTTTGAAACAGAAATGCGCGTGAATAGGGAACAATTTTCTAAAGACCATAAATAGAATTAAGCGTATTGTCTTGAACAAAGTTTGTAGCTCTTACACGCAAGTAATAATTCCCCCAGTTCACTGTTTATACCGCAAGTTTAGTCTGAATAGGAATTATAATAAACTGTTTTGTTTTTAATATGAATGAATAATTTTAATTATACAGACACACAACTCTGATTTTAGGAATATAATTCGACTGCAAAGTAATAAAACATTGACAAAACTCCACGAGGACTTACTTAAAAAGTGTGAAAAAGATTTATTTTGCGATAAGACTTCATTATAACTCAATAAGTTTTCAAAAGCCAAACTTTACCGTAATAGCCTACTTAGACACGCGAAAAAAAACAGATTAAAAGGCAAAAATAAGTATACAGACTTAAGCTGTTATAAGTAAGAAAGATATCGAAGACCGCAATAATAAAACAATTGCTGATACAAAGACACGTAACTCACTGAAAGGAAAAAGTATATGTATGAGAGCTAACGGAGCATTGCCTTTGTGAACTTAGAACTGAATCCCCAGAGGTTTATGTCTTTTCGGATCAGGAGGCTTACGGGAGGACGCGCGAAGAAAACTCCTTTCCTTCATAAATATTTACTTTATGAAATAACGCGCCCCGAGCACAGCTTAGTCTTACATACTGGCTGGGACCAGGTGATAACTGGCAAATGACAAAAAACACTCTTTTTACTCATAGAAAGTAATAATGGGTACGGAGATATTCGTTTAGTGTTCGTATGTTGCGGCTACGTATAGAAATATAATATTAAAATTACCCTTTATTGAAATTGTACGTAATCAATATTATAATTATTGTAACCTGCAGGGCTATTGCGTATCTTTTAAATGACAGTGGCTATCATATTATAGTGTCCATCAATTAAATAATAATAAATAATAATAAATAATAAATATCCTTGGACATTTCACACAACGCCATCTAGTCCCAAGCTAAGCAACCTAATGCTTGTGTTATGGTAACGAGATGGCTGATAAACTACTTATATACATTTTTTTTTTTTGTAAATACATACATATTATAGATAGAAAAACACCCAGACTCGGAACAAATACTTGTAGGTCGTACAAATATTTGTTCCGTGCGGGAATCGAACCCGCGACATGCTGCGCAGCAGTCAATCGCTCAACCACTGCGCCAACCGTGTCGTCAAAATGTCAAATGGTTCCATTTTGTACTAAACCATAACCAATTTGACAGTTAATCCATGGACAATATGATAGCCATTGACATTTAAAAGATACGCAATAGCCCTGCCGATCCGTTACAATAATTATATTATTGATAACGTACAATTTCTATAGCAAAGGAAGCGTCACGAATTTACAGCGAACCTAAAGCAGAATTACGATCGTATATTGTAATTTTCTACCCATATTACGCTCTTATATACCTACTTTAACGTGCCAAAATGACGTAATCACTGCTGGTATTTTGTTTAATGCTGTTATTCTTATTGTGTGGCTTGGAACGTAAACGTCAGAAAAGTAAACATTCGTCATGTTTGTCTGTTCGTCCGTCCGTTTTTCTGTCTGTCTGTCAGTCCGCACAGCCACTTATTTCGGAATCTATTACGACTACACAGTTGAAACTTGGTACGTAGATGTATTCTGTGAACCGCTTTACGGATTTTATACGTAGAACTGAAACAAAAAAAAACTTTTATCATCAAACCTACTCGTGTGGGGTGTCAATAGACAGGTCTTTAGAAATGACATCGAAGTTTTTAAAACCATTTCTTCTCAAAGTCAATCGTTTGAAACATAGACACTACCAAAGTGGTAAAATGTGCCCCCCCCCCCCACCCTCTAACTTTTAAACTAAGAGAGTGAAAAATTATAAGTATGCTGTAGATCGTAATGAAAACTTTCAACCAAAATTAAAAAAACAATCTTATCACAAAATATGTTTTTAATTAAATGGGGCTTTCCCTACTACGATGGTACGGAACCCTTCATGTGCAAGTCCAACTTGCACTTGGCCAGTTCTTTTGTTGACCTTAACTGACTATATTACTGAACTCTTAATCGTCCTACTCCCGGGAAATTGCCTCTCTCCCAATTCCTTGCACTTTTCTCGATGTTGTCATAATCTCACCAATCAACGAGAAAGACAGTTATTTTTGTCTCCCCGTCGGGGCTTCGGGTTGTACACTAGTCACCACGGCCTCGACATATAGGGCTAAGAAGGAATATGGGTAGTTTTTAGTCAGTAGAAGTCTGACACTCCCTTTCGCTCTGCTCAAGAGCGGGAGGGGCTATTTGATGATTTGTCTCCGACGGCGATCTCTCGCGTCCGGCTCTGGTGCAAGCCATGGTCCGGGGCAAGGAGGAATGGGACACCGTCCCCTCCTTCTGCGAAGCAGCGATGCTAGCGAAGGAGGTGGCCGAACGTGAGAGGGAGAGAACCTCACGTCCCAGCCGCCGCGGGTGACGCTCCGGGCGTCGGGGGCCACGTGACGGCTCCCGGCCGTAGACGCGGGCCTGTGGACGGTGAGTGATGGGCTAGCTCGCCGCCCGTCTGTCTTACGACGACGACAGGCCGTGTCGACGGCGCGTTCGTGTTCCACGCGCGCCTCAAAGAGCTGTGAGCAACATGGAAGGGGCCCGTAAGGGTCGACGCCCGTCGGGGCTGCGGGATGTTGTAAGTGATACCGCGGCCTTGACATATAGGGCTAAAAAGGAAAATGGGCGGTTTTTAATCAGTAGAAGCCTGACACTCCCTTCCTAGGCCCAAGAGCGGGACCCCTTATTTGATGATTTCCCACCCCCAAAAAAAACAAGAAAGGCGTTTTGTCTTCGGTCTGCCGTAACCCCGTCTAGGTGTTACTGATCTTGCAATATTTATGACACGGTCTTTTTTCTATAATATAAGCTCCTCAACTGAGCTGGCTATAAATTCAGTTTACACTTGGTGTTTAAACTGAAGTTAGCTACAGCCTTTCTAATATGGATTTAATTGACATACCCACAACATTTACCTACCTACCAATACTATACATTCCCCTCTTCGGAATATTTTCACAAAAGGACAATATTATAATTTGTTTTCCTAAAGCCTTATGAGGAAATAAATCAATTTGCTTACAAGTAGATACAACTGTATATAGAAATAATCGGTTCCTGCGGTGAGCAACTCAGTCACCCCACAATTTGTTAAAGTAGCATTCTGGATACGGTTCCCTGGGTAATTTATGTTTTGATTTTATTGCCATCTGAAGAAATTTTAAATGTATGTGTCATTGTAAATATTTTGTAAGGGTCTTTTTTTATATTTTAATCCTACGAAATAAATTGATCACATTATGTAAAAACTATTGAAATCAGAATATCGATTAAACGGGGTGTTAGGTTAAACGAGAGACATATTGAAGGAGGGTATTCAGTATTCGATTCTCGACTAACATATGTGAAAAAACTATAACCTTAATTTGTGACGTTTTTCTCTCCAGTATTTACTTTATTTGACGTTTATTTTTCGTCATTGTCCTACACCCGTCTTAAAATATGAAAGGAATATGGATTATACCTAAAAGTCACCGATCCGCGCACATTTTCTGTGATAAACGCAAGGGTGAAGAGACTTTTCCGAAATATTTGGTATGGTTCTGTCTGTTATTTAACAATGTTTTTTTTGTTCAAATTTTAATAGTATGCTGTAAGCATACCCTATTGCGGGTTTAAATATGTCCCTCGTTTAAACTAACATACAGTATAGAAGTCTGATGAGTATAATCGGCAGCTGTCTTCCATTTGTGGACTATTAGAAGGCTCTTGTCAACTTTTGGCTCCATCGAGACCTGATCAGTTCTGGAGCCTAATATGCAGCGAGGCCAAATTAACTGGCTTATGAAATCGCACAATAACCATCCAAAATGAGTTCAGACCATCCCCCATGACCTATTACGCTATCAATAGCGGTAATCTGGTTGTTCGAAAATGTGTTTCACCTCGGGCAAGCTCTATAGTTTGGTAAGAACAACTTTGAGAGATAGGCTGACAAAAAAGTTTAGCTGGGTTGAACAGCAAGTGGAAAGTTTCGTTGCGTATTCATGACGCTAAAGACTTCGTAACGTCTTCATCCAGTGCAACCTGCCTGTTGTGACTTACGAGGCCGAAAAGTGGACACTATATAAGTATAAGTATAAGTATAACGGGCTGGTGTCCGCAACTCCACGCTCAATGCGCGTATTTTACGTGCGGGTGGGAATATCACTCGATCCACCCCAGCTCCCCGAGAAAAGCCAGCAACCCCTTGGTGTTACTGGCAATCTCGCGGAGAGTACCTGGGTCACCGAAGTATTTGGCCCTGTATGGGGCAACCCCCGGACAGTGCAGGAGCACGTGGGCTGCTGTTTCTTCTTCCTCCATGCAGGCTCGACACAGAGGACTATCTGTGACTCCTATAACAAAGAGGTGCTTGTTAAAAGTACCGTGTCCAGTGATGGCAGCCGTTACTGTGCGTAGCTGCAGTTTAGTTAGCCGGAGCGCTTGTTTGGTGAGGCGAGCGTCGATGGCGGGAAGCGCCTCCTTGGCCTGCCTACACTCGCCGTGGTCTAGCCACAGCTTGGCGTGAAGTTCTTTGGTACGTTTCCTTACCAGCGTGCGAAGATAGCCGAAAGGTAGCGGCACGATGGGTTCTGGGCCCACCGCCGCCATGCTCGAGCCCCTTCGAGCGAGTTCGTCCGCTGCATCGTTGCCTCGGGAGTCGCTATGTCCTTTGATCCATTGAATGATTATATTATTGAGGTTACCAACCTGGTTCAGGCGTTGGTGGCACTCGTGTATTAGCCCGGAATTCACCGTGTGGCTCCTTAATGCCAGCAGCACTGCCATGCTGTCTGAGAGTATGCGGATGGAGTGATCCTTTACCTCCCGAGCCAAGATGGCAGATGCCGCCAGGGAGATGCCCATGCATTCTGCCTGAAAGACAGTGTTGTGGGCCCCCAAAGGTACGGCTATGTGGATGTTGAGGTCCTCCGAGAAGACCCCGGCTCCAGTACCAGTACCTGTTTTAGATCCGTCCGTGAAGATCCTTAATTCTGCAGGGTTAAGTCCCTCGCAGCGCTGGTCCTCATGGAGTTGGATTTTGTATTTCTTATCGAATACGTACTGTTTGGGTACTCGATCGTTAACAGCTTTCACCAGGGGGAACTCACTTTGGATTCCCTCTAGTGCCGCAGTATGCTGCGTGCACTAACGCACAAGTGGACACTAACGGTTGGTCCATAAATTCAAATTTGCTCAGCGAGCTATGGAAAGAACTGAGCTTGGAGTCTGTCTATGTATATTGCTCACAAAATAACTGGGCTTAAGTGGCAGCAGTGGCAGTGGTTTGGGTAGTCGTGTTCTTGAGTTGAGACCGCCAATCGACAAGCGTAAGGTGGGACGTCCTCAGACCCAGTGGAGCCACTTTTATTGTCAATCAATTAACTATGCATGTCACGACTTAACCAAACAAACCTGACAAACGCCCAAACTTTAAATTAATAAACAAAATACTATGTAAAGAAAAAAAGTAATTTAAAGTTTCTCGCTTAGGCCATTTCATGTTTTGTTAGAATTCTCAACTTTTTTGGCTCGAACACTTTTCTTACATACGCCAATATTTTCCACACCTACTGATTTTCTATTACGATCGAGAAAAGTCTAAACATCCATCATTACTTTGTCACGTGTATATTGGCTTTAGAATGAACTAAGGTTAGGGTAAGAAAGTCATCGTTTGTCAGGCCATACCTAGAAAACGCTGAAGTTACTATCTGGACTCTGATTATCGTGGCCGGATTGGTCGCAGAAGGCGCAACATAGACAGGGAGGAGTATGAGATGAACCTTGGTCCACCCATCTTCGTCTCTCCCAAAGTGGCGGTGCCTGATAGGATCCATATTGATATTTATAATATCCTTATTCCATATTGATAAGTATTGAATATTAGAATGATACTGTTTAAAAAAAAATTATTAATAGCACACAATAAAAAGATTACTTTAGAGAAACTCGTGGCTTAAGAAGAACTGCCACTCGGGTCGATCTTTAGGTAAAGCTGAGCTAGCCTAGGCTAGTCTTTGGATGGATGACCGCAAATTACATACCGAGTTTGTAGTAAGCTGTTGGTCCCGGCTGCCATATATAGATCTTTGGCAGTTGTTACAGGTACTCAGTGATCTGAAACTCTGACAACCAGTCTTACCAAAGGGTATCGTATTACCTAGTATTAACTGGGTTGTGGAGGTCAGATAGGTAGTTGCTCACTGTTAAATACTGGTATTCAGCTGCATCTGGTTAGACTGGAAGCCGACCCCAACATAGTTGGTTAAAGGCTAGGCAGATGATGAATAAAAAGATTACAATGTCGCAAAATATCATTACTTTCGCCATGCCAATAATGAACGTAACATGTTTTCCAAGAAGGTACCACTGATATTGGCATTACACGTGGTCAAACAATTCGACTACGTCAGTGTTCTCTATGCCAAGCCAATGAAAATAGATGACTGCAAAGTCACGAACAGCAAATATTTCTATTTGAACACCGATGTCGAAATATTTAGGATTCGTATCAGTTATTGGATTCCCCATTTTTGTGATACAATATTGGAAAGCACCATTGTTTTGTTGGTTTAAAAAATCGGCAATCAATTTATGTGTGAGTAAAAACTAATGAATTAAAAAAAAAAAATGTTACGAATTCATAAACATTTTACATCTCTAGTTACATCTCTCACCATCAGGGACTCAAACTGTAACCGTAATAAAGTGTTTTTAACACTGTTTTTAAAACAGTTTTAACAAGAAACACTTTTAAATGTAACAGATACAATAATGTTACCGAATCAAACTGTAACCTTTTATATGTGTTAATATGTGTAACTGAAATAATCAGTTTTAGTAAAGCTTTAGGTATAAGTAATTGCACAGTACGGCAACAACGCGTGGCCGTAAGAGTGTAAGACCTGTTAACACTTCTATATCTGTTACAGATAATGTACGTCACGTTTACACTTTTGTAAGTGTTTTGGGTGAACACATTGAAAACACATTTATTTAGGTGTTACATATTTGATTCTGTTACCAACTCAACATGTAACACTTCTGTAACCTATAGGAAAGTGTTTTTAAGTCCCTGCTCACCATCGTCATTCTTGCCCGTTTCGCAATTAATTTGATGCTGTGTTACTCGTCATCTCATCAGACACATCTTTGCTTGCCATAATATCATCTTCTAATTCATCCAGAATCCATATCTCTAGAAGACCCAGAACCCAGACACCGAATTGATCATAATCTCAGTAATTTACGGCTGTCTTCCATCATCCGATTCATTCATTAAGGCCAAATTCAATTTCTCCAATGCACATATTTCGATAATAAAAGAAATACATTACGTCCACTCAATTCCAATCCACCAAAAAATTAATTGCGCAATCATCAGCTATGATTTAATACAATATTCATCGAACGCGGCAAGAGCGATGGAGAGCCAACGACGTGTAAATCATTCATTCAACTGAACGCAGCCGACGCTCACATGGCATACATCTGTGGCCAATGCAATACGCCACTGAAAAGTTACATCCAATTAGCAGAAACCGATGACGCGCGTACTCTATCCACCGGCTGAATTTGACAACCGCTGTCATAGTTTAAATTTCGAAATACCTTACGACCCGTTTATTTACTACGAGTCGCAAAAGTACGCAAAAGTTTTTTTTTTTTTTTTGTTGTTTTAATTGTTGGTGCCAGCTTGTTAGCAATTACTAGTTAGGAAAACAGTGTGCAAGTTACAATTGACTTTTTGCTGTTTGGAAATGGTGTTCGTTTTTATAATTCATCGGATGTGTTGTTGCTGTGCTCTTTTATGCACTTATATAATAAAATGTGAATACACTAACATATTTGCTTCTTGACAAATATTACAAAGATGTATCTACATATTATGTTGCAACATTAACACGCTGGACCACCTAAGAAAATAAGTGGTCTCAACTACCACCATAAGGGCTCACTGTCTGTTGACCGGCACACTGGCCATGTTTATTTTGCGCAATAAATAAACACATATTATTATTCTACCACAAATTGAAAGCTCTCTTAATAAATAGGTACAAAAATAAAATAAAACGCAGTCGGTGCTATCTTCAAAAGCAAAGAACGTTCGAGAGGTCGATTCATAAGAAAAATGTTTTTATCTGTGAAAGTGTCTCTGCAATGTAATTGATTTGTTATTTTGGCCATTAAGTGAAGATGACCGATAAAACTTAGCATTACTTCTACTTTAATTATATAAAGGTTATTTAATGTTACTTATTAAGCACAATAACTTAAATTTAACGTCGCGGCTTAATACCCAGAGGGGTGGGAAAATCCACTATGGTATTGGTACAACAATATTTCGGAAAATACTATCGTTGATCACATTTTATAATAAAAGTAAATAATAACTCAATATGACAGACTATCGGAAAATAAAAGGTGTTCGAACGTTTTTCCGTGAAAGCTGGATTAGTCAACTCATCATCGCCATGTTGTTTTTTCCTGTAAAGTTGCGGCATATAACAAAACCAGTTTAAATGGGTAGAGGACAAAAAAGACAAAAATGTACAGAGATTTGGTGTCTTAAAGGCTTGAAAATTAATATAGTGATGAGGTGACCACGTCGCTATGGTTCTATCGCAAGTCCTTTCAGCAATATAAAGCGTTGTATGTACCTACAACTTACAACAAAAAAATGTTTCTTGTCTGGGACCTAGTGCTTTACCTTAGATCAAGTTAACCCACATCACCAACCAAGACGGTGGTCAAAGAAAAGCCAATTCTGAAAATAAAACCTGATAAAGGATCAACTCGGACCCTACCGTAAGGCATACAAAGGAGGGAGAGGCTAATAAATAATAATAAGTCACTCCTACAAACTCTAACCTTACGGGCACACAAAAAAACTTCGTACACTTTTTATCCTACGACATGTAATAAGTTTTTTCATCCGCAGATAACAAAAGGAATAGTGAAAGCAAATGAATTAAACCTGAAATAAAGGCAACAAAGAAAAACATACAATAAGTACAGTATACAGACCGTGGAGCGTTGGTAGAAAAGTCAATAATTATAGTGGACATTAGCCATAACGGGACACACAACCGCAAAGCAGCTATTTTCTCTGTAACAGAGAAACTTGTTTTAAAAGTGGTAATAGTGGGACAGTGGTTAGCAAAGGATTTTATTCTTAATCCACTACATATTTTATATTGTTTTCGAAAGAAGTTTTTAGAAATAATCCGGTTTATTACTGAACTGGATGAGAGTTGCTGAGAATCGAGTTCATTGTCGTGCGATTGAGTAGGAGCCATTTTTGAATATTGAACAATTCATTTATTGTTTTGACTGATCAATATTCAGTCTATGAGCTAATGAAAGCGTTTAAATTTATCATAATTTCGCACAAGTGTAAGTTCCACAACCATAGGATTAGCTTAATTGATTATCATGAGAATTTATTGTAGAGGCTGCAGAAGATAAAATATTTCACAGTATGACTACTCTAGCAGGAGCCTAATCGTACAAAAACATTATGCATATAAATTTTCACTTCCACTACAAATATTTTCCAAGAATTCCCTCATAAGAGCCGTAAGCCTTTACGGGTAAAACACAAAACAACGTAACGGGCAAACGTTATTACATTGTGTTTCGTATAAAAAATATACATAATGTTGTGCTTTCACTTACTTAAACAGAAAAAAGATTAACAAAACTATTTTGTCATACATCATTTTGATTTAAACATCGTTATAAAGATAGCATTTTATTGAGCTGTTCAAGTAGGAATTACACATAATTTCTTAACCGTCATCTTTTTGCCACTATCCCGTGTTACTTGGGGTCGGCGAAACACATTTTAACTTCACTAAGGGATTTCACCAAAAAAAAATAATTGTCCGTCGGATAGATTTTCAAGTAATAATGGACACGTATTTTTTTTTACTTAAACAAAAGGTAAGACGATACAATGCTTCGAAAAGTCGTGTCAAGTCGTGTG
Source organism: Diarsia rubi (assembly GCA_932274075.1). Lineage (NCBI taxonomy): Eukaryota > Metazoa > Arthropoda > Insecta > Lepidoptera > Noctuidae > Diarsia > Diarsia rubi. The sequence continues at coordinate 10,218,212 of OW026412.1, read as the reverse complement.
ACGTCACAAGGTTAGTACTTTTTTACCCAAAAAGTGACGTCAAAAGCTCCCCTCAGCTCATCTTTGACACGTTTTATTTTCGTCAATTTAAATTAATTTGATAAAACAAAAAACACGTATCCAATATTTTCCTATAATCTAACAGACGGACTAATTAGATTTTAATAGTGAAATACCCTATTTCTCTCTGTCAACCCGTCACGCTACCATTTACTTCATTTCCTTTCATTACTCACACTACCCAGTCAAAGTTTCTTTGGTCTTTCTCTCCCTCTCCATCATCAACATTTATACTCACCACTCTTTTAGTTGCATGTCATTCGTCCCTCCTACTCACTTGACCATACCAAGACTTTTTAATTATCACAGCACTTATACGAGTACCTTATAATATTATATTTTACTTTGTTTCATAAGTAAAATGGAGAACCATCCCGCTGAACATTCTCTGAATAATTTAAGGAAAACCGTAACATAATTTCGACAGCATTAAAACAACATCAAATTAATTAATGGTAAATAAATTAAAAATGTTCAAATTGAGAACAATTCATTAACCTAATTATAAATTTATAGCCATCACCGGAAGCTACTGTTTCAGCAAATTATAATTGTGGGTTTTCAATTCGGAGTTTCTGGTATAACCTGAAATTGAAATAGTATCCGCAAATTGTAGCAAGCAGAAACTGAATATTCTAATTGAGGAATAGAAGAAATTAAAAGTAACGATCCGTATTTCGATATTATACTATAAAAAAATTTTGACCAAATCATAACAGACACTGGTGTCGATCTTAAGGTTCGGTTGCCTGATGTAGGAATTAATGTGGGGGCATGTAACAGCATTCTAGCGTCCCCTTTCTCGGAAGAAGCTAGGCTTTTACTTATTTGTTATTTAAAACAACGAATAGGGTCAGTTAACGAGGTTATAATAAATTTTAATATAACTGTATTACTCATTGTTTAGTTGAAAGTTGATGATTATATATCTGATAGGGGTGACATTATCACTGAGTGATAAAACTCCAATAAATAAAGAATAAAAAAAGATCTTAAGGAAAAAACCCGACCGAAAAAACTGAAAAGCAAACAACAAGCACATTTTACATTAAACAAAACTTGGAATCAGGCGGGGTCTATTCCATAGATAGTCTGTCTATACCAGAAGAACGAAAGTAGCGTGAAACAACAAACTTCGTAGATCTCTTCTTAAATTCAACAATTAACTCATTCAACCTCTTGCAAGTTTTAAAACCACAAAGAAACCGAATCATGGAACCCAAATTACCATGCAGACAAAGTTGGTCTCTCAAGAATTAATATAAAATATCAGTGTCGCACTGATCTTCGACACAAATTAAAACTTTCAGCTGTAAGCGGCAAAGACGTGGCCCCAACGAATTGCGCTGCTTCTGTGTCGCTTTAATTGCGCCTTCTAGGGGTCGTTAACATTTATTACTACCATTGAAAAACTCTCTTGTAACGATGAATACTCCGTGCGGAGGAAAATATAAAATATTTTTTAAACTAACCTTGTTTTGACCTATTAAGGACAGGAGACATTTTTTGTTCGTGTTTTTTCTCGGTAGTGTTGGGACTTCTATGTGGTGTAAATTGTTTTGTTCATTTTTAGAAGGGTAATTGAGAAATTTTTTATTTCATTTTTGTCGTCGATGTAGGAAGGTAGGTACTATCTCTAGCTTTAACTTGTATAATTTGGAGCCTGGATGGTAACACTAAAACGGGTAATGAAGGACACATAACAGTAGCCCAAAAGTTGGAATTATGTTTAGCATGGAACCTAAACTTATTCGTAATTTCCTTTATGCTAGTCATAGTTTGTGGTCATAATGATGAGATGAATGTCGCTCAAACTGGTGTGTAGCGTCAGCTGAAAATCCTTTGAAATGAGTCAGCGAGAATTATTTCAGTTTTCAAAATCGCCTCCTAAAATATATTAAGTACTTATATTACATGGGTTTTTCTGCCATCTTTTGTTTTGGTCCGTAAAAGCAACTTAAAGTGCATTGGTATCGTTTAACTTGTACGCGAACACTATTAAGGAGCACGATTCCGCCATCGACGTTTGCAAATAGCGCGTGACGGTAAACACTTAATGTTGGCAAAGTTTTTCTAGAAGTATAGCAAATTAGTATAATGGAACGGTTACCTAATAAAAGTATGTAACCTGAAAGCTTTTCTCGGAAAAAAACAATAGAGTCATTAATTATGATTACCAAACTGAGCATTACCCTTTGTTTTAATATTTAAAGAAGCAAGAAAAACTGCCAACGTATTTTCTCGAAACGGGACGGTATTTTAAGTTAAATCAAATTATACAGATCGATGTAACAAATACTATTAAGAATGTTCCGGAGTAGGTTTGCAAAGGAAGCAATCCTACAGAAAGGAAAAAGGGGCCGCGTTATTCTGCAAACAATACGGAAGCCAGAAGGTTTAATCTCTATGAGGTACAAATCGCTCGTTATGTAAATTGAATCTCTTGCAAATTTGAATAGCTTTCATAAGCCAATTCCCCCTGAATAAAAACAATAGAATACTCTTTCAACGTTTTAGATATTTCTCGAGGAGGAATTTATCTCGGATCATTAATTATTCAGCGTCGTATCTAGTTAAGGAACGATAACATCGTCTTTTTCGCTAAAGACGCCTACCTACATATATTATGAGTCTAGTCATTCTAGTTTAGAGACCTTCAATACGTGTTACTCTTTTTTAGGGTTCCGTGGTCATGGAACCCTTATAGTTTCGCCTTGTCCATCTGTCTGTCCGTCCGTCCGTCCGTCCGCACTATATCTCAAAGACTCTTAGTACTAGAAAGCTGTTATTTGGCATGAATATATAAAGGAGCTATGCCGACAAAGTGCTAAAGTAAAATATTGAAAACTTTTTTTAGGGTATCTCCAGTGCACATTAAAGTTGTGATGGTTTTTTTTTCTCGCAAAGTCCATTGTGTCTAGTGGGGTGTCGTTGGATAGGTCTTTAAAAAAACATTACGAGTTTGCTCAAATAGTTTATCGATTAAGGAATTGGTTTGTGAAATATTAAGCTTTAAGATGCAAATTTTTGTTAGCCTCAAGTGTGCCAACCTAAACCACCTATACGAGTTGTGTATCATGGTAGTAGCATATATAACGAAAAGAAAAGAAAAACTATCACGGCTAAGTAGGCTTTACAAGGTTACGAGTAATAGTCGACCAACTTGTAAAATGTACTTGTATGAAATATTTTCCTGTACATAATGTATAGAGAGCAGCGGTAGCCCAGTGGTGGCGGCCCCAACTTACGAACAGTAGGTCGTGGGTTCGAACCCAGGCAAGCAAATTACTTTGTGTAATTTATTTCATCACCGCTGCTCTCACAACGGTGAAGGAAAACATCGTGAGGAAACCGGCATGGCTTAGAACCAAACATTCGAAGACATGTGACATCTACCATTCCGCACTGGGCCCACGTGGTAGATTATAGCCCATTCCCTCTTAAAGAGAGAGGAGGCCTGTGTCCCAGCAGTGGGCACATTAATAGGCTGTTGATGATTTTGGTGATGACATAATGTATGGGAACGCACACCTTAAAACTGCAAATATAAGTTTGTTTTATTTTTATTGTAAAAATAAAACTGACTAAACTGATTAACTATTACCATGCCTACCTGCCTAGGTAGGCATGGTAATAGTTAATCAGTTTAGTAAGTTCACATAATTATTTTGATAAGCAACTACGGAACCCTACATTGTGCATAGTCTGACATACACTTGGACGGTTTTTATTTAAATTCATTAAATATGCTTATTAGGTTTTGGTAGTCTTAGGTTTTTCTCATGTTTTTCTCATGGGGATTGAGGTCACCAAAATCTGTGACGAGAAAATCTTTTTTGCTGATTGTCACGACATTTTTTAGGACAATGTTACTTAATTTATCAGAATATGACTGGACTTTCTACTTAATTCAAGTTATTCTGGAATCATTTATCAAGATTGTGTTCGACAGATTACAACTGTCAATCTTCTTGATCCCCTGTTTTTCTGCTTGTTATCTAAGTCCACAATAATACTTACTTACGATAAAGCTTACTCTCATTAGACTTTGCCCCTCCTATGATGAAGCGAATTTCCCACAAAAAAAATCAAACATCACATAGAAGTTTATTATTTATTACTGGCTTATTCTCGCGATTTGCCTGCGTAAAGTTCGAAAATTCTCCCACGAGATCATACTTCCGGGATAATAAGTCTTATTTCTGTTAATCAAGGTTATAAACTGTCTGTTTGCCAAATTTCATTCAAATCCGGTCATTTGTTTTGTGCTCCTGGCCGTTTTCAGCCACGGCATATCTCAGTCGAAATTAGCTGTAGTCACGGGAGACATTAAAGTGCGTAAGTGTGTGCACACTTTATTGCCTTTTTTTTTTTTGGCGGGTGGAAAATCATCGAATAACCCCTCCTGCTCTTGGGCAGAGCGAAAGGGAGTGTCAGACTTCTACTGACTAAAAACCACCCATGTTCCTTCTTAGCCCTCTATGTCTAGGCCGCGATAACTAGTGTACAACCCGTGGCCCCACACTTTATTGCCTCACTTCGACTCGGCGATGGCAATTGTACTCTGAAATTAGAAAACAGAGACACGAGAGCATCTTAACTCCAACTTCAAAATTCCTGGCCACTACATCCTTAATGAAAAACCCCAATAACCACGGGCCACGGGAATCGAAACTCAACACGCAGCAGTTGCTACCACGAAGAGACCAAATATACCAGCGTCTGTTTCGACTGAAATCTGTTGTCGCGATTATGTCATTAAAGTAACAAAGTGAAATTCGCAGATCCCCTGAAATCCCTTAATCGCTTCATATACCTCCCGAAAATCGCTTCAAAGAGAACACTGCGCCTCAACATATTATGGCGTTCTTAATAAGGCTTAAAAATTGCAATATCGCATAAATAACGCATAAATGGGCTGCTTCGTTTGAATGCCGTTCAATAATCCGATTCACTTAGTTAATTCATTAAAACTTGTTATGAACGAGAGTAAACTTTGTAACAACATGGCATAAAATGAAACCTCCGTTGCATTGGACTTTCTTTTGTTTTTTATTCGCTTTTTTTTAATAGGTACTAGTATTTGCAGAACAATTTCAGTTAGTGTTAGAATTTATTGTTTAATCTGATGTTTGATTACTACAACGACACCGGGATATTTACCATGTTCAGTATTTCTTATAAACTTTCAATATTTCGGAATCATGTTCACGAATAAACTTAAGTCATGTTCATGTCACGGTGCTTACAGCAGCGCCGAATATCGAGGACTCGTGTCAAACAAGAAACAAGGGTGAATATTCTCCCGTCCGTCGGGGCCGCGGGTTGTACACTAGTTATCGCGGCCTCGACATAGAGGGCTAAGAAGGAACATGGGTGGTTTTTAGTCAGTAGAAGTCTGACACTCCCTTTCGCTCTGCCCAAGAGCGGGAAAAAAAATGGTGAATATTCTGTTTTCAGTGTTACATTATGTTAGTGATCATTTAAATTGTAAAACTTATAATACAGTGAGTGTAGTCACAAAGACAGTTTTTCAAATCTTTTACCTTAATTCTAATTATTAAATGAACCAAGAAAATACCAGTACAATTTTGACAAGCGGTAGTGATTAGGTGGGTCATGTATATGTAAGCTCATGTACCTAACCATCGCACATAATCCAGTATTTTGTTGAATAATTTACAACAGCAAGACTACCTGTCTCTGATTTCATGTACATTCAGTAGCGAACCGACACTAATTTGGTTCCATTCACTGCTGAATAAGAAGATCAAATGCAGTCAGGACGAGGTATTTTCTCTCGTTTCACTGCAATTACTCAACACAGCTACACTGTTGAAACTATAATATGACTGATTAAAAAAACTTTGAATCTGTTTAATCCGTCATCCGTCATCCGATACATGTTTTATCCAAATTAATATAAATCGACGAAGATAAAACGCGTCAAAGATCTTGAGGGGGAGCTTGAAACGTAACTTGTAGGTAAAAATGTACTGACATGTGACGTCACACGAGTTTTCGTAGCAGTATGGTCTTCATTTTTTGTTTACGAGAAAAAAGAAAAAGATATGTGTTTAATATTTATTGGTAATCTATCTAACGGACTAATTAGATTTTTTTGTCGTATCCCCTTTTTTGCTTTGTTAGCAATCAGGAAAACAGTAATAATAATAATAATAATAATAATATTCCACAACTATCACACAACGCCATCTAGTCCCAAGCTAAGCAGAGCTTGTGTTATGGGTACTAGACAACTGATAAACATACTTATATATTTCTAAATACATACATATTATAGATAAATTACACCCAGACACAGAACAAATGATCGTGCTCATCACACAAACATTTGTCCTGGGTGGGAATCGAACCCACGACCTCCGGCATAGCAGTTAGGGTCACTAACCACTAGACCAACAGGCCGCAGGCAGGCAGTATTCGAGAGACTTGTGTTCAAAACTGGTCTACAGCTGCAACTACGCCAGTATTATTGAAAACCTTTTTATGTCCCTTTTCTGGATGCAACTCTCATTAGTTGACAAAATTTTGGCTAATTGTTATAATTATGTTTGTAATGGGTTTGAGAGTAACAAGTTGGTTCAGCACTCGCCGCCATGATTAGAATTAACTAATAATAAAAAAAAAACCAACCTGTATACTGAAAATAAAGCATGTTCAATCTTCCTTGTTAAAAACTCCGACTACATTTTTTCTTAATAGACGTCTGGTTCCGCAATTAAAAAAAGGTCCAAACAGCTGAAATTACGACACTTCATTATAAAAAGTAAGAAAAAGCGAACAGTTATGATACTGCTGTCTTGAGATCCGGTGATTTAGGCTGGAGCAATAAAAATGAAGGGAACACAGTAGTTGTGCTTCACAATGACGGGGCTAGACACGGTGTCAAGTGCAGAAAATTATGTCCATTCATCCGGCGCTCGCGAGGATTATAAAACGGGGTCGCATCTTCAGCATTTGACTCCAACTGACGACAGTTTTAAGCGTTTTCAACATGTCGTAAGCTCGGTAATTAATGTTTGTTGCTATATTTAGTTTACTATACTTTATTTCGGTAAAGTAAGCTGGAAGCATGGGCTATATAATAACAGTCTAGCGGGTCATTATTCAGGTTAAGCCACGCTTGACTAGGTTGGTCTCTGGATGGATGTCCAACCTTTACAAACCGAGTTTTCCCCACCGTTGGTCCCGCTTGCCATTTGACAGTCGTAACGTAGTTAAGTAGTCAGAGACCCGAAAGTCTGACAACTAGTCTTGATATATTATTACCTAGTACTATCTGGGTTGTGAAGATCATATGGGCAGTCGCTCCATGTAAAATACTGGTATTCAACTGCATCCGGTTAGACTGGGAGTCACCACAACATAGTTGTGGAAAGGCTAGGCAAATGATATTTTGTTAATGTTCGAAGTCTAGGTTTGGTTTTTGACTTGGAGGGTCGCTCTAGGGAGAACTGCGTTGGTCAAGAAATACGAGTACTTTACGTTGTTATAAAACATCCTTAATTTTTGCTTTTAAGCCGCAGATTTACCCAAAAAACGAAATACACAATTTTGGGTTTCAAGCCACAGTTTACCGGCCGATACAGGATATCTTTCTTTTACATAACTTTCCAAAAACAATGTTCCGTTTCATTGTGTTGGTACTCGGTATATAATATCGTAATATCGGGGCTCTCAAACAAAAAGGTACGTAACAAAATCTACCCTTTAACAATCTGATCAACTTATTCCCGAACATTGATAAGGTACATCGCCCTTTCACCTAAACCTGATAACAAACCCGTTTCCACTTATAGGTACAAACAAACAAAATATTCTTGAATAAAATAAAGTAAAAATAGAAAAGTTAAAATATATGTAATAAGCGATAAGATATAAATTTCAAAGATTGTCGAAAATAGACAGCAACGCATAGTTGAACCAAATCGCGCATAAATCCCACATGCTTGAAAATTTCCATGCAGAATTTCTGCGTAATTCATTAAAAACTATGAAAGTTAAGCAACACAATTTCCGTGTATTTGTGTCCGTGGCGACCTCACCAAAAATTACGCGACGATCACATTTTCATTTTAGACTTACATGAAATAATATTCATTAAATTCTCTCTTAAAACAAGAAAAAGCTGTTACGCAGTTTGGTGTGTGCACAAAATGTAGAAAGTATTTTTAGTCTTGATTTAATTATTAATTCAAAACAGAAAAGTAAAACATCGTGACGGAACCGACATGTCATAAAACAGAATTTAAAGAGTGTGAAATCAATCAGCGCACACGCACAACTCTTTTTAAAGAGAGTTGGCCTTTCCTTCTTCTGTAGGAACAGTATAGGCTCATAAAATTAATCTAATTATGGGTTTATGAAAATTACGCAGCGTCATTTCGGCGTGTTCTATCATAGTTTATTTAAAAATTAACATTCAGAACTTTCATCGAATAATTTCGACTGGTGTGTCGTTCCCCTTATATTCGATAAATGATTCGTTGATACTGGCGAAGTTTTAGTAGAAGTTAATTCGCATTAAAAAGTAAAAATCGGGAAATTCGAAAGGAGGTTCGAGTGCCGAGGCCAGAGTAAGAAGAGTCTGGATAATGTCCTCTGGCACTAATTAAAACTTTGGTAACAGCGGGAAAAAGGGTTGACAAATATGGCATTTGGCGGATAGTAATGACGCTGTGGTCTTATTTAATTTCCACAGTTTTTCTTCACGCGGTGTCGAATTATAATACTACAGTTTCAACTTAGCAGATGTCGCGGTTATAGTTCCGTTTTCTAATTACTATTAGGTTTTTTAAATGTTATGGCCAGAAATTTGCCAGCACAATACTCACACGACTGATTTATGACTAGTCTTGAAATCAAAGTCGGTTTGAAATTCCGTCAGAAATGTGGCACAACTGACTAACGATATTGCTTTTGTTTTTAAAAGCTTAATGCACTAACATTGTCCTTCATCCAATTTGACAGTTTAACATATAGATCAGATAGTAATTTATTTTCAATTCTAAAATAAATGCTCACTTAATTGAAACAAGTTTCACAGTATACCAATATGCCTAGGTAAATATTGATTCGAGTTATCTCGCTTGGCAATGGCATGACTGACATTTTTATCTCCATAAATCAAAAAATCTAAACATAATTGGAACCTTTTCATAAAACTGTACGGACACCCAATTAATTTTGATTTATATCCGAGTGAAATCTGTTCAATCAGAGCGAAACTAGCGTAAACGTATTTATACCGTGAGCCGCTGATTTTGTTTTTTTCTGAGCTCCAAAAGGAAGTGGCGTATTAATTAATTTCCTCATCAATCATTTGCCGCCTTCTCTTGAACCCGACGTCACTCGCATTGTTAGAAGTGAACAGGACCACGCAAAAATAAAATGGCTACCTACGAGTGCCGTAGTACACGGTTTTTTTTTTCTTTTAGTTATAATTACTATGACTAAGGATTTACTTATCAAAAGTGAGCTCTGTTATTTCTTTTCATTTCGAAGTAATTACAGTTTAGGATTTGCCTTTGCCCGCCGCTCGGCGAAAAAGGTTGTTTATTTTTTTACTGGGACTCCGGTAATGGCGAGACTAAGGGTAGGCATAAATTATGTTAGATGCTTCGTATCATTAAGTAAGGAGGTTGTATAGTCACGGTTACATAACGTTTTTCTTTCAAGTACATTGATATTTTTTTTTTAATCAATTCTTAATTTGAATGGAGTTATTTCGTGCGATGATGAACATAAATTACTTCTTTGATACCTTCTCTCGTATCTCGTTGTAAAGAGCCAGCCAATTTCCATGCCAATTAGTTGCAACCTCCTTTGAGACATGCATTATTACATACACAATACGCTTATCGATACGGGCTCGCTCGAATATTGTTATATAGGCAATATACACAATACTGTTACATAATACAGGCAATTAGGTACATGATATCACCTAAACAATAGCTGAATTAAAGAGGGGAAAATATGTTAGTTTTATTTTTTTTAATTTAGGCTTATATTGCTTAGTACTTTCGGAGTTATTTTCATATTAAATTTATTAGTAAATCTTAAATTTGATGCGCCAACCTACTCTACGACTACTTTTTCCTCACTGCATGAGCCTAAATTTCCTAAATAGGTAACTTCTTACGTAATTATGCGTCAGATTAATCTTATAACAAAACACGAAACACTCTCGCCATGATATTGAAACAAATCAAGACCCTACGAAGCGCTACAAATTACAAAGTCGTAATTTCCAAAAGGAAAATTAATTTTCATCGAACGCTACATAAACATAGATAGAGCAATTTTCTTCTGACTCAACTTCCCCGTCTATTAACTGGACAGACAGATCGAAAACGTTTGCTATTTGAACGCAATCTTTCGACATCCTGTCGAGTCGCCATCGACGCAATTAAGCACAGGAAGACCCCTAATGACATCACACCCCCAATCTTATCGTGTACACTTGTACCCCACTGTGCAGCCGTTAACAATACTTGTGATCGCAGATAATACGCCATTTTCTTTGCTAATTGGGTACGAAGGAGTATTTATGTTTTATTAACAACGATATTTCCTTTTGTCGCTTTTCTTTTGTTTAGGGTCTTGTTCTAGAACACCTCATTTTGAACAAAGATTAGTAGGAATTTATTCTTAATTTATTTATTACGGTAATGCTTACCTACATGGGTGTTACATAAAAATGATTAACTGATTGAATTTTAGTTAAGGTACACACACAATTATACTGAAATGATGATCAGGTCTAATACTAGCCGTTGAGATTATGCTAATTGGCTAATCTTAACTTTATTTTCAACCTATCGTTATCCAAAAAATTCATAAGTACTTATAATATGGCTAATAGTAATAATTCAAATTCGTTGTTGCCTGTCCTTTAAAGTTTAAAAGCAACCCTGTGCGAAAATCAGTAATATAATAGAAAATAATTATGAAAAACTCACCGAAGTTTGATTTCAGGATTTTTTTTTTATTTAAAACTGTTGTTTTAATTATTATAATGACGGTAAACTCCGTAACTTTATTGTTTCAATAAACACGGGTCGGAATTCACGAAACCTCATTCAACAAATTACTCGAAACAGATAAAGTTACTCGAAAACGTTTAATTCTTCTTATCTTCTTCTTGATTGTAGCCATTTTTGGCCTTTTGTCCTAACAAAAATTGACGAAAAATGCAAATTTAAATGTGAGAATTGAAGAAGGTTTTGCAGAGAAGTAAAACAAAAAAATAACACCTTTTGTGTTTCGTTTTTTCATTGACCAATTTGTTCATGACTTTGCGAAGAGAAAAAAAAATAAAACTTATTAAAATATCTTAAGGTAACTTAATTAAGAATCTGCCAGAACACGTTGTTATGACCTGGCTGTAATTAAAGCCGTCTGCTAAGTTTAAAAACAATTTCATTAACTCTTACAAAATCTAAACTGAACGAAAATGACAATCATTTTCTAAAAGCGAATTTATTTTTATTCTCATTAAAAAGTTAGTTCGTTTTTTAAAGTAATTCTTCTTCTTTTTTCTTTAGCGTGTTATTGCTGTCAGAGTTTTTATACAGCCCAAGGGTTGACTTGGCTTTACTATTTGACTATCTCTCAGGTTTCTCTCGATGTTTTCCTTAAGAGTAATATAATTAGACCATCAAATATTTTAGAGAGACGTGACGTCCAAGGCAACGAAAGATGGAAAGAAAAGAGCTTCTTTGAATGATAGCGTGACACTTAATAAAGGATAATGGATCCTAAGTGACACGGAATAAAGACAGGCAGATGATGAGGAAGAAATGTATTAAAGAGATGATTGGATACCAATGTCATATCAAGTAGCTAATAAGGCTTCTAGTTAATCTTTTCTGTGAACAGTTGATAGATCAGATACTGATAAAAAGTTACTACAAACGATCAATATTCCGCTTCACTCTTGCAAGTAGACCGTGTTATCGGTAAACGGTTACGAAAATCTAAAGTGAAATCCTTCTTTTTCAACACAAGGTCATAGGTCATAATACTTTCTATAAATATCGTACATAAGTATAAGATTTGCTTCATAAAAAATGAATTATGACACATTTCATAGATGTTAACACGCTATTAAGGATAAATACTATTTTTAAAGGACATGTTCGTAAATATAAGAAGCACATTTTGAAGGGACAGGAAATTCGGGCGCCTTTTAGGGGCCATATAACCTCGAACAAAATATACACCCACGAAATAGTAGGGACGACAGATAGAAAAGAAGGAGCAATACAGCTGGCCATGTATTTTTAAATGTCTTAAGCACCCCGAAAAATGTCTCGAGAAAAAATAATAAATCTGCGGTGTACCGCCTTTTAGGAGGGGTGGTGGTACTATGCATCACCTCAACTGGTAATAAACCCAAAGCAGACGATCCTACTCCATTCTTTTATTTCAATAACCCTCAGCTTGTTTCAAACTTTGAGTATTATTACACTCATTCGAAAATAAAAAAGGAATGACGACTCTAAGGGTTTACTGTTCATAGTTACGAGTACCTAATCTTTATAGGTGTTGTAGATGGTTGATGTGGGCAGAATAGAAATGGAATAGGTGTTAAAATGATATGTTTCTTGTTTCTATTTTATGGTTGCCACTGTGATTTATGGATTTGAGTCCGTGAGTCATTTTTAGTAGCTCTTTATATATATTTTGCTCTGAAGAAAAATGTTATTTTTCTAAGGAGAACAGAACTGACAGCGCACTTATTTGCATCTTGTACCTAGCAGTTCTGCAATGCTCCAAACTTATAATATTTTTATGGTAATATTTTATATTTGAAGAGACGGCATCAGTAGAGATTATGAGATAGTAAAACACTATAAAACATTCATGAAAGAAATTCAATAAAAATACCCTACTTCTACGGTTCACCGTAGTCAGGTAAAAGGCTCTTGATAGAACTAACGGCTATACTCAAGTAATGTCATTACAGCCCTGATTGATTCCCTAAGTAGGTACTCAAGCAAAAACAAGACATGAAAAGGGGTAGTGCGTTTGATACAACCATCAAAACAAATTATATTAAGGCGAGATAGTGTGATTCTTCGTCACGCGATCTCTAATGGTGTAATAAAGTTAGGAAAAAGAAAACTTCGCAACGCCGCGGCAGCGCGCGCTCTTTTGCGTATTTATTAACTCCACCACTATAACGAGAGCTGCGGCCCCTTATTCTTATTACAATTCTTTTGAAGAAATCTTCAAAGTCGGTGATCGTTACAGCTCTGTGTTAGTGGTTGTGTTGTGGAATCTGTTTGCGCTAAAGTCGTCACGCGCAGCCACTGATGAGCCGTAGACGTGGTATCACTCACTCGAACGTGACTCCCGTTTTATTTGAGATCTCGCGCGTCAAGCTTAGTTTCACTAAATATATACCAAAAAATTTACAATGATTTTTCACTGATTTGTATTCAGTACGTCGCAGCCCATAAAAAGTAATGTAAACATTATTTTTAAAGCTATGTACTAAAAGTTTTAAGCTAAACCTTAAATATGAACTCGAGTAAGCTGTCGTTCAAAGTTTGTTTTACAATCTTCATAAACTTTTTTATTTGAGGCGTTACCGGAAATTTATTACAAAATAATTCTAACCATCTCATTTAAGCAGTATGCTACCCACTTTTAGGTTCCCTTCAATTAGAAGATTTAAGAGTAATTACAAAAATGAGAAATGGGTAAAGTTCAATCTTGTGGCCATCGAGTTTTGGCCAATTTTTTTAATGAAGTTTGAAATGGCTGCCTTTTTTGTCATGAAAAATTAATTTCCCCTCTTAATACTAAATACAAAAAAGCCTTTTGAAGTGAATTAAAATTTGTTAATAAGTGAACACTGTTACAGTAAACTTGTTATTTTTATAAATTTTCTAGTGAATTTACATTTTCAAATTAGTCGTCATGATTAATAAAGAATGCTTATCTTGATTAAAGTGTAGGTACGAAATAAATATTTTATATGACTGGTGGTTTTCATATTAATTGGGATTAATCCTTAGGTATTTGCCCTGCCAGAAAATAATGTATTACCTACGTTTTAGTTAATTAAGTTGGCTCCAACTTAAGTTTTAAGCGTTCATTTCTACGAGTATAATACCGAAGGGAATGAGGCCGACCCTATTAGCTGTGTTTACAAACTAAACGATTTGATATTGAGACCCAAACAGGCCGAAAACAAACATATTACTGATTCTGTTTACACATAGGTAAACTGTTCGAATCTTTGGTTAGCTCTATTTATACGTCACACGGGTTAATAGATTAATTTAAGTGTATAAATAAATAAATGATCAACATCATCAACAGCCTATTAATGTTCCCACTGCTGGGAGACAGGCCTCCTCCTTGAGAGGGAATGGGCTATAATCTACCACGCGGGCCCAGTGCGGATTGGTAGATGTCACATGTCTTTGAATTTTTGGTTCCTATTACTTATTTTGGTTATTTTTGGTTATTATTTTTATATTCGTAACTGTGTCTGTGACCATTTTATGAATTTTAACGCAATTCATATTTTGTTTCTAGATTATCTATTTTTCTAAATGGTCACAGACGCAGTTACTATTATGAAAGGTCCATTTTACGCAACTTTTTTTACGCAATTCATATTATGATCTGCTAAAGTGGCCATTTTAGACCCTCAGATCTCTAGGAGAGGGACCAGTATTTAACATAAAGCTACTGCCTATCTGACCTATATCGAAATGTGCGGATTTTATCATTAAGCCTCGAACTTTCATTATTTTTTTTCCTTTTCATTGTTTTTACAATACCAGGCCCAGGCCCTGTGGTGGCGGCCCCAACTTACGAACTGTAAGTCTCGTGGGTTCGAACCCAGGCAGGCGCAATACTTTTCATTACCGCTGCTCTCAAAATGGTGAAGGAAAACAGCGTGAGGAAACCGGCATATCCTAGAACCAAAAAAATCGAAGGCATGTAACATCTACCAACCCGCACTGGGCTTGCGTGGTGGATCCATCCTTCTCCTAGAGAGGAGTCCCGAGTCCCTGCAGTAGGAACACTATAGGCTTTACATTAAACCGTGCCGTTTAACGTAAAGATCGACCAGAGCAGCTGTTAATATTTAGCCACGAGTTTCTTATTAAAAAAGGTATTTTATCGAATATCTAAGTAAGTCTTTAAAAAATTACCAAAAAGGCTTCCAATTACTCCCACTCTCTAAAAAGGTCGTAATTAACTAAATGTAGGTAGTAGCGTGAGGCACTCATTATAAACATAAAAACAACCTCTCCAAGGGTCTTCCTACATTTTAACATTTAAATTAAGTTCATAAAATCATAGCGGCCATAGCTGTATTCCCTGAAGAGACAGGTAAAGCGTGTTTTTGTCGAGTTTCTAGAAGGTTCCTTTTACAGTAAGAGTAGACTAACAACGTGAGAATAGAACCTAATGAAAAAAGATTTGCCCAAAATCCTTACTAATATTGTAAGAGCGAAAGTAGCTCTGCCTGTCTGCCTGTCGCGCTTTCACGCCAAAATTACTAAACCGATTCAAATGAATTTGATACACAGATAGTATAGAGCCTGAGAAAGGACATAGGCTTCTTTTTAATGCGAAAAAAAGGGTTGAAAAAGGGGGATGTAAAGATTACTTTTAGTCGCGATAACCGACATCCGGAGGTATTCCATGAAGCACACCTAAACGAAGCACACCTAAAGTATTCCACTTTGCACACCCATAGGTGGGCTTCAAATATTTTTTTTTTAAATAATTAATAATCCTATTCCACGAAGCACACCTACGAATATCACTCGCATAGCGGGGACTTTTTTTTTTTTTTGGTGGTTGTAAAATCATCGAATAACCCCTCCCGCTCTTGGGCAGAGCGAAAGCGAGTGTCAGACTTCTACTGACTAAAAACCACCCATGTTCCTTCTTCGCCCTCTATGTCGAGGCCGCGATAACCAGTAGATAACCTTGCACCAGGGCCGGGCGCGAGAGGTCGCCGCCGCCGATCGCCGCTACGAGAACACGGCGGGGCTCCGCCCAAGCGGGGCACACCTCCACTGTGTGCTCCACCGTGTCCTCCGGCCGATCCTCACAATGGTGGCATCCGGGCGTTTCCTCCCGCCTGATTCGGTGCAGGTACCTCCCGAAACAACCGTGTCCGGTGAGGACCTGCGTCAGACGGAAGGTGAGGGCGCCGTGGCGCCTCTCAAGCCACTCCTCAAAGAGGGGACTTACCGCCACTATCGTGGCGTGCCCTGCACGGGGTTGCGACAGTCGCTGTCTCCATGTCGCCATGAGATCGCACCGGAGGTCTGTCCGCCGCGCAGCAATTTGCCGCGGCAGCGGAGTGACCCCCCGGCGCAGCGCCTCCGCGCGCAAGTGATGCAGGCGCGCGAGGACTATCGCCTCCAGATCCCACGGCGGCAATCCGGCAAGGAGGTTCGCCGCTTCGCGGGAGATCGTGCGGTACCCCCGTACCATCCTTACGGCCATGACCTTTTGAGGCACGTTCAGGTAGTGGGCGGCCCGCTTCCTCAAAGCAGGCGCCCACACCGGGGCCCCGTAAAGGGCCATGGACCGCACCATCCCCGCGTAGAGCCTCCGGCAGGAGGCGTTTGGCCCCCCCAGATTGGGCAAGAGCCACCTAAAGACAGCCCCGGCCCGCTCCAGTCTGGGAGCCAAACGTCGGAAATGCTCCACGAAGTTCCACCGGCTGTCGAGGACGAGTCCTAGGTACTTCAAAGTACACTCGACGCCGATGGGAACCCCTCCCACCATTAACTGGGATCCCGACGGCAGCGCATTCCCACGTCCATGGAAGCCCATGGCCTCCGACTTGTGAAGCGCCACCTCGAGACCCAGCTGCCGGATCCTCTCTACGACTATCGCAACCCCGCGTGTCAAGTTGTCGGCCGCCGCCTCGTACGACCCACCCTGAGCTTGCACCAGCGTATCGTCCGCGTAGCAGATTACGCTGACGCCGCTAGGGAAGGTCGGCGCGCAGCACCCAGTCGTAACCGATGTTCCACAAGGGCGGCCCCAGAACCGATCCCTGTGGATCACCGCACGACATCTCTCGCCGGTTCCACTGTCCGTCTTGACCAGGGTAGATGACAGCCCTGTCTGTCAAATAGTCCCCGACCACACGACGAAGGTAGGTCGGCACCCGGTGATACCGGAGTGCCTCCCTAATGCAGCTCCAGGGCATAGTGTTGAAGGCGTTGGCGATGTCGAGAGACACCGCCAAGACCACACCGCCCCGAGAGACCGCAGCCCCCGTCGTGAGGGCTCTCACGCGCATGATGGCGTCCACCGTCGAGCGCCTCTTGCGGAAACCAAACTGGTGTTCCGCAAGATCCGGACCCATTCCCTCCAGGTGCTCGGCGAGGCAGTTTGCAATTACTCTTTCAAAGAGCTTGCCCACCTCGTCGAGCAGCACAATGGGCCGGTATGCGGACGGCGAGTCCGCAAGGCGCCCCGGCTTCTGGATGAGGACCAGCTTCCCCGTCTTCCAACGAAGCGGGAACTGGCCTCTTTCCATGCATGCGCTTAAGAACCCCTCTAGTCGGGGCCCAAGAGCCTCTGAGGCCAGGACCCTGGCTTTGCCAGGCAAGCCATCAGGTCCTGGGGCGGTATTTTTGGCATTCAGCCTATAGTGCGGGGACTAAGAAATAAAAATGTCGATAGAAGAAAATATTTAAAGACTAACTTAATATCTAACATCTTTCAGTTTCATTATAATAATGTGATACAATACTTGTAATTTTCATAATGTTCATAAATAAATCCCACACATAACAAACAATATAGTAAACACAAGATTTATAAAAACGGTAATGCTTTGTGGCGGTGTATTAAAAAAGGGTGTAATGGCTTACTCACATGGGCCGCGGGTTGTCCACAGGTTATCGCGGCCTCGACATAGAGGGCGAAGAAGGAACATGGGTGGTTTTTAGTCAGTAGAAGTCTGACACTCTCTTTCGCTCTGCCCAAGAGCGGAAGGGGTTATTCGATGATTTTTACACCCGCCAAAAAAAAAAAAAATGGCTTACTCACATTAAGTAACTTGGAAGAATTTGTTAAAATAAAGGAACATAAATGTGCCACAAACGTTTCGGAGACCCAAATTAAGGAACCAATGCATGAACTCGAGCTGCAAGTGGTTTCCACCATGGAGCCCATTCCTACAATCTACAAGCAAAAACTTAATGATACATTGGATCGAGGATTGAATTTAGTCAGTGATATGCCACAATTTAAAAATGTCAAGTCCGGCCTCTACAATAAGAGAAACAAATCTCTCGGTGTAAATAGATTGTTTGCAAAGTCACCTATAGATGTACAAGTAAGTAGAGTTAATATTTCCTTAGAATATTATGAAAATATTGAGACATGGAATCCATGTATTCTTTTTTAATTTGAACGTTATTGTAATAAA
Source organism: Diarsia rubi (assembly GCA_932274075.1). NCBI lineage: Eukaryota > Metazoa > Arthropoda > Insecta > Lepidoptera > Noctuidae > Diarsia > Diarsia rubi. The sequence goes on along the minus strand of OW026412.1, from coordinate 10,199,689 downwards.
ATAAAACTCATGTAAGAGTTTCCTAATATCTTAGCAAAGAAATTCGTGCATGCCATTTTAAAATCTATTTTAATGGGTAATCTATTTTAATAATTTTTCATTTCACTTTGATGGAACTTTTGTTGAAAAGACATTTATTTTTATTATTCACTAAACAGGTAACAAAACTTCAGCTATAAGAAAACTTCAACATAGATCTCTATGTAAAACAATATTTACAATGTTTTTGATATGTGTCCAAGTTTTTATTGCAATTATGAAACACTCTGTGATTTTATTAAGAGCACGAAAAAGGAAAATATTTTTAAAATATTTTTTTTTTTGGAAAGATTTATTTATCTGTGATTTTAAATAGTAAGATTATTATAATGAAACTGAATGTAAATTATAAGAATAGTTGGTCGCTGAGTTGAACAACAATGTTTGTTATTTATGTTCTTTTTCAAAAATTTGTTTACTGTTATGTTATGTTTTTTTTTAAGTTAGTCTTTTAAATAATACATATTTTCTTCTATCGACATTTTTATATGAAGCCCACCTATGGGTGTGCTAAGTGGAATACTTTAGGTGTGCTTCGTCTGGGTGTGCTTCGTTTGGGTGTGCTTCATGGAATACCTCGACATCCGCGCGGGCGTAGCCGGCGAAGGCATCAACTAGTATAGGATAAGACTATTCCTTAAAGTCAAAGAAGGCAAGAAGGAAATAACAAAGAGAAAGAAGAAAAAGAGAACGTCGTGGAAGTCTATTTCTCTTTTTACCCGACTACGGCGAAGCCAAAAGGAAGGGTAATGATTTTTTGAGTATTGTGACTAATTATCAGCCTCAAAATCAGGACATATGCTTAGATCGGTTCCGACTACCAGATACTAAATTCGAGCCCAAACATACGAAGACACGTGAATCCCTAATCTGCACTGGACACGTGCTGCGTAGTACAGTCGAACAAGCTATTAAGTACACAGCCAGCTAACTTGCATGTACTTTTAAGAATATACAGATACATTTAGAGACTGATGTCAGCGATTTCTGCCTGTTTACTTATTAGCTTGTTCGACTGTACACTTTCATGGCCCGCTTTTAACGGTGGTATCAAAAGCCTACTCCAAGAACTAATTTTACTACTTTTCGGAAGAACTCATATATTAAAATTCACTTACGATCGTAACAGAAGTCCTAGGTCCTAAAACTGATGGACGGACAAAAGTTAGGAAACAAAACAAGATTAATAGATAGAGCTACTGAACGAACTAGAAACGCTAATACTACATAAATTATGCATAGAAAAGGTAACCCCTTTCCACCTCTTGAAACTTAGGTAACACGTGAATATTATATTCAAAAGGATAAAGTAAAGCTTATGTTGGAAAAACAACACGTGTAATTATAAATATTTTATTAGAAATATCACGGAGTTACGTGTTTCATTTTAAAATTATATCGTGTAGGTGTATTTTGTTAGGTTACGAGAGAAATATCTCGGTTTTATCCACGTTTTGTTATTGAAATAGATAGGTATTATTACCACACCTTCAAGAGTCTATTTTTACTTTGTCATAAGCTGACAATAAAAGTGTAGGTAGTACGTTATATATAGGATATCCCACGCCTCTACCACCCGGAAAGAAAGAAGAAGAAGTCTTGTTTTTTTTTGGGGTAATGGGAGATCATAAATTATTATTGTTAGTTTATCTATCTGTTCGTTTAGGTTAAGTGGGGTGTAGTTCTTGTCGTTCATTACTATAGCTATATAGTACTGAACGACACAAGTAATATACAGTACTTGTGTGAGGTTTATAGTGAAATAATGTTTTTAACCTAGTTATTTGTTTCTGCCAAAGATTATGAATATTAATTAGACCTCTCCCTCCATTTTGACGTCTAGTCGTGACGTGATAGTTAGCCTTTCTATTGCAGACTTAGGGTGTAGGTTATTGTGATTAGCATTTGTGGTGCGTGTCATTCTCTCGATTTGGCGGATGTCAGTTTTTGACCATTTGTATTGGGATCGCGTATGTGTTCAATGTCTTAATTAAATGTTATCCGGAAAGTTAAGTTTTACATACTGCGACCACTCTTCTCTTGTATTCTGTGTTCAATATTTTTTTAATTGTTGTGTGTCCTGACCTGCCTGTATCCTAAATATTCATATAAATCGGTGGGTTATATAGCTGTAATTGTGTCAATATTGTTAATTGCATAGTTGCCCGGTTTAATTTTTTTTATAAAGGTGTAAAAGTACAAACGAAGGGCACTTGTTCTCCCCACCACTGCGATATTTTTTTGTTCTAGACCATACCTGGGAACCCCTAGTTACGGAGATATTGGGGGTCAAAGTTCCAAATTTTGCACAGCTGTTTTTGTAAATACTAGTTTTTCAGGTTTTAGCTTTACTTAAATTACCTGCATGACCCGTTTACTATTCAAAGCATCCACTAGCACAATGTTTTAAGAGTGCTATATTGAGTTTTACCGTAAAATGTGATTTTGACCCCAAAAAAAAAGTCGTTTCCCAGCAAAAATTTTTGCTTAGGGGTACTTAGTTTGATGTACAGAATGCTTGGTTGACGTATGTGTGAAGGGTTAATGTACACCCTGTATGTACTGTTTTAGATTTATCTAGTCCAAACTGCATGTCAATGTTTTTGCAAAATTCTGTCGTGATATCTATTACTTTTTTCATAACTTTTTCTGTTTTTGTGTATAATTTAATGTCGTCCATATAAATAAGATGAGAGATTGTGGTTTCTTCTGTTGTTTGTTTCAATATCCGGCCTTACTCGATAACGACTCAGGGAGTCTCCCTGATAGATCCCTTTTTAATTTTAGCGTAGTTTTCCATCGGTACATAATATTTTGCAAGAATTCTATTGTCGTGTTTATTTTGTAAATAAAACTTTTTCTATAATCTATATAGGTACAGTGTAAATATACATTTTTAATAGCAGCATGATAACAAAAAAATAGCAAATCTTAAAATGTATCTTATAATACGATCATTCGACTTCTCAATGAATCATTACACGTTAATATTTCCGGTCGAATGTATACACCACTGTCACTACGGGTAGGAGACAGTCAGGTCGAACAAGTACAAGTCACCATATTTCTCGGTTTCGAACTGGACAGTTCTCTCACGTCTCACTCGGACGAGCATCCTTCGCGCTGGAACGGATAGCGAAAACGCTCCTACGTAAAATGTTGAGAAGGTGTTATTTCGCTTTGGTACATTCGGTTCTTCAGTATGGTGTTGAGTTTTGGGGCCGAGCTGCCGATTGAGAGCTAGCGTTTAGGATGCAGAAGCGTGCTGTGAGGGCAATTACGCGTTCACAGTAGGATGACACCGCCAGACCACTTTTCAAAACTTTAAAAATATTGACTGTTCCCGCTATGGTGATATTGTAGGCGGCAGTCTATGTTAGACAATATTTGAGTGACTACAGTAAACGTGGAGGTAGGCATAACTACTGACCTCGTGGTCGAGACAAATTAGCTGGATGCCCACACTTCCTAAGTCTGGAAAGCTAATTCATGTTATGGGTCCAGCAGCTTATAACCGACTACCAGATAAAATTTTAAGTGCGACATCTGGAAATGATTTCAAAGCTAAACTGATAGACTGGCTAACCGACCAGCCATTATTTATGACCTAAAGGAAAGGTTTTAGATACTTACTTCATGAAGTTAATTATTACTGACTTGGTTTATTTTTCATAATTATTTGTTGTTGTATTCTGAATTATTATTATGTCCTGGATAATTTTATTGTTATTATTTTTCTTTAATGTATGATTATTTTGTGAATGCTTGTTTAAATGCATAATGATTTGTGTTCTTATTTTTCATTCAAAACTTGACAAGTTATTTTTATAATTATAAAATATTACTAAATTAAATAAACTATACTAAACATTTCGTGAAACCGCACCAGACTATACGTAATTACAATCGTATTCTAACCAAAATCTAAATGTCATTTGCTATAACTGCAAAATTCCTACCCAATAATGATATGAATGCAGAAAGCAATTTATAATAGTGACCAAAAGTGCACAGTAACAGGCAGCATTGCTGAAAATTGCATCCGAGACATTCAGCTTCATGATAAATGGTTCCGTCTGTCTTTAAGAATGTAGCCAGGCGGTTAAACTATGGAAGGGACAAGTCATCCATCGTAATAATGTGACGTATCTACCTATTCATTCCGCTTTAAAACGCTTTTGATGGGAAAATGCAGTTTTATTTTGTACTGGCTGTATGTAAAATGGAACTGCAAAAAAAGTAGTGTTCTCGTAATACTGCAAGTGTATTTACAGAAAGGACTTTCTGAAAGTAACACGTTCCTATATATTTTGTGCAGGTACGGATATCTACAACACAATCACAATAAATATATTTCTAAAGATCACAAACAATACTTCCAATTGCCAATTACGAGCTCGATGCCATCGAAACGTAGATAGATCATCTGCTTTCTTCAGCGCAAAAAATACGAAGCAACTCTTATAATAGCAAAGCGAAGCGAACTTTTTCCTTCACAACGATTCCACACAAACTCCGCTGGAATAAATATCACGAAAATTTTATTATAATTTTCTCACTGCATATTTCATGAGACCTTATTGCGACGCAATTACGTCAGGCTATCAATTAAGTACATTAGTCTGCCGAAAACACATGTAACGTTGCTGTTGTTTAAAAAACGGGTCACAAAACACAAGCTGCGCTGCAACCACATTAATAATTTATCAGCCACATGACGGCTGTTTGCTAATAAAGCGTGGATTCGCGCTGGAAATATTAATAAAAGCAGCTTGCAGCCGGAACTCGGACGGTCGGAACCGGCGCGCGCTGCGCACGTCCAATGACAAATGACCAGCTGAAACTTTCATTTAGTTTACCATTTGAATTAAGCGACCGAAAATCATTATTTAGGATATCCGTTTTTTGACGTTTGGGCGTATTTATTCAGTTAATTATTAAGTAACGAATTATCGTAAGTTATATTGGTTTAATTATGTATTAGTTCTGAATATTTTTAACGTTTTAACGCGAATCTATACTAATATTATAAAGCTGAAGAGTTCGTTTGTTTGTTTGTTTGAACGCTAAGATCTCAGGATCTACTGGTTGGAATTGAAAAAATCTTTTTGTGTTAGATAGTCCATTTATCGAGGAAGGCTTTAGGCTATATAACATCATGCTACGATTAATAGGAGTGTAGCATAAATGAAAAATGTTGCAAAAACGGGAAACGATATTCCTTATCGAGAGCTTCCGTTTCGCGAAAATGGTTTAAGTTATGCAAATATTATGTATCAAAGAAATGTTCCTTTTTAAAAGTTCTACAAATAAATCCGCGACAGCATATATCTATCTACTAAGATTGACTCACTGTAACCATTTTTTACTATCGAAATGTTAGGTTAAATATAATTATTTTTCGCGAAGCTTATTTAACCCATATGGTATGAATCTATATCTAAATAATTATGATTGTTAGAAAGCAAATTGAATATAGAATATTTGTTCCTTTTGCTCTATACAGGGTGTTTGGAAGGGAGCTGTACATACGCCTAGGGTAGAAACTAGGGATAGTCTGCTACCTACCCCCGCCCATTATATTGACCTTGGCCTCAAGGTTTTTTTTTAATTTATTATTATTTTTTATTTGACTTTTTGACTAAAACTACCTGTAGCTCAAAATCTATCCATGGGACCGGTCGGCTAATGGTCTTGTTTTAATCGTTAGAGTCTTAGGGTCCTGCAAAAAATTATTTTACACCAGAAAATTGTGGAGAAGAAAAGTTATGGGGCCTGAAGTACCGTAGTAAGGTAAAGAAATAATTTTAAATTAAAAAAAAACCTTGAGGCCAAGGTCAATATAATGGGCGGGGGTAGGTAGCAGACTATCCCTAGTTTCTACCCTAGGCGTATGTACAGCTCCCTTCCAAACACCCTGTATAATTTAAACAAATATCTTAGAAGATATCGCAATGTTAAAATGTACGCGCGACAAAATAATTACGCGGTCCGCCGGCCCTCGCGTCCCGATGTAGATACGTGGAGATTCTGGCCTCCGTGAAATTCAAATTCAAAATATTTATTGCACCATAATATTTACAAGGTGTTATTGTATATTGTTTTGTGAGCAGTAGTGGCCCAGTGGTGGCGGCTCCGACTTACGAACGGTCGTGGGTTCGAACCCAGACAAACGCATTACTTTGTGTAATTTATTTCATCACCACTGCTCTCAAAATGGTGAAGGTAAACATCCTAAGGAAACCGGTATATCTTAGAACTAAAAATTTGAAGATTGTGACATGTACCAATCCGCACTGGGCCCGCGTGGTGGATTATAGCCCATTCCGCTCCTAGAGAGGAGGCCTGAGTCCGTTCAGTGGGAACAATATAGGCTGATGATGATGATGATGATGATTGTATATTTAACAGTAAGAGATAGGTAGGTACCTATAGTAATTCTCAATTTAATCATATAATCTAAGGTTCTATCAAATATTATAGAGAGAAAAGATTAGCTTTTTTGTTTGTTACGATTTAACTCAAAACTCAGACGCCTTGGAAAATTCTTGCAACATAATAAAGCTAATTGAAAAAATATTACTATGCATAGTCGATCTATCGAGGAAGGTTGTAAGTTATATATTATTGTGACGCATACAAAGTTGCGTGGGTCTGCTAGTGACTTTATATCCACGAAAGACAGAACGTTGAGCAATCTCCCTCTACCAAGAAAGGAGGACTTCATTGGCCTAGTTTTCTTTTTTTTGACAATTTGAACATAATAGGCAGATCATGATTTAATTTATAATCAACCTTAATTAATTAGAATTTACGTACACAACATCGAATAAGCCGTTTTGAACCGGCTATTATATTCAGTGTATATTGGCTTGGCAATACAGAGTTTATTCTCCGAACTCAGGCTTTCAAGCCCCAAAACTACGTGATACTCGTATACGTTAAATGTCACACGAACGTTGTCTAAATGCAGCTATCATTGTCTATTAAACCAAATATCGATCAAATTTTTTGGCCGATGTTCGCCAAACGTTTCATCACACTAATATTTTAAAAGCGAAAGATTGTGTGTATGTTTGTTACTTCTTCACGCTAAAACTACTAAACGGATTTTAATTAAAATTTGGTGCACAGTTAGTTTATAACCAAGATTAACACATAAGATAGTTTTTATCCCAATTTTATCTTCGCGTGGGATAATTTTCGTAAGAAAATTTGAAACTCCTTACCAAATTTTATTAAAATCGCCCCAGCCGTTTAGACGCAAAGCGAAGAACAAACATACACACTCACAAACTTTCGCCTTTATAGTATTTGTATGATAATAAACAACACTATTACTGACAAAAATCTAGCCCAGTAACCCTTACTGATACAACACTCATTCACTTCCACAAAAAGCTAAAAAAACCTAATGATGATGCTAGCAAATAGAAAAAAGAAAACACAGAAAGGAACCTTCCCTTGTCAGAGTTTTTTGAGTTGTAGCGAGCGAAGCCGCTGGCCAAGTAATGAATAAATGATATCGAACGCATCTCACAGTCTCCTTGTATCAGCACTATTAAACTTAACTACCTCGTTGGATCCTGCCTGCTTCGTGGGTCCAGTGGTCACAAGCGTGACTGCTGAGCATGAGGTCCTAGGTTTAATTCCTAAATCGGGAAAAATGTTATTGGGTTTTTACTATCAAGAATTCGTCAGTAGCAGACACGGAGTCTGGATTTCTGCCCGATTCATGGTTATCGGCTCGTCTTAATTAATACTAGCGAAATATAAGTCTATAGTCTATTGTATCCATGAACTAACACGAACGAACCATTAAACTTAAATGTCGAATATTAGATCTAAAAAGCATTTGGAGCCACGATAAGTACCCCATTTGGTGCTAATGATTCTTACTACTGCTAAGTAGTAATAATGTCGATATTATCGACAGTTTCCCTGTCTAGTACTCTTAGCATTAGCCTGGAATAGTCGGAAACTATTGAACCTAAGTATACTAAATGCTGGTTGTATTGTTTTATTCTATTGTTTTAGAATAGAGAGTTGTTGAAATTCATTGGTATTTTTTTTAGAAGACTGGAACAAGATGAAAGAAAACTATTGACATCCAACTTATTTATTATCTTTCTGACTCGCCCCCCCTACTAACTGGGATTATATTATATTGTTATTATATATACTTATATATAACTGGTGAAACGAGGATGAGTTATTATATGGTACACCTCTGCCAAACCTTGCAGGGATTACATGCGTGGTGTTACATTAGGTATCTTACTGCGGTACTCAGAAATATTTAATGATTACTTAAGCCGTCACTTAGTAAAGATTTGACATACTTTTGTATGACAAAACTGTCAAAGCCTTTACTTAGTGATGGCCTAAATAATCATTAAAGCTCTCTGAGTGCGGCAGTTACTGTCTTTCTGTTTCTTGTCATGTCTTCAGAGTATTTGATGAATGCAATACGAAAAAAGGGTCTTTGCATAACACTTGTAATAAGCCGAGGTGTATGTGTACGTTTATACATTACACAAGTAGTTTTTTTTAAGTTCAGTTATTCAGGTGATGCGATACAGCGGCCGTGAATACAAAGGGCTAAGAAGGAATATGGGTGGTTTTTAGTCAGTACAAGTCTGACATTCCCTACCGCTCCGCCCAAAACGGGAGGAGCCATTTGATGATTACCCACCCACCAAAAAAAATGGTTATGAGATCACGACCGACTTTCCTTGGTAATCAGATAAAATAAACTCATGTTTCAAAACCGACAATACCTACGGAGTTTTCATATCAAGTCTGCTTCACCGTGTACATTGATTGGCTAAAATTTTAATTAAGGCTGGTACACTGTTTCCGTCTGATACCTTCCCGGGCTGACATAAGCTGTGGATGCTTTATCTAGATCTATAGTAGATTGGTTGCGGTTATCATACATAACATATTTTTTTCCGTTAGTTCAAGCATTTCTGTCATATCTATTATTGGAATCAAATATAACAGCTCACAACTTAGGACCCAGTAATATTAATGACAATAATATCCGTGGTGGCAACTGGGCTTATCCCAGTTGTAAACGTCCCAGTGTGCCTATTGGCATTGTTCGTGTTGGTTTGTTTGTTTGTTGTTGTTGTTTGTTGTTGTTGTGTTTGTTGTTGTTGTTGTTTGTTTGTTGTTGTTTTGTTTGTTGTTTTGTTTGTTGGCGTTGTTGTTGTGAGAGTGGAAATTATGTTTTTCCGACTCCTCTATTCTTTTCTGATTAATTTCGTTGTGGGATCCAAGACAGTTAAATCGTTTATCTGGGACTTCGTAGAACTTCATTGTCTCGGCGCTTTTCTTGTGGTCTGTTGTACTGGTACTGTTGATTCTGGCTTACAGGAGTTACAGTGGTTTAGGAAAAGTGTGGCGGGATTGTCCCAAAAAAAAAACTATAACATATTATCACGCCTGTCATCAATCACAAGATTAGGCAGAGGTGTACTTAACAGTATGCTCATATATCGCCAGTTAGGCATATTGAAGTCCCATGGCAAATTTATAGGCTTCAACCGGACCTATATCCAGACTTCGGATGTTGGGTAAAATGATTATTTTCACACCAAATAATCATTTTACCCAATCTGGCAATCAAACCTATAACTTCTAATTTTTAATTATTATTTAAGTACATGGTTAATTAATAAACGCTTCAAAAATGTGAAAAATCATAACTCACTTTCTTGAATAAACAATAAACCGACCCAGTACGAGTTAAACTCGTGTTCTGAGGCGCTTCGGTATAAACTTGTAGGTATTCAACTAATATTTACGAATTAACAAAGTGATCAAAATTATACTTACGGTATTCAAAAAAAATCCCGCCGAATTCTGCTAGGTACGAGTAGTTCGTAACATTTTAAATTTTTCAAATTCCTGGACATTTTAGAATTTCAGATCGTGATATTTTCCCGTGAGACGGTTAAAGCCTAAAATGTTTGAGAGTTCGTTGACACCGCTTAGTGCCTTTGGGGAAAACACACAAAGCTCCTCTGGGATAATCCTAAAAATATTGACGCCTAAAAGAAGTTACTTTAGTCGCGGAAAACCAATGATAATTTTAGTATTTAAATGCCTGAAAGGTATTTCTCGACGGCGTGTAAGACTAGCCAGAAGCCCATGGCATATAAACTTTGACACCGAATTACACACAAACCACACGATAAAGAAAGACGAGATTTATAGATATGAAACGAATGCGCATTCTACCGACTGCAAAGTTCTGAACATCCAGTTGAAATAAGCGTCAAAGAAGAAGAAGTTTGGTCAAATTTTCCGCGCCTTTAGACAGCCTTGTGACACGTTCAATCACAAATTTTCACTTTTAAGGCGACAATAAATGCCAGCGATCTTCAGCGAATCGGTGGAGATTGCGCACTCCCCGCGACCGCGAAACGCATCCTCGCAATGCACCCTCGTAATTTCGTAGGGTAATAATACGGTTCAAATAGTAAGGATTGTCCAGCCCAATTTTTAAATTTATGTTCGGGAAAAATAATATGCTATTGACAAAAAAACTATGTTATGTGTACGTTGCTTGTACAATTATTTTCCAAAAAATCAGAACGTGTGATCGCTCTGATTTTCAGACAGGAGCTCTCACACCTACAAATTCACTATCAGCCTGAAAAGTTGGCTTCTCAAATAGCTATAAAAGCCCAACTTTAAATATTCGCCGCGATATTTCAGTAGATATTGCGCGCCATACTGATTTATCATTCGCGTGATGGTCCACATGGTAAGGCGCTGCCACGCTGTCTCTAGCGGAAAATATATGGCGTCTTTGAAGCGCAGAAAGATGGGTAATTTCATTGAATTTATGAACGTATCACCGTTGATATTGCGACGTTGAAAATTTGTACGTAAAATTTTGATAAATAAACATTGTATTTAATGTTGGCTACAGTTAGTTATGGTCATATATGTGCTTTTAGAAATATGATATAATATTTTTATGAAATACTAGCGAACGTCACGCGGTTTCACCCGCGTAGTTCCCGTTTCCGTAGGAATACCGGGATAAAAAGTATTTTAAGTTACCCGGGGATAGTGTAACTACCCAACGGTGAAAAAATTTTTCAAATCGGTTCAGTAGTTTCGGAGCCTATTCGTTACAAACAAACAAACAAATGTTTCCTCTTTATAATATTAGTGTAGACGAATGAAAATTACCAAGAACTGAAGTGTAAATATTGTCTTCTTTTCACAACTTAAGACTAGTTTCTGGGCGCAATTTCGGCATCTACATCAGAAGAAAAACTGTGGAAAAGTACCAGTGATTGATAATTTCTGAGATTACGTTCCTCATCCATATAATAGAAACTGAACCGCTTTATAACTTTCGTTGAATATAGTTCATGTTAAGGATAGATTGACAAACTGAATCCGGTTTATGTTCCATACATTTTGGCCGTGTAAGTATTGCCCTTTTGCAGGACACATCAGCTGTTTAAAAAAAAAATACCGATAAAAAATTTGTAATTGGGGTTTCAGAATGATGTAATAATTGGGAACCATTTTCGCTTCGGTGTCCTTTCCACTCTGTACTATGTCCACAACAGGTGTGAAACTGTGAGTCTTTGGACAACTGGACGCTACTGAACCCACATTAAAACTAAAAGAAAAAAAAACAATTTAAAATGCGACTTGGTCGTCTGATCCCACGGGTCCATTTCGAGTCGGTACAGTTGACTAAAAACTCAGGAGTACTCAAGTTTGTAATGATCTCAACTCTGATACCAACTTGGTTACTCAACCTTGCGATCCGATGCAAAAATTCATGGCTTCCTCACTGTACTTACATTTTTCGCTAACATGTACCTTCTAATTAAATATAATACGAGCATCATATATCCTTAATCGATATGTTAGCTCGATTAGATCCGGGACACAATCGCCCAATGTCTGATATTAAAACATAATCTCACCGCTACACTACATAATGTAATTAATATCCAAGTAAGTAATCGCAATAATACAAGGTTGTAACAAATTAATTCACTTTGGTTAGCATAATCGGCCTGAGGAGCTTGTGATCGGATAATAACATACGCTGTGATCAATCTTCAGGTTAAGCCGCGCTTTCCTAGGTTGTTCTGTGGATGATTGACCCATTACATACTGTGTTTCCTCCGTGAAAAGAAACCACGGAAACGGTAGTAAGGTGGCGAGTTTTACCAAGAGGTATCGTGTCCAGCTAACTGGGTTTTGAAGGGGAAGGTCAGATACGCAGTTGTAGGGGCACAATATAAACGTGAATGGTAGAAGGCTAGATAAACAGACATACACGCGAGTGAGAAGTATGAACGGCGGGCCAGTTACTGTGCACTGCGGTTCTAAAATGGCCGCTTTAGTAGAATCGTAAAATGGACTTTATAGTTATAGACATAAAGTCCATTTTAAGAATTTGAAATTTTAACGTGATTCATACTACGATTCTGCGTGAATTCGGATAAAGCGGCCACTTAAGACCCGCTGGTCCGAGTGGTAGGTTGTCTTTACGGGTCTTTAGGGGCTGGTTACGTCACGTTGTGGGTAAAAAAGTACCAACCTTGTGACCTCACACGACTTGGCACCACTTTTCGAAGCACTATATCGTCTTTATCTTTTGTTTACGCGAAAAAAGGAAAAATACGCGTCCATTATTTTTTGCCAATCTATCTGACGGACTAATTAGATTTTTTTGGTAAATACCTTATTAAACGCAGTAAACAGCAACACGTATATTTCTTTATTGCATTATCCTCCTAACACAGACACATAATCAACACGTCTTCCTGAAGATGTACTATTAGGTACAACTCTGCCTAACCCATCGGGGATTACTTGCGTGATGATATGTTATGTCATCCAATCTGCATGGTACCGTGTATTATTAGCGTAAGATACATAGTCATTCTAATAAAATTAGATAACATATTAATTTGATCATCGTCTCTAAGTGTTAGTGAAGATTGAAGTTCGGAGAAAACTCGGGCACTAATCATTATTGATAAGTTCTAAAAGTTATATTAGAATTATGTTCTACTAGTTGTTGCCAGCTGCTTCACCCGCTCCAACTCGACAATTATCCAACGGGAAGATAAAATCGGGATAAAAACTATTCTATGTGTTAATCCAGTTATAAACTATCTGTGTACCAAATTTTATCCAAATTCGTTCAGTAGTTTTTACGTGAAGAAGTAACAAATATACACACTTAAAAACTTCCGCCTTTATAATATTAGTGTGAAGTGTGATTTACCGTGGTTTCAGATACCAGGTCAGAATTAGAACCTATTATGTTGCTTTGTTGTTTTTTTAGGGTTTATAGTTTCGCCGTGTCCGTCTGTCTGTCTGTCTGTCCGTCCATCCGTCCGCACTATATCTCAAAGACTCTTAGTTCTAGAAAGCTGTAATTTGGCATGAATATACAAATGAGTAATGCCGATGTAGTGCTACAGTAAAACATTAATATTTTTACACAATAAAGTGGGGATGATTCTTTTTCTCGCAAATTTCATTGTGTGGGATGTCGTTGGATAATTATGTCTTGCGAGTTTGCTCATCAAACAGTTTTTCGTTTAAGGGATTCGTTTGTGAAATATTAAGCTTTAAAGTGCAAATTTTTGTTAGACTCAAGTGTGCCAACAAGTGTGTATAGGTGGTTTATGTTGGACGTGTGAAAAAACTCATGGTAGTAGCATATATAACGAAAATAAAAGAAAAACTAGCACACCTAACCAGGCTTTACAAGTTTACGAGTAATAGTCGATCAACTTATAAAATGTACTTGTATGAAATATTTTCCTGTACATAATGTGTGGGAGCGCAGGTCTCAAAACTGTAAATGTAAGTTTGATTTATTTTAACAATAAAAAAAACATCGTTCGGGGGTAGGTAGGCAGGGTGGTTAATCAGTTTAGTAAGTGCACATATTTTGATAGGCAACTACCGAATCCTATATTGTGGGTGGTCCGACATGCACTTGGCCGGTTTTTAATTCGTAAATGGTGTATAAACAAAACTTTGTAAATCTCAACTGATTGTTATTGTATTTATCTACGGTACCTACATGAATATCTAATATCAATACCCATAGCCTACCATTTACTAGAATTAGATCATTTATCCAGAGAATGATGTTAATATATTATATAGTATAGTATCTAACAAACATCATTCAAAATTACTCATTAAAGGCGGATTCCACGTATCTAATGTTACCTGAATCATGAAACCCAACAGACAGACGACTGTACCCGAAAATAGAACGATTACCGCAGCTGCAGGCAAATGGCCGACTGAGTTTACGCTAAAACGGTAATACAAAAGCAATATCAAACACTTCTAGTGGCACCCACAACAAAAGCAGGATATTTTGTAAACATTTTACTGCGTCCCAGTCTGTGACGATATTTTGGACGCTGTCGTTGCAAAATGGCAGTTTTTACTGCCTTCCACGAGACCATTTGGTAACGTTACAGCCCGCCATAGTTGTCGTTAGACAGAAATGTTCTTTAAAAGTAAGACGTTTTTTTTACACACATATTTTTTTCCCTTCTCAATAAATTGGTAGACCAATAAGAAATCTTCTATAGTTTTAAAACAAGCGATCAAGCGGAAATAAGGTTTGTTTTAAAATATTGTACGGAAAATGATTTTCATAAAAGTGTTGTTATTTTTACAATCAATCTTTATGAGCGTCTTCATCAGCTATTTAGTTTCGCAAACTAAGTATGACTTAACGAATGGAAAAAGCAAAATGATGTTTTGAATGTTGGTAGGCAAGCTTTTACACTTTGCTGCCTCCCGGCGCTCGTTAAGGTGACAAAACATCGTTTTTAGTTCCCTCTAATGCACGGTACCTCTGGCACAACTGCAATTTTCTCACTTAGGAGCCATGGCTATTTGCAAAACGTGTGAAACTTGCCCAATAAAGTTGCACTACAGTTGAATTTTGTTTATAACACATTCAATTATGGTGGACTTAAAACTGTGTAACAAACCGCTAGTAATTTGCGAAAATACAGGGTGTAAATCAACCCTTCACACATACGTCAACCAAGCATTCTGTACATCAAAATAAGTACTCCTACGCAAAAATGTTTGCTGGGAAACGACTTTTTTTTGGGGTCAAAAATCACATTTTATGGTAAAACTCAATGTAGCACTCTTAAAACATTGTGCTAGTGGATGCTTTGAATAGTAAAAGGGTCATGGAAGTAATTTAAGTAAAGTTACAATCTGAAAAACTAGTAATTTACAAAAACAGCTGTGCAAAATTTGGAACTTTGACCCCCAATATCTCCGTAACTAGGGGGTTCCCAGGTATGGTCTAGTACTAAAAAATGATCGCAGTGGTGGGGAGAACAAGTGCCCTTCGTTTGCGTTAAGGGTACTTTTACACCCTTTTATATATTTTAGAATAACCTATAGACTTTTTTTTCATATTTTTCGTATTTATCTCGTGCTTAGTAACTAAGCTAATGTCAGAGTTTTAATGCCACTCGTGGGCCTCTGACCTTGACTTTACCGATATCTCTCAGGGATGCTGGTTTGGTGGGTGAGGAATAATCACTGTGATTCTTATTTACAAATAGAAACATATATTAACAGGAGATCGGACTGGGTCAACAAAATATTATTCTAATTAGTCCCTCAGTTAGATTATCGAAAAATATTGGATACGTGTTTTTTGTTTTATCAAATTATTAAAAAATGACGGAGATAAAACGCCTCAAAAATCATGACTGGGGGGTTGTGACGTCATTTGTAGGTAAAAATGTACTGACATGTGACGTTTTCGAAGAGTTCACAAGTTTTCAAAGCACTGTATTGTCTTCATTTTATGTTTATGAAAAAATAAAAAATATTTGTTCAATATTTTTTGAAAATCTATCTGACGGACTAATTAGTTTTTTTTTGGCCCTATTGTCTAAATTATGGAGAAAACGCAAAAATGTTAATAGGGCAACGCGGCCATACAAACAGACACAAAAAGCGACATCATTTATAAAAACATTTTACTCATGAAAATTCTTGACGAAAGAATGTAAGCAAGCAGTAGAGCTTGGGTTTCGAGATGGGACCTCTCGACCGTGACAAAATAGGTTTTGATGATCCGATGCTCGCTATTTCGATCCCGAATATTTTGCTATACTCGTGACAAAATTATCAGGGTATGTAACAAAATAATCCTTGAGCCAGACTGCTTTTGGCTTGGGTTTGAGATTTAAATTATGTTGTACCAACATAATTTCTCCTTGCCTTTGGTGTTTTGGTGAAAATATGTTTATTGGGTTAAGTTTTAACAGGATTTTAAAATTGAAGGAATCCCTTGTTTTTGTTGTTCCAAAAACGAACATATTGAAGGAGAATCATATTTCACGATTGGGTATTTCACCAAAAAGTCTTATTAGTCCGTCTGTTAGATTATCCAAAACGATTGGATACCTACGCGTTTTTTGTTTTTTTTTCAAATTAATAAAAATTTACGAAAATAAAACGTTTTAAACATCATGAGTGGGGGGGCTTGTGACGTCACTTTCTGGGTAACGTACACCGTACGTAAACGTACCTACTGTCTGTGACGACAGACGACTTGACACGACTTTTCGAAGCACTATATCGTCTTCATCATTTGTTTACGTACTTTTTGTTTACGTTAAAAAAATGTTTAAGTGCTTTTTATTTATGCTGATGATAAGATAGCCAAACACCATTCTCTTTCCCTTAACCCAATTCATTTTTGGGGTTCAATTCAAGTTTGTAACTATGTATGTATGTATGGATGAACGACTAAACGGATTTGAATAAAATTTGGTGCACAGCTAGCTTATAACCTTGATTAACACATAGGATTTTTTTTATCCCGATTTTATCTTCCCTTCGGTTTAATTTTTGAGCTGTAGCGGGCGAAGCCGCTGGCAACAGCTAGTCTTGCATACCTCTCTGTCAACTTATCAGACATCTCTTTTCTGGCCATATCAACGTTTAAACAGTCTATCCATCGTTTACTCGGTCTTATTCTACTCTTTCACCGATCCACTTGTTTTCAGTTTTATGCCAATTAATTAATTACCAAACGCCATAAAAATTGACACCATCATCAACAGTATTATCCTAACACGGCACTGAATGAAATACAAACACTTCACTAACAAAAAATCACCCATGAATATCGCAATTGTCCCAAACAAGAGAGCGGGCGCAGTGGTCTACATAGTTACTATCACTTGGCAAAGTTATTCGTGTCACTTCACATTTCTGAAGTTGGACCGCGAATAACGGTACAACTTGAAGTGGTTAGTTGACACTTTGTTGCAAGGTCCTAGGTAGGTGCAACTGTTAGCGACAGTATCGTCGGCAGCAACTTTACTTTGTGGGACGTCCGATAAGCCGCCTACATACCGTTGCTAACTAATGTTGGCGTCGCACTCATCAGTTAGGTCGCGGGCTTTTGTTTTTGTAGGTAGTACAGACATGGTCTGGTACAGCCTTGTTCTATATAGGTGAGAAAGTTTAGCATAGAAACGGCGGAAGTTACTAAGATTCAATGTCTTTTAAACTTTTCCACGTTTATAAACTTACGCCTTTTTCCCGAGGGGGTCGGCAGACGCAATAGAACGCCACCTGCTCCCATCCTTACATGCTCCCGCTGTTTCGTCTACGTTCATAGAACTTGAGCTGGCTATACACGAGTGTTGGTTGAGAAAAAAAGTTTTTGGTGATAAAGTGAGAGTAGATATTTTGACATGACATGTGTTTGATTTTCAAATGCTTTACGACTTTTTTAAATTTCAAATAACACATTTTCTCATCTTACGTTTGAAAGCTAATGAACAAATTCATCAATAAATATGAAATTATCAGTTTATTTTTCGGATTTTTCTCAAGTTAAATAATAATTTTCTGTTTGTCGACAGGAGGTATTGAGGTACCAGAGTTTGGAGAGCCCATCACAAACCTGACTGTGCCTATCGGGAGGGACGCGACCTTCGAATGTATTGTCGTGAACCTAGGCAACTTTCGGGTAAGCATTTTTAATTATTTTACATTGTGTCTTTATACTACTATATTGTTACACGTTTTTTTGCATTTTTCTGGTTTTCTAGTATTTTATAGAAAGAAAACATTTCCATTTGTGTGCGGGGAAATGTCAGTAGATTGCCTAACTACATATCCCTTCTCGGAACACACGTGTTACGTTACCGACCATATTATGTAATCCACAATTTCGATTTGAACACCAAAACAATTTTTAGTGAAATCTTTAATCGCTGTCAATAAAACCTTACCACCAGCTCACACAACTGCCTACTCCGGAGAATAAACTAGATTATTTCGAACTAAAATCATAAAATGAGCTTGAAGCTTCACTGAATTTCAGCACCAGCCTACAGGTATTTTACTATAGCGAACTGAATAAGTAATTCAGTTTAAATCAGGCCTTTATTACTTCGAACAATCTATATTAATAGTCCGTAGACAAAAAGCTTGGGCCGTCCCTCGTACAACTATATAATAAAGTCGAGAGGCTGAATATTAATTATTTTAGTTAACTTGAGTAAGCTTGTCAGTTTTAGGCCAAATAAACTAGCGACAACAGTAAAATTATGAAGTTGAAAAGTTTAACCGACCGGGATTAGCGATAAACCGCGATAGAGAGCTAGATTGTCTGAACCGCATGGTAAATAGCTTTGTGGTTTATGTTTAGATTTTGACTTCATCAAAAGTTATCGGACTTCATTTAGTTTAATGCTGCTTTTTTATCCACGAAACATCAATTAGATGACGTGTTAAAAATGAACAAGGTTATAGTACCTATTGCTTGCGTAAGAGAGTGCGAAATATGTGTTGGGATATTGACCAGTTACTGCCGTACTCAGAGATATTTAACGATTACTTAAGCCGTCACTTAGTAAAGGTAAAGGTTTGACATATTTTTGTATGATAAAACTGTCAAAACCATTACTAAGTGATGGCCTAAGTAATCATTAATGCTCTCTCAGTGCGGCAGTTAGTGGTAGAAAAGCAGGTACAAAATGCACAAATGAAGATATCAACTGCAATAACTTTGAAGAGTGAAAAGTATTACAGTTAGACATAAAACGTGATGACCATAAAGCTAGACCACCGTCTATGTCGGCAATGGTTTTGACATGTCTCCTTTGTGCTCGGAGTTTTGCGGCCAAAGTAAGACATTATAGGCATTTGAAAGCACGTGAAATAGCAGCACAACAAAAGTCTGAATAACCACCCTTTTTTTTGAGAGTGGGATAATAATAAAATATAATAATAATAATATTCCACAACTATCACACAACGCCATCTAGTCCCAAGCTAAGCAGAGCTTGTGTTATGGGTACTAGACAACTGATAAACATACTTATATATTTCTAAATACATACATATTATAGATAAATTACACCCAGACACAGAACAAATGATCGTGCTCATCACACAAACATTTGTCCTGGGTGGGAATCGAACCCACGACCTCCGGCATAGCAGTTAGGGTCACTAACCACTAGACCAACAGGCCAGTCGGATATCATCAAATGACTCCTCCTACCCTGGGCGGAGAAGAAGGGAGTATCAGACTTCTACTGACGAAAAACCACCCATATTCCGTATTAGCCCTTTGTGTCCGGGGCCGCGGTATCTCTTCGAACAACCCGCAGCCCCGACAGGAGTCGGCCCCTGGAATTTTGCTGACATCTCTTTGAGGTGCGCATGGAACACGAACGCGCCGTCGACACGGCCAGGATAATCACAATGGAAAGCCATCGAATTCATTCGCTGTGGCTGAAATCAGTTATATAGATGGCATCATCAGACAACTGTACTAGACGCCTACTATGCGGTATGCGCCTAGGTCTACTATGCCGTTGGACATTTTCAGGCAACTTCAGATTAAAATGTGTACTGTGGGGTGATAACATTATCCAGGTGTCAAGAAATGACTGGAGGAAACCTTAATACTTTTTTCAAAAAAAGTGGTGCTTAAGGTCGATGATATTTCAATGCAGAAACTATACTAACATAATACAATAAATCTTACTAACACCCAGCTGAAACCTTTTGAAATGGAATTTCAAAATTTATGGATGAAAGCGTTTTTTTTTAATATTTTTAATTTATTCTTGTCCATACCTAATGATGTTTGTTGATCTTAGGCCACAATGCTTTCCAAATGGCTTTGGGTGACGTTGTCCAATTCAAATACATTTTTATGCAACATGTATTTCTCGGTAACTGTTCGGACATCTGGCCAGTCGGTGGCAATAAGCTCGCTTATCGCCATCGTCCGCCATCGTCCACCATGAAATGGGACTTAAATATATAAAGTAAGCGTCAAAGCGTCGGTATACTAAGTATAGATACGGCTTTGACTGACCGTTTCCGGGCAAACTGGCGTGATGTTGTCATGGTTATGGTAAAAATTTCATCACAACAGGTAAAAGGCGAAAATCTCGAGACTTTAAAAAAGTTACAGCAGTTCAAAACAGAAGGCGCATTCTAAAAAAAGTAATGTAGGTTTAGCTACCTAAGGCCGCATGCGTAATTAATAAGTTTTGTTTATGTACAATTTAAGCGAACCCCTTCCTTATTTTAATGTTTGACTTGACCTAAAAATTAAGCAGATTTAAAAAACGGTATACCAAAAAGTCTGTATATTTTTCTTAGATTTCCTCCACGCAAAATCGACCAGTGAAACGTGTTTCTTTTGTACCCGTAGGCCTCCTCTCTCTAATGCGGAGGAACAAGCTACTTAATGTACTTATTTAATTAATTTACTTAACTGATTTACATTATTCAACGCAATGAATTTTAAAGTGTTGTTAAGAGGGCTCGCTTAAGGGAAGTAGGTAAAAGTACCAGCCAACTGCTTCGCGTAGCTCTTTTGTGTGATTTCCTATGGATTTTTTGGCCTCCATTTTCTTGAAGGTTCCGACAAGCGGATAGGTTAATATTGGGACAAGCCCGCCTCACTGTTCCCAAACCACTGTAACTTCTGTAAGCCAGAATCAACAGTGGCGATAACAAGAAAAGCGCCGAGACAATGAAGCTCGACGAAGTCCCAGAGAAATGATTTAACTGTCTTGGATCCCGCAACGAAATTAATCAGAAAAGAATAGCGGTGGACTATGAAAAAAAAAACATAAGCGGATAGGTTGTGGACTACCTGCACTAATCAGGGTTTAAGATAGAGGAAAGTCACCAAATATGAAATAGTATCTTAATATGGAATACCTTCATTTCTCTAAGACTATAAGTATGAAACGCAACACTCGACCATCTTCTGTTCCATTCGGTCTACTAACACGTACGTGGTGCAATAGACCGAATGGAACAGAAGATGGTCGAGTGTTGCGTTTCATACTTATAGTCTTAGAGAAATGAAGGTATTCCATATTAAGATACTATTTCATATTTGGTGACTTTCCTCTACATTTCTATCACAGTACTGTCCAGTGAAAGACCTGGAGAAGGCTGTGGAAATCCACTGAATTCGAAACGCATGGGACCTGTCAGTGTGATGACACTTTGGGGAGGCCTCAATCCAGTATGTACGTCTTTTGGCTGAAATGGAGATGATGCTGAATATTCAGTGTTCGGAGTCTAGTTCCTGGTCTGGTCCACAGTCTGACCTGGTCGATTTAAATGGAACTGAAACTGAAAGCGAACTGAAACTTATAAATACTTTAATAGTTTTAAAAAATTATGCTTTAGTGGGACGTCATTTTATTTCTCGAATTCATTCTCTTCCTCACAGCAAACCCTTTCATTTGATACTTATAATTATGGAAATGCACAAAAAAACCAGTCCGCTATATTGGATTTAGAACAGATTTACTTAGCTAACTATGCACTGTCATCCAATTTAAACAGGTGTGCAAATTTTCAATTCAATTAAAAACCGAGAAGTGGGCCCAATTTAACCAAATATTAGAGGTTAAATTGGGCCCACTTCTCGGTGTTTAATTGAATTGAAATTTTGCGCACTATACTATAGGTAGTTAGGTAGAAGTGTAGCTGGGTTGGTCGGTGGATTTATAAAACAACACATTTTCAAGTACCATCATCAAAATGTATCCATCTCCTGAAACCTTCTCCTCAACACATCGATTTTCCAGGTGGGCTGGGTGAAGGCAGACACGAAGGCGATCCAGGCGATCCACGAGCACGTGATCACCCATAACCCTCGGGTGTCCGTCTCTCATAGCGACCACTCCACCTGGTACCTGCACATCAAGAACGTGCAAGAAGAAGACAGAGGGCAATACATGTGTCAAATTAACACTGATCCTATGAAAAGTCAGGTGAGTAAGACCACTCTTCTTGTTTATTTATTTTGCTTAAATTTGCCAATCACATTTCTTACAATATTTACATATAACATACATTACATAACCACCACCATTATGTTCATTTAACATTTCATTAAACCTATAATTGAATAAAACCCTTAACAATTAATTAAATATTTCATTTTACATCCCATCCTTATTTAGCAATATATTTGACATATTGTTTTTCATTATAATTATAATATATATATTTTACTTCTATTTTTTTTTTATTTGTATATAATTTATTTCTACAACTTCAGTAAACATTACAACAGTGAGGTCTCAACCCTTGAATTAGGACAACCTGTATGACAAGGGTTATATTATAAACATTACTTCTACATTTTTATTTACATTTCATCTAATGGTACCAAAAAAAATAAAACACTTGTTATAATTTTCTAAACTGTAAATAAAGCCAATCCATCCCTAAATTAAAATCCCCGACGCATTTACAATCCACCATCTTTTTTTAACACACCGCAACCCAGATCCTTGTTACAAAGTAATGGACTGCGGCGCGCTGAAAATTCAGGAACAATTTAACGAGAATGCGTCACTCCACGTGATGCACTTTAACCGATACACTGACACAAATTGCAACTTATGCGGTAGTGCTTGTATGGAGCCATATGCATTTTTAACCACTTTTAAAGTAGTCAGTTACTATATTAATGAGTAAGTAAATGTGAGAGCATTTTCTGGTTTCATCAATTATTTGAGAGTTTTTTGGTGAGTTGCAGTTGGTTCATTTTAGTAAGAGCAATTTTACGTACCTCCTGTGATGATAGGAATAAATATTATACATACTTAAAATGCACCTATAATCGCCGAGGGGGGTAGGCAGAGGTGTACATAATATTACATTTCACAGTTATGCTTAAAGTACGATGTAATCGGGGGAGCCTATTCACATGAACCAGGTACAAATCCAGACTCTATTAAAACAGACAGACTTCCATTACGACTCTTGTTGGGACCACTGATTTACAATAACAATAATTAACATTTATTTGCAGACCTGGAAGTCCATTTAAAGGTTGTAAAAGTACCCTTAACGCAAACAAAGGGCACTTGTTCCTCCCACCATTGCGATCATTTTTTGGTTCTAGTCCATACCTGGGAAACTCCTAGTTACGGAGACATTGGGGGTCAAAGTTCCAAACTTTGCACAGCTCTTTTTGTAAATACTTGTTTTTCAGGTTATAACTTTACTTAAATTATCTCCATGACCCGTTTACTATTCAAAGCATCCACTAGCACAATGTTTTAATAGTGCTACATTGAGTTTTACTGTAAAATGTGAATTTTGACCCCAAAAAAAAAGTCGTTTCCCAGCAAAATTTTTTTCGTAGGGTGGTGCTTAGTGTGATGTACAGAATGTTTGGTTGACGTTTGTGTGAAGGGTTAATTTACACCCTGTATATAGTATTGTGTTAGTCATAGTGTGTTAGTATTAAAATGAAATATACTTACTTAACTAATATAAGAAACACACATACCAAAAAATGTTTGTTGTTGTTTGTTTGTTTGTTGTTTATGTTTTTGTTGTTGTTTTATTTATCTATTATTTAGTAACACTCATAATCAACAAGAAAAATACAAATAGCAACAGACAAAAATTTAATACAATAAAAAATAGATACAATAAAACTAAATGACGTAGGTATGTACACATAACTAGTTTGAGCCGACCTGTGTGTGCAGTCTTACCCATCGACCAAGCATCGGGCAGTCTGGTCACACAATTCCCTCAACATACTGTAGGAGCTGATATTTGTTCTGCGCCGAAAAGCAGTGCATCGCACTTATGCTCATACTAGCTGTTGCCAGCAGCTTCGCCCGCTACAACTCGAAAATTATCGCAAGGGAAGATACAATCGGGATAAAAATTATCATAGGATAGTTTTTATCCCGATTGTATCTTCCAGTGGGATAATTTTCGTAAGAAAATTTGAAACTCCTTACCAAATTTTATTAAAATCGCCCCAGCCGTTTAGACGCAAAGCGAAGAACATACACACTCACAAACTTTCGCCTTTATAATATTTGTATGATAATAAACAACACTATTACTGACAAAAATCTAGCCCAGTAACCCTTACTGATACAACACTCATTCACTTCCACAAAAAGCTAAAAAAACCTAATAATGATGCTAGCAAATAGAAAAAAGAAAACACAGAACCTTCCCTTGTCAGTAATAAAATTCTTAACATGTTGCCGACCTGCCGTTGGGCATGAGTGCCCCGTGACGTAGACACATCGATGGCATTCAGTACTCTGATTGATTCGCCAAGGATCTCTACTTACCGTGAAAGGGTAACGTGATAATGCTGATTTTTCTCCTACTAATTTGAAAAGCTAAAAATAGTTCTATTGAGGTCGGAAGCGTTAGTAGGTTTTTCATAAACAATTTCTCAGTAGTAGTATTTTTTCGGTTGACGGCAATAGGCTTTGGTATTAATAAAATAATCTAGCGAAATATGAATGTCCTATTACGCACACTTACAAATAGAGTATTTCACCAAAAAATTGTTTTATCAAATGAATAAAAATTGACGAAGATAAGACGCGTCGAAGATCATGGGTCCCCGATTTTTCAATAATCTAACTGACGTACTAATTAGAATCATGTTTTTTTGACTCAGTCCGATCCCCTATTGTCTCGACGCTTATCTGACTGCCGCGGCCGTCACTGTTAATTCTGGCTGTCAGGAGCTGCATTGGTTGGAAAAAGTGTGGGAAGCTCTTTAAAAAAATACACACCCATCTCTGTATAACCTTTCGAGGATATCAAACGTGACGAGGCGTGACGTGAGATGTTATGTAATAATAGTTTGTTGTTGATGGTAGTTGACGTCATTAGAATGAATTAAATGTGTGTAGGACTGTAGGTAGGTAAGTAGGATAGAAAATTCATAAAAAAATCTCTTATAAAAGCTTTATGAACATAACTTTTTCATATTCATATCGCGTTTATTTTTATTCCCATTAACAAAGGTAGAGGTCAACACTCCCACGTGTTTAGTATTAATAACATCATCTGCCAAGCCTTTTACCATCTGTGTTGGGGTCGGCTTCCAGTCTAACTGGATGCAGCTGGATACCAGTATTTTACATGGAGCGACTGCTTATCTGACCTCCAATACCCAGTTAGTACTGGGTAATACGATACCCCTTAGTAACCTAAAAGTAAGACTGGAAGTCAGACTACTCGTAACGACTACAAATAACAGCCGAAATTAACTGCTTAACTCTGTATGTAATGATGGCGACCCATCCACAGATCAACCACGCCAAGCGTGGCTCCGTAAAATCGACCCAAATTACTATTATTATTAAGACGAAAGCTTATTAATCTTTTTCATAATAAGTGTATAACAGAAAAGAAAATTTAAAAATGTAATAATATGATAACACGAATCGCTTTCACAGCATTCAAACAAATTAATTAATTGAAGCATTTTATTCTTCCCAACAACGCGATGTTTCGAACACTTCGCACCATCCGACAAACTTATTAAATGAAGGAAACGCTAAAACTTATTTCAATTCAAATAATTCTTCATTCTTATTAATCTGCAAGAGTTGGAGCAAATCTGTTATTCTGAATTATAATATTTCCGATGAATCCTCTCTTCGGTACAAAGGTTTTTGCATGAACAAGTGCTGTAACACCTTTAAGATTTAACAGCTTTAAAAATAATTGCCACTTCTGTTTGTTTTCTGTAACTCACGTATACAAAGGGCTTTGATTTTTTTTACCCTAATAACTTCTGTCATTTTTAATTTTATTTTCAAAATTGCGGCAAAACCAGTATTAATCAATCATCATTTAATTTTGTAGCCTATAATGTTCCCACTGCAGGGACTCAGGACTCCTCTCTAGGAGATGGATGTGCTATAATCCACCACGCTGACCCAGTGCGGGTTGGTAGATGTCATATGTCTTCGAATGTTTGGTTCTAAAACATGCCGATTTCCTCACGATGTTTTCCTTCACCTTTTTGAAAGCAGCGGTGATAAAATAAATTACACAAAGGAATGTGCCTACCTGGGTTCGAACTCTCTACGTACTGTTCGTAAGTCGGGGCCGCCACCACTTGGCTACCGATATAGCTGGTATCAATACATACAAGTTTTGCATGAGATCAAATCTTCGAAATCGTCATGTTTTTGAGATATAAGGCATTAAAGTAACTTTCATACCACATATATTGGAAATTTGAGGCTGTAGAGAATATAGAATGTAGAGCAGCGGTGGCCCTGTGGTAGCGACCCTGACTTTTGAACAGTAAGTCGAGGATTCGAACCCAGGCAGGCGCATTTCTTTGTGTAATTTATATCATCACCACTGCTCTCAAAACGGTGAAGGAAAACATTGTGAGGCAATCAGCATGTCTTAGTATTAGATCCAAAATATTCGAAGACATGTGACATCTACCAACCCGCACTGCGCCCACTTTAAAGCCCATCCCTCTCCGAGAGAAAATGCCTGAGTCCCTGCAGTGGGAAGATTATAGCCTGATGATGATGATGGGGCTTTAGAGGATTTTGTCTTAAACAATACTTAATTGTACTGATGCCACCTATTGATTGATACAAATTTTATGAGTTACTAGCTTGTGCCAGCGGCTTCGCCCGCGTGGGGTTCGATAATTGTCCCACGGGATCATACTACCGGGATAAGAAGTATATTACGTGTTAATCCAGGTTACAAACAATCTGTGTTCTAAACATTCACATACGTTCAGGAGTTTTTGCGAGAAAGAGTAACAAACATCTATCTATCCATCCATACATTCTCACAAACTTTCGTATTTATAATAATATACTAGCTGTTGACAGCGGTTTCACCCGCTACAACATGAAAATTATGGCTTTATCCCACTGGAATATAAAAACGGGATAAAAATCATACCCTATGTGCTAATCCAGGTTGTCAGCTAACTCCATACCAAATTTTATTGATATCGCTTCAGCCGTTTAGAAGTGAAGAAGTAACAAACATACACACTCACACACTCACAAACTTTCGCCTTTATAATATTAGTGTGATGGTGTGAAGTAGGACTAATAAAATCAAAGTTGTAGTAATCATGCTATCTTTGAATAGATTCTACTGTGATAGATTAACATCCATATTTATAGTGGCGACTCAAGTCTATTTTTGACCTTGGATCGATCGTTGTCCAATTTCTTAACCGTAATTGTCGGACCTTCAGATATTGCATTTCTTCCGTATATTTATATGTATGTTGTCAGCTATTGTTAAAAAAGGGTTAATGCGAGACCGCTATTTTGAAAATTATTTAAAATGGCGGAAGTTAGGCCCTTCATACAAAAATCTTTCAACCTCTTGAAAAGACTTCAATTTTGCACCAAAATGTGATTAGAGCATCTCTCTAAGCAATTTGGAGTAAATATTTTCTCTTTAGCGATCGGCAAACCGCACAATTCAGATTTAATTTCATCAACAATATGAACTATGTTAGGTTTCTCGATAATTAAATGATCCTGTTTACATTTTCAATGGGCTGTTGATTTTAGAATGTTATCCGTACTGGATTTTGATGTAATCTAACCAATTTGAACGTTAATTTGATTTTTGTTGTATGGGAATTATTTTAATTAGTAGACGACGGTTTTAATTAGTTGTATTTAGCTCGTGGCTAAATAATACCAGCCGTTCGTGTCGATATACAAGTTAAGCCGCGCTTGTCCAGGTTGGCCTGTGGATGGGTGACCGCCCATTACATACCGAGTTTTTTTCCGTGCCTTTCATTGCTGAGAAAGGCTAGGCAGTAGATGATATATCTATATTTATTTGCCAATTAAATTGCATTTTATGCAACGTTTATATTATTGTTCTATTTGCAGCAAAATTTTTGAAAACGTTCTCTGTTATCTGCAGGAAGGACAAAAGAAAATTTGTTAAAGTTCTATTTCTACTCTTTCTCAGATGGGCTTCCTAGATGTAGTGATACCACCAGACTTCGTGCCCGAAGAAACTTCGGGAGACACGATGGTTCCCGAAGGTGGCACAGCCAGGGTCTCGTGCAAGGCCCGCGGCGTCCCACCCCCAAGGGTCATGTGGAAACGAGAAGATGGCATGGAGATTGTCGTACGGGACCAAACTGGGACGAAAAGTAAAGGTAGATATGATTAAGCAGTATTTGCATTAGGTCTGAGATTTAGTAAGTTTGTATAATGAAATGTAAATCTGTTTCACATTCGGGTCCAATATTGGTTTCATCATGACCCTATCATATTCCCACTACAAGGACTCAGGCCTCTTTTTAGGAGAGGGGTGGGGATAATCCACCACGCGGGTTAGTAAATGTCACATGTTTTCGATTTTTTTATTTATTTTTTATGTTAAATCGCACCTTATTCTTTTCAGTAGCGACCCGCCCTTATTCCGAACATTTTTTTTTTTCGTTGCAACTGAGCTTGATAAACTGAGTCAACAAGTATTCTGCACATCAGACTAAGTACCCTTACGCAAAAAAAATTGCGGGGAAACGACTTTTTTTTTGGGGTCAAAAATCACATTTTACGGTAAAATTTAATGTAGCACTCTTAAAACATTGTGCTAGTGGATACATTTAATAGTAAAAGGGTCATGGAGATAATTTAAATAAAGTAACAACCTGAAAAACTAGTTTTTACAAAAAACAGCTGTTCAAAATTTGGAAATTTGACCCCCAATATCTCCGTAAGTAGGGGGTTCCCAGGTTTGGTCTAGAACAAAAAAATTATGGCAGTGGTGGGGAGAACAAGTGCCCTTCGTTTGCGTTAAGGGTACTTTTACACCCTTTATTAGCATGGGCGTCGCTAGGGTGGCAGGCAAAGGCAGCCGCAAACTATTACCTTTTCCTGCATGATGCCACAGAAGTAGTTAGCACGTAATACGTTGTAGAATACAGTAGAATCACTCAAACTAAAACTTATTTTAAGGCTAAAGATGAGCCTGTCGGGGCTGCGGGTAGTCCTCTGGTTATCGCGGCCTCGACATAGAGGGCGAAGAAGGAACATGGGTGGTTTTTAGTCAGTAGAAGTCTGACACTCCCTTTCGCTCTGCCCAAGAGCGGGAGGGGTTATTCGATGATTTTACACCCACCAAAAAAAAAAAAAAAAAGGCTAAAGATGAGCCTTTGAGAACTCGTACTACGGCTGCGCTGTTCGCTAGAAACTTACACATTTTCGTTAACTCGACGCGCGTGGTTCGTACTTTGAACCCTACGAAAAGCTCTTTTTTGTCTCTGGATTGCCACTCCTATTGATTTTTTCGCATGAACCACCGGTATAGACACAGGCTTATAAATTAGGAGCCCCTTGCCCCGAGGCCTTACATGCACAAGGTTGTAAAAAATGGAGCCACCCGTCTGCACGAATGATCCGTCCATTACAATTTGAGATGAGGAACTTTACACCCTATTACTCGTACCTCTAAAGTACACTTACAAATAAATCAGTCACAATTTGCTCCAATGCCACACAAAAACAAAGTCATTGACGTAATACGAGTAGTCGGCGCCCAGTAATAACCCGTAAATTGCAATAAATACGGTCTACACAGTCATTGGTCACGCACGCCGCACTTACTCGGAATCTACTGACATTAGTGTATAATAATAACCGGTTCTGAATATTTGTGCACCCTCTAAACATATATCGAATGTGTGGTGGGATTACGTCGAGAGTGTTTTGATATTCGAATGTAAAACTGTTTGCTCCTAGCCTAGTTTTGCTGTGAATTACATGTGTAGTACTGCATTGGTCTTTCTTTTCTGCGTCTAAAATGACTTCGAAACGTAGAGCTTAAGAAAACACCGAAGAATCGAGAATGAATCTTTCTATATCAGGTTGTGTAAAACTGTTCCTGAAGGAGGAAACTACATAGTTCAGATAAGACTTATGTTAAAGATCAACTAGAGTACCCTGTTTTCATGTCCAAATACAACTATACAATGACTGGGGGCCGTACACCCAAGGCACCCACAGGAAAGTCCGGTTAACCAGAAGCCAGCCTCAAAGTATAACCTGCGAAATGTAATTTAGAAAAAAAAACAAATTTCCATCGACCAAAATTTACTTGAACATCAAAGTGGTAATCTTAATGTAATATTTAGACTAGGTATGATATTAACGCCATTCCTTGAGTAGTTCCATTAGGTCAGTTCTATTAATGTTTTTGATACAAAACGACCTTGCGATACGATGTTCTGATACCAGCCAAGCAAACAGCTAGATAAGACGATTTCGCAGAAATCATGGCAGTCACTTCAGTCAGTCACGTCAGCACTCACTAGCCCTATTTCTGCGAAATCGTCATTTATAGGTACCTGATTACAGTCACTGAAACGACAGGTTATATTTTACTTAAGTTGGCCTCTGTTTGACCACTGTATAGAGTCCTAAAGGCCATCGTCGTCATTTATATTGCAATCAAATAGATAGCTGTTTCTAGGAAAATGTATACAAGTTAGCAATTTCTGTTAAGGAGCTGTGCGTTGTAGATAGCTTTGCTTGCTTATTTGTTCATCTGTACATGTAATTAAAATGGAAGTGTATGTCTGTAGTTTTCAAATAACAGCTTTTTACTTAATGCATATAGGAATACTAATGGTACTTATAGACAAAACTTTTATTATGCTCTTTGTCTGTCTGTTTCTGAGCAGTGGGACCGATTTTGACCGAAATTCTACTGGCTAACTAGTAAGTTATCTAACTGAGTAACATTACTATTTACCTTACTTTGCTACTTTTACTTAAAAAAAAAGGATTCGGCTTCCTTGCAAAAAAAATTGAAAACCCATGAAAATGATGTTTTATGGGGTTGGAATTTATAGGTACATTTATAATATGTATAGAATAGGTATCTGATTAATTGGGGCAAACACGTGTGACTATAACATCTTAATTCATTAATAATAGTTCTTGCGTTATCGATGATGTTATTTTGTGAATACTTACATCATAGTTTGTTAGTGTGAATAATCTCTCTGTCGAGGAACCAGCTAAACGAACTAATCAATTATATCAAAGCTCGTGTAGCAGACCACTTTATACATGATACACTTAATTAAAATCAAGTCATCGAGCTAACAACAGTGAAATTAAACTCAATTTTGGCGCAAAATATATCCGAGTACCTCTCTTCCCAACCTTGATCGTGAACAATTAAACAAAATTATTAACCAAAGATCAAATTTGAGACTTGATTAAATTGCTAAGGGCGACTCGAAAAGCCTCAATATAGATGTTATTATAACAATGCTTAGGGTAAATTCCAAGGGAGGTATTGTTTCACAAATTACCGGTGTATAACGCAATAGGAGAACCCTCGAACAACGAAATAATGTGACGATAAAATCAACATTGAGCACGCTACCCGCAAATAGTGATTGAATGCCTGTTTCCATTGGAATAACATTTATGTATAAGAGATCATTGAACTGATTTATTTCATTATGCTTGGAGAGATTATCTTTAGTTTTGCGTTTGTATGTGAGATTACGTTGTTCTTCTGAATTATTCTAAGGATTACGATACGGTAGAGGATTTTAAATATCGGATTGATGGCCATGATACTTACACTAATATTACGTTGACTTAAATAATTATATTATAGAAATCATCATGTTTTGTTAAGTAATTAAAAACGTGCGGTGCTTTGATAAGTCGCTGGAAATTACAACTAGGTATAATTACGTACGCACAGAGGAGTATTTTAAGCCTGAGGCACTGGGGAGCCCATGGATAAATAATAATAACACCTACCCCGAGTAGGTGTTATTATTATTATCGGCCTTCAGATAAAGCCTAGGTTGGTCCGTAAATGTGTGAACACCTATAAAGGGTGTAAGCAAGCAGTTGTATACGTCCCTGTGTGCCTATTGGCCTTGTTCTGTTCTGTCTCCTGCTGTTATGGAGGGAAGTGAAAATTATGTTTTTACTACTCCTCCGCTATTCTTTTCTGATTAATTTCGTTGCGGGATCCAAGACAGTTAAATCGTTTCTCTGGGACTTCGTCGGGCTTCATTGTCTCGGCGCTTTTCTTGTGGTCGCCACTGTTGATTCTGGCTTACAGGAGTTACAGTGGTTTGGGAATAGTGAGGCGGGCTTGTCCCATATAAAAAAAAATGGTGTAAAAGTCCCTTAACGCAAACGAATGGCACTTGTTCTCTCCACCACTGCGAACATTTTTTGGTTGTAGACCATACCTGGGAACCTCCTAGTTACGTAGATATTTAGGGGTCAAAGTTCCAAATTTTGCACAGCTGTTTTTGAAAATACTAGTATTTCAGGTTATAACTTTACTTAAATTACCTCCATGATCCTTTTACTATTCAATGCATCCACTAGCACAATGTTATGAGTGCTACATTGAGTTTTACCATAAAATGAGATTTTTGATCCCCAAAAAAAAAGCCGTTTCCCAGCAAATATTTTTGCGTAGGGGTACTTAGTTTGTTGTACAGAATGGTTGGTTGACGTATGTGTGAAGGGTTAATTTACACCCTGTATACTAAGTTTCCTCAGTCATTTCTAGATCTTTTAAATCCAGTCTCACAACCAGTCTTGTCTTGTCAAACTACCCAATATTAACTAGGTTATGGAGGGCAGAAACTCCGTATGTTATAGGTGGTCACCCAACCACCGACCAATCTAGGCAGTCGCTCCATGCAAAATACTCTTATTCAGCTGCATCCGATAAGGCTGGAAGACACCCTCAATTTTGGGAATACGTTTGGCAGATGTTGATTGAATATACCAGTCAGCCTTAGGGTGGTGCTGAGACAGAACATGAAAGTTACAACATAAAAAAGAAGAAATATCTTCTCGTATATTTATCTACTGAAACTTACTTTTAATAGAGAAATAACAACCTTACCTTATCTCGTCGAGCTTGTTTCTATAGTTGTTGCTCTATTTATTTGTTGTTGTGTGTATTTAGAAATAATAAGTATGTTTATCAGTTGTCTAGTACCCATAACACAAGTTCTGCTTAGCTTGGGACTAGATGGCGTTGTGTGATAGTTGTGGAATATTATTATTATTGTTATTATTCAGTAAAATTCCAGTTAGCAAAACATAAAATGAATGTCACAATATCGCAGCGGTTAGAGTTATCGGATAGAAAAATACCGCAATTTGTGGCTGCAATCTGATTGTGGCTTACTGGTACATAATAAAAACAGTTTAAATTCTTTATGAAGTCTGGTTGATTACACAAAACATTTTACTCTGTTTTGTAAACATGTACATATAATTTAATCACACCAATCCATTGCCTTCCAACTGCTAGGCAAAAGCTCTTCTCATACGGAGAAGACACGAGCTTTGATCTCCACGCTTGTTCAAGACTGGTTGGCAATTATAGACTTATTTGCATTATAAGTTTTGGTCCTTCAGTGATCTGATGTCAGTAATGTACAAGATAAACCTTTAAAAGTACAAATTAACTGAAAAAGTCACAATGGTACTAGCCCAGATTTGAACCCATAACCTCACATGAGAGGCGAGGGCTTAACGGCACGGCCCGGTACGGATGGTTGGTACAACAAACCAATGATATATTAAAACTATAGATACGTTGTCCGCCCTCAAAAATTACAACATGAAATGAAGCCAATTGCGCACCAACCTCTCGCGCGATACTACGTTTGTTCTTAATTTAAATCGTGTGTGTAAACCTGCGCGAAACTTATAGACAACAGGTATCAACAGGCATCCCGCTGTACGGTGTCATATTTTCTTTCCCTTTCTTTACGCGTAAAAGTAATTATATAATATTTTCGCCGTTTTGAAGCGCCGCCATCTTAGTCAAGACGTGTCTATAATAATACGTCATTGCAACAAACTGTGATTGTATGGTGTTTATTTTGTCAGAAGCCTCTTTTACGTGACATCGGTAAAGTCGAAAAGAAGGGTTAGTTGTGCTAAGTTTCACTCATAACCGTTAAGCCGTTTAGAGGACGTGATCGAGTTACAAACATGCACATTTTCAGAGTATTTCAAATAAATTCGAGATCTTGATTTACTAAAAGCAAACACTGCTCTACTATGTACCTACAATATCATACTTTTAAAAATGGAGAAAAAGTAAAGTGATTGGCTCAAACAAGGTTCTGGAAGACTAAAAAATATTGAGCTAGTATCCCGAGGGTTTTCATTTGACTTCAGTCAGTTTTTAATTTTATTAGAGGATTGTTTCATGTACCAACTAGCTTGTGCCAGCGGCTTCACCCGCGTGGTGTTCGATAATTATCCAACGGGATCATACTACCGGGATAAAAGTATCCTATGTGTTAATCCAGGTTGTCAGCTAATTCCATACCAAATGTTATTGAAATTGCTTCAGCCGTTTAGACGTGAAGAAGTGTCAAACATACACACACACTCAGAAACTTTCGCGCGAAAGTTTGTGAGGATGTATGGACGGATGGATGGATGATTTTACACCCACCAAAAAAAAAAAAGGGTTCCGTACCATTGTAGTAGATTTTCCATGTTTTTTTTTTGCACCATAGACGTTTTCGTGTAATTTATAAGTGTTGAACTAATTTCTGTATTTTTTTTTAATTGTAGGCTAGGTAGTTTCGGATTTAAGGTGGGCGGGGAATGGTCGGACAGACAGACAAAAACACGAGTGATCCTATAAGAGTTCCGTTTTTTCCTTTTGAGGTACGGAACCCTAAAAAGGGTACTTACTTACGTATCTAAGCAACTCTCATCCAGTTACTGCCAGCTACCCCGCGAAGAACGTCGCTCCACTAAGCCTGAGGGCGTCCCATACGCTTGTCGATTCACGGTCTCCACTCAAGAACACGTCTACCCCAGCGGTCATCGGTATGTCTGGTGTAAACGATATGCCACCACACCAAAACTCGAGTATTTTCCATTATCCATCAATCCTCAAACAGACTTGCGTACTCTGCAAGCTGTTTCATTAATTCCAGTTCTTCATCGCAGAAAATTATTGCAAATTTTTTCCTAACAAACAGCTCAATTAACCCATACAAAAATTAAAAAGCAGCAGTAATCCCAAAATTGTTTAATAAATAGCTGGAAAAATATTTCATTTGTCTTAGTTTATTTGAATGGCGCCAGGACCCCATTGTTTTTCTGAATATGTATAATGCGAAAGTCCGTGTGACCGCATTTGTGGTTCCACAATGAGCCGCGAGGCGACTATTCTCGGGATGAGTTTCGCGTCCAGTATTGTTTAAAGTTTGTCGTAATTAGTAGAGTTCTGCCGTTGAATATACTTCTAGGTCTCATTATACGAATAGTGAATAACGTTTGAATAATTTATTGGGACCAGAGTATGGGTCAAGTTACTTGTTTTAGGGTTTGTTCGTCGTCGCTGTGACGTTTGTTACAAGTAAATAAAAGGGGGATGTTTTGTGAAATCAAACTGGCACGTGCTTCTATAGAAGTATTTATGACAAAATATTATTGATGTGAAGATTTTTTTGAATGCATACTGACTTTATTAAACATTTTCTTTGAAATACGCGTGTTGTTACTGAGTTTCCAAGGCTTTAAGTATAGATTTTTCCTACAGTAAAATATCAAGGGTTATCGTATTACCTAGAACTGGTTGCGGAGGTCAGATAGGCAGTCGTTCCATGTAAAATACTGTCATCTGGTTAGACTGCAAAGTGACCCCGACATGGTTTGGAATATGCTAGACAAATGATGAGCTACAGTAAAACATATTTTTGAAATAAATCAAAAGATAGCAATGGTTTTTGTAAAGTTGTGTTTTCATCGTATTTCTCCGATTTAAAATTAATAAAAACAAAACTTCGAGTCAAAATTAAGCTACGTTATTTACTAACACACAAATCAAGTTTATTAAACAGCGTGTAAGCAGAAACAAAAAAAACCGTGCAAAGAAACTAACATTTTATCTTGTAAAGTCGTACTTGAATAGTGCAATATATTTACCCCAGTGGTTACCGCTTTAGCACAAAGCTGGACGATTAATGTAATTAAATTTTACTGCACATTTTAAGAATTTCAAAGGAAAAAGACATAAATTCGGTGTAGAATTGTATACTTAGCTAAGTATACAATTCTACATTCTAGTTTTGAACCATTAAAGAGTTTACACAGTTTTATAGAATGCATGATAATATTTCGATTGATTATTATGCTGCTCTCAAGACGGTCAAGGAAAACATCGTGAGGAAACCAGCATGTCTTGGAACCAAAAAATTCGAAAACATGTGACATTTAACCACCCGCACTAGGCCCGTGTGGTGGATTTATTATTTCATTTCGTTTCATTTTTTCATTATTTCGTAAAAAAAATAAAGTGTTTTGGTGAATAATGCCAAATAAATACAATTTTCTTGCTAACTTTGCATATGGTTGCATAATTATAAGTATTGCAACATAGATGAGTCTAACATATGTACCTAAAACCAATAGAAGAAGGGTATTTGTGAACGGGAAAGCAACCGACTTCAAAGCGGGTGAAGCCGCGTATAAAAGCTAGTCTGATTACCATTATAAATGTGAAAGTTTTTTTTTATGTTTGTTACTCAATCACGCCACAATGGATGCGGATGCTATCATCCAGATCCGAGCACAGACAGATTATAGTCTAGAAAAGCAAATAGGCTACATTTCTTACAAATTCATCAAAATTTCACGAAACAAACTCGCGGGCAACAGTATTTCATACGTGTGACTTGTTACCCCATTAAACCTGAATCGTCTGGTATTCTAAACATCAACATTTTCATCATACTGTTTGACGCAATGAAAGCCGGATTGAGTTGCATATTATTGTAAATGCCGCGTTCATTTCAACATAGACCAAATTTTGGCGTAATGACTAAATTCCAGTCTACGATAGAATATTATGAACAATATTATATTGTGTACATCGGTGTTATTATTAGGTACCTAACGCTGTTTGCATTTATTATTAAAATCAACCTGTACAATAATAATATATGCTGGTAACTCTTCAAAGTTAGTAACATCATCTACCCTAACCTTTTCCTAAAGGGTGTAAAAGTACCCTTAACGCAAACGAAGGGCACTTGTTCTCCCCACCACTGCGATATTTTTTTTGTTTAAGTTTAGTTCCCATACCTGGGAACCCTCTAGTTATGGAGATATTGGGGGTCAAAGTTCCAAATTTTTCACAGCTGTTTTTGTAAATACTAGTTTTTCAGGATATAACTTTACTTAAATTACCCGTTTACTATTCGAAGCATCTATTAGCACAATGTTTTAAGAATGCTACATTGAGTTTTACCGTAAAATGTGATTTTTAAACCCAAAAAAAAAGTCGTTTCCCAGCAAAATTTTTTGCGTAGGGGTACTTAGTTAGATGTACAGAATGCTTGGTTTACGTTTGTGTGAAGGGTTTATTTACATCCTGTATAGTAAATAGTTTTTGAGACATAGCACATATAAAAAACCGCAAATATAACTTTGTCATTCATACAATCACTATGAAAAACAAACTTATCACAAAATATGATTTTCTGCCGCCGCTTTAACAAGAAACAATACAAAATAAAAGGGGGCTTCCCTACTACGATGATACGGAACCCTTTTTTTTTTTTTTTTTTTTTTTTTAATAAAATGATCTTTATCTTTATCTTTATCTTTTTTTTTTTTTTTTTTTTTTTTTTTTTTTTTTTTTTTTTTTTTTTTTTTGGTGGGTGTAAAATCATCGAATAACCCCTCCCGCTCTTGGGCAGAGCGAAAGGGAGTGTCAGACTTCTACTGACTAAAAACCACCCATGTTCCTTCTTCGCCCTCTATATCGAGACCGCGATAACCAGAGGACTACCCGCGGCCCCGACAGGCGTCGGCCCTTTCGGGCCCCTCCCATGTTGCTGACATCTCTTTGAGGCGCGCGTGGAACACGAATGCGCCGTCGACACGGCCTGTTTTCGTCGTGAGACGGACGGACGGCGAGTTAGCCCATCACTCACCGTCCACAGGCCCGCGTCTACGGTGGCCGGAGGTCATCGCGGGACCCCCGACGCCCGGAGCGCCTCCCGCGGCGGATGATACGGAACCCTTGATGTGCAAGTCCGACTTGCACTTGGCCAGCTTTTTTGAAACTTTTTAGGCTTTCTTTTGGCCACAACTCGCCTGATGTGAAGTGACGATGCTACCTCGGGTGGATTACGCTAATATCCTCAAACCATTCGTCTGTGACATGAATCGTAATAACATTCATTTTGAAAATATAACATTTTCATACAAATGAAGCAACGTATTAGGATTTCCCTTCTAAAACCTTCACATTGTGATTGAAAGTGTGTGGCACAATTGGGGTTCTGGACAAACACTTGAAGATACCTACCTATGGGCTGAAGTGATACGTTTAACTTTTGTTCGCAGTGTTAACATACCAGGGTGAAGTGCTCAAGCTGACCAAAATATCACGTTCGGAGATGGGCACATACTTATGTATTGCCGGTAATGGGGTCCCTCCTACGGTCAGCAAGAGGATCCACATCAGTGTACATTGTAAGCCGATCTTGATAATATTTCATGTACATTACGTGAATTTAAGTTATAGAAGATTGGAGTGTCCTTTTACAGGCATTTACTTGCATAAAAGGACACTTCTGTTACAAGTTATGCAGTACAAATATTTGAATGAAAATAAATTATTTGTATATACCTATTTATGTATTTTGTCCGTCACAACTCAAAGTCAGGTCTCAACGCAAGTGTACTTTATTTAAAAAGGTCTTGGGATGATAAAAATAATCACAAAGAAATGTTTTCAAAAAACACTAAATTATGTGTTTCATTTCTTTGTGAATTTCTTTTTTTGGTGATTGGAGGAGAAATGTTTTGAGGCTGGAACTACTTAAATTAAATTAAGTAACGAACCTCACCTACTGAGTTGGGTTTCGATATCTAAACATTGCCGATAAAATAATGAATGTAGTCGTACCAGGGGTCATAGAAAAAAAAACTGGAAATGTAATTTTTTTTCTTTATTTTGTTAAGATACTTATCCCTTCTGGGAACTTTTGCTCGCTAATTAAAGACCTGTATCTATGTTCTTAGAGGTATTTGGTTCACCTTTCTTTTGTTTTGTCCAGTTCACCCGGTGATTCAAGTGCCCAATCAGCTGGTGGGTGCTCCGCTGGGCACTGACGTCACTATAGAGTGCTACGTCGAGTCTTCGCCCAAGTCAATCAACTACTGGGTTAAGGATCCAGGTAACGATCTACTTAGTGTTCTATATTTACAGCAGAAAGTCCAAGAGAGATTATTGTATAATGGAATTTTGATAAAACTACTTACGAGTAAGTATGGGAGTTGGGAATAGAATAAGATTTAAAAGTATATTAAAACGTGTTTTTATGTCTGTCTACTTCGCGTCGTCGTTGGAATCCAATAACAAGATAATGTTATTTTAACATCACGATCATAAAATTATGGTTCAGCAATAAAAGTAAGAGTAAAAATCATCTTAGATCCCGGATTGAATATAAATACGCTTTAAAAGTTCAACATTCGAATTTTAATAGATACCGTTTGATTAACTCGGCTGGCAGGTAAGGCATCCGCGATAAAAGCGAAACAAATTATAAGGCAGACATAAAACTCTTAGGTGTCTGCACGAAGTTTTTACATTTTTCATAAAACTTCCGCTGAGGAAAGATGAAATTCTAATATTGAATTTGAAAACAAGTGTGTTTTAAGTAATAAATTGTCCTGCAGGTGAGCTGATCATACCTTCGGAGCACCACGTGATGTCGGTCAGACAGAAGTCGATGTTTGAGGCCGAAATGACGATGACGATCAAGAACATTCGGAGGGAAGACTTGGGCAGTTACATCTGCGTCGCCAAGAATTCCCTAGGGGACGTCGAGAGCAAGATAAGATTATACGGTACGCTTTCTATTTTAAGAAATTCAATTTCTCCTAACTTTGTTAATTCAACACAATTTCATTCGGTTCCGCATACCTTAAATATTAGCTTTTGTGGAACCCAACACCGATATTTGCTACAGCAAACGCATATAAAACGTGTTCAACGACTCTCAAATCTGCATTTCAATTCACAAATACTTTAAATAAATGCAAAATCGAAATTAAATTGGAATGTTGAAGTCGCGGTTACCGCACTATTGATCGAATTTTGAACAAACATTTTGTTTGTGCCACAGAAATTCCTGGGAACGATAGGCATGCTTACCAGTACCCTGATGTGCGAGCTACATCGGATGATGAATACGGAACCAACGCGTATGACGATGACGATGAGGACGTCGACAGCATGAAGAGTAACAGAGTACCAGACAGAGCCAACAAATGGTACTCCAACGATGGTAAAGTCGCCGTGACCACAGCGACCGGCGCCTCATCCACAATTACCACAACGACGGCAATCTTCCTGTGTCTAATCAAAAGTCTGCTATAATTACTATAACTGCTACAATAAATGTTTCTTTTTATCGTTAGCCCAGATGATAATTCCGGTAAATTGTCAACAATCACAGCCTGTAATTACGTTTGATTGGAATAATTTCTGTAGGCATTGTTTTTTTTTGTTTTAGGGACGGCAAATTTTCTGTTCCATAGTATTTATTCCATCAGCGTGTAACGTGATAATAACTAGTCTTATAACGTTGTATATAGTTTGTAATAGGCGAATATCCGAACTGTTTGTAAGAATATAAATAATAGTAATTCATCTCTGATACTTACTGTTAAATACATTTACGAGATCGTGTAAGATTTAAGCAAATGTTTATAAATGAATCTGCCATGTATATTGCTATTATCTTGAATAGAGACATTTATATTAAAGTTTTTATTGGGCATGGTAAATTTAATTGTAAATAAATATATTGTATGTAAGCGATAGAGGACATATTTACTTAATGACTTGTTTGAGACATTATATAAAACAGTTAATAGTTGCCGAGTATTTACAACTTAAAAGTTACAGTTCCCTGTGCTTACACTCCGGCTGCAACTTTGGTAGCAGATACGGGACGTTCTAGTAATGGATTTAGTACCTAAAGTCTTTCAACAGTTAAACCAACTTTATGGTATTACATTCTTGAGATTTGTTCAGTGGTTTATGAAACAGAAATTAATTGAATTTCCGAAGTTGCAGATGGAGTTATTTCCGCGTGTATCTAAATATTGTAGTCGAAATAATAATGTAACTTCTTCCGAACAATGTACGTTAATATCCTGATCGTTACAAAAAATAATAAAATCAAGGACATGTCACGTTGCCTTTTAATTTCATCCAAAACCTTCGTTTCTCGAGGACTTTAATACCTAATTGAATATTTCACGGCGCTCTATGCTAATGTTGCTAGGAGTGATAAATGGTAATGATATTCTCCGTTATTCTGACTAAAATTCATACGTTTTACAAAATAGAACCATTTCACAACACTAATTGTATTTCAAGTTTTATGCTTTAGAAACTGTCGTTTTATATTCAGGTTCAATTATCATAGTGAGCGAGCTTAGCATACTTTGAAACTTTAATCGCAAAGTATTTTTCGTTTTCTTTTTGACTTACAATTTTGAGCATAATTTTACATCGCTTTTAGAGTTTTTTATACCTTTGGAATTACTGCAATTAGTAATCAGATCGCTAGTAAGAGATAATTGGATTATAGCTTGGTAATGCTGTCGGTCGACGCGAGAGATTCCCTAATGTTCTAAGCAGGGAGTGATGAGCATATTGGTATTCGATCACACGCCACACGGCCTGCAGAAATCATTGCGCTAATGTGGAGCACTTGCTGTAATAGAAGGACATCGCACAGGACCTTTTACGGGGTGAGTAAAGTTGTCAGTTAACTGTGCTTTTAAACCATTATTTAGTAGGTTGAAAACTAATTATTTGCATTAAAGATACAAAAAAACTAGAAAATTGTGCAAAAATGTTAGTTGTCGGAGAAAAGTATTTGATATACGAGTAACACATACATCGAGGCGAATCAAAGACTCTTCGTAGGGCACAGATTGTCCTATAAATAACGTCGACCTTTACAATTAAGCTGTCGACTCCTTATGTTGTTCCGTATTGGTTACTTATTCTCGTAGAAAAAAATAAGAATTTGTTTCCTGACTAACAAAAATATGATTCTGTTATGTGATGTCCGTCAGTTAGATTATCGAAAAATATTGTCGAAGATTAAACGCGTCAAAAATTATGAGTGGGGCTTGTGACGTCACTTTCCGGTTTAAAATGTACTGCAATGTGACGTCACTTTCCGGTTTAAAATGTACTGCAATGTGACGTCACTTTCCGGTTTAAAATGTACTGCAATGTGACGTCACACGAAATTTCGAAGCACTACTGTTTCGTCTTTATTTTTTGTATACGTAAAAAAAAAAAAAATATGTGGCCAATATTTTATGGTAATCTTTCTGACGGACTTATTGACGGATTTTTTGTCAACTACCCTATTTATACAATTTTAAAGCATAATAAGTATAGTGTGCCGTTTGTCTAGTGATAGCCAGCGCAACTACCACGCATGAGATCCTGAGTAATTTCTCAGTAATAGCCACGCAGATTGAAAATGTGCCCTGTTGTTGGCAATAGGCTCACCCCTTAGGAGCTGGATATACGCCACTGACATTTCACCCGCCGTATTGGGCGCCAGAGGGTTACCGACTCGTAGTCACACCAGATTATCACACCAGTATGACAAACAGGATTTTTTTTCTCGATTGTCACACCACTGATTTTTCCACAACATGTATACGATATTGCTAGTGCAGTACCTTTATATTCTACTAAAGTAGAAAAAACACGTATCCACTATTATTCGAAAATCTAAAAGACAGACTAATAAGATTTTTTTGGTGAATTACGTCGGTAACCTTGGTTCTCATGCGGATGTCTTCATTTCTGTTTCGATCACGCAAGGAAAGTCCGAGTATAGCCCTCTCCATTGCCCTTTGGGTGACTTTAAGCCTTCTAATGAGGCCCATTATGAGCGACCATATTTCGGTCCTGTATGTAATCACTGGCAAACACAAACTGGTCATAGACTTTTGTCTTGAGACACTGTGGTAAGTTAGACGAAAACAGACTAATGGGTAATACATACCTCTGCCTAACCCTTCAGAAACCACAGTCGCAATGTTACAAGACCAACTGTACGAACCAACAAAGGCTTTTTTCTCGTAACACCCAGTCTTGACATCCTCCCCCTGTGTGTATTGACCTTGTTCCGTTCTGTCTCCTGCTGATATGGAGGGAAGTGGAAATTATGTTTTGCTTACTCCTCCGCTATTCTTTTGATTCGTACGGGATCCAAGGCAGTTAAAATCGTTTCTCTGGGATTTCGTCGGGCTTCATTGCCTCAGCGCTTTTCTTGTGGTTGCCACTGTTGATTCTGGCGTTACAGTTGTTTGGGAGTAGTGTGGCGGGCTTGTCCCAAATACTTTAAGCTCAAACGTATAGTGATAAGGAT
Organism: Diarsia rubi; assembly: GCA_932274075.1. Lineage (NCBI taxonomy): Eukaryota > Metazoa > Arthropoda > Insecta > Lepidoptera > Noctuidae > Diarsia > Diarsia rubi. The sequence continues at coordinate 10,155,804 of OW026412.1, read as the reverse complement.
TACTTCAGGTTCCAACGTAGTGATGATAAGGCAAGAGTGACAGATGCGTTAATCCATTATCTTAGACGTGGCTGGTAGCAGGTAAAACCATCCGGATATGTCAGGTAGTACCGGAACTGTTCTAACGATTGTCGGGCAACATTATTGAAATTTATAATCTATACTAATCTATACTAATATTATAAAGCTGTAGAGTTTGTTTGTTTGAACGCTAAGATCTCAGGATCTACTGGGTGGAATTGAAAAAATATTTTTAGTACATTTATCGAGGAAGGCTTTAAGCTATATAACATCACGCTATGACCAAAAGAAGTAGAGCATAAATGGTGCTATGCCCGAACAAACATAAAAAAATATACATATATAAACATTCGAATTGAGAACCTCCTTCTTTTTTTAGAAGTCGGTTAAAAAACACAACTGGCGAAATGTGATAAAGTTCTATTACCTATAACATAATATCGCGCCTATAATCCCCATAGGTTTAAGCAGAGGTGTAGTTTCCTAATAGTACAAACACATTTCGCCAGATAAGATTAGTTTCAGTTCAATGTAATAGACTCCGAGCCTGCTACTGATAAAGTCGTCTGAACTGAATTCTGTTATGTCATATCAATGCATTTCGTCCATTGACGAAAGTGATCGATTCCAGCTCTATGGTCTAATCTTTATGCCCATTTTACGGACATTAGGCAAGAACTAATGAATATCTAACTAAACCGTACTGTTGAATATTGCGCTGAGAATGTGGAATGTGGAATGCCATGTGTCCCTGGTTACCTTTACCGACTGTCGAAGATCCACAAGTGACAGCTGGGATCAACGGCTTAGCGTGCTTTACCGACAGACAGAGCAGACGCGGCTTATCCTGAAGATTGACCCGAAGCGAACGGTTGTTATTATTATTTTAGCCTCAAACTCCTGCTGTTAAAATGTAGCACTAGCTAAAACTTCAGTCTGACGATAATAGTTCAGTAAATTTATGTACATGGCCGCTGGCTTAGGGCTCGTTTACGGTGGCGCGGGGCGTCGCGTGGCGCGTGCATAAGGCTAGTCGCATGCTATTTTATTCATTAACTGAGAGGCGGGTCCACCGCAACAAACGCTGCATATTAAACTGACGGGCGAAAAATCGCTTCTCGTAAAATCGTCGTTTGAAAACGTTACCGTTTTCAAACATCGCCATGTGCTTGAATTAAAAACCTCCATAAAAAAAAGAAGTTTCATGAGATACGACGTAAGTTTCTTTCGGATTTTGGGCTAATATCTCGATGACTGGTTGTGCTAAGCAAAATATTAACAATTTGTAATCTCCCATGTAAACTGCCCTGCACTGCCTGGGTTGCAAATACAATTTTCAAATAATAATATGTTGAAATGCACTTAGTTGCGCTGAGGTAAGTTGTTGTATAACATACTTAGACTTTTTTTTTTGTTGGAATATCTCAACCTAAAAAAAAATAGGGATATTATTATCTTCCCGATCTGGGCGGAACGGAAGAGAGTGTCGGTCTTTTATTGACTTAAGTTTAGTGGTTTTTAAACCACCCATGTTCCTTCTTTGCTCTTTATGTCCGGGGCCGCAGCATCTCTTTGGAACAACCCGCAGCCCCGGTATAACACACACTTCACGTTCAATCATTCTCATAATGGATTAATTATCAAAAAATACGTTTAAATCAAAAGTCTCCGTATCATAAATTATACACACATTGCGTTCAGGGTAATTAATTCAATTAACGTCACTACAAATGCATCAATTTGCGTTATCCAATTAAGTGATGATTTAATTTTAGTATTAAATAAACAGAAGAATTTCATCAATGGAATCTACTGAATAATTCAATGCTCACTGAAAGTTAACAAATGTTGACAGTTTTGGTGGCAATTCTAGATAATAAGTACATTTAAATCTACATTAATTAGTTAGAATTTGACGTTTAAATTCCGTCATTAAAAGAATTGTTAAAATTTATATAGCCTATATCACCCAGGCTATTCTTGCGAATCTATTGACATCTCATTTATTAAAATGCGTTCAGTAGTCTAGGCGCTACGGTGGAACATACATACATACATAGACTGCCAAAATCATTACCCTTCCTTTTGGCTTCGCCGTAGTCAGGTAAAAAGTTAAGTATTAATAACGTATACGTACTTTTTTTATTTTACAAACAAAAATCTGTTTTCCGGACTTGTCTTTGTTTAAGAATCTTCCATCGCGTTCAGTTGTTCAACGAATCAAGTGGGAAATCGGTCGCGATGGGTGGTTTTAGTCAGTAGAAGTCTGACACTCCTTTTCTCTCCGCCCAGAGCGGGAGGAGTTATTTGATGACTTCCCAATTTTAAAATAAAAAAACGTTTGTCACTAATAAAAGCAATGTTACTACAGCTGTTTCTCGACTCTCCGCGTCAATACTCTTCAAGAAAAACACTCTATTTACGAAATAATGAAGCTTCCTCTATTTTATCTCTCCACTGCATTGCACCCAAACCGACCTCATTATATTATTGCTCTTAAGCTCAAAATCTGCTGTATCACGTGGTAAGTAATTGGGCGTAAATTAACTAAGCCCGAACTGTCAATCACTATAACCCACTTATGTAAAACGGTACCGAAACGGTCAGATTATGTACACTAGCGTGGGGTTACATGGTAGGTAGATACGCACTTATTTAAAAAAAAAATTATTTGTTCACACTTTTACGACAGTGACTGAGCGATTCCTAGTGTGGGGCTACGTTTTATGGGTTCTGTAGTCGAATGACAAAAAACAAAAAACAAACAAAAACAGACCAAAACAACACCCACAGGACCCTTATAGATTCGTCATGTCTGTCTGTCCGTCCGTCCGTCCGAATGTCACAGCCATTTTATTCGTAAACTATTAAGACTACACAGTTGAAACTTTTTGAAACAGTAGCTGTGTTCCGCGAGCCACTTTACGATTTTTATACATAAATAAAAAATAATAAAGATTAAGGGGGTCTCCCCCTCATACATGGAACAGATACTAAAAAAACTTTTTTCGTTAAACCTGTCTGTGTGGGGTGTCTATAGATAGGTCGTCAAAAATGACATTGAGGTTCCTAAAACCATTGTTTCTCAAAGTCAATAGTTTGAAAGATAGACAGTAGACACTTCCAAAGTGATAAAATGTCTCCCTCCCTCTAACTTTTAAACTAAGAGAGTGAAAAGTCTAGGAAAAATCTAATTATGTCGTAGATTGCAATATAAACTTTTAACAAATTTGGGTTGAACGAAATATAGTTATCAGTTTTTTAAGATAATATATAGCACATTGAAAACCCGCAAATATAACTTTGCCGTTACAACAAACTTATCACAAATTAAGTTTTTCTGTTGCCGCTAAAACAAGGAATGATACAAATCAAAGCGGGCTTCCCTACTATTAATATGGTACGGAAGTACGGAACCCTTTTTTTTTTTTTTTGGTGGTTGTAAAATCATCGAACAACCCCTCCCGCTCTTGGGCAGAGCGAAAGGGAGTGTCAGACTTCTACTGACTAAAAACCACCCATGTTCCTTCTTCGCCCTCTATGTCGAAGCCGCGATAACCGGTGGACTACCCGCGGCCCCGACAGGCAAGTACGGAACCCTTTATTTGCAAGTCCGACTTGCACGTGGCCAGTTTTTAAAACAGAAGAAGTATTTCTTCTTTACAACCTTCTTTATCTTGCTACAAATATTGCTAGTAGACTGATTTATCCCACCATATTGCCTTAAAATTAAATTCTGCGATTGCTCGGAGAATTTTTTCAGCATAAATTGCCTGAAATACTGCAGCTACTTTTTGCTCCATATTGTACTTACCTCAATAGATTATAGATAAATATTGGATACGTGTTTTTTGTTTTATCAAATAAATAAAAAATGGCGAATATAAAACGTGTCAAAGATCATGGGTGGGGGCTTTTGACGTCAAACGCCTTGACACGACTTATCGAAGCACTGTATCGTCTTCATGTTTTGTTCACCAAAAAAAAAAAATATGTGTCCATTATTTTTTGGAAATCTATCTGACGGAATAATTAGATTTTTTTGGTAAAATAGCCTATTGTGGCGGTATCTCTTAATAATAATAATAATAATAAATTTATTTGTCAGAATATTGTTGCTATAGGTGTTACACATAATTTGATGTCCATAATATTCTGCTGTTTCCAGCGTACAAATATTTTAAAGAATAATGAAGCATGGTGAATGGTAATGAATTTATAATAAAGAATAAATTTAACATTAAAATTGACATACAATATAATTAATACAAATGAACCATAAAATGTCAAGAATAAGGAATTCGTTAACTACTATCAAATTATAATGGTAAGAATGATTAAATACAATGTCAGGATTATTAATTACAATGTCAAGAATTACTAAATACAATGTCAAGAATTATAAGATACAATGTCAGTATTATTAATTATAATGTCAAAGAATTATTAAATAAAATGTCAGGATTATTAATTACAATGTCAGGATTATTAATTACAATGTCAAGAATTATTAAATATAATGTCAGTATTATTAAATCTAATGAACAAAATATTAAAGATTACAATACAATGTCCTAGAGTTGAAATTCCATTTAATCAGGAGGCAAGTCGTCGTCTAATTTAAATTTTGAATCAAATTTTTCATTTAAAAACTCATTCGTTGAGTAGTAACACTTTTGCAATAGAAAGTTAAATAGTTTATTTTTAAATGTTGTGATGTTAAGACTTTTAAAAACATTAGGTAATTTGTTATAAATTTGAATTGCCATACAGTAAACATTGTTCGAAAATAGTTTGATTCTTTGTGGGGGTACACATAATTTATGGATATCTCGACTTTTCCTTATTACAACATCATTGCGTGCTTGAAATAACGCTAAGTTTTTACGTACAAAGAAACAGAGTTCGAATATATATAAAGATGGGAGTGGTAATATTCTTAATTTTTTAAATATAGGGACACAGCTTTGTAATGGTTGGGCTTTAGTCATTGATCGAATACATTTCTTTTGGGCTCGAAATGCATTAATAGTATCAGTAGAATTTCCCCATATAATGATGCCGTAGCGGAGAACTGATGCTACGTAACCATGATAAGCACTAAGTGCTGCATTGGTACCCGCCACGCGAGTAATTCGGTTTAAAACGAATACAAATCTTTGCAGCTTAGTACATAATTTGTCAATGTGTACTTTCCAGTTGCAATATTTATCCAATGTTATTCCCAAAAAAGTAGCACTTTCAACCTCTTCTACAGCGTTATTTGCATATCTAATTTCTAATTGTTGACGTTTGCTATTGTAAGTTTGGAACTGTATAAGCTTGGTTTTACTAATATTGACATGTAGATTGTTGTCTTCTAGCCATTCTATTATTTTTTTTAACGTGTCATTAATCTCTTTTTCGTATTTCGTGTTATTGTCATCAGTAAGTTCAATACTAAGAGTTGTATCGTCGGCGTACAGAATGCAAGAATGTGGGGTTACGTTGGGTAAGTCATTGATATAGAGCAAAAATAAAAAGGGACCCAATATACTGCCCTGGGGAACACCACATGAGTTTTGACGATAAGCTGATCTATGTGTTTTATTTTCTGATACAGTATGCCTTGATATTTCTACGCATTGTTATCGATTATTTAGATAAGATTCTATCCACTGTAATGCGTTTCCCCTAATACCATAGCGATTAAGTTTGAAGAGAAGCAGTTTGTGATCAACGAAGTCAAATGCTTTTGACATGTCAAGAAATACCGATGCTATTGGTCTTTTCTTATTCAGACTAGAAGTAATCATTTTCACAAGAGAGAAACATGCAAGAGTTGTTGATTTATTTTTTCTGAAACCGAACTGTTCCTCTTTTAAGATTGAGTGTTTTAATATAAAAGAGTGCAGTTTATCGTACATGATTCTTTCAAAAATCTTAGAAATTACGGGTATTAGAGTAATCGGTCGATAGTTATTCATGTCATTTTTATCTCCTTTTTTGTATAAAGGTTTGACTATCGAAAATTTTAGTCTAGCGGGGAATATGCCTTGAAATAAGGAGAGATTAATAATGTGAGCTAGCGGATACGATATATACTTAGAGCAACGTTTAAGAATTTTTGTATTGATTTCGTCATACCCGGTTGAGTTTGTTGAGTTCAAAGAATTAATAATTTTACACACAGTATCTTCATCATTTGGAGTCAAGAAAATAGTATTTGGTATGTCAGCTATGGTATGTTTGTAGTCAATGTGTTTTTGAGGGTCAGGTAAATTAGGCTTGTTTGTCATGTTTATAAAAAAGTCATTAAATTTATTGGCAATTATATCGGCATTAGTGTATGTGCACTGATCATCTATGATAGACGTAATTTCAGAGTTATTATCGCTATCTTTACTATTCTTTTTAATAATGTCCCAGGCGGCTTTACATTTATTGTTTGATTGAAGGATATAGCGAGTATTATCAATTTTTTGAGCATGTAATATACATCGTCTCAGTATTCTTGAATAATTTTGGTAGGTCTTTAGGTTTCGATTTTTATTAGAGTTTAATAGTCTATGTTTTAGGTACATGCTTCGTTTCTTGACACAACATCTTTTTATTCCTTTTGTTATCCATTTACTTTTTGGCGGTTTGTTGGTAATTTTTACTTTGAGAATGGGGAAACAGAGATTATAAAAAAGGGACAGTGTGTCATGAAAGTGATTGAATGCTATGTCAGTATCATCCAACTCGTATATTTCCGAAAAGGAAAGAGACGATATGCATGAAATAAACTTGTCTATATTTTGTTGACTCAAATCTCTTCTTTTTTGAAACCAAAATTGTTTTTTGCATTTCGCAGCATCTACAGACGAATGGAAACAAATAGACTGACCGGTCTCATGGTCAGATAATGCAAGGGAATGTATTTGGGGCTGAACATTAGGTATGTCGCTTGCGATGAGTTAATAACTATTTAACTGGATAATGTTTTTTCATAGTTTCTTTCGTTTCCTTTTGTCATAGTTTCTTTCTAGTCTAAGAAGGTCACTTTTTGGTTTTATATAACTTAATTATTTTTAATCATTGTTAAGCTGAATAATTGTATTTTATTAATTAATAAAAAATTACTTTATTTTGAATTATAATTTTAAAATTCTAAAAGCACACTCGGAGGTTCTATTACGTCTTGGTGGATTACTCCTGGCTGGTTTTATGACTGGCAGGTGTCATGTCATATTTCAATTCGAAATTGTCAAAGAATTTTAGAAGAGAAGAAAATGTCTGATTTTTGGTATAAAAATGGGCAGCTGATGCTGACCCGATGATTTTTTACACTGGATTCCACGCCGGGATTATGTCCGGTTGATTTTACGTTTGATTTTACGATCAACTCTACGCTGAGAATTTACGCTAGTCGATTCTACGCTAGTCGTTTCTGTAGAGATTCAGTCAATTCTACACGGGATTCTACGTCGAGGTTGTCCTGTTTCTACGTATGGATTCTGCATACATGTAAATCTACATAGTTCTACTGTCCAGACCAACTCAAAGTGGATCACCATCATTACCAAAAGTGGATCACCATCTAAGAAGCGGATCTCTCTTCTCTCAATTAAAAGTGGATCACATTAACTAAATTTTCAAAAACCTCCGCCACCTGAGTGTGTGATAGGTAGGAAGGTGTTTTATATATATTTTTTGTATTTTTTATCTTATAAATTAATATTAATTGTACAATCTACCTTAAGTCTTTTATTTTTATTAGGGATCGGTAGATTCGTTACACGACTTAGAGGCAAAAGGGTAGTTAACAAAAAAAAATCGAATTATTCCGTCAGATAGATTTCCAAAAAATATTGAACACCATTTTTTTTTCACATAATCAAACAATGAAGACGATACAGGGCTTTGAAAACTCGTGTGACGTCATATTTTAAGACATTAGTATGTAACTAATTCAACTGTACCGGAACTTATGATCGATTTAACTGTACTGGAACTTATGATACTAATTTTATCTTGCTTAAACAGAATGCCAGTTCCATGGAACTACTGGGAGAAAAAAATCCCAGTAGTCCTTTAATGGAACTAGAGAATGGAACTACTGGGATACGGCGAATTTTTAACGGTTAGTGACATCACAAACCCCCACTCAAATCTTTGACGCGTTTTATCTTCGTCAAATTTTATTGATTTGATTAAAAAAAAATACGTATCCAATATTTGTCGACAATTTAACAGACGGGCTAATTCGAATCACATTTTTTAAGTCCCTAAACATCCATATTGTGGAGAAAACCGCACGGAGAGAAAAGAGGAGTCCTAATAAAGGCATTTACTTTCATGAAAGGATTCTTCTATCAGTAAGGATGTATACAAACCTTGTTTAAGAAAATAACCTATTTTTTTTGTAGTGGAAGAGAATAGGTGTCCCTTCGCGACTTTGGGATGTTGTAAGAGATACCGTGGCCTTCACATAAAGGGCCAAAAAGGAACATGGGTGGTTTTTAGTCAGTAGAAGTCTAACACTCCCTTTCGCTCTACCCAAGAGCGGAAGGGGTTACTTGATGATTTCCCACATTTCCATAGGCGTGAGTAAATAGGCTTCTTCTGGGTTAGCTCGTTGCATTGTCGACTTCATCTCTGTCGCTAGGACTACATCTATATCAAGAGTAGGCCCATCCCATATAAAAAAAAACTCCCAGCCATTCCAAACATGACTGTCCCAAAAAAAAGTGATAATCAAAGCAACCACAATCTGTAGCTAACATCATAGACACGCACGTAATACAATCACGAATATGCTCAAAGAACAAGAAGAGTTGAATAATCACCATTATTTTTCGTCGAGACAAAAGGCTCACAAACGCCCTTAATTTGGGCAATCTAAACATAGCAAAGCAAAAGTGATTGATGTCAACATTGCCTACAGCCTCGCCCCGGCGTGTAACAAGTGTTTCTGCGTGACAGTAATCAAGAAGAATGTCGGCATTCCTTTACGGGAAATTGATAAATCAATTTGAATGTACAAGTAATACTCTGTCAGTAATTATAAGAGTCTGTTTTGAATGGCCCCGTTTTGTTATTAATGATGGTGCGTTTTGCCGATTCGTGATTTAAATGTGACGTTAAATATAATCAAAAGACATATTGTCGAAGCTGCTTTTAAGACATAAACATGCATAACATAACACCACACCTGTAATTCCCGAATCGTTAGGCAGAGGTCCATCCATTAGTAGTACTGCGAAATTCCTGATAGAAAAACCCAGTAACACTTTGCCCAATCTGGCGAATCAAACCAGTCAAACAGCTTTTAAGAATTTCGCAATAAAGGAAATTGAACGCAAACTTACTTTTCATAAAATACCAAACTGTTAAGTATAAAACATTTAATAACAGAGCGTAAATAGAACGGTCAGTCTCTCCAACTGTTAAATATAATCAAACCTCAAACATTTCAACGCCAAATGTTAAATCCATTCTTACTGAAAACAGAAAGTCTATTCAATTCAAAACCAAAGTTTGCTCTGCGATTGTAAAATAAAGTTATTTAGCAAACTAATTCGAACTATCTATTGTAACAAATAAATTATATTTAGTTTCGCAGTCGTAATTGTTTTTAAAGTTCATGCAAATGCAAACAAGTTTCACAGTGCAGGTGAAACTGTTCGGTTGAAACAAAACAATACGACCGTTCAAACTCCTACCACCATCAAACAGTCATTAACACTACACACATATTGTTCAGCATTCAGCAAATACCGAAGCAATTTTATGTACGCATACACAAAGAGATTTCATAACTACAAGTGCAGCTGAAGTTTCTTTGTACGCAAACATATATGTATAAAATAATACTGAGACTAAAATAACATGAGGTAATTTTGCCTGGAGTGATCCTCAACAGCTTTATAGATCCCAACTATCTCAATGTTCAACAAAACTCAAAGTTAGGGCTGGTTTTAGCCCAAAGCTGTATAAATGTTCTGTTTCAATTTGCCTACCTCTGGAGTACGTCTAAACTCGTCTCTATAGATGTCCAGGCTAATAGAAGTTTGGCAGTGCAGTTCAATGAGTTTGGTTTCAATTGCCACTTTCTTGTTTTAAGTGTTCATTGGGATCAGTTTCAAATGAACTGGTTGAAATTTCTTTACACCTCTGTTATAGACTTATAGTTGGCAATAAACCCAAGATCGCTAGCCTTTATTTAGCCTAACATTTATAGTACTTGAAACGAAAGTACGTATTTACTTAAATAATAAATATTGAAACTTAAACCTTAACTGTTATTGAAATAAAGGTATTTATAATTTGGCTCACGTAGAAATCGGACGGAACATTGAAAACTAATATATGTTGATACCTGAAATCTTACCTCAATATCGTATTTTACAGAGCGATTATAGTCAGCGTTACCCTAGAAATGTTCTAAATTCGAGTTCGCCAAATTGCTTCTCCTATTTGTACCCTTAGGAAAACTTTGAAAAGGTACGTGGTTGTACACAAAAGATAGCTCAAAAACAGAATATTCCAGCTGGCATCCCTATTCCCCGAACACTTTATCGACTCAGTATGAATGCATAGAGGTTAATGCACTTGTCAATGTCAGTACGTAACACGTTTCAGCCTATCGGACCGTGTCGGTGCTTCGCTAGTTGGTTGAAAAATATACAGAGGCGCTATTGTTTGTAGTTTTTAGACCCAATATTTTACCGAGGGATGTGTGCTATGCTACCCTTCATAGTTTGTGTAAGATGTTTGTTTGTTTTGCTGTTTTTCCGAGATGCAGTGTAGACTTTATTTTGTTATTAATACAGGAAAAAATGAAGAGGGATGGCAATATTCCGTTTTTTCTTTTTATCACATCTGTTAACTTGTCAAAGCACTGGTTGAATTTTCTAAAGAATAATATTGCATCGTTAATAAGCACACTAATCCAGCCAGGTTTGAATAACTGAAACGTAAATTTACCAAATATCAACGGAACTGCGATCAAAGCTAGAAATCTAGGTAAACAAGTATAAAAAAAAATATGTACATGAAAACATGGGCACAACTCACAAAATAAAGCTCAAATAATTTACAAACCGACACCAAAACATTCTACATGATATTGAGGAACTTTTAATCGAAATGAACAGACGAAAAGCTAAAACGTACTCGTAAAGATAGAAAACACCTGCGTAGCAAGAATTTGTCTTAATTTGAGGCCACCTACGCATAATAAGACTAAATTATTTAAGTCCAGGTACAAATGCCACTGTTGCTTGCCAAGCAGACTTGAGAAAACCTCATAACACGACTCAGGGCGGTTTGAATGAAATAGTCATTTTTGGGGGTATACCTGTGTTTGTTAGGCTTAGGCATAGCGTATAATCACCCTGTACATACAAAGATACAGGGTCATTATACGCTATGGCTAGATATTATTATTAACAGCACCCTAAGGTAGACTGGTAGAAAATGCCCAAGTCATTAAATCCGCCTTTGTGCATTATAATGTGCACAAAGTTGTAATTTTAAAATATAAATTTCTACAACTTATTTCAACGCTCTACCGTTATCCCGACTACGGCGAAGCCAAAAGGAAGGGTAATGATTTTGGCAGTTTTATTTTTTTTTTATGTGTGTTTGTATGTTCCACCGTAGCGCCTAAACTACTGAACGTATTTTAATAAATGAGGTGTCAATAGATTCATAAGAATAGCCCGGGTGACATAGGCTATATAAATTTTAACAATTCTTTTTATGACGGAATTTAAATGTCAAATTCTAAGCTCGAAAAAAATTGAATTGAGATAATCACAACATGTTTGTTATCAAATAAGAGGTCTTGGCGAGCACATTACAAATATGTATATTATATTATAGTTTTAGTTAACATACACGTTTAGAATGCGGTCAAAAAGTTCTCGCAGTCTAGTCTGCCATTTACTCGTACTATTTAAATAGCAAACCAACATTCAGTAGAATTTTACATCACGAAAGTAATATATTATAACGGATTTATTAAATAACACTAAAATAAAAATGTAAGTTTAAATACATACACGCCAAACACATAACCCTCATTTCGGGTAAAAACTAAAACCCGACCACAAAACGTGGTCTTAAAATTAGAAAACAAGAAAATAATTACGACTACGGGGCGGTCCTCTATAATAATTTTACTTATATTTAAATTGAAATATACCTACAAATTCAATATATGATATCAGACAAGAATTATTTTTTTGTTTTCTACTTTTAAGACCGCGCTTTGTAGTCGGATTTTAGTTTTTTTAACTTACATTTTTATTATTAAAGTCAGCGTTAAGAGAAGACTCTAAACCAAATTAAAAGAGACTTCTCGTTCATTTTAAAACATCTAGGATAAAACCGGCTTTTGACTATGGGATGTATATTACATTTTGGGATATAATATTATATTGCTCGTCATACATTCTGTACGTGCACGTTCACACTGTGCTATAATATACATTACATTTCAAAGGTGGGATGTAATATACAGCTCAAGATGTAATATATATTACATCCCATAGTCAAAAGCCGGCTTAACTGACAGCCCATATCCAGCATGGCGGGCAGGCCGAAATTAAGCGATAACTAATGAAAACCGTAAAATAATGACACTCTAGTTGACTCGCGCGAATATAAGCTGTCTCGCCGACCGCGCCAGGGTTATTTGAAGCAGAGTTTAAAAACTGTACTTTTCTGAACATTCACTAAATATCAAGTTTCTGACACTGCGAGAGCCAGAAGAGGCAATATTACTTTTGAATAAAATGGAGGCCGATTTTCCTCACGGCTGAGCCCACGTGGATGTCGGGAATCGCTAGAAACTATTTTAATCGTAATGATCTACCTACCTGGAGTATGTGTGGAGAAGCACGTGGGTGAAAACAACAGCCTTGCCTATGTTGGTCTCCCAATAGAGACCCAATTTTCTTACATGCGTAGGAAAGCACGTTAAACCGTTGCCCCCCTCTGTTAATTGCAGATCTTTGACAGTCATCTCGTAATAAATGGAAGTAGTGTTTTTCCTACTCCTCCCAATGACGTATTATAATTATATAGACACGTCATGAACTAACATGGCGGCGCTTCAAATCGGCGAAAATATAGATACGCGTAAAGAAAGGGAAAGAAAATATGACACTGTACAGCGGGATGCCTGTTGATGCCTGTTTCCTTTATGTTTCGCGCAGGTTTACACACACGATTTAAATTAAGAACAAACGTAGCGTCGCGCGAGAGGTTGGTGCGTAACTAAGCGCGATGTGGCCAATTGGCTTCATTTCATGTTGTTACTTTTGAGGGCGGACAACGTATCTACATTTTTAATATATCATTGACTCCTCCGCTATTCTTTTCACTATTAATTTCGTTGCGGGATTCAATACAGTTAAATCGTTTCTCTGGGACGTCGTAGAGCTTCATTGTCTCGGCACTTTTCTGGTGGTCGCCACTGATGATTCTGGCTTTCAGGAGTTACAGTAGTTTGTGAATAGTATGGCGGGATGGTCCCAATAAAAAAGTCGTAACAAGTAGACAGTGACCCGAGAGTCTGACAAACAGCCTTACAGTCTCAGGTGTCGGAGATCAGGTAGACAGTCGCTCCATGTAACATGCGGGTATACAGCTGGGTCCAGTTAGACTGGAAGCTGACCCCAACGTAGTTGCCCCAAGAGGGTAGGCTGATCAGACCTGCCTAGGCTACTTGTGGAACAAAATATCGCGCTTTTATATTTATGTAAATCATCATCACTCATATTACAAAACAAAGTCCTCAGCCGCATCTGTCTGTCTGGTCGCGATAAACTCTAAAATTACTGCACCGATTTTTATGCTGTTTTTACCAATGGATAGAGTGTTTCTCGAGGAAGGTATAATTTGACGCGGGTGAAGCCGCGGGCATCAGCTAGTTATGTAGAAAATAATTTCATGACAAATAAACCTTAACTACTAATACTTATTGGATCAACAACCTTCACCAGAATCCGGGGTCTGGCTCCATATAATGAAGAGTGACATATTAATCACTATGTCTTATGTTAGACGGTTTCCATTGACTTCACAGAACCCACAAAGGTCAAATGTTACTAATATTGAACTTGGACACTTCATTTACAAACTTGACCTCAGTGTTAAACAGCGCAAAGCCAAATTCTGCTTGACCACTCTAGGTCACTAACAATAAATTTATTCGTGAACTTCAACCAACGGTTTTGGTAAGTATTGTTGACAATTCTAGAACTCATTAAGCCTAGACGACATTAGGGCTCAAGTATACTTAGTCGAGGGTAAAGCTGTTAGCACACTATTGTTTTGTACAGCGATATTGCTGTGAAACGCGATACTTTTTATTTATTATTTTTATAGAGAACGGGGAACTGTTGCGATGGCGGTGTGCAAGAAGATTTAAATGACTGTTAGTGGTGTTCCGTTATAAACAAAGAGCACAAGTGAAGTGTTACTAACATAAGGGTCTATTTACTAACATAAATTATATCCCTAACATATTTTAGAATAAAGTCCTCACCCACGTCAGTCTGTCTGTTTGGAATCAACTCAAAAACTACTGCACCGATTTTCATGCTGTTTTCACCAATGGATAGAGTTGTTCTCTAGGAAGCTTTTGGTATACAATAGTCTGTAATGTATATTATACATAGAGGGAGGCACAGGATTCAAGCCGACTATTCTATATGATGTTTGTCCCTATGTTACTTGAACTAAAATTATTGTTATTTTATTGAAAATGGGTCATTTTATTGATAAAATACGGCTGATATAGAACAGTAGTAGCATTTTTTTCTCACTGGCAGTATTGATATAAGTTCATTATGAGTCTGACCACAATATTAAGTCAATATTGTATTTAGCTTGTAGCTTTTTTTATGATTGCTCACGTTTTATTGAGAATATTGTGCAACCCGAGGTTCGAACCTTCCCTGTCGGGGCTGCGGGTTGTTTGCAAGAGATACCGCAGCCTCGACATTAAGGGGTAATAAGGAACATGGGTGGTTTTTAGTCAGTAGAAGTCTGACACTCCCTTTCGCTTTGCCCAAGAGCGGGAGGGGTTATTTGATGAATTCCCACCCCCAAAAAATAAAAAATAAACGTTAGATCCTTCGACCTAGAACTCTTATGAATAAGTCTCAATTGATGTTCTGTTCGTATTTTAACCCAACAGGACACGGTATTATTTCAATAGCATGACTTTCTATAATCAAAATGGGCTTTCGATAGATAATTCCATATCATACATGGCCTCTATAATGCAATAAGCTAATTAATGTTTTCAATATTGTGGAAAGCTTTTAATTATTAATTAAAATATAGGTATCATTCATGGTTCAGTGGTTACAGTAATCATATTAATGAAGAATTATCGTTTGATACTGGATCAGAATGACGTTTGAGTTTTTAAAATAATTTATATCTATTAATGGTTTATTACGTAAATTAAACAGTCGAAGTATTTTAAAACCGGGAAGTGCCAAATTGCTTAAAGCCTAGTCTTTTAAGCTTTGGACAATAGACATAACTCCGTGCTTTTAATATAAAAAAAGTCAGGGGACCTACCCCCGACTTACGAACAGTAGGTCGTGGGTTCGAATCCCGGCAGGCACATTACTTTGTGTAATTTATTTCATCACCACTGGTCTCAAAATGGTGAAGGAAAACATCATGAGGAAGCCGGCATGTCCTAGAACCAAAAAAATCGAAGACTTGTGACATCTACCAATCCGCACTGGGCCGAGTGGTAGATTATAGCCCATTCCCTCTCGAAGAGAAGAGAGGCCTGTGACCCAGCAGTGGGAACATTAATAGGCTTATGATGATAATGATGATGATGAAGATAGGTATGACTCATGCGATTCTGGGTTTAAAATTCCTATTTTCGAGCATTTCAACAATTTTTCTAACTGCCCCGTTGGTCTAGTGTACGCAAGCGCAACTGCTGTCCATGAGTTTGGTTTGGCTTTGAGTTCGATGACTGGCATAATGTGGACCTACATACACCTCCTTTTTTCTTTTTTTATTTTGATGTTGGGAAATCATCAAATGACTCCCGCTCAGACCTCTACTAAAGAAAAACCACCCATGTTCCTTCTTAGCCCTTTGTGTCCGAGGCTGCGGTATCTCTTTCAAACAACCCGCAGCCCCGACAGGGGTCGGCCCTTGCTGTCCCTTGCAATGTTGCTGACATCTCTTTGAGACATTCGATACACTTCTGCCTAACCCTCCGGAGATAAAAGGCGTCAAGTTATATATGACTGATACGATTCCGGCTTTAAAATCAAAACTATTCGAACCATTAAACACTTTTTCTTCAAGAAATGCTAAAACACAACATTTTAGCACCTCCGCACAAGACTACATTAAAACCCAATTTATTCGCGCAATCTTAAGTAACGTTTAATTAAAACTATTAGGTAGGTAGCTACCCTGAAAGTTGTGCCACGTGTGATAGTGGCGGTCCATCCCTAACTCCCTGCTATAAAGATGTGGGTTCCTTGATAATTAACATTCTAGAAAGACGGGAACGTGGGGGCTGCCCTATCGTACCGTTTACTGATTAGGAACATATTAAACTAGGCGAGTGGAATGTGTTATTGCTAATTGAATAAACTTGATTTGTGTTTACAAGGGTTAGTGACAAGCTGTTCGTTCAATAAACTGTGGTTTGGTATTGGAAACATGTGTTGCGATTTACGAAGGACTAGGTTAGTGGGAGTTGAAAAGTTGGGAAATGTAACAGTACGAAATCGGACGATTGATGAAATAAATTACACAAAGTAATGTGCCTGCCTGGGTTCGAACCCACAACCTACTGTTCGTAAGTCGGGGCCGCCACCACTGGGCCTGCACTGCTGTACACATTAAGTCATGTTTATATGTATCAAGTTTTTTTCTCGTAAAAACTATTTTTTCCCTTGAGCTTAGCTTAGCTCCTGGGCATAGTCTTGGATGAGAAAGCCATCCAAGACGTTTGCCATCTTCTCTCATCATAAAAACACGGCCTTTTAAAATCTAACCACTACAACATAATACGTATATACAAAATATTTTTTCACAATATTCAACAAAAGACATTTAAAAAGAATAATAGAGTCGACGTTCGGACTAAAATCGTAGAAGCATTTTGATATAATTCCAATCATTTTCGATTATGACACACGAATGCTACCTGATAAGCGGGGATGACACTAGACAGACGGATTTATTACAAAGTAAGTAACAAATATTGGATTACGATTTTATTCGTCTGGTCCCGTCTATCGCTCGTAAACATTTGAATGTCTGTGCATTCAACTGAAGTAATGCCAACAGAGTAGAATACTTATACTTAAGAAATAAACCTATCATCACTTGACAGGACATATTGACCATAGATAGCGACAGAGGCGAACGAAAAATGGACAGGTGAATGTTCAGCCTATCGCGCTGATACGAAACTATTCATCACTTTTATTGCACCCAAAGATAGACACTGAAAGACAAAGACTACTAATATTATAAACGTGAAATTTGTGAGAATGGATGTATGTTTGTTGCCCTTTCAAGCAAAAACTACTGTACGGATTTGGATGAAATTATGATTACAGGTAATTAATAATACCTGGATTAACACAGAATACTTTTATCTTGGTTATCCGGGCGAAGCCGCAGGCATAAGCTAGTATGATATATCTACAGAAACACATAAAGCTAAACAAATTGTAAAACGCAAATAATAATAACATCGCCTTTAACAGAACAAAACAAAGCAAAGAAAAGCCAACTCGATTTTAATTTCCGTCAAGTTCTTTGTGAGTCGTACCTACGGAACCCTCTCACATAATTGAAAATCACAAGTAATCGTTTAAATATATGAGTGAGCAGTACATTTAATAAAACCAATGTCGGTCCGAAACAATGACTCGCCATTTAAATTGGCAATTAAAATATTTTTCAATTTTGTAACACATTTCCGTATCGCCAATATTGGGTCAAACATATGCGGTTTGGACGTGGCAATTGCAATATTGAATGAAATGATGGCATGTACGCGCGTCCACCAATCAATCTATGATAAAGAAATAAACCTGATGTGTCATTTTACTTACATGATCTTCGCAGAGTGGCTGGTAACAACTCGATGAGAGTTACCAAAAATCGAGCTGAATGGAGTAAGATTCCTGTCGGAGCTGCGGGATGTTGTAAGAGATACCGCGGCCTCGACATAAAGGGCTAAGAAGGAACATGGGTGGTTTTTAGTCAGTTATAGAAGTCCGACACTCCCTTTCGCTCTGCCAAAGAGAGGGAGGGGTTATTTGATGATTTTCCAATCCAGGAGGAATCATGGAGGTCCAGGGTTCAATTCTCAGATCGGACAAGATGTTTGATGGCAATAAGGCTTGTCCCCATTTATTACATATGACTTGCAAATATAACTGACGAAATAAGTCTACTATGAGATACACGCGCGTGCAACCGTTCATGTATTACAGGCGTCATGTTAAACTTCTGATTGCATTCAGCAGGAGTATGTTTGTAAAGAGGTTGTATAAGTTATTTAGTGGATGCATAGAGCTGAAGCGGCCATCAATATTTGATGCGACTGAACCAGTCTTAGCTGCATATAAGATGTCGGAGTTTAAAGCGGTAAGGTGTTGAGTCTCATGCTTATATTTAGGGATGTCGAATACTTGATGTCTCTGCAACTGATCGATATTGCGTCAAGTTTAGCAGCGATAAACTTGGAGAGTTGTTTGACCTTTCTAGCATATATTTATAACTTAAAACCTGAAAATAGGTCGTTGAAATAACCCTGAAAAAGAAAACAGCTCTACTCCCCAAAATCAGATATAGGTTAAACGAATAATAAAAAGTTATTTGAAATGATCTTATAAATAAACTACTATTTCAGATTAAAGTGATTTGGGGTGAATGGTTAAATTTTGATTTTCTTGTGACATAGCTTGAATTCTAATGAAACAAAACGACACGTTTGGCGCAGTGGCTGCGCTGCGTGGCGCGGGTTCGATCCCCGCACGGAACAAATATTTGTATGCTCTACAGATAATTGTTCCGTGTCTGGGTGTGTTTGTGTATGTTTGTAAACGCACCCACGATTTAGGAGAAATTCCTAGAGTGGGGAGTTCCAAGTTAAAAAAAAAAACAAGAAATGGTAAAGACACTTTTTGTACTGCTATTAAACACCATACTTTCAGGTTCTAATGTTTGAAAGTTCTTAGTTTGGAGCCTATCGTCGTTTATTTGAATATGCAATTCATGCCTAGGATACTAACAAATCCTAAACCACTATAACAAATAACAGGACCACTAAAATCCCCACTATACTGTTTTACACCTTATGACAGCTAACTCTTTTCAGAAAATAAAGCGATTTTCTTTTGTTTACTTTAAAAAAAAAGAGTAAAAGACTTTCCAGAGGTTTCTCCGAGTTGTTCGGGGTATAAAGAAAGTTAGTCAGTTGAAGTTTAAAGAGTCAACTGGGAGCTGGTTGTTTTGGTGCTTCGTACGCGACCGGCAATCTGTTACGATTCGTGGACTATCACGATTTCAGATCGTTAAACCAGATGTTTTGATGTATTGTTTGAAACGTTTTGTAGAAAGTAAACTTTCGTTTCCACCGTTTCCGTAGATAGGTTTTTAAATATCTAAGGTGGTACACCTTGTGAGGGCAGATAACATAAACTGAAAACAAACACGAACAAGCAAACTCTTTAACATTACAATACGAGTCGTTTTCCTCTCATTTCATTACAATTTAAACTACGTCATTAGATAGCCTAATTAAACCCTTCACTTTAATCATTTCAATCTAAAACAAAACTTTATGTGCTGAAAAATCTTCTAATGCACCTTGATATTCAGCATTTTTAAACGACACACGACTATGTGTCAATCCTGTAAATACGTATTAATTAAATTACCACTAAAAGCCTTATCAATATTAATCATATTAACACTACAGCAATATTAAGTTTTAAGTTGAGCTCTACTTAGTACATCAAGCTTGTATCAAAGACCACCACAACAAGCTATATAAGGACCTAGTTCTTAATCCTAGATACATAAAACACAGTTCAATGTGCTTCTATTTGTCTATTCAGTGTGGGTGTGAGTTGCTCCGTAAACGTTTGCATCGACTACTCTTTGACACAAATATGGGGTTTATAGACACACGGATGCAACGGAACTCGTGGGCTAAATAATAACAGCCACTTGGTCCGTGGATAGCCGACCTCACACATACAAAGACAAGTTTCCTCCGTGCCTCGGAAAGCTCGTTAAACCGGTAGTCCCAGTCTTCATTGGTCTGACATTGAAAGTTACCAAGAGGAAGGTATATAATATAATACGATACCAGAGGTCAGATAGACAGTCGCTCTATGTAATATACTGGAATTCAGTTGCATCCGGTTAGACTAGAGCCGCTAGGTAAATGATCACACACGCATACGGGAATATTTAAACGGGTAATGTGGCTATTTTTGCACCGAAACAGCGTGGGTGAGTTTCAGTGTAATTACATTTCAGTGAACATGAAATATGTCTGCCTTGTCTCTGGTAGCAACGTGTCTGTGATGTCTATGGTGATGGCGCGTGTTGTTTAGTTTCAGATTCTATCACACTGCCACCGAAAGTGGCCGCTAAAAGCCATTAACTAGTCTAGCGCATTTTAGGCTAGAAAACGACATAATTATCCACAAAAAAATACTTAAGATTTTGGAGTTTCTGGTCACTTACCAATGATACGTTACAGTGCTAAGACATGCTAGGTATGATCTATTTATGAATGGGTGACCATTCTTTACAAACAGATTTATCCCGTATCAACTTTCATTCCAGTTGAGATTACAAGTTGTTGAGATTCTGAAGGAAATTCGTAGATAAAAACACTGAAGACTCTATCTTCTTTTTAGCGATCCGTGTGAAAACGTTGTCTAAACGACACTCAAGTGCATCCCGAAAGCATCTTACTAAGCTCGACTCAGAGGGCGTAGAATTCCAAAGGGTTTTACAAACACTTATTTTGTGCTAAGAATTTTGGTGTGGATGTCAATGAAAACTTATTTTCACCTAAGTGGTACTTAAACAGGATCAAATGGTACGCTGAATGTGTTTGATAACGTACACAAAGATATTTCGAAAACAGAATACAACAAAGTTCATTGCCCTATAATTAAAACAAAACAAACCTATAACAAAATGATATGTATACAGCATGTATTTAATTTTCTCCAATCTGCAAACACGAGACGCGTCTGATATTCTAAATTTAAATTTTCTCCGCATTTAACAAACAATGTAATTGGTCGGGCACTACACTCGATTGAAGCTGGAAATGCAGACGCGTGTAATTAAGTCTGTCTAGGGTGCAGGCCTTTTAGAATCACAATGAGTCCGAGTCTCACTCGCTCACGAAGCGCCACGCGCCACACAAAGGCGCGAACTGAGCTAATGGCGCGTGCATAATCCGCACAAGTCTCCCATTCACCAGTAACTGGCAAATTTTTCAACGATGATTTACGAACCTGTCTATATCTGACGCTGAACATTTGACAGCCAAATTGTTATGTGCTGTCACTTGATTTATTTATTTACCGCAGTACCGAACGGTTCCCTCGTTAATGGAAAAAGTTTGAAGTAGTCTATTTTAGGATGGCTTACTAAAGATATTTTAATATCCGTCCTTTGATGTAAATAAAATGCGATTTTGTTACAAAGGGTCTAAAATTAACGCTAACAAATCTTAAAGTTCGGAGGGATTCTAGGTCGCAGAACACGAGTTATTAAATGACAAAGAAAATCCTTTCCGAAGTCGAATGGAAACATACCGAACGAACGAATGGCTGGAAAAGTTATAATTGATGTGTAAATCTGTTATCGCTAAGCCTTCAGATATTGAGTTATAAAACAAGTTGTTAACATAAATTGGAAAAAAAATATTGTTGCATGTTTTTTTTATTACCTGTCATAAGCTCTTTATTATTATTTGAACGTTCAAGATACATAATAAAATTTTAAAGGCTATTCGCTGTCAAGTAATCTAACGAAATTACATGATGTAAAACGGGATTCATATCAAAATAAATTGAGTCCAGTAAAACGAACACCTTTTATATGAAGAAAGCTATCTTCATAATGTTATCTCTTTCGGGTTTCATCGCTATTAAATATAGAAACAAATATATAATACGTTACGATATAATTTGAAGACTAGACTAGTTTTGTTATTACTCTTTTGTAGCTCAAATAATTTGTAGTTGGATGGAGATGAATTACACGTTCAAGGACTATTTTATTATTGATAGTTATGGTTTTTATATGTAGGCCAATAAAGTTTACTTTCGCATACATCTGCACCGACACGTGGTGCTTTCACAGCCCGATCTCCACAAGAACTTCTTGCTTCTAGAATGGGCTCTCATAAGTTTATATAAACGTGTGTGTACAGTAAATAAAGGGAACTACTCCGGAGCTGGCCGAGAAACTTCTATTGTTATGACCTACATAATAATAAAGAACGAACGCTTCATGAGAAATACATAAAACGTTATTCATATCGAGAAGCGGCCTGCCCTTAACCGATTGCCTACAATCGGTAACAAAGTCCTGTAATTTTACATTTCGGGAATATTCATGTTTGCGTGAGTGAGGCTGCCAAAGTCGCACTTCGCCTTAACTCAATCATGTGTGCTAAACACGTGATTCTGACAGGCATTATCCAATGCCCTTTTCTTGCTAAATAAGCTATGGCAACGAGAAAGATGGCGCGAATTAAGTAGCATTTTATGCTTACAGACGAGTGTGCCTACAGAATGCTGGCTGTTTGTAAATGTACCTAATGATACCCTAGCCATTCTAGTCGGAGTAAATCCTGCAGCCTGGAAAGCTAAGTCACAGGCGTTTATTTATTTATGCCCCAGCCCGGTGTTTATTCAACTTGTGCCGTAAAGACCTGTGTGCCTGTCGCAAAGATATGTACACACATTGTTACCCTTATTGTCGGTTCAAACCTACCAAATGTAGTAGTGAACAATGAAATAGAACCAGGCGGTCGGGTTTCAAAGGTTTAAGTAATGTTTTCGTGTTAGAACCGCAATTAACGTATGCCCTTCCGGGAGCGGCGCGCGGCGCAATAATTAAACGGGAGGGTTGGAACTTATGTAAACGACAAAAGAACATAACCGACCACGTTCAATTTTGTGTTTTTTTTTGTTCTTTTTTTCAGTTTGACGACCTACCAGATGAGTTTTGTGATTGATCTTTTTACCCTTTTCCGTGATCCGGTTCAAGTTATTTGAAAAAAAAAATCAGATAATGAAGGTTAAGAATAGTCGCGTGTAGTAGGTACGTTTGGATTTGTGTCATCATTTTGGGATGTAGACTTTCAAAAGGAGAATATTATTACACCTTGACAAACCCGGAGACCCTATCGGTTTTGGAATTTAAAAAAAAACACATTTTTGTTTATAAGAAAAAAAACAACCTCTCACGAAACATCGAGTTCCCATAACATTATTGTTTCTAGACGTCTAGCAATTCAACGAGTATCCACAGAGGTTTCATTTCTCGTATCTAAAAGGACTGCCCCAGCCGCGACAACTTGCTAATTCCGACAAACTTTGGTTCTACCTCCGACTTTGTCATTCCGGATCATGTCACGTAGAGAAACTCCGAGCATTGCTCTTTCTATAGCTCGTTGAGTGACTTTGGGACTATTCATGGACCTGAAAGTATGGGAGTTTTACGTGTCACGGCGTTTGTTTGAAGGTTACTGATAAGGAATTAAACAGAACAATGAATAAGAAAAGGTTTGTCAGTTTTTGAAATATGAAAAAAAAGTTCGGATTCATAATATCTCTTCAGTTTTCGTTTTTTGTGGCTATTCAAATTACTCTATTCTCATAATCATCTGCTAAGCATTTTCTCAACTACGTTGGAGTGGCTTCCAGATAAACCAGATGCAGCTACATAACAGTTTTTTACATAAAGCGACTGACTCTCTGACTTCCACAATCCAATTAGCGTTGGGTAATAATATCCTCTTTTTAAGACTGGTTGTCAAACTTTCGGGTCACTGACCACCTGAAATGACTGTCAAAGATCTCTAAAGGACAGGACCAAATGCTTTCCGAGGCACGCAGGAAACTCGATACGATGCCCCATATCTACGGACCAACCTGCAACCTAGGGAAATGCGGCTTAAAATAAAGATCGATTCAACCAGCTTTCATACTAATAATAAGTTTGTATGATTTGGATATGTGGAACTACTGTACCGATTCTGAAAATGATTCCACTAATGGGAACCTTAATTATCTCCGAGTGTGAGCTAAATTTAAAATACTTCTAAACGATAATATTTAACCAAAATGGGAGTAAAACCGTAGACCAAAAGTTCATTAATTATATTGTATATCTAACTCAAGTGACTCAATAATTATATTTATCTCCTGTTTATTTTCTGATCAATAATAACGTTGGGTGTTAAAGAATCTGCTTGCTGTCGACACGGTTGGCGCAGTGGCTCAGGCAATGGAATGCTGGGCTGCGTGTCGCGGGTTCGATCCCCGCACGGAGCAAATATTTGTATGGCCTACAGATAGTTGTTCCGGGTCTGGGTATTTGTGTATGTGATTATAAATGTTTGTGAACGCAGCCACGATACAGGAGAAATTCCTAGTGTGGGGCAAAGTTAAAAAAAAAAAAAAAATCAGTACCAAACCTTCCAGACCGCCTTCCAGACTGCCTTGCAGACCAACTGGACGCAGCTGAATAATATCAATATTTTACATGAAACGGGCAACTAGGCTTTGGAGTTCAGACAGGCAGATATCTGAATACCACAACCCAGTTACCTGGGTAATACGTTATCCCTTATGGATCCTGGTTGGTAGAAACAGACGTTGGACGTGTACGAAACGTGAAAAATACCTGTACACCTTTACACACTAACGTATTTCATTTAACAAAAAGCTGAATACAAAACATCTATTTCCCTTCACTTAGAAAATCATATCCTAACCTTTTCTCAACTTTGTTGGGGTTGGCTGACAGTCTTACCGGATGCAGCTGAATATAAGTATTTTATATGGAGCGTCTGCTTCTGTGACCTTCACAACCTAGTTCGTAGTGGGTTACTTTCCAACCACTGACCCTGTAACGAGTATTAAAAATCTACATATGACCACCGGCGGGGCACGGAGGAAACTCGGTATGCAATGGGTGGTCACCCATCCACGGGGCAATCTAGGCAAGCGCAGCTTAACCTCAAGATGGAATATAATATATAAGAGAGCGGCTGTTTTTATTTCGTCACGAGCTCCTCCTTTTTATTAGAATAATCTCTTTTAATTACATACCCGCGTTAAAAATACAAGCTTGCATTAACTATAAATTGTTGTTGCTATTATACTCCGAGGAGACTAGGAAAAAACGACGCTACAGTCGGCAAATAAAAAAAAATACCCCACTTTCACTTTAGCAAAATTTGAAGCAAAAGCTAGGATAAAAAACTGTAATATAATAATGTTCTCTGCATCATAATGAGTTTCAAATATAATTGTATGATGTTTCATACACATTTTATAAAGTTACTTTTTAACCGACTTCAAACACTAGAAGGTGCTCAATTCGGTTGTATTTTTTCATTTATCTCTATGGACAGGATTTAAAATAATAAACTTTATTTATGTGAAAAAATATACCTACTTTTCGATTTAAAAAAATATACAGTCATCGGCTTTTTTTTAACTTCTAGTGACAATGCAAAATTGATCGAGATGACAATAATTTGAGTGGTATAGGTACTACTTAGAAGATTAAAAAAAGTAAGTAAAAAAATGAAACAAACCAAGTCGACTAGTAAAAGTAAAGTTATTTCAGTGTTTTTTTGGAAATTTATTAAAAGAAACGAAAAAATTGTCGTTTCTTTTAATACGAGTATGATGTCTCTAGTATCAAATTATACTAATATTCAGTAGATAGATCAAATTACAAAATAAAAGTTCATGTTACATCTCCGATTCCTGAAACTAATTATACTGAGAAGACCTGCCAGTAGGTAAAAAAATATGTCATTCACGTTCTTAAAGAATTACCTGAAAATTAATTTAATTTGCATTATTCGTGAATTACCTGGAGATTAAATTAATTTGCATCTGGTAGCAGCAACATAGTGGTATTTTAACAGACATTACACCCTTCAAAGTACCTTAGAAAATAGGTTGGTTGGTTCGCGGAAATCTTTGCTATAGAAGAGATCTTTTCAAATTCTTCTTGTTAGGAAACGTAAAGGTATGAAAAGTAGGTGACTGCAAAAAGGCCAACGCACAAGCTGGCAATTTCGTATTTCGTACCATCACTCCGAATTAAAATGATTAATTTTATATATTGAAACCAAAATGTTAGCAGTTAGCCACTGGTATCGTTATTCGTGGACAGAATTTGAGTCGGACTTGACGCGGCTACATTCGGCCTCATTAGACAAATTAACAGCTACAGTTTGTTTATAATTCTACATAAACCTCTACTTTTCAATATATTATAATGACATTATAGACATCTCTAACATTGATTAATGTTAAAGATGTCATTATATAATTGAATGCAACTGTAAAAAAAACAAATAAGTTTACCAAGGATGGCTTACGTAGGAGTCAACGTACACACAGGAAGTAAGTATCTTATTCTTCGGAGTGCCATCAATTGCGGCCAAATTCTGTTTGATTTGGTGGGTAATACCTGCTTTCTTGACAACGACAATAGACCCTAGTTCAAAAATAGACTTTAATCAGCGCTATAAATATGAATGTATGGTTCGGAGTGTGTCGGCGACATTCTTATTTTGAATGGAACCGTTGTGCCCGCCGCCGGCGCCGCGCCCGCCTGACGTCCGTGTCCCCAACTTTTAATAGAGTTGAAGCGAACGAATCCAATTCGAAACTCTAATAATATGTGATAATATTCATTTGGGATTAACACGTCTATTTGATGCTGTTCCAAAGGAGCCGTTTGATATTTTAGAACGTTCGTACGTTTTCCAATGTCCGCAGAGTTGTTGAAGTTCCACACACTGTTAAATACAGTTTATTAATGTGCAAAAATATATAATTTTCCTAGTACAATTTTCACACAGTCGTCCTCTCGCTAATGAAACGACGATAATACTAAAACAAACAAACAATTTGAAAATATTTAAGTACCTAATAACGAAATCCAAAGACAACCAATGTTCTTAACTTGAAACCCGTGGACGAACTAACAAAATATTAGTGTCGCTACGAACAAAGTCTTCAACTGGAATAGTTGCAGTATAGTTACTTGCTTTCTAAGTATTGCAAACAGTGGTCGCGACTTCTCCATTCGGTGGTGTAAAGTCTGTCTGCAGCCACCACTAACCTCATCGGAAAGCAGAAAACATTCTAATGCAACAGCACAGTAATGCTCTCCGACGTAGAAACCATCAATAAATAATAAAGTAAAAGCTCAACAAGGAAAACCGCTTCGAACAACAATACGTATTCTAAGAGAAATAATATGTGTAATCGAATAACCTACATCAAAAGCACATTACAAAATATTAGTTTACAATTTCACGTCGATGTTACCTTTTATAATAGGCACAGATAACGATATACAGTCAGACGAACACTTTTCATTACCTACATAATTCTAAATTAATTGTAAATAACGCGCTTTGTTTCGCCGCTTATAAATCTCTTAAAATATGCTTAAGCATCCCAGTTCGTAACGCTGTTCGTATTTGCTTTATTAAATTTTACTCGTAACAGTCTTCAGGAGGAAAATTTATTTCAGTGTCTGTGAGTGCGGGTGTGTTTCATTATTCTCGGGCTAAGCCGAGGATTAGATTAGCAGCCTCTCACGGTGCTTGTTGTCAAGCAATGCATATTACATTAAGTGTAAACTAGACGTCGTTTCTTTATTTAGACTATGAGAAATACTCTTTAAGGTAATTGTATTAATGAATGCGAATGTAAGTACCTAGGTGTTGTTTATTACTGTGGAAATGTCTAATCAAAGAGATTACGGTCTTTTCTCGCCGTTTCGTTGTAATTTATTATTTCATATATCGCGAATCATCGGAGGAGCTCGTGGCTTAATAAGAACTGCCACTCGGGTCGATCTTAAGGTTAAGCTGCGCTTGCCTAGGTCGATCGGTGGATGGGTGACCGCCCATAACATACCGAGTTTCCTCCGTGCCTCGGAAAGCACGTTAAGCTGTTGGTCCCGGGTGCCATATATAGATCTTTGGCAGTCGTTACGGGTAGTCAGTGACCTGAAAGTCTGACATCCAGTCTTACCAAAGGGTATCATATTACCTAGTATTAACTGGGTTGTGGAGGTCAGATAGGCAGTCGCTCCATGTAAAATACTGGTATTCAGCTGCATCCGGTTAGACTGGAAGCCGACCCCAATATAGTTGGGAAAAGGCTAGGCAGATGATGATATCGCGAATCATCATCTGCCTAGCCTTTTCCAAACTATGTTGAAATCTGTTTCCAGACTAATCGGATGCAACTATTTTACATGGAGCGCCTGCCGACTACCTATCTGACCTCCACAGCCCAGTACGTACTAGGTTATACGAAACACCATGGTAAGACAGCGATAGCCACACTTTCAGGCCACCGACTACCTGTTACGACTTTTCAAGATCTACATATTATTATCGTGCCCTTGATGCAAAAACCAACTAAAGTCAAAGGTATGTAGGGCTGTGGGTTGTTCAGAAGTTACCGCGGCCTCGACATATTGGGCTAAGAAGGAACATGGGTGGTTTTAGTCAGTAGTAGTCTGACACTCCCTTTTGCTCTGCCCAAGAGCGGGAGAGGTTATTTGATGATTTTCCAACCGCGTACAAAAAAAAAACTACATATTATGACAGTCGGGCTTAAAGTGCTTTCCGAGGCACGGAGGAAACTCAACACAAAATGAGTGGTCACTCATCCACAGACCAACCTAGGCAAGCGCAAATTAACTTAATTGAGACGAACGTCTGTTATTATC
Source organism: Diarsia rubi (assembly GCA_932274075.1). Classification (NCBI taxonomy): domain Eukaryota; kingdom Metazoa; phylum Arthropoda; class Insecta; order Lepidoptera; family Noctuidae; genus Diarsia; species Diarsia rubi. The sequence goes on along the minus strand of OW026412.1, from coordinate 10,126,749 downwards.
TAGCCATGTTGAATTTTCTTAATCTTTAGACGTTGAGATATATTTCCATGATATTCACAGAAAAATACAAACGCTGACAAGATTACAGTGGCCTGAATTTGACGTAAAAAAGTCCGATTCTGTGAAAAACGTAATATTCCGTTTCAATTATCTTCACGGATTTGCGACATCGAAATCCTGTCACAAAACAAATGACGACTGAGAAACGAAACAAATACTTTGGAAGTGGGAGTAACTTGGGGAGTCGGGGTCCGAAAGAGTCCCCCGACACATGACAAATATGGGCCAGCGGGGATTATTATGATAACAAATACCTACACCGCGAATGAAGGGGTCAAACTCACTTTATTTATTTATTGAACAATGACGATATTGAATTTATTGTTAGCTAACCTATTTGAAAATGGCTGTGTCATCTTAAAAATATTAAATGAAGTAATATGTTTGTTGTCGAATAATTTGGTACGGTGGTAATGTCAATGGTTGCGTGTGTGAGTATGTAAATATCGTAATAGGCGGTGTTCTGTGTATCTGGCTAACATGGACAAAAAAGGCATAAAAAATATATCAGGATCAAGAAAAAGACATCATAATTAGAACTTTAAGTTTCTTCCTTTCTCCTAATAAGCGTTCTGATCGTTGCAGCCTCTTCTCATTATACATTTTTATATTAGGCAGCTCCCAAATGTGTTGAACTTGATTCTCTCACATAAATGTAGTTTTGAGTTGTTTGTTAAAAACGTAAACAAAGAAAACGTATAATTTTACGCATAGTAATCTCCTATTGGAACTTTGTCTTGATGTCCATCCGTTTGGCTCTTATATAAACTACCTACTCTTTGTTAAAATCTCAATAAAAACAACACAAAAAAAATAATACAGAATATGCAGCTACAATAACTTCAGAATAGCGAATCTCATAAAACAAGCACTAGGTACCATGAAAACAAAGCCGTTGGTAGACTGCACGAGTTTTGGGCGATAAAATTGCTCTAGAATAATGCCAGACCAACATCTGTCGCCGGCGGGTTTCTACCCTGACGTGATACCTGTCTAACCAACCTATGTGTGGAAACCGAGGGCATTGCACACACAGCTACAGAGGTTGTATGTGCAATTAGATATAAAGGTTAATAAATTAGCTGTGTTTGTTTTAAAGGGTTATTGACAGTTTTTCTGTAGAAATGTATTATTATTCATGTCAATACACTTCCTTGAAAACTAGCTCTTATTGCACTACGATTTATAGGTTCGATATGCAACATATTTCGCACGCGTGTGGTAATCTTATTTTTCCACAAGCAAGGGCGCGAAAAAAATTTGCCACAGATAACTGTACCTATAGGTACTAAATCCAAATCGTTTAAAACATAGGATATTTAAAAAAAATCTGCGAGGACTATAGAGTCAGCGGTGTTTTTTTTTTAATTTTTTTCGTTATTTGGTTTACGTCTTTACAGCAATTTATTGAATATTAAATTGTGTTTGTAAAAAGAATACTACAATAGTACATTACTGCCGCGGTCTATAATGACTACTTTGCTGGTCGCGCTGATGATGGCCGACAGCGCAGCGTAGCGCAGCTCCAGGCCGACACAGCGCGGTCAGCGTGCAGCACTTGATGGACGAGCTGAGATAAAGGCCGAGACCGTAGGCCGAGGCCTTTACAGCGAGGACAGCAAGGGCTGCAATGATGGCCAAGCTGAAAGGCCTAGAGCGTAGCTAGGCTAGCTCGAGGCAATCATAGCGTGACCAGCGAAGCAGTCATTGTGGGCCAAGGTTTGTATAGTGCTTTACTCAAAAATGCAAGTACCTAATCTAAATAAAACCAGCAAGTAATTTAAATAAAAAATATATTAATTAACTAGACTTTTAATTAAAATGACAATTATGAAAAGTACAGTTACTAAAATTCAACACCGACTTTCCCGGTTTGATATTACTGATAGTTTGCGATAATTCTAATGCGGTGTTTGACTGCTGGATTATTTCTTCATTTATTACTTCATTTAAATCTTTTTTTTTTTTTACCTTTAGACGTACAAACAGCTGTGTTTTAAATAAAATCTTTTTGGAATTGATTTTTTAAAACGTTGAAACGTCAAAATAGCGGCCGGCAAAACATTGCCGGCCTGTTAGAGCGGCCAGCAAAACTTTGCCGGCCGCTCCTTGAAACAGACCGGCAAGGTCGACTTTGCATTACATGCATTTTTGAGTAAATATATTTACTCAAAAATGCATGTAATGTTGTCATTATTTTGACAAACTTGTTTGAGCAAAGTCGACCTTGCCGGTCTGTTTCAATGCAATTTTCTTGCCGGCCGTTGCCGGCCGGCAAGAAAATGTTTTGCCGACCGCTATTTTGACGTTTCAACGTTTTAAAAAATCAATTCCAAAAAGATTTTATTTAAAACACAGCTGTTTGTACGTCTAAAGGTAAAAAAAAAAGATTTAAATGAAGTAATAAATGAAGAAATAATCCAGCAGTCAAACACCGCATTAGAATTATCGCAAACTATCAGTAATATCAAACCGGGAAAGTCGGTGTTGAATTTTAGTAACTGTACTTTTCATAATTGTCATTTTAATTAAAATTCTAGTTAATTAATATATTTTTTATTTAAATTACTTGCTGGTTTTATTTAGATTAGGTACTTGCATTTTTGAGTAAAGCACTATACAAACCTTGGCCCACAATGACTGCTTCGCTGGTCACGCTATGATTGCCTCGAGCTAGCCTAGCTACGCTCTAGGCCTTTCAGCTTGGCCATCATTGCAGCCCTTGCTGTCCGCTGACCGCGCTGTGTCGGCTTGGAGCTGCGCTACGCTGCGCTGTCGGCCATCATCAGCGCGACCAGCAAAGTAGTCATAGACCGCGGCAGTAATGTACTAATGATTATTTTAAACAATTATTTACTTTTAAGAACAAGTAAACATTTACTTGTGTTCCTAATTTTAAATATTTGAATTTTATAGGTTTCCTATGAGGCTGTTTTTTATTTTGGCGGGTGGAAAATCATCAAATAACCCCTCTTGCTCTTGGGCAGAGCGAAAGGGAGTGTCAGACTTCTACTGACTAAAAACCACCCATGTTCCTTCTTAGCCCTATATGTCGAGGCCGCGGTAACTTGTGTACAACCCGCAGCCCCGACGAGGAGCGGCTTCATACCTTTGCTTCTTCTTCAATCTGGCGAAATCAAATCGCGGAAAGAAGCAAATGAAATCATAGTCTCCTAAAAATTGATGATAAAAATAATTAAGTATCGTTATTAGTTAATTTCTTCGAAAGTGTATTGAAAAAAGGTCGTTTGATACACGTGGGAATTCGTTATTGCATTTCTCGACCCCACATGCAATAAGAAACTTTCCTCACTTGTATCAAAATGTACTATTAATAAATAGTTGACATGGCTCAAATGGCTGCCATACTTAAATGTGACTGGACAAGACATGTATGTCGCATCTGGTGCTCTGGATTGGTGCCCAGAAACAGTGACAAGGGGTCGCGGCAGACCACGAAGGAGATCTCGGGACGAACTGCATGTCGTCCTTAAGAATTGTAAAGACTTTGCGTAGAATCTTGACCGTTGGAAGAATGGAGGGAGGCGTTTGCCCAGCTGTGGGACAATATGGGCTAGCTATGATAATAAAATATTCTTTAGTGCACACAAAATAAATATACATACTAATTCGAATAAGATACAGCTCATATGAACAATGGCGAGCTTCACTAAGAATTGGGCTTTCTTTCTTTCATATTTGCAAAAGAGGATATCCCTATGTATGTGCATTAACAGTACATTGTAGTTTAAATGTATGATACTGTACAGTCAACAGCATCAATATACACTTAGCCAACTTTAGAAGCAATTTTCGCCTACCGTAATGATTTCATTTTCATGGTACGTAACGAAACTAATATTTTGGAACCATATCATAAAGTAGGTCATATTTCAAAGATGCGATCGTTATTTCACCAGAAATTCGACCTTTGACCTTTGACTTTGATTCCAGAATTTGAACTTTAACAAGTGTTTATATATTATTGCTCGTGACTGTACAATATTGTACTTGCTCTTAGGGTATATCATCCATCAATTGGATTGTAGAGGTCAGATAGGCATAATATTCTTCATAAAAATACTGGTTTACTGCCTGCAGCTGCGTTCAATTGGACTGGAAGCCGACCCAACGAAAAAGAGGCTAATGAGTACGCCTGCACCTACCGATAACATTGATAACTTTCTGAGTAACAACAAGATCGATAAACGTTACTTATAATAGCAATATTTTAGCTAAGCAGACTCTAACAGGAACACAGTATTGCACGTTTGACAGCTGTCATATCATAAAAACAAAGACGAGAATATGTCAAATGTCCCCTGACCTCCAGACCTTTATGGTAATTATGGAATTTTTCTTACGTTGTAAAAAAAAACAACTGACTTCAAAAACACCTCTCGGTCGGTCCCTCATGTCTGCTGATCGTAGTTAGTATGTAGGTTGCATCTGGAGCGGATGATCTGCCATCACCGGTTTCCGTCCAGTGCGTCTCTCACAACCTCACTGAATTTGGATGAAGTCGTTTCAAAAACACCAAAAATTTTAAAAATAAACTTCAGAAGAAACATCACCTTCTGAAGTCGGTGACATTTGTTTGTTCGATTTGGTTTTATTGCCACCGATTTCAGAAACAGATTTTTCTTCTGAAGTAAATTTTTACTTTTTGGTGTTTTTGAAGTCTGTTGGTTTTTTTTACAATTATTTTTTTCATTTGCAGTTGTCATAATATATCCTACACAAATATTTACTATGCATGTAACATTCAACCAAGGAAGCTAACCCTTTTTTTTGTGGTAGGAAATCTTCTAGTGACTCCTTCCGCTCTGGGCAGAGCGGTAGGGAGTGTCAGACTTCTACTGACTAAAAACCATCCATGTCCCTTCTTAGCCCTTGTGCCATGGCCGCGGTATCTCTTTCGAACAACCAGCAGCCCCGACAAGAAACCTAACCCTTAACCTTCAAGACGTGTACACGGTTGTATTCATTCAGGTTGTCTAGGTGAGCTGATTATGGAAAGTACTACTCCTCAATGGTTCCTTTAACCTTGAAGATTCCCTTATTATTGCTTTCAACTCCTAACCGTTAAGGAGTAGTACCTTCCATCATCAAAATAAAGTGATGACTGCTATATGCAAATACTTTAATAGCGTCAGAAAAAACACGAAACACGCAAATTGGGCAACCCACAAATTGCATACACACGTATTAACGTGTGTATGCAATTTGTGGGTTGCCCTCGATTTCTCTTCCATCACCAGGCCCTGGTTTTCATATCATGCTACCACCTTTGAAACATTTCCTTTCCAATAAAAAAATAATCATCAAAATTGATTCATAAATTGGTTTATAATTGGTTCCCCGACACACATTAAAGAAAAATGTTTATAAATTAAAAATATGTTCATTAAATGAAAAGTATTGGGACGAACTTTGTAATTTATGGGACAAAATGGAAACTATTCCGCACCAAACTAAAAAATAATCACGTAAATCGGATCATAAATCTCGGCGTGATCGATGTACGTAGAGAGAAAAATAAATACCAAGCAAATTGAGAACCTCCTCCTTTTTGGGAAGTCGGTTAAAAAGGAAATAAAATATAGCATGAAATAAGAACAAGAAAATTTTATTGAGCCACATCGTTAATAACAGTAAAATTAAATTACTTTATCAATAAATCGAAATTAAAACCATAGCCAAAACACACGCCAACAAAAAGTTTTATATTGGTTTGCATTTTCAAACCAGCGTGGAATTCTGCATTCATTTCAAATTCAAAAGCGCTTAATTAAAAATAAACTTCATGTCACCTGAAATATGCTCACTATAATATTTGTGAATACTAAATTAACGCAAAATGGCCAGAATTATTTTAACTTTATTACCCGACTGCAAGGAAAGGGTAATGTTTTTAATAAATGGGTACCAACTATTTTTTTTTGGCTGTTGGAAAATCATCAAATAACCCCTCCCGCTTTTGGGCAGAGCGAAAGGGAGTGTCAGACTTCTACTGACAAAAAATCCTCTCATGTTCTTTCTTAGCTCTGTATGTCGAGGCGGCGGTATCTTTGTGAACAACCCGCAACCCCGACGGATAGGCACCACCTTGACTGCCTTTTTTGGGAGTTTGCCATGGGGAATCATAAAATGACTCCTCCCGTTCCGTTCCCGTTGAGTGTCAGACTTCTACTGGTTAAAAAACTCTCATGTTCCTTCTTAGCCCTTTGTGTTCGAAGCTGCGGTATATCTTTCGAACCACCCGCAGCAAGCACCCGACAGGCGATGGCCCTTGCAATGTTGCTGACATCGCTTTGAGGCGCGCGTGGAAATTGTACGCGCCGCCGACACGGCCTGTCATCGTCATAGGACGGACTGGCTAACCACCTTGACTGCCCCGTGGGTCGAGTGGTCGCCAACGCGATTGCTGAACATGTGGTCCTGGGAATTCCCGGGTCGTGTAAAGTGATATTGGGTCTTTCCATCAGTATCCGTCTCTGTTTGTTGCAGGAATGGTGGGCATCAACACGTTAGAAGTGAGACGTAAGTGTGCGCTGTTGATGCACTACTATCCACATTATAAAATTGACGACGGGACTACTTTAGCTCGTTGTTCATTGTTTGCTCCGGACCGACTGCGGCGGTCGCGGGCCTGTGCCTCACGAGGCTTGTTCGCGGCTCCAACTGTGCGTACCCAAACTGCTCGATATGCGCCCACAACCTAGGCGATGAAACTACTAAACGCCCTGATTGTTCAGGAACCGTATCTAGATTTGTATAAATAAAATAGACAAATCAGAAATTTCTTAGAAACAGTCTCGGACTCTATTTATGACTGGTTGATGGCAATAGGTTTACCCCATATTACATGGAAATAAAACGTAATAGATTGTCGAAATGTGAGTGCACTTGTAAGCTAGACCTGTTCATGGCGACATGGAGACAGCGACTGTCGCAACCCCGTGCAGGGCACGCCACGATAGTGGCGGTAAGACCCCTCTTTGAGGAGTGGCTTGAGAGGCGCCACGGCGCCCTCACCTTCCGTCTGACGCAGGTCCTCACCGGACACGGTTGTTTCGGGAGGTACCTGCACCGAATCAGGCGGGAGGAAACGCCCGGATGCCACCATTGTGAGGATCGGCCGGAGGACACGGTGGAGCACACAGTGGAGGTGTGCCCCGCTTGGGCGGAGCCCCGCCGTGTTCTCGTAGCGGCGATCGGCGGCGGCGACCTCTCGCGCCCGGCCCTGGTGCAAGCCATGGTCCGGGGCGAGGAGGAATGGGACGCCGTCGTCGCCTCCTTCTGCGAAGCATTGATGCTAGCGAAGGAGGTGGCGGAACGCGAAAGGGAGAGAACCTTTCGTCCCAGCCGCTGCGGGAGGCGCTCCGGGCGTCGGGTGTCTCGCGATGACCTCCGGCCACCGTAGACGCGGGCCTGTGGACGGTGAGTGATGAGCTAACTCGCCGTCCGTCCGTCTTACGACGAAAACAGGCCGTGTCGACGGCGCGTTCGTGTTCCACGCGCGCCTCAAAGAGATGTTAGCAACATGGGAGGAGCCCGAAAGGGCCGACGCCCGTCGGGGCCGCGGGTTGTCCACAGGTTATCGCGGCCTCGACATAGAGGGCGAAGAAGGAACATGGGTGGTTTTTAGTCAGTAGAAGTCTGACACTCCCTTTCGCTCTGCCCAAGAGCGGAAGGGGTTATTCGATGATTTTACACCCGCCAAAAAAAAAAAAAAAGGTAGACCTCTGTCAAACCCAGAGAAGTAATTCCATAATTGGTGGCTCATATTATTGCAAAAAAAAAAACTATACCTCCCCCGAGCAAAATATATTTTAGTTTATTAATTAGTGACTAGACCAGTATTTGAACTTCTAGTTGTGATTAAAAGCAGGAACTTATCAACGCTTTGTAAATCAAGCATTGACAAATTATGTACATACTGAATTCAAATAAATTATTAAAGATTTAAAACTGACGAGCATTAATTACAGCTTTAATGAGTATAGACATCAATATTTGTTCTTTCTGGCGGGGCAGTTTATTCCTTCCTTGAAATAGAAGAAAAATAGGATAGAATATTATATTTATTGAACTGGTTTAACTTAATAATTCTTGCCACCTTACCAACCAAAATATGTCCTTTTCATTATTAAGATGTGTCTACAAAGGTAATGTCTAACATTGGCACGTACAAGTATTTATTTCCGAGTCGCGTCGTCAGTAGGCGTAAGGTATTAGAACAGCCATGTCGCCGTTGTAAAGCACTTTTAAAACATCAAAGCGAAATTATGTATATTTATTCAATAAACTCAAAAAATCTTCAGTAAGGTTGCGTGAGAGTAACTGATGCGATTTCACCCTCTGTTCTCATTTTCCGTCCCATATTTTTGTTTTCAACTCCACTGAATATTTTTATTACATTTTCTTGTCTTTGAACACATCAGTTATTTTCGCGTTGGCAGCTGCGGTTTTTACACGGCTTTCGAAAGCGTTGATCTGCAAAAAGTTATAGACTACTCTCGTGTGTTATCTGTGAACGGGCTCTTATGAAGTGTCACTTCAAACTTATGAAGTAAGTAGTAGACAAATGCGAGCGTCGTTATGTGGATTGAAATGCATAAATGAACATTTTATGCATTCCAAGTTACATTTTTATTTTAAAGAATTGCCGCAATGGTCCTAGAACTGCTGAGCAAGATCTCCCAGGTATAATTCCCGGGTCAGGCAATTTGTTAAAGACTCATCTTTTAAGTCTGTTACATGCCTGGAGAAACGGTTGCTTTAATTTTGGCGTAACAGCATGCAGCAGTGTGAGCTCCTGTCATCTTATAAGATTGAAACAGTTCAGGCAAAACACAAAGGTTTTAGAAGCCGTATATATTTTTTGTTTACGCTACCTCTCTCCTAATAGTGTTTGAAATGAGTGTGTTAATAATATAGTTTTAAGGGTATATTAACTAACACAAACTGCATTGTATCATTTGTATATCAGCCGAGATCTGTAAGGTACATAAAAATGTATGGGCCAAAATTGCCTGAAAATAAATAAATATTATGTTATATTTGAGCTGTACTTAATTTCGTTATTCATAAAGCCGCGTGAAATCTTTAAATGTCCGTGGAATGAAAAATATGCTCCAGGCAGGGAAATAATTAAACGGTAGGTATTTCCTTCTTCCAGTTGTTTTTTAATACAGACTTGCACAATATGATAACAAAATATAAATTCGGAGAAGTTGACTGAGATTTCATGATTCAAAAAACTTATCACGAGTCTCATTTATGAATGAGTCAATATCAAAGAAATCAAGAGGCTTATGAATTGTGGTTCAATTAACTTATTTTTTTTTATATATATATTGTCTTACTAAATAATTCAGCAAAGTCCCGATTTTTAGTGTATAACACCATTACGTGGAATATAACGATGCTGCATTTTCATAGCTTTCAAATGTGAATGATTAGCTTGAATTGAATGAAAATGAGAAAATAATATGTTGAAAATTATGCATTTACTTACTGTCGACTGCATATTCTTGAAGGTTTTGTATTATTTTTACCCGACTGCGGCGAAGCCCAAAAGGAGGGTTATGTGTTTGGCGTGTATGTATGTATGTATGTATGTATGTCCGTTTCTTTGTTCCCTCATAACTCCTAAACGGATGAAGGGATTTGAATAAAATAAACGTCGTATTGTCTTGATGGCGCAAGTGTCGCTGGCTACATTAAAATTAGAAAAGAAAAGAAATTTGCGGATTTTGGGGGCCATATAGCGTATTTCAAAAAAGAAAAAAAATTGCATTACCATCGAGTAGGGTATCGAAATGAAGGGTTTTAAAAGGAGATTACAAAAATATATGACACTTACATGTTTAAAATAAATTCAAAGTCACATATCGTATAAACAAACACAAAACATAAACCATCTGCGAAGATTTTTACGCGACCAACGAAAGAACAAACACAAAAGAACTAAAAAGTTGGAAATCAAAAAAAAATAGTTAAAAAACTAAAAAACCCGACTGAAAAAACTGAAAAGCAACAAAACAAGCACATTTTAAATTAAACAAAACTTGGAAGCAGGCGGGGTTCATTTGAATAATAAAACTAAAATAATGAAATGAAAGAAAATAGAATGGACCCCGCCTGCTTCCAAGTTCTGTTTAATTTTTCAGTTGAGTTTTTTAGTTTTTTAACTACTTTTCTACTATATACTCTAGTATTTTGGGATACAATAAATAAACACTTTGTATAGCTGAGTTATTATTCTCCAAGTATTACAATGTACAGAAATTTAAAAACAAAACAAAAGTTGCAAAAAATAATATACAAAATCTGAATGCTGCTTTAAATTTTAATTACAAATTTGATCAGAAAATGTAGGTAATATGTAGCATATATTATTATAATGAAAAAGGTCATCATAATTTGAATGTCACATAGCTTTTGGGCTTAATTAATATTAATTAGAATTATTTCACACAAATTAGGTTTCAGTATTTAGGTGAATTATTTGGTGTTTCATCTAAAGTAGTATTCAGTAGCGAAATTCCTTCATACTAATATTAATAAACTGGTATTGAATGTTGTTGGGTTTGAAATCTTCTTGGTAATACGCTTATTACATAGCGACATTCGTGAACTAGTAAGCTCATCTCTGCCTGCCGGCCGAGTGCCGCGATGTTGTGTTATGTGTTATGGACGAGCTCGTGACTTATAAATAACAGCTGCTCGGGCAGTTAGGTTGAATCGTGATTATCTAGGTTGGCCCGAGTCTTTCATATGTAGATCTTTGACAATTGTTATAGGTAGTCACTTAGTCAGTGCCCGAAAGTCTTACAACCCAACTTCTTCTTTCCAGCTAAAACACTAGGAAGTGTCGAAGGGGGGGCGTTTTGGGGGACTGTCTTTTGTAAATAAGTAAAGTAAAATAAATTTTGACGTTCGAAAAGTGCTGATTATCAGCCTAGTTTAAATAAATGAGTTTTGATTTTGACCCGTCTTGCCAAGGGGTAACGTTTTATACAGTACTAACTGGGTTGGCAGGCGCCTCATATCGCATATGGTTAGACTGGAAGCCGACCCCAACATAGTTGGGAAAAGGTTAGGCTGATGATGATGTGGTGTTATGTGTTATGCATGTAAAACAGTAGATAGCAGCTAGATATTTATAAAATCTGCATATTTTCTTCACTCGTTTCAAAGTAGATTCAAAATCTAATAATATCGTGTGTTAAATTCACAAATCGTTCGCGGTTACTAGCCGTGAAATTTCCGTATAAAAAGGCAAAGGAAATGTCTGCCGTGACTGTCGAAGTTTTGCGAGTCACACCAAACTGAAGGTATTATATTCATGAGGTGTTACAGCCTGAAAATGGCGTCAGCTATCGAGACTATTTGCGTGATAGCTTAGTTCTTTTTTATGTATTTCACAGGTGATATTTAGTTTTGCTTTCATTTGGATTAAGTCTGTTTTTAGTGTTCCGTAGTCAATATGGAACCCTTATAGATTCGCCATGTCTGTCTGTATGTCTGTCTGTCCGTCCGGACTATATCTCAAACTCTTAGTACTATAAAGCTGTTATTTGGCATACATATATAAATGAGTTACGCCGACAAAGTGCTAAAGTAAAATATAGATTTTTTTTTAGGGTATCCCCCCAGTACCTACTCGTTAAAGTAGGGATGATTTTTTTTCTCGCACAGTTCTTTGTGCGGGATGGCGTTGTATAGGTCTTAAAAATACTGCAAGTTTGCTCATACAGTTTTTCGATGAAACAATTCGTTTGTGAAAAATTAAGCTTTAAAGTGCAAATTTATGTTAGACTCAAGTGTGCCAACCTAAACCACTCATACGGGTTGTATTTGGGAGTGTGAAAAAATTAATGGTATATGGTAGGTATTCATGCCTTACAAAAACTATTAGAAAACTATCACAGCTAAAAGTGTGTGTGTGTGTTATTTGAATATTAAATTATGAAATGAAAATAGAATGGACCCCGCCTGCTTCCAAGTTTTGTTTAATTTAAAATGTGCTTGTTTTTTACTTTTCAGTTTTTTCAGTCGGGTTTTTTAGTTTTTTAAACTACTTTTTTTTCGATATCAATAGACATAACATTTTTTTCCTCGTTACTGTAAAAATCGACTGAATTGATAAAAAAAAAAATAAGTTTTAAATAAAGTAAACACGTCTTAAATATATTACCTACATGCAAATTCAGTATGTAAATTAAAGGGCACACTAAAACACTCAATTAAAAAAACTGTTCTATGGAATTTCTTTAAACAAATATTCCAAACCGTTAAGGTCTAGTAAAGGTAAGGATAAGGTATACCTTAAACGGGTTTCACCCTTATCATTCACCCTCCGATTAGAGCTGAATTAATTGTTATAACTTTACTCCGACCAATGCTTTTAATGAATTTAATCAAATCAAGGAGTGTGTCAAGTTCTTTGAAGTAAAGAATGAATGTGTCAAAATTATGTTCAAAGAATGAGGAGACACATTCTGGGGGCACGGCAGTGCCTCCGCCAAGTCGTGCATAAAGTGGCACGTCAGTACTATCCTTTTCTCGGAAAAATTCAGGCCATTTTCGACCTCCTATAACTCAAATATGTATGTAAGTGGCCCTATCTGTTTCCTTTTCACGCGTAGAAGGCTGAACGACATTATTTTTTGTATCCCGCAAGAATGTTCTCGTGGATGTATAACAATTAAATTAAATTAATAATATGTGTAAAATAATTTCCACGCTTTTGGTCACACAGCTCTGTTTTTTCTACATATTTCCAGATCGACACAATCTTTTCCCTTTCGAAAAGCATAAGTATAAAGCAGTGACGTCATAGGTAACGCACCTAAGGTGGGCCGACCCTTATCACGCACCATCCGATTAGGCCCGGATTAACCGGACAAATGGAATGTGTAATTATCTCAGGCTAACTAATCAGGTTCGACTGTACGCAACGTAACGTGTATTGTAACAGGTAGTGTTACAGATTATTGATACAAGTTGCAAAGGGAGTGAGGTGCTTGTAACTGTAATGTGGATTCGCTTTTTGGAAAGGAAACACTAGAATGAATTCTTTTCTGTATGTTAATAATGCAGTGGATTTACATGTCAATTTAAGTCAATATCGACATGATCATTTCAGTCGGAAGACATCTACTGCTGGGGATAAGCCTCCCCAAATGTCGCTTTATTCCCGGTCGTGTTTGTCACGCATTAAACAACCTTCACCAGGTCATCGGTCCATCTAGAGGTATTCCTTCCAACGCAACGTTTCACGGTCGCCGCTCCAGAGCTTTTCGGCCCCATCGGCCATCCTTTCTGCGAGCAATGTCAGAATTGAATTAAAATTAAATAGCACCGTAATTGTGTAACACACTCTCTAACACATGCCGAAGGATTTTGATGAAAATTCCTAATTCCTAATCCATTGTTTCAAATGTTTGTCAAATTTATCTGCACAACAGAGTAAATAACGCAATAAATATTGTTAAATTGTCAAAATGAAGTAATATCATAGTAAGAATGTTACGAAATTATCCCGCAGGCTTTCAAAACCAGTTGTTACTATTGTACAATTTTTATTTAAATTTATCTCCCCAAATGATTAATTCAGTAGGTACCATAAAACCAGTTTTTTATGTACCCATTTGATACAGCCAACATGACTTTAATTAACTTTTGCTTCATAAAAAAAAAACTGATCCTTTCAACTGAAATTAATTTCGAACATGAATTTCGATTCGTAAACAAACACGTTTTTTGCTTGATATCAATTTTCAGTATGAATACGTAGAAGCTTCAGGGCTTCCTCATCATTAAGCGTCCATACCGATTAACAGAAAGCCAATATAAATTAACGAGGATTCGGTAATGTTACCTTTTAATGTAGCAACGCGTCACTCATGTTGAATGTAAAATTGGTTACGAACGCGGGCGAGTGCGGCTGGAGCTTCAGTCAAGGGCCATCGTCCTCCCCGTGAAAACAAACAAAACTGTCGAAACCCAATTCATTTACATCCACACCTCATCCATTAATGATCTGTTTAATTGTTTAATTTAACGTCCCGCTGTCAAACACCTTTGTTTCACGGTTTAACGTGCTCAACTCTCGTGCTTTTTGTGTTATCCCTAGGGATTTGAGTTTGTTCTATAAATAGTCTATATTATCAATGCTATTTAATAAAGCTTTTGTTTACTTTCATTAGATTATTTTTAATAGAACTTCACAAATGACTAATAAGGTCGGATTCAAAACATCTATTTACGCGAGTTACCACAATTTATTATTCGATGAGCACAACAAAGAGTTTGTCAAACAACAAGCTGAAGTTTGCATTGTGTCGACGCTCAGAATCCCAAATTTGGCGCGAAGTGATGCGACCGCGGGCCCTAGTCACAATTAACTCCGAACATGTTTCAATTTCCACTCTCGACTAAATACTAAATCCTCAGTTAATATTCTATTTGGAGCTCGCCGTTTGAGACACTCGGAATAGTTGCAATTGCTTTGACTAGCAGCAGGCTCTGAAGAACAACGGAATGAAGTTGCAGCGATGAGAAGCCGAGAAACTTATGAAAGAACGTCAAGGACTATGTCGAGTTAATATTCTTGAACACTATTATGCAAGTTGTAAATTACTGAGAAGCGGATACTAGATGGGATCTTCTTTGAATTCAATCGGATTTGAAAGACAATCTCAAATCCTCTTGAATTCGACTTCTAAAGACAACATGGAGGAGGAATTGACGTCGAAAAGAAGGCTATTATGATTTCTGAGAAATGTTAAGATGGAGTTCAAGTGGAGCAAGTTGGTAAAGTTAATATCACTCTTTCACAGTCGAATAATTCGGCGCCGCGCGTGTCTTACATTATGGCGACGTTTTTAGATCGGGATTAGGTTTGTGTGAGAGGATCGCGATGATTATATTATATAAGAATATTCCCTCAAGGTCGCTTACATTGTAGCGGGTAGCGGGATACCCTACAATAAACATCTATTGAGAGTTATGGAAGTGAAAGTAATAACATTATGATTGAGCTAATTACCGAAATATAATAGTCAAAATATTGTCTGTTCAACTTAATTTTCTCTATCAATGTTTCTAACACAGTTTAAAACTCATAAATATAAGTACCACTACGTACACGTATAAATTATAAGACATGTTACACCACCATAATGAATCATGTATTCATCATAATCAAGTAAATAATTAAAATCGAATGCATCAAAAAAATTAGGGAACTAAAATCAATGTTTGACTCCGTTTTCATAGACTCATCTCTACGAAATTAACAGACCATATTTTACAAGGCCAACAAATGAAGATTTCCCAGCAAACCAAAATTTTCAATAAGAATGTTTCCTAACTAAATATTATGATACTGTTTAGTCCATCAGTTAGATTGTCGAATAATATTGGAAACGTGTTACATAATTGTTTTTATCAAATTAATAAAATATTACGAAGATAAAACGCGCTTTTGACGTTACTGGCCGGTAAAAATATACTGCAATGTTTGCCACACGAGTTTTCGAAGGACTGTATCGTCTTCAGTTTTTGATTACGTATATTAAAAAAAATGTCTCCAATATTTTTTTGAAATCTATCTGTGTTATTATTTTTTTTTTTGTCAACGACACTTTTTTTTTGGGGGGTGGATAATCATCAAATAACCCCTCCCGCTCTTGGGCAGAGCGAAAGGGAGTGTCAGACTTCTACTGACTAAAAACCACCCATGTTCCTTCTTATCCCGATATGTCAAGGCCGCAGCAACTACCTTATGACATTCTACGAATTTACCAGAACACGTTGTACTAGGCCAACAAAGGAAGATTCCCTAGCAGATCAAGTTTGTCAATTCTCTGCAACAGAACCAACACTACACATTCCTTACACGAAAGTTTCCGGTAACAAAGATTCATAAACCTGTTCCGTCCTAAGTCTACAACAGCAGGCAAACATAAATCAGGTACGACATTACTCTTGTTGAACGCACATAAACTTGTTGAAATTATGACGAGCTCAACCTGCCTAATAAGGAGGCCTTTGTTTTACTACTCGATGACACTCCGCGAGGAGGCTCGTGCGAACTTTGTGGCGTAGCGTAGGGCTGGTGGTAAAAGATTTTGGTCTTTCCTTTTTTAAAGTTGTTTTATCTTGGTAAGAAGAAAGGAGGTGGTGTGTGTGGTTCTGGGAAGTATAAAGGTTGTACTAGTCGTCGTCCAATGGTCGAAATTCGACCGAAATACGTACTACATTATTTTCGTGTAATATCAAATCACGCGCCTGTGCATGCAATGTACATAAAAATAGTATGTTTATCTCAGAAAATCAGAATTTTAAGATAATAATACGTAAAAGGCAATGACAAGCATTTTAAAAAGAATTTCGATAATTCCATTGGCGCGTAGTATTTGCGTAGCACAATGCTACGCCGTAGCAGAATGCGACACGCGCTAAGGACTACACTTTTGCGTAGACGCAATGTGTCGCTAAACTTTTTCATGATGATTGTCTTGCTCCATTCAGTTTATTTGCGGAAACTGTTTTAAGGCTTTACATTTCTCTTCATAAAAGCCCTAGTTAATAACGAAATCGATAAGATAACAGCTACAACTCCGAGTGCGCTAGCCAAATCCTTCGCAATGCAGCAGATGGCACAATGCACCAGAAATCCAAGGAATTGCCGTTCAAGCTCCTAATCAATAGCATTTAGTTCGAAGGAGAACATCGCAGCTTCAAATACTCAATAATTTAATGACTTATAGCTCGAAACTTGAAGAGAAACAAATCAATTCGATACTAATGTTTAATAAGAAGAATTTTTGAAAAACTTTTAACCATAATATTAAAGAGCAAAGGAATTGCAAGTTTATACCAAGAATATTTCCACCGTAAGCTGAAATGATGAATATACAAAGACAACAGAGTTAAAACGAAAAAAAAAGAAAGCTCTTTTTACGTTTTACTGCAACAGGAGTGAGTGTCTTATCTTTTAAACTTGTCAGCTCGTAAATGAATGCTGCCGTATACAAGACTTATACGTAAGCCAGTAAATAGGAATGAAGCAGGAATAGGAACGTAAACACTGTGTTTAGCAACTTTATCAGGTTTTTGTATTTTAGCTGATCTATGTGAAGTGCGTGGGAAAAGTCAAGAAGTTTTTTGTCAGTTGAATAAGATAGCAAATTGATGTAGTAACAACAATATAAAAGAGTATAATAATATTATATTAAGGTGGTTTGGCCATTTGGAGAGGCGTCTAACAAAAGGTTAGGGTGACTTACAAGGAAGATGTCAGTGGCAATGCTCTTATTAGACATACACTGACTTTATTGGTGAGGTTCTAGAGGAAAGACAGGCGCGTGCGTAGTACACGCAACCGGCGGCATGTTCAACGTCTTATCGTCAGGTCGGTTGCCAAAGGAGAAAGAAAAATATCTGTATATATGTAACGGATGGTGTGGTTAAGTAGCAATATGATGGTGAGCCTACAAGGATGAACTAAACTGTTTAAAATACCACGAATAGTGGGTGGATAGTATACCTACATCCAGCACGTTAACATAGACGAGGAATAATATGTTTACAAAGGTGTAAGTCCAAACGCGAATTTCTTGTGAAATATTAATATACCCTATTAATATTTCACAAGAAATTCGCGTTCAACAAAATTTTCAAAAAATAATGGACACATATTTTTTTTCTTTTTAAAAGCTTTTATTTCACGTAAACAAAAGATGAAGAGTGCGCTTGGAAAAGTCGTGTGACGTCACAAGGTTAGTACTTTTTTACCCACAAATTGACGTCACAAGCCCCCACTCATCTTTGACACGCGTTATTTTCGACAATTTTTATTAATTTGATTAAAACAAAAAACACGTATCCAATATTTTTTGATTATCTAACAGACGGACTTATTAGATTTTTTTGGTGAAATACCTTTTGAGATATGGCCTACATATCTCAAACTGTATATGAAATTATAGCTTTCAAAACATGAGTTTCGTTACGTAACACCAAAATGAAATCAACGCGTTAGGCAACATTTGCTGTACTTTTAGGTATCGCTACTTATCACAATAAAAATGAAAATGTATATCCTAATTAGACTGCAATTTCATTATAACAAAATATGGTACTAAACAAAACTAAATAACTCCCTTAAACAATTTCGCAAACAAACCAAAATGTCCACAGAAATCCAACAATTTTCGCTGTTAATTCGCACTATCCCAGCTATGGTGTAGAGAGCGTTTATCTTTGGTGGAAGGTCGCAAGGCGCGGGGTCGGTCGCAGGTCCCAGGATTATCCACGGCCCCTCCCACGCCCGGCCTGGACGCAATTAACTCCCGACATGTTTCAATTTACACTCGCAAATACGACCGACAACCACTCCAGTATACAGATATAGCGACTAGAATATAGGCCATAAATATTCACTAGTTCCTTACTTCCAACCATTGTGGTGTTGTTTTTAGATGAATTTTACGCGGTGAGATGTGTTCGGTGTTTGTTTTTTAAAACGTTTTTATTAGCTCCACCTGTATATCACTAGCTTTAGTTAAGTTTCGTTGGCATGCATGGTTAGTTAAGAGACACCATTCTAAATTCAATATGGCGTACTTCCAAAGACGGCGGACTAGTTCTTTTTTTATGCACCGTCATGATATGTGTTGGGATTCTAACACTAAATCTTACTAAATGATACTGGCATCACTAGCGTGCGCTCACGGTTGCTATTTTTGTTTTAAATGTTTCGTTCACTTTTCTCTCGCCTGATTGTATTGATGGTGAATTGTTGGTGAGAAATATACTTCCATTATTAAAAAGGACTAGTACTCGTCCACTACTACACAGTCCTACAATATGGATATCAATTAAAAGGCTTTACTGAGAAGAATAAAGCAGACATACCTGCATGATGGAAAACCCCACTAACACTTAGCTCAACCCGGGAGTCATCCATAGGACCTCATGATTAGCAGTCACAATGGCGAAACTAGACAACGAGATAATCTACAAAATATTAATGTACCTTCTTGTTAAGAACATCTGTCAGTTCGGAGATTACAGACGTGATACTACGCATATGTAGGTAGACCACTAGCTGGTGTCCTGTTTCACTCGCATCAAAAACAGCAAAACTACTTTTAGGTGGCTGCGGGTTGTTCCAAAGAGATACCGCGGCCTCGGCACAAGGGCTAAGAAGGGACATGGGTGATTTTAGTCAGTAGAAGTCAGACACTTCCTTTCGCTCTGCCCAAGAGCGGGAGAGGTTATTTGATGATTTCCGACCCCCAAAAACACAAACGTAGTCTACCTACTCACTTACCATCGACTTACGTTTTACCAAAAACACACACACTCTTATAACTCACTCTATTTGTCACCCTAAATGCCTTTCCTTGTAAAAAAAACATTGTGTGCGAAAACCTTAGAAAAAATAAACAGCCAGTTATGAATACACTCTTATCTACTAAAACGTTTATTGTAGCGACGGAAAAGTAAAGAACTGAAAACAAAATATTAAGTGAATACAGTATCAAGACCGCAGAATAGTCATGTCCGCACGGAAAGAATAAACGTCTAAGATAACACAAAATAATCTCAACAAGAATAATGTTGTTTCCAGTTTATTTTGTACTTACTTCTCGGTTTATTTTAGCACAAAATGGAGCGGGCTGTGAATGGAAATTAGTCAGCTGCTTACTAATTTGAAATCATTTTTAGGGTTCAGTTCTCGAAGGGTAACCAAAAGGACCCTATTACTAAGCCTCTGCTGTCCACCCGTCCGTCTGACGGTCAGAGAGCTATATCTCATTATTCGTAATAGCTAGAGACTTACTGCGGTACTCAGAGATATTTAATGATTACTTAAGCCGTCACTTAGAAAAGATTTGACATACTTTTGTATGAGAAAACTTTCAAAACCTTTACTAAATGACGGCCTAAGTAATCACTAAAGCTCTCTGAGTGCGGCAGTTAGAGAGTTTATAAGTACGAGTATTTAAATAAGTAATTTCATGCGAGAGTCCAACTCCCATGTGACCTGTTTTTTTCTGTGTCGAAGCTTAAAGGCTTTCGCCATTCGCGCTTCCATGAAATGGCAAATGTAACACAAAAAGCATACATAAGAAGCGTCCTTCCAAATTCTCGTTTCCCGGTACTCAACGTAAAGGTCCCAATTTTTTCCAGGATTAAACCCCACAAGTTTTATCACACCATCCGATTACACACGGTCTTATGCCACTAAATAATATTACAACAAACATAATTTTTCACATTATACCCTATTACACGGGCATTAACGTGCCTAAGTAATTACGCTTCCCCTTTTTATGAGAGTAGATAGCTGCGAAAATATAATCATGGACAAAAATAATTTGCCCCACAAAACTTTAATGGACTCAATTAGCGCTCGTTCCGAATTCTGCAAGTCACGAAATTATTTTTAAATTTAAATGTATGGAAGTGGTAAAGTCCATAGTTTGTTATCCGAGGAGACAGCACACCGGCTGGAATAACACGACGCAAGGTAATCCACACGAGAATAACAATGTTTTCACTTTATTTTCACTTGTTTTTGCCCATTTCCACGAATGCTCCGGAGGGACAAATGGATACGACTGGGACCTTTACCTTATTTACCGGCTGGTTTTCATAAAAAGTCTCTGCTTGCCAACATTTTTATTCCGAGGACATTATACTAAAGTTTGTGAATAATTATATGATATGAATAATTTTGCTTATACGTTTAATTAAGTTAATCGCGTCGGAAATGCTGGATCGTGAAATATTACAGCGTCAACACGTTTTAGTAGTTCTATTGTGATAACGATTTAGTTTAATTTGACATCAGAAAACGCAGGTCCATAATGGTGTTATGGCGATATCATCATACTAATAGAACCTAAATATTGTATGCATTTATTTCTATAGATTTTGTAGTCATATGTGGTTTTCGTGTCTGCCTGTGTCTAAAACACAACAATCTGTATGTGACTTACTTTTCATTTCGCGATGACTTCAAAAATTTAAATGATTGAAATACATATTTATCAACAAGAAACTTACTTAAAGGCCTTGCGAAGCCAGAGCAGTTCACTAGACCATCAAAGTAGGCAGTATGGAAGTGCAGAACGTCACTTGTGCTTGCTATGACGTTCATACTAAATAAATGATCTTATCATACAGTTTACGATGCAACGTTCTATATTTATTTGTGTTATGTACGAGTAACATACAGTAAAATGCAAACTTCTGCCTATTAAACGAGGCCAGGAGCCTATATTTTAGGAAGAAATACCGTGCGTCGCTGGAGCGCCTTGCTAGTCTATCATCACTTATTCCGTGAAGTTCCGCTTCCATTGTCAAACATGTGAGTGACGTAATGAACTCTTGGTGCGTCGTCTAGTGCTCGTCTGCATCGACGAGACTCCATTGGTACTCGTCACTCACGCTCACAGCTAACGAACTTTTCATCTCAAAGGAATCTTAGATCACTTTATGACGTCACCACGTATGCAGGACTCGGGAGGTATTCTGCCGGGAATAGAAAGGTTCCATATAGTATATACATGAACTCACACCTTCTTCTGGAGTCGGCAGAAAATACAAGACACGTTGAGTCGAAATCGAACCGCGACTTACTTCTACTGATTTAACCAAGACATAATAAAGCATACTATACACACATAGACACACACTTTTTTCCTTTCGTGGTTGGTAGAATAAAGTCCACGTTCATACATGCACGTCTAATTTTTTTTGTGGGACAATCCCGCCTCTTTTTTCTGAAACCACTGTAATTTCTGAAAGCCAGAATCAACACTGAGCGACAACCAGAAGAGCGCAGAGACAATGAAGCTCGACGAAGTCTCAGAGAAACGATTTTACTATCGAAATTAATCAGAACAGATTAGCGTAGGAGTAGGAACAAGATAATTTCCACGTCGATTGTACTCGTAAGTGCTACACAATGGACCTTTCTTAAAAACGTCACCTACAAACCCAGTGTATGTCATTCTAGGGCTTCCTTTCTCGCGGTTCCCTCCTACATCTACTTTGTTTAAATCGCATGACCGTATTCCAATTTATGTTGGACTTACTATTAGGCTTGTGCTAGCGGCTTCGCCCCTTCGCTAGTGTTCCACGGGATCATACTACCGGGATAAGAAGTATCCTTTGTGTTAATCCAGGTTATAAGCCATCTGTGTTCTAAATTTCATTCACACCCGTTCAGTAGTTTTTGCGTGAAAGAGTGTAACAATCATCCATCCATACATACATACGATACTCAGAAACGTTCGCATTTATAATATTAGTAGGCCCAGCTTACCTTCTTCTTCTTATATTTTCTCTACTACTCGTTCTCTCAGAAGCTGCCTTCATTCTTGATAAATGATCCTTTACACACACCATCATCCTCTTTTGGTTTACACAGTCTCTTTGGTCTTCCTCTAGCATTGTATCCATCGACATTCATACTCAAAAGTTTTCTGACATTTTCCTCATTCTTCCGCAATACCTTTCATAATGATTTTCCCGAAGATCGCGCCGCACTGGGCCGCCTTCCTCAGCCACGATAATATGTGTGATATATCGCGCCAAAGTGTGCATTGTGATCCTGACACCTACTTCGCTATAAAGTGGCCAATTTATTATAAAATATTACTTTAGGCAACAATATTTATTCATATATTTTCAACATGCGCTTTGCTGTGTTAGAACTGCTTCGTTGTTAGTCGTAAGAGCGCCCGTTAAGCACAAGGTTGGATTTCAAAGATTTATTTATTTTACTATTTAAGTGCCTACACAAAATTGACAACACAGGCACATCTATACAAATACATAAAATTGAAATCTATTTGTAATTTGTAAAATAACAGCTTTTTTACTGTATGAAAGTTTATACGGCACTTATAAAAAAGCAGTATTTTGTCATTTTGTCTGTTTAAAAATTAACATTTAAGCTTTTAATCGCGCCAATATAAACGCACTATTCGTTACTATTCCCTTGGTGCACATAGATAATTAAATTTTCGTGCATCACATTTTCCACAATAATAATTAATAGTGGAATGTGTGATACAATCCTAATCTGTAAAATAAACTAACAGAATGTGAGTAAACACGCGCCCTGGATTGACAAAATTAATTTAATCAAACAATATAATGAAACAGTCTGCGCTACAAACTGGAATATAAATAGTTTATCAGGTAGACAGTTAAATTAACTTATAAATAAATTAACATTATTTATAGTCTCTTACTTCGGTGTTTATAACGAATTAGCAATTCATAGTATTCTTCACACGCTTGGCCGTAATTCTGACTCATATTTGCTCTTATAATTTCAGTAGGTACCTGATGAGAATTAAGAATCCTTTAAAGCGAATATATTAAGGGTTTTAACATAATTTATTTTTCCAAAACATTGAATAGGTTATGTTCAACAAATATCAATTTTCATACATCCTTCAGTTGGCAATATTGCCAGCCTTTTGATGCTTTTACACTTCAATGATATACAACCCAGCTTTAGTAAAGCTGAACAGAAGCAACATGGGGAAATCATGGGGGTCACAGGCTAATAGACTAACAGTATTGTAATTAAACTAACTAATTCATTTCAATTTTTAATTCGGTGTAAACCGCTATAGAATACACTGTAACCATACGCGGTCTAGAAAACCAGAGTTTAGAACAATAAGTCCATTGTCCTCAACAAAGTCTTTCAAACGATTATGTACAAAATGTCAAACCTCCTTTCCAAATAAGCTCTCCAGCATTTGTCCTAGGAACCTAATTAGTCCCTAGGCCCAAACCCCAAAGCTATTGCCTTTAATAAATTATTTATAGTGCAACTGTTGGCCTTAAACTGTAGTTGAAACTTCAACAACATCAACCTTAATGTAATATGGTATTGTTAGTTTAGTGGCTCTAATAGAAACATAGTTCTCTGAATAGTTAGAGGTAAGATAGTTCGCTTAGAGTCACACAACGAACCATGGAGAGAGCTAAGCTTCTTGGAGTTTCTTTGTGCGATAAAATCCAAAATGAGGAAATTCGCCGAAGAACCAGGATCACCGTCATAGCTCTCAGTATATGCAAGTTGAAATGGCAATGGGGAGTCCACATCGCTCGAAGAACCGACAACCGATGGCGAAGAAAGGTTCTCGAGTGGCGACCACTAACCGGAAAACGCAGCGTTAGTTGTGGACCGGTCAGGGACAGGTGGACCGACGACATCGTGAGAGAAGAGAG
Organism: Diarsia rubi; assembly: GCA_932274075.1. Classification (NCBI taxonomy): domain Eukaryota; kingdom Metazoa; phylum Arthropoda; class Insecta; order Lepidoptera; family Noctuidae; genus Diarsia; species Diarsia rubi. The sequence continues at coordinate 10,102,398 of OW026412.1, read as the reverse complement.
AACATAAATACAAGTTGGAACTTTCATCGTTTGTTTTGTTTACTGTTACAATAACACATTTCACTTTTAACTGTGTATAAACTTCAGTGTCGCAATAAATTATTTATTAACCATGTAATTACTTACATTTAAAATTAAATGAGTTCACGATTAATTTAATGCAATTTTTATTGAGCCCTAAATCAACTTTTCCATACCCGGAATTTAACATAATTCATTGCTGTCCGAATAAAATATTAAATACTCTTAATAACTGTATGGATAGGTATGTAATAATAACCATTAAAATTGTTTCGTTCTCCTCAATTATAACTTTGATGAAATATAACCGGCGTATAACCCTTGTTTGTACACTCGCTCAACCAAAGGTTCCTGGCCTCCCAATCTAATTAGTTAAATCAAACAAAATTCGTTCATTTCTATTGCTTGTTTTCCGGAATGAATCCCTCCAATTTCGAATAATCGTACATGACAACGATCCTGACGTGGTGTCCAGATAGTCGGGGGCGGTCCCATGTGGCCTACCCAACGGTAAAATACCACGTTATACCTATAATAAAAGGGTAACAACGAACAATTATATTACTCGTTTCCTAGTTCAGATTGTTCTGTTAACTGAATTTTATAATTAAACGTACGAACGCCAATCGATATCAATAATTATTTGATGTAACAAAACAGACATTGACTGTTAAGGGAATTGCCTACAACGGAGTACACAATAAGCAATAACGAATACAATAAATAACAATGTGGCACCATTATTATTCTGAAGAGACGGTACTAGGGGATTATGACAGCAAACGTGCGTCCATTATCGGAGAGAGACAGCGGTGGGTAATTATAACAATTATGAGGCACGCAAATCCGTGGCGCGTATGTGCCTCACGTCTGGACGAAGTACCGGTGGGCCCTACGGGTGGGCCCACGCCAGTCAGTTAATAATTCAATCAGTCAGCGCGGCCCCAGTGGAGGGCCCGTTGTGCTTAAACGCACAAATATGCAAATCTGCGGAGTCCTCCCGCGGTACTTACTTACAAACTTTAAAATTAAATTGCGGCCAGTTTACGATACTGACAGGCCCTGGATATCGTTTTGTGTGTCGGTAATTTGAAGGGGACAAGGTGTGGTCATTATGGAAGGCTTAAGGGCTACGGGTTGTTCGAAAGAGATACCGCGGCATCGATACAAAGGGCGAAGAAGGAGCATGGGTAGTTTTGAGTCAGTAGAAGTCTGACATTCGATGAGGAGTCATTTGATGAATAACACTCCAAAAAAAAATCATGGAAACTATACAGGGTGAAATAGGACATAGCAGAGATCGTCTAGTGGTGTGACCAACGGACTGCCATATAATTATCATATATCTCGGGTTCGAACCAATGACCAGACATCACCAATCTAAAAAAAAAAATAAGGTTTCCGTTTTTTGCCACTACAGAACCCTAAAAATCACCTGCGAAAGAAAGAAAAATGCCCTTATTTAACCACAATGTAAACAAACTCACGTACGCGGACGTAATTACCTTACTAATTTTTCGCATAGAACAGAATACAATAAAGATAGCCCATCAAGAAAGCGCCATTCATTTGTATAGTGAATTAAGTATTGTGCCCGTACCATTGTTATATAATATTAACTATATTAAGATAACGGAAGGCAATTATGTCAGTACAATAGATTTATTGATTTCGTGTATTCTTATGAGCGAAATTGTAGTTTGTAACTGGGAAGCGGGAATTGCAAATTAATCTTATGGAGTAAGCGGTAGTGAGACTTATTCCAGCTTTGTATATAACTCGGAACTGTAAGGCTCATTGTTCTTGTAGTAAGTGAGAGTTACTTACTTATTACGTCTAGTCTATTAAATACTGGACATATTGTTACTAGAATACACATAGTACCTTATATGGTATCTTACGTCGTGGATGAACGATAAACCAGGATAAAAATGAGTAAACATCGTCACTAACACGGGATATTTAACATGTTCACTATTTATTTTTATCAATTAATAGTCTTTATTTGTAAACATAGGCATTCAGCAGTGTGCAGGATGTTACAATATATTTTATTCAGTTTCTCTATGTTTTGACATTTGGCGTACAAATATACATTTAAAGGAAGCCTTTTCCCATTAAGTAAATTAAGTTGATTTAGAAATTAATATTTAAAATATTGTTTTACCTGTATCTAACTCAATTATTTTAAGTTCTCTTTTTGAGTGTTATAGCAAGCACCATGATCACTGATCAACAGCATGAGATGAAACTTGCTAAATAATTCGTAAATACGTATAAATATTCCGCTGTAAGTGTTTATGATATCCCGTCAGGGCTGCGGCTTGTTGTAAGAGATACCGTGGCCTCGACATAAAGGGCTAAGAAGGAACATGGGTGATGGTGGTTAGTCAGTAGAAATCTGACACTCCCTTTCGCTCTGCCCAAGAGCGGGAGGGGTGTCATGACTTCCCAACCCCCAAAAAAAAAGTGCTCATGATATTATTAGCAACAGCACCCCAAAAACAGATACCTTATTAAAAATCACCATCAAAACGGGCCTTTCTATAGAAAATAATCAGTATACGAATAAAACAGGTAGCAAAATGTTCAAATTACAAGTAATAAACCCATTATTAGATATGGCAAGATATCAAAAAGCCATAATAACGTAACGTCTAAAGTTGTTGTAAAATTTTATGTTACGACCCTGTTCCAGGCAAACGAAACTTTTGTTACCGATACCGAAGTTTATGTGTCTCTACAGGTACAGTCAGGGGCTCCTGTATGACACGTAGAAACTCTTTACAGTGTACGACTATCCGTATCTATAATCGATCTAGAATCGATTCAACGAAGGGCACATTAAAACCCGCAATAAGGCATGCTTACATGATATATATACTAATAAAAAAATGTACAGAAAAACACTGATAAATAACAGACAAAACCATACCGAATGTTTCGGAAAAGTCACACATTCTTTGCGCTTATCATAGAAAATGTGCGCGGCTCAATGACTTTTCAATGATATTTTAAAACTGGTGTGATAGATGACGGAAAAAGCAGACGTTTCTTTTTCAACCAGCCTAACCGTGCGGGGCTTTGGCACAATTACGTCATAAATTAAAGTTTCGTCATAAAATAAAATTGGTACTTATTTTTTTTTTCTTATGAACGGAAATCAGTAAGTATGAACCCCCGGGTTAAAACGCGGCCCGTCTAGTTCTCGTCCTATGACCGTGCTTTCACACACAGACAATCAAACCCAAAAGTTTATTGTATAATTTCTTATTCCTTAAACCACGACGCGGATGGTGAGAAATTTTTAACAATTAAAAAACAGCATGTTATACGGATGTTTACTGACTTAAAAAAATATGATTCCAAATAGTCCGTCTGTTATATTATCGAAAATTATGTTCTGTTTTATCAAATCAATAAAAATTGACGAAAATAAAACGCGTCAAAGATTTGAATGGGGGGTTGTGACGTCACTGACCGCTAAAGAATTTCTTAATAATGTCTCAGAAAATGACGTAACATGAGTTTTCAAAGCACTGTATCGTCTTCATTGTTTGTTTACGTGAAAAAATAAAAAATACGTGTCCAATATTTTTTGGAAATCTATCTGACTAATTAGATTTTTTTTGTTAACTACCCTATTATTGACCGTACGTAATTTAAAATGATTATGTCTTTTAAGACAATCTCCTGAATTTGAACGATAAATAAGCCTTTTCTCATACTTGAAATCGATACTTCACCAGATAATCCTTTTGACTCTTGCTAAGTGTTTACATATTAGTGTTCGTGTCTGTACACGTACCTACTTGTGATGTATGTATTTACATGTGGAGGTAATAAGGAAAAACACGGAACAGCTTGGAAATTATTAGCGAAGTTCGGATTTACGTAAATAGGTTAGTAAGTATGTTGTTGTATACTGACTACGTTTTGTACCATGGGGAGGTTGCGTTAACGCTTATGATTGATGATTCCGTAACTTTTATTACTTAATATTAACCTCATTTTTTCGGTAATGTTTACAAAAAGATTTGGGAAGTTCATGCCCGTTTCTGAGATGCCTACATGTAATACATCTAATCTGGGTGCTTAAATAGCCTAACTTGAAGCACTAAATAAGATCATTGACAGAAACTATTGTAGAAAACACAATAAAATGAAAAATAAAGTTCAGAAGAAAAATCTGCTTCTGAGGTCGGTAACATTTGTTTGTTTGATTGCGTTTTTGAAATAAATACCTTTTTAGAGGCGTTGTGCACTTTTTTTTAAATAAGTAAAAACCAGTAAAAACGGTTATACTCGCGTCTCAGGAGGACACGAATGTGCGTGTGTGTCAATTGTCAAAAAAAAATGTCAAGCTGATTTTTCTGTTTTTCTGAGATATTTTTTTTAATTTATTTATTTATTCATTTATTAACTATGGAAGACTTACAGCCAAGATTAACAGATTAAAAAATAGTATGTGAGACTGACAGCCAATTAAAATTCCTCGCTTCTAAAGACAAATTACAAAGAAAGAGTGTGAACAACACAATACAGCCACAAAAAAAAATACAGTAAACTTTCAAGCTTAGACTAAATTCGCATTCTTCACAAGTAAATTAAAAAATATTATTAGTCAATTTAAAAGTGTTAAATTTTTTATGTGTTATAAATTGTAATTTTTTGTGTGATAGCGCATTATATGAATATGTTACTAATAAATAATGCAATTCGTGCGATATTATTCCCTAACCATTCCAAAATATTCAAAAATGCATAACGCTAATATTCAAGTTTTCACTTCTGCATTCTTCTGTTTGCACTCCCGGAGTGCAACCTGTGAAACCAGTTGTTTTTTCTGCAACCGACTCTGACTCTGCTGATTTTTCTTTCAACTCCTAACCGTTATCTTACATCATCAGCGCATCCTCATGAAAATTGATAATGATTATCAGATGCAAAACCTTGAACAGCTTTAAAAAATGTATTATAAACGTAATAAGTGCCCATAAAATTTGAGGGTTACCCTCGATTTCCCCGGGATTCCATCATCAGCTCCTGACTTGGTGACAATTGGACTACGTCGGGAGTCTACTCTTTCGAATTAAGAATTTTACAATTGATGGAGATATCGGTTATCGGTAAACATGCAAAAAAAAACTGGCCAAGTGCAAGTTGGACTTGCCCATGGTACCATTGTAGTAGATATTATGAGATTTTCCATTTTATTTTAGCACCATTTTGAACTAATTTCAGTGTTGTTTTTCAGGATTTTAGGCTCAGTAGTTTCGGGGACATGGGAGGGAATGGTCAGGCAGACAGACACACAAATGATTCTATAAGGGTTCCGTTTTTTTTTCTATTCAGGTACGGAACCTTAAAAATACATACACACGAATAGAGAACCTCCTCCATTTTGGAAGTCGGTTTAAAACTAACAAAGGTCAAAGAAAAAGAGCGTAAAAAGTGATCCCACACACTCTAAACATAACGTCTTGTTATCTCCAAAAGTTCAAGCGGAGGTGTACCTAACAAGTACACCCACATTTCGCCAGTTATATTAAGTTAAGTCTTATGTAATTGGGGGTAAGCCTATTGCCATCACACGGACACAAATCCAGACACCGTAGCTGCTACAGAGAAATACCTGATGAAAAAAAAATTAGTTTAAAAACTAAAACCCAACTACAAACCGCGGTCTTAAAAGTAGAAAAAAAAAGAAAATAATTCTTGACTGATATTCATAAATTGAATTTGTACATTTCAATTTAAATATAGAGGACCGCCGTAGCCGCATGCCACTGATACCTGATGATTGTTCATGACGTTTTCATTAATAAAGAAGTCAGCTGCTGCTACCGTTCGCAAGGTGGCATGCGACTACGACTGACCTCTATAATAATTTTCTATAATATTTTCACGTCACAGAAATATAAAATAATAAAAGTAATCCCAGTTACGTTTAAAAAGAAAATTAAAATTAAGTAAGGTGACGATGGCAATCAGGTAGAACACTTGTTAATTAAATTCTGAATTAAAAGATGAAAGCTTTCACAAGCTCTTTGTTTTGACACTTCATAATTATTCGCTAATTCTTATTCTATTTCAATAAATGTTTTGCTATGAGTTTTTGATATTTACCTTATAAACTTCATAAACGTAGTTATGAAATTTAGGTAAACCTTCAAAATCTTTGTTAGAAACTTTTAGGTTGATAGGTGTCCAATACAGTGGTAGCTACCCGTTGCAATAAAAATGTAAAGTCCTATTATAATACCCATTATCATTCTCTTGCATTATTCTTGCCCTTGTTCCAATAGGGTAATTAGCGAAAAATAACTAATAAGTCACATGTATTTTTTTTTTTCACTTAAACAATAAACGAAGACGATACGGTGATTTGAAAGTCGCGCGACGTCACAGTATGGTACATCTTTTACCAAGAAGTGACGTCACCCGTTTTATCTTCGTCAATTTTTATTAATTTCATAAAATAAAAAACACGTAGGTATCCAATCACCATCATCATCATCAGCCTATAATGATCCCACTGCAGGGACTCAGGCCTCCTCTCTAGGAAAGGGTTGGGCTATAATCGACCACGCGGGCCCAGTGCGGATTGGTAGGTGTCACATAATGTCTTCGAATTTTTTCGTTCTAAGACATTGGCGGTTTCCTCACGATGTTTTCCATCACCGTTTAGAGAGCAGTGGTGACGAAATAAATTACACAAAGTAATGCGCCTGACTGAATCATATTTTTAAGTCAGTCAAATACCCTATTCATTTGAGATCAGCGTCGGCTTTTACTCGTCATCTTATAACACACCTCCTTTCTTGTCATATCATCCTTATACACTGTCCATCCAATGTTTCTTCAATCTTCCTCTGCTCTCATATCATCTAATCTTTCCCCAAGACTTTCCACTCATCACAATGACATGTCTATACCATGACAACCACAGAACTGTTCATTAAAATTCTAAAACTCGTTATGAAAATTATAAAATTTCTGTACCTAATACCTAATTGCCGACGACATAGTTCTTGTAGGTGAACCTGAGATCCAGAGCAAATGGAAGAAATAGGCAACAGAAACTCAGAAGCTCTAGAATGTTATAACTAATCCAAATCTATTTGGCGTCAACGCAGTGTGTCTTCGCTTTCCATGCTACTTTATTAATCGTCATATCAGCAGTCAAGATCACATCTTCTAAGCATATCAAAGTCAATTTATCGTTTCTTTCTTCTTTATCAATGAAATCTGAAATATTAGAACACTTTTGAAATACATTTTTTCAAATAATTTCATTATGTCGTTGTTTTCTTCATGTGCTACCGCCAGAGCTGCCAGCGCAAAAATGATTCTTATGAACTTTATGACTAAGCATAGATACATTTCAATATCAACATTACATGCAGAACCTAATCATTGTGTACTAATCAGTGAGTCTTATATTATAAGTCGATGTATCATGCATCGCACTCACAGATAATATTATGTTAATGTTTCTTAGTTTTCAATACTCAGCACATCTGTCAAGCATTAGTCGACAGATGACAACTATTTGTACTTACCTCTCGTGTCCTCAATGGAACGCGATCCCGGCTTTGAAGCCGAGAGGCACAATGCGTAAATGTAGACACTATAATGCCTATTACGTTACGCTTTACGTCATGTAGATAGGTACCTGTTATCGACTAATAAGTCTTCATGAATATACGATTTCCACGAAAGAGTTTTCATACTCTATACCTAAATTAATACAGAAAAGTTTAAAAAAAAGGTTCGCCAATTCTAAAACTTATCAAAAATAGTTCTGTTTAAATGTTAGAACCACAAAGGCGTTCAATTTTTAAAAACTCTATCAAAAGCTTGCTGGTGACAAATCCAGATATAGCTTTCGAGACCCAAAAAAACTCAATTCAAATTCAAAAAAATCTAGAATTAATTCAACGAACTTAAATCTTTGAAGTAATCGTTTGAAACATTTGATGTGGGAACGTTTAAAAAGTGCATAATCAGCGCTTGCCAGGAGGCAGTTTGCCAGAATCCTGTAGTGATAAATCTTGAAGGCCTCCATTGAATAGAGACTCGTGCGAATTATTAACGCCCCATTAGTCTTCGCCCAACGTCTTTATTTGTACCGAGAAATCTTATTGAAATGCCTATCTGTTACTCGGAAAATTATAAAGGGCTTATCGGTACGGTGAGCCGAGTTCGGTTTTCCGGCTTCAATGTCGTATAAATCAATTTCGTTGTCATAGTCCTTTGTAATATTTCGAGCTAGGAAATATGCATTCTGGATAATATGGTGTGTTTATTGTATGCTTGTTCATCTATATCGTGGGGTTAGTGCTAAAACTGGTGGCCTCGGAGTTGCCGCTCATGGACTAACTTGGTTTAACTAGATTTTTAAGGCATGATAGTTTGAGGTTTTTCTTCACCGAAGCATGTGATACACACATGAATCCGAAAAATCAGAAGCATAAGAGATATTGTGTGCGGAAAAGATTAAACATAGGTGTAATATTTATAGTAACCTGAATAAACATACCTTTGAATACTTTACTGATGAGAGAGGCTTATTTTAGACCAAAACCGGCGCCGGTTGCGTGCGCTGGTTTGACACATACTTCCGCCTTGCTCCAAATTATTTAAGCACGCGGCCGTAGTAAGTATTCTTCCTCCATATTTTATTTAACAACCAACATCTCAATATCTACTCCATCACTAGCCAGAATAAACGTCCCTTTCTCTTTTCTTCTATCCAAACTCAATCATACACCAAACTCTCCAAATCTCATCATTCCAATTGCCTTAATAACATAAACGTCTACTAATTACCGAAATGAAAACTCTCTCCCCTAAATATTTACCTTATTAACCAACAACACAATCAAAAACATTTCGGTTGATCGCAAAACCGATATCCTAAATGAACATTTAAAAGTTTGAGACATTAATTTATTTTGGCAAACGCCTAAATACCGGCTGAAGTGGGTGTACCATAGAGTATCGAGGCCATTTCGCGCCATAACTTATTCCTTACATTATTTATTACCTTAATTTCTAGTAGTCGTTGTAAATAATTTTCAAAGTGAGACCAGCTGGATACTTTCGGATTATAAGGTTCCGAAACTGGTTCGCTGTATTAAAGAAGTTTATCACAAATCATTGGTTTTAGGAAGAGTAAGCCAGGTCTTGGAGGTTGCCGGTAATAAAATTGGCAGCTACTAACTCTATGGCTTGTCTATACGCTTGCTTTTATCTTGTCTTTGGTTTGCTATCCTATCGAAGTCGTCAGATACTTGAGAAATTTTTGTATGAGGCTCGAAGTAAGTATCTATGTTTATTTTCAGGCCAGGTTCTTTTACAGAAACTTCTGCACATTATAAGCCATTTTTTCTTCAACATATATCATTATCATTATTATTTTATCATTGTATTTCTTTATCAAACATACCTATAGATATGTGGGTACTACTATATACAACACAACCTCAACAAACCGCGACCTCTACTAATACTTAATACGTCAAATTATAGTCGGTCCGTTCTCTGTAGGCACCGAGATGCAGTCCATAAATCCGACCAAATGTTTACCCCCGGGGCTCGTACAGTAACAGGTTGTACGGTTATAAAATATTTAATAGCAGACACTACTTACAACAAAACGAACCGGATCACGGAAAAAACATATATATAACACTATAAAAAAGTTACATCACAGATCTGTGTTCTTAATTTAAAAAGGAAAAAAAAAACTAAACTTTAGTTACTACGAACACGAACAAAACCACAAAAGGAATCATTACGCAGAAAATTGAAACAGAAAATCTATTAAAAGGACGGTCGTTGACCAATAAGAACTACAGACGCACAGCTCCATGTAATTTTGTTTTATAATAATTGAAAAACAACATTTCGTCTCTTATCAAATGAACAAAAACATTATCGTTACGCGCCCAATGTAATTTGGAATAATGTTTTGTGTAATGGGTCTGTTCGGCAAAGTAGAGAGAGCGCAGTGGGCTTTTTGCTGAATTTCCCACGCCCCGGCCGCTATTACAAGTAAAGCAATCCACAAAAAGATAAATTGTGAGTGAATTTATTACAGAAGAGTGCTCTCAGCAGGACAGATTTTCTTAAAGAATACTCAGGTACTTGTTTTTTATCGCGTTTTGTTAATTTGTTGAAAAAAAAATTTTGACACGTTTTTATCTTAGCCACAAATGTTTTGCGAGAAGCGTATTTTCAAACCACGTTTGTCGTGGTCCTGATGTTATTTATTTCACTTGGAATTATAAATAGAGCCGTCATTCGTATATATTTTCGGAAACAGAACAGGTTTGAGGATGGGTGACCGCCCATTACATACCGTGTTTCCTCCGTGCCTCGAATAGCACGTTAAGCTGTTGGTCCCGGCTGCTATATATAGATCTTTGGCAGTCGATACAGGTAGTCAGTGACCTGAAAATCTGACAACTAGTCCTACCAAAGGTTATCACCTAGTATTAACTGGGTTGTGGAGGTCAGATAGGCAGTCGCTCCATGTAAAATACTGGTATTCAGCTGCATCTGGTTAGACTGGAAGCCGACCCTAACATAGTTGGAAAAAGCTAAGCAGATGATGTTGATAAATTGTTAAATTTATTTCTCAGTTGATTTATGTACCTACGTGAAATAGAAAATACACACATCAAAAGTGTCTAGGGATCAACATATATTTTTGCAATAACTTTTCTCCTGATTGATATTAATTAAAATTTTCTTTAAGGATTCATCAAATAAAGTGTTTTCGTTTGTCACAGTAACGATTAACCAAGTCACCTTTGCATTAATAAAGAAATTTGCCATTTTCCTAATAAAGGGATTTTTGACATTTGAACCACTAACATTAAAGTTCGAAAAAAAGACTGAAATAACAGTTTTCCTTAAAATTTTATTGGGTAACTTAAACAATTAATAATCCGTGTTTCTACCGCGAACACTAACAACACAAGAACATCGGTTTGGCATACTCAAAATGAGTTCATCCAAATCACGCTGTGGAATGGCCGCCCATGTTCGTTGCAACAACAAAAAAAGGTCTTCTTGCGACTGGATACCCTCCATATTCGGCAGAGCTCTTCTCTGTAGCATATCCCATGCATGCTCAATCGGGTTCAAGTCTGGCGACTGAGCAGGCCAGGGCAGGACATTGATGTTAGCTGCGGCGAGAGTCTGTCTTACAACTCTTGCGGTGTGCGGTCGTGCATTATCATGCATTAACTGAAATAAGGGACCGATTTGCACTTGTAGAGGAACGATGACGTCTGATACAATCGTCTCAGCATAAATTTGAGCGTTGAGGTTGCCTCTGATCCAAATCAACTCAGTTCTTCCGCCGATCCAAATACCCGCCCATACCATGATGGTTCCACCACTATAAGGATGGACTTCCTGGCAGGATTTTAATCGCTGTTGGCGTCCAGGGGTTCTCCAGTGTCGTATACGTCTTGTATCCGGTCTCATACCAAAACGAGACTCATCAGAAAAGCACACGAAACGCCATTGTTCTTCTGCCCAATTTCTGTGTTCAAGAGCCCATTGATATCGAATCCTACGATTGTGCATTGCTATAGGTGGTACCCGTAGCGGTCTTCGGGAATGAAGGTTCACTTCATGCAAGCGGTTTCTGACTGTTTGGTCGCTAATTAAGTTCCCTGAAGAGTGATGAAGCCTCACGGCTAACATCATGGCGGTTATTGTTGGAGCTCTTCGAGTTAAGATTTGAATGTATCGGTCTTGTCTCCGTGTGGTGCAGCGATACCGTCCTCCATGGCGCTCAGCCACGGTACGGTAACGTGTCCAAAGTCGACTGATAACACTCTGACTTGTATTCAGAGCTAAAGCCACAGTACGTTGCCGGGAACCAGCTTCTATCATTTCCACGGCTCTGAGCATTTCTTCCCTGCTTAAATGACGTCGCCGCTCCATAATAACGTTGGTTTTAATCAGTAGTAGGGAAACAGTAGCACTAATAATGTCTTCAATGCGTTGTATGTTTTTATAGGGAAAATATTGACAGCTAATTTTCATCTTTTACTCGAATTTGATTCACAGTTCCTGATTCAAATTATGAAATGCACCAAAAAGGATCCATATAAATTTATAAAATCATAAATTTATTACAAAGCCACATCTCAATCTCAAGAAATCCGCATAAAAATGCTTGATCCCTAGACACTTTTGATGTGTGTATATGGTTGTTTTGTGCTTTCTTGTGATTTGACATGTAAACTTGCTTTAAATGATGACATAGTAATATTTTTTTTTTATTTTTTGGTTTGCTTTGGATTTGATTTTTTTTGTTTAGTTTACATTTGTTTTTTTGTATGTGAAGGCAGAGGGTCCAACATCTTAAATGAAACTACGAAATATAGCGGTACTAAACTTTTACTCCAATAGCACGTTATTTAAAATAAACCACTGTATAATTCAGATATAATTTAAAAACTCTAAGCGCTACAGCATGTGCACTGGGCCAAGCCTGCGACAAGAATGATCTCCTCCATGCCGAGCGCTCGTTTATAAAGACCGGCTCGAGCAGTAGGGAAAGTGGCGCGGCCTTGCGCTGCGCACCTGGCCCGCTGCACGTGCTGTTTACACGGCGACGCCGTCACGGCCATACTGACGTGCGGACGTCCTCGTGCGCGGAGTCTCATCAAACAGTATCTAAAAGACAGAAACATAATTATGAGTGATGTTCGTTCATCCTGACTACAATCTGGTCCGGTGCATCCCTTCAGATACATCTGGACCGCTCGAGTTTGAGCCTTCAGGACATATACCAACAACCTGGACCGCTCGATATTGAGCCTTCAGGACATGTACTAGCAACCTGGACCGCTCCATATTGAGCCTTCAGGGCATATACCAGCAGCCTGGACCGCTCCATATTGAGCCTTCAGGGCTTATACTAGCAAACTGGTCCAGATTGTCCCTTCAGTTTGCTACTAATTTTGGACCGCTCATTAATGAGCCTTCAAACTTTTGGCCTAGTCATTATTCACATAACGACTCTGCGAAAATTCCTGGAACAGTCATTGCTGACACTTCAGGTCCACTTGTTTCTGCAAATCAATAATTTTAATATTTTTTTTTTATCGTCATATTAATGGTCTCGATAAGCAATGTACCTACGACTGCTTTAGTAATCAAAGTAATTGAATCTGGGCTAGAAGACTCTGTTGATTCAAAAGTGAACCACGATTTCAGACTACCGCTGGTTGCTGTTAAAGAACGGGAGTCAGCAGATATTGTCATCATCATCTGCCCAGCCCCTCCCAACTATATCGGGGTCGGCCTCCAGTCCATGATGGATCCAGCCGGATATCAGTACTCCCCACGGAGCGACCGCCCATCCGACCCCCACAACCAAGCCAATACTGGGCGATACAATACCCTTTGGCAAGACCGGTTGTCAGAACTTCAGGACACTGACCACCTGTAACTACTGTAACTATTATTTAGCCACGAACTCCTCCACGACAGACACTGTGCTACTGTTAATCGATATAGTATCGCTATTCACAGACACGGTATCACTATTAGCCAAAGTTATATTGCTGTTAGGCATGATGTTGTTCTCGTGGTTACTTTCATGAACAAGGATATCGTTATCCTGTCCGCCGTCACGTCATCATGATTTTTCGCGATATCTACCAGACAATTTTGACCACGAGGCACTTCACGTAAATATTTGTGAGAATATTTGTAGACCCTATGGGTTCCGTTAATATATCTTAACTCGTACCGGTAATTTTCCAATACGGCCCTTTTTTAAAAAGGTCCCTTATATTTCCGTTCCTGCACATGGAACTGTTCCTCAAGTTAGGCAGTTCATCGGTTTAGCAACATACTTTCGAAAATTTATTCCCAATTTTTATAAATTAACGTAACCTTTTTAATCCTCTAACAACTCTAAACGGAAAAATTGTTTAGACTACTGAACAAGAACTGATAAAGAATTTGGTTTTAGTAAGGGTCAAATCATTAACGCTAATGTTACACGAAATCCCATGTTCTAAAATATCACGACTTAGTAGTATTTCCTCACTAAGGCATTCAACCGGTAATACATGACATGTTATTTTAATTAAGCGATTTTGTGTAGTAGTTGGACATTTAATCTGTAATAGGCACGTTACGAACCAGGGTCACCAACATAGCTCTTAGAATATGCCAGTTGAAGTGGCAATGGGCAGGCCACATCGCTCGAAGAACCGACAACTGACGGGGAAGAAAGGTTCTCGAGTCGGACCACGAACCGGAAGACGTATCGTTGGTAGGCCTCTCAACAGGTGGACCGACGACATCGTGAGAGTTGCGGGCAACCGGTGGATGCAAACGGCAGGTTGCCGTTCGTTATGGCGTTCTATGGGGGAGGCCTTTGTCCAGCAGGGGACATCTTATGGCTGATTATGAGGCACGTTACTTTGCTCATACCTATATGCTGTTAGCGATCACTTGTTAATGAAATTATTCACCGTTAACGAGATAACTATTTTTTTTTTTTTTTTTTTAATTTGAAATGGGCATACTCTTGACCACATTCATGCCCTAAGGGCAGAGATGAGGTCGCCGATGGAACGAGCTTACCTAGAAGAAACCTATTTACTCGCGAACTAAATAGATTGGTGTTTGAACTCTGAATAACCGACGCAGGCAGGGAGATCCACTCCTTGGCTATGCGCATAATAAAAGAATCAGCAAAGCGCTTCGTACGAATGTTTAGAACATCGACAAGGTATGGGTGATAACCTGCAGTACGTCTAGTCTCCCGATGGAAGAAGGGAGACGGTGAAATAAGCTTGTGGAGCTTCTGCGTACACTCTCCGAAGCACAGTCTGCATTCCTTCATCGTAACCAGTTACGAAACTACGGTTTCGTAGACGGCCAAAACCGTAGAAAATTGACAGACATGCATTTTTGCGGTGGCAGGCCAGGATACGCAGCTTGGCAACCAGCTTATCGTCACCAATTAACCTTCTGGCTCTGCGCTCTACAGAATCCAGTGTGGGAAGTTGGTATTTGGCTGAGCCATCCCAAAGGTGACAGCAGTACTCCATGCCGGAAGGGATTTGAGTTTTATGTAGGTAATATTGAAAACCTGACCTTTTGACTGAATGTAGGCGCCGAAGTTCTTATTCGCGTTTCGTACCAAGAAGCTCGAGACTGTCAGTAACTTGTACAGATGAACTCCGGAAAGAAGGAGCCAGATTGAATGGACTCCTTTTGGCGGAGAACTGACACTTGTGTTTTGGTGGCGCTGAAATCAATCAGATTCTTGTCACCCTACTTGGAGAAAAGACTTAAACCTGAACTCGTTCGCTCTACCATGGCCTCTCTATGAATGTACTCCATCCCAGCTTTTGCATCATCATCTTTTTTGTTTTTGCTTTTTCCCAATCTATATTACTATACTCTATGTTTTGCGCTGGATGTATAACTCACCATGACAGTGCTGTCATCTGCGTGCCTATCAATGCCAGGAACAAGGAGGTCATAAATGTGCAATAGGAGAAGTGTCGCGTAGAGAACAGACCCCTGAGGAACTGTGGTATCAATAGCAATAAGGTCAGAGGAGCGGCCATCTATGACCACTGGGATCGACCGTTGCTTTGCCTCATAAGGCTGTAGCCTTAAGCCTTCGAACCAAAGTTAAATGTAAAACGAAAATCTGCACCACTTATCTGTAATACTCTACGGGCTGCTCTGGAACACAGGTACACTTGCTTAATGCTGGTGCTTGGTGTGAAGTCTTCCTTCTTCCAGCGCTTTGGGCAGGAATTGGCTGTGTCCCTGCTCACTGCATACAAAGCACGTAACGGCTGTCTTTGGTATTTCAGTTGTTTTTTTTTTGAAGAGGCTTTCTGTTTGTTCCGGCACTCATGGCCACGATGACCCATTATTAATTATTCAATGTGAAGCTTCGCAAAGTACTACACCACACACGGGCTACACCCTCTAATTTATTTTTCACAATTATCGTTTCACTGAGTGTACACCAATTCACAATATCGCATTCCGGTAGATCAGAATCAAAAGCCAGGAGCATAGCTTTGCATTACTAAAATTAATGGAAGGTGGATCCGATCCCACTTCTGATGAAGGCAGAGGGTCCAACATCTTAAATGAAACTACGAAATATAGCGGTACTAAACTTTTACTCCAATAGCACGTTATTTAAAATAAACCACTGTATAATTCAGATATAATTTAAAAACTCTAAGCGCTACAGCATGTGCACTGGGCCAAGCCTGCGACAAGAATGATCTCCTCCATGCCGAGCGCTCGTTTATAAAGACCGGCTCGAGCAGTAGGGAAAGTGGCGCGGCCTTGCGCTGCGCACCTGGCCCGCTGCACGTGCTGTTTACACGGCGACGCCGTCATATGCTTTATGTTTGATTTATTGCTACTGTTATGATTTTATGTATCATTATCTTGTAAAATTCTAACACAATGAGAATTGTTTGATGAATAAATAAATAAATAAATAGATACGGAAACAGAAAACAGGTGTATTCAAGTTTACATTGTTATTAATTACTTCAGATTCAGATTTAGATTGTTTCTTCAAGTTTATTTTGTTGATATAGGTAGTTACAAAGAGTTGTTACATTATCATAATTATGCGCTCTATGTTTTGCCATTTGACGGCACGGTTGGCGCAGTGTCTGAACGATTGGACTGTTGCGCTGAGTGTCGCGGGTTCGATTCCCGCACGGAACAAATATTTGTATGGCCAACAGATATTTGTTTCGGGTCTGGTTGTATTTGTGTATGTGAAGTTTAAATGTTTGTAAACGCACCCACGATACAGGATAAATTGCTAGTGTGGGGCAACGTTTTTATTAAAGAAACAAAACAAATGTTTGGCGAACTATTACTTTTTTCCTGAGAGCTTAATCTCTACTTATTAATATACAGATTTTTGTTGTCATCACGACCATGGAAACCAATTCAACTTATAATACCATTCCTCTTTCAAAACAAATTCAGAAAACTAAACACACATCGTCTCTGCTGAGCCTATAACACACGTCATGTAGTCATTTCTAGGACCCAAAATTCCTGACTCTCGCCTGCCGCCATTTCCACATTAATATTACGAAGGTAAATCTCCAAAAAGGCGTGTTAGATCTGTCACGATACTCCCGACATATTTGACGTGTCCTTGACGACTACCGACTTCTTACACGATGTTTTTACTTACTACATATTACAAGATTGATTTTTTCAGAGAAAAAGAGTTCTGGGTCGGTACTTAGAATTTTATGACTATTTTTTAAACTTGTTTTGATATCGATTTTTCTCGTTATGTAATTAGAATAGATTTAACTTCACCTGTAACAAAATATGACTGTAAGCACATCATTAGCCTATATTGTTCCCACTGCAGGGACTCAGGCCTCCTCTCTAGGAGAGGGACGGGCTATAATCCACCACGCGGGCCCAGTGCGGGTTGGTAGATGTCACATATCTTCGAATTTTTGGTTCTAAGATATGCCGGTTCCCTCACGATGTTTTCCTTCACCGTTTTTGAGAGCAGCGGTGATGAAATAAATTACACAAAGTAATGTACCTGCCTGGGTTCGAACCCACAACCTACTGTTCGTAAGTCGGGGCCGCCACAACTGGGCCACCGCTGCACTGGGCCACCGCTGCAAATATGTAAGCAAATCTTGGAGATTTTTGATTCTCTTTCCGGTTTTCGATAGATCAGAAATTTTGCATACGTGTTTATTTTGTACGCGGTTTCACCCGCGTAGTTCCCGTTCCCGTGGGAATACAGGGATAACTACTAGCCTATGTCACCCGGGGATAGTGTAGTTTCCCCAACGGTGAAAGAATTTTTCAAATCGGTGCAGCAGTTTCGGAGCCTATTCGTTACAAACAAACAAACAAATCTTTATCTTTATAATATTAGTGTAGACGACAAATAATGCAAGTTTAGCTCAGTGACGAAAGTTCAATATGACGGACTCCCAAAGATTGTGGACTAGTCATTTTCTATGCATTCCTTTGATATGAGTATCAAATAAAAGTGTTTGTTGAGTACAATACGAAAATAAGTGACATCATACCTATAATTAAAAGAATTTTAGAAAAAAAAATTGTTTTTTTAATATTTAAAGTTTGTTTATTGTTCGGTGTTCTATCCTATATTGTCATGTTAACAGACAAAAAATACAGCGCTTCTTTCGCATTGAAATATATTTTATATAGGTTTAGATATTAAGCTGGTTTACTAGTATATAGCGAGTATAAAGGGTTGAATTTTCAGCGTAACATTAAGTTTTCCGCTTTTCAAATACAGCCTACTTGTGCTTCAGCCACAGAACTACTACTTCAGTACACTGGCTAAGGATGTCGCGCCTTTTTTTAAGGCGGCAGACAACTATGCAAGACGCTAATATTAAAAATGAAATGCATATCTATCACTAAATATTATAAAACAGAGTCCTCCACCGCGTCTGTCTGTTTGTCTGTTCGAGATTAACTCAAAGACTACTGCACCAATTTTCATGCTGTTTTCACCAATGAGTAGAATGGTTCTCGAGGAAGGTTAGTATATAATTTGACCGACATCCACGTGGGTTAAACCGCGGCCATCAGCTAGTATATTATAAGGTTGAATAGATAATTTAATAGAATGTGACTTTATTCATTCAGAATATTCGGGAATTAAGCAGAACCTAATACGTAGCAAAAAACGTGAACATTCATTTGCCATTTACCAACAAAATATGTAAACTAAACTAACAACAAGCTATAAAAGGTTATCGAAAAACTCCTCCTCATCGCTGTCAGCTGGTAATGAAAACTTATTCATTTGAAATTCTAGAATGTTCTAAAGGTTTTGCGTGGCCCGAGAAATTCATTGACTAACCGTCTTCACGGTCGGCTTTGAATGTTTTCGTCTTTCCGTCACGTCCTGACGTTTGAGTTTTACAGCCAGCCTGCTAATAATCAGCCAAGGCATTTGTATCAGCCCTGAGCATACAAACAAAACTTTCCTTGCTTTATGGTCCATTCGCCGTGTTCTCCCATAATAGGTTACCCCGTTTCTTCCCACGGGTGTCGTAATAAGACTGAACTGAATTTTTACCTTACCCGTACATGTGTGTATATAATGTCATTTATATGAATTGTATACATCGTCGTACAACCTTATATTTTGATAAAAATATAGGCGGTGCCCAACTAATTGCGACTGACAAAGACTTACCACAGGGACGCCTTAGCCAGTAATAATATACTGCCTCCCCAAGCCCCATAGCAATTATAATTACGTCACGAGAATCAACGAGAAACCCAATCGTAATCCAAAACAGAATTTAGTGTTCTCTATCCCACGAAAGATCCAGTGGACATCAATCGCTCCTGTCCTAATAACCGTTTAAATAGCAGAAAGATTTATGGAAAAGCCCAACAAAAGGGCCCTCGATCCGCCTGCGCCGATAAATCTACGCAGAAAATAATACGATCCCCCAGCGATTTGTTCACTGGGACAAAGACTATGTTTTGTCCAATAAAATTAAGGAGCGTTTCATAGCGAAGATCGTGTCACGTCAAGTTGTTTGATCGTTAGGTTAGGGTAGGTACTCCTACCAACCTTAAGTGTTGTGCCTGTGAGGGTACGTAGGTACTCCTCCAACCACAATCTTTAAAGTTTGCCTTTTAGAGACGGTTTTCTCATGTCATGTTCTTTAAGTAGACAAGCGATTTTCTTATTTAATTATCAGCTGGTATCGTAGAACTTTGTCTAGATTTTTATTGGAATTTCTTTGTCTAACAACGAAATATATTAAAAAACATCAATAATAATATGATACTCTATTGACCTGTTCGCACTTTATGTTTAACATGTCCTCCCTGCCCCTTACTTTAATACTATACTAGCTGAGGCCCGCGGCTTCGCCCGCATCAAATTATATACTAAAACTTTCCTCGAGAACCACTCTATCCATTGGTGAAAACAACATGAAAATCGGTGCAGTAGTTTATGATTTTGTCGCGAACAGACAGACAGACAGACTCGGAGGACTTTGTTTTACAACATGTAGTGATCATCATCTTGAGTACAAAACAGTTGGAAATACTCATATATGGGTATATAATACACAAATATGGGTCATTTATTCTAAGTTACTAGTAGGTAATAGTGAGATCACCTATGCATAAAGTTAGTACTACACGAAAACTTACCGTTTAAATCAACGAAGGTAAACGTACAAAGAGCAAAACTGCAAAACGGTTCCCTAGTGCAGTTCGTGGTTAAGAAAATAAAAGTTGCGCGAGCATACATCTACATAATTATGGTAGATATCTGTTACAAATCGAGCTCCACTCACAGGCGAACGACAAAAGAGCTGAGACCACCTTTTTTATCTTTCTCTTTTCGCTTGGACGAACCTCGTGAGTGAAGAAAATTATTGCCTCGCAGAAAAACCTGTGGAGTGAAGGAAGGTCAGGAAACAGCACACAAAGACAAAACTGCCGATTGAGGAGATCGCCGAAATAATCACCCAGCGACGGAACTGGAGCAATTTATCTTTATAAATTCCTTTTCTATTTTAAAGACTCTTCTGTGTGTGACGCCGCCGTTGGAAACTATTGTTCTGTCACACAAAGACCTAATGAAATGGATGTTTGATATACGGGTAACAGTTCCCCAGTTTAACCTATCATTATGTTAGATCAAATCTAATCGCTCTACTATTCCAAATTTTCGGATTCGCAATTACACTCAATCATGGTATTAAATTCTGCGAATTCAGTATAATATTTGACTAACAAATTGGAGTACACAATCAGGAAATTGGTGCTGATATAAAATGAGTAGGTATTTCAAATTTTGTTGAAGTTTAGACCTAATATAGGTATACTTAAGTGTGGCGAACATTTCCCCGGCCGCCTCTAAAAGTAATAATTTCGAGAATAGTGGTGCGGTGGAGACCTAATCATGCTTACATGAGCGCGCTGCGATCTCCCATCTACGTCTCATTAAGGCTGGCGCTAGCGTGTAGGGCGAGGCGCACAATTCTCGGCAGTTTAGCAGAAAGCCCCAAGTCGTAATTCGTGGCGGCGAAGGCTGCTAACAGACCGACTGGCGAGCATTATTAACGGACCATTAGCTCTCATTCGACGCTCGCCGGATCTGCAAGACGCCACCGCGGCCTATAGACAACTATTCCGAGACTTGGAACTGCGAAAATTGTAAATCCGATAATTGTCGACCGTTCAAGTTTGCGAGACAGGTTTCTTTGACGTTGTTTCAATACAAAGTAATAGGCTCTTGTGTATACTAAAACGGGTATTTGAGAAATTTTCTTGAGGTATAAAGTTGATTTTAAAACAAGCCTTTGAGCCAAGAAGAGTCACAATCATGTAATGTAATTTTCGGTACATTCTCTTTCATGAATAGAATTTTGTAAATTGTGTGCTCGTTTGATGAGTACAAAGACTATTTTTAAAACAGTACCATAATGAAAAAGTAGCAACCAAACATTTCATAAAAGTAAGCACAGAACAATATCTAAATATCGACACAAAGTCCTTATATCTAATATCTACAATACAATCTAAGAAGCATATCATATGATTCATATGTATCATAGCAAGCCCGCGATATCGTGACGACAGCTTATAAGATGGCACACAAGCTCAGATATATCAGCCGCTGACACGAAAACAAATACAAATCTGTATTCAAACTTCCGTAAACATTATTCCATGAACTCTCAACCGATTCAATATGCATTTCATATGAACAATAAAGAGAGGAACCTATTTCCGTCGCAAAACAATTTTACTTCATATTTGTG
Organism: Diarsia rubi; assembly: GCA_932274075.1. Taxonomy (NCBI): domain Eukaryota; kingdom Metazoa; phylum Arthropoda; class Insecta; order Lepidoptera; family Noctuidae; genus Diarsia; species Diarsia rubi. Next base: position 10,080,511 of record OW026412.1, on the reverse strand, counting down.
CGCTGGCAAACTGGCAGTCAACAGTAGTTCATGGTACACCGGCGGCTATATTCTGTAACTGCACTAACTTTTATGCAAATACAGAGTGTTACGCAGGAGCACATCCCACCTGGGATCCGACGCTCAACTCCACAGCACACCCCCACTGCTAATTAACGACCTAACTTTCAACAACAACAATACCTAAAGCCATACCTCATTAGAGATTGTACTTGTGTATGAAAAATAAACCGTTATCTAACAAAAGTTTGGAAATATCTTTCGGAAAATAAATTGATGTGAAAAATTTGGGGTTGAATATGTAAGGCTTAGTGCAGACAGACGAGTTTTTGTACTGTTGATGTACTAATAAACTTCCACGGGTCGACATGACTGTGATGTATCTACAAACAATCGTACATCATCGATTAGCCTATAAGGAATCTAGTTACATTTTGAATCAGTAACATAATAGCGTCTTAACGAAGCCTTGTCTGGCCGCTAATAATCCGAAACGGACTGGACCTAAGTATTATTATATTTTATATCTTAAGAAATCCTTAGGTTATCTCTTATAATATCAGTAAATTATATTTCGGTAAGTAGTACTTATTTAGTTTTGTAATATTTAGAATATATTTATAGTCTGGTTATTAAAAACGACTAATACTATGTGGGTATCGTGAGCATGGCTAAGTGAAAATATTATCTGGTACAACTGTACAAGCCAGATTAAGGTGATAACAATACTGTCAACTTCTAATGACATTCGCTGTCGTTTTATATTTTTCTTTTGATGGTCTCGTAATCAGTAGAATGCCTGTCAGGACTGAAGATAACAAATATACTTATTATTCCCTTTATTTATTTTGTCACAAACTCATTACATTTTTAAATATTCTTTACAAAAAAAAAACAATAAAAAAACATTTAAAAATATAAAAAATTGTAGCCCACCGGTATCGGGAACAGGGTCCAAGCTACCGGCGGTCAGGGCTCCAGAGAAAGGAACCTCCTAACAATGCGTGCCGTGTCCAGGAGTACCGCTCTCTGTATCAAGCCCTTGATCCAGCTGCCTAACGAGAGCCTCCTCAGGTGTTGGTCGAGGCTCTTGGCTATTAAGCCATTGGCTGAAACGACTATCGGTACAATGATCGCTGAGTCCACATCCCACATGTCGACAACCTCGTGAGCCAAGTCAAGATACTTGATTTGCTTATCTTTCTCGGCTTTCACGAGGTTCTCGTCATGCGGGACGGTTATGTCAACGATCATTGCGCGCCGCTCTGATCGATCCACCACCACTATATCAGGTTTATTAGCTATAATAGTCCTGTCAGTGATGATGGATTGATCCCAGTACAGTGTGATATGGCCTTTTTCGAGAACTGGGTCGGGCACATATCTGTAGTACGGCACTTCTGATTCCACAAGGTTGTACTGCAGAGCAATTTGCTGATGGATAATCCTGGCTACAAGGTTGTGTCTATGTAAATATTCTCCGTTAGCCAGACGAGAACACCCGGAGATAATGTGACGGATTGATTCACCCGGACGGTGGCATGCCCGACATATGTCAACCGTACCGTCCTTCACAATAAATCTCCGGTAGTTATTGGTCATCATAACTTCGTCCATAATTGCACAGACAAAACCTTCGGTTTCTCCGAAGAGTTCCCCGGAACGTAGCCAGGCCACGGACGTTAGGAAGTCTACATCAGGCCCGTGTAGGGCCCGGAAAAAGCGTCCGTGAAGCTCCTTACTCTGCCATACCTCCATGCGGTCGTTAGTGTCAAGCACTACAGGTTTGCGCCAATTCTCTTTAGCCAAGGAGAGCGCGGTAAGGCCCCTGTCCACTGCTACAACATCTCGATGCATCCCCACGTCGGTTTCTAGGAAATATTCCCTGAGACTGCATATCTCACGATTATGAAGAGTCTTAGCATTTAAAAAGCCTCGACCTCCACACTTCCGTGGGATATACAGTCTCATAACCGAAGAACGTGGGTGATGCATTCGATATGTCGTCAACAATGTACGGACCCGCCTATCCAGGGCGTCTAGCTCTGTTTGAGTCCATTTGAGTATACCGAAAGAGTACATCAAAACCGGCATGACCCAACCGTTGAAGGCTCGCACTTTATTTCCGCCTGATAAAAGACTATTAAATACTTTTCTCAGGCGGCCAAAGAAGCGCTCCTTCAACGATTGTTTCATGTCGGTAACGTTGATGCCCAGTGCTTCCGACATACCCAAATACTTATAGGTTTCGGTTGCTGAGAGGGATCTAAGATTTATGGAATATGTGAGCTGGGTTCCCACAGACTCCACAATCCCCCCTCGCTTTACATGCATGACCGCACATTTGTCCACACCGAATTCCATCCTGATGGCGTTACTGAAATACTAATAAAAAAAATAAAAAATAATAATAATAAATAAAAATACTTATTATTTATTATTATCACGCCCAATGAAAGCTTCTTTCTATTTACCTTTATTTTTTGATCATGTTTACTGGTGTAATCATCTATTTAAAATGAATGAATGAAGTAATCTTAGGACAACTGATCTAATTTCGAAAATCCGTGTTTCAGTTATGGGAAGCTGATGGTTTTACACCCTGACGGTTCGAGGTGGGGTCCGCAAAGGCCGACTCCTGCCAGGGCTGCGGCCTGCGGGCCTGTTCGACGAATATACCACGACCCGAAACACAAAGGGCGAAGAAAAAACGTGGGTGGTTTTTAGTCATTAGAAGCCTGACACTCCCTTCCGCTCCACCCTGAGCGGGATCCCTCCCATTTGATGATTTCACACCCACCAAAACATAATTTTACCATTATCATACATTTCTCTAACACACCGATTAGAAGCGACCCTATAAGGATAAGGCAATCTTTAAGAGGGGTCAATGTTCTGTTCAAAAAGTTTACTGGTTTAGTAGTTGATTGATTGTTCCCCTAACATTTTCCCGGCCAGTGTATCCTGACCCTTATACTACTATAAACTTGTTTGTGCTCATTAGCAACTATTAGTTGCCTGCAAATCTAATTTATTTCTTTTTTCATGAACTTATTCTAACGAACTCAACTGAGCAAAGTTTGTTTTCTATTATTATTTTCTTTATAGGCTTAATTTCTAGCAGTATATTAGGTAATGATTTAATTTATGTATTATATAAGAAGGTATGGTATATAAAATTATATAAGGTAGGTATTCCTTGTTGCGGTGTTTTGGGTTGCGTGGTGCGGTGTGAGGATTTTCGTTGTGGCGTGCATTCGTTGTTGCAGTGTGCGTCGCTGCGTGCTTTCGTGCTCGCAGGTGTTCGTTGTTGCGGGCATTCGGCGTCGTGTGGTTCAGCGTGGTGGCTTTCGGAATGACGTATTGCACTCGTAGCTTTGGTTTATGAATTGTTCTTCTGACATTAAAAAGTGCCTGCAATGGTTTCATTGAAATAAATGCTTTGAGTTTAGAGTTGAGTTTGAGTTATGTAATGCCTTGTTGGTATTGTGATCGCATGAGCGTGAGGTCTTGGGTGCTACTCCTGTTGCGGGCATAATGTTATAAGGTTTTTCCATCAGGGAATTCATTAAATAGATTAAGTGCCAGCCATGGTCTGAATTTGTGATTACAATAGACTCGGCCTCTATTATCTGAGACTTAAACATCACTGGTGAAATGTTGGTGTTCCTACCAAATTGTTAGGCCTATACTTAACCCTTCTTGGTTACAAGGCGTGATGTTATAAACACAAAATAACATCATGCCTGTGTATTTAGTGAATTAAAAACAAAAAATACAACAGGTGTTGTATTGTATTATTAAGTTCATTTAATTCCATTGAATGACTATTCCATGAAAAAGTCCGCATCTGACTGTCTAATCTTACTATACTAAATGAGAGCGTACTGTTTTTTATGTGATTTAAGTTTAAGCAAATCGTTCGGTCGTTGCACCTGCTAGAAAGAAGAAGTTAACCGGTTTATCGTTTTTAAATAGGTCAGGATTTTGTAGCTTGATTTTATCGGAATGCTGATGAGGATGACAAAAGAACTGTGTTGGCTATTTTCCTGACTAAGCTCGCTGTAACGTTAAACAGTGATCTTTTAGCACTTAATAAAGCTAGTTCTAACAAAATATAACGCCCTTAAATTTCTCGCGTTCTAATTACGAGAGACGCTTTCTAAATTACTAAGTCAGCCACACTGACTTAGTAATTTAGAAAGCAATGTAAATTTTTAGAGGCGAATAATACTATTAAAAAGAAGCCGTTTTAATTAGCACCCAAAATCTCGTAATTAGAACGCGAGAAATTTAAGGGCGTTATATTTTGTTAGAACTAGCTTTATTAAGTGCTAAAAGATCACTGTTTAACGTTACAGCGAGCTTAGTCAGGAAAATAGCCAACACAGTTCTTTTGTCATCCTCATCAGCATTCCGATAAAATACTAATAATGCGAATAATACTATTAACGAGCCTCTAAATAATACTATCTTAGCCACTAGTTATTTTATATCTGAGTTACTCTAAACATAACTCAGCATGATGGTTATTTTTTAGCATCTAAATTTGTGACAGGCATTCAAACAGTAAACTTCTAAAATATTAACATTTGGCATCACAAAATATATTTTAAAGCTTCTAATTTTTTTAATTCAGTATGTTTAAAATGTAACTCATCCCCAATTAATTCATCGTCAAAATGTTTTTAAAATTGTCATCAAATAGTAAATAATGGCCACTAACAGTAGGTACGTGGAAACTAATGTCGTGACATCGACAGGCCTAAATATCGAAGTTCAGAATATCAACAACTCGGAAGTAGCGCTGCCGCGGCACCGCTCGCTTTGCTCGCTCGGCTCTCGCACGTTTGTTCACAGTTTTAACCAAACTTAACCTATTTCCCTCAATTTACAATGACGGATCATACAATCTGCCGGTGACTAGTCAATTAGACAATGGTAAAACATTTCTGTAACTAATAGGTAAAGTGTATTTAAAGTCGACATTTTGATCTTGGGTATAACAATTTTAGGTATTTTGATACTTGACATTCAAATATGTACCTACCCGAAACAATAGGGATGTTAACAAAAAAAAAACTAATTAGTCCGTCATATACATTACCAAAAAATATTGAACACGTACTTATTCTTTTTTCACGTAAACAAACAATGAAGACGAAACAGTGCTTTAAAAAACTCGTGTGACGTCATACTTTAAGACATTAGTACGACATTTTTTAGCGGTCAGTGATGTCGCCAACCCCGACTCGAATCTTTGTCGTGTTTTATCTTCGTATTTTTTTATTGATTTGATAAAACAAAAAATATGTATCCAATATTTTTCGATAATCTAACAGACGGACTAATTAAAATCACATTTTTTAAAATCAGGAAACATCCCTATTGCAATATGAACGTGCGAACGACAAAAATAAATACACGTTACTAACTGAATGGTGCTCTCTAATTGGTGCAAATGGCCGGTCGCTGTTGTCTCGTGCGCTCGCCCCAAGTCTTGCAGTTGCTATTTTAGTAATAAAACAATATGATGCTAAGTTATAAATATAATAAATGATATTGTTGACCATATCATTCGAATTGAATTTTTTTAGGACCTAATGTTCAAGCTATTAAACGTAAAATGGTGATGAGGTATAAATTCCGTGGCTGAGTTAGTAAATTAGGTGGCTATGTATAAATAAGAAGGACCAGTTTACGATAGTTCATGATCTTTATTTGACGCTTTCTGTCAGATATTAAGTTGGCATTGTAAAAAAAAACGAATTAGTTTATTAGAGGCTATCTTATTTTCCCGTGGCTTAGTTATTAAATTAGAAGTTTAAACCCGTGGCCAATAAAACAATCTGTGGCTCGACTTATTATTTCCCTTTGCCAAGCTTTTTCCCAACAATGTTGGAATCAGCTTCCAGTCTAACCGTATCCACCTGACTTTTCCATGAAGCGACTGCCTATTTGTCCTCCATAACGCAAGATAAAGTGAAGGAGAAACAAATAACACAACACAGATGAAACAATCTAAGCCGTGCGGTTGTGAAATTCTCTTCCACCTGACATTAGAGACTGTCAAACTGTTGCAGTTTTCGATAGTAGAGTGTAAGAACATTATCTTTCCATTTCGTCAGTTGCATAAGTATTTATTTTATTGTATAATAGTATTGTTATATGTTTTGTCTTTGTATTTATATGTATGTAAGTATTTAATCCCCGCGTCGGGGCTGCGGGATGTTATAAGAGATACCGCGGCCTTGACATATTGTAGTTTTTAACCAGTAGAAGTCTGACGCTCCATTTTGCTCTGCCCGAGCGGGAGGTGTATACTTTTAAAATAATTATCTGCTTCAAATTTATGTATTTTATTTTCTCTTCTTAAAAGATTTCTTTAGAAATAAGCATAATTTTTGCACTATTTTCTGTTCCTATTTTATATTTTATACATTTATTGTGTACATAGATGGGAAAATAATCGTAAACATATCATAAATCACCAAGGATTAATTTATCAGAAATAGGATAATACATGTAATTTGCTTAATATCAGTACATAGGCTATCTCAATCTTATAACGAGGTGCCCCTTACGGAGCAACCCAATTTACTAGTGTACAAGTTTATTTGCCAACTGTCCTTTGGGTATCATAATAAATGGGAGGACAAATTCCCCGACCTTTCCCTTATATTGAAATTTTACTTAGTCAACCATTTGGAAACTTTAATTAGCAATTATATACAAATTTGTTTCGACAAATTTGTTATTTACTTGCTTGCTCTGTTTTGTCATGTACCATTCGTTTGATACGAAACTATTAATTTTAGTAAAAAAGTTAAGAAATTGTAAAACGATAAATTGTAGTGATATATATTAATTTGTCGATTTCCAATATCTGATTTTCTCTCCTTCATAATCAGCCATATAAATTCACACCTGTAACACCCGAAGGGTAAGGCAGAGGTGTACCTATCTAATTAATAGTAGGTGCACCCAATCACAATCGCCAATTATGTTGAAGTCCTTGTAAAAGTTGCTTACTGCCATGAACCAGGTTCAGATTCAGACTAAGCTTGGTTACTACTCACAAAGCCAAATGGATACTAAATAACACTTCGTCCTACCTGGGAATCAAACACACAGTTATTTTTTTTTAAATGCTATTTGAGTAGTCTTAAATTTTAGATGTTATGTTTACACCGCGCGCTCCTACTAAGGCCTTTTTTTTTTTTTTTTTTTTTTTGGTGGGTGTAAAATCATCGAATAACCCCTCCCGCTCTTGGGCAGAGCGAAAGGGAGTGTCAGACTTCTACTGACTAAAAACCACCCATGTTCCTTCTTCGCCCTCTATGTCGAGGCCGCGATAACCGTTGGACTACCCGCGGCCCCGACAGGCGTCGGCCCTTTCGGGCCCCTCCCATGTTGCTGACATCTCTTTGAGGCGCGCGTGGAACACGAACGCGCCGTCGACACGGCCTGTTTTCGTCGTGAGACGGACGGACGGCGAGTTAGCCCATCACTCACCGTCCACAGGCCCGCGTCTACGGTGGCCGGAGGTCATCGCGGGACCCCCGACGCCCGGAGCGCCTCCCGCGGCGGCTGGGACGAGAGGTTCTCTCCCTCTCGCGTTCCGCCACCTCCTTCGCCAGCATCACTGCTTCGCAGAAGGAGGCGACGGCGTCCCATTCCTCCTCGCCCCGGACCATGGCTTGCACCAGGGCCGGGCGCGAGAGGTCGCCGCCGCCGATCGCCGCTACGAGAACACGGCGGGGCTCCGCCCAAGCGGGGCACACCTCCACTGTGTGCTCCACCGTGTCCTCCGGCCGATCCTCGCAATGGTGGCATCCGGGCGTTTCCTCCCGCCTGATTCGGTGCAGGTACCTCCCGAAACAACCGTGTCCGGTGAGGACCTGCGTCAGACGGAAGGTGAGGGCGCCGTGGCGCCTCTCAAGCCACTCCTCAAAGTCCTACTAAGGCCTTAGGGCTCGTTAACGGAGACGTGCGGGGTCGCACGGCGCGTGCAGAAGGCTCGTAGCGTGCCATTTTATTCATTTACTGAGAGGTGGGTCCACCGCAACGAACGCTGCATTTTATACTAACAAGCGAAAAATCGCTTCTCGTAAAATCGTCGTTTGAAATCGTTAACGTTTTTATACATCGCCATGTCCTTGAATTAAAAACCCACAACGCGCCGCGCGACGCCCCGCGGCTCCGTATACAAAACTGAATGACATAAGGAAAATATTGTTAATTAAAAAACTAAAAAAACCCGACTGAAAAAACTGAAAAGCAAAAACAAGCATATTTTAAATTCAGTTTTTTCAGTCGGATTTTTTAGTTTTTTAACTACTTTTTTTCCAATTCTTTAGTTCTTTTGTGTTTGTTCTTTGAATTGTGATTTTGAATTTCTTTAAATCATATAAGTGTCATAATTTTTTTTTAAACTCTTCACGTTGAAACCCTACTCGATGGTAACAGATTTTTTTTAATCCGCGATATGGCTCCCAAAGTCCGCATTTTTTTTTTGTTTTTCTAATATGTAGCCAGTGACACTCGCGCCATCAAGATGAATCTAGCGACGTATATTTTATTGAAAAATATCTTCATCCGTTTAAGAGTTATGAGTGAACAAAGAGACAGACATACATAAATGAACACAATAATTGAACACAAGACAATGTTTGTTATTTATTTATGTTCTTTCTCCAAGATTAGTTTACTGATATGTTATGTCTTTTTTTTATTATTATTATATACTTTTTTATACTTGCCTTACTATTGTATCGAGTCTGGTTCTTCTAACCAACCTAACAGACAGATGTGTGCTGGGGAGTTTGTTCCGCCACTTCTTCTTTCCAGCAAAAACACTAGGAAGTGTCGAAGGGGGGGCGTTTTGGGGGACTGTCTCTTGTAAATAAGTAAAGTAAAGTAAATTTTGACGTTCGAAAAGTGCTGATTATCAGCCTAGTTTGAATAAATGAGTTTTGATTGATTTTGAAAAAAAAAATACATACACGCCAAACACATAACCCTCATTTTGGGCTTCGCCGCAGTCGGGTAATAAGGTACTCAAAAGGTTATTAGCCTTATAGGCAAAGCCGTCCAGTATCCAATCATATTAATGCTTGGTCCAAACAAACCAACCGCCAAACTTTGTAATTCATTCGTTTGAGTTTAATTACTGATATTAATCAATTCGAAATCGGAACATATTTGTTTAAATTCATCGAGATTCTAATTTCCCTTTGGCTGTACCACATATTATTAGCAGATTCCTGGTTTTGTATTACCGGAGTAATTAATGTTCTCAGTTAATCTGTACTAATATTGTAAATGGGAAAGGATCTTTGTTTGTGTGTCTGTCTATTAGCTTTTTTCGTCCAAAAGATTGAAATAGAACCTTCACGAGCCCGGCTTAATAAAAGTATTTTATACATATCTTAACGTGGCTATCGTTGCTAGCAACAGCTAATTTGTTTATAGAAACAAAGTTACAATTCAAGAACTTAATTTTAGGTATTTCATTAATAAAATCTAACTACGTTGTTTGTAACGTATTTATATAGTAACTAAATAGTGGCTATGACGTCATAATAGGTAGTCATTATATATAGTACGCTTGGTTTTCAGACAGAACGTGACACTTGCGCTATATAGGCATATCTATATCTGTGGGTTACACACATTTAAGGACATGACCTGGATTAGAACACAGGATACTTTTAATCCCAGTAGTACGGTCTTAAGGCATAATTTCCGACCTCACCAGAAGGGTGAAGCCGCGGGCATAAGCTAGTACCTTATAAATATCGTATTATAGCTACGTACTAAGTCTCAAACGTTGAGCTTATTCTTGCTCCGTTATATTCCGAGTCAATGCATTATACAGCAGTCTGAAATGAGTATTCCCTTTAATCCGGCTTACGGGTCTATTACGGAAGAAAACAAGGGATCAGAATTAAAGAAAAGATTAGTAATTCCCCGTCCGGAGACGCCGTAGTGAAGTGGCGCAAACAATAAATCTTTGGCCGTTTCTTCCGACCTCTCGGCCGCTGCAAAAACGGTACGCGTAATTAATTACCCCACTTGGTCGGTCAGCTTTGGATTCCAATCCCTGCCTTCGACTTTTTTTTGGCTAACATTAAACTGTGGATGGCTGGGTAATTGATTTGCTCTTAGCTGCCAACTGAATAAACCGATTGTCAATCAAGTTCGTTTGAGGTGATGACGTTCTGAAAAATTGTCGGAAGGTTGATGCATGGATTAAGGAGACACGTAGAAGGGATGGTTTTAGTAAGGACTCTACTTCATTTTCTTTATTTTTATTCTGAATAGAAAATATAACAACGCGCCTGTAAGCTTTTGAAGGGTTGAGCAGATGTTATCTATGAGTACACTCACGTTTCATTCCAGCTATGTTGCTTAAGTCCAATGCAATAGGGGGCAAGTTTATTGACATCAATCGAGCACAAATTCAGGCTCCGTAGCTGCAACAAAAAAAATCTAAAGGTATAAACACATCTTTGCCCGACCCGGCAATCAAACCCATGCTTAACAGTCACGTTTGCGACCACTTGACCGAAGAGATGAAAATATCATTAAAATTCACCTTACACAATTTATTTAATTGCATCTCCTAGAGTTACTGTTAGCCTGCGTCATCCCACTGCTGATTGATGGTTCCATGACTTCTAGTTCTTCCAGTTCGGGGCCAATATGAACAACTATATCCCTATTAAAATCTCTTTACTCGTATTTTGCAGTAACTAAAAGTTGAAAACACCACAAAACAAATGTTACACCACAAGCTAAAGCTCAACAGTTTATTAATTTCCATGAAACCGTTAAAGAAAAACGTGTTTCTCTACAAATTACTTCGGAGCAGCATCTGATAGCCAGACGGGAAAAAAAGTATTAAAACATCGTTGAAGTTGGAAATCTCAGTAATGATCTGCAGTGAGATCGCTTTGAATTGTTTTCATTTTCGCTTCGCCTCGGCTCCGAGAAGGTTTCGACTTAGCAGGACTGAAACACGCTTATCTGCTGTGCTTCTTATCAGCTAGTTCAGTGTTTTGTGCACCTTTGATGTCGTTGTAAATTGAATACTGTTCTACATTTTTAAGGACGTTTTTCAATTAATATTTTTCTATACACGATAAGAGCCAGTTCTCGAGGAAAACTGGCAGTTTGCTAATAATTCTTGATTAATGCTTTCCTGTGTGTATTGACTATTGAAAAACATCGTTTGATACACGTGGGCATTTGTTACTGCAATCCTCGGTTCCATAACAAACTTGCCTATGATTTGGATGTAAATTCCGCCTTGAATGCAATACCGAAGTTTCTCCACTTATATCTAAATGTTCATAAAATATCTCATAAATTACGTTGTCAAAAAATCTAATGACAAAAAATATTGCAAGTTGTCTGCGGCAGATTCAATTAATTTCTGCCATCTTTCTGCCGCTAAACTAGGACGTGAAATTGGCTTTCGTTCTATTCCTCGTCGAAATAACAAAAATCTTTCCGTGCAAAGTTCCTAATTAGCTCGAAAAGTTTGTTTACGTTATTAATTTCATAGCTAAGTCGGTAACAATGTAGAAGTACCTACTATACGAAATGATTTATTATCTACTAGCTTATGCCCACGGCTTCGCTCGTGTGAAGTACAGTGACTGTCCCACGGAATCTTACTACATGGATAAAAAGGACCCTGCGTGTTAATCCAGCTTATAAACTATCTGTTTGCCATTTCATTCAAATCCGGTAAGTATTTTTGCGTGAAAGAGTAACAAACATCTTTACACTCTACTAACTTTCTCAATTATAATATTAAAGTAAGAATTTATGAAGGTACTAAGTTTCGCATAGCCAAGTTGTATTTGGATAACCTCATGAATGTTTTCACTAACATTAAGCATTCAGGTGCATGTCTAAAATCTTAAATGATAGCGCACTAATAAATTTATAATAGTTAACATCCGAAAATTGAATATTTAAGCATTAATCTAAGTGTTGCTATAACGTTAGCGAACCGCGTATCACTTAGATTATCTTAACAACTTTACCATATTTACTTGTCACTAATGACGTCCATCGCAGGAACTTTACACTAAAACAGTCCACATATACATACACTAGGCACACATGAAATAACAGAGTGTTATAATTACCCCAGTGTAACACAGACTCAAAACAATCAAGTTAGTACAAACACTCGTAGACTAAAACTAGGTTCTGTATAACCAGAATGTGCTCGTACGTAGCTAGTTGTTTTAACAATACAAGTAACAATGATGTTATAGAAATATGAGTCCATTGACTTACAAAAGGAAAATAAACAAAGCCAAGTTGAACTAACTTTTAACTTTTAAATCCACGTGTAAGGGCCCTGGCTGGTTTCCCGTCGGGGCTGCAGGATGTTGTAAGAGATACTGCGGCTTCGACATAAAGGGCTAAGAAGGATTATGGTGGGGTTTTAGTCAGTAGAAGTCTGACACTCCCTTGCGCTCTGCCCAAAAGCGGGAGGGGTTATTTGATGGAGCCTTAAACTCAAGGCATCCATAGGATTTGTCCGGTTAACCAGAGCTCAACCTCCTAAGTTGACTTGCAAAATATCCGAAAAGAAAAGAATTTATCGTGGATACGGCCGTCCCTAGCAAAAGACCATCTTTGACACTAATCTGTATAGTCCTTTTTTTTTTTGGTGGGTGTAAAATCATCGAATAACGGCCCCGACAGGCGTCGGCCCTTTCGGGCCCCTCCCATGTTGCTGACATCTCTTTGAGGCGCGCGTGGAACACGAGCGCGCCGTCGACACGGCCTGTTTTCGTCGTGAGACGGACGGACGGCGAGTTAGCCCATCACTCACCGTCCACAGGCCCGCATCTACGGTGGCCGGAGGTCATCGCGGGACCCCCGACGACCGGAGCGCCTCCCGCGGCGGCTGGGACGAGAGGTTCTCTCCCTCTCGCGTTCCGCCACCTCCTTCGCTAGCATCACTGCTTCGCAGAAGGAGGCGACGGCGTCCCATTCCTCCTCGCCCCGGACCATGGCTTGCACCAGGGCCGGGCGCGAGAGGTCGCCGCCGCCGATCGCCACTACGAGAACACGGCGGGGCTCCGCCCAAGCGGGGCACACCTCCACTGTGTGCTCCACCGTGTCCTCCAGCCGATCCTCACAATGGTGGCATCCGGGCGTTTCCTCTCGCCTGATTCGGTGCAGGTACCTCCCGAAACAAACAACCGTGTCCGGTGAGGACCAGCGTCAGACGGAAGGTGAGGGCTCCGTGGCGCCTCTCTAGCCACTCCTCAAAGAGGGGACTTACCGCCACTATCGTGGCGCCCTGCACGGGGTTGCGACAGTCGCTGTCTCCATGTCGCCATGAGATCGCACCGGAGGTCTGTCCGCCGCGCAGCAATTTGCCGCGGCAGCGGAGTGACCCCCCGGCGCAGCGCCTCCGCGCGCCATTGATGCAGGCGCGCGAGGACTATCGCCTCCAGATCGCGGGAGATCGTGCGGTACCCCCGTACCATCCTCACGGCCGTGACCTTTTGGGGCACGTTCAGGTAGTGGGCGGCCCGCTTCCTCAAAGCGGGTGCCCACACCGGGGCCCCGTAAAGGGCCATGGACCGCACGATCCCCGCATAGAGCCTCCGGCAGGAGGCGTTTGGCCCCCACCAGATTGGGCAAGAACCACCTAAAGGCAGCCCCGGCCCGCTCCAGTCAGGGAGCCAAGCGTCGGAAATGCTCCACGAAGTTCCACCGGCTGTCGAGGACGAGTCCTAGGTACTTCAAAGTACACTCGACGCCGATGGGAACCCCTCCCACCACTAACTGGGATCCCGACGGCAGCGCATTCCCACGTCCATGGAAGCCCATGGCCTCCGACTTGTGAGAGACCCAGCTGCCGGATCCTCTCTACGACTATCGCAACCCCGCGTGTCAAATTGTCGGCCGCCGCCTCGTACGACCCACCCCGAGCTAGCACCAGCGTATCGTCCGCGTAGCAGACTACGCTGACGCCGCTAGGGAGGTCGGCGTGCAGCACGCAGTCGTAACCGATGTTCCACAAGGGCGGCCCCAGAACCGATCCCTGTGGAACACCGCACGACATCTCTCGCCGGTTCCACTGTCCATCTTGACCAGGGTAGATGACAGCCCTGTCTGTCAAATAGTCCCCGACCACACGACGAAGGTAGGTCGGCACCCGGTGATACCGGAGTGCCTCCCTAATACAGCTCCAGGGCATAGTGTTGAAGGCGTTGGCGATGTCGAGAGACACCGCCAAGACCACACCGCCCCGAGAGACCGCAGCCCCCGTCGTGAGGGCTCTCACGCGCATGTTGGCGTCCACCGTCGAGCGCCTCTTGCGGAAACCAAACTGGTGTTCCGCAAGATCCGGACCCATTCCCTCCAGGTGCTCGGCAAGGCGGTTTGCAATTACTCTTTCAAAGAGCTTGCCCACCTCGTCGAGCAGCACAATGGGCCGGTATGCGGACGGCGAGTCCGCAGGGCGCCCCGGCTTCTGGATGAGGACAAGCTTCCCCGTCTTCCAACGAAGCGGGAATTGGCCTCTTTCCATGCATGCGCTTAAGAACCCCTCTAGTTGGGTCTTTGCCAGGCAAGCCATCGGGTCCCGGGGCGGTATTTTTGGCACTCATCCTACGTACCGCCGCTCTTAGGTCTACCCCAGTCATCTGTATAGTCCTCATGTGAGTATATCAAGATTGTGTCTGGACTTCAAAAGAAAATATTTCCTCTGACCTCGTTTCGGCTGTAGTGCTTCTCAGAGTAGTCAGGTACGAAACACCGGCACTTAAAAAAATTAAAAAATTTACAAAAACTTTTACGTTTTTGTAAAAACGCATTTTGCAGCATGAACATCATATAACATTCTCGTTTATACCTCAACGGGTGCTAATTAATAGCATTATTCGCCTCTAAAAATTTACATTGCTTTCTAAATTACTAAGTAAGCCACAATTAATGAGCCTCTAAATAATACTATCTTAGCCACTCAAAATCAATCAAAATCAAAATCAAAACTCATTTATTCAAACTAGGCTGATAGTCAGCACTTTTCGAACGTCAAAATTTACTTTACTTTACTTTACTTATTTACAAGAGACAGTCCCCCAAAACGCCCCCCCTTCGACACTTCCTAGTGTTTTTGCTGGAAAGAAGAAGTGGCGGAACAAACTCCCCAGCACACATCTGTCTGTTAGGTTGGTTAGAAGAACCAGACTCGATACAATAGTAAGGCAAGTATAAAAAAGTATATAATAATAATAAAAAAAAGACATAACATATCAGTAAACTAATCTTGGAGAAAGAACATAAATAAATAACAAACATTGTCTTGTGTTCAACTCAGCGACCAACTGTTCTTATCATTTAAGTAGTCGTTAATGGAATAGTACGCTTTTAAACAAAGATTAGATTTTACTTTGGCTTTAAACGCATTAAATGGCAAGTCTAGAAAAGAAGATGGCAGTTTGTTATAAAATGTTATACCAAGCCCGACGAATGAATTATGAACTTTGTGAAGCCGGTGAAAAGGAGCGCGTAGTTTATGCTTATTTCTAGTGTTAAAGTTGTGAATATCACTGTTTTTATTGTACATGTGGATATTTTGTTTAATATATAAAATGTTGGCAAAGATGAACTGAGAAGCAACAGTGAGGATACCAATCTCCTTAAAAAAATCTCTAAGAGAAACTCGGGCACCCAGCTGATAAATTGCACGAACCGCTCGCTTCTGCAGAACAAATATATTTTGAATATCAGCAGCTTTGCCCCACAGCAGAATACCGTATGACATAACGCTGTGAAAATAACTGAAGTAGACTAACCGTGCTGTATCAACGTCAGTGAATTGTCTTACTTTTCTGACGGCGTATGCGGCTGAACTTAGCCTTCCCGCTAGGCTTGATATATGTAAACCCCATTGTAATTTTGGATCGACTGTTATGCCCAGAAATACAGCAGAGTCGGCAGTTTCCAGCTCCTGATTGGCGAGGATAATATTGGGACCTAGATTTCTAACATTGGGTAAAGCGAACTTAACTATTTTAGTTTTCTTGGCATTAAGATGTAACGTAGTAGTTACATTTTGCACAAATCAAAACATAATAACTAATTTAATTATAAAAACACTGCAACATTCCAATGTTTACTTTCATCCAACTGTCAAGGAACCGCAGACTCCAAAATATAATAACCACAGATAATAAGTTGTAGTGCTGTGGTAAACCTTACTAAAATGCGTGAACGACGTATATTGCGTGCGCGCATCACTACATTCGAGCAGAGCGACCAATAGCCGTTCGTTCCGCAGAGATGTCATCACGGCGTGCGTCGGTGACACAGCACACTGCAAATTCGGTCTCCGGCGTAGGCGTGCGTTCCTAGCGGGCGCGCGCCTGCGCCCATTACGAGCCTACCTCTCGCCATAATTCGGGCTTAATGCTATACCATGCATCTTAATTTTACTCTGCCATCGAGCATTTAAACTCAGTGTCTCCATAACCCCCATACTGGGTAAGTTTTGAACAGCATAAACATGTGTGTATTTTGTGTTCATAATTTATAGGTTAACCTGGCATGTATGCTTATTTTCTCTGACTATATTCTAGGCTAATTCATGTATGTCAATGTAATCGCCTTCAGCTCAATACATTTTGGACTTTTCGTGCTTCACACTCAAAATGTGCTATCATGCCTTATTTTCACTCTTCCCATCATGTAAACTCCGTTTGATTGTGACAATCCACCAACACCTACATTAGTGCACTATTTTTGCTACTCGCTCTGCTTAGCTTGGTGTCGCAATCAGCGGAGGTGACCTTTTGTCCACCTCGTGACACGCTGGACGTTACGTTCCAGGGTCCCAGGTTCCTGCTGGAGGAACACTTAACTCCAAGGTTCCGGCTAGAGCCCCCTCAATTTCGCGTTAGTTACGCGGCTGGTTCCGTCGTGCGTGCTAGAATCGGGCCGGCATCGGACTTCCCACTTGTTGGCCATACTTGCCACGTGGGCCGAGCCGGGCCGAAGTAAAGAAGAGCTGGCCATCACCCCTACGCATCCAGCGTGGCACCTCGCTGTGGTCATCGCCACGCCGGCTATCAGGGCAGTACAGCACATCCCACAGGGATGCCTTAGGAGTTTGTGTCCGTAGACCTTCCCACACCCATTTTTTAAATTTAAATATATTTATGTAGACTGGTTGCGTGGTCTTATTTAATATAACCTGCGCCACGCACCCCTTTTCCGTCACAAAGAACAAGGTTGTTTATTGTGAACCAATCCGTGACCATTGATAGCGTGCTGTTTACGTCGTCAAAATCGTGTCTATTCCTATCTACTTTAAAGATAAGAGAGGTATCATCTGCAAATAGTACAACGTCACAAAAACCCTTTAAATAGTATGGTAGATCATTAATATAAACCAAGAATAAAAACGGACCCAGTATTGAACCTTGAGGTACACCTAGCCGAACCGGTAGCCCGGAAGATTTCGCGCCATTTACGTCTACACATTGGAATCTATTTTGCAAATACGAATCTATCACATTTAGGGCCTCATTTTGAACACCGTAATAACGCAGTTTCCGTAAAAGCGTATCGTGATGTACGCAATCAAAAGCTTTAGAGAGATCGCAGAAAACACCGATTGCATTTTGCGCGTTCTCCCATGCGTCAAATATGTGTTTCAACAAAGCAACACCTGCATCCGTAGTCGAACGACCCTTTGTAAAGCCATATTGATCATTATGAAGGAGATTATTTAAATTAAAATGTAATAACAACTGTTTGAGAATTAATTTTTCAAAAATTTTGCTAAAAGCAGGTAAAATAGAAATTGGTCTAAAGTTACCGATATCGTTTTTACTGCCTGATTTAAATAGAGGGATGACTTTACTGCTCTTCATAAGGTCAGGGAAAGTCCCCAAATCGACGCATTTATTGAAAGTAACGGCAAGACAGGGGGCTACAATGTCGATTATGTTACTTAAAAGTTTAATAGAAATGCCCCAGTAATCACCTGTGTTTTTAGACTTAAGTGAATTAAAAACGTTAACTACATCACGAGGCGTTACATGTTCGAAACTAAATACTTTACCACATTTAGACACGCTGCTATGCAAAAGATCTTCGGCTTTAGACGGCGACGAACTCAGGGAACGAGTCGTCGCTATAGGTATGCTGGAAAAATACTCATTAAAAGCCTCGGCTACGTCGGCTGCTTCACTAACTAATTTGTTACCCACCATGATCTCGAGGTGATTATCTTGTTTAACAGATTTACCCGTTTCATTGTTAATGATTTTCCAAGTGGCTTTAACTTTATTATTAGAATTTTTAATAGTCTCGCTTAAGAATTTTGATTTTGCAATAATACAAATCTTTTTAAATAATTTGGAATAATTTTTAACATACTCTAGAAAAGTTGTATCAAACCTGTATTGTTTAAGACCATACAACTCGTACAATCGGGCTCGACTTTTGTAAATACCTGGTGTAGCCCATTGGTTGAAGCCCACAGAAGGTCCCTTAATGTTAATCGTTTTAGACTTAAAAATAGATTGGTATTCATTTTGCACAACATCAAAAAGGGCTTTATAAATTTCATTAGGATTCTCGTGCTCTACTATTGACGGCGTTACTTTAAGTGCTACATTATTTTTGAATTTATTGCAACGACTAGCTGTATGAGGCCTGCATTCTATTTTGCGCGGCTTTTGTTTTAATAACATAGGGAAGCTAGCTATTAAGCCACAGTGGTCAGATGATAAGTCACTTAACACTAATTTGTCCTCGGCAACACAATCACTAAACATATTATCAAGGCAAGTTGATGAAGAAGCCGTGATCCTTGTTGGTTCAAAAAACAGGTTAACTAAATTAAATGATCTAAACAAATTGAGAAATCTGATACTTAATGGAGTAACATCTAAAATATTAACATTAAAATCTCCACATAAAATTATAGATTTATTACTTGATTTTAACTTATTAAGTGAATCCTCCATTACTGATTCGAAATGAGTAAAGTCCCCAGAAGGGGGTCTATAAACACAAATTACTATGTATCGCTCGAGTTCAACGCAAGACAACTCAATAGTGCGCTCAATTGACAAATTAACTAAGTCTAAACGCTGTTTACATTTTAATTTGTTTGATACAAGAATTAAAGATCCACCGCGAATAGCAGATTTTCTCACAAAAGCACTCTGTACGGTATAGAAATCATCATTGATAAATACTACTTCATGTTCCTTCAACCAATGTTCAGTTAGACATAAAACCTGAACATCATAATTCTCCATAAACAAACTTAACTCTAATTCTTTGCCAGATAATCCCTGCATATTTTGATGAACAACATTCAACATATGCGGCCTACCTGTTGTCGCACCTAACAGTTTAAACTACAAGGTGTGTCAATAAAAATGTTAGTATCTGTATAAGTGTTAGTAACAAAAGCAGTATTAGTATCACTACTAACAGAAAACGTTGGCAAACACATACCAGTGTCGCTGTGTATATTGTATGCTAAAAGGTTAGCAATACGTCGCTTAGAACTAGGTGGTAAAAACATTGTGAAGTCAGTGAGTCTGTAATCAGATATGAATTGATTACAGTCAAAATACAAAATAACGTCACTGTGACGACATGTCCTATTATAAATTAACAAGTTTAAATCATAAATGTACTTATTTTGCTCAACGGACAAATATTGAGAATAAGGCAAGGCACAGAAAATGAATTTACAATTAATAGTCTTGTTGAGATGTAACATCAAATGGACACATTCAATGATGTCCTTTTTCCATACATTTAAACTATTCCCATATAATAAAATAACAGTAGAATTGGGATTTATTTTAGTCAATC
Organism: Diarsia rubi; assembly: GCA_932274075.1. Taxonomy (NCBI): domain Eukaryota; kingdom Metazoa; phylum Arthropoda; class Insecta; order Lepidoptera; family Noctuidae; genus Diarsia; species Diarsia rubi. Next base: position 10,060,621 of record OW026412.1, on the reverse strand, counting down.
TAATATTACTAATTAATTGGCTAACACTGGCACCGGGTAAACAATAATTTATAACATAGTGTGGTGAACATTGATTAAATAATGTACCAAATCCTTGACCAAACTTATCAGAAAATAAGTAAGTAGTTATGTTCTATCTAAGCCACTCTAAATATTACTCAGCATGATGGTTATTTTTAGCATCTAAATTTGTAACATGCATTCAAACAGTAAACTTCTAAAATATTAACATTTGGCATCAGATAAAAACTTTTTAACAAAATATAAAACCGACTACGACAAAAAATAAAACACTTAAAGGTGAAAAATAAACTTTAGAAGAAAAATTAGTTTCTGAAGTCAGTGACTTTTGTTTGTTTGATTTATTTTTTTTGCCACCGCCTTCAGAAACTAATTTTTCATTCCTTGCAAGTAAGTTTTTTCTTTTTTAATTTTTAGTTGTAATCCCATACAAATATTTACTATGCATTTAACATTCGACCAAGAAATCTAATCCATAACCTAAAAGATTCCCTTATTATTGCTTTCAACTTCTTACCGGATCCCATCATCAGGTCATTATTTGGTGACAATGGGACCACTTGGAAAGTATACCCTATCGAACACAACAATATTTTTTCAAATCGGTTAGCAAGTGACGGAGTTATGCCCGAACAAACATAAAAAAATATATATATATGTATATAAGAATCCGAATTGTAAACCTCCTTCCCCTCCTTTTTTTAGAAGTCGGTTAAAAATATATTTGACAGCTTCTAATTTTTTTACTCAGCATGTTTAAAATGTAACTCATCCCCAATTAATTCAACGTAAATTTAAAAAAAAATGATATCAAATAGTAAATAATGGCCACTAATAGTACGTGGAAACTACTGTCGTGACATCTACGAGCTTGAATGTCGAAGTTCAGAATATCTAATTAATAACCTAAATAACAAAGTTCAGAGTATCGAATGTTCTAAATATCGATATTTATTTACATGTTGTGCTACTAAAGTTATCCACAGAATCGCTACAAAACCTTGTTTTAATCGGAAAATCAGACAATGGTGAAAACATTTCTGCGAGCAACTCGGAAGTAGCGCTCACTCGGCTCGCGCGCGTTTAGTCACAGTTTTAACCTAACCTAACCTATTAACCTCAGGTTACAATGACGAATCATACAATCTGCCTATGACTAGTCAATTAGACAATGGTAACAACATTTCTGTAACTAGTAGGTATTTTTAACATAAATATAATAGTGTTAAGTGTATTAAAAGTTGACATTTTGATCTTGGGTATTAACAATTTGAGGTATTTTCATGCTTGACATTCAGATATTTGACGCTTTCTGTAAGATATTTAGTTGGCATTGTAAAAAAAAATTAATTAGTTTATTAGAGGCTATCTCATTTTCCCGTGGCTTAAGTTATTAAATTAGAAGCTCGACTTATTATTTCCCTATCTCAACTGACTCCCAATTGAATATCCACTAGACACGATTTACATAATTATCAACAACTACATCCATCTCTCCTCAAATCGAGGTTAAGGAACTTCCTATATTTAAAGCAATTTTCATTAAATATAAAGAAACACTCGAGCATTAAATTTCTTGAAATTTCCTTTGTAGAAAAAGGTATTTTCTCATTCATCGGAAACTCAAACGGCTCTGTAACTAATTACTGCAATATATTAGTAACGTGAATTAAATGTTTCTAATTTTATTTTCTTTGTTGATCTGTAAAACGTGGATGCTGGGTACATGTAGGTATCTATTTCGGGATGTATCTGTGACTTTGGGTCGGTCTTTTGATCTTCAATTTGTCTCTCTTTGGAAATTTTAGATCTCAGACCGACTCGACGCGACACCCTTGGTTGCCGTCAATTTCATCTTCCTTACCTTTTTATGTTCGATCATTATTCTACATGGAGAACCAACTAGACGGCCACAATCTACGTAAACAAGAGTAACAAGATATAACTGTACTGAATATTTTAAGCAATTTATATAAAAAGTTACAAGTAATCACAAAAAGATCTACTGAATTCTTAACTTTCATACAACGTAGTCATTGTATTCAAACTCCATTTAAAAATATATAAACACATAAATTAATATTTTCTTCAAAGATACTAATAATACATAGGTACAATAACACGATAACCTAGCTGATGCACAAACTCGAGGTTATTTAAGTATTAATTGGGCACCTGTTGAGATTCCAGAACGTGATATAGTAGGGACCTTGTGACCTTTGTCCGGCTCTATGTATATCATGACTGCAAGGTGTGGAATTTGGATTCGTAGAAATGAATGATTGAGGATTATTGATAGATAGAACATTCTTATTTAATGGGATCAAGGATGTTTTACATGAATTCTGAGTAACCATCGTATTGTCGACCTCAAACTGGCTAGATCACTTTTGACAACAATTCTCATCCCGTTCAAATTTTAGTAAGGTTGAAGCACAAGTATAAGGTAGCCATACCATACCATACCATACCATATTTTATATACCTAGATAACAAAAGAGTACGTTGGTACTCCGCGTGCCCAGCTTGAGCATTTTATGCTTATAGTCACAACGTTTAACGTACCGACGTGAAAGATGGGATGCCTTCTAGGCTAAGTGCAGCTGCGATCTTCGCAGGGTAACTGGTAGATGGTACGTGAGAGCTGCTGAGAATCGAGTTTAATGGCGTGCAATTGTGGAGACCTATGACCAGCAGGGGGCAGTCGTTGGATGCTGATCACGATGATTTCCTATCTATCTACTGGTTGCAAGGGACCCTTCGCAGACTGATGGGATGAGGTCAGTATATCATATCAAGATGACCGGTAAAATAAATTATTTCAGAAATGGAAATCGTAATGGTATTGAGAAAACTCGTTGGCAATGCACCGTAGCAAAACGCACGTAGATTAGGATTCAAACAAGAAAGCTGAATGCACCCTTTCAGTTTGTGGAGGGCTGTCTTTTACATCCTGTATAGAAATCACTGGTTGCGACATGATCTAACCGCAACAAGTCTTTGTCGTGATCAGTGTGGGAAATGCTGGACGCAAACGTCATGTTTGTGTTGCTTTCAAAATAGCCATGCTGTCATCAGAAATCGTTTTGACGTGAACTTACGTAAGTAATAACAATAAATTGTATGTAGTGAAAAAAAAAAGTAAATTGTATGTATTGTTATTGCGTATAATTCTGAACAGCGCATTGTTACTTAATTGCTGCGATACTTCTTCTCAGCTTAAACACTAGGAATAGAGTAGTTAACAAAAAAAAACTAATAATCCCGTCAGATAGTTTAAAAAAAAATATTGGACACATTTTTTTTTTCACGCATACAAACAATGAAGACAGAGGTACAGTGCTTTGAAAATTCGTGTGACGTCATATTCTAAGACATTAGTATGGCATTTTTTACCAGTGAGTGACGTCACAAATGCGATGGCGATTAGCCATTACAATGGGCTGTTTAACATTGGCGAATGCGATGCGACGGCCAAGTCAATCTATTTATTTAGAACATCAAAGATTTTTAAGTAGGGACTGAATATAATATATAATATAATATAATATATGACTGACTTGGTATAACATGGATCTCACTAATTTTTACGGTAATAGAACTGAGTTGCGCGACTTGCCTTTTTTACAAGTTTTGTTTTTAGTGGGTAGGTAACACTCTTCTTTACTCATGACACGTCAACGTCATCATTACATAAGACAGTTCAGTGACAGTTATGTAATGATGAAGTTTTGAAAACTAATAAGTACTTAACATAGTTCAACATTTAAAACAAATGTTTTTAGACATAAGTAGATCTTCTTTCTTTAGAGTGCGGTTAGTGAATAACCTGTGTTTCATCTTCTATCTCTTTCACCTAAGGGCATTTTATTTAATTTTTTGAGGGGTGGGAAATCATCAAATAACCCCTCCCGCTCTTGTGCAGAGCTAAAGACAGTGTCAGACTCCTACTGCCAAAAACTACCCATGTTCCTTCTTAGTCCTTTATGTCGAGGCCGTGGTATCTCTTGCGAACAATCCGCAGCCTCGACGGGCGTCGGCCCTTCCATGTTGCTGACATCTTTATGAGGCGCTCGCGGAACACGAACGCGCCGTCGACACGACCTGTCGTCGTCATAAGACGGACGGATGGCGAGCTAGCCCATTACTCACCGTCCACGGCGGGGCGAGCGGGGCAGACCTCCACGGTGTGCTCCACCGTGTCCTCCGGTCGATCCTCACAATGGTGGCATCCGGGCGTTTCGTCCCGCCTAATTCGGTGCAGGACCTCCCGAAATAATCGTGTCCGGTGAGGACCTTCGTCAGATGGAAGGTGAGGACGCCGTGTCGCCTCTTAAGCCACTCATCAAAGAGGGGACTTACCGCCACTATCGTGGCGTGCCCGCACCTAAGGGTCTCAAGATATGGATAAAATGTAGGCTTACAGAAACACGATACCACAACAGTGTTATGGCTTCGCCAGGTTAGAACACTTTACAGGCTAGCAATGCTATTTATTTAGTTACAGATTGTGTTTTTTATTCTACTACCCAGGGCGTAATAAATGCATGTTTGACAAAGCCCTTTTTCTAGAAAAAAAAACGACGTTTGATAATACCATAGACATGAAAAAGAAGAAAGAAAGAAGAGGAGACCTAAGCTGTTTTTAAAAAGTCATCAAGTCACGACGCGTGTCACCATAATGTCTTCCACCAACCATTACGTCACTGTCTGTGGCCGAGATTGATCGCCGCATCAGTTCCACATGCATTCCGAATTGGTTGAACTTAATCGAGAGGAGTTTATCTGAGGAATAAAATTATGCATGTAATCAGAACTAAATCCACCTGCTCTCTGCTTAAAGTGTAAAATAAATAATCAAATAACGGGTCCCGGTCTTGGGCAGAGCGGAAAGGACTGTCAGGCTTCTACTGACTAAAAACCAGCCATGTTCCTTCTTAGCCCTTTGTGTCGAGGCCGCGGTATCTCTTTCGAACAACCCGCAGCCCCGACGAGAAATATTAGCGCCTTGACTATTTATCTAGTTATGGTTTTATTTTGTAAAATAAATACATAATAAATACCAATTGTAGTAGTTTTTCCTTTTAATTGTGCTTGTTATATTGTTCACCTAAATATGTGACAAAGCTTTAAGTATTGTCAGACTATTTAAGTTCTTTTAGTAGACAATAATCGTCGCATTATTTTCATATCAAAATGAAATGCGGTATGCCTAGGCAATTAAGGTAACATTGTTTTATTTCATGCCCACAATCAGATATCAAATAATCCTGTCCAACCTTGTTTGTGTTCAAATACACCCGTGCTACACTCGTAAATACCAATATAAAAAACCGTATTACGCCACATGTCTATAAAATACAACCAATTTACGATTCGGCTTAACAACCACCGTTTCACAAACTCATAAGGGTAGGGTACGTAGGAAGTAATGAAATATTCAATAGCGACAATTCTCGTCATTGGTTCGTCGCCTTAATACCTTAGGTCGCAAACATTGTCTTTGGAGTGAAAAAATGTGTGGGAGAGCGGGAGAGCAAGTCATCTCGTTTTTATCGCACTCTTTCGGCTGGCTGGGTCGTATGAATGCGACGAATTTATTGCGATGTACAACCTCCAGTGGAGCGCGAAGAATTAGCCGACAATCAGCCCCGGGGCTTGTGCTAGTGTCATCCTTGGTAGTGCACCCTATTTGTTACAACTTGTTTGTTCACTTGATAAATATTATAAACTGTTTCTAGTCGTCTTGTATTTTTTAAGCTGAGTCAAATGTAGCTCCAAGTATTACCCTGGGGCGATTTTCTGTTGTTTCTATGCTTACTTATTCATAATTTAGGAGAGTTTGTGAGTTTTTCTTAAGAGTAAAGGAACAAAAACTGTACCTGTGTCATACGTACACGCTGGTCCACTAATCTCCCGCACCGAAGGCTAATCTCTGCTAAGATTACCCACCGTGCCCGGAAACTTTCAGGACAACCATATTCGTAATTCTTCAAATATGAACCATTACCCACTGGAACTCACCATTTTATCCAAAAAAAGCTTCAACTATCCAAAAACACGACACAAAAAAATAATCTCTCAAACACCGATTTGCATAAAACGAGTGTTCACACACAATGACAACGTATCAGTCACTAATACGATTACAAGCCAAAGAAATAATTACAAACAAAACTGCCACATTGAGACCACGCTTTCCCGCGTTCCGATAGCAACCATTTTGGAAAACCCAAAGCCCGCTTCAATTTTATTTTCACGCCTGCAGTTTGGAGATACGCTGAAACTTTCATCGGGGGCTTTCACTACGCGAACGAAACATAAATTGTCGACGGACGGTCCACAGCCCATGTCTTTATTTTTCAAAAACAATGCACGTATGTTCATTTGTTGGTTTTTTTTCGTCGAATGTTCTTCTGTCTCTTAGTTGGGGCTGTGCAATTTAATTTTCATGGCTTGTTTTGAGAAGATTAGCAGTTTTTTTTGCAGGTTACGCTATTTTGATAAAGTGAGATAATTGCAAAAACTTTGCTAGGTTATTTACCTAGCAAAGTTTTTGCAAATATCCTAACTTTGACCCGCTGATATTGTTTTAAATTTAAACTCTTATTTTCCTACAAGTGCTAGACTAAACCAATATGACGGAAAGAAGAAGATAATACGGAATGACATATTATATAAATTTCGTCATTGTTTCGTATTGAAAGCAATTCCCTTACGGCATTTAATATTTTTTCCTTGGATCTAACAATATTTATTATTCGATAGAAGATAATACTCTTAGCGAACAGAGTATCATGAAAAAATTAATAAATTATAGATGATGAAATAGGAAACAGGAGTTTTTAAAACTTAGCTTTTTTATTAAATGTTGACCAATTAAGTAGTAACAGATAACTCATTGTAACTTATTCCACTATTTCAATGGCTCTAACATAGATGGTATTAAGCAAGGCTTAAAGTCAACACAAATATCAATTTGCACCTGTTAAACCCTTTCCAAATGAGTCAAGTCATTGCATCAACTTCAACTGTATCAAGATCCAATTAAGGCTAAGTCTTTTATTTCACGCCTGATGGAAAGCGACGGATGACGTGTATGATGGAGCGAGCGTCCATTTTCTTGCTTTGATGCAGAGAGTTCCACGCGTTTCCCAAAAGTTATCTTCACGTGTCGATGGCAATCTAACTCGGTGCCATCCCATTCTCAAACACCGATCAAACCAGGATTCTCAAACCAGGATGACCTGGTTTCACCAACTACCCTTAGAAGATTCACTCTAGCTCTAGCCTGACGACGCCCTCCCAAGAAAGAAAGAAAATTAATTTACGATAAAAATTACATAGTAAAATAAACATACAATGCATAAAACATATTCATAAATAGTAACAGGGCAGAAAAAATGGTAACAACTTGCACGTCGTGACTGTGGCAAGCAGGTTACCAGTCAGCACGCTGTAGTGCTATGGGGGACCACAGCACAGCTGGATTTTTCCTTATGTTTGCGATTAGCCGCATATTGACTGAGCACGCAGCCTCGCGTGGTATGTGCGCGAGGCAATTCATGCGGTCGGTCAGGACGTGCCTCGCCCGAGGAAAACAGTGAAAAAATGAAAATGATCGTGTCGCGCAGCATACGCCCGAGGTTGCCTCGCGAGGCTGCGCGCTCAGTCAGTACGCGGCTATTCGCGGTCAGCACACCATAACGCTTTTAAAAGGCCAACAGTCATTGATTCTACGACAAATATAACCACCTGCCAAACACACAAAAAAAACCACACACTCACATACATTTTAAAGAGAATTGGCAGGAGCTCAGTACAATCACGTTATCAGTAACATATATATCGAACATCAACACTGCCGTGCTCCTCCATTAGCACTTGTAATGGTACGCCCAGATTTTATCTGGTTGTCGAGATACAACGTAATTACACTGCTAATGTGTTTTCAGTACAGTACAATATCTACGGTGTATGGTTTTATATGGCATGTGGTGAGCTAGAGTGTGGGTCTAGAAATGGATAGAGTCCTAACTAAAATAATACTACGCTTGTACACCCCGAAGGGCTAGGCTGAGGTGGACCTACGAATAGTAGGTACACTCATATTTCGCCAGCTACTTCTGGGGTTAAACCTATTGCCACCAACCAGGCACTAATTTAGACTCCGTCGCTGCTATTGAAAAATCCTAATGGAAAAACCCCAATAAAATTTGCTGTACCCGTAAATCGCGTTCAGAGCAACGCGATGATAATTAACGAAAAAAAAGCGTATCAGGAATACTGATCTACCTAGACCTACTTTTAGAAAAGCTCCCTCAATACATATTTGTGCGTAACCAGATTTTTATTTATACTCAAATTGTTGTCACTATATCAGACTACACGGCAATATTTCCGACGCCATTATCTTACTCCAGAAAAAAAACGATAAATATATCCATAACCAGCCATAAATACCGAAAGCGATTGAAATCATCTCGGAAACTTCTTTTCATTGGGTCATAAATCAGATTACACCACCCATGAAAGGGCGAACGACCGCAAGTTACCATTGAATAATGTCTCGTCAACTAAAATAACAGTACTAAAACTAAAATGGTTGACTCATTAATGTTGACTGCTTGCGGCATGTCGCGGATGTTTAGGAAAAGTGAATTTTGGTCTAAAGATCTAATGAAATACGGAAAATATGGGAAAAAAATATAAATATGTGATTTTGTAACGGTAAATACGAAATTGAGATTTTTTCTCAGATGATTACAAAATTATTATTTTACTTAGAACCCGAAAGTCTGACAACTAGTCTTCATCATCATCATCTTGACTACATCAAGCCTGAATACATCCACAGCTGCATTGTGAAAACAAAAACCTATTTAAATTAGCATCAGAAATAAATAATAGGCAACAACGGGACGCACTTCGCCTCTATGTACCCCGAACATGTACCTCTTTAATGTACAAGAGTGTGTTCCATATGGCTCCTGTAATCTTCAATAAATTACCTAAAGCAATAAGAGCAATGAATACGGCCCTATAAAATTTAAAAAAAATCTGGTTAACAAATGCTACTATAACTTGAATGACTTCCTCAATGATAATTTTGACAAACTAAAGACCTCGCAGTGACATCAAGTAAAATCAATTATATGAATTATGCATGTACCTATCTCTTAATAACTAATCCGTTAATGTACTTTAATAATTCTAGGAATGACATTGAAATAATCTAAATATTTTTATTATTTAAAAAATAATTTATTCTCCACTATGACTTCAACTTAATATAATTGTATCGTGCTTATTTCATTTAATTTTATTTATTCCAATGTCTATCTTAATTAATTTATTAATAACTATGACTGTATAAATTTTGCATGCCTTACGGTAGAATCACTTGAAACATGTAATTCTTATAACACCATTGTAACAGTGTATTTAGCAAAAAATAAATGATTTGATTGATTTGATTGATTGAAATAGGCTTCTTTAGGGTTGTTTCAAAAAATCTTACCAATACGCCAGGCATGCACTCGTGAAATACTGGTATACATATGCATCTGGTAAGACTTGAAGCCTGAACTGGAAGAAAATTTTTGATGATTATACAGGGTGTTTGGAAGGGAGCTGTACATACGCCTAGGGTAGAAACTAGGGATAGTCTGCTACCTACCCCCGCCCATTATATTGACCTTGGCCTCAAGGTTTTTTTTTAATTTAAAATTATTTCTTTACCTTACTACGGTACTTCAGGCCCCATAACTTTTCTTCTCCACAATTTTCTGGTGTAAAATAATTTTTTGCAGGACCCTAAGACTCTAACGATTAAAACAAGACCATTAGCCGACCGGTCCCATGGATAGATTTTGAGCTACAGGTAGTTTTAGTCAAAAAATCAAATAAAAAATAATAATAAATTAAAAAAAAACCTTGAGGCCAAGGTCAATATAATGGGCGGGGGTAGGTAGCAGACTATCCCTAGTTTCTACCCTAGGCGTATGTACAGCTCCCTACCAAACACCCTGTATAATTATGTTAGACTCTCTTCATTCATTTTTCTTATAAAGGGTGTAATTGTACCCTTAACGCAAACGAAGGGCATTAAATTAGTTCTCCCTACCGCTGTGATATTTTTTTTGTTCTAGACCATACCTGGGAACCCAGTAGTTACGGAGTTATTGGGGGTCAAAGTTCCAAATTTTTCACAGCTGTTTTAGTAAATACAAGTTTTGATGACCAGTTTACTTTTGAAAGCATCCACTAGCACAATGTTTTAAGAGAGCTGCATTGAGTTTAGCCGTGGAATGTGATTGCGACCAAGCATTCTGTACATCAACAACTAAGTACCGGAAACAACTTTTTTTTGAGTTTGACACCAAAAAAAAAGTTGTTTCTCAGCAAAAACATTTGCGTAGGGGTAACATTTGCGTACTTAGTTTGATGTACAGAATGCTTGGTCGACGGCTGTGTGATGGGTTTATTTACACCCGGTATATTTTTTTTTTATATTTTTAAAGAACAACACAACCCACACCACCCACACCCACCCACATTTCCTAAAATAACCAGTCGTTTAACACAAATACTGGTATTCTAAGCTACTACAGCACTAATATCGAATCTAACGGTCAATAAAATTCAAAGATATGATCATGAAATTTATCAGTGACCCCGATATACCCCTCAAAATTTCGTGGTCGAATACCACCCCGGGGCGGGAAACGTTTGCTCAGTATTGATACTTAAGTAAACACGATTTTGTTTACCGAAAAATGGTATCTGTGACACGTGATTGTACGGAAGAATTGGTTTTTTCTGTTCGCCAAATTGGGTGATTATTATCGGCTTGATGTCTAATAATAGCGAAGTGAAAGGTTAAGGAGTACTGTGTCACATATAAAAAGAAAATCTTGTAACATTTCGTGAAACTGTTTTCTTTTGTTTTGTATGACTGAACTATGAATAACAAAGTTGTGACTCCTGTCAAATTACTAAAAATATTAAGAAACGAGATATACAAGTAAAGTCTATTTAGATAGAGATACTAGTATAGGCATCACGTGCCTTCACAAAATATTTTAGGCACACCACCGATTTTTTTTTACCCATTTTTTTATGCCTATGTACGAGTCAATTATGCTCGAACAGGCTACGAGTAATTATTTTCAGAGATGAATAACATAGTATGATTAGATTAGAAACCGTTTGGTAGAGGAGTCCAGTTCACCATGCAATCGCTAAAAGTAACCCCTTCCTTTTTTTTCAAATCATCAAATAACCCTTGCCGCTCTTGGGCTGAGCGAAAGTGAGTGTCAGACTTCTACTGACTAAAAACCACCCATGTTCCTTCTTAGCCCTATATGTCGAGGCCGCGGTAACTTGTGAACAACCCGCAGCCCAACTAAAAGTAACCCCTTACAACCCTTAAACTATACATGATATAAGTTATTAACTTATCAGTAACAACATAAGTTACACTAATGTTACTTTAATTTGAACTACACGTAGAACTGAAACATTTATTACGATATAGGTCAAGTTTTTTCTTTTTGGTAGTAAGTAAAACTTTATGTTGAAAATATTTAGATTAATTATCAGTATTTATCAGCCAATAAAGACTAAGCAATTTTATTGGTCAGCACGTGCAAGGTCTCAATAAACATTGCTTTAGAAAAAACGGCACGTTCATCCATAAAGGTTCGCCATTCCTGTACTAGGTTAAAGCAGCGTCCACTAGGCATAATACAGGGTGTAAAGTAACCCTTTACACATACGTCAACCAAGCGTTCTGTACATCAAACTAAGTAGGTAAGTACTCCTACGCAATTTTTTTTTGCTGGGAAATGTTTTTTTTTGGGGTCAAAAATTTCATTTTACGGTTAAACTCAATGTAGCACTCTTAAAACATTGTGTTAGTGGATGCTTTGAATAGTAAAAGGGCCATGGAGGTAATTTAAGTGAAGTTATAACCTGAAAAACCCGTATTTACAAAAACAGCTGTGCAAAATTTGGAACTTTGACCCCCAATATCTCCGTAACTAGGGGGTTCCCAGGTATGGAACAAAAAAAATATCGCAGTGGTGGGGAGAACAAGTGCCTTTCGTTTCCGTTAAGGGTACTTTTACACCCTTTATAGTCAGAAGGCATATCCTACCTCGTCATCATCATCAGCTTAGTATTTCCCCAACTACGTTGGGGTCAGCTTCATTGATCTCGTAGTAGCAAGCGTGACTGTTGAGATGCTAACCCTTCGAGGACTACAGGCTTTATGTTATTGTTACGCCGGGCATCTAGAATCTTCAAGAAACCTCGCTTAATAACTGAGAAGCACGCGTGAATTCTAGTAGGTACCTAATTCCATTCTGTAGGTAACTACTGCGCCCGGCGTCAGCGGTACTTGCATTGTAATTTCAACCGTATACCTACGGCGTAAAGTAACTTCTTCTTTGTTGGATAATTTATCTTTAAGTTTATTTTTTTGTTAATGTTTTTTCTGGATGCTTTATGGAATAGTAGCGAATTTTCTCGAATATCTTTTGTGTGTTTGGGGTATAAAAGGACCAGGAGAGGACGAAGCGGGACAGTCTACTTTTAAGCGAGACAACGGAAGGTTCGAAGAGATTTCAAGTGTGCTAAAGTGTTCAGTAGTGTTTTGCGATTGAGTATAAGTGTTTTGCGAGTAATAAAGTTATTTTGTGTGTTCAATTGGTAGTGCTTTTATTTATCCCATACCCAGCTCGTAACAATTTGGTGTCAGAAGTGAGGGATAAATAATGCCGATTCTACCCAAGGACGACACGGATAGTATCCGTACGAGGAGTCAGCGACAACAAGGTATGGACCAAAGGCGATTTGGAGACTCCCCGACACAGACACCGGGCGGTGTCCAGCCTACGTCAGAGCCAGTCGCTGGCCCATCTGGATCTACTCCAGCACTAGCGGCGCCTGACTTGTCTGCCTTAATGGCTCTGCTGCAAGACCAGGCTCGTCGTCAAGAGGAGCAGGCTCGTCAGTTGCAGGAACAGATGCAATGGGACAAGGAGGAACAGGCTCGTCGTCAAGAGGAGCAGGCTCGTCGTCAAGAGGAGCAGGCTCGTCGTCAAGAGGAGCAGGCTCGCCAGTTACAGGAACAGCTGCAACGTGATAAGGACGAGCAGGCTCGCCGTCAAGAAGAACAGATGCTCCTGATAAAGGATCTTCACGCATCAGTGGGCAAAGAGCTGAGCGTGATGAAGGAGCAGGTACAGCAGCACGACAACCGTATCGCAAAGGCCGAAATTCAGATCGCCGATGTGAAGAAGGCCTTGAGTGAAATTAAGGTTGGAGACGGGACTGTGGCTTCAGTGATTGCTGCACCTTCGGTGCGCGGGTTTAAAGTGCCGCCATTTGACGGAACATCTTCGTGGTCGGCCTATAAAATCCAATTTGAGGCCGTTATGAAGGCGAATGGGTGGACCAAAGCGCAAGCCATGACAGCGCTCACCTTGGGTCTCCGAGACCAGGCCCTTACCGTTCTTGAGGCACTCGGCAAGGATGTGACCTACGAACAGCTGCTGGAGGCGTTAGAGTCTAGATACGGCGACGCGCACCTGGAGCACGTCTTTCGTGCCAAATTAAAGGATCGTGTTCAACGTAGTGCCGAGAACCTACAGCAGTGGGCCCTGGAAGTTGAAAAACTGGTTCGCAAAGCATACCAGTCCGCCCCTGCACTTATTGATGGAAATCTGGTTCAGGCGTTTGTAGATGGAATACGTGACTTGGAAGTTAGAGTTGCTGTGAGACTTGGTCACCACGAGACGCTGAAAGACGCCTTGGCCCATGCTTTAGAAGTGGAGGCAGTGAGGCAGGACCACCGTACGCACCGCGTCAGGGAGGTTGTCGCGTCAACTGTACGCGACCGCCCGCAAGGTTACAGCCCTAGGTGCTTCACTTGTGGAGAAAAGGGTCATCTTCGGTCAAGCTGCCCTAAGCGCAGCTCAGCAAGAGAGGATCAGCGCCAACAAGGAAGGGTGGCTGAAGTGACTACCCAGCCACAGCAGGGAAACGAGTAAATGCCAGGACTGGGGGGCGGGTGCTGGCTGGTTTTGAAAGAGCCCCGAGGATCTCGATCTCACAAGTACATGACGGGAACAGCTTGACCATCAACGGCGAAGTCAACGGAACTCCATGCAAACTGACGTTGGATACTGGAGCTTCTCACACGGTCGTCAATTCTCACCTGGCGAATCGGTTTCTTGTGGACTACTTTAATAACCACGACCGTATACAATTGCTAACAGCTACCGGTCAGCACATAACCGTCCGAGGCAAGAAGGAGGTGGAGTTAAAATTTGGTGATAGAATTTACCGGCACAATGTCATCGTGGCCGACATAGTGGACGATTGCATCTTGGGCTTGGACTTCATGCGGAAATATCGCTGTGAGATCGACATTGACCAAGGAGTGTTGAAATGTGGTTCCGAGGAAGTCTTCATGGAGGGTGCACCATCAGAGAAAGTGTATTGCTTGAAGGAAATCGTTCTTCCTCGCAGATCGGAAACGATCGTGCCAGTCAAGTTACCACCGAATTCTAGACACAAAGATCGGAGTGTTCTGATAGAAAGGGTGAACAATGACTTTCCATGGAAGATGGCACGAACTCTGGTAATGGCCAACAAGATCTCAGCTGTACGCATCCTGAATCCAAGTGACAAGGAGCAAGTGATTAAGAAGGGCACCTTGATCGGGACTTGCGAGGAAGTAGTTTGGATGCGTCAATTGCAAGATCTACCTACCGGAAATCAAAATCGTAGTGGAAAATTTAACGTGTCAACGCTTTTAGAAAACTGTCATTTGACTAAAGGAGAAATGGACAAGGCTAAGAAGATGTTACTTCAGTACGCCGGTATTTTCTCAACGAGTGATGCTGACATAGGAATAACTGGACTGGTTCAGCACAGGATTAATACAGGCAACGAGTTACCTATCCGTCAGCGACCAAGGAGACTGCCAGTTGCACGGGAAAAAGAAGTGGAAACCATGATTGAAGGTATGGTGAAGGATGGTGTTATAGAGCCTTCATCCAGTCCATGGTGTTCTCCTGTGGTCCTGGTAAAGAAAAAGGACGGCAGTATACGCTTCTGTGTGGACTATCGACGACTGAACAACGTCACGAAAAAGGACAGCTATCCACTGCCTAGGATCGATGACACACTGGATACGCTGACGGGAATGAAGTGGTTTACTACACTAGACCTGAAAAGTGGTTACTGGCAGGTAGAAATAGACCCAAAGGACAAGGAGAAGACTGCATTCTCAACAGGAAAAGGGTTGTGGCAGTTTAAAGTTATGCCTTTTGGATTGTGTAACGCTCCTGCAACGTTTGAAAGGCTGATGGAACAAGTACTTGCCGGATTGATTGGCGACGCTTGTCTTGTCTATCTAGACGACATAATCATTGTGGGCCGTACGTTTGAAGATCACCTTAGAAACCTCAAGCGAGTGCTGTCAAAGATCCAAACAGCAAACCTGAAGTTGAGTCCGAAAAAGTGCTCATTTTTCAGAAAACAAGTAAACTTTTTAGGACACATAGTTTCGGGGGAAGGTGTTCAAACAGACCCAGAGAAAGTAGTCGCCGTCAAGGATTGGCCAGTTCCGAAAGACAAGACACAGGTCAGAGCATTTTTGGGTTTGTGCTCCTACTATCGCCGGTTTGTGAAGAATTTTGCTGACATTGCGAAACCTCTACACAAACTTACCGAGGAAAAGCAACAGTTTTGTTGGGACGAGAACTGCGACACCGCATTCCAAGAATTAAAGAGACGTCTGTGTTATACTCCTATTTTGGGATATCCTGACACTGAAAATGACTTTATAGTCGACACAGACGCAAGTAATACTGGAATTGGGGGCGTGTTATCTCAACGGAAAGGAGATCAGGAGGTTGTTATAGCTTACTTCAGCAAGTCTTTGTCTAAACCGGAAAGAAATTACTGCGTAACAAGACGGGAGCTGCTCGCCGTAGTGAAGACATTGCAGCACTTCAGTAAATATTTGTTGGGACGGAAATTCCAGTTACGAACCGACCATGCTGCATTGAAGTGGTTATTACAATTTAAGAATCCAGAGGGGCAAGTGGCGAGATGGATTGAACTACTGCAAGAGTTTGACTTCATAACCGAACATCGTAGTGGGAGAACTCACGGTAACGCAGACGCCTTGTCGAGAAGACCGTGTCCTGAAGATTGCAAGCATTGTGCCAGGCAAGAGACTAAGGAAGTAGTACCCGTGAGGATGCTTAGAATGGATCTCAGCGATGAATGGATCTCAGCGATGAATGGAAGGAGACCCTACAACAGGCACAACAAAATGACTCGGACATCAAGCCAATCTTCGACTGGATCAAAGCTGGTGCATCGAAGCCCAAGTGGAGTGATGTGGCTGCGATGAGCTCCATCACTAAAAGTTATTGGGCACAATGGAACAGTTTGGAGATCCAGGATGGAGTCTTGTGCCGTCAATGGGAAAACGCTCGAGGAGACAGCTGTCATCTGCAAATGGTTGTGCCTAAAGCTAAGGTACCGGATGTTTTACGGCTGTACCATGATGGATGCTCAGGAGGACATATGGGGGTAAAAAGGACTCTCCTGAAGATCAGAGAGCGCTTTTACTGGATCCACTGTCGAGATGATGTGGAGGACTGGTGTCGCAAATGTACCAGCTGTGCGGCTGTGAAGGGACCCCACACACGAAGCAGAGGTGCATTAAAAGTGTACAACGTTGGAGCCCCCTGGGAGCGGATAGCACTGGACGTAGCAGGACCATTTCCAGAAAGTGATAGCGGAAACAAGTACTTCATGGTTGTCATGGACTACTTCACCAAGTGGCCAGAAGTCTTCGCCATTCCTAACCAAGAAGCCACAACAGTCGCAGATAAATTGGTTCAGGAAGTCTTCTGTCGTTTTGGAGTACCCTTAGAAATTCACAGCGATCAAGGGAGGAATTTTGAATCGCAAGTTTTTCAGGAGACTTGTCGATTGATGGGTACACACAAAACTAGAACCACCTCTTACCACCCACAATCTGATGGAATGGTGGAACGATTCAACCAGACGCTGGAGAGATATCTGGCAAAAGTTGTGGAAAGCAGGCAAAAGGATTGGGACAAGCACATACAGCCGTTTCTTCTGTCCTATCGGAGTGCAGTTCACGAAAGTACGACTGTAACTCCAGCCTTCGCGAACTTTGGAAGGGAACTACGGTTGCCTGCAGATTTAATCACTGGAACTCCCCCTGATGTCCCACGCAGTGTAACGGATTACGCGAATGACCTGCGTAACAAGTTAAATGATGTGTATGAGCATATCAGACAATCCGGACAGCAGGTGTCTGAGAAGATGAAGACCCGTTATGATCGGAAGGCAAACAGTAGGGGTTTCGACGAAAGTTCTCTCGTGTGGTTGCATAACCCGGTGCGGAGCAAGGGAAAGTCCCCGAAATTGCAAGCAAAATGGGATGGACCATACCGAGTTGTGACCAGGATCAACGATGTCACCTACCGAATACAGAAGGGTCCGCGAGGTGCGCCTAAGATTGTGCATGTAGACCGATTAGCGCGATATCACGGGACTAATGATGCTCGGGACGAGCATGTCTAAGAAGGGGGCAGTGTTACGCCGGGCATCTAGAATCTTCAAGAAACCTCGCTTAATAACTGAGAAGCACGCGTGAATTCTAGTAGGTACCTAATTCCATTCTGTAGGTAACTACTGCGCCCGGCGTCAGCGGTACTTGCATTGTAATTTCAACCGTATACCTACGGCGTAAAGTAACTTCTTCTTTGTTGGATAATTTATCTTTAAGTTTATTTTTTTGTTAATGTTTTTTCTGGATGCTTTATGGAATAGTAGCGAATTTTCTCGAATATCTTTTGTGTGTTTGGGGTATAAAAGGACCAGGAGAGGACGAAGCGGGACAGTCTACTTTTAAGCGAGACAACGGAAGGTTCGAAGAGATTTCAAGTGTGCTAAAGTGTTCAGTAGTGTTTTGCGATTGAGTATAAGTGTTTTGCGAGTAATAAAGTTATTTTGTGTGTTCAATTGGTAGTGCTTTTATTTATCCCATACCCAGCTCGTAACATTATGTTTTGCTTTAGTTGCTTGCTTGCCTAAATTAAGACTAGCATCTAAAGAACTAGTATAGCAAGCTTGCTAATTTAGAGTATTTTATTGTGTAATTATTTGTGCAGTGCATGCTGTAGTTTTTTGTAAGTGATGAAGCTCTTAGACTTAAATTATAAATTTTCTTATTATAATGTAACAGTATTTTCATTGTTGAAAAGCCCAATAATAAATAAACTCACTGGTAACGTCATAAAAAGTCTTAATTTTGCTACAATTTACGTTTATAGAATAATATCTAAGTACATGTTTCGCAACAAACGGCCCCGTCTTCCCTCCAATGCGGTCTCGTAAGGTGCATCGATCGATAACTTATTATCGTAGGTAAATTCAGCCGGTATCGTACTTTCTGTGTCGCTTATACTCCTGCTTAACATGCAAGCGGCTAAGTTATACCTAAGTAAGTAGGTAAGTATAGTTTTGAGAATGTGAGTGATCGATTACGTACTGAAACTACGAGGAGACAAGGTTTGAACGGTTGTGTTTTGCTTCTACCCGACTGCGGCGAAGCCCAACAGGAGGGTTATGTGTTTGACCTGTATGTCCGTTTCTTTGTTCCCTCATAACTCCTAAACGGATTGACGTATTTGGATAAAATAAACGTCGTTAGATTTGTCTTGGTGGCGCGAGTGTCACTGGTTACATGAAAATTGAAAAACAAAGATGTTGCGAAATCCACAAATTTTCTTAGTTTTTTGCAATTCACAATTTCACTTTGTGAATTGCAAAAAAATCACAAATATTAAAGCAGTTGAGGTCCAATTAAATATTAAATTATGAAAATGGAATGGACCTCTCATGCTTCCAAGTATTGTTTAATTTAAAATGTGCTTGTTTTTTACTTTTCAGTTTTTTTTTTAAAGAAATAGATAGCTCGTGGCTAAATAAAAAGCAGCTTGGATTGACCTTCAGGTTAAATCGCGCTTGCCTAGTTTCCCCGTGGATGGGTGCCAACCATTATTTTCGCCCGTGCCTTCGAAAGCACCAGCAGCAAGTTATACCATATCCCTAAGTGAGATTAGTTGTCAAAATTGCGGGCCACTGACTTCCTGTAACAACTATCAAATATCTACAAATGAAAGCCGGCACGGCTTGACGTAATTTCCGTGACACGTACCAACTCTTACTTAACCTGAAGATCGACTCGATCCCATCACTAGCAGCTACCAAATCGTATGTGCTCAGATGGGGTTTTTTTTTAATTGTTCCCATTAGTGCAGCACATCAAAATATTGATTGGTGCTCAGATGGGAATAGCTTTGGTGCTCTAAAAATAGGTGCTCCAAAACCCTGTGCTCAGATGGGAATACCTCCATGTTATCACTTTAAAAGTCTCTGAGAAGTCTTCTTCACCAAAATCTACGGCAATATGCGAAAACCCACACACACACATAAAAATTACAAAATCACTAAAATATTCCCGCCAACCACATAAAGCAAGAACAAAAGCTACTCCTCGAAGCATTGTCAGAAGACATAAGTCAATACACGGGGAAGCAAGTGCACCGGGTAAGTACTGTCTGCTAGTAGGTACTTGCCCGCAACAACGAACCAAGTGAGACGTGAAATTCGGCACTTTGAATTTACGATGCCTCCACACTCGCCTTATAGGTACTCTGACCTTTGCTTTATTTTATACTTCGTGTACTTTAAAATGGGGGACTTTATTAGTTGGAAAAACATGCGAGGAATGTTAAACTTTTTAGGGAACGTATCGTTGACAACTAAGGTTGAAATGTATTCTGGCTATATTAAGCTTCTATACAATAAATCTTGCAACTATTATAAATGCGAAAGTTTGGAAAATCTTTGTTACTCGATCACACCAGAACGGCTGGAATGATCTTCAACAAATTTGGCAGATATATAGATTATAGTCTGGAATAGTACTTACACCATTTTTGATCCCGGAATAAACCAAGAACCACGTGAGTGAAGTCGCGGGCAACAGCTAGTACGTACTATTATAAATCTGAAAGTTTGTATGTTTGTAACTCAATCCTGCATAAACGGCTGAACGGATTTGGTTGAAATTAGAAACACACAATCATAGTTTAGGTACTTGGATAATAATGTATTAAGATAGGATACTTTTCATCCCGGTAAATGTCATAACACAGGCGAATTCGCGGGAGAAAGTATTGACGCCCCGCGGGCCCAGTGCGGGTTGGTAGATGTCACATGACTTTGAATTTTTTGGTTCTAAGACATGCCGGTTTCCTTATGATGTTTTCCTTCACCGTTTTGGGAGCAGGTGGTGATGAAATAAATTACATAAAGTAATGGGCCTGCCTGGGGTCGAATTAGAACCCACGACGTACAGGGCGCCTAAACTGCGTCAGGGCCGACACAACTGGCCCACCGCTGCTTACAATGCACACAATAAATTCAATTATTTCGAATGTCTAACATAGCACTAACTGCAAAACAACTCTATTGTCACAATATACAGTAACATTTTCAATATATCCATACTTATTGATATTGCGGTCAAAATGAAAATAATGCCCATTTATTTTATTGTAAGTTTTATTGCTAAAGCATTATTTCATTGTGTACTCTTGAAAAAATCCCTAGAGACTCTTTTGTTACCTACCTATTGGTATTACTCACAACTTATGTATTGCGAATTTAATATATGTTTACAACAATAAATATGTGTTTTTGTTATTCTAAAGATTTTATTTTTTATTTTTGATATAAAATGGAAAGACAATTTGCTGGTTGTCTGCTCCTCAAGTATTAGACTATTAGTCTACCAAGGAATATTATACATATAGATTTAAATTTAACACACAAAAACAATACGTCGCAGTATTTTTTTCGGGTGATTTATAAGATTACAGTTGCGAGGTAAAGTATGAAATGTGAGTCAGGCCCTGTTTTATAGGTAGGTATATCAATAGTAAAATAAATAAATAATTTGTAATAAATCATTTTAGATAATTGTTGATGCCTGGTCAAGATTGTAAAAAAGGATAAAATAACCAAAGATTTTCAAACCAGATCCAAACACAGGTGATGTTTCAAATTAAAAACTCTCTAATTCAATTTTAAAACTTAGTAATTTATAAATCTGCCAAAAAGGCGTTGTAAACTCGTCTAATAAACTGTCAAAATGTAAAGTCGGGGGGAGATTAATTAATTAAACAGATAGCCCGCGTTAACCTCGTCTGCGAGGTAAGATAAAGGCTATATTTATGTCGTAAGGTGAACCTGATTGTTCTGAACAACATCTTATTAACGGTGCTCTAGAAATTATTAGTTACCATCGACAAACAAGTAAACCTCGTACCCCAAGCGTGATGTTATGTTATGAATGAATTTAAACAATTCATTCATAACATAACATCACGCCTGTAATCCACGAAGGGTTAGACAGAGATGTTCCTAATATATATAGCACACTTATATATCACTAGTTATGTTTTAAGTCTTATTTAATTACCTGAGCTTATCAAACGGACACAAATACAGACTACTCAAGAATCTGGATATCCTAAAGGAAAAACCCAATACCACTGGGAATCGAACTCAGGACCTCATGCTCCTTAAGTCGTATACTTGCGACAAAAATACAAATGAGGCAGTCGAGAACTAAGTTCTGCATAAACCAGTAGGCATATCTTTGATCTTGATTCACGTCCATTTGATTTCACTCGCTACATTTGCACCGAGTTCACAGAAACCAGATTTGCTAAGGGAAAAAATGTGATCCGCTTTTATTTTAATTAGTGATCTTCCTTAACACTTTTTTTGGATTGATATAGCTATAGCGAAGTGTATATATAATACGTTACTGATTGAACACGATTTTTGGCTAAACTAGTTTGTTCTAGGCCAAACTCATCACAAAAGTATGATCATAGGACACCACATACATTTAGATGGAATTGTAACAAACCACGCACGAGCCGAGCGAGCGTAGCGAGCGGTGACGCTGCAGCGGCCGACGAGCGCCACATCAATGTTCAGCTCATTGTGATTGCATTGTTCTGATATAGATACCAGTAAGAGTAAACCGATTTAGCCGGTAACATAAAATTACACTAGCAAGACGCTATGTAATGGTGGTATGGTAAATTGGTCATAATATAAGAAATAATTATATTTTCGCCTATCTACTAAAAAAGTTATGTCGAAATTCATAAAAACAACACTTCACTTAGTATGTGCCACAAAGGTGTGCCTTTTACAACTCTTTTAAACTTGTATATGCAGCAATATCCCACTAACAACATTTTTTACGGAGTCTATCAAGTCGTAGCCGTAGCTTTAAAAATGAAAAAAAATCTTTATTGGTATATTCGCCTCTCTAGTAAAAATTTCATAGGTGACTCCCATGAAACATAAATTGTGGGTGTTAGTACACTCGGGACGACATCCTCCAGCTAACACGAGAGGCCATACGGAAGGTTTGTTACTACTTTAGTGTGATCATGTTTAACAAAGGCTTTCTGTTTCCGAGGATGTTGCACATTTTATCTCTGGAAAGGGTAAGTGACCAGTATTTTTGTAAATCTTCAGGTTTTATTAAAACTTTTACCGTAACATTTATTAATTTTCGGGCAACTTTGGTCACCTTATCATAATTATATGTATAACTTGACTTTCTTTATGATTTTTTACGGAAACGTAAATAATAAAATGCTCAAAAGTTTGGTGTTAAAAAGTCATCATTATCCGCCGACAGCAAAACCGAAAGTACACACATGGGTATCTACTTTAAAGTAAACTATAGCTATGTAGGTAGGTGTCTATCTAAAGTCTAATGTAATGTTAACTACTCTATACAAGTTTTTAAACTGGCATGGTCACTATCATTATTATTAATACTGAAATCGGGAAAAGTAAACATGGTAAATATCATATTATTTAAAA
The DNA here is from genome assembly GCA_932274075.1 of Diarsia rubi. Taxonomy (NCBI): domain Eukaryota; kingdom Metazoa; phylum Arthropoda; class Insecta; order Lepidoptera; family Noctuidae; genus Diarsia; species Diarsia rubi. Next base: position 10,037,554 of record OW026412.1, on the reverse strand, counting down.
AGATTTGTATTATTGCAAAATCAAAATTCTTAAGCGAGACTATTAAAAATTCTAATAATAAAGTTAAAGCCACTTGGAAAATCATTAACAATGAAACGGGTAAATCTGTTAAACAAGATAATCACCTCGAGATCATGGTGGGTAACAAATTAGTTAGTGAAGCAGCCGACGTAGCCGAGGCTTTTAATGAGTATTTTGCCAGCATACCTATAGCGACGACTCGTTCCCTGAGTTCGTCGCCGTCTAAAGCCGAAGATCTTTTGCATAGCAGCGTGTCTAAATGTGGTAAAGTATTTAGTTTCGAACATGTAACGCCTCGTGATGTAGTTAACGTTTTTAATTCACTTAAGTCTAAAAACACAGGTGATTACTGGGGCATTTCTATTAAACTTTTAAGTAACATAATCGACATTGTAGCCCCCTGTCTTGCCGTTACTTTCAATAAATGCGTCGATTTGGGGACTTTCCCTGACCTTATGAAGAGCAGTAAAGTCATCCCTCTATTTAAATCAGGCAGTAAAAACGATATCGGTAACTTTAGACCAATTTCTATTTTACCTGCTTTTAGCAAAATTTTTGAAAAATTAATTCTCAAACAGTTGTTATTACATTTTAATTTAAATAATCTCCTTCATAATGATCAATATGGCTTTACAAAGGGTCGTTCGACTACGGATGCAGGTGTTGCTTTGTTGAAGCACATATTTGACGCATGGGAGAACGCGCAAAATGCAATCGGTGTTTTCTGCGATCTCTCTAAAGCTTTTGATTGCGTACATCACGACACGCTTTTACGGAAACTGCGTTATTACGGTGTTCAAAATGAGGCCCTAAATGTGATAGATTCGTATTTGCAAAATAGATTCCAATGTGTAGACGTAAATGGCGCGAAATCTTCCGGGCTACCGGTTCGGCTAGGTGTACCTCAAGGTTCAATACTGGGTCCGTTTTTATTCTTGGTTTATATTAATGATCTACCATACTATTTAAAGGGTTTTTGTGACGTTGTACTATTTGCAGATGATACCTCTCTTATCTTTAAAGTAGATAGGAATAGACACGAATTTGACGACGTAAACAGCACGCTATCAATGGTCACGGATTGGTTCACAATAAACAACCTTGTTCTTAATGCCAAGAAAACTAAAATAGTTAAGTTCGCTTTACCCAATGTTAGAAATCTAGGTCCCAATATTATCCTCGCCAATCAGGAGCTGGAAACTGCCGACTCTGCTGTATTTCTGGGCATTACAGTAGATCCAAAATTACAATGGGGTTTACATATATCAAGCCTAGCGGGAAGGCTAAGTTCAGCCGCATACGCCGTCAGAAAAGTAAGACAATTCACTGACGTTGATACAGCACGGTTAGTCTACTTCAGTTATTTTCACAGCGTTATGTCATACGGTATTCTGCTGTGGGGCAAAGCTGCTGATATTCAAAATATATTTGTTCTGCAGAAGCGAGCGGTTCGTGCAATTTATCAGCTGGGTGCCCGAGTTTCTCTTAGAGATTTTTTTAAGGAGATTGGTATCCTCACTGTTGCTTCTCAGTTCATCTTTGCCAACATTTTATATATTAAACAAAATATCCACCTGTACACTAAAAACAGTGATATTCACAACTTTAACACTAGAAATAAGCATAAACTACGCGCTCCTTTTCACCGGCTTCACAAAGTTCATAATTCATTCGTCGGGCTTGGTATAACATTTTATAACAAACTGCCATCTTCTTTTCTAGACTTGCCATTTAATGCGTTTAAAGCCAAAGTAAAATCTAATCTTTGTTTAAAAGCGTACTATTCCATTAACGACTACTTAAATGATAAGAACAGTTGGTCGCTGAGTTGAACACAAGACAATGTTTGTTATTTATTTATGTTCTTTCTCCAAGATTAGTTTACTGATATGTTATGTCTTTTTTTTATTATTATTATATACTTTTTTATACTTGCCTTGTACTATTGTATCGAGTCTGGTTCTTCTAACCAACCTAACAGACAGATGTGTGCTGGGGAGTTTGTTCCGCCACTTCTTCTTTCCAGCAAAAACACTAGGAAGTGTCGAAGGGGGGGCGTTTTGGGGGACTGTCTCTTGTAAATAAGTAAAGTAAAGTAAATTTTGACGTTCGAAAAGTGCTGATTATCAGCCTAGTTTGAATAAATGAGTTTTGATTTGATTTTTGATTTTGATCCTGTTTTCAGTATTATTAATAATAGTGCAAAAATAACGGTGGATTTTTCAGAACATTTTCCCATAAATATGATAACGGGAAGATTTCTCAACAGGACGTTTTGTACGATACTCATAATTCTATGCCTCAGGGAACTTGGGATCCAGTGCATGGTATTGTATGCATTCTTTATTAAAATATATCACGCCTATAAATCAACTGATTTACTGCCAGATTGGCTTGCATTCTATGCAATATGCAAGCAGTTTTGAAACTGTAATTTTAGGTTTAGAATTTCGGCCTGATGCAAGTGCAACGCAACACGTACCTACCTACGTGGAATGCAAATTAACTACCCGCGTTGATCTACATATAGGTACCTCACAAATTCTGTCGCAAATGTTGTTTTAGCAGAAGCTCGTGGATTGTGAATTTAGAACTTATAACTTTTATGGTAAACGGTTTTATGTCTTTTGAATATTATAGATTGTAATATTTATGACAAACGGATGGGCATATTATATTTAGGGATTTCAATTTTATGGCATGTGATATTTAGTTCGGGTAAGTTATCATTCGGACAAATGACAAGTAGGACAAAAAAAGTTAGGGCACTTTAAATTATGGTTACAAATGTTAGGTGACACAATAGAGAACCCAACTATGTACCTACTTCCTATTGCTTTTTTTTACAATTTTTTTTTATAAAACCAAATACATTGTTGACCTAGCAAAACTGTACCTTGACCAACCACGTTAGAAAAAAAATTACAATATTATCGCTTGCAGTAAAAATCACATTAAACGGACAAATAGCGATAAAGCAGGTAATTTAGATAGGGGAATGGATACAAATGTAAATAAATCTCGCGGTAGCAATAAATAACGAGGCCCATAGGCAACCCCAGCTGTTAATGTTGCATCGGCCACTTGAACACCGCTTACAATATTTCACGATACGTTATAGTTACAACTAATGTTTTTGGTAAATTTTCATCTTCATAAGTAGGCACCCCTATTTCGCCAATTATGTTTAAGTGTCAAGTCCCACATAAAAGAGAGCAGTCGGGCACTAATCCAAACTTTGTTACTACCACTGAGAAATTTCTGATGGAAAACCCAATAACACTGCCAAACTGGGTATCGAACCAAGGTGCACACCGTGGAGGTCTACCACGCTTGGGCAGAGCCCCGCCGCGGCGCGCCGTGTTCTCATAGCGGCGGTAAGCGGCGGCGAGCAGTCGAGCCCGGCCCTGGTGCAAGCCATGGTCCGGGACGAGAGAGAATAGGACGCCGTCGCCTCCTTCTGCGAAGCAGTGATGCTAGCGAAGGTGGTGGAACGTGAGTGGGAGAGAACCTCTCGTTCCAGCCGCCGCGGGAGACGCTCCGGGCGGCAGGGGTCACGTGATGGCTTCCGGCCACCGTAGACGCGGGCCTGTGGACGGTGAGTAATGGGCTAGCTCGCCGTCCGTCCGACTTATGACGACAACAAAACTTGTAAAAAAAAGCCAAGTCAATCCATTTATTTAAACCATCAAGGGTTTTTAAGTAGGGACTGAATATATTAATTGACTTGGATCATTACATGGATCATATTACATTACTTTTTAAGGTAAAAGAACTGAGTTGCGCGACTTGGCTTTTTTTACAAGTTTTTTTTTTAGTGGGATAATTCGTAACAGTTGCTAGTTGCGGCAATTAGGAACTACATACTAACTTAGTCATCGATTACAGCAACTGAAAGCTGTAAACGATCACCGGAACTAGAGTTGCTATGTGTGCGCAGTTCAATTGAAATATATGTAAACAGCTAGTTGCAAGTTGCTCCATAAATGCAAAATCAGTTTTGGTTTCACGACTTCATTTTTTCCTATAGTGACCTAGAGGAGTTCACGACAGAAGCCTCGAAATAACAGCAGCATGAAAACAAACAAGTGTACTACTTTAATTACGGATGCAGAGCTGCAGTTCTTCAAAGAATGCGACCTCAAGACTACTCTTATTAGCAACTTCAATTCGTTAGATTTATTTAGAGTTAGAATATTTACCGACTATTAGAATGACTCAGGATCAAAATAACACGCTACAAGGAGGTCAAAAATTGGGACCTTTTAATATGCATAGAGGAATAAGTTATTACAGGAAGCAAGGGAGCCAATAGACGAAAAACAATTTCTAAAACATTTTGCGAAGCGGGAAATAACTTAGGGAGGTCGGTAGCAAAAAAGGCATTGGAACAAACCATTTATCGACGGAAGTCGGTTTAAAATAAAACACAGTTGCAGTCATTAATTAACGCGCGACACGTTATGCTGAACACATTCGGATGTTTGTAAAAATGTGTGTAAAAAAATTACAACATCGCGCGACGCGACGTTGCAAGCTGGCATGTAACATGGTGCACGGCTTGTTTTGTTTCGGTGCAACTTGCAGTTGAGCATCAAATGAAGTCGAGTGGAGGCGTGAATCAACACTAGTTTCTCTTATTCGTACCCAGAGTGGGGACGACCGGGAATAAACCTTCCTCTGGCGACACGTTGTCGACAGATAACGTTGCTTAACAAGTTATCCGCGTTGACTTTCAAAACACGTTGAGGAGCAATAATTTAGTACATCCGGCACCATTGCTTAGTGGATACGAGACTTATATTATTCCTCGTTCTGTGCCTATAAGTACCTTCTCAAACCCAAAAAAAAATTAAACGATTTTATATATTTGGAAATATATATACACAAGCTTTACCGGGTATACCTTTTACACCATCAAACTGTAAAAGGATGTCCGGGTAAGATAATGATCTCTCTACTAAATAGTGTCCCTTTTATGCGGACGGGTACGAAAGCGAGAGCATATTCGTTATAGATCGGCCGGAGCGGACGCGGCGCATACAATTTTGAGTGAACATTATCTGTTGTTGCAGCATCCGTCTCTCAAATTGAAAGTCTATCTCTACAAAATACTGCCTAAAATATGAAATGAACGTTGGAAAGGCGCGAAGTTTAATTGCGACATGATACTTGAAACTTTGTGTAAAGAGAGCGATTGATTCCTCGACAAAAAGTTACAAGTTTTTGGCTCTGTTGGAAGTTGATAAAATTGCAACTAATGCTATGAAACAAATCAGACAAAAAGTTTCAAAAGAATATGAGTTTGTTCTGATAAATTGTAAGGAGAACTGAAATGGATGTAAACACGGAATAAAACGCAGCATAAAAATCCAATAAGGATCATAATTTATTTAAAAAATGATATATTACACTTTACAATTGACCGAACTCGTGTTAATGTGGCGGGTCACCCATAATATTCGATAATTTAAAATTTTGAGTATCACAGTTCCCTTTTTATGTAATGATGCTATTTTTCCGATAAAGAACATCCAAAATAAACTACACTTTGGTACAAGTGTCCACAAAATCGTGTAACACTGACGAACCGTGATGTAAGCGTATAGTTATTATGTTATGATAATAACACCATTCATGATGTAATAAAACATTTAAAATTTCAATGGAGTCAATATGCTAAAACTTTATATAAATGTCTTTATTAAATTCATCAGGTCCATAAAATGTGTGAACATTCCTGGATACATTATTCTATTAATAATATTTATTAAATATCTATCTCTGTCAGGTTTATCCAGCCACATTAACAGTAGTAGTGACCGATGCATAAAAGCATCCTACACATACATTCCATTGGTAATAACTATAACATTCTAATAATATGTACAACTTTATATACAACATGAAACTCACGATTTTACTGCCACTTTGAATAAGACACATTGTGATAATAAACCAAATGTTATATTGCTTCATATACATCTCTATGTGTAAGACACAAAAAACAAAATGGCAGGAAAACGGTAAGTTTTGGCCGACACATATTCACGCTCCTTGGTCAACAAACTTGGTTACTAATCAACAAGTCATGGCTGTAATGCATGAGTTTACAAAAAATGCTTCTGAACAATTAATGAAAATATGATATGACATTTTGCTTATGAATGTTAGTTTTCTACTATGATAAATAGGGGACAATTCTTAAAAGATTCATACAGATTAACAAGGTATTCTCATTTTCTTAAAAACTTAATGATTCGCATACAATATGCAATAACTAACACTCAACAGTGAGTCACACCATCGAGCCTGTGAGATCATTAGCATCGCACTTCGCGTTATTACTGTACACGGACGACATGACTACTTACCAGGCGGAATCGCAAAAATCATCGAATATGATAATTATATGGTAGAGTAACAATAACAATCAGATTTTAAACGTACACTGGCTTTGTACCGTTAAATTAACCACAGAAACTAATATCATAACAGCACATGCTTGTGTCCATTGTCTTTAATCTACGTTTCGTGATTCCAACGAACTAAGTTCTCGACTTTGAACAGCAAATGTGGTCAGTCAATAAAATCACATTACAATGTCCACAGAGTTCACACTTTACTAGCTATGGTTGTTAGCGTTACTATACATCACTGAGTTGTTTGTCTTCATACTAATAGAGGCACTGCTTCCGTTTTTCTCTAGTCCCGCTAAAAAGTCTTCCAAAAGCTTGGCGAGGGCCTTACGCTTGAACCTTAAGGATTCGTTTATAACTTCGCGTACCACATCCTTTTTAACGTCCACACCACCTTGTAATTGTTTTAAATGTTCGAACAGTTTCGTGTAATCTGTAAACAAAAAGATAAGTTACAAGATTTTTAAAGGTTATCGCAAAAAACGATAGCGGTTTTAATTAGGTTAGCGTTTGAATGTGGTGCATGAATGCCGCAAACGATAAAACTGATAGCAGTATCAACTTCGAAACGACGCAGAATCATTGTATTTCTTTATTCAGGAAACATAATTTTTTATCTGCGTTCTGTAATCTTAAAAACATGTTCCACAGTAGGCGAAGCGAAAACGGGTATTGAACTCAACACGAAACTCGAGATATGTTATAACTGCTTGTTTTTCTAAAATTGGCCAAAGAACAACCATTGTTTTTTTTTTTGAATAATAATAATAATGTTGTTGATATTTAGATCAACCGATCTTAGGCGAAAGTAGCCACTACCCATTCCCACTAAGAGGAAATGACGAGCATAATATCACAGACCTATGTTAGCAAATAATACGCCTTAGAGCCCGTGACACCAATAATGCTAATATTACTACTATTTATGACGTTGGTGATCTAGGTGTAAGTAACAACAAAATAAATGCGATGTTTACCTTTGCCGGGTCGTCGAACCGCGCGGTAGACCTCCGACCGTACATCTAGATTGTGCTTTCTTATATCTGCAAGCTCTTTGCGTGTCAGCAATTGCGGCATCGTCAACTGCAGAGGCTGCTGTTTTTCATTCTGTAAAAAATTGTTTTTTATTAGTGACCTAGTTTGACTTTGCATGACCTACCCGTTCATGTTTGGTGTATCAAAACAAACTCATATTTTCACGGTGGATGCTATAAAACGGAATGAAACCAACAATTTAATGCGATTACTCCATTTTGCCTTTGAGTCTTTTGTCTCGATTCTCGGTATTGGTTCAGTTTTATCTGATTATTATCGTACACGAGAGTGCACACGGGTGCAGTGCAAATAGTTCCCTCACTCGAAGTTCTAAGAGCTTGCAATCCGACACCACCGGATCGAAATAAAAAGTTTCGCATAGAAAACAGTGTTGCATAGTGGTATTTTCGATACCTTTCGTTTCCTCTTCCGCGAGCGTGCATTGGAGTTGTTCTCAGCGGCAACACCCTGCAGGATGGCGTTGATCTGCAGCTCTTGTGTGTCGTGCAGCACTGGCGGCGGCGGGGCGGGCACAGGCGGCGGTGGCGCCACTGGCTCCGGCGGCGGCGATGGCGAACGCGGCATCTTGCTACCCATCGTCGTATATGCATCTGGAGAGAGATGAACCACATTTACAATTTTGGGGAAAAACAAAATATTATCTCCTCTCAACTGGTTTGATAACAATTTCAAATGAATTATGGTGTACAATAATCGTAAAACGTATAGCTTTAATTTTTTTTTCAGACTTGCTTCTGCCCCGTGCCAAATAGGGTCTTATGGGTGCTAACCCCTCTGTGTAGCCACATACCGGGCTGCAATATCGAATTAATGTTTTACCGTCCGGGTTGGCCGACCGTACATAGCTGGATCGGGCCGACCCTAACATGTTTCGTACGCCTTATCCGTACTGCTGTCTGCATACAGCCGACCATACAATTTGTATAGATTATGTATAGCCTTCAGTGGTAATATCTTTGTGATGAATACTGACCTCCATTGAGGAATGGTTTGACGACAGGCGGTAGGTTGGGCGGCGCGACGGCCGGCGGGGAGGCAGGAGGCGACGCAGGACCCACGGCTGGGCCACCAGTGTCCATGTTTGGAGGCTCCTAAAATACAAACATTTTAGATAAGTATCATGGGTATAGTTTTTCTCGAATCTGATAATATTTATATTGGTAAAACAAGGTACTAGGGATGGCTAGTCCTCGGTAGTCAAAGTTACTATGAAATAGACATTGGTTATCTCATTTAATTTAATAGAATGTGGCACAATTTTATAGCAAGTTAACATGAACAAATTTTGATAAGTTACAGCCAACGGCAACTTATCAGAATGTGTTCATGTAGAAAATATGGCTTAACCGATTAGCTCGAGTCACCATGGGTAATTAAAATCAGATGCATATTCCCAAATTATAATAACAAATCAAGATTATATCCCACCTCAGGAGGCCTTCCAGACGGCAGATCCGAAGGTACAGGCGCGAGCGGCGAGGCAGGTCTCCGCGCCGTGACGGGCGACAGCGGCGCGACCGGCTGCACCGGTAGCACGAGCGGTGGCGGGATGGTGGGCGGCAGGAGCGGCTCGGAGGGTCTGCGTGCCACCACGTGGTGCGGCAGTGGTCCCGCGCGGCGCTTGGGTGGTGCGGCGCGCGGACTGTCCGAGCCACGCTTGCCGCCAGCGCCGCCGCCGCCGCTTCGCACTGCGCCAACAGGATCCATGTTGTCGGCTTCGTCTACCATCATGCGCTGGAATCAAATCATTTCTGATTAGTAAACGTTCAAAAACCATCATATCATAGTAAAGCCTCCAGCAAGTACTACAACTTACAAAACCGCTTCACGAGGTAGATTATCACTAACTTATCCTATTTTACCCAAAGATTGACTAGTAGAGAATTCATTGTGACACTTACGGCCTTATTACAAAAGTGGTTAAACTTGGGTTTAACTTAGACTTGGTTTATCTCATATGGCCGTCTCACTTCGACAATATTCAAAAGAAAGTGACGGCATGCGAGATAAACCAAGTCTAAGTTAAACCCAGGTTTAACCACTTTTGTAATAAGGCCGATTAAGTTTAAATAAATACATATTCTAATATTAAAAAGCAAAAACAAAATGTCCGTCAGATAGATATCCAAAAAATATTGGCCACTTTTTTTTTCTTTTTTCACGTAAACAAACAATGAAGACGATACAGTGCTTTCTAAGACATTAGTAAGATATTTTTTACCAGTGAGTGACGTCACAAACCCCCACTCAAATCTTTGACGCGTTTTATCTTCGTTAATTTTCATTGATTTGATAAAACAAAAAATACGTACCCAATATTTTTCGATAATCTAACAGACGGACTAATTAGAGTCATATTTTTTAGGTCAGGAACTATCCCTATTATTTAAAGGAGCAACCATGTTTACGACGATAATAATATTATGAGCAACCTGCAGTTGTAATTTCGTCGAAATCTTGCAATACCCAGCAACCCTCAAAAAATTAACTTATGTCTTGTCGTCTATCATCATCTTCCTTGTCCCATGTTATGGGCCTACCACACGCACAGGCTTTATCACCATTACCAACCACACGCGCGATGTAAGTGTGGTGAAGCTTGAGCGTGTGGTAGGCCCATTACTTGGGTCGGCGCAACACGCCATTTTCATCTTTTACTTTCATATCATTCCTCAAACAAACAATCCATCCATCGTTTCCTTGGGTCTTCCTGCATGTACACAAAGTAAATTACCTTATCGATCTTGAAGGGGTTGCCAAACATGTGCTGGCGTACAGGCTGCGTCTCAATCTCCCGTAGCTGCGGCGTCATCCGCTTGAGATACTCCTGGTAGTTGCCCATCTGAGCGACCGGCATCGAATGTACACTGTCCTCATCGACCAGTCGAGTATGCGCCAACGATGGTTGTAAGAAGTTCGCTCGCATTCGGACCACCTGGAAATTAATAATAGTTATGGCTGGTAAAAGATTATGTTTTATTCAAGTGGACCATATTCCCCAACTGGACGGCATCATATGAACTTGAAAGTCGAAAAAATTAAAAGTGAAAGTACTATGATGCTATCGCAGAGTAGAAGTTTGTAGGTAAAATAAGAAGCAGTCTACCTATAGTAGTCTATACCAATCCCATAGTAAGTAAAAAATCATGTTCTACTGCTGGTTTTCTTAAGACGCAAAAACCATTTTCCCATAAAACTCGTTAAACATGTTATGGTGTATGAGAACCAGCTTATACTCAGTTGTCTTTCACTCTCAATGTGTAATGAATTATGTAAACAATGGCTCACATACTCAACCTTATTAGAATACAATGTGGTTATGCTATTTTACAAAAAATATACTGTGTATGTAAAACAGAAATTCGATTTGTCAACTTGCCAGGAATACCAATCAAAATTCTTTTACATGCACTTTGAACATTCTACAAAGTTTTGCACGTAGGGTGAGAATTAATACCACACACATCGCATTTTATTACTAACAGTGTACTAAATTGCCACATAAAAACTTAGTAATGTGTGCAAATGTTCAATTTGCTACCGAAAGAGATCATCGCCGTAGGAGGCTACTACTGCGGATTTTATTTGTTTTCCAAGCCTCAAACTGATCGAACGCCTATTATCGGTTTGTCAATTATATTGGTATGGTGACGTAAAATACCTACGCCATCTGTCCTTTTCAGTTCCGTAAGTCTGATACCATGATTTTTCTAAAGTGATGTCACGAAATTTTACTAGTAGATAGGTAATTTTGCCGTTGTCTCCTGTCCAAAAGCTAGAACAGGTGGCCCACAAGTTTATTCTGATATCTATTGTGTGCTAATTCGAACTAGCCCTGGAACATCTGACAGGACACAGAACCAGTTAGCCAGCACGCCGGATCATTCCGTAAGATTTTGAAGGAATTCGTATTTGAATGAACTTTAAATTGTGTAGAAAGTAGCATTTGGAATGTGATTGTTTTACAATATCGCCACACTGATAATTTTCTTACCTGATCTAGTAAATCTCTCCTTTGTATATCAAAAGGATTCCTATATGTGTGCGTTTGCGTCTTATGTCTGCCTCGCGAGAGCCCAACGACAAAGCCGCCGAACTCGTTCAATTGATCGCGAAGTGCTGAGAACTTGTCTTGTAGACACGGATGCGTTGTCAAGTCCTTCCGGAGTGGCGACCGGGGCATTACTCGAACGCTTTCGGCCACCTAAAATGTGATTTAGTAGTTTAATTTACTGTCATCATCGACCAAACATTCAATTTATCCAAGTTGTAATCCCCAGGTTATACACCCATTTTGCTAGTAATGTTAAATGCTTATTCCACAAATACGAGAGACTCCAGGCAGTTGCTGTGTAATCATCAACTAAATAAATTAAAATTGTTCAGATGCTTGGCATGAATTGAAGACTAATAAGATAGAAATTGTTCACTCGCGCGTACAATATAAGATTGGATGATGAATGCAGTTTGCGAAATTGAATTTTTTTAATGGATACTTTTATTACCTTCTGCGTATTATTGCTGGATGATTTGTTGATGACGTCAGCACAGAGCTTCTCGAATTCAACTTTAGCTTGATTTTTCAGTCTTTTCAAATAGTTCAACACAGAGAAGCTGAGGGAGTTGTCTTGAGAGTCAGGAATCAAACTCTGTAGAAGTTGTGCGGATGCTCCCATTTTCGTCAACGCTCTGCGAAGAGGCTGGAAAAAGAAATCATTCATATATGTATTAAACAAAGTTTAACATGATAATCTTATAAGAATAAAAAAAATATAATTGCAATGGATAATTTATGTTAATTTAAAACAACATATCTATATACAAGGTGTTGATTTGCATCCTAGTCAAATTCAAGGACGTAATTATGCTAATGATTCTCGACCCAAATCAACAATAAAATGGGTAGGTATTTTTTTATTTATTTTTCTTATTTGCGGAAATCCGTAAGTGTAAACCAGCCGTATTTAAACGCGGCCTGTCTGTTACTAGCCCTATAACCGCGCTTTTACACACAAACAAAAGCAAACAATACATACACAACGCATACGCAACGTTCATTCAATAAATTCGTAGGTAGTCAATCCTACCCCAATCACGGTGCGCGCACGCTCCTAGCCGCGCCCCCGCGGCTCTGGAACTAACAGTGTGTTTGATGTCGCCGAAGCGTGCGGGTGCTTTGCGAATAAATTTCGCTTCTCGGTACATCGTTGAGACGTAGGTACAAAGTGCAAGATGACGGACAACTATTCAAATGTCGAGTTGGTGGAGATGGTCCGTCTGTATGCCATCAGTGGAGACAGCCTACGACGAGCCATCCAGATGTTCACCGAAATGTTTCCCGATCGGGAACCTCCATCACAGAGCGTCATGCTGGCTGCTACGCAAAGACTGAGGGATCATCGGCAGTTTGACGTTCCCCTGCATGCTCAAGCTCGCGGCAGCGTAGGCCTGCCTGTCGCCTTGCAAGAAGATATCCTGGAGTACTTCCAGCGAGACCCACGGGCAAGCACGCGGGAGGCTGGTCAACACTTTGGAGTGCACCACACCACAGTGTGGCGCCTACTGAAGCGTGAACTGCAACACCCGTTCCACTACCGCAAGGCACAAGACATTCACTCAGGTGATAATGCCGTGCGGATTACATTTTGTCGCTGGTTGCTGGAACACCAAGACGCCAACATCCTGTGGACGGACGAGTGTTTATTTACTCGAGTTGGCGTCTACAATGTTCATAACGAACATTGGTGGGCTCACCGCTACCATAACCCGCACGTAACCAAACGGCATGCGTTCCAAGTGCGGTTTGGACTGAATGTGTGGGCTGGCATAATAGGGGAACATGTGCTTGGACCCTACTTCATTGATGGGTACCTCAACAGTGCCAAATACCTGGAGCTGTTGCGTCACGTTGTCGAGGATATGTTGGGTTTACACGGAGGAAGTGACAAGTGTAACAGAATTACGTGCAAGGATCATTAGTGCTTTCGACACTTTAAAATAAAAACGAATGTGTTAGTGTTACGTAAGGTGAAGGAAAACCAGCTACGTCGTGCTCGATTGTGCGAGGAGCGTGATGGTGGCCACTTTGAACAATACCTCCGGGTAACTTAAGTAGGTAATTTATTTATTTGTACATTTTGTAAATACGTTGTTAGCTTAATCAATTTTATTAGTGTAAATAATTTGATTTCAAATTTTTAACTACGCCAATAATACCTAAGAGTCGAAAGTATCACCACGTAGGTACATACACTTAATTAGCACGTCTTTCCATTTCCATCAAACGTAGAAAACATTTTTAGACTTAGTGGATCGGTACACCAACTAAGGTAGGTATTATTGCCGGTCCTAAACCCGTTAAGTAGGAAAGAAAATTTCAAATCAACCAATTTAATCCACAAATAAAAACAAAATCACTACGAAAACTTTAGGTTGAAGGATAAAGCAAAACTAACGTTTTATTAATCATCTGATATCAGGTCAGTGAACTTTTCTTTGGCGCACTAGTATTACTGTCATTAGTAAGATTTCCGTATTCCAATGATGCTCAAAAATGAGTTAATCCACAAATAAAAACAAAATCACTACGAAAACTTTAGGTTGAAGGATAAAGCAAAACTAACATTTTATTAATCATCTGATATCAGGTCAGTGAACTTTTCTTTGGCGACTAGTATTACTGTCATTAGTAAGATTAATCCGTATTCCAATGATGCTCAAAAATGAGTTAGTTATTAAGCGAAATTTATGACAATAATGTAGGTGGTTTTCGAAATAAAATTAGGTAAAATGATTGCTACCGGTCATGGCTCGGTCGCGCTCGAGCGCACGCGGCTTGCATTTCGTAGGTACAGACGTCGACACACACGCACACAGCTCAGCTGCATTGTAGCTGTGTGCGCAGTCGGGTGATTCTGTTTTATTTGTATTGAATTAAGGGTTTAATTCTGAAATACTGTTAAATTTCAACAACAAAAAAAAAGCAGCGCTTATTAGTTATTACCCGCTACCGTACTTCAATTGATTATTTATGTCTTTTATGACAACCTCCTGAAATTTGACGAGGATGCAAATCAACACCTTGTATATAAAAGAAAGTCGTGTTAGTTACACTATTTATAACTCAAGAACGGCTGTACCGATTTGGCTGAAAATTGGTGGGGAGGTAGCTTAGAACTAGGAGACGGACATAGGATAGGTTATAGATATGTAGGTGGTAGGTAGTAGGTAGTATATATATAAAAGAAAGTCGTGTTAGTTACACTATTTATAACTCAAGAACGGCTGTACCGATTTGGCTGAAAATTGGTGGGGAGGTAGCTTAGAACTAGGAGACGGACATAGGATAGGTTATAGATATGTAGGTGGTAGGTAGTAGGTAGGTAGTAGGTAGGCAGTAGGTAGGTAGTAGGTAGGCAGTAGGTAGGCAGTAGGTAGGCAGTAGGTAGGTAGTGGGTAGGTAGTAGGTAGGTAGTAGGTAGGTAGTAGGTAGGTAGTAGGTAGGTTGTAGGTAGGTAGTAGGTAGGTAGTAGGTAGGTAGTAGGTAGGTAGTAGGTAGGTAGTAGGTAGGTAGTAGGTAGGTAGTAGATAGGTAGTAGGTAGGTAGTAGGTAGGTAGTAGGTAGGTAGTAGGTAGGTAGTAGGTAGGTAGTAGGTAGGTAGTAGGTAGGTAGTAGGTAGGTAGTAGGTAGGTAGTAGGTAGGTAGTAGGTAGGTAGGTAGTAGGTAGGTAGTAGGTAGGTAGTAGGTAGGTAGTAGGTAGGTAGTAGGTAGGTAGTAGGTAGGTAGTAGGTAGTAGGTAGGTAGTATGTAGGTAGTAGGTAGGTAGTAGGTAGGTAGTAGGTAGGTAGGTAGTAGGTAGGTAGGTAGGTAGTAGGTAGGTAGGTAGTAGGTAGGTAGGTAGTAGGTAGGTAGGTAGTAGGTAGGTAGGTAGGTAGGTAGGTAGGTAGTAGGTAGGTAGGTAGTAGGTAGGTAGGTAGGTAGTAGGTAGGAAAAAGGGCATTGCAAGGCATGCCGTGTCCAGCTAGTTTTTACATAAAAATATGAAAAAAAAAAACAGTTTAGTGCAACTTACCGCAACATAGTAAGATGGCATTCTGTCAAGATAGTGCTGAAACGCCAGCTTCCACTCCGCAGTAGGTTTGCACCGATGAACTTTGAACAGATCGTCTAGAAGAGGCAGCAACATCGGGTAGTTGTACGGTAACACGAACAAGTTCACGCAAGTCAGGTTCGTTGACGCTTTCAAGTAGCCGAATGGGTGGTTGATCTCAGAGTTCTTACAACCACTGTTGGCTACGAACACCTGGAAATATTTAATAATAACTGTTAGTACGCAGATTCTTTCCAAGCTTTAGGAAACCTATCATGCCAAAATGTTTTTAGGGCTAAAATATAAATACGTTATGTGGTAAAAAAAATAACCAAAAAAATTCTTCTTGTACTATAAGCTTCAAACAATAGGGATGTTTACTGACTAAAAAAAATGTGATTCTAATTAGTCCGTCTGTTACATTATCGAAAAATATTGGATACGTATTTTTTGTTTTATCAAATCAATAAAAATTGACGAAGATAAAACTCGTCAAAGATTTGAGTGGGGGTTTGTGACGTCACTGACCGGTAAAAAAATGCCATACTAATGTCTTAGAATATGACGTCACACGAGTTTTTAAAGCACTGTATCTATCGTCTTCATTGTTTGTTTACGTGAAAAAATACGTATCCAATATTTTTCGGAAATCTATATGACGGATTAATTAGATTTTTTTAGTTAACTACGCTATTCACGTTATCATACGAATCAAATACGTTGATTCTTAGGCCTACTACCGTATAGTGTTATACGGTAGCAGGCCTAAGAATAATAATTATGGGATCCTTATTCAGTGCAAAATACAAAATATTCAACTACTTTTACTGTTGACTGTACACGTCTATACAAATCGTTGATCAAGGTACTAGATTACTGCCACGCCCACAACGATTGACCCTAAGATAGTCATTGACATTGTGATAATTAAGTATAATGAATGAAATCATTACTATCTAGTAAACGGCTGACACAAAAACGGATATAAGTAAAAAGTATGTATTATTCTTTGAGTAAACCTTTTTAAAGGCAGGGCGGTAGGACCCATTTGTGGGGCGACTTGATACTGGCCATTAACGATATAAAAACAAACAATAATGATAAAACATGCAGATACACACAAGGGCGATCTTCAATGAATTATTCAACACTTACTAGAAGTAATTGCTCACATTATCTAGTTGAGTGCAATTTGATAGTTTGTTTACATTATACAAGGTAACCTACATAACAAATTAATTCAAATTGGAGTCAATTGCTAATATCTTTTAGTTACCCTTTGTTGAAGTTTGTTTACGGAGGTTATTGCCACAATGATTCATTAAACCTTTTCATTAATGAATGGTGTGAAATTAGATTTCATTCAAATTCAAATTAATTTATTTTCTCTTCACAAACTCAAATTAATTAATTTAATTAAGAAATTAGATTTCATTATTTTCTTTATTTAAAACAAATACATATATAGATAGTCAACCTTAATGTCAAGTTAAGTATGTACGATTCGTGGAATAACTGGATACCACAGAATCAAAGATGCTTTATAAATAGTTGCAATCATCAATGGGATTTACTTAAAAATAAAAAAAATAAAATTTACATAAAATATGTATTTTTCTTACCTGCCAGCAAACGGTAGGCTGTTTCCTGGCCAATATGAACTGTGTCAACGGACTGGGCTCCAACTCGTACTTGTCAAAGGGCAGATTGTCAATCACCATCGGTTCCTGACTGGAACATGTGAACTTCACCACTGGGTGTGCAGAGCGAGGTGGCTGGAAATTACCAAATAGGTTTTTTGAGTATTAACTTGCCTTTAAAACAAATTATCAACAAGAGCTTGATTTTGTTCCATAATCACATTTCGCCAGTAACATTTTGATTAATCATCAACTGCCTTGTTTTTCCCCAACTGTGTGGTGTTGGTTTTCAAGCTAACCTAATGCAGCTACCAGTATTTTACTTGGAGCGATTGCCTATCTGACTTCCTCAACCTAGTTCGTAATGTGTAATACGATACGATATACTCCTTGGTAAGACTGGTTGTCCGACTTTCATACTCCTTGGTAAGACTGGTTGTCCGACTGTCAGAACACTGAAGTGTAGCAACCACCAAAGATCTACTAATGACAGACGGGACCAATGGCTTAACGTTCATTCCGAAGCACAGAGGTAACTCGGTATGTGATGGGTGGTCTTCCAAACACAGGCCAACCTAGGCATGCGCGACTTAACCTAATGATCGAACCAGAAACTGTTATGAAACTATTTGGTCACAAAAAACCTCCTTCAGATTATTCAATTTATTCAAATAATCGAATCACTCGATCTACTAGTTGCTCACTATAAAGTTCAGCATAGAAAACCCATAACAATATCTTGAGCCAATAAGAAATCGATCCACTTCGCAAAACAATTTAATAGGGTGTAATGAACGGCCCCACTTTATAGAAACACAAAGGAAGTGGTAGACCAATAACCATGAATTGTAAATGAAAGCGTAGCTATCGATAGACAGTCTGTCTCCTGGCCGTAACAGTTCAGTGTAAACTCGACTTTACAAACTGCATACATAACAACCAATTCATGTCAAGGTCATGTCCCCGAAAGGCGTAAAAAGAGATACACTATACTGCACTCATTTTATTTCTTTTATGCACTTTAACTTTGTGCTTTCATGTTTGTTGAACATAAAGATGTTAAGTTTTCAAATAAACAGTGCCATGCAATCATTTTCGAGAATCGTGAAGACCGAATGTGAACTAATATTTTCTGAGTAAATGTATACAGTTGGTTACTAAGTCCGAACATCGTGATCAAAGTGAGCCCTTTTTCGTTGTTTAACAAGAAAACCGACCAGTTGGGCATGGGAACTAAACTAACCAAATGACGTCGTAGTTTAACGTTTAATTTGAATCGTTATTAAAAAACCACCTGTTTGGCATGGGGAGTTGCACCAACTGTCTTCGTAGATGTTAAATATTCAATATGGTAATGATTTAGTCAAAATGATTTAAATACAAGTTTAACCTCTCTGAATTTCTTTCTGGCTTTGTTGCAACCATGATCTTTATATGATAATGATTCAAATAAAACATTTCATCGCAATATGTTTATTCATTCATTATCCATTATCATAATTGCGGTTATAAAGATTATGAGTGCCACGAAACCACAGCAAACCAAATAATTATTATAAGTCTGGCGCTCTTGGTAAACACGCTCAAAATAAAAACAATTTAAGCCCTAAATAGACATGCCAGCTCACTAATGTGATTCTAAAGATCTAATTTCAAACTAAACAACAACAACAACTATGAAGTTTCGTTTATTATCATATCACGCTTCCAGTTATGAAAGCCTATTAAATTGGGCTATTATTATCAAATCTAGCTGTAATATTAAAATTTTATTTTAAGTTACTATGGAGTTTCTTGCCGGTTCTTCTCCATAGGAAACGAAAACCCGAACCGTACACATTTTCACGTTCTATAAGTTCCCATGTAGGTCTAGATGTGAAATAAAATATTTTGATTGGTCATTACCCTGCCCTTCTCACAATATATTTAGGGCCGGTGTAGAATGTCTTCTTTCTTAATCCTCTAATACTTGCAATTTGCTGTATTAAACACCTTTCTAACCATACCAATTACACTCCTCTATCGTTTCTTTGGTCTTCAAATTACACTATTAAAAGCCATACATCCTACTAATATTATAAATGCGCCAGTTTGTGAGGATGGATGGATGTTTGTTACTCTTTCACGCAAAAACTGTTCAGAACACAGATAGTTTATAACATGGATTAACACATAAGATACTTCTTATCCCGGTAGTATGATCCCGTGGGACAATTATCGAACTCTACGCGGGCAAAGCCGCTGGCACAAGCTAGCTAGTAAGTACATGAACTCACGCCTTTTTCTTCACGCCCAGAGCGGGAGGAGTTATTTGATGATTTGCCACGCCCCACAAAAAAAAGCTAAGTACTTATACCCATGAACCCATCTACATACAGGGTGTAAATCAACCCTTCACACATACGTCAACTAAGCATTCTGTACATCAAACTAAGTACTTACACTAAAACTTTTGGTGGAAAACAACTTTTTTTTTGGGGTCAAAAATTTCATTTTACAGTAAAACTCAATGTAGCACTCTTAAAACATTGTGCTTGTGAATGCTTTGAATAGTAAAAGGGTCATGGAGGTAATTTAAGTCAAGTTATAACCTGTAAAACTAGTATTTACAAAAACAGCTGTGCAAAATTTGGAACTTTGACCCCCGTTATTTCCATAAGTGGGGGGTTCCCAGGTATGGTCTAGAACAATAAAATTATCGCAGTGGTGGGGCAAACAAGTGCCCTTTGTTTGCGTTAAGGGTACTTTTACACCCTTTATATACAAAAATAAATATCTTATACATACCAATGTTTGCGCGTTAGGGTCCGATCGGAAGGACTCCGGTATAGGCCAAAAGCCGACAGCGAAGCCTTTCTGCGCGACCGTCCGCGGCACGTAGATGAGGCGACGGCAGGAGTGCCAAGCTTGAGGGGCGCTGGGACCGCTCGGGTTTGAGATCTGAGTTTGGTACTGGCCGGTGTTATTCCAACGCTGTAAAAAAGGAAGAAATGAGGTAAGTTTTGGCTTTTTCTAGGGCCGCCATGTCTGTTGACGGACCGATGACGTATCGTCAAGCGTAAGGCGCCCGCTTGTTCAAATCCTCTTTTAGAACTTAAATAATCAATTTTGGCTTATGAAGGTCTGACCTGCAAGATCTTTACCTTCTTTACATAGGTTAAAACAAAATTTTAATGCAGTTTCCAGCAATAGATAGTGATTCAAGAGGACGGTGTAAAAGGATACTAGCAGACGTCACACGATTTCACCGGCATAGTTCCCGTTCTCGTGGGAATACAGGGATAAAAAGTAGCCTATGTTTCCAGGGTATATTGTAGGTTCCCAACGGTGAAAGATTTTTTTAAATCGGTCTAGTAGTTTTTAAGTTTATTCGTTACATACAAAAATACAAATCTTTCCTCGTAAATATTAGTATAGATGTAGCACTAAGCACCCGTGCGAAGCCGGGGTGGGTTTCTAGTTTCTGTTTAAACATACTAGTAAGCAGTTTATAGGGCGTAGAAACTGGCCAAGTAAGTGCAAGTTGGACTTGAACATGAAGGGTTCCGTACCATGACTTCTTATAGGTTTTCCTGTAATCTATAATGGTCGGACAGACAGACAGATACACGACTACACGAGTGATCCTATAAGGGTTCCGTTTTTTTATTTTGAGGTACGGAACCCTAAAAAGTTTAAAAGCTTGATTGACAGCAGCGACTGCGGTTTATACAAATTGCCGCCGTAACTAATCTACAGACTAAGTGTTTTTAATCTAAATGCCGACTGCTCCTTGTTACATGAATTCTAATAAAAGAAGAAATAAAATAAACAAATCACAAGTTAAGCAATTACGAGTTGAAATAACGATTGCGTTCACCTTTGTCCTAGATCTATCTATAGCCCGGCAGGACTTTGAAAGGATTCAATCTTTTGTGAAGTTTCGATTTCAAGAAGTGACTAATGACGTCATTCTTTAAGAAAAAGAAAATGTTCTAAAAGTTCCAGACTGTTGTTCATTATAAAAGTCGTCTCCGTATTATTTTATTTCGTAAGTATGAAAACGTTTCTCCAAGAATACCTTTCGTGGAAAATAAACAAGTCAACTGGTTATTTCTTTATCATAAGTATTTTCTTTTTAAGTTGAGTGTACATTTGAGTAATAGAAAAAAGGCCAACTAATTATTAAGCTGATGTGAATATTGACAGCTCAAATATTTGTGAGTTGACCTATTGAAATGATTTTTATTTGGGGTACTGTACCAAACAAGATTCTGATACATTTTTTTTAACTCTAGAATAGACTCTATGCCTTAGTCTATTCTAGAGTGAAGAAGTGTTGGAAATAGTATAATATTAATATGATTTATTAATGGCTCGCTAATGTGTGCTTAATGGGGGTAATGTGAAGTAATCTACATTTTCAATTCGAAATTTAAAATAGGTTTTGTTGCTTTAGTCGACGGTTAGAACGGACGGACGGTTTAGAAATAGTAACAATATTACGTTAATAGATTAGAAGGTGTGCTGTGTAGGGCTTTGCACCCAACACTTGCGTAACAAAGCACTTGCTTATCATTATACGTAGTAACGGTATGCGTGACTAAGTATGATATTATACATACATAGGTGTAGATCATACTTTAAAGTGATGAACTTATTAAATCTATTGTCAATAGTCACTTGATAGAGCTGTACAGCAGAGCTATTGCGTATCTTTTAAATGACAATGGCTATCATATAGTGTCCATCAACTAACTGTCAAATGGTTCCATTTTGTACTTAACCGTAATCAAATTGACAGTTAATCCATGGACAATATGATAGCCACTGAAATTTAAAAGATACGCAATAGCCCTGCTGGTAGGCTACATACTGGTCTAACACGATTTGAAATCATCGTCACGTTAAGGTGGAAGCTCACATCTGGCCCGCGAAATTCTAATTTTCTTACGTTTTTGGCAATTTGCAGGCCAGTGCTTGGTTGTATGTTTATGAAAATTTGATTTGCGACTGTAAGACGTATGAAGTTACCGAATTATAACCATCAAAATTATCAATACAACCCTCCAAGTTCATTTTCATGTCAAGATTGATTTTTGCATGTAAAAGTCATTCTTTAGTAATTTAGTCGTCGTTCTTTAGTAGTTAGTAATTTTGATGGTTATAATTCGGTAACTTCATACGTCTTACAGTCGCAAATCAAATTTTCATAAACATACAACCAAGCACTGGCCTGCAAATTGCCAAAAAAGTAAGAAAATTAGAATTTCGCGGGCCAGATGTGAGCTTCCACCTTAAGACGAAGAAGACTTTTTTATTTTGGGCAAGCCCGCCTCATTATTCCTAACCATTTTTTTTCTAATTTGGGACAACCCCGCCTCACTATTCCCAAACCACTGAAACTCCTGTTAGCCAGAATCAACAGTGGCGACCACAAAAAAAGCGCCGAGACAATGCACCACAACGAAGTCTCAGAGAAACGATTTAACTGTCTTGGATCACGCAACGAAATGAACCAGAAAAGAATAGCGGAGGAGTCGGAAAAACATAATTTCCACTTTCCTCCATACCAGCAGGAGACAGAACAGAACAAGGCCAATAGGCACACAGGCACGTATACAACTGGGATAAGCCCAGTTGCCTAGCACCACGGATATTGTCATTAATATTACTGGGTCCTAAGATGACAAAAATCCTCGAACGCACGGAAATTTGTTCTAGTTTCTACAAGGTCCGTATAGTAAATAACTGCGGATGTAAACTGTACACTATTAGAAGAACATAATATTAGAAGAAGACATAGGACATAGGATTATTTGAAGACTTAAAAACATATTGAATTATATGAGAAGGAATAATCATTGTAACTTTAGTTCATCTAAAAACCTTAATCACCCTTTACACCTGGAAACACCCAGTTATGAGTTCGAGTACAGGCCTCCCATTTTTTGTGCCATACTTCCCTAAGTTGTCTAATTCGGTATTCATAATATGCCTAGTTTTTTCCCTACGTTGTTCTCGGCTTCCAGTCAACCTAGATACAGCTGAGCACTACAATTTTTTTATCTCTACAACCAAGTGAGTGGGCAACGCGATACCTATTGGTGAGAACAACTGTTATTGTCCTATTTGGTATTAGACGAAAATTGTAGTTGTCTACCCCATTGTTGATTCGCCTTTAATATTGTAATTTCTTAGTTTCATATAGCTTATTTTTAAAGCTTCTTTAACGAAACTGAAGAGCTCGTAATTCTGCAAAGTAACATGAATCTCAGAGAAAAATACAAAAGGTGCAGCCACATACATCTACGTTAAGTCTACGGTAGGAGAAAGTGTAATAAATGGATTAAACTTCTCGAAGATAATAAACTTTGAACAAAAGTAAGTAAAATCATGTGATGGGTTTTTTTTATTGACTTACGAAAAATAATAAGACCTAATTATGCTACTGGGGAAATGAGGGTGTATTATTAGGTATACCTCTGCCTAACCATTCGGTTATTACAGCGTGATGTTATGGGCGATTCTCTGTAACCTTGTAATCGGCTGTCCCGTCCGATTTTATCAAAAAGTAATTAAATTATCTTAAAAATAATTACTCCTAATGAAACTTTAACTCCGAATCTTTACGGGCCCTTTATTTTTAGAACCATAACTATTTTTAGTTTTTTTCTACACATGATAGAAGCTCTAAAAATACAGTCCCCTGGCTGTCCCCATCACTGCAATTCCACCTAGAAAAGCGATTTACGAAGAAGTTATTGAAACTACATACATTTGGCAATCAATATATTAGAGAAAAATAATTAAATTATATTATTTTCGTAAAACAAGGTCTCATTACGAATTTCATTTATTTAGTAAACTCCTGTAAACTTTGTCCCCAGAATTTTCATACAGTCCCCTGCCAAATATTTAAATTCATAATAAAAAAAAACTATAATTAAACGATACTTTTTTTGGAGTGAAACGAAACCCAATTGCTGTGAAGTTGGCAATCCTGCCGAATGCGGCGTTGGGACGCCATTTTTTTTAGTGTCAGAGTGTCATTTGTGAGGTGAACACGCGCTTGGACCGCTACCACACACAGTCCTCTGGTAAGTCATAATATGGATGTTAATTACTTTAATAATCTCTATATAAAGTTTATTGTTATAATATTAGTGTCTCAATTGATCGGTAGATTCTTAAAAAACTATTTTACATCACTTTTGTAAATAATGTGAAATCCAACCGAAATACACAGTCCCCTGGCAACAGTCCTCTGCCTGAAATTGCAGCAGGGGACTGTTTTACACAACAGGGGACTGTGTATTTTGCGCATTGGTTATTGTTTTTATGTATTGTTTGTGTCAATTTATCCGCTAATGATCTGTTTTATTAATGTAATAATCATCAAAGTATTATTGATCGCTTTGCATTATTTTTATCCTTTACAAACAATTATTTTCCGCAGATCGATCGAACCGAACGCACGTGACAATAATGGCTCCTTAAAAGAAGAAGTTATCCCTAGAGGAATTACTACAGAAAAAAAGAGAAGCAGATAGAAAAATGACCCTCAAAAGAGAGAAGAAATGAGAGAAAAGGAGAAGTTGAAGGACCAAAATAAAAAAGTAAAAGGTTTGCGGAAGTTAGTTAAGGATATGAAACCTCGTGAGCACAGAGCAGAATATTGTAACTTATAACAAGCCAAAAGACTAAGACTGAAAAGCATCACTAACACTTTTGTGCGAGAAAATACGCCAGTATCAGACCTAGAAGCAAATACTCCGCCTTCAAGACCCGCCAGTCCAGTTCCAGTTCAAATATCTGCAGCTTGAAGCCCAGCTGTTTCCAGTGCTAGTCTACAGCAAAGAAAAAAAGAAGCCAAAAGGCGACTACAGAAGTTTAACAGGGAAAGAAATGAAAAGATCGCAAGTTTAGCGAAAACGTTTAGAAAAAGAGCAAAGTGCAAAAGAACAGCTGATTTCGTTGTAATTCTGGAGGCGACATCAGCAATATTGATCAGTTTGTTAAAGTAATCCAAGAGCGATGTCCCGGCATCGGCATCACATGTGTTGCAATCGACGGTAAAAACATTCAGGCAATCTACACTAATATTATAAAGAGGAAAGATTTGTTTGTTTGTTTGTAACGAATAGGCTCCGAAACTACTGGACCGATTTAAAAATATCTTTCACCGTTGAGAAGCTACACTGTCCCTGGGTGACATAGGCTACTTTTAATCTCTGTATTCCCACGGGAACGGGAACTACGCTTGTGAAACCGCGTGACGTCCGCTAGTAGTCGATAAAATTGAAGAGGAATCGGCCGATCAGAAGGGTTTTAAGGTCGCAGGTGTTTATTCCAGGTCCATCCTCGGCTTTCCAAGTAAATGTAACACACTAACAATGAAAAGTCTCAGTTGCTTTTGCAACAGCGGCTCTTGTGAGCATTAAAAGATTGGCTATATCAACTTTGCTCTAAAACCTAGATGGACAGTAGAAGAAGTGTTTACAGAGTCCGAACCGGAAGATCTTAAATCAGCTGAATCTGAATTGACACCTACACCAAGCAAGTGCCCTCAAAGACTGAATGATGATATAGCAAGAGCGAGTGGTATTCGGAATTCATGTTACAATACTGGAGATTACGTTCTTGTGAATTTTCCAATAAAAAATGTAGAATGCCGCCGTAATTAATGAGATTGATGACGATGAAAACGACTTACGTGTTACTTTCCTCAAAATTTGTGACCACAAAGTGCAGACCTTTATAATAGATGATAGGGACATTTCAGACGTGTCATTTGATGAAGTTATCCAAAAGTTGGATAATCCTGACTTGATTGTAAAGGGAAAGAGAATATTTTATCAATTTTCTTCTCAAGTTGACATTTTCGAGCTCTTCTTCGATATTTTTAAATGTTAAGTTCATTCGTTTTAATGTGTTTAAAATTTATTATGTGCCTTAATAGAATTAGAAAAATCCTTACGATTTGATTGGAGATCTTAGTTGAAATATCATATATTTGAGAGAAAAGACTGTTTTCTAATAATTATGTTGATAGTTGTAAGTCTTTACATGAATATTGAATGAAGCATTTAATTGTTGGTAGTTTAATGATATGACTATATTGATCTCGGTGAGTACAAACTGTTTCTAGCACTTAAGGTTAATTTTTGATATGAATGTTTAAAGAAAATTGTTATTTTTGTTCATTTTTTATAAAGAGATTTTGTTTACTATTATTGCAAAAATATTCTACAAAAATAATAAATAATTGATTAATGTAAAATGACTTTTTTTTAAAAGTACAACAGTCCTCTGTCTCACTTAACAGTACCCTGTCACGTTCAAAACAGTCCCCTGATGTCTCAGACAGTCCCCTGTCATGATTTCTTGGAAAATCGCTAATAACTCGGAAAATATAAACAAATTCAGTGGGCCTCTTTATCTAACTAAAATGAAAGTTTATTTTCTTCGAAATAGAACACGGTATATTGGCAAATTTTAAAAATAATTGCCAGGACAGCATTTATATGGGACCAGTACGAGCTTACAGAGAAATGCCCTTATGTTAAATAACGTCGTGGAACATGCATAATTATTATTCATTAAAGAAGAGAAGGAACGTTCGTCCAACATCCCTTGGACAAAAAGGCCATAACATAAACTGCTAGCTGGTTAGTTTTGAGCATAATGCAGACACGAGAAAATACAAGTTTCCTAGAAAAAAACAACACAAACAAAACAAAAACAACTACTTACTCCATTCCTCTCCCCATCAACTCCCTCAATTTCTTTCTCCCCCTCATGGTTGGCTTCATCCCCTTCGCCCTCTCCTTTGATGGCCCCTTCTATAGGCGGAGGGTCGGGGCCAATCTTCTCGAAGTTAATCACCACACCACTCTGCACTTTCTGAACCAAACTATCGATGCACTGCATCAACATACGGTGGGAGGTGATGCAGTATGATCGACCTGGAAATGAACGGGATTTATTGTTTATTTAAGAATATTATAAAACAAAGTCATCCGCCGCGTCTGTCTAGCTGTTTGCGATTAACTCAAAAACGACTGCACCGATTTTCACAAATGAATAGACTGGTTCTCGAGGAAGGCTTTAGTATATATAATTTGACCGACAGCCACGCGGGCGAAGCCGCGGGCATCAGTTAGTTCAAGATAAAAAAATTGGTGGCAACTTCCGATGTGTTAATCCAGGTTATAAACTACCTGTGTACCAAATTTTATCCAAATCCGTTCAGTAGTTTTTGCGTGAAGAGGTGACAAACATACACACAAACTTTCGCCTTTATAATATTAGTGTGATAATAATAGTGTGATTGTTACAATCTTACTTCAGTACGCGAAAGAGAGCTATAGACCATTCTAGCGCCATCTCTTTCGTACTCTGGAATAACATGTGACTATTTGATGAAGGCATTCAAGGAAGTTATATGAACTGAGAGGGTTGTATTTGTGATTTTAGTCATAATTAATCAGTCAATTCACATAATATGCCCGGGTCGTATGGATCGCGAATCCTATTTTATTTAACATACAACCTGACACTGATCGGAAAATTGCATAAAAATACGAATTTCACGGGATATCTTGAAGGCTTAAATAATACAGCTTTAACCACCGTACTCAGAGTTATTTAATTATTACTTAAGCCGTCCTTTAGTAAAGATTTGACATACAAAACCTTTACGAAACTGTCCAAATCTTTATTAAGTGTTGGTATAAGTAATCATTATACCTCTCTGAGTGCGGCAGCAAGACTTCATGGTAACTTCAAAGGTTAGTGGAAGTCATTGATTTTTTTGTTCTCTGACAGGTATGTCAGTACCCCTACGATGTTTTCCTTCACCGATTTCATTACTTAGTCATGACGTTAGCTCTTTTAGGGCTTTGATTAGACCTGTGGGTGTTATAGACGTCTGAAAGTTTATATCAAGTGAATCGACGGTAAAATGAAAGAATCCTACTCTGTGGGGGCTCTCTCGTCTTTGATAAACTTAAGTGGGCAGCACTCGCTATAAACGAAATTAGAAACGTGTTCTGGAAAAGAGGTTTACAGAGAAAATGTATTCAAAACGTAACCGTTCTAACTGTTAGTTGCTAAATACAGGGTGTAAATTAACCCTTCACGCAGCCGTCAACCAAGCATTCTGTACATCAAACTAAGTACCCCTGCGCAAAAATATATGCTGGGAAATGACTTTTTTTTTTGGAGTCAAAATTCATATTTTACGGTAAAACTCAATGTAGCCCTCTTAAAACATTGTGCTAGGATGTTTGAATAGTAAACGGGTCATGGAGGTAATTTAAGTAAAGTTATAACCTGAAAAACTAGTATGTACAAAAACAGCTGTGAAAAATTTGGAACTTTGACCCCCAATATCTCCGTAACTAGGGGGTTCCCAGGTATGATCTAGAACAAAAAAATGATCGCAGTGGTGGGGAGAACAAGTGTCTTTCGTTTGCGTTAAGCGTACTTTTACACCCTTCTTTATAATTTGGCACAGCTAAATCAATTAAAAAAGTATGATTCTGTTTAGTCTGTCTGTAAGATTTTCGAAAAATATTGGATACGTGTGTTTTGTTTCATCAAATTAATAAAAAAAATACGAAAATAAAACGAGTCAAAGGTCATGAGGCTTGTGACGTCACTTTATGGTAAAAATGTACCAAACTGTGACGTCACACGACTTTTCGAAGAACTGTATGTAAATTTTTTGTTTACAGGAAAAAAGAAAAATAATGTTTCATTATTTTTGTTCGATCCCCTTTTGTCCAATGGTTACAGTATACGTATCAATCGTACCGTTTCTTGAAATTATAGCGCAAAGTCACAACACCAAAAGTTGGTAGGTCTGTTCTCTGTAAGGTTTTTGTTTTTTGCATACATTTTCAGATGTCTCAGAACTCGACAAGGAAATTTTTGACCCAACCCTCTCTGCGGTATTTCTCGCAATCCGATCGATTTTTCCAGAGCTGATTGCGAAGATATTGAGAAGAGAGGTAG
Organism: Diarsia rubi; assembly: GCA_932274075.1. Taxonomy (NCBI): domain Eukaryota; kingdom Metazoa; phylum Arthropoda; class Insecta; order Lepidoptera; family Noctuidae; genus Diarsia; species Diarsia rubi. Next base: position 10,008,328 of record OW026412.1, on the reverse strand, counting down.
TTCCCGGAAGAATACGTCGAGTTTCGTTTTATAAAGTGCAAGTCGGACTTGCACATGAAGGGTTCCGTACCATTGTAGTAGGTAATGAGAGATTTTCCATGCTATTATAGCACCAGACTTCTTATACGTTTTCCTATAATCTATAAGTGCTGAACTAATTTCTGTACTTTCTTATCAACGTTTTAGGTTCAGTAGTTTCGGAAATAAGTGGGAATGGTCGGACAGACACGACTGATCCTATAAGTGCTCCGTTTTTTCTTTTTGAGATACGGAACCCTTAAAATTACCTACCACGGCACATGCAACTTAACACCGTGAAACAAAACACGCGTTACACCATTTTAAACAAATACTACCGTTATAACTCCATTCAAATAAAATGTAACAGGAAAATCATACTATCTACTTTTGTAGGTAATAAAATTAAATCCATAATGGTGTAAAATTGTGCGACGTATATTTTTTTATATGGAAGAAAGAGTTAATTTATCAAGCTAAAAAAAATTACCTAAGTTATTTAAAAAGTTGTCAAGTCGTTAAATTAAACCTACAGTTAACTCTGCGGCACAAAATATAATGTTTACTTATATCTGAATACATCTTACCTTGACCCTAAATGAACAGCACAGAAACTAGTCAGGCTGGTTTTCTAAAGGGCTTACTCCCCTTTTAAAATATAAATTTTCTACGTTCGTTTAAACTCCTTATGTTTTTGAATATTATTATCTGTGAAAGACTACTGACATATTTTAAAGCTCGACCTAATATTGACATAAAGATATCTTGAAAGTTGTTTGTTTACAAAATAATCTTGAATGGGTACTTTTTAGATAAAGATATATAGATAAAGCGTTTCTAAACGGGCAATACTTTCCGCGCAATGTATGGCTGTAATATTGGCAAGTATTGCTCGACTAACTCGAAAATATTGCTGGCTACACGTGAAAGAAAATACTTTGCCCATACGAAATAATAATATGTGTGGCTATGTTGCTGGACAATTATTGCAATATTGCATAGTATGACTAGCAATATTGCAGCCACATATTGCAGTAAAATATAGCCCGTTTAGAAGCACCCTAAATGTCATATAGAAGCAAGTTAGTATGTCATAGTCCAATTTCTGAAAATGTCAGTTGGATGCATAATTGTAACTTACCGCCAGTAACTTCACACATTGCGTCGATAGGTGAAGAGTCGGAAGGTACTAGGCCAGTATCCCTCTCGACGGCTGGTGTCCCTGCAAGCCGCAGCACCAACGAAAATAGTCTTTGGTCCCATCGGAATGGCTCGCGTGTCAACTCTGAACCAGGTATTGGGCAGTTCATGGGCAGATTGAACTGAAAGAAACATTGTTGACAAAACTGTTAATAATAATGACTAACGGTTACCACGTCATAAAATCTGACGACCGTTAAAGTGACCGATATACGGTCTTCACCTTCCTATCAAAGCAGGCGCTCAAATGAACGATTGCAGGTACAGCTAGATGATCGTAGGGTCTGTCGATTTATAAGAAAAATTATTATAGAGGTCAGTTGTAGTCGCATGCCACCTTGCTAACGGCAACAGCAGCTGACTTATGTATCAATGAAAACGCCATGAAGGAGCATCAGGTATCAGTGGCATGCGACTACGACGATCCTCTATAATAATTTTACTTATATTTAAATAGAAATATACACATTCAATATACGAATATCAGACAAGAATTATTTTTTTGTTTTCTACTTTTAAGACTGCGGTTTGTAGTCTTAAAAGTAGTCTCTCTCTTTGTTCCTACACGCCAAACACATAACTCTCCTTTTGGGCTTCGCCGCAGTCGGGTAAAAAGGCGATTGTCCATCTGAGTCATTTACTCGTAATGTTATCTCTAAATCTAGGCACGAGTGATAAGTCAATGACAATCGTGAATGAACTCTGATAAGTTAGAATAACTAATTTCGCCGCTCGAGAATACATACTTTCCCAAATAAAAATCTATATTCTTATGCAATTGACACAGTATTCAAATGAAACACTTGTTGGTGAAATTTGAATAAAGCATGCGCGACCTCCAAACCAGAGATGCGAAATTAGGTAAGTAGGTACATGCATACAACTATACAGGGTGTAAATTAACCCTTCACACATACGTCAACCAAGCATTCTGTACATCAAACTAAGTGGCTACGCAAAAATGTTTGCTGGGAAACGACTTTGTTTTTGGGGTCAAAAATCACATTTTACCGGTAAAACTCAATTTAGCACTCTTAAAACATTGTGCTAGTGGATGCTTTGAATAGTAAACGGGTCATGGAGGTATAGGTAAAGTTATAACCTGAAAAACTGGAATTTACAAAAACAGCTGTGCAAAATTTGGGACTTTGACCCCCAATATCTCCGTAACTAGGGGGTTCCCAGCTATGGTCTAGAACAAAAAAAATATCGCAGTGGTGGGGAGAACAAATGCCCTTCGTTTGTGTTAAGGGTACTTTTACACCCTTAAGGTTTATAACATAGGTTCTGCACACACAAGGCTTCCTTTTACCCGACTATAGCACTATAGAGACATCGAACGGCGAATAAAGGGACAACTGACTGCCATCGAGACAACACCAACCTACCCTAAAATATTAGTCGCAAGAAAGATCTTATCCATCTTTCTCAAAAAAAATCAGAAATGCTGATTTTCTCAAATCATCTGCCTGGCTTTTTCTCAACAGTGTTGAGGTCGGCTTCCAGTCTTACCGGATACAGCTGAATACCAGTATTTTATACTGAGGGATTGCCTTTACAATACTGGGTAATACAACTTTCTGACTGTAGAGTTTCTCAAATATGTTGTAGTACTAAATGATGATGCAGCATCTATTGAATGAAAGCTAAAAACCAGCCTCTGAAATACGACACTACGTGATACGGTTATAAAATCTCAACTAAGTAGGTAGCTATTTATGCGCCAGACCTTAGCCAAATTTTATGTGCATCATTCATTGCAGATTATTATGACGTCATTAAGTAGGTTACAGTAAAAATGCAGTAAGTTCTATTATTGTGTCTAAGAGAACTAACTATTTATAAGTGTAGTTTATGCTAATACCAAGAATGGGTAAATTAAATACGCAAGTGGTTAAGATTCAGAGCCAGAGGGCCACCAAGCTTAACAAATATGGATAAACTTTCTACTAAAATTTCTCAAGTAGGGGGAAATTTCTGAAAAAAAATTAGGTTTGTGGAACATGAAAGAACTTGACTTAAAAATTGGTAGATTTGATATTTAGTTTTTGTGATATGGGACTTTTTTATGAAACTGCATCAGTAACTTCATTTTTCATTAACATACCTACTATGTAAAACAATTTTTTTTTGGTGTTGAGTGTAAATTGACCTATGCACTGGCTGGTTTATTGCTACATAATATTGAACATATTCATTTATTGGTTAGAGATTCTCAAAAGCTGACGATGGAGCAACAGGTTTTGCTAGATAATTAATAGTAAAATACAGGATAGAATATTTTTTATTATGTACACCATATAACTCTATTCTATCCTGTATTTTACTTCCTATATCTTTAACACTAGAATAATATATTTACCAAGATGAATGTACAAAAATTATTATTATTATAAGTAATCAAAGAAAAAGAGCCAACTGCTACAAATGATTAATAAAATAGCAAGCATATTTAATTTGTTCACTAAGCATTATTTATGATGCATGAGAATCATATATTGGTTATAGTAGTTCAATGACTGTTTTAAAATACCAATTCAACACAGCTTAGGCCATTGATAGATAAGATCATTTGAAAAGCACATTAGTTGTGATACTTTATGTACCTATGCAGTGCCAGTAGCTACAATTGACACCAAATACTAATTCTTGTTAGACTTGGGCCATGTTGTGCGGGCACTTGGGCATGTTATTTAGTTGATCAGTTTCCACCTTAGCAGACGGGACACTGACACCTTTTATTTTTTGTGCTACTTCAAAAAATCCTTATAATGTTTTAACTGAATTCAATTTTTACTAGTGAATGAGTAGCAAATCTTGCACAAACACATATTTTTGACCCATAAGATGACCCACTAACCAACAATTGATGAATGCAGCTAATGAGGGGTATTTTGCAATAATTTAATTCAAAATAAGTAAGTTTTACAATTAATATCAATTTAGTATAAGACAATAAGTATGAACATGATAATGATGACTTGTGTGAAATATTGTTTTAACTACAAAAATTCTAAAAAAATTACCAAAACAACAGAACACCACAATTATCATAAAATGATCACTACCATAGTATTCATCTATGGATAACTAATTATTAAATAATAGTAGACCAAATCATAATTAAATGTGCTGAGACTTACCTCTTCCTGAATGCCAGCATTGCTTGAAAGTTTCCCTCCATCAGTAATGACAACAATAACAGAAGGTTCGAGGTAGAATGGACATCTTCCTTGGCCATATGTATCAATACCAGTCTGCATGCGATTTATGTTTAGAACATCAAAGGCATGCTTCAAGGCCGCACCCATTGTTGTCAAGCCCAGACATGACAAATTCTTTAATTCATTTATAAATGTTGCAAGATTCTCTTTCCAACCAGCCTGAAAATTAACAATAAGAGTAAATACCCATTATTTTTAACAGTACCTAATTCAGGAAATATGACATATTGATAGCAGTGGCTAGGGGCACCATAGATATTTAACCACAAACTGCACTTGGAATGCAATGTGAATGCATGTTATCATTCACTTCATAAAATCAGAACAATACATCTTTCAAGCTTTTAAGATGTTAATTAGTTGTGTTGTATGATTCAGTTTGAATTTCCCCCCCAAATCGCCATTTCGTAGTGTGCGGGCTCGACCAATGAGAGTGTGCGACGAGCGCGCAGTAGCGAGCGCTATCGCGGAGGCAGCAACGGCGGCGGTTCGTCCTGTTTACGTCGTGCTGTCTATTTCAGTAAATTTCGCACTTTCAAAATATGTAAATGTTCTGGATTGCAGATTACGGTGCTTTACATTAGGACACTACCGAACCGGCATTAACACTCACACCTATGCACAATCCACAAGAAAATCTTCGCTAACGTGTTCATTCTGATATACTAACCTTGATGTTCGCGGGTGGTTCTTCGAAAGTTAGAAGCATATACCTGTCGCCTCTGCTTTCGGGGGAACGTTGCCGAACCTATGAAATAAAATTAATCAGTCCAACACACTAACACGCGATAAACAAATCGATCACAAAAACGAGGCGGTTGACGAGTCGATGACACTGCACGTACCTTTACGAACGTTTCCACAGCGCCCTTGGCTACATCGAGCAACGTTGGGCGTCCGCCCAAATAAGCTCTTTGGTTCATAGAGGCTGAGGTATCTATTAGGAAAACTATAATAGTCATCGTGAAAATTGCCTATATGTCCTTCGAAATACATTAAAATATGCGCACGCTATTATGAACTTAGAACAAAAATGGCCGCTACATCGTTCGCCGTCTCGCTGAGAGGCGACCGTCCGACAGCCGCTTCGACGAGCAGCTGAACCACAGAACATATACTCACCTACGGGAGAAGAATGTCAACTTCATACAAAAAAAATGCGGCAAGAAGCGATTAAGATGCCACCTATTGGTCGCCCCCTATAAACTTCTAGTGGCGGCAATTCTAAATATGTACTTACAGGTTTTAGTTTTTTAAAGGTTTTAATAATAAAATAAGGAGATGATTTAAACAAAGTTTATTTAAAAGTTCAATTACAATCAAACCAACATCAATTCAATAAATATAAACAAACATCAAGAACAGAATTAAGTCTAACAGAAAAATATAGTTGCTTAAATCAGTTCAGATTCAAATTTTAGTTCTAATTATACTTTTTACTTATTTGTGTGTATAAATTACAATAATATACTATTTAAAATAATTAATCTAGATGGTGAAACCAATAACAACACTACCTATTTTACAATCATCTAAACATAATCCTGAGTATATTTTACACTAATGTCTAGAGGTACTGATTTCTACTTTTTACAATAAGCTCACCATGTATTTTATAGAATAGAATACCACCACCAATCACCAATTTAATATTGCAACAGTGCTTACAACTACAATTTGCAACGAAAAGTACAGTAAAACTTATGTATATTATTACATTTACTGACCTCAAGGGTGATTGACTGTCAGGATAATTTTCCAATAAAACAGCACATTCTATATTTGTTTATTGAAAAATCAAACATGCTTTAAAATATTAATTTTCTATAAAAGAGTATATGTACTGAATAAAATGTGCTGTTTTATTGTTTCGAGATATAACATATTAAGTATGAGTTTAAAAAATAAAAAAAACTAGTGGGTCTTGCTGCAATCTTCGCGTGGCTAGGCCTGGGATATAGTTCAGTTAACTTTAAAAAAAAAAACTACTGCATATATCATCCACACCCAACCCTCAATAGCTGGTGGTTTAGAGCGACATCCAACTAACTACAATGATTGGAAAACAATTTCATTTCCTTAAATAATTTCAGGTGTGCTGTTTTTCCAGTAAGGTTTGTTGAATGTTGTTTCCCTTTTCAATAGTCTGGAGTGTTGCTGTTAAGGCAATCAAAAATGTTATCCATGTTTGCCACAAGAGAGTAGCTGTGACAGCAGCTTCCGTTGTTAGTTCACCTGAAAAATTATTATTAAAATTTGTTATCTTGGTCATAATTGCGATTTTGATGAATAATTGAGGCAGTTAAGATGAGTTTTATTTATTCATGTTAGTTACATTTGATGTTGTGATACAATATTAATGTAGATTAGTGATTAGATTACCTGTAGATATTTTACAATACATTCCAGCTGCAACAGAGTGACTTAAAACTTGAGTATTCATATTCGGGTTTAAGTGTTCTTGCCGCAAAGTAGGAGCAAACACGAAGTTGGGTTTACATTATCCAGCTCATAAAAATTCTTGATATGCAAACATTTAGCAATGCCTGTAAGTAAATGAAAATATAATTAATATACAATGCAGAACTTTTGAAACAATCAATTTTTATTTAATTAAACTGTTATTCATACCTTTGCCAGTTTGATCACAACGTGTATAACTTCATGATCAAATTTCTAAAACATTTTAGTAGATGCGGTAGATCACACATTGATGGAATTAAGTGATCCTAAATTTCAAAGGTTCTGTGAAGTGGCTCTATCCATGTTACAGACAGATGCAGATATAATTAATCCAATATCAAAACAATTATATACAACCTGAAAAATAGAAAATAATAATTATATTTCTTTTTTTGTATTGTATGGACGTAAATTTAAAATGTTTGTATCGTGCGGTGTTAGTTTCGCTAAAACTCTAGAATCGGTGGACAAATTTCAATCATAATTTCTTTGTTTTTTTTAATTAGAAGTAAAAAAAAATGGGGTGGAATGAAGTCATAATAACTTGTATCATGATACTTGGTATGTTTTATTACCTACAGTTTTCACTTATGATTAAACGAAAAATGAAGTATTAATACCATCATGACATCATGGAGCTATACATAATGATATCACAATCACTCTTTGCAGCGGAAAAAAGATGGCTTTACACAGTACCTTGTCTGTAAATTATTAGTGTGTCTGATGAAAATTGTTCAATTTATGAAAACTTTAAATACTAGTATGTTTATAAATTACCTTAATTTAATTAATATCCTCTGGCACTGCATCTTTTTGCAACTTTTTAGTTGAAAAGTTGACGAAGGACATCCTATTAAAGTGTTAGTCACACAGCATTCTGTGTTCAGCATTCAATTTAATTGAAAGTTGTGTAGAAATCTCGTCGTTGGGCAAACAATATTTCGCCCATAACTCGCAACTGTAAAAGAATTGATGAGATTGATTAGAAAGGCAATAGGTACTTTTAAGTGTACAGCTAAAGTGACTTTATCTAAAATATTGGTCAGTGGGTCGTCTTAGGGGCGGATTTAGATTGTACATACCGAAGGCTATTCCGTATTCCAGGTTTAGGAAATCGGAATAACGAATAACTTTACACCCGGGTCGTCACGTGGCGAGCGCTCGCATTTGAAGCATTTTCTCTGATATTCCTTCATTTCTTAGAAAATGAAGTAGCCGCCATCAAAGGCTAGGCAAGGAAACCTAAAAAAATACAAATATATAGTATAATCTATGAGAAGATGCACTGAACTTATAAATGCTCTAAGAATCTCAATCTCGAAATCAAGTCTATATTTGACTTGAGTTAATCCCTGTTAAACGGAGGAGCAGCAGCTCGACTCGATTTAGGGAAATATAAACAACGAAATATCAAGGTAAG